>WAID01000007.1:3130000-4459135 GCA_016584495.1 Celoporthe dispersa
GCGGCTGGAAGCATCGCCCCTTGTGGGTATTCTTCATATATGCGTGGTGTCCCAGGGTTGCTATAGTCCTCGCGGTAATATGAAATGCGCTCAGGTGCATAAGACTTTGTGTGGTGATTTGAGCTATTGTTTGCCGGTGCAGGCTGTTGCGGCTGTGGCCTCTCGCTCGGCGGCGTGTTGATCATGAGAAGGAAACTCTCTTCCGTGGCGGGCAGCTTTGGTATGTAGTGCTCGGGATGCGCTCGTCTGATATGCTCCTGCATGGAGCGATACCTCTTCTCCTGTCGGGTAAGATAACTGTCAGCAATTTTCCACACGGTAGCGCACAACAATGGCCTCTATTGTAGCTCGAGTCTTCGGCACTCGGGCCGGAACCGACTCTCTGATTGTACCGGGGCGAGGAGTTGAGTTTTGAGCCGGGAGTGGCATGGAAAAGGAGAGGAGAGAAGGGGGGAGGGACGGAGGGATAGCGACGGTGTAACTGCGGGAGAGAGAAGACGAGGAAGGATATCCGACCTACACCGAGACATCGTTTCCGGCAGCTGGATCCGTCCTGGTTGTGAAGGGGACAAACAACTTCATTATTGGCGTCGGTGATGGAGAAGGACGAGGTCAAAGAAGATCTTGGAGGCATCTTGACACCTGCCCTGGCCCCACCATGGGAGGTCGTGGTCGAGGTCGATTTCGATTTCGAGATGATGTTGATCGAGGTTCCGAGGCCCCTGAGAACGAAGCCGAGGGCTCTTGGGCGGGCGGGGATGGTGCAGTACAGGACGTAGTGGGCTGCAGCTCTTGTCGATAAGGATTGCCGTCTGATTGAGACTGGCAGATGACGGCAGAGGGGCGAGGAATGCCGCGATAGCAATGACAGTGAGCGTCTTGACGGGAACAATGAAGCTGTCGCATCAGCCTCTGGGCATCTATCCTCCCGGTGACAGTTTCTGCAGGTCTGGCGAGGCGAAAGGATGGCGAGGATATCGATAATAATTGGTGGTAGGGCTGCAGGCCTGTATTTTCTGAGGTGTCGGGATGTGACAGGAGATGTTTCGAGGAACGATGGCGGGCGGTGGGATGGGAGCTGGTAAAGAGGTCGACCCCTTCAGGCGGGGGGAGGACCAAGGACTGAGGAGCTGCCGCTAGCGGGAAACGGTACCTACCCAGCTGCTACCCATCTACGGGGAGCAGGCTGGGACGCTTGGGACGGTAGCAGGTACTAGGTAGCAGCAGGTAGCAGGTAATAGCAGCAGGCTAGCTTGAAATGATGTACAGTTCCGGCTACTTGTCTGAGGGGAGAGGGAGGGGGGCTGAAGAGAGGGGCGAGAGGTACATGATGTACATGGCAGTCAGTATAGCTACTGCTGGTGGTACTGCGCTTCCTCAGCTCCAAGAACTTGGCGCTAATATAAGGCGCCTGCGCAATGTCTTGTCGAGACGGAACGAGATGGGTGGTGGCAGGGAGGAGGAGCAAGCATACTGATACATAGCAGATGCCCAAAGGAGGTCATGTGGACCAGATGCATAAAAGGCGTACCTTGTGAGAGGTGCCGCAATGGGTCTGTGGGAGAGGGTGATCCGCTTGGCTTAGCGCAAGGGGAGGAGAGAGGAGAGGAGGAGAGGAGGGGGAGGAGGAGGATCGAGAGAGCACCTGGGGCAGGGCAATGCTGAAAGGGGCTTGTTCCGTTCCATCTATTCTACGTACCGGGCCCTTCAGGGATTTTCAGGGCCAGCCTCTCTCTCTACACATGGCAGACGCATAAAGTCATCATACAAGTACATGCATAGGACATACTCTTGGTACCCTCTTGTCTCTCTCTCTCTGTGTGTCTCTGTCTCTCTTGGCTTCCCTTCCCGCTTGCAATCTTCCGCCCGACTTGCTATCATACGTTGATGGGGCCCCGACGACCCTCTCGACCGCTGGGGCCAGATCCACCTGCATATCTAAGCCCTGATCCCGCTCGCATTTCCAGATTCTGGGGGCTGACTGAACCATACGCACAGTACAGTGACAAGACCGTCCCAGGCCCTGCAACTCAGGTTAAGCGCCCCCCCCCCCCAGAGCAAAGAGAGGCGCGCGCAGGGAGGCTCCTTGAAACCCCACCTGAATCTTGCCTTGGTGGGGCTTGCCTGCAAGATGCCGTATGCACTCACTCTATCATATGCGCACTCGTGATATGGGAGGACAGGAGGGGGTGTGCTGGCACAGGATAAGGGCTTTCTCCCTGTCTCTGCGTGTGTTTACTAATCTGGCAGGTGGCCAGACCAGTTGACGAGATACAGAATACTATGCAGTATAGAGCATGTCGTTATGATCCTGGACATGGGTAGGTCTGTCTGACAGGCTGCATGTCTCGTTCCCAAGGCTGCAGCTTGCTTGCTTTTGCTTCTTGAGCCGTCTGGGGGAGGGAAGATAGATCTCCCTCCCCCCCTGTAACAGCTACTGCCATGTACCGCGTACGGCACGTACTGTACTGAGGGGGTACCCTAGAAATGTGCTGCTGCATGTACTGAGTACTACCAAGTCCATACGATCTACGGTAAGAGACGCAAGTACCATGTACAGCTGCACCGTACCTGCCGTACCAGCTGCTACATAGTACTAGTGAGCCGAACCCAGCAGTCCAGATCCAGGGACAATGACGCACTGCCCAGGTACTACCGGTAACAAGGTAACTGCGATTGGGCTTGACCTGCCAGGCCTGCCTGCCATGCCTCCCGTCTCTTGCATGACAGCAATAATGATTCAGTCAGCTGCCAATGGACCAGCACACCCTACTTCCGGAAATTGACTCTCCTCGCCATGGCCACCAACCCAGCACTGCCAGCCTACCAGCACTAGAGAGGAGTCTCCCTCCCCACCTTGTCTACCTCAGCTCTGACTCTGATGCAACAGAAGGGGCTCACACACACATAGAGAGAGAGAAAGAGAGAGAGAGAGAAGCTCGTGGCACGCCTGGATGCAGAAGGCGGTGACATGGGGACAGCGACCCAGGTGTCCGTCCCTCCTCAGGCTCGACCGACTGGAGATGGCCAGGCAGGCAGGGCAGTCCGGACAAGGCTGTCCCATCTCTATGTCGCTGGGCCTACTGACTGACTCGGACGTCGCGCGGGAAGTGTGATGTGGTCTATCTGGTCGCAGCAACCGCCTGCGTACTATGACACTGACTGCTCTCTGCCAGCCTCGAGTCCCGGCCCGTGTCCGATGATTGGACAGCAGCGGTCACCCAATTGACAGCTGATAGCTTTGAGCACAGCTAGCTATCCTGGTCACGTCACGGCAGGACCTCGTAATGCTGCTGCCAGCGAAGCAGGCACACGCCAGCTCCGGCCGAGAGCTCCATGGGTGCTGCACACGGCGAGCCCGACCGCCACAAGCTACCCCTGAAGCAGGCTTGCTATGCTAAGCTCCAGCTGTCCTCGCTGCTCCGTCCCGACACCCTGACGGTACGGAACCCTCGGTTTTCCTCGAGGAGGACATGGAACGTTGGAGCTGCACAGCCGGGCGGGCCATCAATCAGGAGGAACTGGATGACTGTTATGCGACTGCGTTGGCCCCGCTAGCATCGGCGGCGACGTCTTCCTTCATCCTTCCAACCGTCTCTCCCCTTCACATGTCACCCACGCTGCTGCCAGCATTCTGGCCTGCTGATGCTGGCACCTGAGACTGACCGCCGATTCGAGTCTGACAGCTGTTGTGCCCATGAGCACTGCACACACGAGGGTCCCACCGACTACAGTCTCACGTTTTATCACTACGACTCGCATTCGCATCCGCAGCCGACGCTCAACATGGATGACGAACCACTATAGCACTACTATCACAGGATGTGCAGTACTGCTAGGGCGTAGTTCCGATGCTATAGCACCCGCTCCTAGATACTCGAACCAGTCGACTTACTCGCCATGTCTAGTCCCAAGACCACTCACTGCCATCCTTTCCGGGGCCTCAAGCGGCGGTGAATGCAGTACGGTTTAGCACTGCAGGAGGTCTAGGAAGTTCCTTGAGCAGTGCGGTGGCAAGTACTGTTTCCGGACACGGTCCTGGTCGCTGTTTCGTCAGCACTCTCCACACCTTCATTCCAAACGTTCATGTCAATTGGCATCGACAACAGACAGACACGTGGTGTTCGTCATGACCCGACCCAATGTTCCTCCACTCAGGCTTGAGGAACGGCCTAAGCTTATACACACCAGACAGGACTGGCGGGCAGCAGAATTGACCTCCTACATCAGGCCATCCCACCTAAACGGAAGCTACCCAAGACGAGAGCAAGAGACAATCCCTGTACTGGCTGTCAGCTTCACGCTGATTTGTTTGAGATATTCTCCTGTGTCAGAGCGAGGAATATGTCGCGCCTCGCAGAGCATCGATCCACGCCTCGATATTCTGTATGCTCAGGGCACTCGCCATGATTGACATGGGCAGAGTCACATGTGTGTCAACAGGAGCATAACGTCTTCAGGACACGCGCCCTACTATCGAACCCAGGCTTCGGGATGTCGCTTGTTCATGCTGTGAGCTCGGGGATGATGGCCTTGATATCAGGCCCGCCTGCACTCTTCGGGACCTGCCTCGACCCCAGCTATAAGCATCTTCTCCCCACAGCAGCACTACAAGACATATCAGCCCTGCCGTGCAGTCGCAAGTGTCTGCGCGACCTAATACTGCACAAGTGCCAGTCCCCTGTGGCCGCCCTGTGCAATGGCCAGTCAGAATTATGCGGCCATGTCATGTAGTGACACAATTCTGGACTCTGCGCCGGAATGAACGGTACTACGTGGACCGACCTTGCTGCACTCTAAGCTTTTGGTGCCAGAGTCTCGGATCATGCAACTACCAAGTCCTACCCTGCGCCCTCGCTAAGAGTTGCTCCAGTTGTGGGCATTGTCCTCCTATCCACGGAACCAGATCATGGTTACCAAGGATGATGGGAGGATTCTCTTCTCGATTCGTGAGTGACTTAGTTCTCAAGATCTTCAAGGGACTGAAGATGCTAAGAAGAGGTCCGAGTCGGTATCAAAACGATCAAGGCTCCATCCCAGAGCCGCGGACGGAGAGACGGGCTCATGCGCTCCACTTACATAACAGGGAGAGCCTCTCCGACGAAGACCGTAACCTGGGGCCGCCCATGGCTTGTGCCTCTCGTTCTCAGCTGACCCATCAAATATAGGAATTACTCTCTAATCAGCACGAAAGCTACCACGGCCCTTTCTGGGCTGTCACCGACATCTTTGCATGGCGTCTCGATCCTGCGGTCTCCTGATCGCTGCCAATGAGAGGATGAGACAAGATTATCAGGTGGCACCTGGGGAGGCTGCTGGTGGTAGTAATCTAGTAATCCACTCGGCTACCGTGTGTCTCGATGGCCAGCGGGCTCCTTTCCTCTCAATTTCTGACCGTCGTTCAAGACCAACTCTTCGAAATTATTCGTGAACTCAGGTATGACAGCCACTGACGTGATTCGGAGCTTGCGTTCAGAACCTCCACGGCTCTGCAGAGTCTTGATTCGACAGACTGTGTTTCGGAGTAAGTCATGTCCTGCAGATGTTCAAGACACCCAGAGGTGCTCAGTCGGCGAACCGACGGACACATCTGATGGCTATTTGCAGCCATTGGTATAAAGTGTTTTGCGGCCGCCCACTCGCACACGAGTGCCAAAACCATCCGCCTAACGAAGGGGTGCCCGCTGTGGGTGGTTCGATCTCAATACGCGCAATGGCCCTTTCGCTCAGGCGTCTCGACACGGACGCATTCTTTCTCCTGACCTTCTCACCCGTCGTGGCATCTGCCACTCCCGCTGTCGACCCGAGATCCTACCACATCCTCCTTGACCCTTGGATAGCCGGCCCCTCCAGGTCCAGCCGCCTCAAGATCTCCCTCACGCACCAGCCAGCGCGCGACTATATATCATCGCTCGCCCAGCTCCCCGTGCCGGATCTCATCATCTTCTCCCAATCGAGACCCGACTCCTGCAACGAGGCAGCAGTGCGCCAGATTCCGGCTGATACGAAGACGCTCATCCTCGCCGAGCCTGCAGCCGCGAAGGTGATCCGGGGCTGGAAGCACTTCGACCGGCGCAACGTACAGGCGCTGAAGAGATGGGGCGACCGACACGACTGGCGAGAGGCGGTGACGAGAATTCCGCTACCGCCAGTGGTCTCAGGGGGTCGGCCGGGGGAAGTGACGGTTGCGTACATCCCGCAGGCACGAGACCTGACGGGCTCGCGCGCCACGGTGGGCATCACGTTTCGGCCGCCGCCTATGTTCTCTAGCGGTCGAATGCCAGGTGCCTTGAAGGCATCGTATGTGAGCGCCGCAGCACCACCACCGCCGGTGATACCGAGGAGCCACAAGTCGTACTCGACACTGCCGAGGGTACGCGTGGACCATGCCAGCGCCTACCAGCCTCAGAGCCTTACTATTATTACTACTACTACGGGCACGAGACGAGAGCAGCTTGGTGAGCAGCTGGCGCCGTGGCCGACTCTGCGCCCCGCCCGGTCGACACCTGCGCTCACCACAGCGCTCGTCAGATTACCGTCCCCTGCCCCCAGCTACAGCCTCCCCTCCTCGCCCCAGCGGACCCTCTCCCTCCTCTTCTCGCCGCGCGGCATCCCCTTCGCCGGCCACCTCAGCTCGTACGCAACGACCCATCTCGTCAGCGAGGCTGCCCTCCCCCTGAGCGTGTTCCTACAGCGACCCGACCACGTCGTGAAGTCGTGGTGGCTGGGCAGGAAGGCGCTGGCACGCATCGCGTCCAGCGAGGACATCGCCATGCGGCTGGGCGCGAGGTGCTGGGTGAGCTGCCATGACGAGGCGGCGGAGGAGGAGGGAAAACGGTCCACGAAGGGACGGCTAAGGATGAGGCAGTGGCGAAGGGCAAGGCCGACGAGGGCGGCTTTTGGGGAGGCAGAGCAGGTGGCGGAGAGACCCAGCACCAAGATCAGCCTGGTGAAGTTGGTGACAGGGGCGTCCACGAAGAGTTTGTCAGCTCCAAAGACCACGCAGGGCGGGTCCTCGAGTGCTAGAGGAGGCCCGAGCGGGGAGCACCCGGTGATGCATCTTGCCAGCGGCGAGGAGGTTGTCGTTACGTCTGAGGGGGGTGTGGGATGTGGATGGAGAGCGGTTCGCCTGTGCGCACTAAGAATATCCTGGAACCGATACACAGGCTGCCATGGAGAAGCAGGCCGGAGACACGTGCATGGGATCATGAACGCTTTATGCTCGAGACGAATTCGGGACTCCCTCGGCTGGCAGGGCGTGAGGTGAGCGTGCTTCTGGCTGGCGGGCCGATCAAGAACACGGAGTGAGAGCCCCGCAAGCTTATGTCGTTTTGTTTCGAGGAGCTCAGATGCACGGACATATTTGGCTTGTGCTTGCGTGAGCAGGCGGTTCGAGTGTCCCAGGTCAACGTGGGAATCCTGCTCCCTGGGACGCACTGGGTCGAGAGACACCAGTGGTCGCAATCCCCCAGAGTCCCAGAGTCTGGTGCCGTACAGTCATGGGAGTGGTGACCAAAGGCTTGACAATTTCTACATCACAAACTGGAGGTCTTGACTTTGACCGATAGAGGCATATATGTCTTCTTGGATAACGTAGTCCAATTCTGCTTCTTGTGATCGATAATTGCATTGAAATCTTGCTGCATTATGCTATAAGTCCTAAAGCAGCGCCACTATGGATTATTTCCCTCGCAAAGACCTTAATCTGCGTCTCGTGCGCGGGGTTAAAGATCCCGCGTCGCCTGCGCGTAGGGGCGTAGAAAGGAGGATGGAGACAGGCTGTCCCTCCTCGTTAGCGATCCCCTGTTGGTGTATCTGAGCCGCGTAATGTAAGGCCAGATGAACCTGTGCCTCGTTGCTAATAATAATGGGCAAAGAGATGAGCAAATCCTTGCAGATCCGTACCAGTCTATCGATTGTTCGCCCCGCCTGGTTCAAAAATAAAGGTATTGGCACATATCCAACGGCCCGACACGATTAGAAGGTCGACCTCGACCCTGCAGAAAATGACTACTCACTCCACTGTAGCATCGAATCTCAGCTTTAACCTTGGCCATCCTTGGTGTGCGTGGTGGTTAGTAAGTGCGCCGCCGCCACCAAACAGAATGGAGTTGGCAAGGCGATCGGTTCATGAGCGAAAGGGTATCATCTCGTATTTCAATTCCACTAGGTGCTTTAAGGGACTTCAGAATGCTGGATACCCTAACTCTATGTGTCTTGGTCAAGACCTCCCCCCCCCCACCCAAAAGTAGTATGCCCGGTAGCTTATGTGTTAAAATTGACACCTCGAAATACAAACGAGACGGAGGCCCTGGGGGTATCGCTACGTTGTCCACGAAGACCAGCCTCAACCTTTCTGTGATAGATATGCCCGCAAGGCTCATCATGATCAACTGCCCTGGGTCACCTGGACGCCTCTTCCTCTGTAGACCTTCAACAGGCTCGTGAACAGCTTACTTGAGCTGCTTCAGGATCTCGGTCAAAAAGTCCTCAAAGCTAAGAGTAATGTACCCGTCGCGGTCATCATCATACTTCTTGAAGACGTCAGTCATCCTCTTGAGGCTGATGCAGGCCTGGACGAACAGGTCGAAGCTCAGCTGGCCCTCGTTCCGCTTGTCGTAGGTCTGGAACAGCAGCTCGACGAAGCGCTCGGAGAGGCGGTAGCGGAAGGCGATGAGGGCGTCGCGGAACTCGTCGAGCTGGATGTTGCCCGAGTGGTCGACGTCGAAGCGGTCAAACAGGGTGCGCCACGAGGCCAGGAAGGACCAGAGCCCACAGAACTCCTCGAAGCCGATGGTGCCCGACCGGTCGCTGTCGAACATGCGGATCATCATGCGCACCGTGTGCGGGTCGAAGGCTGTCCAGTCGCCGTTGACGAGCGCCGCCGAGAGTTCTTTTTCCGAGAGCTGGCCGGTTCCTGGATTTCCCCCACCAAGTCAGTATAACATGGTCACCCAGGCTCCTTTGTGGGATACAACAGATATGAGGGGCGTACCGTTCTTATCGACAGCCCTGAAGAGCGGGAGCAGTGTCGGGTCCCTGTCGTCGCCGGGAGGGGCTGGGCTGGGCGGGGGTCTCGAGACCGGGGAGGCTCGGTTCTGGACAGGCGGAGGTCGCTGACCGCTTACGGGGGGAGGAGACATGGTGTGAGCATACTGGGAATTCTGCTGCCTGTACTGGTTGTTATTTCCGTGTCCCGAGGGTGGGTGAGGAGAGAGTCGGCCGTAGGTCTGGTTCTGTTGTGGTTGTGGCTGTGGTGGTGGTCTAGGAGAGAGAGGCTTGACAGCTGCGTACTGTGATGGGGCAGGTGAGTTCTTGTGCTCCGGCTCTGCGAACCTGTTGTGGTTGATTGGGATCGAGTCAGCTTGGTTGGTCCCGTCCCCCTGAGCAGGTGAGGTGAATCAAAGATGGCCACTACTGCTCCTGCTGCCTGGATCCAACGTACCTGGGGAGCGCATCTGGGTTGTAGGGTTGGTTGTACGCCATGGTGGCTGAATTAGTAGTATGGTGGTTCCGGTCTCGACAATCAACGGCTGCAGAATGAAGTCGTGGTGTGTGCGTGTGCGTACGCTCAGTTGAGAATCCCCCTTGAGACAAAGAGAGACAGTGGTTGGCGAGGACGGTCTTGACGAGATCAGCGGCAGTGCTCGACAAGTAAGAGGGGTGGGTAGGTGGCTGGGTGTGTGTATATGAGCAACAACCACGATCCGTCCGTCGGTGCGTGTCTGTCTGTCGTGGGGCAGGTTGCGCACGCAGGTCAATAAATAGAATAGAATGGAGGGGGTTGAGGTCGGGTCGCAAGTGGGGCCCCCCTCAATCCTTGTGCCCGCAGGTCAAACTGTAATCTGAAGCCTAGTAGCACACACGCTGCTGCGTAGACGGTGTAGATTAGGGACTGTGCGCCCGCCGCTCAGCCGCAATAGTCGTCTGCAGCAGCCAAAACTGGGTTGTGCCGTTTGCCGGTTCGAGGCGCCGGTGTGTTCCTCAAACTGCCTTTCCCCCCCTTCTTAGGTGTATGATAGCCTTCAGAGGTTTGTGCGTGCCCCCTTCTCTCTGGAGTCAGGCAGTAGATACGCAGGGTATGACCCGAGTGTTTGTATGATACAAGGAGTTGTAAGATGCTGTAACAACGGTGTGCGGGCGGCTAGCGGAAGCCGACTGCCCAATCTCTTACACCGGAGGACGAAAAGAGTCGAGAGACAGATGGAGAGGGCGAGAGACGCGAGGGAGATAAAGTACTCGAGGCGGACGAGGCTGTGTAAGGCTGATCGAAGCCTGATTGATTCAGTAGACGTGGCTCATCGGCTTGATCCACAGCAGTGGGCAGCGTGGGTTCTTGTACGTGGCTAATCCGACAATCCGAGCTGCTGCAGGGCAGAGTTCCCATCAGGGGCATCAGTTGTGTCGATGCCGACCATAACATGCCCTGGGGGAGGAGGAGCAGGAAGAGGCGGCGGCGAGAAGAGGCCAGGGCCCCCTTTTCCCAAGGCCCCAACACCGAGAACGAAACGCCAGTGCCCTGGTAGGCGCGCCGCTCGCTGTCAGGTCCCCAACATCAACAGCAGGTCCAGAGTTCATACGTGCCACACTGCTCAGCCGGCCAGTTTGTCTCTTGTCGCACAACGGTCCAACACAAACGTCTCTTTTGTTTGCGGCTGGTGACCTGGCCTCGTGCCTATGTCGAAAAGGGCCCTCGAAAAAGGCCCTCAACTCAGCGTCTCTCTGGGATTTTGCTCCCTGTAGCTGACTTGAAATAGGCCCTTGCATGATGATGATTATGATGCCTACTTGCGGCACGAGCAGCTGCTTGCAGGATCACATCTTGTTTCGAGCCGCAGCGCCCTTCTTTCTTGTGTGGTGGGGGCGTGGGCGTCGTCTCAGGCTGGCGAGGAGCAGCAGGCTGACAATCCTGCCGGGCGTGCGTGTATGGTGGCAGTGCGTGCCCTAGCAGGCGAATTGTCTTAGGTCATCGACTTGCTAAGTAATGCAGGATGATGTGCCCGGTGATCATTCAGTCTTGTCTGCAGCACCGATCACGTCTGAGGCACGAGGCGTCACCCTCCGAAATCATGCGACCCGCTCGTCTGTCGTAATGGATTAGGAAGGCTTTACAGCACGCCATTCCTCGGTTTGTTTACTGGGGCAAGTACTCCTGGCGTACAACTGGTTAGTGATTATGTAATCCGCCGAGTCCCTGGGTCATTTCCAAGCACCGTTCATCGGACACTGGACGGTGTCCCTCCCAACAACAACAACACAGCACACGGAGGGGGGAAAAAAAGCAATATCCTCCCCATCCTCGTTTAATACGAAACCTAGTTTTTCTTATTTTCTTCTCATATATATTTACACAAGTCCTGGTATCATCTTTTCTGAGCAGAGACTTACCTATCGACTATGACAGTCGAAGACCCTGGTGCCCCCCCTCCCGCCGACGACGCCGAGTTCTGGCTGTTTGGCTACGGGTAATGCAGTGCTCTCCCAAGATATCTTGTATCCCCGAGTCACACATGTGGCAAACACGCACGATGTAGTCACGAGGATATATATCATTTGCGTCACGTCTAACCTGGTGGTTCTACAGAAGCCTGATCTGGAAACCCCCACCTCACTACGGTATGTGAAGTGGGCCGGCGGACCACCACCATGAGGGGGGAACGTGTCGGCCAGATATGAGAGGGGCGAGACTGCTGACATGTCCTGCTCCCAAGACCAGAGAATACCTGGCTGGGTCAATGGCTATGTTCGAAGATTCTGGCAGGTGAGTGGATATCTCGACAGCATTTTCCCAGACTGGTGCTGCGGAGCCAGCAAGCAGCAGGAGGGAAGTCCAGCTTGGCGTGCTCAGGTGTGTGGAATCGAGAAGTGAATGTCCAGGAGGCCGTGGGATATACGACGGACGAAATGAGTGTATATACACACCAGATCTGAAAGACAATTGACTCCCTTTCCATTTTGTTGACATCTCCTTTGCCTCTGCCCAGCCTCAACAGCGACAAAATTCCTGGCGGCCATATTAATAGACCACTAACGAGAAACAATATAGGCAAGGTACTTTTTCCAACCATCATCTGCTCGGCTACCCTCACGCTTCCTCCAGAAGAACCCAGTGAGCCCTCTCTTCAGCACGACAACCGCCTACTGACACCCCACTCACCAAACAGCCAAGACCACCGCGGCACGCCCGAAAAGCCAGGCCGCGTAGTCACCCTGATCGAGCAATCCTTCTGGTCCACCCTGAAAGACCCGCACCCGGCCCCCGACGACGGCAAGGTCTGGGGCGTTGCCTACCGCATCATCCCGGAGAAAGTCGCCGAGGTCAAGGCCAACCTCGACATCCGCGAGATCAACGGCTACAGCATTCACTACACGGCCTTCCACCCAGCTCCGGCCCCGTCGTCGTCGTCGTCGTCATCATCGTCCCAAGCTGCTGCGGTAGGGACGGGCCCCATCCGCACGCTGGTCTACATCGGCACCCCCGACAACGACCAGTTCACCGGCCCCCAGGATGTCCAGTCCCTCGCCGAGCACATCTACCGCTCCGAGGGCCCCAGCGGGCCGAACAAGGAGTACCTGCTCCACCTGGACACGGCGCTGCAGGACCTCAGCCCCGAGAGCGGCGATGAGCATGTCACGGACCTGTCGGCGCGCGTGCGGGCGATAATAGCGCGCGAGGGCGGCCACGGGCTCCTTCCGCCGCGGGGTGCTCCATCTACGAACGGGAGGCCGGTCGCCCCGGGTGGTCAGGCTGGGGCTGTCAATGAGGACGAGCAGGAGGAGACGGAGAAACATTCTGGGTTCTCCAGGGGTCACGAGTGAGATGTGGCAACCAAAGGGGACATAGTTCCCGAAACAATCAACTCAGATTTGGCTTTGCTTTTTTTTCCCCCTTCAACGCCGCGTGTCCTTGTGATATCCTTTGCTCCGAAAACCTTCTTCGGGTGCTATCCTCTTCCTAGCTAAGCCTCCCAGTAATCAGTCTCACTGTCCCAATGCTACCCAGCAGCCACCGTTCTCCGCGGCCGCTTGAGCGCAGTCGCAGGCTGTCTGGAAGCTTAAGGACACAATCAGAACCCCGCCGTGCCACCTGACCCTACTTTTCACACAGGAAATTTGGAATACGACGCCGGATCCCGCGCGAGGAGTGAGCCTGAGACCAATATCGAGAGAAGAGAAAAGAGAGAGAAAACAAAGACAATTGCCAACCAAGTAGAATAAAGGAAAACCTATTCGTGAATCGAAGAGTGAAGATTGGTAACGAATGTCCACGCCCTTGAAAGCGTCCAGCAGACCCGATGAGTTGTGATCGGTATAAATCGTGGCTCGGGCCAGGAACAAGATCATGATGCATGTCGATCTACCATGCCACCAAGGAACCCTCGATCCTCATCCGTCTCACATGCAGATACACGCATGCATGGCTGGCCAGCTCGTGATTTTTTTCCCCTTCCCTCCCTCACCCCTTATATTCCCGTCGAATGATGGCGTTGTCATCGTGTCCCGTGCTACTGCTCACAGCCGCACGTCCGGTTTCGATGTCCCATTGCAGCAAGCATAATCGTCCCTCGTTTGGTCGCAAATGTGTCGATCTGGGGGTATCAAGTTAAGCGGTCGTCGGTCAGAGTTCCATCGGTCCGGTCGTGTACAATCTCGGGCGTCCACGGGCAGAAGAGGGAAAACAAAAGAAAGAAGGACAAGAAAAAGTTGCATTCCAAGAAAAGAGAAAGTAAAAAAGAGGATGCTACCGAGGTCCTGGATTCCCACCACACGATAGGGAAATAGGTCCTACCAACATCCTGCTACTGTTTGATCCTAGTAGCTGGCAGGCGGTCCGGAAGGCGGGGCTTGCTGCTGGGGAGGCTGCTGCTGGGGCTGCTGCTGGGGCTGGACCTGTTGCTGGTCACTCCCGTACATGTATTCACCAGCCTGGGGCCAACCTGCACCATAGGCACCTGCGTTAGTCACACCAGGAGTCAATCATCATCTCGAAGGATCGCAGAAAGTGCCGATAGTGTATGCTCACCTTGCTGGGGCATGGCATTGTAGTTCATCGCAGCAGGCTGGGGAGGGTACCCACCACGGCCATACTGTTGTTGTGCAGCGTACATCTGGGGGTGCGCAGCCATAGGATGGCCCTGCTGAGGGTATCCGTAGGCCATCTGCGGCATCGCGGAGCCTCCCATGCCGGAGAACCCGCCGCGCATGCCGTACCCACCGCCCATCATGCCGCCGCCGCGTGGTGGGTAGCCTCCGCGGGGACCACTGTCGGAGGCCCTGTCGACACGGATGGTTCGACCATCAAACCTGTTGGGGCGCCAAGTATGAACATTCGGTTCACAGGCTTGGTGGCCAGGAAGGGAGGATCTTACTCGATATTGTTCATGGCAGCGATGGCGCGTTGCGCGTCGTCCTCATTGGTATAGCGGACGAAGCCAAACCCACGGCTGCGGCCCGTGTCACGGTCCTTCACAACCACCTAGAAACGGCTGCTTTAGTAAACCACCCAAGAATGGCGCAGAAGACGTCATATGGGGAACCTGTCGGGTTGGAATGCAGCCCTGATCGCGCACATACAGCTTCATCAACAACACCAAACTCCTCGAATTTCTGTCGCAGGGTCGCCTCCTCGGTATGCCAGGCGAGGCCGCTTCACGGTTTGTCAGATGGGGGCATGACGCCACTGTGTTGAGATGCTCAGATGACATACCCGATGAACAGTTTCGTGGTGGAAGTCATCTTGACGGCAGCGATGCCGGAACAGGACGCGCGCCCTTCTCGAGTCAGATAGACGACGCGCTTGTCCAGGTGAGGGCGGCCCTGTAGCACCGTCCTGTTGGATGAGGTGGTTTTGGTGTTGTACGGGACGATCGAGGCTGCGAAGGGCCAGATGCGCTCTTTCCCGGTCGCAAAGCTCGCAAAAGGCTGCTGAGATGATCCAAGGCAGTGACCGAGGAAAGGCTTCTGCTATCACAAACAAGAGGCCGTAGGGGTGTCTTTTTGTCAAAAGAAACCTGAAAGGCTATTGTCTTTTTTTTTTTTTTTTGGGCCTTCAGCCTGAGGCTAGTGCTTGGTGAGATAGGAAGAAATTTGTGTCAGGAAGGATGTGTCGGCACAGGTGCCGAAGAGGAGGTGGTGGTGCCTGAGATTGCGAGTAGCTTTTGCTATGACGGACAAAGCCTCAAAAGTACAGTGTCTAGTCTGACTAGAAGATGGGGGAAATTGACAAGAATCTTGGGAAGGGACTGGCGGGGCAGTATCGCGATCCTCGTGAAGTAAGGATCAGGGATCTTGAGGATGGTTGCCTCCAACCTTAGGTAGCGTAGGATAGAGTAGGAAGAGGAAAAGGGAGAAAGAAAAAAAAATAATAACAAGAAGCAGATGCGGGATGAACAGTGGTGGAGGTTGGTAATAGTGGTAGTAGCCTTTGGAGTCAAATGCCGCAATCATGCAGAACCATAACAAAGTACTTATACCACAGTACATGGTAGGCCATTCAGAGGCAGCACACTTGCTGCCCCCTCCCCCTCCCCCCCTTCCTGGTCGTCATCCCATCTGTGGTGTATGTGAACGCGACTACTGTGTCTGCTGCCCACTCGCGGGGTAGTTGATACTTCTGCGGCCGTTTCGAAGAAGCATGAATTTCCCAGCAAGGATTACCTGTCCAGACAAGCATCAAACATGGCGATGAAAGAGTGCTTTACATGTTCGCCAAGGGGATTGTGGACTGCCACTGTGGTCCAGGTTAGACCTCTAGAGCGTTTTCGTGGTAACGTCACCGTCACCAGTACAGAAAAGCCACCTCAGTCCGCATTCTGCCTGGCTCCAGCTTTCGGCAACGGGACTAGTGCGCTGTTGGATATCGAAGCATCGAGAGGATACATGCCATGGTCTGGAGATGTTGTCCTGCCTGGCTGGCTGATCCGACAATCTCTCCTCCGTCTGCTCGATGTTGAACGTTGGCTGTTCTCTCCCCCCCCCCCAAAAAAAAAAAGAACCCACCCGGTTTGACACATCCCCATTCCATGCTGACCAATATGTTTTGTGAAACGCCGTTGAGTAGTTTCGATAGCCAAGATGGCTTGGTCTGTCGCTGTCTCCTGCCGCGTGTGGACGTGTTGCTGTCTCATTTTCAACCGAAGACCAACATGCCAACAATCAGTATCGCCGGACAAGTTGAGCCAGATCGCGACCAGAACTGAACCCCTGTACGTTCCAAGCAGTGGAGCGCGTAACCCCTGCTCAGACCTGCAGAGGACAAGAGAGCATCCACTTCTGCCACTGGACAGAGTCAAATTGAACGTCATCTCTTCGAACAGGGGTTTGAGGGCGTGCATGTCCGCGCTTCTTGACAATCTCCTGAAGGGTAATTGTCCGTGTCCACGATCGGCAAATGAGGTTGCTGCCCAACAACACACCGAGTCGCACTCCCGAATGATACTAGGAACCTCCCTCTCCCTCCCCGTCCCTTTGTCTACAAGAAATGCCGCTAGAGGCGCGATTTGTGCAACAGTCAAACGTCGTGGGGGAGCATCCCTGGCTGAAACTGGTAGGGCCGTGACGTCCACGGCGATAAAAATGGCCGGAACACAATGTGAAACTGCTGCCCATACTGCGATACCTGCTAGGCTTCGAGGCTGTACCTCGACAGCAGCCAAGCTGGTTTGTTTGGAGGATATGCCAAAAAAAAAATCTGACAGGCATGTCATAGTCATATCCACAAGAGCATCCGCCGTCAAGGTCGCTTCGACCTGCGCGTCTCGGTATGCCATCCGCAGATGAACTTCTCCACAAGCGCACTAGCCTGTGAGATACTCCACGATTGAGGAGCTGAACATCAAGACTGGCCTCGGTGCTGACAGCTAGAAATAGCCCCCGTGCGAGCCGCGACGGCGACGAGATGGGATGAGACGCTGTCGCCGTGTCCAAGGGGGAGCGTTGAGCAAGGTTTCTGGCTCACAGAACCCACAACGCTCCTCTTGCGTGCCTAGGCTCTCTCTCAGTCCGCCTTGTCTGATAAGTGCGCTGCAGCAGTCGAGCCCAAGCACTAATCGAGAGTCGCATGAATTGTGGGGACCGGTACAGCGCAGTACAGATCTAGCGGGGTGTCAGCCTGACAACCTGGCTGTAGATCGTGGCGTTTGAGCCGCGAGCGTGCATGTCAGGGTCCATACTTTGTGCAACGCGCAAGAGCTGAGGCCACAGCAGCACGTGAGACTGTGGTCTGTGTCACCGCACAACCAGTATGCGACTGCCGGCGAACTCGGCGGACCAAAGATCTCCACATGAGTGCATTTTCGATGCGTCTATTGAAACGAAGACCTCAACAGATGCTTGGCCCCTGAGCACCATTGACGTGTGGCAGGCGGTCTCGATCCAAAGCTTGGCACTGTTTTCTCGCTCTTGAAACCAAGAACTTATCCAGGTTGAGCACATCACCGTTGAGCTGTGATGGTGAAGAAGGGGCCAAACACTGACCCACTGCGCAGGGCAGGGCACAGGACAACCTCTGAGCCTGATGTTTTGAGATACTTTTGGGACCTGGGAAACGAACGAGATGAACCCAATCACATCGCCGTCTTGAAATCGGTGGAGAACCACGTTGTTCCATACTCGGTACGTCCCAGAGATCAGTATCCAGGGGCAGGATTGTCTTGGGCCCATCCTCTCTGGGCCCGCCAGAGTCATATTATTAAACGCTCGACGCATACCTGAGGGCTCGCTTAGCCAAGAAGTGGCGGTAGGGCACGGCGCATCGCTATTGGCGCTTGGAAGCTGGAGCTTTCGTCGCAAGTCAGCATAGCAGGATAGGCTGGCGATGACACAAAGAGACGAGACTGGGTTCCTGCTACCATGGATTGGCACGGTGGGTCTCATACGGAGGGAACCTCTCAGTCTGGTCGCTGTGGTGCTCCAAGGTTGAGCGCAGTGAGTGGTAGTATTGAGAGCTATCAAAACGTCTCAGGAATTCTGGTCGAGATCCGGGTCTCTCTATTAGCAGGACCAAACAGAGGTGTCAGTGCTACCGTTGCTGCTAGCGGTGATGGTGATGACTCCTCTGGCAAGGAAGGATGGAGCGAGCGTATCTGATAAGTGGGACCAAGTTGAGATCCTGAGGCCTCACAAGTCGGAAGCTCTGACAGCTCTTGAAGCCAAGAGTTGAGGAAAATATTCGCACCACGACGACGTTTGGGAGACCTGCGGCAGGGCCCATGCGTGTGCAGCTATGTCGGGTCTGCCTTCCATTGCAGGTGAGGAGAAGAAGGCTCTGCCCTTTTGGGACATCTCCAACCTCGTCTCTTCCTTCCCTCGCTGTGTGTACGAGACACTGCACTCCACAGCTGAAGACCTGCTGTTTACAGGAGCCGTCATCTTCCTCTCCTCTTCCTCTCCTCTGCCTCTCTCTGCTTTTTCTGCCCAAGCCTCTCTCCTGAGCCATCTTTCTGATTCTCTCGGCTCTCTGCCCTTTGCTGATCTCTTCTTTGGTCACCTTCATCTCTGCATGTCGATGTTTATGGAAACTGTCTGGACCCAATAACCCTGCTCTGGTATGAGCTTGACGCATTGCATCTTGTTGTCTTCAACGAAGAGGAACTCTCCACGGCTATAGACGCGCTCGTTGAATCCATCAGGAATTAATCATAATGGTCTCTCCAGAAATCCCTGGTCGCCATCGCCACCGCTCCCGCCGCGGTGGACGTAAACATGATGACGCGGGCCGGATATCACAGGCAGGCAACCTGAATTGGCAGAGAACTGACAAGTCACGGCCAGCCCTCCTTACGACCCCCAGCAATAATAAAGATCTGATTGAGGAATGGCTGGGCGAAGTCCATGTGCAGACACAAGGAGGCCGACATTCCAAAGTAAACGACTTCACGCACAATCCTCGGAGCCAGCACTCTGCAGAGACCTGGACGATGCACGAGCTGCCGTCTGTGGCCAGCGTGGGAAATTCCAAACCTTCTCGTCGGCAGCCAGAAGACCAGAGCCGCAAGCGCAAACAAGCTCTTGCAGCAGAACTCGGCCTTGTCGCCGCCTTCGATGAGGACCTTGAGCAGATAGCGCGTCGTAGCGGCGTGCCCCGACCACCTCGGTCAGACTCTCTCATAGAAGAACGCTTTTACGAAAGGGACAAAGGACATCAATGCGAATCGGATGGTAGCATGAAGCCACCTGCTAGCTCTCCGGCAGGCTATCAGTTCGAGAAGCGACCTCGACACAAGATGAGAAGTGATCGCTACGACATCGTCAAGAACGACGAGCTAAAGAGGGAGAAGGCAAGGGAGAGAAAGAAAAAGGAAGCCGAGGGAAGATCTCCGAAAAGACAGGAAGAGAAGGAACCAAATGACTTCCTCGAAGGAGGCTATGGACAACTTCAACTCTCAGTCCATTCTCAGTCATCGAGTCACCGTGAGTGTCCCCCTAGATTCCACCGTTTTCGCGTACTAACATGATGCGGAAGATGCAACCATCTTTTAGTCCTGGCTTGTTTGGCAACGGCCGGCGATCTGAACAGCAGGGTAGGTCGTTATGATCACGTTCTAGACTTGTGTTAAGCTAATATGTTGGCAGTCACGGACCTCGCCTTCCACGAAATGTCCTTTCTAAAACTGCCACGTCAAGAACCCCGAAAAGTACCCTCACACAAGCGCGAGTCTCAAAGAAAGAGGGACGACCGGCGATTTGAGCAGATCTCAGCCTTTTTTGCTCCAAAGGGCCCTCCGGAGTTGCACCATACGGAATACAGGAGGCAATCAGATACCAGCGCTCTGTCGAGCTATGGTGGGTGGACAGGTGCCGAATCGAGATACACTTCTGGCCATACTTTCACCAGGGATCAGCATGGTGAATCGAAGAATAGTGCGCCTTTCAGTTGGTCGAGTAGTTGCCCAGCAGACCAGGCTTGCGAGACAGCTCAGAAGGATCAAGCGGCTCGGAACCATCCAGTTCAAATCGTTCGCTACCAAGATCGCGGGACTATGGCTAGCGAGTGGGCCCCTGCCCAGACACATCAGTACGCCAGATCGACCACATCTCGGACCACCACAGCTCTGCTTGCGCTCAACACAAGGCCTCCGACCACAGGGTCCCAGATGGTGTCGCAAAGCACAATAGCCCCGCGCCTGAGGTGCCAGCTCAACAGGTTGAACATGTGGACCCGGAAAGGAGTGGTGTTTTGGCCATGAATTCCTCTGATGAAGGCGCCCCAAGCTTCAGCCAGCGCATAGGGCCAGAGCGGCCCAAATCCCCCAAGCGGACGATGGTTGAGCGACTGGAAGCTGCTGCACATGATCTGGAGCCGACCTGCTCTTCACACGTGACGTTGCCGATGTCCTGGCTTATTCACGACGTCCATCCGGCCCCGGATGACTACCGAGCTTATCCATGTTCGGCACACATGGATACCCAGATGTTACCGCCTCTCACCACCATTTCACACGAGGACGATGATGCGATGAACAACGGATTTGATTTTGAATATTACAAGTCGCAACAAAACATGCGGGATTACATAGCGGAGTTTGAATTAAAGACGCTGGGGCACAGTGCCGGAGGAAGCGTTGGAAAGCTGTATAACGCAAGAGGCAATTCCCTTGTCGATGGAAACCGCGGTGGAACTACCTACGAGGCGGCGGGTGATGATCTGGAGCAGGAGGCAGAGCAAAGATTCAGGTCCTCTTTCTGGCAGCCGCACCGATATCCCGTGTAATTCACAGCTCGTCAAAATCCAAACCGCGTTGCTACCCAAAGTGGCGTTATGTTCTTGTTCCTGGCCAATCCAGGGTAACCGCTGGCCGTACAGCGCGTGGCGTGAGCCAATTCGAGCATCACGACACGCAGGGTCCACCTCGCACTTGCAGCTCGGACGCTAAACACATGCTCGGGGCGTCTCTAGCTTACAAAAGGTCATACGAGAACCATCGCGGTGCATACTACTACAGGAGCAGGGCGAGCGAGTTCCAAGGTTGTGCTGGGGGCTGGGCTGGCTGGGCTGGCTGTATTGCATGCTGTCAGCAGCCCAATTGGGTATGTGACCGTGCTGTCACCTGCACAATGCAACCGCTTGTCGGCCCTGCCTGGTTCCAAGGGTGTGGTGTGCGGCACAGCCATGTTTGGCCTAAAGTGGCATGTATTCAATGCAAAGGTGCCGCCGAGGGAGGGGGGGAGGGGACCATACCTGCAGGTGGTGGTCACAACAGCGCCTACATACACCACACCTTGCCACCCACACACAGAATAGGACCCCAACTCTAGTGGGCAGATGAGGTAAGGCCCTAGATATGATGACTCAAATGATGCGAACTATCAGGTCGACCTGTGGGAAGAGAACAGACGTAAAGATGATATGTGTGAGGCAAATATCGCATAAACAGCATTCCGATGGTTGGTGAGTAGCGAGAGTGTAAGCGAGCTTCCTCTTAGGCAGCCAACGGGTCTGCAGTACAGCTCATTGCCTGCGGTCAAGAAACCCGAGGGGGTCTTTCTGTGCCGCAGTGGCGGACCTTCAGCAACCGGCCCCCCTGGACAGCTGCAAACGATAGCGAGGCTGCAGTGGCCGCTGGAATGCCATGCTGTAGGCTATTTGACCTGCATACATTTTAATTGACTCAGGCGGTGGTTCGGCCGTTAGTCCCAAATAAGCTCCCAAGCCCTCTGCCTGTGCCTGACTAGTGTGCAGGTGCGCCAAGGGAGAGAGGCTCCCGTCTCAGATCTCTGCGCCTCGTCATAATGTCATTTGTGTCCAAGCACAAGGTCTCGCAGAGGGCGCACCGGGGAAGAGGGAAGGAGGGAAGGAAGGGGCATGAAGTGGCCTGCAGCGACGAAACCCCTCGGCGGATATCATCATCTCTCTGCGGCTGTCGCGCCTTCCTTTCTTGACGGGCCAACGGAGGGGGGGGGGGGAGGAACGGACCACTTATTACAGTATAAAATATCCACTGAAGCTCTTGGGACGAACCGCTAAAGAAGCTAGAAGGGGGGGGAGCGAGGGAACCCACTCTTGCCCTTCTTCAAGCATTCCGCCGGATCGCCAACCTGGTCCCCAGAGCCTCAGCCCAGCGGCCCTAGTCCTGAAATGACGATAACCTCACAGACTATGCACGCTTGGATGTTTGCCCCCCTTGGTGCCTGGGATTAACGATGGCCAGGCCCCGGAATTGGCTCGGTCCCTTTCCTTTCTCTCTTTTTTTCCCTGGACTGGTGTTATGCTGGTGCTGGTCCACCATAGTGTCTGCATGAGAAAAAATGAGTCGTTGGCAAAGAGACGGGGGCAAGCTTAGGAATGCCGCCGTGCTCGGGCTCTTCTTGGCAGCGACATGGTAAATCACCCAACTGGAGGCGCAGCAGTGATGGTGAGAAGTCAGCACACAACGTTGCACTAGTTGCTGTATGTACGAGGCACACCCTACTTTACTATACCTTGGGTCCAACCAGACTTCTTCCTCCTCCTCCCTCCCCACCCCTTCGCTCCCTCCTTTCTCTTCTCTCCTCCACCCTCAACTGTGACTTGTCACCATCGTCAGCATTCTTACCGCCCCGCCGGACTTTTGTCGAGTTCCCTGCTCCTTCACCGTTGCAGCCTCACGGGCCCAGTCACTCGTTCACTTCACACTTCAAATACCACTTGTCACTCTTTTCTCCATCACCAGCCTCTCTCTCTCTCTCTCTCCCTGACCTGCGTCATTCTTTTTGCAAGGCACGCAACGCTCCCACAGTAATTAAATCTATCTTCATCCCTTAGGAGGTCCCTCAAACAGAGTGTAGTCCTTCGTTCAGACACCTCTCTCTCTCTCTTCATACTCTCTCTCTCTCTCTCTCACGCCTCTCCCACCTTTGTTGACACTCTTTGACTTGTCTGTCTACCATCGACTTGTCCTGCCTAATCCATAATACCATAACACACCACTCAACCAGACAAGATGAAGTTCACCATCTCGGCTGCCGCCCTCCTGGCTTTCGTCAGCTCGGCCCTCGCCCAGGCGACTGATGGCTTCGACGCCATCACCTCCCCGACCGAGGACGAGGTCCTCACCGCGGGCACGACCTTCACCGTCACCTGGGACCCTACTGCTTCGTACGACAGCGAGACCGTGAGCATCATCCTGCTGCAGGGTGCGACACAGGGCACTCTCGAGCTCGGCCCAACCGTCGCTGGTGCGTTTCTCCCTCCCTTCGAACTGCCTGAGATGATCTCCTTACTGACACCGAGAGGTAAAAAAATACAGCAAGCATTGACAGCTCCTCCGGCACGTATTCGTGGACCGTAGACAGCTCCGCCGTCGGCTACGCCCTGTACGGCCTCAAGCTCCAGCTCGACTCGGACCCCTCCATCTACCAGTACTCTTTCCCCTTCCACATCGAAGGCACCGCCACCAGCAGCACCAGCAGCCTCATCTCCAGCATCCCCGTGACCACCAGCACCACGGCCTCCTCCACCTCCGTCTCCCTGCCCGCCTCCAGCTCCGTGACCAGCCTGACCCTGACGTCGACCACCACCGCCGTCACCACCATCGTCTCCCCCCAGCGCCACGGGCTTCAGCAACTCCACCACCGCGACCAGTGCGTCGGCAACTGGTGGTAGCGCCAGCGGCAAGACGACTACGCTGACGACCGTCAGCAAGGCCTCGACGACGGGAGCTGCCGCGGCGTCGAGCACGTCGGCATTCGCGACGGCTGGCGCGGGCAGGGTGAACGCTGTGGGGACCTTTGCTGCCATTGGTGGTATGGTTGCTGCAGTGCTCGCACTCTAGAGAGGTGTTTTCTTGTCTCTTTTTTTCCCTCCTTCTAAAGTGCTACCACGCCTACAAAACAACACATTTGTCTTCGTTCTGCTCTGTCCTCGCCATCGTGGTGGGAGGCGGGGTGGCCCCCTTTTTTTCTCTCCATTTTTCATATAACTTTTTTTTTCCTTCTCATGGTTTATGTTACGTTTGTGATGGGTCACTGGAAACTCAAACTTTCCTTATTAAGCGGTTAATGAACTTTGGCATGGACATCATTGTGGGTGCTGGGGTCGGACTGGCATTGCTAGAATGAGATGAGAATGCTATAGTGATCGCAGGCTAGAAGGAGAAAGGAAAACAAATCGAGAGAATGTAATGAAAAGTACAAACGTCAAAGTATGTGTCCTGAGCCTTCGTGAGCGATGATGAGATAGATCATAGTACCTTTGCCTCATGACGGTGACTTTTCTAATTTGTTGATATTTGTGTGCCGAGACCATAGCTTGTCAGCTGCAATTCGGGGCTCACAGAGTGAACGGTTACGGTTACGTCCCAGCAAGAATCGTCACCGCTCTGCAAAGGGACACATGCTGTTGAGACCCGGCCCAAGAGGAGCTTATCACAATATAACCGCCAAGGTTTCATGTCCTTTTGGTCTCCATACAACTAAAGTTTCAACAGCATGAAGAAGGATGGGAACAAGGCATTGAGTGGTAGAGATGGGGGGAACGCCAAGTTCAGGAATCCTACTGAGAAAGAAGGGAGGAGGGCCAGTGGTATGTATGTCTTTGGGGGCGGACAGTGGACTGGCTAGCACTATTTTAACCTTGAAATTAAACTTCTGGTCTGTGCAGGGCGACCTTGCTGGTGGGTGGGTGCAACGCCGGGCTCGCTGCGGGCTTCTTTTTCTGGTGTGGGGGCCGGGTCGGTCCCAGGATTTTGGTTGTGAGGAAATGATCGGCGGTTTGGTTGAGAGATGATGATAGTTTATCGTCACTCATGGGAAAATGGAAGGAGAAAAATATATAGCCGGGACGATGTGCAGATACTTGGCAGGTATCTACTCGGCATTGATAATATATCATATCAGTTCCAGTCTCTCTAGATTCATGATATTCTCCCAAGGGCATGCACTCCTGTCGCCCGTCCTCTCGGAATGGGCGGAATCCAAGCCACCAACAAGTTCACCCCCACATGAATACACCCGATGACCCAGAACGCCTTCCCATATCCCGTCCCCTCGTCCATAAATCGAAAGATAATCCCAAACACCACCCCGCCCAGGTTCCCAAACCCGCCCGCCAGGCCCGAGACGCTGCCGTTCGCATATGGATGCACATGCGGCACAAGCGCATAGTTGGCCCCGTTCCCGGCCTCCAGAAACACCGCCGCGAGCGCGACCAGGCCGTTGAACGTGCTGAGGCGCAGGCCGCCGTCGTCGACCGTGCCAGTGATGATGAGCATGACGCCCGCCAGCACGCCGCACAGGTGCAGCCACGCCTTCTTGAGCCAGAGGGCGCGGGCCGCGGTACCTCGAAATAGCAGGGGCGAGGGGGCGGCGTTGTTGAACAGCGCGTCGGCGATGATGCCGCCTAGGGGCCGCGCGGCGAGGTTGAGGAACCCGAACATGGCTGCCCAGCGGGCCGCGCGGGTCTGGCCCAGGTCGGGGAAGCTGGCGAGGTAGTATGCGGCCAGGACGGCGTTGATGGACAGCTCTGCGCCGAAGGAGCAGGCGTAGCAGAGCATCAGGGTCCAGCTCTGGGGCGAGAGGGTGACTTCGAGGATTTCTGCGCGCGAGGGCTTGATGATGATCTCGTCTTGGGCGGCTGCGAAGTCCATCCCGCCTCCTCCTCCTCCTTCTCCAGAGCAGGTAGGCGGGTCCCTCGTGGGCTTGGTAGCAGGATGGTCGGGCCTGTTGTTCCCTGTTTCGCGCGCTGCCGAGGGTTCTTCTTCGTCTTTGTTGTCTTCTCCTCTGCGGTAGCCGTGTTCCTCGAGCGGCGGGAAACAGCACGTGGACGGTTTATCGGCGATGGAACCCGTCACGGCGACGATCGAGCCCCTCTCGACGACAACATCGTGTGAGCCTCCCATGTTCTCCTCTTGCACACGCAGCTCTCGCCCGCCCCATCTGCCCACAGGGGTATCGGGACAGAGCAGGAGAAGCCCGAGCCCCGTGGCGACGAGCATGATCAGGGGTACGATGAACGTAAGCCGCCAGGCCTGGTCGATGGGATACCCATACCCGACAAACGAGTCGTACACGGCCGGCATGATGAAGTAGGTAAGGCCACCCCCGGCATTCCCCCAGCCGCCCGCGAAGGCGTTGGCTCTGCCGACGACGTTCTTGTCGAAGAACCCCATGGTCCACACCTGGCAGGGCACGAAGGACCCTCCCAGGATGCCGATGAAGAGACGGCTTGCGTAGAGCCCCCCTGGCGTTCTGCACGAGGGGTGCGAGGCCGATCGGCACGGAGCCCAGGAGGAGGCAGCCGGCAAAGACCCTGCGTGGGCCGAACTGGTCACACAAGGGGCCGGCGATGAACCGGACGAGCATCCTGTGGTTGGAGGTTTTTGTTTTTAGATGTGTCCTATCGAACCCGTCTTGAAAATGATGACGTGAGGGCTCTTCTTACGTTGCACATATGGATATGATGTTCGAGTTGGCGACCTGGGCCGCGGTCAGGTCAAGATCCTCTACGATCGTAGCAGTCAACTAGTACGCGCATTTTCCTTGATGTCAGCCAGCGACCAAGAGGCAGTAAGGTATTGATGGGGCTCATACTAGTGGTGGAAAGGCAAACCATGCCCAAAAGGCCATCATGAAGCCGAACCAGGAGAAGAAAAAGACACGGCCATAGACATTGAAAGGGTTCAGGATCGGCAGGACACGCGCTTTCTTGTTGACCGGGTTGACTCCAGGCGGGCTCACCAGGTCCACCAGGATAGATCCGAGGCCCATCTTGGTGGTATGAACGAGAGTGCTCTGTCCAGAGCACTCGGTTGCCTTCTGATTCTGCCACCGCGTGGAGAGGTAAAATCCCTCCGCCTTCAGCACGAGGCGAGGATCTTGTCGTCGGAGCAATCGGTTGGGCCGTCAAGAGAGTGTATTTATGTTACCATCATCCTGCTGCCCATGGTCTTTCTCGACTCTGTATGTAGGCCATCATGTCAGCGACGCGCGGTCCAACGTCGACGAGATCAGCCCACTACACCATCGAACCCGCTGCTCGGCGGCGTTCAGCCTGGCGTATCTGAAGCCACACGTACGTACCAGAGCACTGTGGAAAGACCTTGAGAAGGACGGACCTGCTTTCTGATCCGGTTAGACCCGACGTTGAAGAGCTGGGCTCTGCTCCGGGAGAAGGATTCTCTTCTGCCGCCGCATACGGTGAGGCAAGCAAACCACCAAGAGCAACGATTCCCACCGAGCGAGCGAAACCTCGACTCGAAAGAGGGTGGTCGTGTAATAGTAAACAACAGGGCGGCTTGGAGGCGCCCTGATAACACACTCAACCGTAGAACTCCTCACTGCGAGTAGCGCAGGTGGCAGAGGAAGCGAGGCGCATGACTCGACGATGTTACCTGCGATGCCGCCACACTAACAAAAAAGCCAAAGGCGGCCGTTGTCAGGGCCCTTGTTTTTCATCATGATGACCTAAGCCTCGACCAATTGCGAGCTCAGCGCTGCAGCAGCTAAGTAAATCGTCACGACCAGGGGTTGAAGGATCCAGCCTAGCGAGTGCTGCAAGATAAGAGGAGGAAGTAGACGTGGCGTTGCGTTGATCCCTCCATCTGTGAGAAGGTGCCAACTCTTGGCTTTCTCTCCTAGAGGACGGACTGCTGTGACTACCTGAGTCGCTCCATCTGAGCGCAGTGGATGGCGATAGCGCAGTCAAAAGGTGGTCGCCATGTCATTTCTGCTGCAGCCTCAACTCGAGGCATGTCAGCTAGGCTCCTCACCAGGTATGAATTCCTTTGACCGCTGGCATCACTTGTTGGCTCACCCTGTCTGGTCGCGGACATGCAAAGGCGTCGGCGTCGTGAGCCGAACGGGAATATTATAGGGAAATGGCTGCCAAGGCGTGGGCAGGTGTCCACTAACAATCATACAGCAAGTTTGTGAGAGGTGGTGTTAGTGCTTCGTACCTGACCAATGGCCAGGTATGGGTCCCAGTCCCACACAAGCCGGCCGGAGCACGGATGACGATCACTTCATCGTCTTCACTCCACTTGGAGATTGCATTCACAAGTGAGGCAGAAGCTCATCAGAGACCGTTCTGCACCACACAAGAGCACCGTCCAGTCTCTGTTCAGTCTCGGTACCAACCTTGATGCCTCGGAGGGCATGTGAAGAGGTGGTGTCTACCAAGGTCACCCAGCCAGGGCTTGGCCCAAGTCTTGGCCGTACAGTGGTGCTAGTCTGCTGATGGACAGCGACGCAGACCATCAATCTGCGTACCTCAACAGCACACTGGACACCTCCGAGACATGAAATGATCCAGGTCTCAGGATGCATCACAATATGTACTCGCTCGGAAGCAAGATCACCTCGGTAAACCTCAGGTATTTCCCCCCCCCCCCCCTCAAACCAAAACCCCTCCTTTCCCCTCTTCAGCCTCCCTCCTCCTCCGGCAGGCGCTAAAGGGGGCTTCTTGTGTGCATCATGATGACGGTGGAGACTTCTGTAGGCATTCTTACCGCCCGTCCAGCGGCATCTCTTGGACGAGTATCCCGGCCGACAGCCTGAGCCTCACTTCTGGCGGCCCGGCCGGTTGAAGACGACGGCGTTGCAGAGCCGTCTGACTACGGCTGCGTCCCTCGGCGGGTACCCGCCTCCAGGCTGGGAAGCAGAGTTCGGACTCGCTCTGTTGGATCGCGGTACCACCTTATGCAGTGGGCATACGAGATGCTAGGCTTATGTAGCATGCGTACCCTTGGAGACTGATGGACGAGGTCACCGCCAATACCCCATCCTTACCTATCACAGCTTTGGAGGAACAACATGGCCCGAGACTGTGAGGAATCCGGGATGGGCCTGACTCGCCACTGCAGGAAGCGCTTGGGTTTGCTTGGGCCTGGGAGGGACCCAACGAAGGAATCGAAAAGAAAAAGAGGCCCACCTAGATCGCAGTGGCAAGGACATTCTGCTGCCGATGCCGGGTGGCCAGCACTCACGAGCCCAAGGAAGCCACCTGCTTGTTGGGCACCAAAAAAACATTCGTCGGGCGGCATTGCGCCGAACACAAACGTGCAGAAAGGACGAGACACTGGGGCGGTACGAGAGGAGGTATCTGCAGACGAGCAGAACCCACAAAGCATGTCGGAAACCCCGCCTGCAACGTCCACTGTCACCCTCACGACGGCGTGCCCTCCCTGTCTGTCTTTGTGTTGCACAGACCAACGCCCCGAGGGAGGCTGGGAGGGACAGATTACACAAGACAAGGCAGGAGTATCCTGGCGGTCCGTCATCACGATGTCAGAGCCTTTTTCGCGACGGCACTCGGCGGGCTGTTCACTAGCATGCCGGCTATGTTTCCGCAGGCACAGCATGAGAGGTTCGATCGTGGACGCCGAATCGAGGACGGGGCAAGGATTGGGAGAGCGAGGAAGAGAGACTGGCATGTGCGCACGTGTCTCGTTCTGGCGTGGATCGACGGCTATTGCAGCGTCCGTCGATATATCAAATCTCTGGACTCGAGCTGTCTCTTCCCGGGTAGTCATGATTCTCTTGACAAAAGATGAGGATAAGCGGCACCGCGGCCGGTCTCACCCGTCACCATCGAAATTTCGAGAGCTTTGATCGAGAGGTGGCCTAGCCCTTCCGAAATTCAGGAGCAAGGCCAAGGCACCCTGCAGTCGCCGACCTGCAAGCACCCCGGGCCAGACGGCATCAAGGACTAGGCGGTCCTGACCGCACTACTTCATCGTCTTGCAGGCTGGGAGGCTGCAGCAATTACTCTGAGCTCTGATCTCATAGCCGGATGGCAAACAAGGTTTTCTGGGGGCGATGAGTGTCGTCGGATGTCGGCGACATTGCTGTCGTCGGTTATCGGTGACCTGGCCAAAAACGGCATGCCGCCGGTAGCCGTCTCCACTGTTGCCGTGCCGTTCTGGCGGCCCTCCTGCGCGGCATCTTCAAGCCGTCCACAGCTTTCTCCATCATACGCTCAGCTGAAACGGGGCAGTGTCAGGCTGGTGCTGGAGGGCCGTGAGAGAGGGCACGCGACCTCGAATTTTTTTTTCTCTTCGGTTTTGGAGGTTATAGCAGCGTCCGGCGTGCTGTTGCTTGCTCTCCCCCCTTGATCTCTTCTATGCGACCTATACAAACCCTCCAGGCGAGAGAGGAGATCGAGGTGAAGGAAAGCCGGCCCGTTCTCGATGGCCGTCCCGACCCCGAGCCGGAGATGTGGGCCACGAGAAAAAATCATTTGCAGCCGCGATGACTCTTGACACAACTCAAATCGATGGGTCTCTCTGCAGCCCACTCGCGGGAAGGTGCATCGTTCTCCTCTATGTGGGCCTCCTTTGTGTGGACACCACCATCCACAGTCCCAAAGTCCTGGGCCAGCCAGTCATGTGGCCAGAATTTGGACGCAATGGCCAATTCTAGGAGACGGCACGGCTGCGGCATGGCCTCCCGGGAGTCGGTCGTGGGTCCTGTTCGGGTCCCAGCCTTAGGAAAACCTCGTGTCCAACCTACGGTTTGGCCCAGGGACTAACCGGCATAAAAGGAACGACATGGGCGGCCAAGAGTATTAGTGTCTCGCTCCGAACTCTACTCCGCATCAAACAGTCCACTGAATAGCATCTCCTCCCAAGACTCTACAACCCTGCCTCTTTACATTCCAGCCTTACATTTTGCATTCCATCATAGCCGGCTCCGACCTGTCGTCAGTCATATACATATATATATACCACTGCCAAAGCACGACTACATCTTTCATCATGGCGCCATCGACCACCACCACTCGCACCGTGCCTGCGCAAGAGGCCTACTCCCTTGACTACTACTCGCTCAACACTGTCTTCTACGGCTCCGTCAACACCCACCAGTCTATGTCATGGAATTCCCAGCAGCCGAAGCAGAAGAAGGCGCAGGACCAGGCCGTGGTCGAGGAGAAGAGCAACAAGAAGCAGACCGGTCGTCACTTTCTGCCCTTCCTCGGACACCGCCACCGCAACAATCCCTCCTATGGCGAGGCAAAGAGCATCTCCTGCAGCACGTCAGACCATCTGCCCTCGCCGAGGTCGAGCTTCTCCTCTTAACTTTCTGTACGGGAATCCAGGGTAAGCAGATGCACCTATACGCCCACCCCAGCACCCGCCTCCTCACACTAACACCCTCAACCCAGACGCAATCTCCTTCCCAGACTACCACTGTTTCGCCTCGAACCAGACCGGCAACACCGTCTTCCTCGCCGTGGCCCTCGTCGTCCCCGAGCTTAACGGCGACGCCTTCTTCACAGCAAACATCGCCGTCGCCCTCGGCCTCTTCCTGGCAGGTGGCTACCTCACCGGCCAGCTCTCCCACCTCGTCGGCCCCCGCCTGCGCATCTGGCTCATCCTCTGCAACTTGGTGCAGACCCTCCTCGTCTTCGCGGCGGCAGCCATCCAGCACCACTCAGGCGTCCAGGCCACCGGGTCCCTCAGCCTGGTCGTCATCTCCCTCCTCGCCTTCGCGAGCGGCAGCCAGGTGGTCCAGAGCAGGAGCCTGCGCATAACGGAGATCTCCACGGCCATGGCTACCGCGGCGTGGCTAGACCTCCTGATCGACCCGCACCTCTTGGCCGTGCGCCAGAAGAACAGGCCCAGGAACCGGAGACTAATGTTTCTGCTGTCCTTGTTCGCCGGGACCCTGCTGGGCGCGGGTATCTACAGGGTGGTTGGGTCCGATGTCGCCATCTTTGTGAGCGGTAGCGGCAAGGCCGTCGTTACGGGATTGTACTTTCTGAATGGGGCCGAGGAGGGGAGCAACAAGGACGAGCACGAGGAGCCTGTCTGAAACGGCACGAAGACACATGTTGTCATGGATTTTCTCGTTGCGTGTGTACGTGTGGCATTGGGGGGGTTTTGGGATGGAATTTTGGCAACTTCTTTTTGTGATGATACCTCAGTTGAATATTTGGCAAGGGCGTTTGGGAAGCAGGCAGCGTTTTTTTTTTTTTTTGGGTGCATTTTATTTTTTTAGTAGCAGCATCAGAACAGAAAAGCAATGACGATTGTTTACTTTTACCATACATCTGTACCCTGCTGGTGCTGTACGTTGAAGTAGTATGAAGTCGCTATTCTGGTGAACCCTTCCGCACTATGACCGGCTGCAGAGAGGGAGCTATACAAAATTATTATGACAAAATATTTTTAATACACTTATTCATTATAGAACAGCTTAACAATTGGAGAACTTTAAATATATATTTACATTCTAGAACATATACGCAAAATTCAGATCAGACAGCACCCGGACTGATGATGCAGTGCGGAAGCCAATCGACCCAAGAACGGTGCCTGTAAGGGACCACGCTTTCCGATGAGTACAAGGAGCTGCAGGGACAAATGGTTCACCCCTGGGCTCTGTGCAAGGCTCCCGCCGGAATGGCCGCAAGACTTCAGCTCCGGTGTGAAGACTCGGCCGGGATCGAAACTACTCTCCTGGGTATAACATACTGTAGTATCTGGGCTTGGTGATGGCAGAATCCCATCCGTCCATGTGTCCAACATGGCCTGGCGCAGGCAGCCGTACACAAAAGACTTTCTCTCTCAACCGGGGCGGCACGATGCTAGGCTTAGGAACCTCGGCCCAACCGTAATCTAGCTGAGGAATGGGCTTTCTAATCTAACTCCATGGCAGACGTCATGGTTCAGGCTTCAGGGCTTTCAGGTATCGACACGCGCCGACGAGGTTGTGTTGGGCGGCAGTGGGCGGCAGACGGAGGGTGGGGATTTTACCGAATTCTTGTCGAACCGACTTATAGAGGTGGCGCTGCCGAGAACTACAGCTGCAGAAGGCTCGTAATCTGCAACACTAAGTAAGTGCGGACTTTTAGGCCTGGAGGTGTTCGCGGTCGAGATCGTGCTGAATCAATCTCGGAAAAGCTCCGATCGGAAAATGAGACCTGTCATGTGGCACAGCAGCGGCAACCAGCAGTCTTGGGAACTCGTAGGTTTCAGAAAGGAACCTCTAATCCATGCAGCCAGTCTCAGAAAAATTGTCCATACCTGCGCCACCTCGATCATTCTCTGCTCCTGGGGCCGTGGTCCAATTTCTGTCCACGAGAAAGAGCAGCCTTCACGAAAACCGGATGCCGAATCGGAACTCGTTCGAACCGGGCGGCGTGTCCCGGACCCCTGGAGCTTGATTTGGGAAAAAGATCCACGTGCCACCCTCTTCTCAGGTCCCATGCGAGAGATCGGCGGCCGGTCAACCTGCAGCTTATTTCTGGGGAGCAGTCGGTCTGCCAGTCTATCACTTTCCGACCTCACATACCGAGCATCTCTGGCATCTCTCCCACACACCCGATAATGGAGCTCACGCCATAGTTGCATGCCCTCTCTGTCTGCCACCGCAGCGTACAAGGTGACGAGTCAGGGCGCGGCGGAGTGGTCCCTCCGTGGGACAGAATGCTGCAGACATTCTGAGGTCCGCGACGGTGCGTGGCTCACCTTCGTCGTCGTCGTCGAGAAGAAATCGCACGCTGTCACTTCTGGTGCCTTCAAGAGCAGAGGAGGGCCTTCCGGACCTAGCGTCGACTGACGAATAGCCGCTCTTGTGGAGGCCGTAGTTGGTGTACCGGCCACGCTCTCTGGTCACAGGCCTCACTCGGGTCGATCGACGTTGCATCGCTCCTCAGGCTTCCGGAGAAGGGCAGCGCTTGCGGACAATGTCCATCCTGGGACCGCCTGGCCAGGCCTGGCCTCGAAGTCTCGACGGTTCGCGCCTCATGCAGAGTTAACCAAAGCGTTCGAATCTCGAGGCGCTCAACAGAAGTAGCCTCTCACCGATGTGGGCTAGGTTCACAAAGGCGGGTTGCGTGCCGAACAGCCAACGTAAGGAGACATCAGAATCCTTCCGCGTATTTTCCTCCGGTCCGGTTTCACTCTGACTGCCTCCCGGATTGTTTGAGATGCATACCGTCTGGAGGGCTGCCCTGGGTCCTCGATAATTGTTCCCGTGGTAGTACTACATCGATCAATGCCTGTGTCTCTCTGGTGCGTGGGTGTGTGTTGGTCGCCTCGGGTGTTAGTCTCCTCTGCTGGCATTACCAGATATCGCTAGGTGCTTTTCTTTTTCTTTCTCGCCCATTATCTCCCCCCCCCCCGGGGTGGCCTTCCCTCTCATTCGAGAAACTCGTCGTCATAACGCGTCTGCTTAACCTCCACCCTCGAACGGGGTGTGGCTACTTGCTTCCTGTCTTGCGGCCCGGGGCGACGTCTTCGGAGGCTCCTCGCCTTAAATCTAATTGATTGGCCGTGAATGGTCCTCGGTTACATGGCGCTTGGGGCCCCAGGGGTTCGAGCATCTGACCAAAGGCTACCAGAAGAGAGAACGTCAATGCGGAATCGGTATCGGTGGGAAGATAGCAGGATCACGCGTGGCTCAGACTTAATCGTGCGCTGACAACAGACGCATCAGGACGCTCAGCCACAGCTGCGTAACCCAGACAGAGAAGGCAAGGCAGATCTGATGGACGTGCGTGAGCCAGACCAAGCCTTGAAGCGTCGTCATCTGAGGGCTGGCCCATGGGTCGTCGGTGGTTGTTCTAGCAGAGGCGCCACGGACACCAAGGGACAGCGAGTCATTCGTGCTTCAAATGTATGTACCTGTGGTCCTGCGTTGTTGGCAGTTGCTGTGAAACGTCAGAAACTCAGGCAAGGGGAGGCGGCACAACACTACGCTGGCTCGAGAGAATATCGGAGTTGCTCGATCCAGGAGGCTGACGACAGTCCTTCTAGCATCTGGCATCTATCGTGGGGCGACCTGTTCTAAGTTCTAGGCCTCAGTCCTCGAGGGTGATTCACAGCTTTAGCTGACGTTCCAGGAGCACAGGAGGCTTGAGGCGATCGCGTTGAGTATTCCCACTACCTGCGCTGTCAGGGTGTCTGAGCATCTGAGAGGTCGTCCGTCACCTTGGGGCCAGGAAGAGAGACCAGTGCTCGTCGTCCAATTGACCGTTCCCTGGGCGAGGTGCTTTTGTGAGAGACAGGGTCAAGAAGCGTAACAGAAGTTGCAAGACAAGGCGAGACTCTGAATTCTGGAAGAGCCACACTCGAAAGAGACCCAGCCATTGAGACTTAAGGAAAGAAAATCGTAAAGTTGAGAGTGTGCCTGCCGGAAGAGTCAACCCACCGCACGTGAGCCTGAAGGTTTGTCTCTCTTGTGAGTGGCAGGTCGATCCTACGCAACCTCGTAGTGAGCATCTGGTCGACAATCAACTAACCTGTGTTGCTCGAGGTCCTGGGGAGGCAGGTAGGAGGGTCTGAGGAGGAGTCATTTTGTCGGGTGAACGAGGCTGCATCACTTGCTGTTTTGTGAGGAGCCAAACAGCAGTCGCAACTGCCTCAACAATAACAACAACAACGGCAACGACACAGCTTTGGGGCCGACAGGTACGACTGGTTCACAGACAGCTGCGTCTGGGACTTCCTTCTCTCTCCCCCTCTCCCCCTCTCCCTCTCTCCCTTTCTGATTCACTTTTCTCGCCTGCTCCTTGGCCATCCTCGTTCGCCCCCACCCTGTGATGACCTCCTCCTCCTCTTCCTCCTCGCTATTTATTCCTCGGTCTTTTCAGCATAGCCTGCTGTCATTCCAAGCTGTGCCCTTCGCTCTGACAGAATCAACGCATATACCACTCTCACTCATGACCTGATACTATTTCGATTAACGGAACCAGAAGTACAAAAACCCACCCCGCACACAACTCACTACTCGCAACCATCAAAACAAGTCTTTGTCAAAGCACACAAACGCCAAAATGGTGATATCACCGCCCTGGCTCCTCGTGAGCCTACGATACGCCTTGCCATCTCTCATTTTTGCCTACTTCATGGTCTGCTCGGCTTTTGCTGCCTGTACTTTCCAGAAGCATAATCTAGTCGTTCAGCGACCTCGTCGGGCCATTGTTCCCTACCTCTTGTTGATGATAGCCACGACCTACTTTGCCCAGTGCAGCCTCAATCTTACTGACTGGCATGCTGTTCAGCAATCCAAGGTTATCAGTGACCTCGCCTGCGCTATGATATACGGCTTCGAGTTCGCCGTCCTGCACGGTAACCAGAATCCAGTCTGGCACTCTTACAGTGGCTCTTTGGCTATCACTCTGGCCCTCGAACCCGTTCTCGCTGCACTGGCTCTGCGCTCTCCAGGTCATCAGGGGCCGAAGACTATCGGGGTCCTGAAGATACTGGTTCTCGCAGCTCGTCTGGCTTGCCTCTTGCTTGCACTGATCGCCTGCTTCACTTGGCAGAAGCGTGGCCCCTCAGAAGTCAGAGGCGATGCTGAGCGTCAGTCTCTGTTGCGGAAGCCAGCCAACGGAGACTCAGAAGACACGCTTGTCACGGAATACGGCTCGACAGAGGCAGCTGCTGACGACTCCAGCAGAGCCGCCGGCAAAGAACCTGAGTCGGACTGGGAGCGCAGCCAACGTCTGGTCGAGGAGCAGAGGGACAAGCGACTTCGCGATAGCGGGAACTGGTTTGTCTACGCCAAGAGTTTCAAGATATTTCTGCCGTACATTTGGCCCTTCAACGACCGCCGCCTCCAGTTCCAAGCTGTTCTCGTCGGTCTTTGTCTGTTGGCGAACAACGGGCTGAACGTCTTGATACCCAACCAGCTCGGGGTCGTGACCAAGTCCTTGACTGAGAGCTCACAGCAGGGCAGTCCTACCAATACCCTGGACCCATGGGTACAGGTCCTCATCTTGCGGCTCTCAAGCTCAGCGGGTCTGCGGCAGGGCTCTCGCTCCTCCGGCAGAGGCTGTGGCTTCCGGTTGAACAGTATTCCGCGCGTGCGATGGTGGAGGCTGCTCACTCTCACATCATGAACCTTGACGCACATTTCCACGACACAAAGAGCCTTTCGGACATGTTGATGGCCATCCAGCACGGGGACAGCATAACCAGGGCCCTGGACACGGTCTGTTTCTCTTTGCTGCCAAATTTCATCGACCTCGGTGTGGCTTTCATCTATTTGACGGCCAAATTCGGTCCTTGGGAGGGTCTCATCACCATCAGCACCATAACCTTTTTTATTTACCTATCCACAGCCGCCATTTCCAGCTCTCGCGCAGATCGACAGGCCTACTCCAAGGCCTGGTACGAGGAGTGGTACATTATGAACTCTGGTCTGTCCGGTTGGACGACGGTTGCGTCTTTCAACCAGGTCGAGCACGAGACAAACCGCTTTTCTGTGGCCGTCCAGGACAGGGTATCCAAGTCTCAGATTTATACTGTGAACATGTACCGATCACAGGCACTTCAACACTTGGTCCTCTCGGCCGGTCTCTTAGCCGGTCTGTTCCTTGCTGTCTGGCAGGTCACGCAGGACCACAGCATCGACGCCAGTGACTTTGTCGTCCTCCTCACGTACTGGTCACAACTTGTCACCCCGTTGAACTTCTTTTCTGGGCTCGGAAAGACAGTGAATAGGGATCTAATCGACGCCGAGCGCCTCTTGGAGATCATGGAGACACAGCCCAAGGTCATCAGCAAGCCAGGTGCACCGTCATTTCAGCTCAAGGAAGGCGGCATCGAGTTTCGGGGTGTCCGCTTTTCTTACGACAAAAAGAAAGAGATTCTCAAGGATGTATCCTTCAGCGTGAAGCCTGGACAGACCATCGCGTAAGTGACCACATTGACTCGTGCCCCGAACCCCCTACCTTCTGTTCATCTTCTGGAGTCATGTACTGAGCATGCGATGTGTCTATTAGTCTCGTTGGCAAGACTGGTGCCGGGAAGAGCACAATCCTCAAGCTGCTGAACCGATTTTACGACGTGACGGAGGGATACATCAGGATCGATGGACAGGACATCAGAGATGTCGAGCTCAACAGCCTTCGCGCGCATGTCGGCGTGGTACCGCAGAATCCCGTCCTCTTCAACGACTCCATCATGGACAACGTTCGCTACGCAAGGCTCGATGCAAGCGATGAAGAGGTTCACAGCGCTTGCGAGGACGCCGCCATACACGAGCAAATCCTTGGCTTCAGCGATGGATACAACACTCGTGTAGGTGAGCGGGGCGTGAAGCTATCTGGTGGTGAGCTGCAGAGAGTGGCGATTGCGCGGGCGATCCTGAAACAACCCAAGATTGTTCTTCTTGATGTAAGCTGCTCGCGTGCCCACTCACCATTTTGACGCAACCAAGACTAACTCACAGATTGCAGGAGGCAACCAGCGCAGTCGACACAGAGACGGAGACCCAGATCCAGGACGCGCTGCGCCGCCTCTGCCGAAATCGTACAACTTTCATTGTAGCTCACAGGCTCTCCACCATCGTCAGCGCCGACCGCATCTTGGTCGTCAGCGATGGCGAAATCATCGAGGATGGTACTCATGAGAGCCTCATTTCTGCTGGGGGTAAATACGCAGACTTGTGGACCAAACAGGTGAGGAAGTCTCAATTCCATCGCCTCTTGTGAGGCAACTCTCCGGTTTAACATATGGTGCGCAGATTTTTGTCAAGCCCAAAGACGCAGACAACCAAAACACGGGCGATGGACAGGGTCCCAAAGCTCCGAGGGAGTCTGTCGTAGAAGCGACGGACACCGATGAGGGCGGGGCTGAGCCGCAGTCTGGGCAGGTGAATACTCCGTCGGGCCACAAGAGAGAGGTATAGACACGGTCAAGAAATCATCATTACATGTTTTTCTTGGCAGTCTCTAATAACCTCGTCTTGTAGGGATCGAAGCTGAATCCCAATGCTCAAGAGTTCACCCCACAATCTGTACTCGCAGCCTCAGCCGGCTACAGCCCCATCAGCAAAAACACGACGGCCGGCCACGATCCATTTTCTCAAACATTAACCCCAATTCATATACAGCAGTCGAGCATCATCCCCCCGATTGTTTCTTTACCTCGTCCGGTCGACGCTGCCGAAGACCAAAAACACAGCGATCATATCGGAGGATTCTGCTGCTAGTGACCATCACTCGACCGACACGAGCGCAAAGGCTTCTTCAAAGCCACAGACTGATCAGGGGAGCAAAGAAAGGAAGGTTAGCTATAAGATTCCTCGATATATTCGCCGTTACCAATCCCGCAGCCAGCCAGCCGAGAGCCGCGATACTGGCACGTCTTAGGACTGCGGTCCGCGACAGTACAGTCGAGCATTTGGGAGCACGTTCGGGTTGGGGGGGGGGGGGTGGGCAACGCATTCATATGAGAGGGAGAAAAGACACCATACTTAAATATGGTGATGGCATACAGAGCTACAGGAATGAGGCCGAGCTGACGATTATCCAGTCTGGTTATTGATTTTTTTCTTTCCCCCCAAGTCAATTATTACCACACACTCTGCCCATCTACTCCGTTGACCGTGGAAAGGTCAAACTCTGAAGGGGCATGTAGATTAGCTTAACACTTAGCCACAGGACCATAAACGATCAAGTCAGCTATTTCTTACATTCTGCAGACTCCGCAGCGCTCAGGGTTCTGTCAGATTAATATGTGAAGAAGACCTACGGTGACTGTTGCTAGGAGCACCAGGGTAGCTCGGTATTGTGGTTGATTCTAGAACCTAAGACAGGCTCAGCGCTTGTTGAGGACGCCTTGGCATCACTATGTATTGTAAGTAATCGTAAATTAGAGTCCGGCCTGCTGTTGGCGGCCCTCGACGGCAGATCGGCAGCCACTGCACTCAATACAACTCCGGCATTGCACTAGCACCTGCGGATCCCCCCACGTTCTGTCCGTAGCGGTCGTTGAACCTCCCCCACAGACAACGGAGTCTTTACCGGCGCGTCATCGGAATTACCTCTTGTCTACTGATCGTATCTCTCCGTCTTGTTGCAGCTTTTTGACCAAGCGTCCTGGTAGCACAACATCGCCGCCTTCTACAGACAAACTTTTCAGAGAAAAAGAAAAAAGAGAACAAGAGGAGTCGGGATGTCTCTCGCCCCAGCAGCCTCAGAAGGCTTCCAGAACGCCACAGCCTACGACGCCCACCGCCCCGCCTACCCGCCCGAGGCCACACAGAGGCTCATCGAGCACATGCGCCTCGCGGACCGGCCGCACGCGCGGATCGTCGAGGTCGGCGCCGGCACGGGCAAGCTCACGGAGGCGCTGGCGGGGCGGCACGAGGGGTTCGATATCGTGGCGGCCGAGCCGCACCCGGAGATGCGGCGGGCGCTGGCGGAAAAGAGGCTGCGCGGGGTGAAGGTCCTCGAGGGGCAGGCAGAGGACTTGCGAGGGGAGAGGGAGGGGTGGAGGATGAGTGGGGGGATGGGGTTGTTGCCGGGCAGGCGTTTCACTGGTGAGCTGTAGACGGAAACCCTCTTCTTTCTTTTTTTTTCTTTTTCTTTTCTTCCCCCCAGCATGAAATGAAGAGGTTGATGAGTTGAGATGGCTGATGGACGATCATGATTGTTTTCCTCCGGGCTGGTAGGTTTGCTACGGACGAGGCGCTGGGTGAGATTCACCGGGTATTAAAACCCGGAGGCGTGTTTGGGATGATCTGGAACATTGATGATTGTGAGAATACATCCACGCTCCTCCACGTCTGTGGTTGGGCTGATCTGATGGCTCCCACGTAAGACAACAAGCCCAGGGCCTGGAAAGCCTCGACACGCTGGGCCCAGCACCTCAACGACTGGATCCACAGCCTGTCCGCCAACGACGGCAACAAGCGCTTCCGCGACATGGAGTGGAGGGAGGTCTTTGACAGGCAGCTCAAGACAAACCCGGTGCAGGTCCTGCGCGACACGGTCCTGGGCAGGCTGCCGCAGTTCTCGGTGCCCTTGGGACAGGACAGCGTGGGGTGGACGCACTGGCTGGGCGAGGAGGCGCTGTGGGACCGGATCAACACGCTCAGTCATGTTGCGCTGCTGGAGGGCCACGACAGGGAGAGGGCGGAGGGGGTGTTTAGGGAGGCTATGGGTATGGATGATATTGTGAGGAACGAGAAGGGCGAGGTCGAGTGTCATGGGAGGACGTATCTTGCGTGGACGGATCGGATGTAACCTGGAAGGCAGTCAAAGGGGGAGACAGTTGACATGGCCAGCATTTAAGGGGATTGCTATTTTTTTTTTAAAAAAATAAAACCTCCTTCTCTTCTTGCCAAGCTATATTCGTGTAAACAAAACCTCCACGCCGTGCTCGTGAGCCTACCGCTGTGGATCCTGTCAGGCCTCGCGTTGCGCAGCCAAATGTATCTCGGCGGAGAGGAGAGCTCTCCCGCATATTCCTCTGACCCACCGAGCTGGTTACTAGGAATCACCAATGTAGATGGTCGCCGTCCGTTGTCGCCTTTACTGTTGGAGTGCCATGGCTTCGTTGACCAGATGCTGGAGAGTTGTGCTGAAGTGGCCACTGGTCATCGCCTTAAGAGTCGGCAGAGATGTACATGACTGGCAGGATGAGGTGCTCAGCATGCATGGTCTCTCGAGGAAGGTACCAGGCTGACTCACCATTGTTACCCCTCACAAATGCGTCCCCATATGCGCGCCTCTTCTGCCCGTTGACATACTCCTCCGTCTTCTCGAGTGCGATGTTCATGTAGCCATCGACTGACTGAAGCTCACCTGCACAGGTGCAAGAGAAGGGGGAAGACAAGGTTAGTCCCAAAGCGCACACCAGGCCAAGAAGAGGTGGTAGCAGAAGCAGTCAAGACGAAGAAGGAGAAGAACAATCGTCGGCGGGATTCTGGTCTGGTCTGGTTGGGCTTTCTCACTCACCCTTGTAGACAACGCCCGAGTTGAGCTTGACCGTGACAGGGTTGCCGATGATCTGGCTGAGGAAGCCCGACGGGTCCTTGCCCTCGGTGGATGGGGCGCCGTTTTCCATGCTGCGCGGGTTCTGAAGCCGTCTTGGGAGGCTGGAGGTTGGGCGGTCGGCGGTAGAGCAAGAATGGGCGTGAGAGCGACACGCTGGCTGGTATCTGTGTCTTTGTGAGATGCTTTAGTGAGTCGAAGTTGCCTTTTGCTGCAAAAGGTGGGTCGACGCTTCTTTGGCGGGCGGGATTGGCTTACATAAGTACCCTGGAGCGATATGCAGGCAGCGGGGTTATGTAGTATTGAAGAAGGCCTTGTTTGAGACAAGTGACAACTGTAGTCGATATTTCTTGTTCAGATTTGGGAGACAGGAAATCAAAGCATCTTTTCTATCGATATATTCAGAGAGTTCCCAAGTCTGAGGCTGCTTGAGAAGCTGTGCGGGGACAGAGCAGTCTGCGTGCCTGCCTGTTACAGCAGCTAAACTCGCGGAGAAGGCAGTCGCAGCTGAACACAAGTCTAGCGCCAGTACAGTGTCAATGTGCCTATGAACAGTCTGCATCAACATCCGAGGCTGACAAGGCACCAGCGATCCGCAAAGAGACGGCGACCTATTATTGCAGCAAGGCCCTGAACGAATTCTTTCGTGATTAAGGGCCAGATGCAGATAGATGGTCAAGTTTGAGCGAACTCGGCCTCGACATTGACACCGCCTACCGCTCATCCTTTGGTACAAAACAATGATGGTCCGATGTCATGGCTCACCTGCACCACAGTCAGGTCTGTTGCTCAGATAAGTATTCATTATACGTCTATTCTAGGAGTCCTCTGGTGATGATGGCCAGTCGGCCTGCGGTGGATTCCATTGCAACCCTCCAAAAGGTGGTCCCACCAACCAGGTTCTCGAAACAAACCCCGTGCAAATCGCCGCTGGGCAGGGGTCCAGGATGCAGGTGGAATCTTTTCTCGCCGCCCTCAGAATGGGGCTGGCTCGTGGGGGGGTATCAGCCTCTCTCTCTCTCTCTCTCTCTCTCTTTTTCTCTCTCGAATATCAGCCTGGGATGATCAAGGACTTTGTTGGAAAAGATATCGTGAAATCTTATCAAGTCACTTCTGGTTGCTTCTTGTTGTTGTGCGATCTCGTTCTCGTACACAACAACAAGCAAGGTTGTGGTTGAGAAACAGACAAAAACACACACGATTCAGGGGCTTTGCCGAGATCCGGGCTCGAATTGCCCTTCAAGTCGCCACCTGGATTTCGCCGACGATGAGGACAAAATAGCCGTACCTGTCTGGAGCGAGTGACGTTTGCCTGCAGAGATGGGTCAATACAAGCAGCTCCGGTCCTCATCGCCCTCCTCGAATGAGCACCGGGGCAGCAGGGCCGACCTCGATGTCGCCGACGAGGCCCGGGTCGTCGCCGACGAACAAAAGGAACGACTCTTGGCCGAGGATGGCGAGGGGGACGAGGAGGAGGACGTACAGCCAGAGGAGGGAGAGCAGGACGAGCCGCGAAAACGGCGGTGGAAATGGTGGCTTGTGGCGCTGCTCGGCCTGGCCGGAGTCGTACTTGTCGTCACCGTCGCTGTCCTCTTCGGCAGGCTCTACCTCTTAGAGGAGAAGACCAAGGTCGCCGGCACGGCTTTCAGGCGACCCTCGTCTGACTATGTGATCGACTCGAGCTGGGACTACGGTGCAGCCCCGACGGTGCGGGAGTATCACTGGGTCATCTCGGACATCACAGCCAACCCGGATGGCGTCTTTCGACCCATGATGGTGATCAACGGCCAATTTCCAGGGCCCATGATCGTATGCAACGAAGGGGACACGATCATCGTCAACGTGGTGAACGAGGCCAAGAATTCCACGGCGATACATTGGCACGGCCTCTTCCAGAACGGCACCGTCTTCATGGACGGCACAGTGGGGGTGACGCAGTGCCCGATTGCTTCAGGCCAGTCGTACCGGTATGAGTTTACTGTGAAAGGACAGGCCGGATCATGTGAGTGACGCTTTTGCACGGGTCACCCTCTCTGCGCGTACCGGGCTGGAAAGCTGATTCGTGTTCTAAATTACTCTCAAGACTTTTACCACGGGCATCAGGCTGCGCAGGGCCTGGACGGCCTCTTTGGGCCTTTCATCATCCTCTCTACAGAAGAGAAGGAAAACCAGCCAATACCCTATGACACAGACCGCGTCATCATGGTCCAGGATTGGTATCACGACATCTCTGACGGGCTGTTAAGACAGACCCTCTCCCCGGGAAGCGAGGCCTCGCCAATCCCCAACGGAGCCCTCATCAACGGGGCCAATAAGCTCGACTGCTCCTTACACCCAGCCAGGCGCTGCGACAGCTCGACAGCACTACTGCCAACGCTCGACCTCGAGCCAGATAAACACCACCGGCTACGGATCATCAACGTGGGCGGCTTCGCCTGGTTCGAGGTCAGCGTGGACAAGCACCTCGACCTCCCCGTCACAGAAGTCGACGGTGTCACCGTCGAGCCGCACTCAGACCCGACCGTGCTCGTGGGGCCTGGTCAGCGGTACAGCGTCATCCTCTCGACCAACCAGACCGGCCAGCCCAACAACCTGTTCTGGTTCCGAGCGCGCATGCTCAGCCACTGCTTCGCCGAGAACGTCCTGCCCGACAAGGGCGTGCCCTCTGCGCAGGCCATCATCCGGTACGCCACGGCAGAAAAGCCCTCTGCGCGGCTCAAACTCCCCCAGACCGAGGCCGACAGCGGCAGGTTCACTGTGATCTGCAAAGACCCAGCGCCAGGCTCATACAAGCCCCTTCCGGCGCGGGCGGCCCCTGCCTACGCCCACCACTCATGGTACCTCCGCGTAAATCTCGAGATCGGCGACTGGCGGCTGGAGCGAGGGTTTCTCAACAAGAGCACCCTCCGCCCGCAGCTACACTCACCAAGCCTCCACCGCGTCGTGGACGGCCTGCAGGCGGGCAACACCTCCTTCAGCATCGAGGGCGTCAACGACGTCGCCTTTGACAAGAAGCACGAGCTGGTCATCAGCTCTGGGGGCGTCGAGGTGGTCGACGTCATCCTCCAGAACTTTGACGAGGGCAACCACCCCTTCCACCTGCACGGGACCCAGATGTTCATCCCTCGCCGCAGGCCACGGGTATTTCCCGGGTTACGAGGCCCTGGGCCTGAACCCCGGCGGCAAGGGGCTGCTCAATGCTAGCGACAGCTCGGTCGTCGCCAACCCGACGAGGCGGGATGTCACCACCGTCGAGGGGTTCGGCTGGACGCTGGTCCGGTTCGTGGCGGACAACCCTGGGGTGTGGCTTTTTCACTGCCATATGATCTGGCATGCGGAGGCGGGCATGGGGATGCAGTTTGCCTCGCGGCTGGATGTCATGCGGAACTGGACGGTTCCGGAGCAGAGCGCCAGGTTGTGTGCGGCGCCGGTCGAGGAGCTGGAGAAGGGGGCTACGCCCAAGGATAGTATATGGTTTGGCCATTTTGCTAATGATGATACGTAAGATGGAGCATGGCAGATGGGCTTGGGTGATACAGATCATATCTTGTGACCTATTCATTATTAGAAAGCGATCCCTTCTGTAAAACACTTCTTCTCAGGAGTACAAAGTCGTAATACCTAGTTCTTTCTGATTTGTCTTCACTGTTTGCCTTGGTTACCTGTTGATGTTGATCAGCTGGGATGATATTCAAACTTGACAATGGCCTGTAAGCCATCAAGACTTCTGGGTCCGAAGGAGGAGCTTTTTCTAAGGAGAAGAGGGCCCTCTCGGAAAGCCAACAAAGCTTTGTCCTGCTTGAGCATTGCTGTCTCCTCGATCCACCTCTGCTTTCTTGTACGGTTCTACCCGAAACAGCCTGATTGTCTGTTGCGTATGTGCTAAGCTCCTTTGTATTCTTACACTTTGGGTCATCTTTGGAGCTTGAGCTAAATACATTCATGTATCTTCTATGGAGTTGCCCAAGTAGCTTGCCTATGTGTCCTTCCTTCAGTGAGAAAGACCTTTGTCCCCTCACTCACAACTACTCAAACTAATTGTGTGCATGTGAAACCTTCATCCTTGTACCTACTTCAATGTTCTCACCCAGCTGCTCAACAGTCAGGCTTAGAATGCACATGAACAGAAAAGTACCAGCACCTCTTGAAACTTGACCTACAACCAGCAGCGAGGAAACCATACCCAAGGAGTAAGCTGTGAATGATGACCGAATGCAAAATATAATTTGAACACCACAAAATGGTATCACCATGTCGAGAGAGAAGAAAAAGAAAAAAAAATCCTCTCGCTAATCATCAGAAAAGAAGCTCCCAACCAACAACCTTGCCAGACCATGCAAATGCCCTGATTCTAACGCCAACTTTCTTTGACACACACAAAGATGCCATACATGTCTTCATCAAAATCCTCAAAGTCAACTCGAGTTTCTTTTTTGGCCCCTTGATCCTTCTCTTCACACCCGTTCTGTATTCTACCTTGTGGACTGATATGGTTTGTACCCCGGATAGGTACCAGCCTGCTCCTCCTGGCCGCCGCCGCCGCCGCCGTACCCATCATCATATGTGTTCGACCTTGTCGGCCTGCTGAAGTTGGGCGACCTTTGGCCCGACTGGGAATCGCCCGTATACTGCCTCTGCGGCGGGGCACGGTTAGCTAGCGGGGGCGGGCGGTTTCCCATGGGCCGCGGCGACTCGGCGAATTGGCGTGGCGGCGGGGCTCCTGGCTGGGCGGAATCGGCCGAGTACTGTCGATACGGTGGCGCGCGGGGCGGTGGGCCACGGCCGGGCGCGGTGTCTGCGGACCACTGCCGCTGAGGACCTGGGGAGGACCGGGGCCCTGGCGCCGGGGAGAAGGACCTCGGAGGGCCTCCCTGTGCGGGTGAGAACGTCCTCGGCGGTCCCTGTGGTGCAGGCGAGTACGTCCTCGCGGGCCCTTGTGGTCCGGGCGAGTAGGTCCGCTGCGGGACGTTGGCGAACTGGCCTTGCTGCTGCTGCTGGGGCGAGGGTGAGTAGGTCCGCTGGGGTGCGATGCGCGGGTCGAACGAGCGCTCGCTGCTGAACCCGCCCTGCGAGGGGCTGGCGAGCCGCGCGAGCGATCTGGGTACGCCGCCCCGGCTGCCGCCATGGAGTGGTTCGAGCTTCCTGTTAGGGTACGCGCGGGAGGACCTCTCCCATAGGGCTGGTTCATGGCGGTGGTGGTGGGGGCGGCACCGTACTGGTCGTGGGCGCCATAACCGTCGGGCTCCTGTGTGTAGCCGTTCTGCCCGTAGCCGCCGACCTGTGACTGTGCTTGTCCGTAGTCCTGACCCATGACGCTGCCCCCTGTGACGCCCCAGCTCTGTTCGGTGTGGAATGAAGTTGTTGACTGGCCGTAGGTATTGTGCATCTGGCCGTAGCCGCCCTGCGCAGCCATGTTGTTGGTGTTGTACGGGGCAGCTCCCGGGGCACCACCAGCACCGCCCATGTATCCGCCCGAGGCAGCAGCCATGCTGCCCGGCGGCCTGTACAGGCTGACGCCGCCACCCTGCACAGGCGTCCTGCTCCCGGGTGTTCCGGCCGGCGACATACCGTTCATGAGCGGCGCGTTCAGCTCGTTGTTGGCCTCGGGCTTCTTCAGCTGCTGCAGCTCAACGGCCTCCTCCTTCAGCTGCACCTTCTTGCTCTCCGAGTCCCCCCACGTGGGCATGGCAGGCAGGGAGTCCTCGCTCTCGGGGTTCTTGGAGACGTCGAAGCTGGCGTACTGCGGGGCCTCCTCCTTGGCTGGCGCCGTCGGGCGGGTCCACGGCATGGCGCCTGTCGACATCGGGTCGTGGGGCTGGTAGCCTTTGTCGTCTGGAAGGTTCCTGTAGGGCTCGTCGAGGTGCTTGTGTCTGCCGCCCTTGGGCGGGTCACAGCAGCCGCAGCAGTTGCCGCAGCACTTCAGGCAGTAGCAGCACTCGCAGCAGCAGGAGAGCCCGCAGCAGAGACATCTTGCTATACACCAGACGACCGACAACAGGATGAGGGAGCCTATTATGATGATGGCGATCACGGGCCATCTGTCCGAGAGCCATGTCAGTATTTCTGTGTGTGCACCCAGGAGACCATGATCTGGGAGAGGAGGGCTGTGTCATACTTGCAATAGACGGCAGCCATGCAGTTGCTCCAGCTTGAGAAAGCCGTCTTGACGTCCGAGATGTTTCCCTCGGTCTCGCTCACGATGTCCCTCTCCACGAATGCGTGCTTCAGGCTTCTTGCTATTATCTCGCCCATTCCTCCCCTCAGGCTCCTCGCCATCGCCACATCAATCGACGGCATCTTGAGACACTGGAGAGGGCGCGCAGGCCCGGGGATCAGGATGTAGGAGATGTGTGTGTGTCTCGGTTCGATACCGCGGGGGAAATTGTATTCCCTCGGTCTTTGGTTATTTTTTTTTTGGACGCTCGCACTGCTGTTACAGGGCCATGGTTCGATTCGTTCTTTTTTCGTTCGTATGTGGTCGCTGCACAGAAAAGTCCAGAAGAGTAAGTCTGTTTGGCGATTGCTTGTGTAGCAAACAGGTCTTGTCGTTGGTCCAGGCAGGAGGGCTCAGTTTCTGGTCGGCCGTCGGGCAAAGCCTTGTGCGACCAACAGGGAAGATAAAAAAAAACAAAAACGGAAGAGGGAGCGCTGCGACACAGCTGGTCGACACCTCTCTCTCTCTCTTCAAAAGAAAAAGTGAAAGAATGGTTGATGGTGGGCGTAAACGACAGTGTTTCCTCGCTCTGGTTTCGTAGAGTTTAAGCGCCGGCGGATGCAAGCGATGCAATGTTTAGAGTCGGGGAATGCAGAGTTGAGGAGGGGGATGGTTTCCTTCCCACGTGCTAGTGTCTTGTCTCACTTGCTGTGGCTTCTCCCGCTGCGCTAATGTCGACGAATGGGCTGGATTGGGCGAGGTCGCAAGCCCGAGAGGAAGAAGAGGAAGGCACCCCAGGAACGTTGTGAGCCACTCGTGAGCCCGGCCTTCTCAAGTTGTTTGTCTCAGGTTGGAACCAGGCAAGTCAAGCCCCCCAGAACAATTGATGATGCTGCTCAGCCACGCCGCAGAGTACACCGAACTGCTTATACCCTGTGCCGGGCAATCAATGCGTGTCGCAGTACCCAGAAATAGAGTCCTTGGCTCTCCTCGCACTACGACAATCTCTGTGTGTCGTTTCAAAAGAAAAGAAGAATATCGTTATCGTATTGCTGAGGGAATAAAACGAAGGAAGGGAAAGTCTCGAGCTGCCTGTGCCGTGTTCTTCTGCCCGATGAATATTCGCAAAGCACCTCGAACGTGGAGCAAGAGGAAGGGGAGGCAAGAAGGAGACAAAAAAAAAAGGCCGAAAAAAAAAAGGCCAAGAGGATGCAGCCCACAGGACACGGAATAATAAGCGCAAAGGCACGAGTTGGGAGATAAAGATGAGCGAGGCTGGAGGATGAGGATCACCGGCCCCCAACGGCAGCAAGACGAAAGATGTCCAACGGGTGAATACGAGTACGTGAACGATACTGCTGCGCCCACCTAGAACATCCAGGTCCGCTGTTATGCAAGCAGGACCAGCAATGTGAGTGACCAGCAACTTCCTCACGTCGTCGTTGTCGCGCAACGAAAGAGTCGACGACGCTTCAACAATCGAAGAGGGGGGGGGAAGGTCACAGATGACCTAAGAAGGAGGCGATGAGCAGCCCCGGCAGCAGATTGCAGGGACCAGATTTCAGGAGCCGATATTGGTACCAGCAGCGGCCCTTTTCAAAACTTAGCCTTGTCTGCTATAGGAGAAGAGACAGGCGGCCCCCTCCCTGCAAGTAAATTGCGATGGAGTTGCTCCCCAGAACAAGGGAACCCCACTGCTGGTAGAACCAACCAGCCCCCGGCCCACTGGGGGGAACCTGCTATGGCACACTTCTTGTCTGTGCTGATTTCTGCGGGAAATAAGCATCGACATCTGGCAGCCCGAGGTCCTGCGGGAGAGACGGGGGAGAGGGGGGAGGAGAGGGGAGGGACCACTGGGAAAGCAGCAGCCCCGTAACTTTGCTGAATGCATACTCGCAATCTTATCAACATGCGTACTGCTAGTGCATTGTTAGTAGGCCAGTGCCCATCTGGATAAGAAGTGCCTTCATATCCGAGCCCAGACAGAGCCCGCTCAGGCTCTCCCGCTGTCAAAACCCCTGCGAAGAGGGCCCTGACCTGGTCCTGCGGCAGATTGGACCTCTCAAGCACGCGTCGCACTGACCAGGTTGCATTCGAGATCCGTCGTTGACCCAGTCGCGCCAGATAAATGAGAGCACGTTCCGACTACCCGTGGTGAGGATGAATAGGATTTGTGAATCATTATTATGTAGTGTTGAATTCATCCGTTGGCTCCGAGCCTACGGCTGGCGGTTCATCTTCTAGCTCTAGTGTCCTCAAGTACAATACAGTCTTCCGGTCTGCTTTATGCTGCATCGGTCCGTAAAAAGAATTCGACCACGGCGCCTCATGACCTAGGCACGGCCTCTCGCCACATGGTCTGCCTCCTCCACGCCTCTTGATGAGGTCCTAATTTGTGTCCCCCTCTCACCCCCCCCCCAAAAAAAAAAACTCTGGTGGTCGGCCTCGGCCTCGTCCTATACCCATGATGGCTCCACTTCAGAGATTCACATATGTAAATGCGGTATCGTGGCAACGTCATGAGAGGTGAATGACTCGATTACGGACAAGACCACAGGCAGCGAGTTGGTTGCCTGACGCTCTCAGCCGAGCAATTTCAGGCCGCTCTTGGTCTTCTGCCCGGGCTTGACGATACCGCCTCCACTGGGTCCCAGATGCGGCGAGTACCTGCCATCGCCGTTGCCGGCTCCTGATCCGCTCCCACTGTTCTTGCCCCCCTTCTTCTTGAAGTTCTTGCCCTTGTGCCTGTCATCCTTGTGGGCGGCCGGCTTGACCTCGGTCGTGCTCTTGCGCACCACGACGGGGTGGCTCTGGATGTATTTGCCATTCATCTCTTTGGCGGCCTGGAAGAAGTCGTCCGGGTCGCTGAAGCTGACGAAGCCGTAGCCCCTGGACTTGTTGGTCCGCTTGTCCCGTATCACCTTGGCCTTCTGCACCGACTGCCACCGCGCGAATGCCTTGAGCAGTGAGTCGTCCGTCGTCTCACCTGCCAGGTTACCAACAAAGAGCCGCAGGTGTGACGGGTCCCACTCAAGCAGCGAGTCGTCGGCCCACTTCTTACCACCACCCTCACGGTAGACCGTCTTCTTCTTCTCGTTTGTGGTGCTCGCAGCTCCTTCCTGCGCCGCCCTGGCAGCAGCCTCTGCGTTGAAGGTCGGCCCCGCGGTGGCGCCAGCTTTGCCGCCGGCTGGTTTGGGCCCAGGAGCGGCTGCAGCATCAGCCCCTTCCCTGGGCAGATATGCGCTCTGCCACTGCGCAATCTGCGCTGCCATGTCGGGATCATAGTTGGGATCACCGCGGTCATACGCGTTCTGCGGGGCGGCTGCTGCTCCTGCTGTGGTGGTGGCGGCGGCGGCGGCGGCGGCGCCTGGCTGGGGAAACGGATTGCGGATCTGGGGTGGCGTGGAGTAAGATCCCGTCGTGGCGGCAGCACCATAGTAGCTTGATTGCTGCGCGTAGTTGGATGGGTAGTTGTACGAAGTCGTCGTCCTGGCGCCGTAGCTGGACCCTACGGCGGCGGGTGCCTGCGGGTAGGAGTAGGCAGATGGAGGCGCGCCATAGCTAGATGCTGTGACGGGTGGCGTGCTGTACGTCGGTGTGTTGGAGTACGTTGCGCTGGCAGGGTACGACGAGGGTGTCGGAGCGGGAGAGAAGGTCGACTTAAACCCGCCGCCTGATGATGATGATGATGTCGGAGGAGGGGGCCGAGGGGGTAGGGAGCTCGAGAGACCTGGTGGACCCGGATATGACATGATGAATTGGATGCGCTTTCTTGATAGATGTGTACGACTTTGTGTTACACCAATCACGTACCTAAGCCCGCGCCAACAGACTCTGCTCGCGGTCCTCCGATATCGTCGTAGGCCTGGGAAGGATCTTTTGATGGTCCTCGACAGAACAAGACCCGTTAGGACTTTGGATGGAGTGGTGGGTTCGCGGGTTTGTGCAGCCAGGACGACGGTGGGTGGAGTTGAGAATGTGTGTACGGGAGAGAACATTTGAGTGCTGCTCCGCAAGGAGGCAAGGTTGGCCAGACATTGCTGCCCCAAGCGCCCAGCCACAGTTCTGATTACATAATCTACTGCACTCGATATTGCATATGGGGCCCCCTGTTCGTTCTATCCGTCCGCAATCGGGGGGCCCAACATTGTTGTTCTTCACATTCTGGCAGGGGTTTTGGGCTGCGCTGCAGCCGCTGAAAAATTGCCCTGGCTAACACCTTCAAAGGCGGCGGCCAGCCAGGCTGATTAAATCAAGCGCTATCTAACCCGAACTGGAAAGCTTGCAGTATTCAACAAGTCCTGTGATGATTGCCCTGCTATATAGGGAGGTCATTTTGACAGATTGTCATCCTGCTGCAAACTTGGTATGGATTGGTTTTTTGAGTTATTTTTGTCGGGCATCTTTGACTCACATTGCGCTGTCGGCACGTCGGGCAGTCGATGCCATGATGACGTTTTTGGCGGGGCAGAAAAGAGTCGCAGAGCCCACCTGCCCCTCGCCGGAAGTCCCTCCGATGCTCGCCAGCCAGATTGGAAGACACAGCTGCAGCAGCAGTATGGTACCATAGTACTTTGTACGTACTGTGGTACACGGGAAATCTGTGCATACCATAGGCACATGTGTTGCGATGGTGTGTACCCAAGAGCTGGGTAAAATCGCCCTCCGTCTCCCGAACAAGCCGGGTGTGAATTCCTGCTCACCAGATACGCCGATTAGAGTGCCTCCCCACCACCTCCCCCAGCATTTCTATAGAGACAACAGCCAGTCAGGAGCTCTTGTCTTTCCAAAGGGCCGATTCGAACAGGGTCCAAATCCAAAGATAGCCGCGTTCCTCTGGCCCTTGAACGAGGTGTTCACCATTTCACAAAAGCCAGGAGATATGCCACCAGAGTCATGTGCAGTGATGGGGATTGATTGCCCGGGCGTAACAAGAGGGGTGACTTCTGGGCGCCGAGCTTCGAAACGCGAGGAGTGGATACCCCCTTCCCACGTACTCTGTACAGTTCTAGTACCTAAGGGGCTGTGACGAGACTGGTTTGAGGCGTGAGCTCATGCGAGATGTCCAGGCCGGCTGTTCGTCCTCCACATGATGAGAGGAGAGAAACAAAGTGTGCGCGCGTACGTGCGTGCGTGCGTGCGTGCGTGTGTGTATGTATGTATGTGGATGATGCGTTCGTGCTGGTACAGGGCCGTGATACACAAGAAGTGCTCGAGTGCGTAGTACGGATGGGGAATGGGAAATAGCCTTGGGCAGGGATGAAACTCAAGAGGGCCCTGGAGGTAGGTACCTACCATGTCACTGCTGTATGTTCAGTACTCGGCGTATACGCAGTAGATAGGCGGCAAACCCCTCAGTCGCAGCACACTGCTGCAGCAGCTCGGGAGACCGGGGACAGTTAGAGCTCTTCTTCACTGAGTAAGCGTTGCCCACTTATTCTCTAGCTTCGTCAGAGGGGTTGCCCGCTGTTCGGGCCTGCCCCCGCCGGGCGATGATATATGTCTTTCCCCGAGTCCAAACAAAATCTGTTTTCCTCCCACTCTCCAATTCAACCCATCTTTGGCCCCATTGCATCCTCGACTCTCTCGATTGGCTTCGAGATTCTCTCTCTTCAACAACTCTAGACATCCGTCACAAAATAACCATATCCCCCTCCCCCTTCTCTCTTTGGATATCGCAAACATGTCCGGCCCAGTGTAAGTCTCGCTGCCTGTCTAACTTTCAACCCCACCTTCCCCCATCCGATATGAGCCATTTGGCCGCAACTGCGACAAGCCCAGCGTCGTGAACCCCTCCATCGAGAGAGAGAAGAGGTCGCGGGTTCAAGCCCTCGGGCCCATCCATCCAACACATTGGATACGGAACCGGATTGCATGGTGCTTCAGCTCGGGCTGTAGCTCTTGCTGTTCCAGTCACCTCTCCCCTCCCTCCCCCTTCTCTTTTGTTTCACCAGCTGAGTGCTCATTCCAGCGCCCGCCTCGCCCATATCGCCGGTGGGGTCGGGCTTGGAAATATCAGCTCAGGACGTGATAATGCTGACAAGAATCACTATGCAAGTGCTGATCTCGGCCTTATTGGCCTGGCCGTCATGTAAGTCCCTGCCTCCCTCCTCCAGCTGCGCCAGCTCCGACACCATGCTGATCGCCGCACTCTCTGTCTCCAGGGGTCAGAACCTGATCCTGAACATGGCCGACCATGGCTTCACCATCTGCGCCTTCAACCGCACCGTGTCCAAGGTCGACCGTTTCCTCGACAACGAGGCCAAGGGCAAGTCCATCGTCGGTGCCCACTCCACCGAGGAGTTTGTCGCCACCCTGAAAAAGCCCCGCCGTGTCATGCTCCTTGTCCAGGCCGGCAAGGCCGTCGACGACTGGATCGAGACCCTCCTGCCCCTCCTCGAGGCCGGCGATATCATTATTGACGGTGGAAACTCTCACTTCCCCGACTCCAACAGGAGGACCCAGTACCTCAAGACCAAGGGTCTCCACTTTGTCGGCTCCGGTGTTTCCGGTGGTGAGGAGGGTGCCCGCTACGGCCCCTCTATGATGCCCGGTGGTGACGAGGCTGCCTGGCTCCCGATCAAGGACATCTTCCAGAGCATCGCTGCCAAGAGCGACGGCGAGGCGTGCTGCGACTGGGTCGGTGACGAGGGTGCCGGCCACTACGTCAAGATGGTCCACAACGGTATTGAGTACGGCGACATGCAGCTCATCTCAGAGGTAGGATTCCCGTGCCGACGCCACCTTCAGGGCGCACCTCCCAGGCTGACCCCACACATCACAGGCGTACGACATCATGAAGCGCGGTCTCGGCATGTCCAGCAAGGAGATCGGCGACACCTTTGCAAAGTGGAACCAGGGCGTCCTGGACTCCTTCCTGATCGAGATCACTCGGGACATCATGTACTACAACGATGAGGATGGCAAGCCCCTTGTCGAGAAGATCCTGGACCAGGCTGGCCAGAAGGGAACCGGAAAGTGGACTGCCATCAACGCCCTCGACCTGGGCATGCCCGTCACCCTGATCGCCGAGGCCGTGCTGGCTCGCTGCCTGTCTGCCATCAAGGAGGAGCGTACCGAGGCCTCGACCAGGCTCGAGTTTGTCGGCCGCGTCAAGGAGTTCGACGGCAGCAAGGAGCAGTTCCTCGACGACCTCGAGCAGGCCCTCTACGCCTCCAAGATCATCTCCTACGCCCAGGGCTTCATGCTGATGCAGGAGGTATGTGTTCATCTGCCCTGGCGCCTGTGTGGGCTGACGCGCTGGTACTAACCGGTAAACCTCAATAGGCTGCCAAGGAGTACGGCTGGAAGCTGAACAAGCCCTCCATCGCCCTGATGTGGCGTGGCGGCTGCATCATCCGGTCCGTGTTCCTCAAGGACATCACCAGCGCGTACCGCAACAACCCTGACCTCAAGAACCTGCTGTTCGATGACTTCTTCAACAAGGCCATTCACAAGGCCCAGCCTGGCTGGAGAGACGTCGTCGCCAAGTCGGCCCAGCTTGGTATCCCAACCCCGGCCTTCTCCACGGCCCTGTCGTGGTTCGACGGCTACCGCACCAAGGACCTGCCTGCCAACCTGCTGCAGGCCCAGCGCGACTACTTCGGCGCCCACACCTTCAAGATCAAGCCAGAGGCTGCCACTGCGACGTACCCTGTCGGCCAGGACATCCACGTCAACTGGACCGGCCGTGGCGGAAACGTTTCTGCCTCTACATACCAAGCATAAGTTGGAAGTGTTAGTCTGCTAGATAGAAGTCTGGACCTGTAGATCGATTCACCTGCCATCAAGGATGGCCACATCAGAAGGTGGTACACAGCACTTTATAATCGGGTACAGGTACTAATACAAAAATAAAAAGATTTGCTACGTTATGAACAACAAAGCAACACTTTGCAGAAATGAACCCTGAGGGGATGTCATACGTAGTAAAAAAAAAAAAAAAAGATTGCCGAGAGAGAACCAGGGCCCCAGACCAGCCTCCCATTTGGTATCTATTTGTATCTTAGAACAAGAGCCATGTTGGAGAAATTCCAAGCCGTCATGCAATAGCAAGACAAGGCTCTCTCGAGTACCAGCCTGCCTGCTTGCGGGTGCGTGAGGCTAAGCTGTGGCTAGTGCGTGGTCTTGCTTATGTAATCATCTGTGATTTGGTTTTCTCAGGCTGGCGCGATCCCCCGGACAGAAGCAGTCGCGACTTTCACTTTCAGCGAGCTTGCAGCCCCGTCGCGAACAGTCCATCAGATGCGCCATCTGCGATCATCCTCCAGCAACACCGACAATTCCATCGCAGCCGGTTCCTAATTTCAGTTCGATATCAATTACAACTGCTGCAGCAATACAGGACCACAGCTTCCACCTGGAGCCACCGTCCGCGATGGCAGACCCAAGCTCCAGCGTCCACGATAGGATGGTCAGTCTCAACCGTCGCGATCCTCCTGCCCCTGCTGCAGTTCCATCCCTTGCTGCCACCATGCTGACTTGAGGCTTTCCACTACCAGCTCCAGCACCTGCATCTCGTTAGCACCTACCGCTACCCCGAGAGGACCACCATAGCGCTGCACGATCATGCAACTACCAACTGGCTGCTCAACATGCTGTTAACAGCCCCCAAGATCGCGCGAGACTCGGCGCCCTTCTTCTGGACCTATCTCGACGCTCCCCGGGATGGACAGATCATGCTCACGTGGCAGCCTCTGCAGCGGATGGGCACCACCTTCTCCTCCGATGGGTACATCTGGCCTGGTCCGGATGAGTTCTCTATGAGAGATCTGAAGAACGGCCTGGTTTGTCTCCCACCTGTCCACGGTACTAGGCTTGTCCGTGCATGCTAATCATGCTTGTCTCTTTTAGATGCTGGAAGTCTTCTCGCAGAGGGTAGGCTTTCGGCCAGGAGAATCGGTCGCGGCACATGCGCGCACCCGCTTCCGCCTGGTCCCGACCCAGAACGCCCCGGCTGGCGCGCCTCAGGTCGATCCCAGTCTCTGGCTCGTCCACTATGGACCATCTCAGCAGCCCATTCCTGCTGAGATGCTGCCGATCCCCCCGCCCATGCAGCAGATCATGTCGAGCCGGATGACGCTGCAGAGAGGAGGTCAGATTGCGCGGAAGGAGTTCATGCTGGCCGACCGCCTCAACTGGCCCGCTATCAACCCGCCGCGGGAGGGCAGAGGACACCCCATGATGGCTCACCCTGGAAACGCTCGCAACGTGCCTCAGCAGATGGCCTATCCTCCACCGGCCAAGCGCAGCAGGACTGCAGCGCACGTCCAGCAGCACGTCGCCGTAGGGCCTGCTGGATTCCAACCTCCTCCCTTCATGCCTCCGCCCCTGGTGCCTTTTTGATGACGATGAGGACACATCCGCAGGTGACATGTTTGATCATATGACCCCACGCGATATCAGCATGGCACGCTACACACGGAACCACGAGTGGATGGAGGAGGTGCTGGGCTCCGCCTACCGAATCGCGCAGATCGAGCCTGCTGATCTCGGGTTGGGCCTGCAAGGGGAGCTGTCGTCTGTCACGCAGGGCATATTCGAGGCTCCTGGCGTGAATGCCCACAAGCAGCCGCCGACCAAACCCGTTGTTGGCCGCCTGGACCCCAAGCTAGCTGACATGTTCAAGAAGAGAGTCGCGGACAAAATCCGGGCAGAACAGACCGAGATGGCCAAGACGATGGCTCGACACGAGAAGCAGATGGCAAAGTTCAAGTCAAACTCGATGCTGTTGCGATCCGAGAAGGAACTGCGGGCCGCTGTCGAGGAGACGGGCCCCGAGTTCTGGCGAATGGAAGGAAAGGAGGAAGAGGGGGAGGACAGCAACGACCACCTCAAGACTAAACACCACAGGAAAGTCGACGAGATTGTTGCAGATATCGAGTCGGCACTTGGACGCCACATCGAGGTAGTCAGTGACGTGAAGCGCGTCCAAGATGGTGGATACCAAGAGCCAGCCCCAGAGCCTGTCGTCGTGCCAATGCCTCCAGCCGCCCCGGCCACAGGCGATGCTAGCAGTGCCAGTCCAAACGAGTTCTCCAGGCCACCATCGCATGCAGGCTCCCAGAACAGCGGCGTCGTGGTCGGTGACACAGATGTGGACATGGGCGGCACTACCACTGGTGCGATGCAGATGGGAAACAACCCGACGCCTCAGACCCAGCAGCCTTCACCGCCACCAGCTGGTGCGATGACAGACAATGCTGATGCCCCTCCAGCGCCAGACGGACAAGGGCAAGTACCAGCCAGTGCGCCAGAAGATGTCTCCATGCAAGACTCTGGCCAGGTCAAGGACCCCAACACGGCCCCAGACCAAGGTACAGGAAGTGGTGACTGGGTCGTTGTGCCCAAAGGTGGTGTCTCGCCAGGGGCTTCGGCCAGTGGGCCACCCACGGCGCCCCCGCCGCCCCCGCCTGCTGCTGCTGCTGCTGCTGCTGCTGCTGCTGCTGCGCCTGCGGAATCTCCACAGCCTGGAGATAGCAACAGGACCGGCGACAGCGACTTTGGAGACATGAACACGGCCGGTGAGGCTCTTAGCAGCTACGACGCTCGAAATGACGGAGACCTCGGAGATGGCATGGATCTCGGTGTCGAAGACTCGGCCTTCGGAGATGCTGTCTTTGGCGTTGAGGAGTCACGAGGTTCGGCAGCTGACACTCCGGCGGAGGGCATTTAGTAGGCCTAGCCCTCGTGCTGGAACCCGAGGCGAACTCAACGGCCCGCCTAGGTGCAGCACTCAAGCAGCCTCTGCATCGGAGGCATCGCCTTCTGGTAGCAGCTGGCGCTCAGAAAGTCCTCGGCCCTTCTGCCTCTCGCTCGCGGGACTAGGCCACCCCTCCGCGCATGGCCGACTTAGCTGCAGACCGAACGCTGAGGACTGAGATCCACTCTACGAGATTTGATTCGCCTAGAGAATATTCACTTGAACGTATGGGAGGGGACAGGGATGGACGTCATGCGAAGAACTAGGAATGGAGCCTTGTCATAATGAGCAGTTCGACAAAGAGCATGTGTGCCTGTAATGGGCACGGCTACTGAAAGGATTGTCACATATGCAAAGTGCCATGGACGCTACCACAGCACACCTTGATATTGTTCGCACAAACGATCGACGGCTGGTCGGGCGTGTTCAGACTAGGTTCAAGTACAGTGGATGGGATGCAGCATTGGGGATAATAATTTGTGCGTTTGCGTTGCACGCGAAGAGGGCGGGAGGAAAAGGCAGAGGCGGTCACATTTGAGAACTTTTACAGTACCGAATTGCATACATGTAAGATACAGGAAAGGAAAAAGAACCAAGCAAGCAGTTCCAGCCAACTTGTCAATCAGCACGATGAAAGGAATTCTAGGCCATGGTAGTTCGGGACAATGGCGCCGTTATGTAACCATTCAGGCGGGTGCACAAGACTTCATGAAAGGGGGTTCGTTTGATCTCCCATCCCAAGCCGTGTCAGAACCCTCACGCACAATCTCATTGGGCCGAGGATGGGGCCTTGCTAAGGGGAGGGGGGAGGTGGAAGGTGAACAAGTCACGAGGCGAACCACATTTTCTCGAGCTTAAGTTTATGCTTATCCTTCCTTTTTGTCCTTTCCACCCCCCTTTCTTCCTGGTGTCGTCCGGGTCGATTTCTTTCCGTTGTATGGCAGGGCCTGCTTGACCGGCACCACGACGCGTGTAAGAAGCCCCGAAGAGACTCTCTCCCACCGCCTTTTTACAATTGGGGGGGTTTCCTGTGATTGTGTATCGGAGAGCACTGGAGGAGAATGCGATGTAGACAATGATATATCCATTCTTGTGCCCTGAATTCCGAGCCTGCTTTTCACCGGGTCGAGGCGGCACGACTGCATTGTCGTCGCGATCCACGGGCCGGGTCCCCATGGCAGCCGCCAGCGTCTCATGTCGCCCCCCGGCCGCGCCCCCGGATGAACCGCAGTCCGAAAGCTCATGCGTTGACGTTTCAACCCTTGGCATGCCATCCCATGTTGGTCAAGAGATGCCAAGCCTCACTGTCGGCACCTGCTATAGCAGAGAGAGTCCAGCGAGGCTCACCAGGCAGGTTGCCGCACCAGCATACTGCTCCTACTATGGTTGCATGGTGATCATGTCGCGAGGATCATACGCGGATCCCGTCGCAGCGCGGCACCGAACAGCTCACGCTGGGATGCAGTTGCTGATTCATAATATATCACCAAGGCACTGGAGAATAAGGGCCGCCCTGTTGTGATGACTTCTTGTGACTTTTTTCTTTCTTTCTCTCTCTCCGTCGGTAGTCTCTCTCTCTTTCTCTATCTGTTCCCTTCATCAACCAACCTACCGGTCTGCAGGGCAGCGGTTTTATTTACATTCTTTTTCTTTTATTATTAATACAAACCCGCTCTGGTAGCCACGCAAGTGTTTTCATTCCATCAGCATACCTTCTTTTTATCTTTCTGTCTTGGTCAGTTGATAGCGATCCGTCAATATGCGCGTCTCGAAGGCTTTCGCTGCGGTTCTCCTCGGAGTGGCGATGGTGGAGGCCGCGAACAATAATAACGATGATGACTCGAACTCGAAGGGTATGAGCCAGCAGGATAAACAGCAGTTCCGGCATCAGGACCAGCAGCAGAGTCAGGACAAGGGAGACGATGACTCTGGGAATGGATCCAATCACGACAGTAATAATGATGACGGCAAGAACGCGGCGGACAGCAGCAGCAACAACAACCCTGATCTTCAGCCTCTGCCGGGCCAGTTTGAGAGCGCACAAGGCGCCCTGCAGCCGCTTCCGGGCGCCGCGACCACCACGAGCACCGCCCTGCAGAGCCTCCAGTCTCTGGTGAGCACCGCCACCCAGATAGGCGCCGCAGCTACCCAGCAGAGCCTCCAGCCGCTCGGCGGCGCCGCCGGCATCACTCAGAGCACCTTGGCAGCCGCCAACAGCACCGTGCCCCTCTCCCTGCCCGTGCTCACCTCCGGCGCGGTCGCCGCGGCACCCACCGCCGCCTCCTTACCTGCGCAGGGCATCTTGACGACCCCAGGCGCGCTGGCCGCCTTGCCCTCTGCGGGGGCGCGATCGCTGGCGCGGCCACGTCGCCGTCCGCCCTTGTGTCGCTGCAACCGCTGCCGGGCACGGTGGTGTCGTCGATAGACCCGGCGAGCCTGAGCCCGCTGCCGACGCAGCCGCTCACGACTATGACGTCCATGATCGCGACGGGGGATACGACGCTCATGGTCACGATGACGGCGCCTGTTGCACAGGCGGCAAACGGGACGATCACTGCGGCAGCGGCATCGACGACGAGCGTGGCGGCAAACGGGGCAGCCGTGGTGCAGACGGCTGGGGCGGCGTCGTCGACGAGGGGGGTGGTGGGTGTGGGTATGGGTGTTTTCTTGGGAACAGTCTTGTGTCTGGTCGGTTCGTTGATGGCATGAGCTTGAGGGGGGTGTCTGATGTTTGTAAGCTGATCAGAGCGGGGTGGGTTGTCCCGGGAGATTATGTTCTATGTAGCTCATTAATGGAACTGGACAAGTTACGGACAGGGAGTGGTGACTGATGGGATTTCCAAGACCATGTCAACCATAGCGGTATCACATCCCTCATCCCTCAACTTCTTCGTCGACTTCACAATGTTCGTGCTGGGCTCGAGGTCGTAGAAACACTCGTCTGTATAAGACACTGGTCATTTCGTGTTCCATGAACTCGAGTCCTCTGCAGACTGCTTCACGAGGCCCGTCTGGAACCATAGGCGATGAGGTTGGAGCGACCAAAATTTTTGGGCCCATGGAGTATTCCCGAGATATTTCATGGCGCCACCCATTCAAGCCAGCAATGGGCTGAGGAGCATAGCTCCGGGACCAGAGGTGGATACAGGTCCCCATGCGTGTCTCAGGAGTCCAACACGACCTCAAGGCTCATAAGGGGATTGTGCCCTCCGTCCTGTCAAAGCAACACCGCCGTTCTCTGTGACCAAGACAGGGTCCTCTAGCCTCACACCAAATCCGACCTGCTTCCCGATCTCGTAGGCCTGCTCGCTGGTCACGTAGATGCCCTTAGGAACGGTCAGTGACTCTTGTCCGCCCAGGACCTAAATCAGAAAAGATGAAAGAAAAAGCATGCTCACCGGCTCGTTGCTGCAGATCTCGCCCACCCTCAGCTTCTCATGGTTGGCACCGTTCAAGTATGGGTGCTCATGCATCTCCAGGCCCAGGCCATGCCCTAGCCTGTGTGTGTAGAACTCAGCGTAGCCAGCCTCGGACACCGGTTTGCGAGAGGCAGAGTCCACCGCAGAGCAGGCCTCATCAGGATGCATCAGATTAAAGCCTGCAGACTGCGCAGCCTGTACGGTCCTCCAGATGCCCATGAGCTCGTCGCTCACCTTGCCGCCCGGCGGCAGGATCGTCCGCGTCACATCGCTGTTATAGCCATGAAGCAGGGAGCCGATGTCGATCAGGACAAACTCACCGTCCCCGAGCGTCTTGCCGTGTTTCCCGCCGTGGGGATAGGCCGCCTGGTCACCGAACAAGATGATGGCCCAGAACCCCTCGCCGACCCCGGCGCGGGCGAAGAGGGCTTCGCCCGCGGTCAGGAGCGTCCCCTGCGTCATGCCGACCCTGATGCACTTCTGCATAGACGCGACCAGCTCGAGGGTGAAGCTGTTGATACCCCTGAGGATGGCGATCTCGGCGTCTGTCTTGACGGCGCGCAGGGACTGGACGGTCTCGGTCATGGGCACGACCTGCACGCCGGCAGCCTGGAGCCCCGCGGCGATCATGAACCGCGCGTGCTCGTCGAGCATGACCTTGGAGAAGCCGGTCGCACTGGCCAGGACCTGGTAGGGCGATTCCTCCTCGGGCCACTCGATGACCTTCTTGTCCCTGTAGACCATATTCAGGCCTGCGATGCGGCCTGCCTCAAACTCTGGGCACGAGGTAAGAGAACTGGCCCTCCCTGTCGAGAACCATAAGGAAAGGTCTCTCGGACAGGTGGAAATTGTACGAGATGTTGGCGTAGTAGGCTGACGACGCAGAGGGCTCTGCGATGAAGGCATCAACGCCAGCATCGTCCAGCGCCGATGCCAGGACCTCTTGTCGCTCCAGGAACTCGTCACGCCCGATAGGAGGCACGTCGAGAAGGCCGACGTGCGGCTCGAGGTGCTCCCAGGCGCACGTCTCCAGGTGGGACGCAGACAAGTCGGGTGGTGGTTCTGGCAACCCGTGCCGACCGTTGCGGAACGGGTCAACGACGAAACGGTTGAAGCCACATAGGAATATTGTAGCAATGAGCAGGTGGTGCAGTATGTCTCTGATTAGCCCTTTGGTGGCCTCGAGCCGCGATCGGGGCAATGGAGGGTGCTCCTTGCCCATGGATTTCTCGAGAGCGGAACTCTCCATCGTGCTGCAACAGCTTATTTTTTATTATTATTAATAATGCACAGATCACTTGTGAAATCGCTTGATATAACAAAGTGGTTTCAATGATGGGAGAGCGACAGAAGATGGACGCTGAGCAGGTGACGTTTTGGGAGCTTTTCGCCGTATGAAGGCCGCTATCTATCCTACTATCTACTATAGTTGATAACGAGGTCTCGCACCTACCTTGGGGGTGCCCGGCAGCCCGGCAGTTTGGGCAGGTGGGCAGGTAGGTAATCCCTGCCACAGCCAGGCACTACCCGTCATCACTAGCATACAGCACCAACCACTCTCCGTCATCTTTCTGCTTGAGCATCCTTGTCCGTGGATGGTAACTTGCTGTGCTGCAACACATCCACAACCTGCCACCTCGACCACATCCCACAACCTACCGATCAAACCTTGTCACCCTCTCTCGACCGTCCTGCTGGCTGTTGGTACCAATCACCACAGCAGTCGGCAAGCTCGTGCTCCTGTGCAGCGCGCACTCTGTCCGGCCGCTCGATCCAGGGGCAGACGCCTTTTCCTTCTGTCTTGGGTGATACAAGTACGCACCCAAGACCACCACCACATTTTGAGGCCTGTGGTTGGGTGAGGGCGCTCTACAACGGCCCAGGTATCGCTCGAGATCTTTTTGTTCTCGTTTCTTTTCTCCCTCATTTTTTTTCCCTCTCTATTTAATTACTTTTAGTATTTTTTTTCCCTTCTTCTCTAGTCTTTGAGAGCCATGTTGTCCCGGTTTCTGTGGAAGACCCCGGTCTATCAGAACACAGGCTCCACGGCCCGCGATCATCTTGCCTCAGAGCGTACCTTTTTGGCATGGATCAGGACGGGGCTTGGCTTCATCGCCCTGGGAATCGCCATTGAGCGGTTCTCCCAGCTGGACCTGAGGCAGCTGCTCAAGCCCTTGCGCCAGCAACAACAGCAGCAGCAGCAGGGTCGGCGGTCTCTCCCACACAAGCCCGATCCCGAGGATGTCGAGCATGAGCTCGAGAGAGAGCAGTCCCAGGTCCTGGTCGGCACCCTCCTGGCCTTGGGATCAGGCTCGATAGTCTATGGGACGTCACGCTACTTCTCAAACCTTAAGCTGCTAGAGAGAGGGCTCTTCAAGCCTGCCTACCACGGCTCGGCTTTTCTCGCAGCAGCGGTTGCGGGCCTGGCCGGTGGCGTGTACGGGTCTGCGCTCAGGAGAACATGGGCGGCAAGAAAGGAGCGTAGGGAGATGGAGAGGGCCGGTTCGCGATGAACATATTCCGCCCAGATGATGCCTGGATCGCTCTCGACGGTGGCCACCACCCTGCTGTGGTCTAGGGATGGCCGATATAACGAACTATCCCATATGCGAGACCATTCCACAGGAGTTGTCCAGGGCGGGGTGGGTCATTCCATCGTCCAACAGAGATGACACATTGATGGTCCAGTCGATTCGGTCCTGCTCGGATGGGTTGTCTCTTGTATCGAGTTTACATTACGCTTGAGGTGGCGCATGATTCTAGATCTCTCTACTTCTTCTCTTCTCCCTGGTCAACTCTGCCCCTTCGGGATCACTCTATTCTCCTCCGCGACCTCACCGTCTTGGTTCCCTTGGCCCCTCCATGTGTGCGCGTGCGTGCGTGTGTGTTGGCAATTTTGCCTGTTTGGCCTCCCGGATAATGTCGTGCTCGGCCGTAGATTGGACGAGGTATCGCCAGTTTGGGGCGCACAAGGTTGCGCATCGCTGGACTCACCCACTCAGTCCACTCAGGCATTCGGATAGACGGCTGGTGTCAGTTACCCTCGTCCCACATGCTCCGCTCAGCCACCATCTGGAAGTTGTGCCGTGCTCCTCGATTCAATGTTGCTTCCGAGAGTCAAGGGGGCTAGGGAGGGAGAACGAGGTGCCACCCTCAGTTCCTGAGGGGGCCCTTGGGCCCAGCAAAAGCTTGTCTCACCCTGGGCTGGGCCCCCATATACCAAGGGCCAGCCGCCTGAGCCGTGCAGCACTGGAATTCCACATGCCTTCCTGGCGAGGCTGGCCTGGCACACTCCTCATTCCTGCACTAGGCCAGCGGCAAGGCTGAAGAACAAGGACCCAAGGGCTGGGAGAGGAGGGACCACTTACAAGAGATATCTAGGGAGCCAGCCGCCCATCCAAACAAGAGATGCACAGCATGGTTTTGATCTTTTCTTCAGGTCCGCTGGTGTTCATCCCTTCATTCTAGATCTCATCCCGCCCAAGATGATTATCAGAACAGCTCTATTCGCCGCGGCGCTCTGCATGAGGCTGGTCGCAGGCATACCTCATATCTTTGAGAGAGATATATATTGCGTCGACACAGTTACAACGACAGTAACGGTCACTTCCATAACCACTGCTGATCCTCCTGCCTCTTCCGACCCGAGCGACCCTTCAGACCCCCCCAGTGACCCTCACGCGAGCACAACGGATTCCGATGGTAAGTTCCAGCTCTGCAACCCGTTCCATATCACTCTCGCTCTAACAGACATGATGGTATAAAACAGATCCTCCATCAGACCCTACCACGGTTACAGTAGACCCTACGGTGACAATAACGGTCACAAGCACTCTGGCCTCTGTCTCCACAGAGACTGTGTCTGAGACCCAAACAGTCACTCAGAGCCAAACAACCACGCAGACCGTTGTCCAGACCGTATACACCCAGAATGATCCGCCATCAGAGTCTACGACAATCGTGACACAGACACATATCGACACCACCACGATTACCGAGACCATCCCGGCGTCGCCCACAATACCTCTGTCCACAGGGGTTCCAGTATCGCCTTCCAACCAGCCTTTCTTCCAGAATTCTACACAAGGAGCACCCTACAGCAATTCCTCAAACTCTACTGATCCTGCGCCGTCGTCGTCGCGCTTATTCTCGCTGCACGTGGGCACTGTCGCCCCATCGAATTACACAAACTCCTCCGGCTATGAGAACACACTATACTTCGCAAATTGGTATGTTGCTTCAGCTTCACATGGTGACCGGAGAACTCAAAACTAACGCACGAGGGGTGGAAAAAGGGCAATATATGGTGCACAATATCAGCCTCAGTCGCTCCCAGCGTCATCAGTCACCCGCATCCACTACGCTTTCGCCGACATTGATAGCGAGGGCAATGTTGTATCCTCGGATACCTACGCAGACCTGGAGAAACACTACACAACTGACTCCTGGGGCGACAACGGCACAAATGCCTATGGCTGCGTCAAGCAGCTCTATATCCTCAAGAAGCAGAACCGCAACATGAAGGTCCTCCTCTCCGTAGGCGGGTGGACGTGGTCTTCCAAGTTCTCACCCATGGCTGCCGACCCGACCATGCGCCAAAACTTTGCCTCCAGCGCCGTCCAGCTCGTCACCGACTGGGGTTTCGACGGTATCGATATCGACTGGGAGTTCAACGCCTACACCCCGACCGCAGAGGACACCCAAAACATCGTGTTGCTTCTCCAGGCCGTCCGCAACGCCTTCAACGCCTGGTCAGCCTCGCACGCCCCCGGGTACCACTTCCTCATCACTGTCGCCAGCCCCGCGGGCCCCGCCGTATACAGCCTCTGGGACATCCCCGCCATGGACCCGTACGTCGACACCTGGAGCCTCATGGCGTACGACTACGCTGGCGCCTGGTCCAACGCGACGGGCCACGCATCCAACATCTACTTTGACGCGGAGGACATGCCTGCAACGCCCTACAGCACCGACCAGGCCGTCTCCGCCTACATCGCCGCCGGTGTCAACCCATCCAAGATCGTCATGGGCCTGCCCCTCTACGGGCGCTCCTTCGAGGGCACCGCCGGCCTGGGCGAGCCGTTCGACGGCGTCGGCACCGGAGACGACCTCGGCGCCGGCCAGTGGCGGTTCCGAGACCTGCCCCGGCCGGGCGCGACCGAGTTCTACGACCCCGTCGCCAGGGCGAGCTACAGCTACGACGAGGAGACGCAGGAGCTCATCAGCTACGACACCGCGCAGAGCGTCGGCGAGAAGAGCGCGTACCTGAAGGGCAAAAGGCCTGGGCGGGGCCATGTTCTGGGAGGCGAGCGATGACAGGAACGGGACGGAGAGCCTGGTCGTCGCCATGGCGGGCCAGCTGGGGCGCCTGGATGCTGCGCAGAACCTGCTGAGTTATCCTACGAGTCAGTATGATAATATCCGGAACGGCATGCCGGGGTCGTGAGGGAGAAAAGGACAGAGAAAGGGAGGGAGATGGTAATTTTGGGTGGAAATAACGGGCATTCATGATGAGTATTCGAAGCATGAGTTCCTGTGCATCTCATGAGTAATGACTGGCATTTGGGGTAAAAAGAGAAAGATAAAAAGACACAGGAGCATGTATGGTTGACGTATACATTTCTGGGGGCGTCTGTGTGTCCCTTGAAATTGAGCTCTTTCTATATTGTGCACCTCCAAACGGGCCTGTTATCGGCCTCGTTCGCCTCTCTCTCGCTCTCTTTCTAAGGACCAGCGCCTACCGGGAGGTTGTTGTGTTTATTCGGGTATCGTCTATCCGTCCTTGCCTCGACCATGATATTCCCTGCTCCATGAAAACATGAGAAACTCTGTATGGTCGCCTCAGATGATGGTCTTCTCTAGCTGCTTGGCCAGATCATCCACTTCTGCGTCCTTCTTCTGGATGACAGGCTCCTCCTGGGCCTCCTCAGCCTCCTTGACCAGCTTCTCGGCCCTCTCCTCTGGCCCGACATCCTCTTCCTCCTCCTCGTCCTCCTCCTCCTCTTCGGAGTCCTCTCCTTCCAGGTCGCTCAAGGAGTCCAGGCCCCACTCATCCTCGACCACGACGTCACCGCCAAGCTTCTCCTTGCGCTCCTCGAGGAGCTCCTGTAGAGCAATGATGCTCTCGTCCTCCTCCTCGAGCTTGTTGCCGTTGACCTCGATCTTCTTCAGCGCAGGAAGGGCCTCTTCCGCGGCCTTTGCGATGCTGGACAGGCCCTTGGAGGTGATGTCATTGTACTGAAGCCGCAGTATCTCGAGGTTCGTGTTCTTGCCCTGGCCGAGAGCCTCACCCAGCAGCACGGCACCCTTGGCGCTCAGCAGCGAGTCGCCGACGCCAAGCTCCTTCAGCGAGACCCAGGTGGGCGTGACCTTGGCGAGAGCCTTTGCGCCCATGAGCGTAAACGTGTTGTCCTGCAGATCCAGGGTCACAAGGCCAGAAGCGTGGTTCAGACCCTCGCTCAGCAGGTGAGAGATGCCCTCCTGACGGATGCCGTTCTGCACCATCTTCACTTCCTTGATCTTGTTGTGCAGGCTGAAGGCCTTGGCCCACGCGGTCATGCTGCCATTCTCCAGACGGTTGCGACCGCAGATGACGGTCTCGAGGTCGGGGACGGTCTGGCCCTCCTTGCGCGCCGCCTCCTTCTTGGCGTGAAGCTCGCTGAGTGCGTCGGCGATCAGGATGCCGGCGTGGGGGCCGAGACCGTTGTTGTTCAGGTACAGGTGCTGCAGGGGGACGTGGGCAGCAAGGAAGGCGACAAGGGGGGCCTGGGTGTTGAGCCCGAAAGCGTTGTCGTTCAGGTTGATCGTGTGGAGGTTTGGTAGGTTGAGGATCGACGTGAGGAGGGAGGAGAGCGCCTCGGGAATCTCGTTCAGGAGACGGCCGGTGAAGATATCGGCCAGGTTTGCAACCTGATCTCACGTTAGCGACGGTGCCTCTTCGCCTGGAAGAGTTCCTGGAAGGAGGGACAGAGAGGACATACCTGTAGGGACTTCTTGGTAGACAGAACCTCGCCCAGCCGCTGACAAGCACCAACACCCAGAGTGTTACCCAGAATGCGGACTTCCTCGATATCATCCATAGCCTTCAGCTCGGCAATGTGAGGCTCGAGGTCCTCCGCCGTGTCCAGCTTGAGACCCTTTCCCTCGAGGGAGAACACCTTCTTTGGCAGCGCCATGGTTTCTTTTTGACAAATGAGATAGATGGGAGCACAGATAGAAAAGAGCAGCAGGTGACAATATCAGGTAAAAGTGTATAGCGTCGTCCAACTGTCAAGAGAGAGAGAGAGTGTGTGTGTGTCTATGCAAAAGTGGGTGTCAAAGATGAACAACGCCTTGATCTTGGTGGGGGAGGGGCAAATCCCACCTGCAGGCAGCACAAGGCAGCACAAGGCAGTCAACAACAACAATATGACACCCACCCACCCACTGGCATTTCAAGGGTTGCCCCTGAACGTTAGGGGTCGACCTGCAGGTCGAGGCCCCTGTTCGATCTGCAGGGCCTCTGACAACTGTTGCCAGCCGCCCAATTCGACTGTCATTCAGGTGTCTAGCCTACACTCGGCTCCGGCTCCCTGCAATCGGTTCTCTGGAGCTAATCACTGACTTACTGTTGCCGGCCATGCCATGCCATGCCATGCCGAGTTGCAAAAGAGCATGTAGCTTGCATCCCCAACCTCAGCTGTCGCGTCTGCTCACCTATCCACCAACAACAAGGCTCTGCAGCATCCTTCTTCATCCTTGCCTCTGGCTTCATCAACCGCTTCGATCAGCTCAGCTACTTTATCGGTCCCCACTCGAAGACGACCTTTTCTCGAGCGGCGCACCAACCTGTTTGGCGTGCGGGCGCGATTCTCCCTCACGCCCTTTACGACTTTTTTTCGACAAGACCTCACACAATGTCCGACTCATCTCTATCGTCAATGTCATCCTCGGAGGCAGGCGATGAGTACGAGCAACCTACCCAAGATATCACGATAGATGACGTCGAGCAGCCCCCACCAAAGCGCCTCAAGCTTGGAGACGTGGGCTCTGCGACCCCGTCAGCTGTCGTCGCCGAGGCAGATCCAGAGCCCGAGGCCGAGCCCGAGGCCAAGGCTGGGCTCGAGGAGGACGACAATATCTCCATCTCTTCAGACTCCTCGGGAGACATACCCAGTAGCCCTGCGAATGCGCGGCTAGAGGACGAGGATTTCCAACCCCAGGTCACAGTATGCGCCTGGGAGGACTGTGACGCTGGAGACCTGCGCACCATGGACAAACTGGTCAAGCACATACACGACGAGCATATCGAGGGCCGCCAGAAGAAGTACACCTGTCAATGGGTGGGCTGCAGCAGGCAGGGCGCAAATCACGCCAGTGGATACGCATTGAAGGCGCACATGCGCAGTCACACTAGGGAGAAGCCCTTTTTCTGCTACCTTCCAGGTAAGCCCTGAAGCACGTTCTGCCGGTCGCGTCGCATCCTTTCTGACACCTCAATCATAGAATGCGATAAATGCTTCACGAGATCCGACGCCTTGGCGAAACACATGCGGACCGTCCACGAGACCGAGGCCCTCCGACCCTCCGATCCGGTGCCTAAGAGCATGCAGGTTACCGGCGTCGCCCCGGCAGCCAAGTCTACGACGAAGCTTAAGATCATCATCAGGACGCCACAGTCGCATGCTGCAGGACATGACGACACCGTTGAAGACGGGATTAGTGGTGACGACACCCCATCGGACCTTTACACCCAGCTTACCGAGAAGGACGGCTTCGCGGCACGAGAGCTTAAGATGCCTCTCAGCGAGCTGCATCGTGTCTGCAAGCACCAGGTCAAGTGGGCCGAGGAGGACGGCGAGAAGCTCAAGCTGGAGTGCAAGCAGTGGGAAGAGATATACAGGCAAGCCTGGCTCGAGAAGGAGGTCCTCTTGTCCCAGATGATCAAGAGCGAGGTCGGCTGGCAAGAGCGACGTCGTGCCATACTATCCGGAACCACCGATATTGTCATCAACGGGGGCCCTCCAGAAGCCGAGCCTGCCACCACGCCTGTCATCAACGGAGAGCGCTCGGCCGAGGATTAGGCTTCCAACGATTCGCTCAGTAGCCGCGCGTCCGAGTCCTTTTCAGACTTCGACTAGGTGCAACGACAATCTTCTTTCCCGTCGACACTCCATCGCTCGCATTTCCAAGACCCGATTTCTTATACGGCGCAATAAATATCACGATGTACTGAGCTACCTGCGTCACCAGCGAAGCCAGGACTAGGGCCTGAAGGCATTGAAACATAGCTCCGCGGTCTTCGAGATGCTTTTGGTGACTGCACCAAGTAACGAGACAGATGCAGACCACATTGAACTCGTATTACTCAGATCAGCAAGGGGAACTAACTGGACAACGAACCCCCTACCAAATTATCCTTATCCATGCTCTTATGGTTGCAGCACTCAGGGAAAATTGACCTCCGCAAAGACATGTGGAGATAAGGTAGAAGGAGAAACAGATGCTCGGTTTCTACTTAATAGCCTTTGGCACCACGTACGCCTGGGCATCCAATGCCAAAGATGACCCGGACTAAAGGGAGTAGACGGCGAAAGTCAATGACTATAATGTGGAATGTATCATTACAATGACATGGGTGTTTGGAGAATCGGCATGATCAATGGGGCAACACGAGAGTGGATTCAAGTCGTTTTCTGGTTCACTTATTTGACATTCGTTGTTTCCGAGACCTCGGACTGCCGCGGTTAAGATGTGAATCCTCTTTAGCAGGAATGGAAATAGGTGGTTAACCCCAGCTACATGCTTATGAATACGACAACGAACCCTTAAAAGCAAGTCGTCCTTCTAAAGCGCAACCAGACCACGTCTCACTTAAAAATCCTGCCTCTCCGTCCACACGACAAAGCCTACAGATTCTTGCCCTTCCTCTTACTCGCTTCAGAGTTCCGGAATGGCCACCCGCTCGTGCGCTTGTCGGCGCCTGTTCTCTTCGAGATATGGCCTTTGTCTCCCGCAAACATCAAGCACCAAAGCCCAAAGGCAGCCAACAGCGCGGATCCCATGGCGCCGAAGAAGTAGCCACCCGCGTCGCTCCCGCTGAACCTGGTGTAGCTGTAAAAGGCTTGCGAGGCATGGTAAAACGTGGAGACGAGGATCACTGCGTTGGCATAAGGTGATGGCGAGTCTGCTGGGGCTGGGAGGGGGTCAGTTCTGCCAAATATTTATTTTTTTTTACAGAAAGATTTTTTAGGAGGAAGGGGGTTTAATCAGTAAGAAATAAATGAACGCACTGTCAACGAGCGAGGTCAAGGGCAACGCTCCGGACAGGCAGACCACAACGATGCCGAGGGTAAGCTGTGCTAAGCCCAAGGACCGGGCGAAGTATTGTTCAGTGGCTACACCGCGCGTCAGTATGAGCAAGTGAATCCTCGGTGAGATTGGGCAACGGATACGTACGGTTTGCGTGCTGATAGTTTGGAGTGAGAAGCGAGGATATGAACGTCGGCCATGTGATGAGAGGCACAGACTGAGCTGCAAGCCATGCCAGTGTGGCAAAGCTGTAGGCGGAGACAGCCTGGTGTAGACATTAGCATCTTACTGGTGAAGTAATGACCATGTGCGTGAAAACCCTTACATCCATTGCGTTGTGTCTTGATTGAGTATTGGTGGTCTAAAGGAAGAATTGACTGGCTCATGCTCGTCGAGGGTGGTCCTTCGTGAGGCTGATGCTGTTTGGACCTCTTCGTGGTACAACGGTACGTCACCTGCATGTCGTACAATACCTGATTGGTCGATGCGAGATGGCGGGTCAGTCGACAGGGGTCCCCCAAGTACCCCTCGCCACTGCCGATTTCGCTCGGATCTTGGGACCTATCCAGAAGTCGTATTTCCAAGCATCGACAAGTGCAGAACACCTACAGCCATCTTCATGAACTTATATCCACCACTTCAGTCGCTTTCATAAAAAGTGGTCTGCACTTATATATCTTTTACATCCTGACTCTGGTACCTTCTCACACCTGGTCTGATAGCCTAACATGAAGATTTAACCTCTCATACCTTCCCCTTCCCCTCCTACTCTACTCTTGCCACGCGCGGGGCTCCAATTTTCAACAGTCCTCACAAACACAAGCCCATCGCTTTGGGACACAAGCCGGCGCCGCCACCATGTCCGCAATCCTCTCAGCCGACGACCTGAACGACTTCATATCCCCCTCCGTCGCCTGCATTAAGCCCATTGAGACCCTCCCCGCCTCCGACGAGCCCTCGTCCCTCGAAACCGAAATCATCCTTGGCGGCCAGCAGCAGCAGCCCTCCGCCGCGTCCACAAACAACAACGGCCCCTCCAAGATCTCTCTCACGGACTGCCTTGCCTGCTCCGGCTGCGTCACCTCCGCCGAAGCCGTCCTCGTCAGCCTGCAGAGCCACAACGAAGTGCTAAGCGTGCTAGACTCCGCGCCGGCGCTCCGGGTCCGCTGCGTCGACGGCGAGGATGGGCCGTTCCGCGTGGAGGGGCTCGAAGATCCGGGTGCCAAGCTCTTCGTGGCGAGCGTGAGCCCGCAGACGCGCGCCAGCCTGGCGGCCGCGTGCGGCGGCGGTACGAGCGAGAGGGAGGCCGGGCGCATGATCGAGAGGCTGCTGCGCGGGCCCGAGGGACTGGCCGGCGGTGGGAAGTTCAACAATGGGTTTACCTGGGTGGTCGATACGAACACAGCAAGAGAGGCTTGTCTGGTCCTGGGGGCGGATGAGGCACGGGAGGGACATTCGACGCCTGCGAAGCCGATACTCACCTCTTCGTGTCCGGGGTGGATATGTTATGCGGAAAAGACACACCCACACATACTACCACATTTGTCGAGGGTCAAGTCGCCGCAGGCGTTGATGGGCACTCTTTTGAAGACCACACTCAGTGAGAAGCTTGGGATAAGCCCCGACCGGATCTGGCATCTTGCCGTTATGCCGTGCCTGGACAAGAAGCTGGAGGCCAGCCGCGAGGAGCTGACCGATAGTGTATGGGCCGGCAATGGCAAGCCTGGACGGGGCGCCCGTGATGTCGACTGCGTTATCACGAGCAAGGAAGTCCTCATGCTCACAGAGTCAAGGGGCATCGATTTCTTCAGTCTGCCCAAGACCCAGCTATCTCCACAAGCTACCTTTCCCGATTCACGGCTCCACAACTTCCTCTTCCCCCCGGCGCAAAGGGAAGCACCCTCCAATAGAGGCCGGATCCTCTGGTGGTAATCTACATTTTATACTTCAGTGTACGATCTCGAGACATCCTGGTTCCCGGCTGCAGACGATCCGGGGGCGCAACGCTGATGTGGTTGAGTATACCGTCATATCGGCTTCTGGTGACCCAGTATTCAAGGCGGCCAAGTATTATGGGTTCCGAAATATTCAGAACATCGTCCGAAAGCTGAAGCCGGCCAAGGCCTCGAAGATGCCCGGCGGTAGGCCCTTTGGTGCGGCCCGAAAGCCTGCGGCACAGTCCAAGGGCCTGGACTTTGGGTATGTGGAGGTCATGGCTTGCCCCGGCGGCTGCACAAACGGTGGGGGGTCAGGTGAAGGTTTCTGACCCCGTCGTTGCCGAGCGCAAGGGCTGGAGCGGCGAACCCGGCCCTCAGGAGCAGAGGGACTGGTTGGCGCAGGTTGACGAGGCGTATTTTTCCTTGTCCGACTCGGAGGTTGACGATGATGGCATGCTCTCATCGAATGATAATGGCGCAACGGATATGGTTGATGGGATTTCTCTTTCGTATATTCGAAATACCCTGGCGCATTGGTCGGATACCACGGGCATAGATCTGGTGCGATTGGCGCATACAAGTTACCGCGAGGTGATCAGCGATGTCGGCAAGGACGCCTCTGAGACGCAGAGAGTGCTCCATCTAGCTGGAAAGATTGGAGGCGGCTGGTAGTTCAAGACGAACATCAACGTCGATGCATGATCAGCCTTCTTTAGCACCACGACTGGCAAATCCAAAACCTCTTGCTCCACTGCTGTCTGGTCCTCTTGGTGCTCGAATTGCTGACTCCAGACCCCGTGTTGGTGATGACGTGGCCCCCCCGCGCTGTGGACGAGGAGCGGGTTTCGACGAGGCATCAGGATCGAAGAGCTCCCGGTACGGGCTCCCTCCATTGCTATTCCCCGGGCGTCCATCTTGGCTGTCGTTCCTGGCCCCGCCTTTATAATTCTCATTCCTGGAGTCGCTCCTCAGGTCGTTCTTGTAACCTTCGTTCCGCTGACCGCCTCGACCTCCCCTGCCGCCTCTTCCACGACCACGTCCTCGATAGTTGCCCCGGCCGTTCTCGCCAACCAGCGGTGGTGTCGTAGCGCCTGGTGTGGTCGTCCCTGACGTGGGCTCTGGCGGAGGGGTGCCAAACAGTTTCGCTCGCCTCTCCTCGTAGTCTCGCTCCTTCTGCTTGCGCTTCTCCTCGATCTCGGCAGCCGTGGGCAGCTGGGGCTTCTTGTCCCTCTCGTCCTCATCGTCGTCCTCGAGCATTAACTTCTCTATGCCGGTGACAGGATCGACCACCTTCTTCACGGGCTTGCGGCTGAGGAGTTTCATCTGCGGCTTGAAGCCTTGGGCGAAAGGAACGTTGCTGGAGGCGGCTACGTGGTAGGGCGTCTGCGGAGGCTCCTCGCTGATTGTTGTGTGGTCAGCTCAAGGCTCCTAGGAACCCGGCAAATGGTGGCGGCGGGGGGGGGGGGTAGGGGGTGCTCACGCTTCCTCCCAGAGCTTCCTCTGAAGCTCACGATGCTGAGCAATGCGCTCCTGCTTTGTCTTGGGTGCCTGTGGCTCCGGAGTATTGTTTTCCTCCTTTGCGGCCCTGTCAGCCTGTGTCACCCAATCGTCGTCCCATGCATCGGCAGCTGTCTTGTTTCCCATCTTGATGTTGTCTCTCAAAGGCTCTCTTTGAGAAAAATATTGAATAGAAGAGTTCTGCTGATGTTTGTCAAGCCATGGAATCGAAGATAGTGGCTGAAAATGGTGTTGGTTTATGGTATGTGTGAGGGAGGTCTTTTTTGTCATTCCAGGCAGGAGAATCCAACATCAGAAGTCCTTCCCCCGCACTGACCGCCTAAGTAAGTAAGAGTCCTTTTGGCATCAGGACTGGACCAGGGTCCCCCCCCTACATAGTACCTGGCAACCAGGGCCAATTTGGCGGGGCTTATCGCCCAAGCTGAAGGTCCTTATCTTTGCTCTCCTGCAAGGCAGGCAGGCAGGCTGCATGCTTCTGCATGCACGCTCACTGTCGGCACCGATCTCGCTCTAGGAAAAATTTACCAAGGATTGAGTTCAGTCATAACCTGGGACCATCTGTTAGTCACAAAAGTAAAGACGTCTTTTCCCAATTTCATCCTTCTCTCACCGGTCAATCCCACTACACTTCCTCGGGTTGCACAGCTTCCGACATCGTTTGTATCCGCTTTGAACTGTGAGTAATCGGGTTCCGCACGATTGAACCTGCAGCTTCCTCGTCTGGGCGTGACTATTTCAGGACTGCATGCCCTCCTCGCATTCTTGACTAGCCTCTCCAGACTCAACCTTGGGAATATATCAATTGACCAATCATCAGCCTCCAATTTTCAAAAAAATATCCAAAATGGCCAAGGGAAAGGTGTGCCTGGCTTACTCTGGTGAGCGTGGGCCCTCCCTTGATCTGTCCGAGCTTCATGACTAACTTGTCCCCTCCTCTAGGTGGTCTTGACACCAGCACCAGTGAGTGTGCCAAACGCTCCCATGGAGTATTTTGATCTTGCTAACCACCTAAACCAGTCCTGGGATGGCTTCTCGGTATGGTACTCCCTCTCTCGGAGACTTGTGTGCCACACATTCTCCCTCGTGTAGGGTGATTGCTGCTAATACAGTGTATAGAGCAGGGATATGAGGTCGTCTGCTTCCTGGCCAACGTTGGCCAGGAGGAAGACTGGGAGGCCGTGAAGGCCAAGGCAGTCCAGATTGGCGCCACTAAGATGTACGTTTGCTCGAGTTCTGGGGCGAATGTCCTGGGCAACTCAAATCATGGCACCGTTTTGGTGGCATTCGTCTCAGCTTTGCTGGCGGATCAGAGATTGATGAAAAGATGACAGGATCATCGAGGACCTCCGGAAAGAGTTCGTCGACGAGCTCTGCTACCGCGCTATCCAGTGCAACGCCATCTACGAGGGCCGGTACCTTCTGGGTACTTCTCTGGCCCGCCCTGTCATCGCTCGTGCTCAGATGCGAGGTATGAACAACGACCCGCGAGACTTGTTACGCCAGAGTTGTTAACTGACAGCTCCATAGTTGCTGAGCAGGAGGGCTGTGACTTCGTCTCTCACGGCTGCACTGGCAAGGGCAACGACCAAGTCCGCTTCGAGGTAGGCATTCGGTGATAGAAGGCTTTTTTTTTCTCTTTCTCTCTCAATGAGGCCAGGGTACTGACGGCCAACAGCTTGCGTTCTACACTATCAACCCCGATATCAAGGTCATCGCCCCATGGCGCGAACCTACATTCTTGTGAGAATTAGTCCCTACCACAGAATAAAACGCATCCGCACAACGATCATTAACAATGACATCACAGCAAGCGCTTCGCTGGCCGCAACGACCTGCTCGACTTCGCTGCCGAGAAGGGCATTCCTGTCACCAGCACCAAGGCCAAGCCTTAGTACGTATTCAGCTTCACGATCCTCGTTTTGATCATGCCTTCTGACCTGAGGTGCCAGCTCCATGGATGCCAACATGGCCCACTGCAGCTACGAGGCTGGCATGCTCGAGGACCCCGACCAGACCCCTCCCACCGACATGTGGACGATGACGGATGACCCCGAGACTGCCTCCAACAAGCCTGAGGACATCCACATCACCTTCGAGAAGGGTATCCCCGTCAAGCTGCAGACTCTGGTCGACGGCAAGACCTACACCGAGAGCGTCGACCTCTTCACCAAGCTCAATGCCATCGGCAAGCTCCACGGCATCGGCCGTATCGACATCGTCGAGAACCGCTTCATTGGCCTCAAGTCCCGAGGCTGCTACGACTCCCCCGCCATGACCATCCTCCGCCTGGCTCACCTTGACCTTGAGGGTCTGGTCCTGGACGGTCAGCTGCGCTCTCTCCGTGACACCTTCGTCACCCAGAAGTGGAGCGAGCTCCTGTACAACGGCATGTACTTTTCCCCTGAGCGTGAGTGGCTCGACACCTGCCTGGTCGCTGCGCAGGACCGCGTGAACGGCCTGGTTCGTCTTCGGTGCTACAAGGGCAACGCCTACGTCCTCGGCCGTAGCTCCGAGACCGAGAAGCTGTACGATGCCGAGGGAGGCGTCCATGGACACCCTCGACAACTTCAGCCCTGAGGACACGACTGGCTTCATTGGCATCACCTCGATCCGCCTTAAGAAGTACGGTCTGCAGAAGCGTGCCGAGGGCGGCCTCATCAACCCCAAATAGACAACGCCTGATGGTTGTCAGGTGGGAGGATGGCGAATACTTTGTCAAGCTTAACAAGGTCACTGATTGAGCTCGACGAGGGTCTCTTTCGCAGGGTTTTAGAACGAGCGAAAAGGAGGCAAAAGGAATTATATGAAAACCGTGAAGTCAATGGGAGCTACTCCGATATAATAAAAAAACAGATTTGGCAATCTTGATATTCTTCCTTGTGTAGATACTGAATTACATGTTGCGCTCCAGTCCATTTGAAGATCCACCAGAGGCGCTCCCCCAAGCAAAGTGCGGCTCTGTTTAGATTACAACACTAGTAAGGTGCCCCCTGTCAACCGTGACCGTGTGGTGTGGATCGCGCTTTCTACTCAGGGTCTCCCAAGTAGACGTCATCCCAATAATGGCACCTTCACCTCGAGAACGAGCTTCGACATCTCACAGCTTCACATCGTGCCCCAATAAGACCAAATAGGGAACTTCCCATCCCCAAGTAACCGATCATAGGAACAGCTGGTAAGCACCTGCAGGTAAGGTCCAGAGCAGGAAAAATACTAAGACTCGAGCCACCAGACAACGCGGCGGGAGACCGACCCAAAACTGAAAGAGAGAGACCAAAACCCAACTTCGCCATGAGCTCCGACGCGATCATGCTGGACAGTCCAGCCCAGACCCCGGATTCGAAGGCCCAGCGCGCCAGCTCCCTGTCCGCCGTCGGCGGTGTCTTTGATGCCGAAGCTGCCGTGCCCGAGACCGGCATGAGCATCGACAGCCAGGCCAACATGGAGGAATCCCCAACCGTGGGTGACAGCTGGGACACCAAGAAGTGGAGGGATGATGTGCAGACCATCCAGAGCAAGCTCCAGCACCAGCACTATGATATTGGTAAGGGAGCATCGCACGCTATACAGGACCTGTGAGGACTGTGCTGACACGGTGCTGGGTGGTTGTCTACAGCTAAGTACCGCGATCCTCTGAACAAGCCACTCGTCACGAGGCCCCCAGGGCTGTCGGCGGATGCAGAGGACCGACTGCGGCAGTACTACGAGGAGAAAGTGGCAGCAATGAAGGCGAAGACGAGCTGAGAGGGCTGTGTGTGTGTGTGTGGAAACGCAGCCGCGCGAAAGCAGGAGACAATGAGACTAAGTCAGCCCTACGCAAGCATGCTTGTATTGATAGACTCGGATAGAGGCCAGCGAGTAGCTTGCTGAAGGCGGTAGTGGTTATAGACGTGGACAATGCAAGGTCATCACCAAATGGGCCATCACGATGACGGATATGTTGGACACAACCATAGACCCATCTCCTGACACACAATGACCATGACGAATGCATGGAAAACATACGCATCGCTATACGACCTAGCGGTCAGTGACCTGGACAGTCACGCTGAACTACCAGCTCAGTGTCTCATCTTGGTTAGGTTAAAGAGAGATCGACCTAGCTCTCAGTTTCCTATCTATCGTTTTCCCGAATGCTGAGGTCTCTCTGGTTCCATTCCAAGCGTGCTCTTCTAATAGGTTTCCCTCTGCCTGGTTCTCATAAAGTCATTAATATCTTTCTTGTCTCAGCCGTGGTAGCATACTCTCCTACGAGGGTCTTGGTATTCTTGCTATTATCCTCATCATTGTCGTTATTTTTCCTGTTTCTCATAGGTTCTTGAAACGTATCATCTATTGTGACATTGTCTTTTGATGCTTATTGTAGCAGTATCCCCCATTGTTCTGGAATAAACCGCTAGAAAATCAGCCAATCAGGAAATTTAGTAGCATTTCCTATTGCTATTACCAGCCACTTTTCCATTGTCTTAATTCTCGAAAAAATACACGAAAAATACACGAGAAATACACGCTACAGACCAGCCCTTGAATATAAAACGGCGACCTCGTAGACCTGAGTTTAAATCTCCTCCCCCTCTCTTCCTCTCATCCTCTTTTCTAAACAACCAACCAGAAACACACTGCACCCACACACACACCCAAGCACAAGAACACCATCATCAAAGATGTCTCTCTCCGACAACCCCACCAGATCCGAGGAAATCTACAGCCTCAAGAAGGCCATCCTCAAGTTCACGTCTCCTTCTCCTGTCAAGTTTCAGTCTTCTGGGGACATCAAGGTCACTTCTCCCTCCTACATTCAGAGCCCCCATCGTCAAGCCTCTCCCGACATCACCACCTTCGAGGACGACGAGGCTGCCGAGCAGGGCGATCTGACCGGCTGCATGGTCGACAAGTCGCCTGCCAACGTCTACTACGAGGAGTGCCAGCAAAAGATCAGTTTTCGTCCCATTGCCAACCATCACAGTCGACCTGGCAGCAAGTACGCCGCCTCCGAGCTCCCCGTCAAGAGACAGCAAGCCTGGCACCGCGTCGACCTTGGCGAGCTCTGCGGCGACAACAATCTCTCTCTTCAGGAGCAGCATCTTCCCATCCGGGCCAAGAACATGAAGCGACCTGCTTCTGCTGCCAACCTTACCCCCTCTCCTGTCGCCTTCAAGAAGCAGCGTCTGAACAGCGATGCCATGTCTGACAAGTCTGTGGATGATTTCCCCCCGTCAGCCCTGCTACCGCTCAGGACGGCGAGCCCACCGGTGTCTTCTACAACGACTTCGAGCCTTCCTCTCCCATGAGCGTCACTACCAAGAACGATGACGTCGTCGACGTCGACGACGACGACGACAAGTCTACTACTACATTCGAGTTTACCTTTGAGCCAACCCAGTTCGACAACACCATCCGCCCCAAGGACGCCAACTTCAACCCCGAGGACATGTGGGACATTGACTTCCACCTCGACCGCTACACCCATCTCCAGCTGGACAAGCCCCTGAAGTACACCTGGACCACCGACGCCGACCGCAATCCCAAGACCGGCCAGTGGGACCACTTCTACCCCTGTCACTGCTACCCCGTCGCCCCCGAGGACGACATCAAGAAGACCCTCTTCCTGAACGACAAGTCTCCCAACATCCGCTGGGCTGGTGCCTGGGCCGAGGCCCAGCTGCGCCGCGAGGTCGCCAAGTACGAGGCGGTCAAGGAGTTCTGGCTGTTCGAGTACGCTGACCTGGCTGGCAACGCCTACTTGCCTGGTCTGGACAACAAGTACCATTTTATCGCGACTCACTTCACCGAGGAGATGAGCAGCCCGTGGGTCCAGGCCTGGCTGGGTCAGCTGATTGGCACCGAGGAGATTCACAAGATTCTGGATGCCATGTACTACGGCTGAGCCAGCGTGGCCATCATCGTTCGAGTACACACACACACACACACACACGAGAAAGAAGAAGAAAAAAAGGAGCACCGGATACTTGACGCTTAAGCTGCGTCACCAAAGCGACAAAAAGGAGGAACAGGTTGTTGCAGGGTCGACGGTGGTTATTCGGGGATGAAAAGACATTCCAAGGTGGAAAGGAAACTTTATGGTTGAATCTTCAGTAGTCGATCGTGCTTCAATGCACTTACAGTTCTCATGATAATTAATTCAACCCAGCCGTTATAAAAAAAAATTCTAGTTGTCTCACACATTGATCACATGGCAGCAGCTTTCATGAGCCAATTGTCCAAGCCAAAGGACAGGGTAAAAGAGACGAATCGATCTCGAGCTCTTATTCCACTTTGATATCATCACGTTCACCACAAACGTAACGTGTCTATGTCTACCAGAGTCCTCCCTCGTCCCCGTCTGAGCACATCTATGTAGGCTCCCAGATGATCTAAAAGAAGCAATTGTACCCTTCTCCTCATTTCTTGCCCATCTTCTCTAGATAGGCCTGTACATCGATCTCCTTGAGCAGGTTCGCCTTGTCATGTACCTGCTTCTCCATGTCGAGCTGGTAATTCCTCATCTTCTCGTGCAGGTCAGGAACGAAAGCCCCCAAAATCCGAATGGCCAACAGCGCCGCGTTTGTAGAGTTGTTGATAGCCACGGTAGCGGTGGGAACGCCTCTCTGTGATGTAGTCAGTATGAGAACAAAAAGAACAAAAAGGAAGAAAAAAAAAGAGGATGGCGTCAGAATACATACCGGCATCTGCACTATGCTCAATAGACTGTCTAACCCGTCCAGATGCGTCGCCTTGACAGGGACACCTATTACCGGGAGGGGCGTGTACGCGGCGATCATCCCGGGCAGGTGTGCTGCGCCGCCTGCAGCAGCAATGATGACCTTGATGCCCCTGGACGCGGCCTCCGTCGCGACCTCGGCCATCTTGGCGGGTGTTCTGTGTGCGGACGTGATGTCTACCGTCCATGGCACGCCGAACTGGTTGAGGATGTCGATGCCGGCCTTCAGGACGGGCAGGTCCGAGTCAGAGCCCATGGTCACCAAGACCAGGGCGTCGCCCTTGCTGCGGATCTGGGTGCGGCCTTGGGGGCCTCTGACGGTCGCAATGCCTGACTGGATGCCCTCAGGCGTTCTTGCCGTATCTCATCGGCGATCTGGATCAGCGGCTGCGCATACTTTTCCAGCTCCTGTATCGAGCCAGAGCTGGTGAGAGTGATGTGACCGATCTTCCGACTAGGCTTGGACTCCTTGCCGTAGAGGTGAGGGTACACAGCTGTGCCCTTCGCATACATCTTCTTGGCCTGCTCGACGAGCCTGTGGTGGGAGTCCTGGTTGGCACCGCCCAGGATGTTGATCATGATACTAGATGAGACGTGCGCTTCGAGAGCCTCCGGGAGGGGCTCGTCGAGGACGGAGTAGAGCTGGGCCTTGTACTGTGACATGTACGGTACGGCCTCGATGGTGTAGTGGCCTGAGTTGTGGGGCCGTGGTGCGATCTCGTTCACCATCACGTCTCCTGAGAGCTCAATGTCAGCGTTGTTCGGCCCGAAGTGCCATGCAGCAGGCAGCTAGACGTACCATCCTTGGTCAGGAACATCTCGACGGCAAAAACCCCTCTCCCCCACAGCTTCTCAACCACGCCGCAGGCAACCTTCTGCGCCTTCTCGCACACGGCGGCAGGGACACCGCGCGGAGGCATGAACACCTTGGAGCAGATGTTGTCCTCATGCACCGTCTCCACCACGGGGTATGGGATCAGCCTCTTCGTCCTGCCGCTGTCGTCCTCGGTCCGGATGACCATGACGGCCAGCTCCAGCGCAAACGGCACCCACTTCTCCGCATAGCACGAGAGCGCCCCAAACTCCCTCACCGCCTGCGCCAGGTCCGCCTCGGCCGAGATCTTAAAGTTCCCCCGCCCATCATACGAGCCCTTGCGCGCCTTGAGCATCCACGGGAACCCGAACCTCCTCGAGGCCTCCTCCAGAGACGCGAGCATGCCCTGCCCCTCCTCGAGAGCCATCTGCTCGGCGATCGGAAGCCCCTGCTGGCCCAGGTAGTCCTTCTGCGCAAACTTATCCTGGATCAGCCGCAGGGTCCTCCACGACGGGTGCACGGCGACCTTTTTGCCCTGCACGCCCTGGGTGTCGATCTCCTCCAGCACGTCGGTCTCGATGTGCTCGATCTCGACGGTGAGCACGTCGCACTGGCTAGCCAGGTCCCGGATCCTGGCTGGGTCCTTGAACGAGCCGACCACGTGCTTGGCGCTGCTGTTGATCTGCTTCGCGGGTGCATTGGCCTCGTCCAGGATGGCGATGGAGATGTCGAGGGGCGAGGCCGCCTCGCAGAGCATGCGGCCGAGCTGACCACCGCCCAGAAGGCCGACCGTGGGTGGTGTTTGAGAGGGCATTGTGGGAGACGCTGACTGGTCTGAGTGGTGCGGTTTTTTTGCTTTTTGGGGGCGTTTTCTTGTTTCTGGGTGCTGGGTACCAGCTTACATGACCTTTTGTGCGAAAGGGAGTCAGTCCTCCGCGATCGTCGCGAAGAAATTCTATGGGCCAAGAGCCATGACTTGGACGCACTTGAAAAGTTATTATGGCAGAGGCCCTGAGGCGCTAGCACTTCACTAAGCCTCCAGGCCAGCGAGTCACTGAGGGGCCACTAACCCGCAAGGTACAGCGGACCAGAGGGCTCCTAAGCCTGCGGGCTTTGCTTCAATCTCTGCATTCTGAGGGTTATTAATCTTAAGAGCTTGTTTCTTACATAAAAATACGCATACGTAGAGAACAGAGACTTGCTTTGGTACTTCTTGTCAGAGTGACCAAAAAGAAACAAAAGCTTAGGAACTCAGATGAGAAAGCTTTGAGCGGTGCCGGCAGTGGCTGCTAAGCCTGAAATGGGGCTAGCACATTAGCCCAATACAGTATCAGAGTCCCTCTTTGAGGGCTTCGAGGTAAACGTCTTTCATGAGCAAGAGTGTTCTATACATTCTGGGCTACGAATCCGGTTGCCCTGACTTTTGATTCTATTTTTATTTTTATTTTTTTGCCATTTCCTGAGATACGATTTTGATGTAATGTGGTAGACCAAATTTTTATTCTCGCGAGCTGTTCTAAGATGGTGAGGGCTGAGCAGGTTACGGATTGAAGCAAGGAATCTCGTCAAGAAAAAGCCGCCGCGCGAACCCAGGAAAACCACCACCTGATCAAGAGATTGGTTGGGCCGAGACACAAGAGAAGAAACCACAGTGGAACTATCAGACTCTACCTGTTTGTAACAGGTTTGGCACCATGGACAGGCAGGAAGAAGGGTCTGCCCACGTGGACGCCAGTCCTTCACAGCAGTGAGTTGGGTTTTCTCCGTGTCATAATCTGGCTCTCATCTCACGACATATATCCATACTGAGAGAAAAACCTTCGTACAAGTCCCCTCAGATTATTTGATCTGGCCAAAAGCGAGGGCAGATTTCTCAATGCATGCGCGCCGATGGTGAGGTATAGCAAGGTAAGCACCTCTTTCCCCCTTCTCCTCGTGTACACTGGCCAAGGAAACCTGATCTGACAATGGGCTTTTCAGCTGGCATTCAGACAGACAGTACATGCCTACGGGACAGACCTATGCTGGACGCCCATGATCCTAGCAAAGGAGTTTAACCGCAGCTCCATAGCTCGTGACAGCGGTCCGTTCTCTCTCTCTCTCTCTCTCTCTCTCCTTCTTCTTCTTCATGGTGAACACACAGACCAGGGCACTACACAGACGTTCTGACAAGCGCCACAAAAAAAAAAAAAAAACTCGTCAACAGACTTTACATATTCCACAACAGAACCCCGCCCCCCGACAATCGTCCAGTTCGGCGCCAACGTGCCCCTCGAGCTAGCCCGGGCATCCTCCCTCGTCGCCCCCTACGCAGACGGCGTGGACCTCAACTGCGGCTGTCCGCAGTCCTGGGCCTGCGCCGAGACCCTCGGTGCCGCCCTGATGGAGAGGCGCGAGCTCGTCAGGGATATGGTCCTCGAGACACGGCGGAGGCTGCGGGATGAAGGGTGGGCTGTGGGCAAGGAGAAGGACATAGACAGCCCCAAGGGCAGGAGCGTGAGCGTCAAGATCCGGGTGCATAAGGATCTCCGGTGAGCCCGATGTCTTGATTGCTGCTGGCTGTCGCACTCATGCTGAAAGGCCGGCCGGTAGGAAGACGATCGACTTTATAGACACCGTTCTGGGCCATGAGCAGGACCGAAACATCGACTTCCTCACCATCCACCCGCGGCTGAGGAGCACCCCCTCGACCACACCCATCAGCCTCGAGGCCCTGGAGCTTCTGACGAACAAGTACGGCGACAGGGTGCCCATCCTCGTGTCCGGCGACGTCTTCTCCATGGCCTCGCTACCGTATACGTCTCCTTACCTGGCGCCCAGGGACGACGACCACGAGCGGAGGAGGCCTTCTCTGCCTAAGCTCAGGGGCCTCATGTCGGCGCGCGCCCTTCTCGCCAACCCGGCGCTGTTTGCGGGCTACGAGGCATGCCCTTGGGAGGCGGTCGAGGTGTTTATGAATAAGGTTGTGAGGGCGCCTCTGCCGTTGGGGCTCGTGCAGCACCACTGTACGTGAACCCCTCCCCCTCCCCCCCCCCTCTCTATATATTTATATATATATAAGAAACTCAGAAGGGGAAGAAAAAGAAGAAAAAAGAAGAAAAAAGAAATGAAAATCAGCCAACCCATCCCCATCTACAACCTCTCTCTATACACTATTTACAATATGTTCTTCTACCTTGCACACTGCTGACTAGATATCTCTTCCAAATTTCTCCAGTAGGTGAGATGTGCGGGCCCGGCTACGGCCCGGACAAGCACGCCCTGCTCAGCAAGAAGGAGCGCGCTGAGATGTACAACTGTACCGACATGTGCGGCCTGGTTGACTTCATAGACGAGAAGATGAGGGCTATCGACGGGCGAGATGGGATCCGGAGGGACCCGGCGCCATTGATTGTACAGACGATGTGAAGATCTGTCCCTCCGCTCCGAAACCTCGCAGGCAGGGGAGCCGGATAGGTCGGTTGGGAACCGGGTTGAAGGGAAGAAGAGGAGGTCACCTCATTGGAAGATAGTTCCTCCGCCTTCCCGTGGCAGGCGGAGAACGATGGCCAGATCTTGGATTTTAATACAAGTTCAATCACCGGCGCTGACAAGTCACACACGCGACGAGATGCATAGCGCAACGAATGGTGTGAGTGGGTGCCACACAGGGCGAGGTTGCGATTGCCATCTTTCGCTGCGTAAAAGAAAGCATGATGAAAATGTACACGGTTTACTCCTCCCGAGTCTCCCCCCTTTTTGTGGGATCAGTCTCTACTTCCCTTTTTCCCACTAGAGACGTCACCCTCTTCCGCCCCCCTGTTCTGTCGATGGGCGAGCCCACGGCTACTGCATCTCCTCGTAGCCATGTGAGACCCCGCCCATCCCGCCAATGTCATCTCCTCTAGTGCTTGTAGCAAGGTTTCGTCTCTTTGTTCGTCTTGCACTCCCGTTGCATCCAGCTTAGTGGCCGTGGGCGTGCTCCTCCTCCTCCTCGACCAGCCAGTCCTCCACGGCAGCGGCGGGCTTGCCGGTGGCGGTCTCCTGACCCTCGACCTCGACGGCCATGCTCTCGTACTCCTTGAGGGAGGAGGCGAGGTCGGCCTCCTCGGGGGACTTGGGGGCCTTGGGCTGGGAGAAGTCGAGCACCTGGCCCTTGGCGTCCGAGTCCTTGACGGGTGTTGGCTTGTAGGCCTTGAGTTCCTTCAGGTAGAGTTCTTGGACAAAAGTCGGCTGTAGGGACAGAGAGTAGAGACGTTAGTTACAGGTGCCTTGAGGTGGAGAGTGCGTGCATGAGGATTGTGGGGGGGGGGGGAGGTGGTGGGATGGAGACGGGTATGATGTCGATATGGTATAGACGCGAGATCCTGAATCAGCCTGTTGAGGCCAGACAGGTCGGCGCGGCTTATGGAGAGCTCGAGGTAGGCAGTAGGTCGAGCCGTGGCGTGACGCGATATCATCTCCCCAGATAGATAGATACCCGGCCCCAGCCAGCGGCAATACTACATGCTCCCCACCCGCGAGATGTATCCAACCGTCCATACACACACACACACCGCGTAGAAAAGGATCGTGCATCGGGAGAAATATAGGATCGACATACCTCTTCGCGAGACGGTAGGGTTGAGGAAGGTCCTCATCTGAACGGCATTGCGGCCAGCAAGTCGGGAGACTGCGGCGACAGCCTGGCGGCTCTGCATCAGGTGGGTCAGTCGGTCAGTCCAAATCGATCAATCCAGCCCAGCGCGGGCCTCCAGCCCATGTCGCGCAGGCCCGATGGGAATTGAGAGAAGAGGACGTACAGAAGCTCGGGACACGGAGGAGAGCATCGTGGCTGGTGTGCGGTGCTCAATTGACGCGGGGGAGAGGAGCAGGGCGTTTGGGTGTGGATGGGTGAGGTCTTTTGAGAGTAAAAAAGCTAAAACGGACCAGGCGGGTGAGGTCGGCGCATCATACCCAGGACTTGGTCCGAGCTTCTTACCAACCTTTTGCATGGGGGCAGTCTCGCCTTTTCTCGCCCCCTGCCCCTGCTAGTCACGTGGTTCCCTTCTCCAGACCAGCCTCTCCCAAATGGTACCCGCTTCTCCCCCGCACCCACCATCTCTTTCAAGAGTGCATCTGATGGTCTGAGCGTGGTCATTGCATGGCTACCATTATCGATCAATCCAGATCTCAGGCGACGGCCCAAGATGTCAACGCCAGGCTAAAGAGTTGGAGGATCGTGCGCTAGACACCATCTGGGTTGGTCGAAGCTCATCTGGAAGCTCAGCTCGGTGATGTCACCTCACGAGGGAAGGGACTTGTCAGTGATCAGTCTCGGCAGTATCAAACGATTGGGACTAATTCTCATTGTGAGGTTTGAATGTCATCTCTGTCTCTGTCTCTCTCTGTCTCTCTCTTTGGGTGCATGCAAAACATGTTTCCCAGGTGAAGGTAATCCTGTTGTTACCGGACCAGACCAGTTCCAGACTGAATACATAACACGTACACGCACACACGGACACACACACTCTCTCTAACAATCTGTAGGTCTGTCTTTGTCCCTTGTGTCTCTCGTCATTCCATGGCAGCCATTATTCATAATAATAAAAAAAAAGGGGGGGGAGGGAGCGAAGGGGGAATCAAGTGATTCTCTGGTGTGAGCGTGCCTCCTACTTCTCGGAACGGCGCGCATACCAGTCGTTCATGGGCACCTCGTCTCCAAGATCAACATATCCCGAATTAGGCCACGCCTTTGCGCTGCTCTTACGAGCGGCAGCCTCCTTGTTCCTTCGTCGCACGACAGCGAAGACCTTGATACCGGCATACATCAGGTACACGACGATGGCGACTACCATGTACGCGGTGATCCAGCTGCTGGGCGCGTGCGTCAGCTGCAGACCCAGGCCTCCGTTGACAGCACCAAGGATGATCAGGATGCGTCCCCAATAGAGGTGCACATAGCTAATGGGCCCCCTCTGGCGGTACTTGACGTAGTACCGGTGATGCAGGTGGCCCAGGGCCGGCTGGATGCCGAGGAGACAGACGACCAAGACGCCAAGCACGGTGTGGCTGTTGTTGAAGAGCTGCAGCAGCGGGGTCAGCAATGTTTTGTTCTCCTGCTTGTTGTGCCCGGACATGACTTACCAGGTCGCGCTGCTGCGCGCCGAAAACACCGAGGCCGAAGAATGCCCACATAGACAGGAATGTGATCATCTGCCAGCCAGCGTGGACCTTCCACTTGCCAATCATTGGCATGATTGCCGACCCCAGTGGGTAGAAGATGGCAAACACGAGCGCCATGCCGAGACCGTGCGCCCAGATGACCTGCTGGTTCGGCTTCGCGGCCTGCGTGACGCTACCCGCAGTCGACGTCGAGCTCGTGGCCTCGGCCGTGGAGGTGAACGGGTTGCTGTCTGCCGCGAGGGTGGCCTGTGTGAGGTCCAGGGCGAACGACGTGTGCGAGTCGTGGTAGGTGATGGTCTCGGCGAGATCCGTGCTATCCAGGGCAGACCCGGTCTTCCACGCGCCGATCCAGTTGGAGCTGGTGCTCGTCGTGCTCAGTGTCCCGTCGGACCAGGACTTGCAGTCGGTGCACAGGATGTTGGCGAGCATCATGCCGTCGGACACGCCGCTGCCCGCCATGAGCTCGATGGTCGACGCCGTCGAGGCGCTGTACTTGGGCTGGGTCTCTCCCTTGCCCAGGCGCGACGAGACCGTGACGTTGCCGGTGCCGTCGGCATACATGATGAACATGTTGGCGCCGGCCATCTCCTGCGAGCCTGCGCCCAGCGCGACCCAGGAATAGGATGTTGGCGCGGAGATCTGGAGATAGATATTGCCGGTGCTCGAGTCGGCCGTCGTCTCTGGAACGCCGACAGCATAGCAGACATCATCCGCGCCCGACGCGCAGGTGCTGATGGGATCTGCGCTGATGAGTGTTGCGGCTGCTGTTGTGTAAGTATTGGTGTACAACCCACTGAGGCCAGCTTCATGCTCCCTCTCGACTTACACAGTACTGCTGCCACCGCGGCCGTGAGGCTGAGAGGTGTATACATCGTGGTGGTAAAATGTGCCTCCAGCACAGCTGGCTGCAGGTTCTCGTCTTCGTTCTTTGTGTGGGCAAGGAGACGGTGAGCAGGTGAAAGTAGGGGAATTAACAGCCCTAGAACGAACGAGTGGGTGGCACAGCCAGTTTGTTTTATTAAGAGTGCGAAGGGCGCAGTAAGTCGAGAAGCATATGACGAAGGGGAAAAAACAAGACACGCTCTGGGAAGGGAGCGCGGGATGTGTGTCTGATATAAAACCCCACTGCTGCAGCAGTAAACACAGGTGCACCCCTCGAGGGACAAGGAAGGAGGGATGGGGGGAGGGGAATCGATATCTCGACTGCCGCCTGCTACACACTCGTGCATACCATACAAACTTCTCGCACAACTTAAGTTATGCAGGAGCAAGCACGAAGGCTGTGCCTCTTGAGAAACCTTGAGCGAGGGTTGATCTGAAGGTGCTACCGGGGTGGTCCCTCCTGCCAAAGTGTGACTGATGTGTTTCGCGATCCAGATCCCCCTGCAGGCTAAACCGTAGTGTGCCAACCACCTACCCTTGCTTGCCTTAGTACGTAGTAAAACAACAGAAGGGAGGACAACGCCACACACCGTCGGTAGTAAGAAACAGAGTGACGCGGCCAGCCAAGAGCTCAAGCCATGCCTTAGACGGGCTGATATCTCAAACATTGGACGGCTGGGGCTGGCAGAGGTGCAGCGCTTAGATTGGGTGATCTGGTACGAGGTGCCCAGGCCTTGGAGACCAGCGCCTCGACACACCTTGTAACGCGAAAAACAAAAAAAGAAAGAGGAAGAAGAAGAAAAATGTGAGACACTGATCACCAGAGACATTACCATAGGAATTACCTCAAAACCAAAGGGCGATCATCACGGCCCGCAGCGAGAGACCTTGCAGGTCACGTCTCCCTACTTCCCCTGTGACCGACCTTTCTTAGATGCCCAGAGTAAGTCCCAAGGTCTCCCGCTTGCTCTCGTCCCAGGCCGTCCACCGCCGTGGTCCTCATGGACCTCACGCCCCGGCGCTCCTCCTCTCGAGCGCGGGCTGGCACGGCTGGTGATGGCCCTAACATTTAGCTCTGGACCATTTGTGCTGGGCGCCGGCTCCTCAACCGGAACAAGACGCTAGAGCTTTTTGGCTGATCGGCCAGATCAGCTCTGGGCGGGGGCGCAGCGTTAACCTGCATCGTCGGGATGAGCTGTCTCAGGACCTGACGGGCTCATAGGCTCATGAGCCCGCCTGTCTGTTCATCTGGAAACACTGCCCAAGGCCTTGGCGGGGTCCATATGCTGCCCAGCCCTGAGCCACAGAGGACTGCCTGCGTTGGCGTACAAATGGGACGTCGGGTATTATCGATCATATCTTGCCTGTCTGTTAGTCTGTCATCTGCTGCTCCTTTGCGTGTGTCAATGTGATGTCAGTTTTTCTATTCTGATGCTGGCCCGTTTCAGGAACGGGGCGGGAGACGTGGAGCTCTCGAGACGGAAAGACAGAGAGAGGCTCTGGACCCAGTGGTGCTCATAGTACGTTCGTGGGAAATGTGCCACGGAAACCAAACGTTACCAAAAGTAAAATAGACTCATGCTCATCCAGAAGATGTCACCTTACTACCCCAGACACACATGCAGGGCTGGCCACTTCCTTTGTATCATCGACATGCGCGGTGCGATTGGCCTGACATGATTCCGCAGACATTCGTGTCCCAGATCGGCGGGAGCAAAGTAAGTGACGAGTCGAGTTAAGAAAAGAAACACATGCGCCCCGCGCCTGCTGGGACGCTGCGGGCTGCACCATGGGACCGACCTGTAACAGAGGCTGTAGGGGATGCTGTTGGAAGGAGAGGAGGCTAAGCTCCCCTTACATGATTTTTTTTCCCTCCTGTTTGTTATCAGGCACACCTGAGTGGCTACAAACCTGGAACTGTTTTATGCAATGCAAGGTACTGCTGTGACCGCTGCGGCGCACTAGCCCCAGGGCGCAAGCGAGGGCGGGAAGGCCCACTGTTTTGTCCTGTCAGGGGGCACTTGGGACGTGGTATACCCAGTAACGAACGTTCTCGTCAGTATTTGAGACTGTGAAGAGGTCTATTACAGGACGGTGATTCATCTGTGGCTCTCGACCATGCAGCAGCACGGCAATAATCACAGCTGGAGTCATAGGAAGAATCAAGAAAGACACACACACATGTGGCGCGATGTCGAGTACTCTGTCTTCTCCCAACCCAGCGGGAGAATATCATGGCACCTCCATACTATAAGCTCTCAATGACAGCGCGCCCTGGGATGCAGTACTGTTTCAGACGCTGAGATCCCGTTGGCACTACCAGAGCGCCCTTTTGCGATCTCCTGTGAACTCACGCCCGTCCTCACCAGTGTTCGGTGTGGGACAAGGCCGTAGACTGGTCGGGCACCCTCCCGCTCGCGGTTCTTGACAACTCAAATCGAATTAACCATGAAAGATCACCTATCCCAACCAAAATAGCAGACACACAGAGAACCAGCAGTCCGCAGACCATAGATTTGACAGATATAAAATTAAAAAAAAAAAATAAAAAAAAAAAACAAATCAGATCACCAAGATCCAGACCAGACTCATCCGTCCTGTCTCTGTTGTTGTCATTGAAACACCCTACGCTCTTGGCACGAGAACTGCGCCCCGGTTATGCTCGAAAATAAAGCAAAGCACCAGGCCCAAAACCCATGTGGTGCGCGGCGGTCTTCGCCGACCTTGTCTCAGCAGCCCTGCCGGAGTTAAAGTGTCGTATGTACGACGACGATGTCAGTCAGAGTGCATGCAGGTCTGCATCATTCATGAGGGTGGTGGAAGGGTAGGCGATGAGCTCGTTGGATTCGAGCATAGCCTCGGAAGGTAGAAGAAAAACAAGGAGGAAAAAGGGAGGGGGGAACCCAGACTGCGGCAGCCGCCGCCCTGGCGATATCGTCATAATAGCTCGGTGTCTTGCGCCAGGCTCCGACATTTCCAGAGGCTTCTGTCTATATTTTCTCCACCTCGCTGCACATCATGAGGGTGATTTTCTCCGGGGCCAAGCCGTCGATCAGCCCACAGGCAGAGGGCCGTTTATGCCATAGGGCTGAAGACATCCACAGCAGGGAAATCAATAATGGACTGTGTAGGCCTTGACCTGGCGAATGTGTCGATTTAGGCCCCGTCGTCACCAACGCAATGAGGGAGCTTGCAACGAACTGTAAGACTCCGGGGAGAGAGAAGAAAAAAACAATGCATTCACTATCAAATCTTACCCATTACTTGCTTCCCGCGCCTCGATGCAATGCCATCGAATCATTCACTCCTGATTCTGTCCAACAAAACTTGTTACTTGTGACCGAAAGAAATCGCTTGCCCGGGATTCTCTGCTCCTTGCCAGCCAGCCGATGGACTGCTGCTGCTGAGACCTAAATCACATCCAACCCTAGTCTTCTTCTTTAGCGACCATGCAATGACCATGCCGTCTGTCTTGTATGTGTAGCCTGTATCATCTATTGTGTATGATGCTCCCGCTGCGTCACGTCTACCTCTGAGAACTCCTGTCTAGGTCAAAGATAACACCGCAATGATTCGAGCCTTGCCGTTACGCACCCTGCGCAAATGCGAAACCATTCGAGTTCAATAGGCTGTGGCTCGCCACAAAGCTGAAGCCACCGAAAGGATTGTCGTCCATACGCGCGCTCGCCGGGCTGAATGGCTCCGCAAAGGAGTTGCGCGGGCTCAGGCTGAGCCCCGTGAACTCATCCGAGAAGTTCTCGGCCAGTTCGGGGTCGGTGATCATGGGCTGGATAGGCGGCTCGACCTCACGCGCGGCGAGCTTCTTCCAGTCGATGTGCCTGAAGAAGCGGTGGCCCTTGATGATCGCGAGGTCCTTGGGCATGTGGCTTCCGAGGCGCTTCTTGGGGTCCTTCTTCAGCAGGCGTGTGACGAGGTCCTTGGCGTCGTTGCTGAGGAAGTAGGGCAGGGCAAGCTTCTGCTTGAGGATGTTCTGCTGCACCTTGTGGTGGTTCCCACCACGGAAAGGGGCGTCTCCCACCATCATGTCGTAAGCAAGCGCGCCGAGCGACCACCAGTCCACCGCCTTGCCGTACTTCTCGCCCTTGATGACCTCCGGGGCCATGTACTCCACCGTGCCCAGGATCGAGCTGCACGTCGCGTCGTCGGCGGCAACCTTGGACAGTCCAAAGTCCGTGAGGAGCACGTGGCCCTCGGCGTCCAGGAGGATGTTCTCGGGCTTCAGATCGCGGTAGACGACGCCGAGGTCGTCGTGCAGGTGCGAGAGAGCGAGAACCATCTCTGCCAGGTAGAAGGCCGACCTCGTCTCGGAGAACATGCGCTCGGCCTTGAGATGGTGAAACAGCTCGCCGCCCTGGCCGTACTCGAGGATGAGGTACAGCTTCTCCTTGTCCTGGAAGGCGTAGTAGAGCTTGACCACGAAAGGGTGCCGGTTGACGGACTCGAGAATGTGGCGCTCGTTCTTCGTCTGCTCGATGAGCTTCTTGTGCACGACCAGCGAGGCCTTCTTGAACTGCTTCTGGGCGTACAGCCGGCCAGTGGTGCGCTGCTTGACCAGGATGACGGTTCCGTAGGTGCCCTTGCCCAGGCAACGGAGGGGTTCGAAATCCTCGGTTGTCATCTTGCGAGGCGGGTTGGCAGGCACCCCCTCCATGTCGTCCTCGAAGACGCCCTCTCCCGGGGCGGCGCCAAGGCCCGGGGCGCTCGCGCTGACGAAGTCATTGTCCAAGGTGATCTCATACCGCGTCGAAACGTCCGAGGCGCCCTCATCGCCGCTTCCCTCGCTACCGTAGCTGCTCTGTGGACGGGTGCCAGCTCCATTCGGCGCGCCACGGGCCCGAACAGGGCGGGCCAGGGGCGAAAGGCTGTTGCGGCGCGTGGCTGAACTCGCGCGGGAGGAGCTGGTGCTGTCGAGATTCAGGGAGTCGATCTGCGATCGCAGGAGGGAAATTCCGCTGACGGCAGGGGACTGTGGGGCAGGACGTAAGACGGGGCTGCAATTCGCGCTGACAACATCATCAATGATCGGATTTCGAGAGCGTCGGCCGCGTAAGACAGGAGGCGAGGACTTGTCGGCAGCGATCAGGCGAGGCGTGCCGCAGCCATACTCGGACTCTTCATCTCCCGAGCCACTCGGAGTCTGAAAGCCGCGGACCACGGTGGTGGCCATGGCTGCTGTTGTCCTCAGGGACATCTTGGGAATCTCGCGTACGTGGCGACGATTTTGTTTCTTCTCTCTTTCTTTCCTCTCTCAGTTCGGTGATCTAGCTATCGCGAACGGCCGATCGCGATGCTAGAGGTCGTGTTTCTCTGTGGCCTTCTCGTGTGGCCGTTCAAGGCGCACCTCGGCGGGCTTCTGGATCCTTGCGGCAATCGGCGAACTCGTTTCGTGAGACTCTCTGGCGGTACTGGACGCGCATCTGATACTTGAAAAAGGAGAACGAGAAAGAAGACTGAGGAGTATCGTTACTGGTATGCATTTGCGAGGGAATAAGTGGCCGGCTGTCTTGGTCTGTTGTTTGTGTTGTGGTCTGCTGAGCAAAAGTCACCTGAAGGAAAACAGGGAAAAGAGGATTGGGAAGGCGAGACTTTTATTATTCAAAAGGGAGCACATGCAAATTTGTTTGTCCATAACTGTGGGGCCTCACTCCGCCTGGGGTAATTTTTATTTGGGGCTGTGTGACGGGCTACAGGCTACAGGCCACCGAGTCGCTCACTGTCGCTCACTGTCGCTCACTAAGGCACAAGGTCCCTCCTCCAGGGCCGACTTTCCCTGGTTTAGGGTTTGATTGCCATGGTCCAGGCGGCCCGCGCTGGGGCCAGGCCACTAGCCGACGGTGGTACGGAGTGGGCAACCCCGCAAATCAAGGCCACCTGCCCAATGGGACCTTCCAGGTTCAGGTCTCAACCGTGGCGGGTGGATGCGGCTTTGTGAGGTCCTGTCCCGCTCCGTTTGGTTGTTCCTCGGAGTCCCCCCTCGCCTGGCCTTCAACCAAGTTGCTGCCGAGTACTACCTGCAATACAAGACATGCTTTATTGTGACCCCACGGGTGCCTAGTCGTTTCTAGATCATCTCTTGAGAGTAAGGTGTTTCTTACTGACATCAGGAATGCCTTCGCTTCGACACACATTTCTGTCACTTTGTGCTGGGTATCTCGACACGTCCTCTTCATTACGGGTTTCCCCCTGTAGGATTTACTCTACAGGGCCTCCATCTCATTCCGTGCCCAGAGTTTGATGGTCCTGTCATGGCTTCCAGATACGACCCATCTGCCGTCCCTCGAGATGTCGACAGAGCTGACAGGCGCCGTATGGGACTCGAGCGTGCTGATGAGGGAGTAGTCGTCCATCGAGTACACATTGACCTTCCGGTCGAACCCACAGGATGCGAAGAACGTAGCCGATTTCTTGGGCATCTGCGCGCCCTTGTCATCTTGGCCAGGGGGCTCGCCCTCCACAGGATCGTCAGGACCGCGGAACACGCGCAGGTCCGTCACGCCAGAGGTGTTTCCGGCCAAGTTCCCGCCCGACTGCACCTTTCGGACATCCCATACCCTGACAAATCCATCGAGAGACCCCGAGAGTATCCTGTGGCCGTCTATCCAGCCTAGTGAGGTGATGGGCTGGATGTGACCTTCACACAACATAATCGTGCGACCGCTCCTGAGATCCCACACCCTGCCGATACTGTCCATGCCCGCCGTAGCTGCCAGTGCACCCTCGGACTGGAAGCTGACTGCCAGAGCTGCCCTCGAATGCCCTTCCTGGCATAATATCTCCTTGCCGGCGGCAACATCGTAGAGTCTCCATGTCGTATCGTCGCAGGCAGCAGCCAGGAATCGGCCGGACGGGTGGAATCCAATCTTGTTGACTTTGGTTCCGCCGGTCTGTGCGAGTGAGGAGAGAGGTACATCTCGCTCAAGCGACCACAGGTGGACGGCCCCGTCTGCTGACGAGGATGCCAGCTGAACAGTGTCAGTTCCTTGGGCCACCGGGTCAGGAAACCAGTCCACCCCGCCGATCTTGGCAGTGTGCCCTCTCAGGGTCTTCTTGACCTCGAGCTCGGGCGCCGAGAGGACCTTGAGACTGCCGCCCCAGTCCCCAGTGGCGCAGAGCTGCCCCTCGGGGGCGAGCCTGACCACGCTCAGGTACCTCTGCCCCCCGACCTGCGAGCTCTGGAGCTCAAAGTCCTGCAGCCTCTCCTTGATCTGCTTCCGGTGTTTGACGTGCGTCCGCAGTGGTATCTTGGCCTCCTCCCGCTGGAACTGCACGCGCCTCTTCGCCCTCGGGAGTGAGTACTTGGCGACCTCGACCCTGGCCTGCACCAGTTCCTCGTCGCCTCGCGTGTAGTATTCCTCCTCTTGCTCCTCCTCGTCCTCCTCCCCTGAGGCGTCCTCCATATCCACATCGGCGCCTTCCTGACCTTTGGCCCTGGCCTGCTCGGTCTCGGTCGTCAAGATGTCCCTCAGCCGTTCGCGACGGTCAGCGGGGTTGTTCTCGCCAAAGAACGTGATCGGTACACCTCTCTCGCGCAGCATAGCCTTGATGGCCTCATCGTTGGTCGGGACGGCGATGCGCGCCGCGAGCTGCTTGCGCTCGAACTGCGACAGCAGTGCTGAGGCATTCTCGCCGGTTGCGAGGTCGTAGTTGTAGTCAGTTGCTGGATCGATGGTCAGCGACGCCCGCAGGGGGCTTGGAGACAGCTCCTACTTACGAACTTCATCAATCGTCATCCCCCTGTCCTGCACGGAGGAAGTTTGGTCAGTCGAGCCGCGTGCTGTTTGTTTGGGTTGTTGAGCACATGTAGGCCTCGTCAAGCTCTGGGCAGAGTCTCCTTACCTCGTCCATCTGATCCTCCACGTACGCTCTCCTCGAAGGGTGCATCATCTTGACGGCTTGCCCCCAGAGAGTTCACCAGCAAGGCGCCACGCGATAAAACTACTGTCGCCCAATCTTGAAAAGGGGAAAAGGAAAGAAGAGAGAGAGGAGGAGGAAGGCAAAGAAGCTGAGATCCAGTCCAGAAACCCTCAAGGGAAAGAAGCGCGGCTCAAGGTTGTCTCGCCTGCCGCGGTCGCTTGAGAGAAACTTCCGGTCCTGCGTGGGACCCGCAGGTTGGGCGACAGGGACTTGCGCTAATCAAAAGCCGAGAAGTGCTGATAAACCTGGCCCGCCTGTGGAGAAGATCGTCGACCCTCTTTCAACACCACTTCGATTTGGTTCCTCTTTCATCATCCCAACTTTTCCTTTTCTTTCATACCGCCCGTCGCCCTCGACCGTCCGTCCTGCGTCTGGAACCCCGCCCTCGACGTCCCCTCAATTTTCCTCGCCCTGGATCGATCAGCTTGGTTCATGACGTGATACCCCTCGCAGAATGGCGAGCATCGATAGGTACCGACCGCCCCGCGAGGGCTATCAGCCTCCCTCGCTGTCTACCAAGCCAGCTGCTGCCGCCGGCCGCCCGTCCAAGTCGCCCTCGAGCCGACGCGACGTCCCGCCTGCAGTCCCTTCGCCCCCAACGCATTCTTCGCGCACATCCTCACTGCCACCACAATCTCGACGGGGCGCGCCCTCCCCAGCCCACCACTCGCCGACGAGCGCGTCGCGACCGCGGGCCAGCCAGTGGTACTTCACCTCGGACGAGGCGCTCAGCTCTCCTAGCATCGTGGACGGCCTCGTGCCGGCCGACGAGAGGCTGCGGAGGGCAAAAGGGGTCAACTTCATATACCAGGCCGGAGCGATGATAGAGCTGCCGCAGACTACGCTCTGGGTTGCAGCTGTCTTCTTCCATCGCTTTTACATGCGCTGCAGCATGGTTGAGGAGAGGGGAGGCATACACCACTATGTGAGTTACCACAAAGCCAGCCCATCATATCACAGCCGAGGCCGCGACGAGATATGCTGGCGGCTATAACCCTGCCTCTCTCCTCTCCCCTTCCACCAGGACACTTCTTTTCCCCGGAGTGCCATGCGACTAATACATGAGCTACCGGAACAGAATATCGCAGCGACGGCCCTCTTTCTGGCGAACAAAACGGAAGAGAACTGCCGGAAGACGAAGGATCTGATCTACGCCGTGGTCAGGGTGGCACAGAAGAACCCCAAGCTGATCGTGGACGAGCAGAGCAAAGAGTACTGGAAATGGCGGGACAGCATCCTCATGCACGAAGAGATGATGTTGGAAATGTTGACCTTCGACCTGATGGTGGACAATCCCTACCAGCAGTTGTACGAGTGTCTGAGCCAGTTAGACATGCTCCACCACAGACCTATCCGAGATGCGGCTTGGGCATACTGCTGCGACTCGGCCTTGACGGTGCTCCCGCTCCTCATGAATGCGAAGGAGGTCGCCATCAGCGCTATATACTTCGCGACGGTCTCGCTCGGCGAGAAGATCGAAGATGACAAGGACGGAGAGGCCTGGTGGCGGGTGTTGAAGGGGGACGAGTCACTCCTGCAATCGGCCATCAGCGTGGTGATGGACTTCTACTCAGAAAACCCTCTTCGGAAGTCCGACTCGCGGTACCAGGGATCCCCAGCTTTCAGCCTCGAGAATACCAGGAGGGGACGGGACTTCCCAAGTCAGACGGAAGGCGAATCCAGTCACAACGGCACGCCGATGGACACAGACCGCGGCGGAACGCAGAGCCCACGAGCTCGGAACCAGGGCAGGGCGGACCGGGAGGACGACGATAATGGCAGGGCCGACATCAAGAGGGAAGTCGACGACGGGTACATGGACCTTGACACGTCACAATCTAAGGGAGACTCCGACGCCACTCTAAAGTCTGCAGCAAACCACCTCGGCAATCACGATAGCAGGACCAACGGTACAAGCAACGGCCTGAGATCGCCAGGAGCGAAACGAAGGAGCCCGGAGGCAGACCTGGACGAGAGCCCGGTAGACAGAGACCAGAAGCGAGCGCGGCTGTCTGATGAGGACGAGGGCGAGGTGCGAGAATCGTCGTAGACCACCCGAACGGATCGGGACCGACAAGTGAGGAGCCAGCGAGGAGGAGCTGGTGTGTGTGACACATGCGGCGGAGCACATCATGAAGGATCCGAAACATTGACATCCTCCTCCTCCACCCTATTGACGGACCATATGGCAAGAACGTACGAAGGACTTTCACTTTTTACATTTTAAATGGGCACACTACTCATGGGAGTCTGGGCCATGAAGCCAGGACAGGCGTCTTAGGGAAAAAAGTGCAAATAGATTGCGATATCCTAGGATAGCAGGTATACCAAACAGGGTTGAATTGTGCCAATAGGCTGGATCCATCAATATACTGATATTGGATAAGAAAAAAATATCGTCAGTCCTCAGAACACACAAGGATCTGGACCAGACCAGACCAGACAATAATACCACCAGCATCTGCCAGACAAGTCCCCTGCCCCCTAATCCAGACAGACCAATGTTGAGTTAGATCCCCAGCTCTGCAGGCGGAAGCACCACCAACCAACCAGCCAGCTCTTCATCTCACTCTCTTTAGGATCAACATGATGATATGCCAGTGGGTCTGTTATAGCCACTGAAGAAAAACATGTGTATACATCATGGTGCACACATCAAGTAGTCCCAGTGAGACAGGAGGACATGTTGGGCTGGAGTCTCAGGAACCAACCAAGGAAGAGTCCAGACACCACCTACCACCAGAGAGAACCTCAAAAGGCTCGAAACAAGACCCTTGAGAAGTGGCAGCGAGAAGTTGAGTACTTCTGGAGGCACAAAAACAGGGTCTTCTCCATCCACATTCCCGACACAGGTGCAAGAGAACAAATCCCAGTCCTCTCTCTGTTTTGTTCTGAGCATGATGACATTTGATTATGCATTACCACTGTAGGCATTGCTCCTCCTTTTTCAAACTGCAACTAGATGCTAGATGCTGGTATCATGCTCCTGGAGGGGCACAAGCACATAGATACCAAGCCACATACTCGTCACCTCTCTCAGATGGCCCACAGGCTCTCTCTCTCTCTCTCTCTCTCTCTCCCTCGGCAAGAAGTGTTGACGGATGAGGACAAGCCTCCCCCTTTGTTGTCGGAACACACACTTAGGCAGCCAAGCCTGGTGTCTCCTCACCATGGAGTCCTCCTCCACCACCACCAGATCATGCCCTGGTTGGCCCTTGTGGGAACCAGCATTATAGTCATTCTCATCCGATGCATGCTTCCCAAAGGTGAAGCTCAAACCCGTCATCCCATCCTTATTGACAGCGCCTGCAGGGCGAACTCATCCTTACTCATCTTTGCTCCCCCGTAGAAACGAAGAACTCTGTTTCCAGACCATAAAACGCCGAGGCCAGATTGCTGCATCTCTTGTCTTGCCAAATGCAGGTGCTTCAACCGCCCATATGCTAATGCACGATGCGTACCAAAGTCATGAACGCGCGAGACCCTATTCGCCCTTTTTTTCTTTCTTTTTCTGGTGACCGAGGAAGATTGAAAAACTTTGGGAAGTTTTTTTTTTAAAAAAAAAAAGAAAAAGAAGATTCTGGCAGCCAATGTCCCTCTTCATCACATGTCAAAGTCTGAAGTACCCACCAGGTCGTCATTGGTCCGGACACCGCTCATCCGATTTGACTTCTGGGTGGTAACGTCCTCCAGCTCATCCCAATCGTGCTCCTTGCCCTGGTCGACATCCATCTCATCATCCATGACCCTGTCTCGCATGTGCTCGTCCAGCGCGCTCTCATCAACAAAGGTAAAACCTTGGAAATTAGCCTGAACAGAAGGCGAGAGGGGCGTTGATGTGGCGAAGCCCCTGGCCAGTGCCGCTGCTCGCTCGTTCAGCGATCCGTTTTGGTCGAGAGCGTTGGTGAACTCGGGATCGAAGTAGGAGACGTCTGTGTCGGACTTGAGGCTCGGCTTGAAAGGGGGTGTGATCAACTTGTTGGACAGCGCGTTCCAATCGATATCGTTGAAAAATGGGTGCCGTTTCAGCTCCTCCGCATCGTCGTTGGCGCCCAGGCGGTGCTTTGCATTCCTGTTCAGCAGACCCTTGACGAAGTTTCGGCCCTCGAGAGACAGCGTGTCTCTTGGGAATCGGACCTTGCCAAATGCAATGTTCTTGTACATCTGCTGCGTGTCTTCGGCGTAGAAGGGGCTCCAGCCACAGCACATCTCGAACACGAGGACGCCCAGGGACCAGAAGTCGACCATCTTGGTGTAACCTGCCTCGTCCAGCAGCACCTCTGGGGCCAGGTACTCAGTTGTCCCACAGAAGGTGTTGGTGGTGTCGTTCTTGGTCAGGTTAGCCTTGGACAGGCCGAAGTCGCAGAGCGCGATGTGGCCGTTCGCGTCCAGGAGGATGTTCTCGGGCTTCAGATCCCGATAGACGATGTCGTTCTTGTGCAGGTGCTCGATGGCGAGGATGAGCTCTGCGATGTAGAACTTGGCGCGCTTCTCGTCGAACCGCCCCTCCTTCTGGAGGTGCCAGAAGAGCTCCCCGCCGGACATGTAGTCCGTCACGAGGTAGAGGTCAGAAGGTGTCTGGAAGGAGAACTTGAGCCCCACGATGAAGGGCGACTCCGAGGTTGCGGTCCGGACCAGGATGTTCCTCTCGCCGACGGTATGAGCCACCTCTTTCTTCTGTACAATGACCTTCTTGGAGAGCACCTTCATGGCATATATGCGCCCGGTGTCCCTCTTTCTCACTTGGTACACCTGGCCAAAGGTGCCCTTTCCGATCAACCTCAGGATCATGAAGTCTTCGGGGCCGTAGTGTCGCTTCTCGCCCCCCTGGTATAGAGCCTCAACGTATAGCTCGCCGGTCGGCGCGTTTTCTTCCATGGTGTCGACGTGGCCCTTGAGGCTGAACCAGCCCCGGATGGGATCCTGGCTGTCTGGCCTGCGTGCCTGGAAGTTGACGTGCCCCAGAAATTCCTCGCCTTTCGCGCCGTGATCGTAAACGGAGATATCAACGAGCATATCCTTATCGACGACATCACTAATCTCTTGTGTTAGCTGGTGCGCTTATTTCAAGTGTTTTTTTTTTTTTTTTTTGCCCTTTCCAGGAGCAACGGGCCCAAGACCACTCACAAGACCGCCTCCGCGTCCCACTTTGGGTTTGTAAAGGACCGCCGGTGAGGCCGGTTGCGGAAGCTGTTGAACTCTCCGATGCTGGTGTTGCTGCTCTGGCGGCTCCTCATGGGGATGGCCATGGGGGTCCTGCCAGAATCGCTGCCCTGGCGCTGGATCGGAACACCACCCATGGCAACGTTCGGGACGGCGGTCTCCTCGTCCTCCTCGTCCTTGCGTGGGGCGCCCGAGATCAGCTCGCTCTTCTGGAAGACGACCACGACGTAGGGTGCTCGGCATTTCCGCAGGCCTCTAGCCTCGCTGATCTTGATGGTGAGCTTGCCCTTGGCGGCTGGCACCTGTGTCGACGCGGAGGAGCCAGAGGGTGTCTGGGTGCCCGTCGCGCTCGCGCTCGCGCTCTCGTTGCTGGTCCTCCGGTCGTCTTGGCCGTCATTTCGGCTGGGTTGAGCGGTAGACAGTGCTCGAGCAGGTGTGGACTGGCCACTCTTTGAAGCCGCGGCGTTTGTTAGCCCTTTCAGCCGACGAGCAGAAGCAAGATCATCAGAAGCAGCAACAGCATCCCCCATGACAGAAACGAGGTGCTTGTGGGCTGATGAGTTCTGTGAAGCGGTGCCTGGGGTTGAGAAGTGACGGGCATGGGCGGTGGACTCCGTGATCCGGGCGGAGGACACCGGCGCGAGCACAGAGGTCCTGCGGCCCGTAAGGCTGGAGGGGTTGTCTGTGACGCCCATCCTGCAGGAGGCGTTCGGCGGAGCGGCGGCGGCAGAAGAAGCCGCCGCCGCCGCCGCCACCACTCCATGTCTTGCCCCCTCGCCACCACTCTCACCCACTTTGGCACCGCGCAGCGAGGAGCGTGACGACGCAGGCGGGGTAGGGTATGGGTGAATCTCGCCTCCCGCTGGCTCGGGAGGCGGCTTATCTTCTGGAAGGACCCCCACCCTCTCATGAGGGGAGGAGAGGTGGGCCTTGTTCTTCAGACGACTTGCGGGAGGCGGGCTCGGGGGGGCTGACAGGTACATCTGACGAAGAAGAAGGAGGAGTAGGGGACGGCATCTGCTCCTGTTCCCGGCGAGACTGGGCCGCAGCTCCCGGAGCCGCAGAAAAGGTGCCTGACCACAAACGCTGAAAAGAGCTTGGACGAACCTGGCCGAAGTAGCTCATGATGCCGGGCAGCCTCTTGTCCTGAGGGTCAGGCTCCGGGGTAGCGAAGCCGGACCGAGGGGTGTCGTTTCCGATCTGATCTGCGGAGTCGTCGTTCTCTGCCGTGGCAGACCTGCTGCTCTGGTTAACTTGATTGGCCATGACGGCGGCGACGGCGACGACGACGACGACGACAACAGCAACAGCAACAGACTCTAGCGCGCAGGCAGTGGACGGTGGAAGAGGAGGGCCAAGGTAGAGAGGGGGCGGCAGAAGTCGGAAGACAACATGGACACTTGGGTTGAAAGCTTGTGATGACGATTTTCGTGCGGAATCGGGTCGGGGTTTAAACGATGGGAAATAAATGGGGCAAAAAAAATTGCTAAGCAATTGAGGGGGTGAAGGTGAGGGTCTATGACATCGAGGTGCTGAATTGGGGAAACTTGAGGGTTTAGGGGAGAGACCGCCTGTTTGCTGGGATGGATGCGCTTTTACTCTCTGGCCGGCGCAGGGGGGGGGGAGGGGACCGGGGGATTCTGGAAAAGGGAAAGAAGACGAAGGGACAGGAAAGAAGGAAGAAAAAAAAAGGAAAAAAACCAGAAAGGCCAAAAAGGAAAAGAAAAAAAAAAAGGACGGGGAAATAAAGAGAGAGAAAAGGGCCCTCTCTCTCTCTTTCTCTCTCTCTCTCTCTCGGCTCACTGGAGATTGGCCAAGGGCTGGATTGCAGGATATTCAATGCAAAACGTGGTCTGCAACAAGAGCAGAGCAGAGCAGGTTAGCCAGGGCGCCAGTCACAAGCCTGACATCTGAAATTTCTTTCGAGGCTGTTCCTAGTCCCATTCCCTCCCGCCGCGCAGAGACTAGTAGCATCCTTGATGCTGAAGCCTGTGTGGTCTGGTTTTCGATTCGATGGCAGTTGGGAAATTTACATGTGGGGATGGCGAGAGCGAGGAGGACTCTGCCGGATCTGCCTGGCAGGACATGACAGGGCAGAAAGGGGAGGGGCGTGAACGCAGCAGGAAATTGAAATAAGCGCCAGCCAGTCCAGGCGAGTCATTTTTTTGGGTCAAGCTCATCGTCGCTGGGCCAGTGCAGGGAGCCCAGGACAGACGACAACAACCCAAGAAAAAAAAAGAAGAAAAAAAAAAAGGGTGTGTGCACTGCTGCCATGACGAGTTTAGGGTCCATTGGGCTGCCTCAGGGCCTAGCTGCAAGGCAGTGTACAGTGTGCAGTGCAGGTGCAGGTGCAAGTGCAGTGTTCACCAACAAGCCAAGTCAAGAAAAAAAACATGGGACTCTGCCGATCAGTAGTACCCGTCGTCACAGACACACACACCAGTAGTGAGTGCAGGGCAAAGGTGGATAGGTGCAGCACCCAGCGCGAGCCCGAGCGTTTTCCCTTGCGCAGGTTGTGCTTCGGTAAGCCCGTTAGGTGCAGGCTTGTGCAGATAAGACAGGACAGGCTGAGCCGTCGTCCCCCCAAAGGATAATGATACCAAGTACAGGTGCCGATGGACAAGACAGGTCACGCCGGGTCTATCAAGAACGAGAAGAGAGAGAGAGAGAGAGAGAAAAAGAGGCCAACTAGGCGCGGCAGCCGGGACGACCGGGCGGTTATGACAGGAAGTCTGAGACAGCGACCCTAGGCCGAGTCAGACAGGATATGTGCAAGCCTGGCGAGTCGCAGGGTATGCGTGTGTGTAGTATAGTGTCACGTCCACGAATCGAATGGACTTGGGATGCCTCGACTCGTGACATGGTTTCTCGTCGGGCAGACACCGGGAGGGAAGGACGGAGGTAGGGACGGGTGGATGGATGGAGCAGGGCTGGCTGGCTGCTGTAACCTGACCCGTTATCGAGAGGGCGCCCTCCCAGATGACGTTCAGTGGTCCGCAGCTGTGGGCGCATTGACTGGCACTGTCTGTGCTGCGCAGTGGTGAGGAAGGGGGGGGGGGTGGACGGCCAGGAAGGAGGAGAAAAACCCCACGCGGGCAAGGCTGCTCTTTGGGGGTCGCAGTAAAGACAAGCAGGATTGCCCGAACAGGCGAAGCCGGCGGTGACCTGCTGGCAATCCCCGCCGCGGGTTGCCTGATGGCTGGTGACCGTACCACACAACAAGTCGGTCGTCTGGGCTGGGCTGGGCTGGCGGCGGGCGCCGTCTGCGCTGCGAGCTGCGAGAAGGGTCCCCGAGATCCTCACGCGAAGCAGGCTCCACCAGCGACCAGCTACCAGCGTGCCAGGAGGCCTTTGTTGCTGTAGCTGATCGTCGCGCAGTGGGTACGCTCGAGCTGTCAGTGCCAGGCGATGGCCCCGACCAGGTTTTTTTTTTTTTTTTTTTTTTAAAAATTGGCCTGTCTCGCGGGCATCTGTGCTTGTTTGTGGAGGGCCAGCCAGCCTGCTCAGGCTCACTGGACGCAGCAGCGGCACGCCTTATAAAACGTTGACCAGAAGCGAGGACAGACCCGAGGACGAAGGGTCCCACAGGGTTGTCATGTAAATAAAGGGTGATGTGCCCCATCCACCACAAGCTTTGCACCAAAGGGAAAAAAAGAACAAGAAGAAAAAAAGAGGTAGGGCATAGAGTGAGGAGATCCGCACAAAGCGCTCGCGATAGGCGGTGATAGTGATGGTAATTGTGTTGCGGGGTGTGGGTGTGTGTGTGTGTGTGTGTGTGGAAGCGGGAGCGGAAACAACGGATCATCTGGTTGAGGAGAGTTTCGGCGAGGAATAAGACGCTTACCTGTACATCATCTTCTGGGTTGCCCTCCTCAGCAGGTCGAAACCACCACCGCCGGGAGCAGGCTCTGAGGGGTTGTTGCTCGACATGGCAGCGGTCTCTCGTGTGGCATAAACGGTGAGCTGTTGGTCGTCTCGTCGAGCCGGGTTGCCAGTCGGTGATGGATGGGGTCGAGGACGGAGTCGCAGATGGGTCGAGAGTGAGGATGGGGAGGGGGGTGGAAATCCGATGACGAAGATCAGAGGAGGGTGGATGCGGAGGTCTGGGAAACCTGAGGCCGGATCCAGGTTTTTCTGGGTCTTGGTCTGGGTCTTGGTCTCTCGGGCACTGGGTCTGTCTGGGTCTGGGTTTATTGGGATATTTGTAGTAGCAGTAGCGGTAGTGGTAGCAGTAGGCTATGTATTGTGTGTCGCCGCCTGCCCTTTCAGCTGCCGTTCACCCGCCTCCTTAGCGTATCGCAAGAGGGGGGGGAACGTCAGGCAGGGTCGGGTCGTGTCGAGGCGACTGTGGAGTCGGGATATCGCGAGTTGAGGATGGACAAATGATGTCGGGGGAGTCGAGGAGGGAAAAAGATAAAAAGAAGAGGAGAAGCCAGGCTGGCATGGGCAGGGCTGTGCTCAGTTGGGTTGGGCTGGGTTGGGCTGTATGTAAGGCCCACGGGCGGCGCGCGTTTGTATGTTATGTAGCGATGTACGTATTGCGCAGTCAGGCCAAGGTCGGGCTGAGGTGAGAAGGAGACGAGAGGGAGAGACAAAAGGTCGGTGAGATGATGTATCGTAATCTGGTAATCCGTGGTTGGAGGGCTGAAAAGGTGACGGTGGCGAAGGAGGAGACGAGTGATGGCGATACGGAGTAGGTCTAGACGGGCGCTGGCCCAGGTACTGCAAGGTGCAGTGCTGTGGTGCTGCAGTGCGTGCGTAGTGCTGCGATCTGATAGTTCGCAGGGCGAGAGCACAGCAGTGCGCGGGCGGGCGCGGTGGTGCAAGTGGATTTTTTCTTCTTCTTTTTTTCCTCTTTCCCATTACTGTTTCTTCTTCTTCTTCTCCCGCCCACGGCAGCTGGTACTGGGGTACTGAGCCAGTGTAGGCAGCGCCCTGTCCAGAATGAGCAGGGCGGAGGTAGCTGCTACCATGGCAGCACTGCTGCGTATGTGCTGGGGTACCTAGCCACCGTCACTAGTCAGAGCACGAAGAGGGGGGCCTGGGCGGTGGGGCCCACAGCTTTACGGCGGGTCGTTCCTGTCGTGTGGGTGGCCTGTTGCCCCAAGATCGAATGTCTCGGAAGATCGCCTAGGGGGGGAGGGGGGAGGAGGAGGAGGAGGGCAGTGACTTGTACCATGTACTGTAGTATATATTATCATGGAGATGATGAGGGCCTCGCTTCTTGGATGGATGGGGACGACAACCTGCCGGGCTTTGGGCTGCCTGTAAGTACGCGGGGAAGATGAGCCAGAGAAAGAGTCCCTCACCCTTCTCACGTCATCATCCCTGCCGCCTGCCTTCTTCTTTCCGCCTTCCGTCGTTCCCAGACGATGTTCCTTTCCTCCCGATTGAGAGGAGACGAGAAGAAAACAGAAGAAGAAACATGAGAGAAAGAAAAAAACACATATGACCGGCACACCTCATCTTCAAGGCACAGGAAAGCCCCCAAGGCTGACGTTGTGACCATACCATTTCTCGCTAAAGGCAGTTCGCAGTACAGAATATGCGGCCCCGATGACTACCACACCACCCCCAGGACCACCAAGACCCTGCACGCTGGAATGGGATCTGCCGTGCGTCTCGACGGTTCTATTTTTGACCACGGTTCCAGACAAGAGAGACAGGAGAGAGAAGCAGGTATTCGACCCGCGCACCCTGTACTGTGGTACATCCCGTACAGGATCCTCAGCTTGCAGCCCGTGCCTGCATCCGTCTACGACACAGGTCCAATCCTGTAGCCGACCACTGGCACCTCAGCTGCATGGACAAGCCACACCCGTCACATCCCGGGCCCGTGAACTCAGAGGAATGTGCATAGGGCAAAGCTCGGTTCTCACCACACCGGCCCTGGATCCCTGGGCATGCTGTTGTACAGACAAGCCCCGCGCGCGACCAGTCAAGTCGTCTGCCCTTGCGATCCCTCCTTGGAAGTCCACGGTTCTCCTGCCTGCCCCTGGCGTGCTCTTGGCCGGCTTCTCTCTCTCTCTCTCTCTGAGAGGGAGAACTCCAGCAGGACGCCACGACCGAGGGACTCGAGGTAGCACAGGCCAGACCGCTCATCCGGCAGCTCCATTCAGCTCATGGTCAGCTCCTCGTCATGATTGTCGAGGATGATGACTCTCGGCGACCCCATGTAGCATCCTCCCTCCCTGCAGATTTATACCACCACGACTAGCGTGCGTTCGAACATCCTTCTGGAAAAGATCGCGAGCACACCCTCCCCCACACTTCAACCGCTGGCCTCAGCAGCCACACTATGTACTATGAAAGGTTCTATTAACAAGGATACTAGGGCCATCATCTAAGGTACAGACAGAGACGAACCTTTGTGACCAGGTTTCGAGGGTGTGTGATGGGACTAGCTACATTTCGATGGGCAAGTAGTCGCTAGGAAAGCGCCCCCCCCCTTTTTTTTTTCTTCTCTTCTTTATTCTCCCCCTCCTCTCTCCTTTATTACTATTTTCCATCCGTGTCCCTCGGCAATCTGATCCCACATGCTTTTCTTCCGCTGAAAGAGAAAGAAATGCCATTTTTATATAAAACAATGCTAATAATTTAGGTCCTTTCGAAGTATGTCCGATCAAGCAGCCAGAAATCATCTGTGCCGTCAGGTATCTGACACTGACGCTGCGCAGCTGATCTGGTTCTCGTGCTATCCGCCAAGTTGTTGACATGTCTATGCATGTTGAGTATTGGCCACAGAAAAAAAAGAAGAAACGGGTCATTTTGGCGGGTTGCGTAGAGGCTCATAACTTCTACTACCAGTGACATCTGACTCGTTTTGGCTCTCAGAGTCGCCTCGAATGCTCACATAAACGGCCAACCTGCCCTCCTTGGGCAACTACATTTGAGTAGGGCGAGGTGAGGGACAATGCTTTACATGACAACGGTTTGTCGCACGCCAGCTTCTATCATCCACGGCGATCTATATCGATCATGCGGAGCAGCCACCAGATCAGTCATCCCAGCTTGGATCCTACGTATTATGATGGTCACCGCAGTGAGGGGGAAACCAGGCCACCCTACGACGCTGGTCATGGGGCTCGCCTTGGCACTGTCGACTCTCCGCATGCACGTTGCGCCCGACCAAGCAGCGCCGTGCTTGGCATCCGTCTGGGGAAACCTCCCGGCATGAACCGAAATTTCCGATTCGGTGATGTGTTAATCTTCTGGCAGGTGGTTCCTGGGTAAGTCCCCTGCGAGACGGGTTAAGAGAGGGACGGGTCCCGCGGGAGGACCTCATGTGAGGCCAGGCGGCTGGAAGGGTGACACTGGCTGGGACGCGTTGGGGTCATGGCGGACGAGGTTCAACTGTATAAAGCGTGGAAGGAATGCCCGGCCAGCGGGGAAGAGGGAGGATCAAGTCTGCCTCGGTCTCATGAGATGCGCCTGCTCGTCTTGTCTCCAGCAGCAGGATGAAGTGTCTTAGCCATGCCGCCATCGCGGCGCTTTCTCTGGTCAGCGCCGCCCAGGCCTTCGAGTACTACTCCTTCGACGGCGTAGGCTTTCCGACATGCTACAATGTCACGGTGGTTCACAATGCTACAAGTGTAGATGAGAGTACGCTATAACCCCCTGGTCTCCCCCAGCCGAGAAAGAAAGAGAGAAATACAAAGACGAAAAAAAAAAAACCAATACTGACACGGGCGGCCCTATAAGTGGTCTCCATCGTCCAGGCTGCGGCCGCCAACGGTACCAACATCCGCGCCACTGGTAAAGGTCACATGTGGTATGACACGATGTGTGCCGACGTGCCTACCGAGATCATCCGGACAGAGCTCGTAAACAACATCACCGACTTCAACCTGACCGAGGGCGCCGACTCTGGCACGGTGGTCGTGGAGGGCGGCGTGACGTTCTTTCAGCTCGCAGACTACCTCCACGAGAGGGGTGCCAACATCGGCACCGGCCTCGTCAACTGGAACATCAGCCTCGGCGGCAGCGTGGCGATGGGTGCTCACCGAACCTCGCTGGGGTCGGATGCCGTGGTCGTGGGTGGCGTGCTGGAGATGGACATCATCGACGGCTCGGGCAACGTTCGCACCGTGGTCAAGGATGAAAGCAGTGATGAGTGGCTTGCCGCATCGACCTCCCTGGGCTTGTTGGGTATCATCGCGAGGCTGAAGATGAAGATCTACCCCGAGACCGTGCTATATGCGAACCAGGTGACGTAAGCCACCCCCAGCCTCACTGTCTCAGGTGGAGGCGGCTACTGACCAAGAGAAGGCTTGACGAAGATGACGTGTTAAACGGCGATATCTACGGCATGATCTCCCCGTACATAACGGCCAACTTCTGGGTAGGTGACCCGTCTCGCTTGGAGGTCCCGAGGAGGGGGAGGTGACGTGATGAGGGTTCCTCCCAACAATTTGTTTCGCAGCCAAAGACCACCACGATACTGACTTCTACCAGTGGTGGCCCTTCAAGCGCAAGTTTCACTACCGCACCTACGGCGAGGTGGCCGAGGGCACGGTCAATCAGCTGGGCGTGCAGTCGACCTTCTCCATCACACACGCCGAGGCCGACACCGCGCTGGCCCTCCTCAACTCCGGGAAGTACCTCGAGACGTCCAACTGGCTGGCCGAGGACATCTTCTTCGACATCTGGTCCAGCCCCAACTTCCACACCTCGGACACAGACGAGACGCTCACCGAATGGCCCGTCACGGGATACAACTACGACGTGTTGATCGGCGGGTTGTGGCCGGGCCAGCAGACGGAGTGGGAGGACGACCTGCACGGGTACACCATGGAGCTGGCGTTTCCCGTCACCATGGCCAACGACATGCTGAAGAGGGTGCGTGAGCTGTTTGACGCGCAGTACACAGAGCACCTGATCAACATGACCTCGACTTACCGAAGCGGCATCAACATCAAGTTCGGGCGGCCCAACTACGACTTCCTGGGCCAGGTCACGTATAACACCTCTGACGGCGCGGACTGGACCAACGGCACCATCATGTTCGACTTCCCCACCTTCTGGCCGACCGTCGGCGATCACCTGCGGTTCAACGAGCCGTTCTGTACGTCGTTCCCTCCCGAAGAAGCCAGGCTGTGCAGTGCTAACCCCATATGATAGACGCCAACCTGTCAACGACTCTCATCAACGAATTTCCGTGCAGGCCGCACTGGACCAAGAACACCCGAGACATCTTCACCCAGGCGCTCAAGAACCTAGATCAAGATGTGAGTCTGCTGCCTTTGATGATGTGGTAGGGCTATATCTTTGCTGACACAAGAACCACAGAACATCGCTCGGTTCAAGGCGGTCAGGGAAGACTACGATCCCAACGGTATCTACAGGAGCGTCGTCGGGGAGATCATCGGGGTGTACTAAACACAGCCTACAAGCTCTGCTTGTGATTACATATTACACACGTCTCTTTCGTGCCTAGCCTGCAGAGAGCACACGTTACTCGTACTGAACTACATCTCCGAGGGGCGATGAATCCTTTCATAATTATGACGTTCTGGACCCAAAGTCTCATGTTTCCATATAAGTCTCACGAGGCACTATCTAAAGTCATCACTTGGCCATGGTACAGCAATGTCTCCCCAGATCTCGATGAAGTATCTCCGGGCGTAAGGCTCCGGAACGTACCATGCTGCTGTAGACACTGTTTCAGCCAGCAAGACGGCGGGAGGCTGGTATGCCACATGGTGCTGTGAGCCATACCCGCCTGCACTAAATCGATCCGAGAGCCGAGCCAGACAAGAAAGCTCCGGAGAAGCTCTGTCCACAGGTCCCACAGTCATCGGCTTGACTTACATACCGCAGATCATCTCGTGCACCCAACAAGTGATGACTGGTACGGTGCCCATGATAGGTAGGGCGGGGGCGAGATGTTTCAGGGTCCAAGTCTCCTTTTTCCTGAGCCAGCAGCGTACTGCAGATACATGTATATGCCAGGAGTCCTTCAACGTGCGGCCAGGTCAGCTAGCGTACCAGTTCACTTAGTCCTGGACAATTTCCTTGTTTTTTGGGGGGGGAGGGGGGGAGGGGGTTCCTGAAGAAAAGAAAGAAGAAAAAAAAGCCCAGGCTTCATCCTTGTTGAGCGTGTCAGAGCTGTGTACTGTAGAAAACCCCCTTGGCAGCTGTCAGACGAATCCAGGAACGAACTTGACCAGTGAGCCGCGTGTACTGATTTCCTTAGTATGCAGAGGGGGGAACGGGGGAGGGGGGGCGTGCCAATATCACATACCCTACACCACAAAGTACCTCTCGTTACTCGCAAACATTCCAAGCCCGAGGGGGGCGGGTGGCTTTCTTCCCCGGACCAGAAACAAACTTGGCCTATCAACATCTGCAGACCCGGCTGGCGGGCTCATGTGAGACATCGACCATAATAGAAGACGATGGCAGACGGATGGCCGGCGCCCTTTAGGCCAGCTTGTGGATGGATCTCCGAGGAATATAAAATGTAACGTTTCTCATGGATCAGACCACCGACATTGTTTCTTTGGGAACGCCTGGGTCAATCCCAATCAATCAATATACGCCCACCAAGGCCCACGTACTTAAGTCAGGTACCCCCTAGGCTATGACGAGGCTGTGCCGAAGAATTTTTTCTTCTTCTTTTTTGATTCCTCTTTTTCGCGCTATCGCCCGCTCTGATTCAGTCAACAAGCCTCCGAACAGCCTCCGCGGTTCGGTGCTCCGAGCGGCCAGTCCGAGCCGGCCCGCCCGCGGTCTAGTCTCTCATCCTGGTGGCAAGTATTCAGCTAGAGGGCGAGCTTGGTATGAGGGTAGGATGGGAATACTGGCATTGTGAGGCCATAGGAGCAGAGGAGGCACTGGGGCTCCAGGTGGAAGAGTGGCTTGAGGCGGGGGGGGGGATCACTCCGCTAAAGAGTGTCTCAGTCTGGGTGCCAGCTTTTGTTGACATTTTCAACAATAAGCACTTCTTGTAAGGCAATAAGCTTGTTTTTACCTATTATTAATTGGCAGTGAACAGTATTTAGAACACTACGTGCCGGCCGAGCCTCCAGCGGCAAGCCGCTTCCGCCCCGGCCGGCACTCCGTTGAATTATCCTTATATCACTCCTATCTAAGGACAAGATGAGGACCACAGTGGAGGCTGTCTCTTGCAGGACAACAGTAGATGAAGCTGATGGAAGAACACAGTATCCTCAGTCACAAAACACTAGGTTATAATTGCAGGAACTCCTTATGACTACAGATCTTGTGTAGAACTGTGACAGATCTCCTAACAGTTAAACTGATACACTTGTTTTTTTTCATGGACACTCTTTGTTATTCAAGGCTTTGTTTAACAAGCGAGGTTTGTAGTGGTAATCATCTTAGTCCTTGAACTATCAACTCGATCTTCCACCTGCCTACGTGTGAACAATTGTTACGCTTTGGTCGCAGGCTCCTTTGCTCTGAAGAACAGACGCAAGACAGGAAAGCTTAGGTAGAAGGATTCATATAGTGGACAAGAATATGCTCAAGTAAAATCCATATTAGCCACTTACACTCAATGGCATATGCAGTCTTGACCAGTCTGCAGACCCGATGGCTTCTTGATACTATGTCCACACAAAAAATCAAAAAACTTCTACAAAAGAATAGAAGATCATGATCCGTGATCGACAAGAGGCAAGTTGCGGACAGCAGGATGGGAGGAAGGGGGGATGCTTGCCAAGTGGTTCTGTCTCACATGCATGGTATCGGCTCAGCTCTCCTCTGTCCAGGGTAGTAGGTCTGACACTCCGCCCGCCTTATCTACCACCCTACCACTGGGGAAGGCTGTGAATACGCGATTATATAGGCCCCTCGTCAAGGTTACATGTGAAAACTAGCTGGATAGGCAACTGATGACAGTGCTCTTGACATGGTCTGGAAGAAAAAGCAAATATTTCAACAGTCAATGTACTAAGTATAAAGTTGATGGTTTGTCTGAGGATTCATATAACTACAACTCAACTCCTCTATTACCAAGGCATTAGAAGTGACCATGGCAGCTACCTGGACTAGTGTGTACCTTCTGTTCTCTGTGGTTCCTCTGGTGCTCGTAATTCATATGCAGATGGGTCGCGCCCTGCTTCCCAGTGGGAGTGAGCAGTAACTAAATATCAGTTAGTGTCAGTATCTGAGACTATTGACTCTAATCTGTGTACTTCAGGCCTTGATCTCACTTCTGTAGGCTTCTCTCTCTAACGAACCGCAGTGTCGACAACGCAGCCTCGTTCGAAAGGATAGGCCATGGCTGCAGCGCCAACCGCAGGTCGATCCACTGAAGCCTCGAGCTCCAGAGATACTCCTCGGGAGGCCTAGAGCTAGAGGATAGAAAGGAGCGCGGTAAGTTCTAGTTGGCAGGCTTCGCGAGTCTAGCACCAGTGTGTCCCTCTCCTCGCGCTGCTGCCGAGGCAGCGTTGGGAGGCGACCGTCCGGGGCGAGAAGTTTCAAGGCTCCATAAAGCTGATATGGAATGGTCCTGTTGGAAATTATACTTGTTAAAGAAATTGAAGGCAATCAAGGAGTGGAGCATGTGTTGTGAGTGGCAGACTTGCAAGAACAGGTGAGTCACTGGGGCTTTGGTCGAGCTATTGTGTATTGCAGGTGGCCTGCCATCAAGTCAACCTTAGAAGAGGGCGAGGATGAGATGAAGTACTGCATTAGCACAAATAGATGTATATTTGAGCTGTGGAAATCAGGAGAACAGCAACTATTCACTGAAACACTAACAGGCAACGAGTGAGATACATGAGAAGTGAATGATTGCTTAGTTATAAAATGCCCTTCATACGTAATCTCGAATATGATTCTGGCACTCAAGAGTCGCCTTGGACCCATAGATGAAACCGAAGCTGCCTGGGCATATGGACGCGGGGAGGAACCGTAAAAAGGACGGGGTGTATATATTCCAGCAGAGAATATCCTGTGGACACCACCTCGGGGCCTTCACATACCATCACGACGAACATAACCTAGCCTTTGCCTCGAGGGCCATGGAACACGTCCCGCACATCTCCGTCCCAGCGTAGATCAAGTGGCTCTTCAATACTGGGTACTCAACTTTCTAGTATGCTTTGCAAAACGCACCTGAGGTACAGTGTCAAGAAGCTAGAATCCATCTGCATGAAAAGTGGTCAGAGGTTTTTAGCACCACGTCAACCGCGTAGCGTGGCGTCGCGGACAACCCAGGTTTGTCTGTTCAATGCAGGACAGCGGGCAGCGGCCGGATGGGCGACAGAGATGGCGAGAGAAACCTGCTACCTAGAGAGCCCAATCGCGAGAAATGCTGGCCAGCCACAAGTGGACTTCCCTGGAGACTCGTGATGAAACGGGTATGGAGATCGTCAGTGTATAATCATCGTCATCCTTCTCGCGAACCTACCGAGGTGGTACTCGTCCGGTGCAGGATGGAATACGAGGCAGTAGCACAGGACCTAAACCAAGTCTTGACACAGATCCTCTCTCATCGTTGACGTCTGGTAAAACGAGCACGTTGTGGCTTAAACCTAGACATCAATTCATCCGTACTATAACAAGGTGAACTCCGAAACCCATGCACGAAGGCATACGACCAACCCAAAGTACAGTTGTATTCTGTCTCCATATCGCTTCTGCCGACAAAAGAAAGGTTGTTCCTCCACCGCCATTCTTCCATTCCTCCTCTTTTCTGGTCCCCACGCCCACCTTACAGGGCCATCTCCTTCTTGATCTCTGCGATGGCGAGACCGGGGTTCAGGCCCTTGGGGCAAGTCCTTGTGCAGTTGAGGATAGTGTGGCACCGGTACAGGCTCATTGAGTTGTCGAGAGCGTCCTTGCGCTCGGCCTTCCTCTCGTCACGGGAGTCGATCAGCCACCTGTAGGACTGGAGCAGGATGGCGGGTCCGAGGTACTCCTCTGAGTTCCACCAGTATGAGGGGCATGATGTCGAGCAGCAGGCGCAGAGGATGCACTCGTAGAGACCGTCCAGCTTTCTACGGTCTTCCTTGCTCTGGCGGTACTCCAGACCCTGTAGACGAGAGGAGTCAGTACGGGTCGCAAATAGAGGGGAGGGGGCGGGGCGAGGGGGAAAGGCTGCTGGAATCTTACATCAGGTGCTGGAGTATCCCTCTGTAGGTAAGGCTTGATCGACTTGTACTGCTTGTAGAAGTGCGTCAAGTCTGGCACCAGGTCCTTGACGACGTAGGTGTGTGGCAGGGGGTAGATCTTCATCTCCTTGGTCTCCTCGGTAGGGATGCGGCCTATGTCCACGGGTCAGCGACCTGTCTCCCTCCGCTCAAAAGACGCGCTGGCCTCGCGAGCAGGATCTACTCACACAAGCAGGCCAACGTGTTCATGCCGTTGATGTTCATAGCGCAGCTGCCGCAGATGCCCTCTCTGCAGCTCCTGCGGAACGTCAGGGTGGGGTCGAGCTCGTTCTTGATGCGCACCAGGGCGTCGAGGACCATGGGCCCGGTCTTGTTGAGGTCGAGGGTGTAGGTCTGCATGCGCGGCTTCTCGGTCGGCGTGTCAGGATTCCACCGGTAGATCTGGAAGGTCTTCATGCGCGCCTTCTCGGAGGCGGCCTCTGAGCCGGCGTGGGAGTTGTCGAGACCCTTGGTATCGGAGACGGAGGCCATCGAGCGCACAAAGTTGGTGGTCGTCGCCGCCGCCGGACGGAAGGCAGGCTTGGTGGCCGCGCCCAGGAGGCGGGCTGAGGTAGAGCGGAGAGCGGCCATTTTCGTCGGTTCAGCGGAAAAGCAGTCGTCTGGGGGATGGCGATGCGTCGTGTCCTTCAATTCATCAACGGCGGCAGTCTGGACTGGGTGGAGGGATGGAGGGGGTCGAGATGCGCTCAATTGCTCTGCTTTGACGCGAGAGTGATGGGCCGACGCAGGACAGTGCTCGGGTGGTGACTTCTGGGCTAGTGGCAACAACTTCTGCGTGGTCAAATGGTGAAGGTTGTCTGGAGGTTCATCATAGATGTGAGCTAGCCGAGGATAATCCCGGAGCTGCCTACCTCGAGCCAATCAGAGATGGGCTGAAAGTAATGGTTCGGGAAGTAACGCTCACTGATCACGTGCATGCCTGTGCTAGGTGGGTGGGCAGGTACTGTGCACTCTGCATGGGGAAGAGAGGAGGGGGGGGACCCAGCAGAAAGGAGCCTACTATGTACACAACAAAGGTTGAAGGGCTGTGCAGCATGTTTCAATTGACCCTCAGAGAGCAGATCTCCTCTCGAGGCTGCTGCATCCATCTCAATGAATCTGGTCTGCAAGGAAGCTCCTCAAATTATAGCAGAGAGCCAGCCCTCCCGCTTTCACCCATCTTTTCTGCAGCACTGGTTCCTGATCCTGGGATTCAAGTTTATCACCATTGCTTGACATGAGGCTGTTGGGCTTCACAGTGATGTCAAATCGCAAAGGAGGGAGACATGTTTGTGGTTCTATGTACTACCTGGGCAAAGTAGCCATGTACAACTACAACCTTCTGAAGCATCCGCGGCCTTTGCTGGCTCCACCTCGACAGCAGTGGGAACCGCTAAACAGATCCATGCAGCTGCCATTGGCTGGCTATCCACGGCAGATCCTGGCCTGGAATGACATAATGTCTCTTCCCCAAGAAACCTTCAGCTGGCTGGCAAGCAAATCTGGAGAAACCTCCCTCAGCCGCCCGCTTACGGACGGACACCCCAAAACATTCACACACATACATATGTATCTATCTTCCCAATTGGGTATCTGACGTGTAACACACCATATTCTCCTCACGTATAATGCCCACGGAGATTCTCACCCCAATTTGAAGACGCGTGGGCCCCGGCCTGGGCCTCAACGCAGCCTGTGAGAGTCTCTTGCACCTCCTACAGTTCCGCCTAAGTCGTCCCCCCTTCCAACGTCGCAATGGCCGCGGCCTCATGTGCAACCCGGTCATTCGTCCAGGCATTCCGACCATACCTGCAGTGTAAGCCCACCATTTACCCCTCTCCCTTTTTCTATAACCCATGCTATGCCAGGCCAGGCCAGGCCATGTCATGCCATGCCGCGCAGGTTGGTAGTGAGTGTGACGCTCTCGGCTCACCAGTCCCACCACCTCGTGCAGCAGCTGCAAATCGCACCTCTAGATCCGCCACCACGCCATCCATGTCCTCTCGAGCACGGCAGCTGAGGCCACTCTCGACAGCACCGACTCTGCGCTCCCAGAATCCACCGCCTGCACCCTCTAGATCCTTCACATATAACATCGCTGCGAGCTACATAGCCAAGGACAGGCCCTACGACCCCTCGACCCACATCTTCCACTTTAGTCCCTACAACCGCGCACTCCCACCGCGCAAGCGCTCCAGGCGTGCCCGCCCCGAGTCTGGCCAGGATGCCTTCTTCGTGACGCGCCTCGCCGACACGGGCGGCGTCGCCCTGGGCGTTGCCGACGGTGTCGGCGGCTGGATGGACTCGGGCGTCGACCCAGCCGACTTCTCCCACGGCTTCTGCGACTACATGGCCGCCGCCGCCTATCCCGCCGTCGACGGCGCCCGCCCGCTCTCCGCCCGGGCCCTGATGCAGGCGGGCTACGAGGCCATCTGCGCCGACACCTCCGTGCCTGCCGGCGGGTCGACGGCGATCGTGGGCCTGCTGGACCCGAGCGGCGTGCTCGAGGTGGCGAACCTGGGCGACAGCGGGTACATACATCTACGCCTGAACGCGGTCCACGGGTACTCGGAGCCCCAGGTCCACGCCTTCAACACACCCTTCCAGCTGAGCGTCATACCGCCGGCGATCCTGAGGCGGATGCAGGCGTTTGGCGGCTCCCAGCTCGCGGACCTGCCGCGCGATGCGGAGGTGTCGCGGCACAACCTGCGCCACGGGGATGTGCTCGTATTTGCAACGGACGGCGTGTGGGACAACCTGTTCAACCAGGACATACTGCGCATAGTGAGCGCGGCAATGACCAGGAGTGGTGCCTGGGTGGGCAGCAACGCCGGAGGGACGAGGGTGACACCGGACCTGTCGCCGCTTACCGAGATGGCTGCGGCCGAGGAGGGCAACGCAAAGGGTTTCGGCACGCTCCAGGGCATGATCGCAGCGGGCATCACGGCGGCTGCCAAGGCGGCGAGCGTGAACACCAAGCTGGACGGGCCCTTCTCCAAGGAGGTCAAGAAGTACTACCCACAGGAGACGTGGCACGGCGGCAAGGTGGACGACATCTGTGTGGTCGCCGTCGTGGTCTCCGAGAACAAGGCGGACGAGGCCCCCGTCAAGAGCAAGCTGTGAGACCGCTCTTTAGGATCGGGAGGACGAGTTCTTCTCGTAAGTGGACCCCCCTACGTGATCTTGGACATTACATCTTGAACGAAAGAAACGGCATAGAAGGCAAACGAGGCGTCTTTTTTTTGGGGGGAGGGGAGGGGGAGGGAGGATATTAGAAACCCACAAGCGGTTGATCATCTGCAGAACCTGGCTGCCTAGTCTAGATATTGTATGTACGATACGGTACTGTAAAAGCAACGGAGTATTTCGGGGCAAAACGGCGGGCGGGCGAATGCAGACTATAGAATTATCCCACATAGCCAGAGAGCCTCTGTAGCACTATGATAACAGCTGGTTGGGCCTGTAGGCCTCACTCATATAATAGACAATCTGCCTCGCCTACCGCCTCTTTCTAACCTTGGGTCGCTGCGTTGCCGGCGGGAAGGGGCTTTTCTTGACTGGTAAGCCGGCTGGTGGTGGTGGTGCTGATGATGACGACGGGGGCGGCGGCGGAGTGGGAACAGCAGAGGCATCGAGATTAAGGATCATGGGGGAATTTGGTGTTACCACCAACTACTGAGACAACACTAGTAGACACTGCTAACTTCTGCGCACAACTCGGCCACAGACATCACTGCTACCCTGCCCTCTCGGGACCCCAGGACCCCCCTATCATCAACACGTTGAGCTTGAAGAGCAGTCGATCCGGGGCCAGTCTCGGCCACTCACCGGTGCACAGTCCGGCACCCTCGTTCGGGCGTGTGTGCTGGAGAGACAAGACATGTACGATCCGTCAGCCAGCCGGCCAGCCGGCCAGTCTCTCTACCCAGGTAATCCAGCCCGCTCGTGCATGAACCCAACGGTGCTATCGTTTATATGCAAGACGAACGAACGGCTGGTAATCTCTCAGCCACGGGGCCCACTCCACACCACCACCGGAACCCGCCGAGTCACCCTCAGACGGGCTAAAAAGGACAAGTACATAATTGAAAAAAAAAAAAAAAAAAAAAAAAAGCAATGATGAGCGACCCGTCCGAGCGACCCTGGCGCGAGACTAGAAAGCAAAAGATGGCTTGCCTGTGCATGCACATCGCAAAGCCAAGCAGACTTGTCGCAGCATGTACATAGTACGCTGCAGCTGTACTTGGTACTGTGCTGTATACCAGTGATGTAAAGTACGTACCGTGGGCTGTTACCGTACCCCTTGCGCGCGCGAACGTGGTGCCTCGCATCTACAATACCACACACACACACACACACACTGCAGCGAGACATACATAGGTATGCTGCAGTGCAGTACAGCGCAGAGTGAAGAGGTGAGCGGGGTGCAGTGTCGATCCCGCGCAGGGGATTTTGATTCATTTGTACCTTCTGTAAGAGATAGATACGGTGACTGACCTACGAGAGCGGCCCGCGGGCGGCTCGCCTTCTTTCCATGCCATTATCTGCTACTCATGCTGCTGCTAAGCCGCGTGCCCGAAATTTGTATAACACAGCCGAAATTTTCCTTCCTGTCGAGGCCGTGGAGGAGCATTGTTGTGTTACCCTCGGAACGTGTCAGGTTGGACGGAACAATTCAGGCGCGCCCGGATGATGGCAACGTGCATTGCGCCACAGGACGGAACGAGTTTCAATCATATGATTGACGTCTTGAGTTATCCATGCTGACAGCTACCCTATCAGCCGCGGGGTTGGGCATGTCAGTCACAAGCACAAAGAAATTCGTCAGTGGTTTATGTTCATTTTTGGTCTTTTGATTTGAATTCGCTAGCATAATGATGGCATCGCTAGCTTTTCCTGTAGTGTCCCAGAATGCGCCCTCCACATAGACGGTTGCCTTGTCTACTTTGGTCTACCAACAATCGCTAGATGTCGCCTGCACACCATCCCCTGATGCGGGTATCTGTGACCTCCGACGCAAAATCGTAATGAAGACGTGATCCGCAATTAAACATTGTTCTCGTGCCCTTGTAACCCGTGAATTGCCCTAGTTGATGAATGCCCCCCTATCACCGCCCTGGAAACAGTAGAAGCGAAGGAAAAAAATTGTGTTTGCAGTGGCGTCTTCTACTCCCTCGTCAGATCTGTCTTAATGGCAGATCATCAGGGCAGCAGCGGTGAGCAGGATGAGCGCCAGAGGTGAGCCCACCTTCTGGCTGTCGTTGGTGTTGACGGGCGTGCTGGTCGACGACGACGAGGAGCTGGTGGAGGTGCCGGAGGCAGAGGAGGACGACTTGGTGGACGTGGACATGGTGGACGAAGCGGTCGCGGTGCCGTTGCTGGAGCCGGTCGCGGTAGAGGTCAGGGTGGTAGAGCCGCTCACCGAGGTCATGGTCGAGGTAGTGGTACCGGAAGATGTCGTGGTTGTGGTGCTGGTGGCAGAGGCCGAGGTGCTGGTAGTGGAAGTGACACCGGTGCCCTGGTACGTGAACTGGGGCGAGTAGTTGGTCTCGCCGGAGCTATCCGTGATGGCGATGGCGTACGTGCCGCTGGGGATGTCCTCTGGTGTCCACTCATACGAGTCGCCAGTCAGGCCGGCTGGAGGAAAAAAAGAGACATGTCAGCATCCTAGTGTGAACAGCGCGTGCCCGTCTTCTGCTCCGTAAACTTACAGCCGATGGTGGAGACGGTGCTCAGGTCAGTGCTGATTCCGGTCTTGAGGATCAGGGTCACAGAGCCAGTGGCATTAGTCCAGGTGATGTCGAAAGCCTCGCCCTCGGTCACGTCGTACGCGCTGTTGGTGAGGACGGGCAGGGCAAGCACCTGCGAGAACGCGGCCGAGATGGCGAGGAGGCGGGCTGTGAACTGCATCTTGACGACTTTTTTTTTTTGTTCTTTGTTGATCTGGTCTGGGTGAAATCTGCTATGAATTTGTGCGAGAGCTGCTGCGAGGTGCTCGTGAGGGTGTTTTGAAGACTGTACGTGTATGGGAGAGGGAGTCAGTCAGTGAGTGCCCGGGCAGATAATAAACATCCACAAAGTGGCGATTCAGCTCAGGAGGGTAGGCCAGAAAGGCCGAGGCAGGAATGTAGGATACTGTTATTGTCTCGAGACTTGACACGGCATAGACATGGCGCCATGCGTCACGGCTTGACACAGATTGATGATGGTACTTCATACAAGCAGGAGGGCAAGGGGGGTGAGGAGGAATGAGGAATGTGCCATGTGACACGAGGAAAAACCGTTGAGTAGACACGGGAACGTGCTGGGGTTGGCAAGCCACACTTACAGTCTCTTGAAGTATTAGACAGTTATTAAAAAAGCGAATATTAAATCTTAGTTGAAGTTGTTGAATGAGTGACAACGAGCGACACCGAGTTTGGAGAGGGTGGTGGGTGAGGACGGAAGAGAGAGGGAGAGAAAGAGCGAGAGAAGAAGGAGGGCAGGAAGGTGGGCAGAGTACCAAGTGAGGCTTGCCTTGCCTTCAAATACTGTGGTACATGACGGTTCTACCACGCGCCTAATTTTCCTCCCAGGACCCTTCCCGCCAGATGCGATCCTTTATTGACACATGCGACCATCAGCAAGTCATTTCCCTGATTGCTCCTGCTCCCCCGCGCCCTGCAGTAGCCAACAGGTACCGTGCACATATCTACGTAGTACAATAGTACAAACTATACAGCTAGTACTGTATAGGTAGTAACCATGGTAGCCGGAGGCCCATCAGGCAGGAACCGCCGGGGAAAAGAGAGAAAGCCCTGGAAGCCCCACGCGACTCTTTCCTGCACCAGCAGAGCATCAGTGGCCAGGAACCCCCTCGCCCCCTTGTCCCTCCACAAAGTCCCTCTCCAATGACAGGGACCAAAAATTATTAGCTTAAATTAGCCGAAATTGACCCCCAGCACGATAGGCACGCTTTATCTCTGTTGGGGATTAGCCCACACCACCCTGTGCGCAGGCCTTGGTATTACCACAGTACCTGAGCCAAGCGTCTGCGAGAGAGGATGACGAGCAGGAGCAGGAGCAGGAGCAGGAGAAGGAGGAGGAGGAAGGGTCCTGAGGCTGAATAGTAGCGAGGTACTGAGTAGGGTCTCTAGCCACTAGTTCAGATTGCTGGGGGATGTAGAGGCTGACAAGAGGATCCCAGAGGCACACAATTAGACACCTTTGCATCAAAAGGACGCCGTGCGCAGGGCCAGGGCAGTAAGGGGAACCACCACCATCACCACCACCACCAACCATCACCAGTCAGTAGTGGCATTATTCGCGCCGTTCGGCCCCCCTTTCCCCCTTCCCCCAAACCTTGCGTGCCCCCGGCTCAACAAGGTTTTTCACTGACGAGCGCGCCTCTGCCTCCTGATTTGCCAATTCGCACTTAGGCTTTGTTGGTTAGCAGAATTCCCCTGTTAAGGTTTTCACGAGAGATCTAGGTCCGATGGTGGCTCTGACACCCTAGAGCGAACCCTCTAGTCGAGGCGGGCAAGGCGGGGAGGCTGTGCATGGCACACCTGCAGCTGAGTGAGGGTTTTTGTAGCATACAGTAGCGTGCACACAGTGAACAGTCCTCGTCGAGGAATCGCGATGACCTCAACTTGTCTCATTCAACTAGTCTGTACCTTGGGGCAAAAACACGTCTGGAACCCGGTTCCAGGTGTGGGGAGGGGTGGCTCGCCAAAACGTCACAGTCATCCCGCCTCTCTTGTGCTCCCTGATCTTGCCTGTCACTTGTGCAGTAGGCAGGCCTCCAGCCTGGGCCGAGAAAGCCGTTGCACATCTCCGGCCTGGTCATGCACATCGCAACTTGGCTGGTGGCTGACAGCTGCATTTACCCTGGTCTCCTATAGGGTGCTGCATTGTGTATGTGTGCGTGTGTTTGCCTGGTTCGGCTGCCGATAAGGCGTCATGCCAAAATCAGCATCTCACTTGCCGCCACATCTGCTCGTCGCATGCTGTGCTTCTCTTCTCTCGATCAAGGTCCTCGACAGGATGGATGTCTTCTGCCCGGTTTTATGCACCGTCAGATGTCATCCTTCAAGCATACCACTCGTATGTACCTTCGAGTCTTTCACCGACAGTCCAGCAGGATTTTTGACGAGGCTCGGCACCTAGCAGTCCCAAATTTCCGGTCGATGCCACAGCGCCTACAAACCAAGGTTTGGCGACCCGCTATTTTAACCCTCTATCGAATTGACCTGTGGAGTCCAATCTCCATCCTAGCCGGCCGAGCGGCGCATCCATGACCAAGCCGACAGGCCGCCCATCCTGCAAGGCTGCGAGACGGCCGGCGCTCGTCGAGTACTAGAGTACTATGTATACCATAGGGTGGCGTGCATTATGTATGTGGCATTCCACGTTGTGGGATCAGAAAGAGAAAAAAAATTTGCATCCTGATTTTCCTGCCTGGGGATCGAACGTCGCGATCAAAGAAGCCGTAAATAGCAAGCGTAGACTCTGGTCGAGGCGTGCACCGCCCCGTACTGTGGCAATGTTTGTTCGCCCTCTCGCGCCGCCCGCGGGGCCGTTGCCGCACATCTGGCTTGCACCGATCACGCCCTTCGAGTGGTGAACCATGAGTTGAAGCCTCGCTTGCCATCTCCCAGAAGCCTGTAGAGGGAGATGATTTGTCCATCTCGTGGTGTCGAGGCCCAGGGCACACGACTCATTCGACTCCTCGGCTCAAGGAAACCTCTTGCTTCATCAGGGCTGTGCTCGACGGAGGGGTGTCTCGGAGTTAGATCTGACCTGCACGCCTCAGATGTTGTTGTGTGTTGTCGCCTCCGTCGTGGCGCGGGCCAACCAGGGTTGGGCCGAGGAACGCGTGTATTTCCCCCTTGTGTTTTCGCGCTGGGCACGAGCCTGGACAGCTAACGAGAATGTGGTTCTTCAGGGCAGACTGCACATGACAACGCCTCGCCTGACGCCCTCGGTCTCTTCCCTCACCATGCGGACGGCAACCCCGACGGTCCGGATCTTGTCCACGAAATCATCGAGGGAGCCACCCACGCCGAAGTAGAGCCTCTTGGCAGCGACAATGGCGCTGGCCTGCCCGATCGGATAGCTGTCGCGCTCCCTATGTAGAATGCACAGCAGCGTCTCGGTGAAGGAGCTGAGCGCGAACGGCGAGTAGATCGTCTCGGCGCCGAGGACCAGAGTTTGGCCCGTGGTATCATCGCTTGGTCCTGGCGAGGAGCCGCTGTAGAGCAGATCGACGAAGTCCAGAGACCAGCCTCCTGAGACGAAGGAGAGTGTTATGTTGGACGAGGCCAGGAAGCTCGTAAAAGCGCCGACAACATGCTCGTTGATCTCAAGCTCGCCCTCGATGGAGGTGAGGGCTGCCTGCAGGCCCTCATCACGTGACTGTTGATGGAGGGCCCAGGCAAGCAGGAAGTTCGGCATCGTGACGAGTTGGAGGACAGAGGGGTTGTAGTCGGCCAACGTGAGGCACAGGGGATCCAGCTCCTTCGATCCCTCCCGTGTTTGGGCCCTCTCCGCAACAGCCCACTGGAAAAGAGCAAGTGAGGGCAGAGCCGTGCCGCACCCCAACTTTTGAAGGCACACCTCATCAGTGACGAGTTCCAATTGGACGAGTTGCGACGCCAGACGACTCGCGAGAGCTCAAGGAAGGGGGGCGGGGGAGGGGGTGCTCGGTTTCTGTCCACTCACCTCGATGACCCTGAAGGGCTTTTGGGTAAGTGACCGGGGGAAACCCTCGGCCGCCAGGACCTTGACGAGGTCGACACTGCTCTCCCAGCTCTTAAAACCTCCCTCGTAGATGCCCGTCTTGACATCGTGGCTGCCTAGCCCGGGCTCGAGCTCCTCGCTACGGTCCTCGCCATCATCCTCGGCCATCAGCTGGACCCTGACATCCCAGAGCTCGCGCCGCGGGATCCGGACCGTTTCCCTGCCGTCCAGGTCCACATCTAAGAGGCTGTATGCGATCTTGGACGGCAGAGCCGCCAGCATCTGGCTCAGGTCATGGGTGGTCGGAGGGAGCTGAGGTTTCCCCCTGCACAGGGAAGGCGCTGGCAGCTGACGGGGCGTGAGCCGGGCCTGGAGGAAGGCTGTCCTGTGGCGGGGAGGGTTCAGCTTCTATGTCGTCACCAGAAAAAGAGAACGAGAAGGACATTTTTGGGAGACGAAGAAGGCCTGGTCTGGATGAGCAGGACGTTCAAGGCCGGCCTCTTCTGTCTGGTCCATTCAGCCTCAAGAGCTTACCCGTTTGCTGCCTATAGAAAGGGAAGAAAAGCACAGACCTTTTTTTCTCTTTTCGTTCTCCCTTCTGGTTACCTAACCAACTACCCAAGAGGGCCAAGAGGAGAACATACAGAAGGTCCCAGGCGGCTGGAGCCGGCGTATGGGGACTTTTGGGGGGCCAATGGGGGTCAGGTTAGTGAGAGCTGCGGGCCGCTGTGGTGGGCGGATCAGCCGGGGCCAGTGAGCAGTGAAGGACCTCTCGACAGGGGTTTTCCGCCTTCTATTGGCCCGCTGCAAGCAGCTGGGGGCGCTGTGCATAGTGGGTTGCATGTTGTGCTGCAAGATGCGACAGCAGATCGCGAACTCACCAACTGCATCCTCTCCACACACCACCGCCACACCACCACACTCGTAACGTCCAAAAGATGGCACTATTGACCACTACGACGGGAACCTCGCAGGCTCGCATCGACAACCTTCTCCCGCGGCTGGCAGGCCATGACAGGCGGTCAGAGGTGGTCGGATCATTTTTTCCCTTCTTTCTTTGTTCCAGCCACTGGCTTACCATGACATGATGGGCTCTTGCGGATCGAGAGGACAATAGTTAGGCTGGCCTCCCTCGTCCAGGGCTGGGCTGAGCCGGGGCCTTTTTTTTTTTTTTTTGTCTTGAGGGAGGACACAACTCTCCACCAGATGCACTCCACGACGATCAAGCTGGAAGCCAGCAGCCGAGCCTAGTGGACCCGAGCAAGCAGGCATGATGGGAAGATCCAAGCAGGTCTATCGCATCCATCCCGGCCGGCTCTCCGTCTGGCCACTGTCTTTTCATTCGCCGGTTCACCGCCCAACCGGGAAGGGCTGAGGCTTGTGATAGGACGGTATACGACCTGCCTCGGACCAACCTCATCTTCAAGGCTCAACCACGCGGGGCAATCCCACCTCGACTTCCACCTCCCAATAGCGATTGCTTGCGCGTACGAGCCGACCGTTCGTCCGCCCCTTATGCATCGGCCATTTTAAGTGGCATCTGGCATCGCATCGAGGTAGACAGGCCTGCGGATCCTCTCGATCGAGTGCCCCTCCTCCTCCTCCTTCTCCTCCTCCTTCTGTCTTTTGTGTGTTCGAGACGCTCCTCTTCTCCTCCTTGACACACGCCCCTCGTGCAGGACTAAGGCAGCCTCGACGGATAGTCTCTTTTCCTTGCTAGTGAATCACAGGCGTCGGTCCCCCTTCTTTGGAAGAACCCAAGTGGACCTTTCCGGGTTCTATGTCTGATACGCCGTTCTGTGAAATGGATGGACCCCGTCTCGTCTCCTGGGCCGGCGCCGTCGGCCTGGCTGCGTGGCTAGCATGGACATGGCACAAGCCGTGAGATATCTCTTGCGCGCAGCTCAGCAGTATTTCACATTGCGAGAGGGGGGATGGGTCGCGCGACTGGCCCTCACCCATGGCCACGCCTGCGTAAACCAGCCAACGGCGTTGTGGAGATTCTGCCTATACTTTTCCTCATGTTGCTTTCCGGCCCCGTACCTTGCGCAGGAAGACATCCTCTTTGATATCTTACCTTGAATCCTCCTCCTCCCTGTTGGATGACTTTTCAGGTCCACCTTGCATCGTGTGGAAGTTCATGATCGTCTGTATGTTGTCCAGAATAAGAGTGACCAGTACCTCGTGTTCTTGATAAGACGTCTCCCTCCTCCTCCTCCTCCACCTCCTCCTCCTTGCTTCCCTTTTCGTTCACCGGACCAACTACCCAATCCTCTTCTCATTGGCGGGGACTGATCTCGAGTGAACAACGCCGCATACTGCCGAGGTATTGTCATTGATACACCCCTCCCGAGAGTCACTTGTTGGCTTTGCAAGGACGTAAAGCGCTCCCTTACCTTCCCTGCCTCGTCACTGCATAGGCATTCACACCGTGCCTTCTCTCTACTTAAAAGAGCGAGATATCCCACCGTACTAGTCTTCTTTTACTCCTTCCACTCCAACCACAATGGGCGACGCCTTTCAGCACGATCTCCTAGATCAACACCCCGACGACACAACCAGAATGGGTGCGCACACCTCACCCACAAAGGGCCGCTGCAGCCATCCAGCCTATTCTGTCGAGGAGCAGCCGCTCGGCACACCTAAGCATCTACGCATCGTCTGCATCGGCGCCGGCGTCTCCGGCATCAACCTGCTGCGCACCCTGCGGCTCAACCTCCAGCACTACGAGGCTGTGGTTTACGACAAGAACGACGACGTGGGCGGCACCTGGTTCGAGAACACCTATCCAGGCTGTAAATGCGATATCCCCAGCCACTGTTACCAGTACTCGTGGAGGCAGAAGAAGGACTGGAGCTGTTTCTTCGCGCCTAGCGGGGAGATCAAGGACTACCTGTGCCAGGCGTGCAAGGACGAAGGCCTGCAGGACTCGATAAAGCTGTCACACCAGGTTGTCGCGGCTCGCTGGGATGAACCGTCGGGGCTTTGGAACCTTAGGATTAGGAATCTGAAGACGGGTGATCAGTTTGACGATACCGCCAACTTTTTAATAAATGCCTGTGGCATATTAAAGTGAGTGTTCTCTTCCCCGTCTTGGACGGGGAGGGGATCAGAGACACGGGAGTCTTGGATGCTGACTGAGGGTGTAGCAATTGGAAGTGGCCAGAGGTTGAGGGTCTTCACGACTTCCAAGGATCATTGATACATACAGCCGCCTGGCCCAAGGACTTTGACTACCAGGGCAAGACAGTGGCTGTCATTGGGAACGGTGCCTCGGGCATTCAAGTGCTGCCTGCGATACAACCAGGTCAGCCACAAACACACACACGAAGACCCTCATACAATGCTCAAGATTGCAGCCAAACTAATACGAGAAATTGCAGGCGCGAAGAAACTATATCATATCGTGCGCACACCGACATGGATACCCCCACCATGGCGTCAGGCCCAGATTGCTGCTGGTCGGGGACAGATGCTGAAGGAGATCGCCGTCGACGAGAAGGAGAACTTCACGCCAGAGCAGCTCCAGAAATTCCAAGATGACGAGGAGCTCTACCGCAAGTTTGTGAAGTCCATTGAGAAGGACACCGGAAGCAACTTCGGCATGGTAAGGCTTTTCCTCTTCCTGCGTGCTGGCTGACTGCCGTCTGCCTGAGTACCTTGCCTCTAACAAGATACCTACAGTTTGTCAAGGACAGCCCCATACAGGCCTTTGCCACTGCAAAGACGAGAGAGTACATGATGTACATGCTTGGCGGCGACGAGAGACTGTGCAAGCTGCTCATCCCCACGTTTCCGATCGGTACTAGGCGTGTGACGCCCGCGCCAGGGTACCTGGAGGCCCTGAGGAAGGACAATGTCGAGGTGGTCGGCGGCAATATCAAGAGATTCGTGACCGACGGCATCGAGATGGACTCTGGCGACGTGCTCAAGGTCGACGCCATCATCTGCGCCACGGGCTTCGACCTGTCGTTCTGCCCCCGGTTCCCTGTCGTCGGGCGCGAGGGTAATCTCCAGGACATATGGAGGAACACCACACCCAAGGCCTACATGTCGGTTGCTGTCGAGGGGATGCCGAATTACTTCAGTGAGTCCCTACCCCGCCACATTAACTCCGCTTCGGGTGGTCCGTTAGCTGACTCTTCCACCTACCTACAGCCTTCCTCGGCCCCAACGGACCCATAGCCCACGGCTCCGTCTTCACGCTCAGCGAACACATCGCCAAGTACATAACCCGTATCCTGAAGAAGGTCCAGGCAGAACACATCCGCTCGCTCGCGCCCACACCCCAAGCCGTCGATGACTACAACGAACACATCGCCCACTTCATGCCGCGGATGGCCTGGGCCGCGCCGGGCAGATCGTGGTTCAAGATGGGCAAGGAACAAGGCCCCGTCGTGGCGCTGCACCCAGGGAGCCGTGTGCACTTCTTCCACATGTTGGAGACGCTCAGGGCGGAGGACTTCGAGTACGTGTGGGACGCAGAGAGGCAGAACCGGTTCGGATACCTGGGCAACGGGTTCTCGGTCAGGGGAGTTGGAGGAGGGGTGGGACTCGAGCTGGTACCTGGACGAGCCGGCCACGGTCTGAGAGACGAGCGGTGGTGAACTGATTCTTGTCAGTGCATGTCATGCTTTGGGTTTTTATTTTATGGCGTTGGTGGTAACTGGCCGGTTCTTGTCAAGCTGCCGGCCGCATGAATCATGAATCAGAAAGAATAATACGGAGAGGACAGAGTGGCACCGCCTGTCCTTTTTTGGGGGGGGGGGGGTTGAGAGGGGCAGTAGGCTTGTGAACGACAGAACAAGCTGCTTGAGGTTAACTTCATACATGAGAATAAATTATTGCTGAGCATCTATCTGGCTTGCCGAATGAGAAGGTGGTTAGGAGGTGGTAAGGGTCCGAAGAAGGGCACAGTGGACCACTGTAGTCTTAGGGCTTGCGTGCTTGGTCTATACTGGCCTGCCTGTGATGGATGTGCGTTCTGCTGCTTTCGTTGGCTGCAAGGCGTCACGATACCGAGCCCTGCGGGTCACCACCCCCTCCCGCTGCTTTTTTTATCGCCTGCATCAGCTCGTACAGCTGCCCTATCTGCTGGTCTACCACGGAGCATCAGCACAACCTCTCATTCTTTACCTCACCACTACAAACATGTACCGTCACGGTCGTGATGGTCTATGGGGGATCAAAGGCTAGGGCGGACATACCACTCATCTTCTCGATCTTCCCGGGATCCAGCCTGTCGCCCACCCACGCGTCTCCCTCGATCTTCTGCGCATACAGCTGCCACTCTGTCAAGAACCCAATCTAGATTTGATGGCACTCCCCCCAAGAGATGATCAGCCTCAACGTCTTCCTAATTCCCTTTCTCTATTCTCTGTGAACCCCCGCCCGCCACCCCCTTCTTCAATTTCCACAATGCGACACATCAGATGAGAGAAGAGAGATTTCCAACGTACCATATGGGCTGGGTTGTCCACCTCCCTGTGAGCCCTGAACTCGGCCTTGACGTACTCATCGCCCAGCAACCTCATCTGCTGCGGGAGGTGTCTCCTGTGCGCCCGCAGCAGGCGCCGGTACAGAGGTATCGGTGGCAGAAGGGCTAAGGGCTCAGGTCTTAGGCCGGCTGCGCCGACGCGCGTGGCGGATGTTGCTGAAGCCAACAGGCGGTGGGTGGTGGCTTTCATGGTGTGTCTCTGAGACCCGTGTGATGGGGACAGGACAAAGAAGAGTAGGTGAACAGCAAGGGGGAAAGTGAGGATAGTCCCAGACAGCCGAGGGCGGTGAACACGTCTAGACCCTCGTGGCGTTTTTGAGGTGTGAAAGGATAGGGAATTGAGGGTGTTGATATGTGAGACTCTTGGGGGTCGGGATGGTGAGAGGGAGGAGAGGACTTCTTGGCGGTGGTGGAGTGAAGCCCTCGTACAGTTTCGAGACAGTGCGCAGACGTGGGTTTTACACGTCAGCGCAAAAGAGCCTAGCACACACAGCGTCGGCAGGTGCGCCGTTCTGCCTGGAGCTCCAGCCTGTCGGTCCGTGCCGACAAGGCCACGCCGCTCTTGCTCTCATTCAAGTCTCTCTACCTTAACGTGCATATTTACAACGAATAACAAATTTAATCTCTCTTCCCAGACAGGTACCTTCACGATCAGGACAGCTGTCGCTGCTACTTAGTCGATCTATGACAAATGTTGTCGATCAGTCTCTCGCCATGCAAACAGTCTCTCAGATCGGTGAGGACAAGCACAGCCGGAGGAGGCCATGGACAACAGCATCGAGCCTTGATCAGAAGTGCCGGCATCAGACACAGGGCAAGCTCGTCAGTCGCATACGGAAACCTGCAGCCGGCTGCGTTGGCCTGATGTTTGCTTGAAAGAACCCTCTGTCTTGGTGAGGGGGGCTGTGCCCTCCCGACCCGTACGCCGAGAAATCAGGTTGGTTCCCTCATGAGGAGACGAAAGAGATGCACTTTAATGCGGTTGGATACCTGTCTCGGCCCGAGAGAAAGCACATGCACCGCAAAGGTGGGTGCTGTGAACTGGGGTGTCGTGCAAGGGTCGATCGTCCCGATGGGTCCTCTGCAGCGCCTCCTGCATAAAGCGCCCTGCATGGCCGCCCCCGACGTGACCTGTCTGGAGGATGCAGCAAGCGCCCTGGTCTCTCAAGCTTGGTCTCTTCGGCTTCTTGCTGTCATACACGAGACTCTGTATCTATTGCTTTTGCTTACGTTGCGGGTGGTCGTGCTGTCTTCCACGATGCCCCTCTCGGATGACAAGGAGCCTGTCAATCTCCTCGCCTTGGGTATGTCTCCCTATCCGGCCTGCAGTGGGCTTGACCAAACGCCGTTATATGCCCGATATCTCAGCCTTCTGACATACAACAGATGGCGGCGGGATCAGGGGAGTCTCGGAACTCGTCATACTTGATGAACTGATGAAGCGGATACAAATCAGAGGACAACTCGCTCGGGTACCGCGGCCATGCACCTACTTCCATCTCATGGGTGGCACCAGCACCGGAGGGTCAGTTTCCCTAGCCTGATTCCGCCTCTTCACCCCTCTGACACAGTTTTGCTTCAGCTTGGTCGCCATCATGCTCGGCCGCCTAGAGATGAGCACTGAAGAGGCTTTGGATGCATATGACAAATTTGCACGGGATATTTTCTCTCGAAAGAACAGGAACAAGTTGAGCCTGACCGAGAGATATGGAGCCGCGGCTCTTGAGGAGACGGTACAGGGACTCGTCCGTGATTGCCATAAAGGTCATCTCATGAGAGACCACCGCCCGTATACAGCAAAAGGGCGGGTCTTCGTCTGTACGATGCCGCAGCACGATCGGAACACGACAGTACGCCTTCGTACCTACGATCTTGAAGGCGACAACTTCTCCAAATGTCAAATTCATGAGGCCGCGCGGGCAACAACTGCAGCATCCACCTTCTTCAAACCTGTGTCTATACAGAACGATCAGGGCGCGGTGTCGAGTTTTGTTGACGCGGCCCTAGGCCGGAATAACCCAGTCGGCATCTTGCTGGAAGAAGCTGTGTCTCTTTTCGGCACGCAACGCCGGCTTGGTTGTGTCGTCAGTCTGGGGACTGGGTCTCGGAAGATAGAGCTTGCAGAGGGCAAATCAAGAACCAAGCAGCTCGCGAGCCTGTTCAAGGTCTTGAAAGAGATCAGCACCGATACGCAGAGGGATCATGAACGTATGTTAAACATGCTCAAAGGGTTCCCAGATTCGTATTTCCGGTTGAACGTTGACGGGTAAGTACCTCCACATCAGTGTTCCCATCATCGGATGCACCCGCCAACAAGCCTCTCTGCTGGTTATAGCGGGTCACATAAGCTAATAGTTCGATCCAAGCGGCGCTGAAAAGATCAGTCTCGATGACTGGGGCAAGATTGGGCTTCTGAAGGAGAGGACAAGGAAGTACCTCCAGGACAAGGTGGTGTCGGACTGCATCGATAGGCTGGCCAAAGCGTTGTTGCGAGGCAACTCCCACGGCCTGGCTCTTGCGCACTTGGGTGAGTATTTTCAAGAACAACTTAAAATGGGGCCTCGCCTCTAATAACTTCTTAGGGGCCCTCGACAAGGACGTTATCATTCGGGACACGCAGAAGGCCAAGCCGAGAGGAAGGGCGAGTACAATATTCACCGGACGAGCTAGCATCCTGAAGACACTACGCGACCATTTCGATCGACAAGACTCAGGTGATGTCTCCCGGAGAGAATTTCAGTTGTGGGGAATGGGCGGAGTTGGGAAGACTCAGATTGCTCTCAAATTGTCTGAAGAGTTCGAGCGGAATGAGTACGTATGAGGTTGCCCCTGAAAATGCTTCCAGAGAGGGCCTAACAATGCGAAGCTATAAAATATTATGGATCGACGCAACAGACGTTTCCACTATCGAGCAAAGCTATCTTCGCCTTGTGGACAAGGAACTCGAACCCGAACATCGGGGAGATGGGGCGATCTCCAGGCTACTGAGACGGCTAGAAGCGAGTGACAAATGGCTGCTTGTGTTCGACAATGCGCCTGAAAAGGGCCTTAGCTCGTGGATCCCGGACGGAAATAGTGGGAATATCATCTATACTACTCGCCTGAAACACCTCGAGCGACGACTTGGTCCGAATTGCGTATGTCACGTCGACCAGATGGACGTTGGAGATGGCTTGACACTCCTTCTCCGGTCGGCACGAATGGATGAAGGCGAGAAGCAATGCAGAGATCTTGCCAGGCCTATTGCGGAAGAGCTTGGGTACCTCCCTCTGGCACTTGACCAGGCTGGTGCTTGTAAGCTGACCGTTCCCTGTTTGAATTTGGGCTTAATAACACCTCTTTTTTATTTGTTCCTTTCTTCCTCCTTCTCCATTTTTGCTAGCTCTGTTCCCAGGGAATTACTGACATTGTGTTTGCCAGACATACACATGGCCCCATGTCCAATTGAGCGGTTCCTGGAGAAGTTCAATGTCCAGAAGGATGCATTGTTAAGCAACCCGAGATTCAAGGGAGAAGATGACATTCGTAACTTGCCCGTGTATGCGACTTTCAACATCTCTTGGGACGCTATCAAGGCATATGCGGACAAGAGGAAGGATGTCGAACGGGCAACGGAAGCACGGGTTGCATTGCAGCTGCTCAACCTACTGTGCTTCTACCACAATGAGGGATTCATCGCTCAGATGTTCGGATATGCCGCCGTGCGGAGAAGCGAGTACGGTATGACCTCTGAGCACCCCATCCAGGCAGAAGGGATCTCACTCGACTACCTTGTACATATGGGTTACACGGATGACTTCGATATCCCTGCCACCGATTGGAAGCGTGATGATTTCGACATGGGCATCAGGTTCCTGGAGGAGTTCTCCCTTCTCAAATACGACTACCCCAACTTGCACAGCAACATGCACGTCCTAGTACACGAGTGGGCGCGGAGACGCCTCTCCCCGGGACAAAGAGCCGAATGGGGAGCAGCGGCCAGATGCATCCTCCTGGACTCGCTCTGTAGTGCAGAAACGGGCTCCTCTATAGCTCATCGACGTGAGATGCTTGTGCACCTCGATGCATGTGTCAGGCTCGTCGATGTTGATGGCCATAGACTTGAGCTCGAGTCCCAGTATCATTCCGATATTGCCATAGTATACCAAGCCGCCAACCGGATCGACGATGCCAGGCTGGCACATGAGAGGTCGGTCCTCTTCGCCTTTCGCCACGCGGGAGGATCCTGGACTGAAGATGCTCTCTTGCACATGGTTATGCAAGGGATCTTCCACGAGCGCCACAAAGAAATCGCCCAAGCAGAGCAGATTTGGCACGAGATCCTAGACCGGTATCAGCTTGTGGTCGATCAAGCTAAACAGCAGGCAGTCTCATCTAGAAAGGCAAAGCGTTCAAGACCGAAGTTGTCGAAAGATAAAGACAAGGCCGACAATTGCTGTCAGGAAGTTCTTGATTTTAAACGGGCCAGGGATGTCAAAGTCTTCCTGGCGAATTTGTACCTCGACCATGGTCACTATGATTCGGCGGAGCCACACCTTTTAGACATCGTGGAATGGGCCAATAAGGACACCGACAGAGAGACGGACGATAACGTTATCACAGCCCGTCGTCGTCTTACGGATGTGGCAGGACAGTCTAGCTCCCAGTCGCCCGAAACGTCGGAGCAGGCAAAAGCAAAATGGCTCACAAAGTTAAGGGAGCTCGGCCCTAACGACGTCCGCACCCAAAGGCAGCAAGGACGCTTTGCCAACTGTCTTATGAGAGAGGGAAAACTGGAGGAGGCCGTGGAGGAGTATAGTCTCATATGGGGTTGGCACTGCGAGAATTACGGCAAAGAGTCAAACATAACTATGGAGGCTTTTGACACTCTGGTGCATGTACTACACAGAGTGGTGCACTGCCATCGTTTTACAGCCGGTGCACTGATGAGCACGTTTGGTCGGAAGCACGCGACGTTCGGACCCGAACATCCTGAAACATTGGAAGCCCGGTATCAGTTGGCAGATACTCTCTACGATATGTGTGCCCTTGGAAAGGCACTGGAGCTGTCCGAGGGCTCTGTGAAGATCGCGAGAGCCATTTACGGGGAAGGCGCCTCGACAACACTTCGTTTCGCCGACCAAGACCGGAGAATCCGCGAGCTCTACGAGACACTGCCCTTGTTCATGCGGCTGAGGATTATACAGGACAGGATTCAGGAGGAGAAGGAGGCATCTTTGAAGTACCCTTTCCTCCAGGAGTACTGTGATTTGCTCGCAGACTGGGAGCCGCAGCCGATTGCAACACCTTTGACAGCCGAGGGCACAGAGGTTCGAGTCGTCACGGAGGAGATCCCTTTGAGCTTTGATCTCGCCTTACGCTACAAACAGCTGGACGTGGCCGCTGCCGATACCCAGATTCCAGCTCTGAGGGAGATCGCACCGTTGACCTGGGTGGCGCTTGTTGGGGACACGAAGAGTGACCCAAAATTCCGTTATCCGAAACGATACTTTGACGAAGAATGCCTTGAATTTCACAGCAAGGGACTTTTCTAGAGCTCGCTTGCATGTATCAGCCATAGAATTTGATTATTCTCTTGACTCCATACACGCGTCCCCTTGACACTCTATGACCGATGGGACTGAGACAGCGGCGGTCTTTTGGCATATACAAACTGCTGAAACCCAGAAATGACGCCGACCTTATCGATCATTTATCAATCAATGTTCACATACAAGAAATCTGCCACAATTGAAGATCACGTAGCCTCGAATATCCGCTTCGCATCGACGGCTTCGTGGCATAATATTTGGTCGTATAAAACAAAATATTGTCAATCAGTCTCCCGCTGTGCAGACAATCTCAGATCAGTGAGGACAAGCACAGCGGGAGGAGGCTTGGGGGGGGGGGCTGCGCAATCTCTGATCCGGCCTGCGCCACCCAGGACCCCCTGACCCCTATTTCTGATAGGTTAGATTAGTCTGTCTGCCTTTTATTATTATTTTTTTTTATATCATTTTTTACACATCGGTGGAAAGAGATGCACGTTAATGCCGTTGGATGCACAGGAGACGGCTACATGCAGCGCCAAGGTGGGTGGGTACTATGAACTCTCGCTGTGGTATCAGGCGAGAAGGGTCGATCGATGGGTCCTCTGCAACCGCCTACATATACTTTTAAGCGCCCTGCGTGCTGTCCCTGGTATGATCTCTCCCGAAGGCCTGCAGCAGGCGCTTTTAGTCTCTGAAGCCCAATCTCGTCAGCCTTTTATCGTTGTTTCCAGTAATATTCGATAATGTCACGTTCGGATGAGAAGGAGCCTGTCAATCTCCTGGCCTGCGGTATGTCCCTGTACAGAAATGCAATTGATCGCCCCTCGAGATATCGTTCTCTGAGTATTCTAATACAAAGCAGATGGCGGCGGGATTAGAGGAGTGTCAGAGCTCATTATCCTTCACGAGTTGATGAAAGCAGTACAGGAGAAAGGAGAGCTCGCCCGAGTGCCGAAGCCATGCGACTATTTCCATATTATCGGTGGCACTAGCACTGGAGGGTCAGTCTTCTCAACCTTTCTCTATAAATCCTACTAATGTCTTCTTGCTCTAGCCTCGTTGCTATCATGCTTGGGCGTCTGCGGATGAGCACAGAAGAAGCCATCGCATCCTATGATAGCTTCGCAAGTGAAATATTTGCCAGGCGGCGCTTCAGCTTAGTCGAAAAGTACGAGGCCAAGAAACTCGAGGCTACTGTCCAGAAACTGGTCCGGGATCAGGGCAAGGGCAGTCTGATGCGAGACGGACGGCCGAGGGATGCTAAGGGCCACGCATTCGTGTGTACGATGCCGGAGCAGAAGCATCGGCAGACTGTGTGCCTGCGGACTTATGAAGTCGGCGGCGACAAGTATCCGAATGTGCTCATCTACCAGGCAGCGCGGGCGACGACTGCTGCTACAACATACTTCCGACCGATGCCTTTATGCGATGAGGACGGCCGCGAGGACAAGTTTGTCGATGCGGCACTCGGGATGAATAACCCCATCTCAATATGTCTAGAAGAGGCAGCCGAATTGTTCGGGCCGCAGCGCACGCTGGGCTGCATGGTGAGTCTAGGAACGGGGTCTCGGCAGGTCGAGATGCAGCCTCACGGGTCCAACCCGCTCAGGTTCATCGTAAGCACGGTGAAAGTCCTCAAGGAGATCGGCACGGACTCGGAGAGGGACCATGAGAGGATGAGAGCCCATTTCGGAGATTACGATAACACATACTTCCGCTTTAATGTTGAGGGCGGCGCCCAAGGTATCGAGCTTTCGGACTGGAAGAAGATTGGCGAGCTTAAGGAGAAGACCCAAGCGTATCTGCAGACGCCTGACATCAAGAAGAATATCGATGACCTGGCTGATGTGCTTGTGCATCACCGTACCCATGGTCTTAGGCTTGGCAAAGGACGTACGTGGCCCATTCGCTCCCCCCCCCCCCCCCTTCTTTTCTTCGTTGTAATCCAAAGTCACTAAGCATGGAACGAATGATAGTCGCCATCGACAAGGATATGACGATACCTTCTCATCCGCGATTCATCCGAAGAGGAAGATCAAGCAATACCTTCACAGGCCGAGACGATATCCTGAATAAGCTTGATGAGGTTTTCGGACCTCGCGCGCCCGGGGACACGTCCAGAAGAGAGTTCCAGCTGAGAGGTTGGTATAGCCCAGACCCACCAAATTGGCTGGAGATGATAGCTGAGCAAACACAGGCATGGGCGGTGTGGGCAAGACCCAAATAGCTCTCAAGTTTGCAGAGCGTAATGAGCAAAGGTATGTAGAGACCAAAGTTCGGTATAGGCAACGCAGCGCTGATGACAGGTATCAGGTTCAATATTATGTGGATCGATGCCACGAACGTGGTGACTATCGAACAAAGCTTCCATCACATCTCCACCACCCTTTTCGAGACGGATGGAGACAAGGAGCCTGTGGAAAAGGTTCTCAACTGGCTTAGGAAAACCACTGAGGAGTGGCTGCTCATCTTCGATAACGCCCCGGACTCAGGTCTATTTCAGTACCGTCCGGACGGCGACACCGGTAATATTCTCTACACGACCCGACACCAAAACCTGCAGCCGCGCCTACAGCCCGGAATTATCCAGGATGTCGAGGAGATGGAGATTCAGGACGCCGCGCAGCTCCTGATCGCGTCTGCACAGGTGCCGACCAACACCGAGGCCAACAGAAAGGTGGTAGACGACATTGTCAGAGAACTCGGGCTCTTGCCGCTGGCCATCGACCAGGCCGGAGCGTACATACACATGGCACCGTGTCAGCTTGACAAATATCTGGGCGTCTTCAACGAGCAGAAGCGGGCGCTTCTCAAGGACCCGCATTTTGCTGGCGGAGATGAGGCTCGTCACATCGCTGTCTATGCCACGTTCAATATCTCGTACAAGGCCATCAAAGCTTGCTCGGAGAAGAGAGGAGACTCGGACAAGGCGAGGTATGCGGAGGTTGCCCTCATGCTCCTCAGGCTCCTTTGCTTCTACCACAATGAAGGGCTCCTGTTCGTCATCTTTCATTCTGCTGCCAAGGAAAGATACAAACTCGACAGAAATACATTCTTTCCATTGAAAGCCGGAGACGTTGATCTCAATGAGCTGGTAGAGATCACAGAGTGGGATATGTCGCCGGAACTCCCTGATGGTCAGGCTTGGGACAACTCGACCTGGATCGAGGCTATGAAAGTTCTAGATGAGTTTTCTCTTATCCAATTTGGAGCCTCGAATGGGTACAGTAACATGCACGTTCTTGTGCATGACTGGGCCCGGAACCGCATGGCAGATGAGGAGAAGAGGGAGTGGGGCCTTGCTGCTCGATGCCTGCTCATGGATTCAATCAGCATGGACAAGAATCTTCTGGCAGCCAGTTGGCATAAGAACATTATGCCCCATCTTAAACTCGTGATGAGATACGCCAACGTACCGCACGCTGACCTGGGGCTCGAGAGTGAATATCAGATCCGCATGGCACACGTCCTTCGCCAGTCCCAGAATTTCAAGGACGCCCACACCGCTCTGGAACAGGCCCTGGACCATCGCAAGATAGAATTCGGCCTTGATGACCCACAAACACACAATGTCATGCGAAAACAAGCAGGGCTATACGAAGATCAAGGCCTCTTCGCAGAGGCTGAGAATATTTTGCTGGAACTCATTGATCGGCGAAGGCTCCATATCCGAGATACAATGTGGACTGCTGCCCTCGCGATAGACTCGACTGATGAGGAGCAGGAGTTTGAGATGCCGGAGTTTTATTCCGAAAAGCTCCTTGACAATAATGCCCTCATGACAGACACCAGGCAACTGATTATTGTGCTCTTGAAGATGGATTCAATACCAGCTGTTGAGAAACTGATGGCTGATCTGTTGAGTTGGACGACAGAAAAGTACGGTCAAGATAGCAGCGAGGCCCGTTTCTGGCAGAACAACCTGGATGGATTGCGCAGACGATTTGACGTGCGTGAGGGCACAGAGGATAGCGATTTGCTCATGGAGAGGACCCGGGAGCAAGTCGCTTTGCTCGTGGAGAAGGCCCAGGAGCAAGTCCAGATCATGACCGAGCAATACGGACCTTTCGAGCCCCAGACCCTCGAAGCACAGCAACAGCTTGCCAAAGTCCTGATCAAAGACGGCGCATTCCAAGGGGCAGACCGTCTGCTCTCACATATAATCGAATACTGCGAGCGTACGTATGGTCAAGGTTCACTCCAACACATAGACGCCATGCATGCGATCTGCAAATCGTTAAATGAGCAGATGCGCCCCTATGAGTCTGACCCGATCCTCGTTGATGTGTTAGACAGGTACAGGATTCTACTCGGGCAACGACACCCGAAGAGACTGGAAGCCCTACACACACTCGGTTACTGCCGCTCTCTTAAGGGCGACCTCAAATCAGCTATTTCGATCATGGAGGAATGCCTCGACTTGAGAATGGAGGTTCTGGGGCCCGATCACAGGCACACGAAGATGACTGGCGTCATCCTTGAAAGAGTTCGGCACCTTGACGGATCGGTGCCGGCATGGAACAGAGACAGCTTGAAGGAGATGGCTGTAAACAATAGCCTAAGAAGTCTGGGAGATCTCGCACCGGAATGGATGAAGCATTGGAAACGAGGTATGTGGTTGGACATGGCCTGCCCCTCTTCCCGGTCAACTTCCCCAGGCGACTATCATTATAAGCAAGAGGTATGCATTCATTGCGCACCAAACCCTGCATCAGGTGTAGGGAGAGGCTAATCTTTAAATCCACCTTCTGCAGAGCCAGAACAGGCGGCTATACTAGCTCAGGCTGCCCGGGGCGAACCAATACAGGAGTATCGGATGGTTCAGAAGAAGGAAAATGGAATATGGACACATGTGATCGAGGCATATGGCTATAATCCTCCCGAACAAGTGATGAGGGCAGCCCAGTCCAAGGCTGATAGCAGTGGCAGAGATGATGATGATCAGTCTGTGAGCGGACATGGGCCTGAGGAGGAACGTCGGTCAAGGAAAGGGAAAGAGGTAGAGACGCGAAAGGACTGAGGGAACTCGATATCAAAACGATGTTGCAGTGGCCTTTAGATCTTGTTTTCTTATTGGATATGAATCCGCCTCTAATAGATTCTTTATCCATGCTTTCATGTTTGCATAGCCTCGGATATCCAGTTCGCCTGGATGATGCTAATCTTCTTGGCATAATTCTTGGTTGTAAAGACATGTTCAAGGAACATGATGGCCTCTCTCTTCTGTCCGTGCATGACACTCGCGGGATGAATTGCGACGACATGTTTTCCAAAGGTTGTCACATAGCTGGCGTCTGGTGCCAAGAGGGCGGTCTTCATCGCGAACCCGGTCAGGAAACATTTCAGGATGACCTCGGCGCGCTCCGGCGATGTGGGCGTGAATGGCTGAGGGTCCTGCGGTGGAGCGTCGGTGAGCATCTTTTCTTTGAGGCATAAGCCCCGTAGCTGCTTGCGGATGTTGAGCGCTTGCTTCATGACCCTCGTGTTGACTTTTTCTGCGCTTGCACCAGTCGACCCGGTCGGCATGTTCTGCCGTATACTGCTGCACCGTGGTGAGGTAGGTCAACAGATCACCCTCGCGGCGGTATAACTCCTTCCGGATTTCTTGTATTTCCTCGATCTCCTCCTCGGAGCGGAGTTGATAGAAGATGTCGTCTCCGGCTGTGAGACAAGCAATGATGTCGATGACTTCCAGGAGGCAATCGTTCTTGGGATCTCCTGCCGCAAGTAAAACCCTCCCGTACGGGGCGGTGACGGGGAAGTACGCCATTCTCTTTCCCATCTCGGTCAGAGACCCATCATCCGCGATGGCACCAAGAACGTGTAAGTGAAGTAGCGCTTTCTCGAAGGCCTCATCATCCGGCGTGTCCATCAGAGGGAAAGAAAAGATGTCGTTGATTCCCCGTGCCTTCATAGTCAACACCGCTCCCAAGACGTCGATCCGCAGGATCTCTGGCAGATCCGAGTCCTTGAGGACGTTTTCATAGCTTTCTTCGGTATACAGCCTGTAGCACTGCCCTGGTGCTTCTCTGCCAGCTCGTCCCGTCCTTTGGATGGCGGATGATTTCGAGATTGGTTTGGGGAGCAACGACTCCATGCCTAACCTGACACGATACTGCTTGACCTTGGCTTTGCCGGTATCGATGACATAGCGGACTCCAGGCACCGTGACCGACGTCTCAGCGATGTTTGTGGACAAGACGACCTTTCGAGCAATTCTCCCAGAGACGGGCTGAAAGGCCCTCTGTTGTGCTTCGATGGACATCTGGCCGAAGAGAGGCACCGGCACAAGCTTGGGCACGTCCGGGGCTAAGGTTTTGGCATAGTCCTCAATGATCTTCTGGGCAGCCTCGATTTCCTCCTGTCCAGTGAGGAAGGCCAGTATGTCCCCGGGGCACGGCTGCTCGGTGTGTATTCTTGTAATGGTCTTGATGAGTGTATCTTGGACGTCTGGAACTGGCCTGGGGGTGTGAATAATGTTGACCGGATAGAGACGGCCTGGAATGTTCAGGAAGGTCGGTTCCTTGAGCTGACCAGCATGATCGACTGTGAAGAACCCCCGGATCTTCTCTACGTCTGCGGTCGCGCTCATGATTGCCACCTTCAACGGCACCCCGCCGCGACCAGCCTTGTCGCCGGAGATGATCTGCTTGAGGAAACCCGACAGCAGATCCACATCAACGCTTCTCTCATGAATCTCGTCGACAATGACGGCGCTATACTGTCGCAGGTGGGGATCGCGCAGCAGCTCTTGCAGAAGCATGCCTTCTGTCAGGAACTTGATCTTGGCTCCTTTGGGAACATTATGGTCGAAGCGGACAGAGTACCCAACGAGGCCCTCTAGACGTCCAGTTCCCTGGTGATGGAGTGGTGTTCCAGCTTCCTTGGCTACCCTGTGGGCGAGGGTTGTTGCAGCTACACGACGCGGCTGTGTGATAGCGATGGTGCCTCCCACACCAACGTCCTCCGTGCGGTTTGCTGTGCGTATCTTGACTGTCTTTTTGCAACACCAATCCTCGGTGAAGAGGAACTGGGGCACCTGGGTACTCTTGCCAGAACCCGTCTCGGCCACGACGACCAGCACGTCGTCTCTCCTCAGGGCCTCTCGGATGTCATTGCGGTGCTTCCAGATCGGGAGCTTCTCACGGGTCCGCAACAGAGCCTTGTCGCCTCTTTCTTGTTGATCATTTAGGCGAGAGGGAAGACCCCTCACTTGCGCTTTGTTGGTGCGAGATCCTGTGCTCTGTCGTTTGCCTTGCTGTGAGGTCTCATCCTCGTTGGTACCACCTGAAGGACTGTTGGCATCACTGCCTTCAGGCACAGCTGAATTTTTTGGCACGCCTTTTAGATATCCTTCGATTGAGATGACTTTATCGCCAATTTTGACAAAGGCGCCAGTCTCGGAAGTTTTTCGTCGCTTGGGCATCTCGGCGGGCCTTGTTGTTGATTGGATGAAAAGAATTTGAGAGGCTCCTTGCGGGCGGAAAAGATAGATGTTGTTGCTAGCATGGGTTGATTACATAAGCCTCTAGGCTTGCACGTACAGAGTAGCCACCACCCACACGTACCTCTTTACAAGGTACTTATTCGGGGGAGATAAAGATTATGAAATTAAAGAGAAAAAAAAAGGGAAGACAGACACAAGCAGCTGGTTTACGGTTTACAAATGGACACGGGTTAAGAGGCAAAATTGCTCTCACAAGGGACCAACGTGTCATGGCGGGTTCATCATGCCTGGAGAACTGGACAGAACAAGATTGTTTCTAGCTGCACGGTGGCCTAGCTGGAGACCGGCAACAGAAGTCCGAGATCGTTGATCTTGCATTTGCTTTTATTTTAGTCATCCAATGGACAAGAAATGGCCTCTATTCAGCAAAGCTAGGCAGGCCACGGAGACAGGCAGGTGGCGTGCGGTGTGGCGGCAGTGGATTGGTAGACCTTATTCACACAAGGGCTTCGGACCATAACTGATGTTGGGATGCCTCAAAGCGACATGGAGCGATGACCTTATCATATAAGCTCTCTCATAATAATGAAACTGAAGTGATATATGGAGGAATCCGTAGTGAGCACAAACGACTGACCCGCACATGGCCATTTCATCTTTGCAACCTAGTAATGCTAGAGTCTGAGAAGAGGTATGACGAAACGCGAGTTCTGATACTTGTTGCTCAAAACCGGGAAGCACCACCTCAAAACACAGACCTCTAGACACATATCTTCGAGCACTGTCGCACCAGGTGCTCAGCGTATGTGGTTCAGCATCTCTCTGTTCCTCCGGACCTATTTCGTGTGGTTAGCAGAGGTAATATTGAAATAAGGCGGGGAGGACACCATCTCAGTATGACCAGTCCACTCGAGATGTGCTGAGCCGACAACAACAGCGTAGAGCTCTACGGCCAGATGGGGGAGAAAGAGAAAAAGGAAAAGAGGCAAAAAATCCCGCGCAGGAGTTTTTCGCATCCACACTGTTGAGAGATGACTTACCCTGTCATCCACCAGATCAACCTGCGTGAAAATGTCAGTGAGGTCCAACTGAAACGGCGCGCATGAGGCGAACATACCTTGCCGCTAACATCGTTAAGTTGAGCGTTGCTCCGTTCAAGTTTGCCGCTCATAGCAGTGCTGACCATGTTCAGGTTTTGGCTGACAGCAAGCACGCCACCCAGTAGGCCGTCGATGTGTTCCTCCTTCGCCTGGCCGGTTTCGTCATCCTCCAAGGCAAACTTACTAGGTCCCTTTTTGGCACCAAGGAGCCGAGGTCCGGATGAAGCCCTGGAAAGTTGCTGCATATCTTGCTCCATCTTCTGCCGATCAGCATATGCTGTGCGTTGTGTCTGTTCCCTTTGCTCTCGGTCCTGTCGATTGTTCATCACCGCCATCTCGGCCAGCTTGTCCTGCGCCTTCTTGCCGGGCTCGACAGGTACGAAAAACGGCGTGGAGTTCAGCTTTCGGAGTGTCCTGCGTAGATTTTAATCAAATCAGTATGGGGCAGTGCTGGCAAGATAGGCATATCGAAAGAAGATGTGACAGCGCAACTTACTTTGTCTTGGACTGGCCATCCCTTGCGTGAGCGAGCGACGAATCCAGATTCTTATTACTGGATACACAGGATTAGTTGTTTTCAAGCATACGAGACGGGAAACCGTAAAGACATACGCATTGAACATCATTTCGTCCTGCTGGTCGATCCGCACCAACGTGCCACTGGCTTGCTCCAAGGCTTGGAGACCTTGAGCATGCATTCGCTCAAGAGCTGCAATGCTTTGATCCCTCACATCGTTGGCTTCGTCGACGTAGGCCTGAGTCTGCGCTTCCGCCTGCTCTTCCTCTGCTGGTTGTTAGAATACAATGCTAGCGGTCTCATGACAGAGGCGTGCCTACCTGTCAATTCCCGCGGCGCACCATAACCACTATACTCATCGCCTTCGGTCCCGGACTGTGCTGGTGGCTTTGAGCCGCCGTACGGATTGTATCGATCCTGGGCGTTGCCGAAGAGAGCAGGGTTCCTATCGCCGCCGGCTGGTGGCGCGGGGGAAGGATTCTTTCCAGCATCAGAGCTGAAGCCACCGTACCCACCGGCAGCAGGACCGGGACCGGTGCTGCCGTATCTGTCGGCCCCGTAGCCATTCTGGCTCCCGTATTTCTCGTCCCCGTATCGGCTGCTCGCGATGGATGGGCTGTGGTAGGACGGAGGAGGGGTGTTCGAAGCAGGAGGAGCCATGCTCGACGAGAGGCCGACGGGTCGCCCCTGAGCCATGTCGTTTCTGGCTTGCTGGTACGGGGTCAGCGGATTCGAGAAGGGCACTTGAGCGCCATCCTGGGCGTAGGGGTTGGCGTCGGCATCCTTCTTCTTCTTGCTGAAGAAACCCATTGTGTTCTGGTCGCGGAACGGTTAATAATAGATTCGTACAGACGTGGGTACAGGTCGTGATGACAGCGGTAATAGTACAGAGTATGGACAGACTCAAGGTCGGAAGAGTGCGAGAGAAATCGGAAGAGGAAAGAGGGTGGATGTAAGCATGAGGTGGACGGATTGGGGGGGGTGGTGTTTTGGTTTTAATGGAGCCGAGGTGGAAAAGGGGGCGACATGACTTTGAGACTGCGGCGCGTTTCGAGAGACATGGGTTCCGGGCAGTTCAACCATGTAGCGGTGGGGAGGATAGAGGAGGGCCAGAGGCCTGGAGTGGCCACTGCGGGAGCTTGGGAAGGAGTAGAAGGAGGTCCACTGAAAGCCACCGCCCCTCCTCCTCAAGAAGAGCCGCTAAGGCATGGCGATCATCCGTCCCGTTAGGCACGATGGGCGGTGGACCGCCGAGTGCCAGTCGCCTAGGGACGTTGAACCGCTGCCCGTGTTTTCTGCGATAGGTTTCTATCCCGTATTGCGTACCACACACTGGTCATTACTGGTCACCAGCCAGACCAGCACCAGCCAGACCATCTCGTCCAAGGGCTCGCGTATGAAGATTGCCGCTTGCAGGGCCATTTTCAAGCCGGCGAACGCTTGGCAGGACATGTCAGGCCAGCCGCAGCACCCACGTCAGAGACATTGGATGCAGCTGTGTTGGAGGGGCAGTGCATCGTATAAGGGTCCGCGATGACTGGTACAGATTTGGTCTCACCTTGTCCAGGGCCCTGGGAGGTGGGCGTCTGCGGGGGCCGCCATCCTCGCCCCACCCACGTCCTCTGCCATTACCTTCTCGAAGCACAGCAGCCGCCTTCGTGGGTCTATCTCGCAGCGTGCCATGGGTTGTAGGTGCTGTCGTAGTCGCTGAGGGCGGAAGGACCTGGATCTCCGTGTTCCTGGTGCCATATCTAGCTGGCCTTGTCCGGAGTTGCCGCTGCGGCCTGGCCTCGACCTCCTCGTCGTCTGCAAGCTGCACAGCACTGTCGGCGTCGCTGTGGCTGTCGCTGTGGCTATGGGTGTCGTTGTAGCTATCACCATTGAAATTGGATCGGTAGTTATAGCCGTAGGTGTTGCTCTGCGCGTCCCCAACAGCCGTCTTCATGACTTTGACTTGGGCCCTGTCCAGATTCGGGGGCGTCCGCGGCCGTTTCGACAGCGCAGCCCTGCGCGCCTCCATATCGTTACCCATCTTCTTGGATGATGTACCGACCAACATGGTCGTAGACGATAAATTAAATCTGCTGCGGTCATTAAGTCATTTGTGGAGATAAATTCTGAGAGGATTGTCGTCGGCGTGACTCCTTTGTAGCTCGCATGTGCGTGGTGCGCAGCGGTACGAAAGTACAAAGGGCTAGTCGGTCGCCTCTTTGCTGGGGCTCCCAGTCGGCGGTGCTATGGGCGGTACCGCTGCGAGACTGGCTACTTGGTACCAAAGGCCAAAAAAGTATGAGTCTGACCTGCCGTGGTGGTCTCCAATGGACAATTCAACGATCTACCTAGGCATCGCTTCCCAGAACACAACCCAGCAAGCAGTTAATATTCCGTTTCGAGTCATCTACTTACGTCTTCGCAATGCCACTCTGAGCCGCCTCACGCTGCTGCAGACAAGCCTCTGATAAAACCCGCGGCATTATTACCGTCGCAACCGTGGCTTCGACATCTCTGCCGAAGCCCGCCGCAGTTCTTCAACCTCTACTTGCCCTCTCGCGCAAGTAGCTACGCACACATCAGTCAAGATGTGGCTGCAAATAAAAAGATTCTCCTCTTTATCCGTTATAGAATCAAGGGCCATACGAAGGCATATAAGCAGACCTACGAGCTTACAAAACTGAGATAACAGCCAGCCATCCTTAGACGGAGGCGATCCGCAACAGCGAGAGGCAGCACACCAGACTCTCGACGGAGCATGCGTGTCGACTGGCTTGGTCCTTCATTTCCTCTCATCGCCATACCACACTTGACTTCCTGCTCGATCTGCTCGAGGGAGGTCTTGAGACCAGACTGGCCGGCTGCTTCAGTATCACTGCTGGACAGACTCCAGGGGCACCGAACCCCACCAGCGCATTCATCTCCCTTTGCGGGCTTACACAGCGCTCACACCGCTCTGGTGATCCAGGGACACAAGAGTACCCTCAAGGACCGGCTTCTCTGTCGATATCCATCAACATCTCAAGTACATACTGATCGACTGGAATCATGTCGGTTTTCACCTTTGGGACAGAGCCAACTCGGGTCTCCTCTCCATGGCACCAGCCTTCCAGGACCCCAGACGATACCGTCACCAAGCTCGAGGCCGAGCCGCAAGAAGGAGCCATTGAGTACAAGCTGCACCTCCTGCTACGTCCAAGACGCCCATACCAGACCATTACCGCCGGTACTGCTTCGGGGTCCGTCCGAGACGAGGCATCACCGGCCTGGGATCTCGTGGTAGGAGACCTGCCCAGCCTGGGAGGCTCACATGTCACGGCAGACGGGCCTTCGACACCCCTGGGCTCCAAGAAGCGGAAGCCCGCCACCGAGTACTATGCGACGACCACCGAGTCTCGCAGGCTTCGGCTGTACCACCTCACGACCCAGCTGCTCTGGAGGCTCAAGCAGTCCATGACGAACGGACCTATTGGGACTACAGAGTCTCTGATCCCAAAGCTGCCGGCTGACAGTGTCGACCTCGCAGCGGCGGTCCAGCCCGGAACCCTATGGCAGGGGCTCGAGGAGTCGAGGGGCGCTCTGTACGAGATAGGCGTATCTGACGATGGCACTTTGGTGGGGCTGCCTGATGACGAGATGGAGGAGAGCCTTCTAACCCTGCGGGTGATGGCCGCTAGTCTGGGCTGTGTCGTGAGAGTGACTCGGCGACAGTGTGTTGGGGAGTGTGAATGGTCTGACGGCCCGACGGCGACAGGAAACCCGGCGTCGCAAGTCATATATCGCGAGCAGCTGTATGTGGCCGAGGCCCTGGTGACTCCATCACGCGGGGCGGACGACAATGTCGCCGGCCTGGTGAACGAGATGCCGTTAGCTCCTCCACCGCCGGTGACGAGCGTCGATGCCAAGTTGACGGTCGAGCAGCTTCGGGTCACGCTCACTGGACCGACTGATGGTGGCAAGTCCACCCTCCTCGGGACGCTCTCGACCGGGATCTTCGACAACGGCTCGGGCAGGAGCCGTACTTTCATGCTTCGGCACCGGCACGAACTGACATCTGGCATGACGACTTCCCTCTCGCATATGTTGATCGGATACAAAAACAACGGTCTAGACGAGAACCAGATCTACAGCTTCTCGGACCGCAACATCGACTCCTGGGAGGCCATCCATGACTCCCTCGCGGGACGGGCGGTTAGTGTTCGTGTCTGATTCCGCAGGACACCTCCGATTCCGAAGGACCGTCCTGCGCGGTCTCGTCGGGTGGGCTCCTCACTGGACGCTCTTATGCCTGACCGCGAATGATGGCGAGCCGAAAGGGAGGTCGGCGTCGGCACCTCCACAAGATGAGGCGGAATCCGCACCCCTCGAGGTAGACCAGGGGAAGGCATACCTCGGCCTTTGTCTCAAGCTTCGCATGCCGCTGGTCATCGTCATAACGAAGCTTGACGTGGCTACCACGACTAGCTTTCGCAGTACCCTGACTAGGATCCTCGCCGCTGTCAAGAGCGCTGGCCGGGTCCCGAAGCTCCTGATCAAACAGAGGGTACAGTCTGACCCGACAAGGGTACCAGCGGTAGACGAGGACGACATACATCCGCTCATCTCTGAGATGCACAACAGCGGCAGTCTCCTCGACTATGTACCCATCGTGTCAACTAGTGCAGTCAAGGGTGAAGGCATTGGCTTGCTCCACGCGCTCCTGCAGAAGCTGCCGATACCGCCTACACCGACGGCACGAGACTACGTCGGCCTGGCGCTCAACCCAGAGCAGCCCGAGGCAGTCTTTCACATCGACGACAAGTTCAGCCTCTCAGCGCTCTATGGAAGCACTGTCAAAGAGGAGGAGGAAGCAGACCACGGTACGGTCGTCGCAGGATATCTCCGCTTTGGACACCTTGCGGTCGGGGATCGCATTCTGGTCGGGCCCTTCCCGCCGGACGATGACTCCAGAGCTATCACGCCGGAAGAGCGGGCGTCACCAGGCGGGGAGGGCCTGTCTGCCTCGCACCCCTCGTCGTCAGAGCTCGGCCGTCTCGCCATGCGAAACGCCATACCGGCCTCTGCCATCAAGGGCGAGTGGTACAACGCCCAGATCGTCACGATCCGAAACCTGCGCCTACCCGTACGCATACTTGAGCCGGGCCAAGCGGGCACCATTGGCATCGTCTTCGATATGCCCAAGGAGGACCTCTCAGATAGCATATTCGAGCGCCCTCCCCGACCGATGCCTAAGATCCGCAAGGGCATGGTGCTCGCTACGCCTAGCGGACACATGCTGGATACGGGCCTGTCGCTGCAGGCGGCTAGCGGCGTCACTGGCGTATTTGAAGACGAGACGACGGCCTCGCTCATCGTGGGCAGCATAGTCAAGGTGTATATCGCCAGCGTCCGCGCCTCGGCGAGAATACTGCGCGTCTCGCCCACCTGGACATATCCCGACGCCACCACCACCTCCGGGACTGGCGAGCTAGAGGATGACGAAGATGTCTTCAATATCAGCATGGAGAAGACCGACGGTCGTGAAGACCTACAGGTTGGCGACAGGACGCTGGTGTACGAGGTCCAGCTGGAGCTGCTCACGCACAGGGAATGGATCGAGATGGGCTCGCAGATGGTGATCCTAGAGGGCGGAAGCAGAGACATGTCGGGCCTGGAAGGGTTCGTGGGCAAAGTTATAGAGATTACGGAGTAAGCGATACACAAGCGTTGTTGGCATCAGGTTTGAAGGTTGTTTTCTTTTCTTTCCTCTCCCTTTTTTCCTCTCTCCCAATACTCCTATCAAAGCATACAATTTGGGTCATTGCTGTTCAGCTCTGGCGATCGATGTTCATAGAGGTAGGATGGGAACTATTTTGCCTTGCGAATATCCACATCCTACTTTAGTTCTTGGGTATATAGCGCATGTATACATTATTCGTGTCGGCATGTTCAGCTCAGTTCCTAGAACTGCTCGTCTCGACCGGCTGTCTTCTGCTGCCACAACCCTGTGCTTGTGACATTAGGTTCCCCCCGGCCTCTACGCCCTGACAAGCCCGTAGAAGAGCGTCCAGGTCAGGACGAAGCCCGCCAGCCCTCCCATCAGCCCACTCGTCCACAACTCCAGCGGGCCCCGGAAGTAGCGGCTCGTGTCGAGGGCCGGCTTGCCAGCGGCGACGGACTCGGGGGCGACGTGGACAAAGTAGAACAGCAGAGCAGTCAACAGGGTGAAGACGATGTAGAAGAGGAAGCCGTCGTAGGACTCGAGGCCGAGGATGCCAGCGGCGACGCCAAAGAGGGAGGCGGTTAGGGACTGGAGGTTGGAGAGGGTCTGGTAGGTTATGAGGGGTAAATATCAGCTGGGAGAAGGATGAAGAGCGGGGATAAAGGGCCAGCCGTGGCACAGACTGACCTTTGTGTTGTGGACGACAGACTCGTTCACGATAGGCGAGATCTGGAGCTCCTTCTCGGTGGGCATCTTGGCGGTGTTGTGAGGGCGCTCGCTATCCCTGGTTGTTCACCATCCCAGCTTCCCTCTTCGGGACGGAAAAGAAAAAGTATGTGTCCGGCTGTATTTCCTTAGTATGTAGAGGGCGTGTTTCAGCTTGATTGATTGATTAGTCCACGGTGATGGTGGTGGCGAGGCGGAGATGGTAGTGGTGGGATTGCTCTGACGCCGTCGTCAACGATGTTGAACTGCAACAGCACAGCTGCAGCTGTTTGTGGCCTGCCCAGTGCGGTTAGGGACCAGGCGGAGATCCACTGTGCACCCTTCCCCCCTGCGCCCCTCTTGACCCCCCTGTGGAGCTGGGCTGCATACCACCATAGCACCATGCTTTAGTGCTGTAGTACGAGTACGTGCTGCAGTAGTACTACTGGAAAGTACTGGCTCCGGCCAGGGCCTGGTGTGTTTCGAAGATCGACCCGATAGAGCCCCCCTGCAGAATGGCACCTGCCATGCCCAGGTCCCAAGAGCCTGGCGACCACTCAAGTCGGCTCGCTAAGTAATTACATAGTACGTACACTGCAGGCGCAGGCTTTGACGAGCGGATCGCGGCCGAGGCCTGCACACCGACTCTGAACCCCCCCAATCGTCGGATTTGGTGTGTCGGTGGATTTGACTGAGAACGAGAGAAAGAGAGAGAGAGGGAGTGTGTGCGCGTGTCTGTGTCTGCGTCGACTACAAGCCAGAGAATCCGACCAGGTCTTCTTCCTCCTCCTCCTCCTTCTCTTCCCCCCTCCTCGTCTGCATTGGTGGCTCTCTCTTCCTCATTTAACTTTAATCTCGAACCCCCCTCCCCTTGCCGACATAACAATCACCGACAAGCGAAGCGGACAAGTGAGGTGCGCACAGAGAGACAGGCCAAGCTCGTGTCCTCCTTGTTCGCATTGTCTTGGACAGTTCCATTTAGAGATTCTGCTTCGCTACCGTTTTCGGTCGACGTGACGGAGATCAAACTTCCCGAGTCCGCAGATCCGAATCCCCTCGAGGCTTCTTATTTGACCATCGAAGCGCTATTACGGTTCTCGAGTAGCGGCGATCTCGTCTCTCGTCTAATCTCACGTCACCACAGCATATCGCTCGCCTCACTCCTAGTCAGTCTCTGACACAGTCCAGCCCTACCAGCAGCAAAAAGTTTCGTTCCGTTTCGCTTTTTCTTTTTTTTGGGTCGACGTCGCGGCTACGGTACCAGTCAGGATAGCATACGCACCAAAGTCTGTGCTGTGTGTGTGGCCTCGAGACAAGCAGCACTGCCCTCCCCCCTCCCCCCCCTCCTTGGAGAGAGCCAACAACCTCCTCAGCGCAGTCCGCCACTACGTCCGTTCAGGGTCCAGACTCGGACGTCTCGCACTTGGATGTGAGGCCCTCGGGTGCTTAGCTGCTCCCGATTTAGAGGCAGCCGTAAGACTTGGCCTGCCCGTCGGTACCAAGGTCATTTTGCTCTGATCCCTCCGTATTACATGGAGACGGTAATCTACGACCAGACGCCGCTCGCCGAGTACCTCAAGGGTCAGTAGCAGCAGCCTTCTCCATTGCTTTCTGTCTTTGCCTATCGCGTCGTTGCCTTCTCTATCGCACCCCTATTCCTATCCCCTATCTTTGCTGCGTTGATGTTCTTTTGTTGTGTCTCCCTCCGTGGAGACACCATGAGGCCTTTCGCGCTGACATCGCTTCTCACCACCATAGACGAGGGCGAGGAGCACCAACGTGACTGGGCCATCCAGGAGCCCGACGTCGTGATCGACACGCCGCCGCCGAGCCCCCCGAGCCCCTCGACCTCCTCCTTCGCTCCCACCGGACGGCCCCTCGTCAAGTCGCGCTTCCGGTCTAGGATCCCCGATTCCCTGAACATCAACCTCGCCAGGAGCGCCATCACATCCACGCCCCTGAGGAAGAAGCGCCTGAGCTCTCTGCAGCATGGCGCCACCAAGGTAGCAACGAAACTCGACCGGGCCGACAATTCCAGGTTCATCGAGCAGTTCCGGTACACGATCGTCGCGTCGCAGCTCCTGAGCGGGCACTCTATCCTAGCCCAGCATGCCCCCGTGCAGAGCTCGGCGATGGAGGCCGGGGGAGCCAGGACCCGAGCGTGCCGTCGCAGACTGGCCTGATCCTCACGGCGGTTGGCGCGCTCGGCCTGGCATGGTTCATCAGGTGGTTGTATAACGGTGGGATCACAAACATGACCAAGAAAAGAGTGGCGGTCTTCATCGTGGTGTCTGCCGTGGCAGGGGTCGCCTCACAGGCCTACATCCGCCAGCAGTGGCTCAGATATGTTCGACAGCAGGTCTTGGCGGAAGCCGCAACCTACGTCTCCAAAGCACAGGACTTCGACAGTGCATCGAGTGCCGCGTTAGCCCTGATCCAGGAGGTAGAACTTGTCTCGCGCGGCTACCGGCTCAGCACACCACTGCCGCCCATCAGCCGGATCGAGGACCGCAGCCAGACGCGCAGATGCGTGCGGCTCAGGAGAGCGCTGAGGAAGAGCTTTGGGGAGATCATCTCCAAGTACGAGCAGGCGTCGTCGATGGTGAAGGGCTTCTCCGAGCAGCTGGACCTGGAGCGATACTACGACATCTACGACATCAGCGATCTGGACATGTCGGATGCTCTGCAGGGATACTCGGAGGGCGAGTTCGAGGACATGGAGTCGCTCAGGACCTTGAAGGCAGTAGCCTCGCGCTTCCACGTCATGCGCAAGATGTTTCTCTGCGCCCTGCTGTCGATGGAGGCCCAGGGAGACGAGACTGACTTTATGAGGTGGACCACCGTCGTAGAGTCCCTGCGGATGCTAGACGAAACGACGACCGAGTCCTATGCGCGACTCAAGTCTATCCTGAGCGAGGAGGACTCGTTCCCAGCACCCGCCCCGATAGGAGATAAGGGCCCCCTATCGCCCGGACGTGAAAGATGGCGGTCGCAGCTGAGAAAACTCAACTCCTTGACCACCGGTATCCGTGGACTGCAGGCAAAGATGACGTTGTTGCGGGAAGAATCCGACCGATCCCTGAACGAGGCCACCGATATATCCGAGTTGGGGCCGAACCTGATGGCGCAGTACGAGTCGATCGGCCAGGACCTGAAGATGCTGCAACAGGCATGGGAAGACGGCAAGACCGCACTGGCATCAGGTATCGACCGGAACGAGAAGCGCCTGTCGTCAATCAGCGGCATGCTGTCGCCAAATTCCCTCAGCGGCCTGTCCACAGTCGAAGAGAAGAGCGGCGGTGGCGTCGAGGATGCACTACGGGCGCTGACGGGAGAGGCATCTGACCGCGTGGACCTGACCAGCAACTCGGGCGAGAGTGAGGAGGTGTTCGAGGCAGTGGCGACACCACTACGGCCCAGGAGCACCATGACAAGAGACGAGAGGATAGCAAAGATGCGAGAGGACAGAGAGAGGAGGGCCGAGATGAGGGATAAGGTCGATGCCAGCCGCGGGATGCTGAAGGAGCTCGAGATGGTCATCAACCTGAGGCCCAACAAGAACAGCAACAGGAGGCAGACGATGCCGCCTATCAAGGCGAGCAGGGTCGTCTCGATGTGAGCGCGCGTCTGTGCGAGTTCCCTGAGCGACATTGGTAAACCGGTGTCAGCTTTTCTTTTATGACTGACGTCTTTTTTCTTTTTTTTCTTCTTCTTTACTTTTTCCGTCTCTCGATCCTCTGTTTTTCTTTCCATTGGCACTTACTATCGCATCCTCTCGGGCCGGCGTTCCAAACTGGTGGCAGGTTATAGTATCATCCCTCATCCTGCTTTCTTTTAAGTATATACTCTGCTTTTCTCTCTCTCTCTCTCTCTTCTTTTTTTTTTTTTTTTTTTTTTTTTTTTGTGTGTGTGTGTCTGAAAAGAAAAAGGGATATGCGCAGAGGTAATTTTCCTCCAGTGTTGGGTTTGAGTGTTTGATACGTACCTATACTATACCATAGATCTCAGGGTGGGTAGGGAAGAGGTGTCTTCTTTTGGGTGCAGCGCTGAGCATGGCCCTGCTGTATATCCAGGAAGAGGAATATAAATCAGCATAATGTTTGTTGGCTACTGCTTACATGATGGAGATCAACCAGTGTGTCAGATCAGCTTTGTATGTATAAAGAGAGACATACACCATAAGCCTGTGAATAAACAAAGACTATGTATGGTTGGTTCGTGACCAGAGAATATTTGAGTAAACTGTATGTGGTTCATTGCTTGAAAAAAGCAGCATAATCCCCCAGACATCATGGCACAATCAGGGCTGCTGCATGAAGGTGGTATTCTTTTGTTTTGAGATGGTTATGTTATTGTTTATGAGTATTTGCTGTTAGGGGTGCAACAGGGGCAGAGTTGCTGCTCCTAGGGCGTGGGTTGACAGACCAGCGGTGAGACCCACCTCTGTAGGCAAGCAACCGTCAGGGCTCCAGGGTTCCTGGGCAGCGCGCAAGGGCTCCCTGCAGCACCTGTACATGGTACCCGACCCATCAAAGCTATAATGGATGACGCGGGGGAGCGCGTCTCCTTCGCGTCGTGGGTTTTTATTGAAAAAGAGGCTCTCACTTGCTGCTAGCTTTCCCCTCTGATACAACAAACACAACATCGACCTCATCTCTGCACAAACACAGCTGTCTACTACCAAGCTTATATCAGACCCCTCCGACACCTTTCTTTTTCATTTAATACGTCCATCCCATCAGGACAACCCTTTTCCCACATTCAGTAAGCTCCCACACTGTTTCCACAGACAGCAACACAGCCTGGCAACCCCTCTTTTTGAGTGCAAGTAAATCCTGACAGAGCCACAGAAATGCTTGAGGCACGTTTGGAACAGGCGAGCATCCTGAAGAAGGTAAGGCAACATCCGTTCCCATCTCCTAGAAAGAAAAGAACATCTCCTTCCACGCCCTCACGGGAGTCTTGCTTCATCTGACGCCGCCGCTCTCGTGCCCTACAGGTGGTCGACGCTATCAAGGACCTGGTGCAGGACTGCAACTTCGACTGTAACGATAGCGGCATCGCCTTGCAGGCCATGGACAACTCGCACGTGGCGCTCGTGTCGATGATGCTCAAGGCCGACGGCTTCAGCCCCTACCGCTGCGACCGCAATATCGCGCTGGGCGTCAACCTGACGTCCCTGACCAAGGTGCTGCGCGCCGCCCAGAACGAGGACATCCTGACCCTCAAGGCCGACAACTCCCCCGACTCGCTCAACCTGACCTTTGAGTCTGCCGAGAACGACCGCATCTCCGAGTACGACCTCAAGCTCATGGACATCGACCAGGGAGCACCTGGGCATCCCCGAGACCGAGTACGCCGCCACCATCTCCATGCCGGCCGGCGAGTTCAGACGCATCTGCACCGATCTGCTGGCCATGTCTGAGTCTGGTAAGAATACAAGAATCCTGTTGCTCCTCCTGAGATGGCGTTTTCTACCCGATATTGTTTTCCACAAGACGGAGAGAGGTGGTGCTGACCCCTGTGGCTTCTCCACCATAGTTACCATCGACGCGAGCAAGGACGGTGTCAAGTTCGCCTGCACCGGCGACATCGGCAACGGTGCCGTCACCCTGCGCAGCCACCAAAACGTCGAGAAGCCCGACCTAAACATCGATATCGAGCTCAGCGAGCCCGTTTCCCTGACCTTCTCTCTGAAGTACCTGGTCAACTTCTGCAAGGCCTCGGCCCTGTCTACACAAGTCAAGATCTGCCTGTCCAACGAGGTGCCCCTGCTCGTTGAGTACTCAATCCAGGGCACCAGCTGGCTGCGGTTCTACCTGGCACCAAAGGTGAGGCTCACGGCCTGTGCTGATACAGTATTTCCAATATGAACTCATGGCTAAACTTCCTCTTAACAGATTGGCGACGAGGAGTAGATGGCTGAGGGATAGGCGCGTGATGTATTGATAAGGAATGTTGACGACCAGGTGACGCTGGTGACTTGCAAAGAGACGCTGCGGCATGGCCAACAGGATAACATCTATCACGAGACGAAGGAGCTGTTGCGTAGGAGTCAAGCCGACGTGCGTCTTTGGAGAAGAGGGAGTTGCAGGATACTGCGCTACACCATAGAGCATTATCTGGAGGGCATGGGCGTGTTTATTTGGGACGAGAAGAGCCTACATCTCATATTCAACCGTAATGGGAAACCACAAAAAAAAGAAAAAAAAGAAGCAAAACAATCAAGTATCTGAACCATGTAGGCATATGACTCTCACCACGCACCACTCAGGGAAGACAAAGAATGGTTGAGCGCTGCGGGTACCTTGCACCAGCACCAATGCGGATGAGGGATGCACCGATGATCGCAGCTGGGCGGGCGGATGTGCATGCAGGGCAGCGTCACAGCGCAAACGTGGGGTCTCTTCCTGCCCCCCGCCGACCGGACGCGACTGCGGGGCACTTTTTTTCCCCCCCTGCGATAAAGCGCCTTGAGGCACCAGTCCACTGCCGGCCACTCCGTTTGTCATTACACAGCATATTTCTAGACGATGACTCTTTACTTGACCTCACTGATGTCCATACAGCAGACGTACTTGTTGCATAAACCCCATAAATTCTCTATTCGCCGTCAATTGGATCTTTGTATTGAATAGACTACTGAAAGCCCATCCTGCCTGTCTTTACAAGGTTGCCTCGTCTCGTCTGGGCCGCTCTTTACTCGCCATACCCTTACAACGAACAAATTCCCCTCTCCCGACCCCGAGACCGCCGACGACGATGTCGACAGACCTGCCAGTTCCGGAGACCCGTGTTCTGGCCGTCGCCAGCCATGTACGGAAAAGTACCCCGTCCCCATGTTGAGAGATACAGAGCCGAGAAGAGGATCACAGCCATGCTGACAAGATGCGAAGGTCGTCTCCGGGTAAGTCTCGCGCACCCAATCCCGGGCTGAAGACCTGGCTGCTCAGCAGAGGAGAAGAAAAAGGAGGGGAAGAAGAGTAGTTTTTGGCTAACCAGAGAGCCCCAGCTATGTTGGTAACAAGATCGCCGTGTTCACGATGCAGTCGCTCGGCTGCGATGTGGCCGCGCTGAATACGGTGCAGTTCAGTCAGTCTACCTTGCTCTTTAGTCTTATGGTCTCGTCATAGTTGAACTACTCTCTGATACTTTTCTCCCTGTCTCTTTCTTCTGGATATAGGCAACCACACCGGCTACAAACAGGTCAAAGGCACCAAGGTCTCCGCGCAGGAGATCACCGACCTCTACGAGGGCCTCAAGCAGTCCTACCTCGACGACTTCGACATGATGCTGTCGGGCTACATACCGGGCGCGGAGGCGGTCCAGGCCGTGGGACGCATCGCGGAGGAGCTCAAGGATAAGGCGAGGGGAAAGGGCAAGCCAGGTTCCTTCTTTTGGGTGCTGGACCCCGTGATGGGCGACAACGGCAAGCTCTACGTTGCGCAGGACGTCGTGCCTGCGTACAAGAGTCTTTTGCCGCACGCCGACCTGATCCTTCCGAATCAGTTCGAAGCCGAGTACGTGGTGAAACCCCCTCTTTCCTAGCATGCAGAGGAAGAAGCGCAAGTGTTGCTCATCAAAGCGGGGAAAACCCTCCCATGAACAGACTCCTCTCTGGCGTCGAGATAACAGACATGGCCTCCCTCACCCGCGCGATCGAGGTTATCCACGACACCTACCACGTGCCACACATCATCCTGACCTCCGTCTCTCTCGACACATCCACCCCGTCCTCCACCCCGTCGTCCTCCTCCTCTTCCCTCCCCAACAGCAGGCCTCCTGTCCTCTCCGTCATCGGCTCGACCATGACATCAGACCGCAAGCCCCGCGCCTTCAAGATCCGCTTCCCGGCCATCGACGCCTATTTCTCCGGCACAGGCGACATGTTCGGCGCCCTGATGGTGGTGCGCATGCGTGAGGCTGTGACCAGCAGCCCCGAGGCTCCGTCGCTCGGGACCACCGCCTCGTGGCTCAGCCCGGACAACGTGGGCCCTCTGGACCTGCCTCTTGCGCGGGCCGCCGAGAAGGTGCTGGCCAGCATGCACGAGGTGCTTGACGCGACGTGCGAGGGAATGAAGGCTGAGGTGGCGAGGGTGAAGGCGGCGGCCGGGGGCATGGACGAGAAGAGAATGCACCTCGCGCGGTCTAAAGCGGCGGAGCTGAGGCTGGTGAGGCATCTGGGCTCCCTGAGAGATCCGAAGGTGGAGTTCAAGGCGCAGAAGATGTAGACTGGGTTAAACCGGGTGCGCGGTTAGAAATGGTCATGGTTGCATCGCTCTGGAGCATTTTGATAGAAATTAGAATGATAAAGCAAGACAAAAGTAGAAGGAAGAAGGGGAAATGGTTGCGCATTGCATATCAATTCATGGTTTTCGTCACTAGTCTATGAAACGCGTCTTATCTCACTTATGCCTCGCGCCAACATTAGGCGTTGTGTTGTATACAGACGTCTCTCTTTCCAAACGCACCACCACAAATCTGCTGAGGAGTTATTATCTTCCAAGAGCTTATCCGAAGCGCCGCAACCTATCAATGCTTGTTCACGGCATGATCATTCCAATGCGCGTTCATCTGATCGATAATCCAGCGATGCGCGACCGCTCAGAGCGGAGTCCCGATCCAGCAAGCGTCCGAGAACCCAACGCGATGCTCGATCCACGGCCACGGGACATCCTTTCCCTTCGCCCTCAGCCTGGTGGTCTTCTCCACTACGTTCGGCGCACTGGGCAACTGTCCTGCGCGCAGCACAGATGCCTTCTTCTTCTGCCACCAGACACTCTAAGACGATGGCTGCTGCTGGCCATTCTCCCCACCAGCGCCGTTCACAGCTCCGGGAGCGACCTGCACCTCGACCGCGGGCGCGGGGGCGGCGTCCGTGGCGCCATCAGTGGTCGCGCTGACCGTCGTGACGAGCTTCGAGCCGAACCCGCCGGTCGAGCCAAATCCGCCGGCGCCACGCACGCTATCCTCGAGCTCGGCTACCTCGACCACCTCGGGGGTGTAGATGCGCTCCAGCACGAGCTGAGCAACGCGATCGCCCTCGGAGACGGGGAAGTCGGCCTCGGAGTGGTTGAAGAGGAGGATCTTGACCTGACCGCGGTAGTCTGCGTCGATCACGCCTGCACCGGTGTCTATGAAGTGCTACATGGGTTGATGTTTAGCTAACCAGTCGAGGTTCGGCTTCCGTGGGGGAGTCTTGAGGATCGCATACCTTGGAGGCCAGGCCAGAACGCGGAGCGATGCGGCCGTCTGAGGTGCTATGGTCAGTCTTCTTCTGAGCAAAGCGCAAGAACAAGGAGGAGTCGCAAAGAAGAGAGCGCACAAGTTCCTGGCGGGCATGCCATGCTGATGTCCGTGTCGACAAGAGCCTTGCCACGTGCTGGGATGACGGTGGGCTTGGACGCGTAGATGTCGTAGCCGGCGGCGAAGGTGCTGCCGCGGGTGGGCAGGCGGGCCTTCTCCGAGAGTCTCTTGATCATGAGCGGGGGAGCGGCCATCGTGTCTGCAGGTGAGCTGGTGGGCGTGTTGGCGTTGGTGGCAGTGTTCTCGTCAAGCTTGACACGCTTGGCTGGATGGGAAGCTGATGATGGTGATTGGAGAGTACTTTCGGTGGTCATGTTCTGGATAGGTCAGACGAGAGGAGGTAACGGAGAATTGTTAGTGTCTAACGGAGAGGAGAGAGAGTGTGTGTGTGTGAGCAAGTAAAGTGGCAGATATTATTTTCCTCTTCCCGGTGGGTTCTCTGGTAAGGTTTTGAACCATCGGGAAGAGCGACGCGTTCAAGACGCGACTTACAGTAACACTTTAACGCCCCTCCCCTGTCTGATGATGTACCTTCTTCCTATATTTGCTTTTTTTTTCCCCTTCAATTTTTCTTTTTTCTTTTCTCTCCTTTCATCTCCGTATTCGGGGCGACCCTAGTTTCAGATTTCTTCTGATATTCTAAATGACATGGCCATTTCATCTCAACGAAACTGAACTGCTGATCAGTGATAGTGTCTGAAAAGTAGTACTTCGACCCTCGTACTTAAAAGCAGGCAGCACTTGATTGGCCAATCGACTAGTAGTAATACAACACCACATGCTGCATGGGTTCTCATGTTCTATCTCCGACTGATCGCAATCAAAATTATATTGAGAAAAGACCATCCCGCCGTGAGACATGTGTGCCAATGTCGACTTGTATATTATTTCGGATATTAGCTCGCCGAATAATATCAACTTATCCATCTGTTAGTGGGGGGCTATTGCATGCTGTCCCCGAGAAAAAGCCAATGCCACTGGGCGCTGCAAGAAAGTATTGATTTTGCACCGGCACCTCATACGACCTTGTGTGCACCAGTCAAGTGTGGTGGACAGCAGCAGAACGGAGCTGAGCGCATGGCTAAGAGATCAATCCCACCGCCAAAGCAGTTTAATCTCCAATTTCTCTACCAAAATCCACCAATCTCAGGCGCTTTGAATCCCGCGGGTGAAATTCAGCCACCTTGACTCGGGTCAGAAACCGAACGGATGCCGATTCCTCAGGGATATCGATATACGCTTCGGAGCCGGACCCTTGGCTGCCAACAGCCTGTTCATCAGCTCCTCGACCAACCTCTGCATCTCGTCCCCGGCGGCGGCTCGCCTGTCGAGTTTAGCCTCCTCGTCATCCTCACCCTCACGATCCTGGCCCCCACCAAACATGTGGTCTATCCTCCTCTGTCGTCGATCTGGCGAGATATCGGCCTTGAGTTTCTTTCGCTTGCCTGTCGCGCTGAACCCAGCCTCCAGGGTTTCTGCGTCCATGTCCATCATGTCGCCAGCCACCGGACCACCCATCTGTTCCGCTGCCAACAGTATAGCTAGACGCTCGTCAATGAAGGAGCCTAGTAGCTTAAGCAATCTTGACCTGTCTGTATCTGTCTCCTTGATTTGCCTCTTGAGCTCCGAGATCTTTTCGCGCGCAACCTGCCCAGGGCTCATCGCGGTCCTCGACTCAATGCCATTCCGCAGTGACTCGATCCGATGCTCCAACGCTTTCGTGAGAGCCTCCTGGTCAGCCAGGCTGGCCCTCTCAGTCTCCAGCTGTTCCTGCGCACTCTGTAGAGTGATCTTTTGCGAGGCGAGGAACCTGTTGGACTCCTGAATGGTCGAGTTGGTCGTGCGCAAGGCAACAAGCGCTGGTACGACAGAGTCAGGAAACGGCATCAGAGGCTCGGATGCTGCCACCTCTCTGTACGCCTCAGCTACGGCGTCCAGCTGCTGTTTCGTGCCAACTGCCGCTGCGCCATTAGGCCTCCCTCGACTTTGCTGTCTCCTGGATACAGTAGCGAGTTTCTCATTCTCCTACTATTGCGTCAGCAGAGAGTCCTTAGTCGCAAGTCTTGCTAGGCGAAATACCTCCGCGAGCGACCGCTTAAGCTGCTCAATCTTCTTCTGCAGCTCTTTCCGTGAGCGGTCCAAGTACGTGGCGTGCAGATCCTCGCTCGTCACCACCACCGCAGGGTCCTCCATTTTCCTTGACCAGGCCTACACGTCCTTGTCACAGGAGAGTGTGGCGGCTGATATCTTCGGACAGAGAAGCCGCTGCTTGCTTTGAGTGACCCGCCGACACTGCTGACGCTCTCTCCGCCGATGCTGCCCTTAGCGTGTCGCGTGTCGACGCGTCTCTTGGAGCCTCGAGATTCACTCGTAGCTTTGATGCGATAGCCGCTGGTCCGAACGTACTATTGCTGATTGGCTGCTTGGCCCTGTCCAGATTTCTGTTTGTTTCTTTCTTTCTCTTTTTCCGAGTCAAGGAGCGGTGGGTGTTGCACAGCACAAGGAAGAGCGGTTTCAAGGGGATGTTACTTTTGCCCATCCCATCATGCAATGCGCCGATGAATCAGAGATGGCAGTGTCGGAAGACCGGATAAAAAGTTCCGTGGATGGAGGGGCAAGGTCTGAGAGCAACAAAAAAGCAGCTTCATGTATCATATAGATAGCGGGATTGGCAAGCTGACATGACCGTGGTGCTGCTATTACATATGTAATTTCTCCTGGCAAGCCTCGTTGCGCCGTGGGCGCTGGAACATTCCTCGGATAGAGACAATCACCATTCATTAGTACATAGTAGATGTCTTTGAACGCCTAATGCAACCCTGAGAGACGGGCAGGGCAGGGTGTACAGGGGATCCTCACAGGGGCCAACAGCCTTCGTCCTTGGGGGCCTGCGGGTGGCTGCTGGCCTGGCCAGGGCCGTTGCTTGGCTCAGAACTTTGTGTCACTCACTGCCTTGACTGCGTTGGAAAGCACGGACCACATGACTTGGACCCACAGTTGAATCTGTTGCGCGCGGGTGAGAGGCAAGGCGCAAGGAATTCGGAGCTAGCTTGTTCTTCACACGGCAGATGGGGGGGCGTCCTGTTCTTTTTCCTCCTCGCGTTTCGAGCCCGTCCAGTCTTCCTTCTCTCGACTATCATATCACCAAATCCTTACTTTTTCCACCCCCTGCCCTTTCAACCTCCACTCGCATCTCTCTGACCCCCTCGCGCAGGGCCTGAGAAGTTCGCCACGGACACGAGGCCTAGCTGCTTTTTTCAGCCCAGCCGTTGGCATCATTGCGACCGGTCTGCTGCACGTTTGATTTTCCTTGACGCCCCCTGTTTTCGCCAGCCCGCCTGGTCCCCCCCCCCTCCCCTGTGTGTGGTTGATCTTAACAGGTACGAACAAAGGAACCCTTCCCTCCTGCCTCGTCTGTGACACCCGACAGGCTTGTTGCTTCTTCTTTCTTCTTCTCTTCTTCTTTTCAAGGTCCATCATACACGGGACATAGCGTGCTATCAGTGTGCGCAGACGACCCTTACTGTTTCAGCACCCACTTGCCCCTTCCCTGCCTGCCCCAGCTCCCAAGCTCCCAGGCTATCTTCCCAGGGAGCCCACAATTTGTTAACATCGAGCTATTTCACCTCACCTCACCTCCACGGACATCCTCTTCCCAACCTGTTCTTGCCCTCTTTACCAAGAAGGGACAGGCTAAGAAGCAGACAATCTGACAGGCCGCAGACAGATTCGCTTAGAGCAAGCAGAAGCGCCCCACCAAGCAGCTCCTCAGCTGACCGACACGATACAACGTCGCGTTGGACATAACGAGGTATCTACCTGAGACGGCGATTCTAGGTTGCTTGCTTCTCCTTGTGGAGGTGCAAAAGAAAGGTTTGAGCTGTGGTCTCTCGGCATTCTGACTGCCCTTTCTACCTCTTCGCATCTGCCAACTTCTGAGTTCTTTTTGAGCACAAACGTCAACTTCTCAAACCTCCCATCTTTTCCCGCCTCGTCTCCCTTGACTACCTACCTACACAACTACCTGCCTCTGCCCGACCACTCAACCTCAGCCTCCCACACGATCCTAAACTGCAACCTGCCTTGGCACGATACCTCAGCCCGTCCAGCACTCCACGTCTCCTACCGCCTGGCCAGCATCCTGAGCAGGTTACACACACCACAACCCATCTGAGGCAGTCATCAGAGAGGCGTTGTTCTCCCAACACTTGACCTCTCTCCCGCTGCGCTAGCAAAGCAATCGCCTGTTTGCGACTGTCTCTCCTGGCGCATCCTGCACTGCATCGAGCTCCCTCGCCGTCGACCCCGTCTATCTACTCGATTCGTCCAGCCCATACCCGACACGCCACTGCACCTGCACGTTTTCCTTCGCGAATTCGCCCCACAGGTGTAGATTAAGAACAACAACAATTGAACTACTATTCCAAGAAAAGAACCAAGAATAATCACTTTGACCCGGGAAAAGCTCCGGACTTAGTTACATACCCATCATGTCGGCCTCACCCCCAACCCAGTCGACCAAGCGTCCCCTGGAGGAGACCTCCTCCCCTTCTAGGACTGATCAGCCTGATGCGAAGCGGCCCGCCCTCGACAAGGTCATCCGAGGCGACGAGGAAGAGGAGGAGCTGAGGGAGTCACCGTCCGAGAACGGCCACACCGAGGTCGCGGAGCTCTCCCTGCCGGAGATCCCAAAGACGGAGACAAAGACCAACGGCGAGAAGACAGAGGCCAAGGAGGGCCAGGGTGAAATTGTCGTGCCCGAGCTCACCTCCGAGGCGAAGGCGATCGTGAGCACGCAGAGTGGACCGGGCAGCACAACTCAGGCGTCTTCCGCGGCCGCCCACGACGAGACCGCCTGGATCCACATACGCGCTGTCATCACCAGCCCAGAGGCCGCCACGATCATCGGGAAAGGTGGCGAGAATGTGTCCAAGATCAGACAGATGTCCAGCGCTAAATGTACAGTCTCGGACTATCAGAAGGGTGCCATAGAGCGCATCCTCACCGTCAGCGGCAGCGTTGATGCCGTTGCCAAGGTTCGTAAAGTTCAAGGCCTGGTGTGTCGGTGTCGATCGGTTCACTAACCTGACCAGGCTTTCGGTCTCATCATCCGTACTCTCAACAACGAGCCGCTGGTGGAAGCCTCGAACCCTCAGTCCAAGACGTATCCACTCCGACTGCTCATCCCGTCCATCCTGATAGGCTCTATCATCGGTAAGGGCGGTGCCCGGATCAAGGAGATCCAAGAAGCTTCAGGCGCCAGGCTCAATGCCTCCGACTCGGTTCTGCCGCTCTCCACCGAGCGTTCCCTGGTTGTAATGGGTGTTGCAGATGCTGTCCACATTGCTACGTACTATGTGGCGAGCACACTCCTCGAGCAACTGAACGAGCGATTCGGAGGCCCTGCCGCCTCCGCATACGCCACGCGCAGCGGTGGACCGACCGGCGCGATTCCTGGTGGAATGCAAGTGGTTCCATACATGCCTCAGCCGGCCGGTGGAAACTACGGCCGGACCGAAAACTACGGTAGAAACAACCCCCGTCAAGACCCCCGCTCGCACCAGATGCCACAGTCATACGCGCCTCCATACGGTGCGCAGCCTCACCCGGCCCAGCCGAACCCTGCAGTCCCCATGCACTACGGCGCACAGGCTGGCGGCGCGTATGGCCCAGCACCTCACATGCAGCCTCACCATGGTCCTCACGCCGGTCCGCATGTCCACGGTGGCCCTCAGGCACAGCCGATGCACGGCGGCCCTGGAATGCCAGGCGCCCCTCTGACGCAGCAGATTTATATTCCTAATGACATGGTCGGCGCCATCATCGGCAAGGGTGGTCAGAAGATCAACGAGATTCGGCAGATAAGTGGCAGCGTCATCAAGATCAACGAGCCCCAGGACAACAGCAACGAGCGGCTGGTCACCATCACTGGCACAGAGGAGTGCAACCGCATGGCCCTGTACATGCTGTACTCGAGACTCGGTGAGAGCTCAAACAAGGACCCTTCCCAGGCTGGACGAGGCTAACCTTCCTATCAGAGAGCGAGAAGCATCGTATCTAGGTGACTCGCGAGAGTCATCTTGTGCGATCGTTATACGACCGTCCCACCTTGGGGCCCGGCCTTGTTAGACAAGTCTAAGCATACTTCACACACGAGTCAAACGGATTGTGTCGGTCCTTCCGACAGGGCGGAGTTATGAGGGGGTTACCACAAAAAAAACAACGTTCGTCGTCAAATTGCAGATGAACACAAGCAAATTGAAGGTTATGGTGAAATTTTTAGCTCCGTTTGGGAGGAAAAGGACCCTCTAATGAACACGTTCACTTCATTTACTCACTCTTACCCGCTCACCTGCTGTCCCTCTCCACGTTGACGCTCTTGCCTGTATCTACCCATTCTCTACCTGCTTACCCGCCCGCCCGCCTTGGACTCCTGACATGACGTCCCACTATCCGTGATATCACAAGCATTCTTCCACCCTGTCCTGCCTATCAGTCTGCCCATATCCACAACTACTTCTCTCACCTGGTCTCTTGTTGCTGACGAGTCCTCGGCGGAAAGGACTTCTGGGATCTCGAGCTGAGGCCAATTTTGTGGCATACTGCTTGTGCACAATCCCGTCCTCCCCCCCCCCCTCCCCACAACTCTCCCTTGGTCTTCGTTGTTATATCTAATTGTGGTCTTGAAACTTGTCATTTCTGTCATCATGATTTAAGACGAGTTGCTTGCTGATAGGTGCTTTTTGGACAGGATGCGCAAACAACTACAAGCTTCCAGAACGACAGCTATCTGATCCTCCTAGACTTGAAGGGCAGAGAGCCTTTGGTCGGTGTTGCGCAACCTTTACTTTTACGTGATATCCAACTAGAAGATCTTGAAAGTCTGCATGATAGAATGTGGCGGGCATGCTATAGATCTATGCAGAGCGAACTAGTAACCCGGCCTCGGATCAGAAAGTAGATGCCTTGCTCACATTCAGGTACAGCTTTCCCTTGAAGCAACTGAGATACTGTCGTAATGAATATGTGTAAGTGGTTAGTAATTAATATCTCCGTATTCATGTACTCAGATCTTCCGTCATGCCGATCAAGAAGATCTTGCAGACTCCATGCTGTAGGGATTCGGTACACGTTATGGTTATGCATCGACATCTGATATCAAGGTTTATATAGCATCAATTTCATCTGGTGTCAATTTCTGACGTATCAGTTTTAATTCCCAGCGCGCGAGTTGACAAATCCCAGTACGAGAGCATATAACAAAGAGCCCTAGCAATATCCTACAATTGATCAAACAATTGACTTGCTCCTATACTCCAAGAAACTGTTGCGACCATAACGATGCGTCCACCCACCCCTCATATATTGTTCTTGTATCACAATTTTGCGACAGGCGGAGACTTTTAAGACGTAGGCCCATGAACCCAGCTAGGAAGAAGGCAAACGTTAGCTGTAAGTGCATCACGGGTGGTACGAGTTCCCGAGTGAGGATGAGGGTGCTTACTTGTTCCACATCTTGCCGATGAAACCAGGCGCTGGCCTCTGTTCACTTAAACTCTGTCGGCGTGCCTGAATCTTGGGGTCGTTAGGCCGCTTGTTGTCGTGGAGAGAGGCGAAGAGGGGGCCTGATCCTCGGCGGGCGCTCGTGGTGGGAGAGACGGGAGATCCGGCAGAAGAGGAGGAGGAGACAGACTCGGAGCGTGTAGACTTGGGATCCATGTTGGATGTAGATTGTGGTAGTTTACCTTGAAGCAGGAGAGAGATAATACTTGATAATAGATAGTTTAATATTCTTGTCTTGAGTGTACAATGAGGAGGAGAAATAGAATCACGTCCAGACGAGAACGAGGGAAGAGCAGGCGGGGTATTTAAGCAATAATCATGCCACCATCTACTGCGTGCCAGCACCCGAGCTCCATTCCCCCCCCCCCCCTCTCCCCCAATGATACTCAAACCACCACACACAGCTTAAGGAAGATTCCACAGCGTTGATCGGGGACATGACCTCACCAATGACCGCAGATCTAGCTAAGCTGACCCTAGCCCAAATGCGGGGGATGACGATGAAAAGGAGGACTTGGGGCAGGGATAGACGAAGGTGCAGCCGCTCGGGGCAACCACATCCCCATCCCTTGCTTAAGTCTCTCTCTCTCCAGAACTAGTCCCAGAGTTTGATATGGAGGAGGGAGGGCTGGGAGCTTGGGAGCTTGGGAGGGTACTTCTGTGAGGCCCGTGCTCGACGTGGCGCTTGATGTATCGCGTAGATGTACACTGCTGTACTCACCTTACCCCGCAGGGCTTGCCTGAGGTCGCGTGTCACTCGTATCGCCCAGACAAACCATGCTGGAAGGTACTTCTTGAGGGAAGGAGGGAGCGAGAGGTAGACGGCGGTGACACGACGTGGTCTGACCCCAACGGATCTGCCATGCAATAACCAACTGTGGTGCGCCAAAACATTGCAGCTTGTCTTCTCAAGCGAGCACTCACCCGTGCCAACCTATCCGGGGCTTCCGACCACGCTTGTCTGGAATTCTCACATCACAGATGGATTGATCCCAACTATTCCTTTGACGGCGAGATCAACCCAAACATGATAAGTTTGTCATGTATCTTGGTCAAGCGCCCGACCCAGGTCCTCCGTCCTTCTCCTGTGCGATCCCTTCATACTCGCCCAGATCGAGGTGCACTTGCCAGGCCAAGACACAACTAGTCGGCCAGTCGCATGACCCTGATCGAACTAACGAGTCTCCATTTGCTGCCATCGGGAGGCAAGGGGCCACAGACTGAAAGACTTATTCTCCCATGCTAGCACGGTGGTCTGAAAAAGGTGAACGTCTGACTAAAAGCCCTTCAGCCAATCACTAGGGCACTGCTGGATCAGGCCGAATGAGAATCATCAGTGGTGGGAAGATCAGTAGTGATCTCGCTAACGAGTCTCCAGCCGCGAGGATCGAGGCCGCGTTTGGGTCGGTGTCGATGACGTTGAAGGGTCTGGAATTCGTCGCCGCCCGTTGTCAGAGAAGAGAACTCAGGGTCCAGGATCGGGGGGTGGCGCCGGGGTGGGATGGATCTGCCTAATGCAGCCCTGGCTTTGGCGGGTCCGGAGATCGAGCCGCTGGCGCTGTGGACGACGACCCTTGTGGGAGATGGAGGCCCTCGATTCTCTCATTCTAACATCCATTCGACGGCCCAGTCGTACCCATCCACCTCCCCGTACTTGTCATCAAGGCAAGACTTGGTACTTCCTCTTGGGATCCTTTTCGCGGAGCCTTTCCAACGCCTTCCATGACACCCAGATCAGACTACGACGCAGATCTTGCGGCGTGTTTGGAACCTCGTAGCAGGCCCGCTCGCCCCCCTTGACGACGTACAACATCTCGCACTGGACGTTCACGAAGTCTCCCTGCTCGTCAAACAGCTCTCAGAGACCTGAGTCCAAGGTGTCGTGGCCCGGCGCCTCCCCATCCACCATCACCAATCTCACGGCCGGTGACGAGGACACGAAGAGCGGAGCTATGTCTCTCAAAAGGCTACTAAACGCCGACACAAGCTCGGGCATCCATTGCTAGCAGATCGTAGGGCCGAGTTGGAGACTTGATTGCCCGACAGTCGACTGATAGATATTCATGGAGGCTCCGCCGGACTTGCCGTCACGCTCTTGCATCAAGTGTCTCCACTCCCGGCAACGGGCACCTGCACATAACTCATCGCCATGGAGTGTAGGCAGATGAAGCGCAGTTTCTTCCAGCCATCGCCCCTGCAGACCATCCTGCCTATAGCATCCCAGGGGCAGAGCCTAGGGCCCATGACGGTAAGGACGTCCAGCCGCAGCCCTGGCAATAGGCCCAGTGCCTCCTGGATATGGAGGTTGTTCATGAGGGACTCATGAAGCATCCCGCGCAGACGAACCCACTTCTCAACGTAGCGGCGCCAGAATCCTCGAGGTGGTCGGACTGGCACGCCCATGTGGCGGATCTAGCCCAAGACGGCATCCGGCACGACGGCGAGCCGGTTGAGGAGCATCACGATGTCTTCAAAGTTGAAGATGACGTGGCGCACCCAGGTCTGGCCCACCTCGTCGCGGGCCCGCCTGCAGGTCTTGGGGAGGGCCAGCGCGTTAGGGTCCGGCGTGATGCGGACCAAGTCGTCTCATTCGGTCAGGTCTCGCGCGCCGAGTGAGATGCGGGTCATCGAGAAGAGATCGTGCCTGCTGAAGAAAGGACTCTGGTGTTGCTGGTCGACCATGACGGCGGCGGCGGATAGGCTGGACCGTGGTGGCCTTCCCCGGTGGCGTCTTCGGCGCCTCTTCTGGGCTGGGACGTCTCCCTTATCAAATCTGTCGTTGTTGTGCCGCTCTGCAGTGGACGTTATCTTTCGCCGGCTGGTTTCTTATTTTCTTTTGGTGTTCCTGACTGGCCGTGGTACGTAGATAGTTTAGTACGGTGAGGAGCGGTAAGATGGATGCTGTTTTGCGTATCAGTCTTTATATACAACACACAGGACGCCTAGATCTTGTTAACATCTTTTTCTTCTTCTTAGTTCGGATTGCCAAAGTGGTGATCTACACCTAGACAATCCGTATGAGCTCTACCCTCGGGAAAAGAGGGGGCCCATCGAAGCTGTCACCATTAGTACCATTCTAGCCCTGGGCACTGCCGTGTAACACCAGTATCCAGGTATATTTTCACGATTCCCTATGCCTCATGCGTGCTTTGAAGGGAAACCAATACGAAGGATTCCCATGATCATGTCTGGGTTACTGGCATGCCAGCGAGTAGGTTGCTTCTAGCGCCACTGGTGCGTGCTCTAGACACAGATACGAAGAGGGAAGTCTTTGCTGGTTGGTTGCTACCAGTTGTAAGTGTTGCCCAGTTTTTTGGGTTTTTTTTTTTTACCTTTCCTATTTTTGGAGTTCTTTGCTGATCGTTAATCTTAGACACAGATATTAGGACTGGCCAGACAGGTATGGTATATGTCTTGTCATGGGTCACGCATATTTTTGAAGAGGGGTATGGAAGGTGTAGGACATCAATTTCTACAGGTCAAACATGAGTGGGGCCTTTATGAATAGGTTTATATCTCGGGAAACTTAGGCAAATAATGCTGAGATATTTATTTCAATGGTCCCTATGTCAGTTGCCCTTCAAATACGCATGACATACAGCTCAAGCCACTGTCACTTGCCAAGCACCAATTCGAAAGGGCATCACATGAAAAATATTCCAGAAGACCTTGCCCGCTAATCCTCTTCCCATAAAACCCCCAATAGGATCTCAAAGACACCATGGGATGATAGCAAGATATGTAAGTAGTCAGCCTGCTTTACACAGATGCGAATGTATACTGATCTGTGGGGGACTGCAAGATGGATTGTGTGAGATCATAGCTTAATGCACTATTCGTGACACCCCCAACGTCTGCTAGGAAGCTTGATATATCATCTGATCATCTCGAGAGGTGTGAGTGCGGCAGCATTACGCTGACCTTGATATCAGGACATTCGAGATAGTCTAGTACTCAGAGTCCTAATTGAAACGTCTAGACTTAAAATTATATCAAGTGCATACTCTCTTATTTGGTCAGATTATTCTTGGCGACTCTACCAGGGTCCCATTTGGTATGAGCTGATGGTTGATGGCAGAGTCATAGCTTATATCTCAGACATGGAAGGCTGGTAGAAGAGCTGCATTTACTATCTATCTCCTAACAGAAGTCTGGCATGCTGGCTCTATGGGCATAATCGGAGTACAGATAAGGCTACCAATGTCGTGTCGATTCTCCCCCCAATTTCTTGATCTCCAAAGCTAGCCTCGTTGACTTAAACAAATATTGAACCATCATTTGTCAGTAGAGGAGAGTTTTATTTTATCCTGAATTCTATCCTCCTGTTTTCAGAAAGGGAGAGCAATTCCAAAGAGACTGCCTCTAGGTGCTTTGATGTGGAGAGAGATCTCGCCTGGTAGACGAAGAACCCCAACAGATATCACTCGTGGACCAAGGAGAGAAAATCTCGTCGACAACCCCTCTCTGGTCCTTCCTCCTCCAACCCACCAGCCCAGCTTCAACCTCTTTCCTCCTCCCGCTTACCACCCTGTCCTCTCTTCAAAGGGGATCGAAGATGCAGCTTCGGTCGGGCTACGTGCTGCCGTCCGACGGCAAGGACTGGCAGTACGTTTCCGACGAGCGTGAGACCGAGGACGAAGACTACGGTCCGCAGCCACAGCAGAAGCTCACGATGTCGACCACCACACCTCCTATCAATCACCAAACCCGTAATGCATACGAAGACATCGAGAGACCCTGGGTTCCAGCATCCTTGCCCTCATGTGTGCCTCGCCCAAGCCCTGTCCCTGACCAGCAGCCTTTCCAGAGCTCTTTTCAGCAGTCGCTTAGTCACCACCAGGAGCTCCTTCCTCCTGCTCTCGACGCCTACCACACCGGCAGCAACCAGCATACCCAGCAGGCTCCTGCACTTTACATGGACTTTCATACCCAAGACATCATGGCGAGCAACAACATCATGGGCAACGCCTTCCCGTATGCCGTCTTGATGCGCGCTGGTCTTCCACTAGCCCAGCCACCTCCTGCCGTTGAAGGTTACCACGGCTTCGGGTCCCAGATACCTGCTCCTGTGGCTCCTGCTCATCCCAATGTAAGCGCAGACAGGCCCCTCTTCCTTTTCCCGCCCTACTAAACCGCCATCTACAACCCAAGCAGCCTCTCCTTCTTTTGTTTATAACCTCTGTCTCCCTATACACCCTCCCATGTCCTCCATCCTGTTGTGCCTTCACTCCCATCACGGTAGCGCCCTGCTGCCACCCTTTTGTTGCTTCCTTGCTATAGCTTGCCCAGCTCCCACGTTATTTACGGTATAATCTGTTCCATCTCTGTACCACTTCTCTCTGACTCTGTTCCTAGCTCACCATGGAGAGCATGACTCTTCCACTGCACCAGCAACCCGTTGCCAACCCCGGTGGTCCTGACAACGCCAATACCATACCTCTGAAATGCTGCCTTTGCCCCAGAAAGCCTACGTTCTCGGATGTCTCCCATCTCTTGACCCACATCTCGTCCAAGAGCCACCTTGCCGCCAGGTTCAAGCTTGAGATCTCCGACAAGGAGGACGACAAGCAAACGATCCGCTTGTTCCAAGAGTGGGCTGACCAATACGGCATCACGCAGCTGTTGAAGAACCGCCAGGATGCCAAGGAGCAGAAGAGGCAGGCCCAGCTCAAGAGACAGCGGGCTAATGGCACCGAGGCAAGTTCCATGCTCAGAACAGTCCCTCCCCCCCTACCCCCTTTCTCTCGATCCCAATAGGAACCCTCCACCCTTCTTCCGCAAACATAAGGGAGGAAAGAGAGTATGGTGAGATATGCTGACTGGAGTAGCCACAGAAGAAGGCCCGGCGCATTCCTGCCGCTCCCGAACCTGTCAAGATGGAGGGGGTTGACAGCCTGCCGATCGAATTCACCCAGAACCCCCTGAACCAGCTTGCCTGGCCTTCCCTCCACACTCCTCATAATAACACGTTCGGCGATGCCTGCCACACTCCAACAATCAAGCCAGCTCAGAGCATCTACCCTCTGCCTGACTCCCCACAGGCTATCGCTTTCCTCAACGATGAACTCCTTGGGGATGGTGAGGGTGAAGGTTCTGCCACGCCAAAGCTGAAGGGTGCAGTCTGGCCAGGCATGCGCATCTTCGATGCTGCCACGCCCGAGATGAGGCGGATGCGTAACCAGAAGAAGCACCATTCTGTGTTGGACAACATGGTGATGACTTCAGAGTCTGTTGAGCAGACCGAGTACGTCTGGAACGAGGATCTGGAAGGAATCGAGCGCACTCGCAACGTGTACGATAGTCCATCTATCGACGGCAGCCCCGTAAGTGTCCCTTCATGGGTGCAACCCAAATATATGTAGCAGATCAAAGTTCTGACTCTGGTGTCCTCAAAGTCTGGAGATGAAGAGGAGGCTCCTCCCCCCAAGAAGCGCCGTAGCCGGGGCGCTGCGTCGGCGACATCTACCTCTCAACGTCAGGCTCGATCCACAGGCCGAGGCTCAAAGGCTGATAAGAAGGGTGCTGGAAAGAAGACTACCAAGATCGAAGAGGATAGCAACTCTGACGACGAGACCAGCAGCTCTCGTGACAGCCGTGGTCTTGGAACGTTCGATGATGGTGTAGATGATACCGCCTTGGGATGTGGCGACATCTTTGCAGGACCCCGCCGGGACGTGCAGGGTGAGCACCCTATTCATCGATCACCTCAGGGTCATTTGCCAATACTGACACGAAGTGTATCTGCAGAGCTCGGTGAAGATTCTTTCGGTGGCCAGCAGGTGACCATCCCTTACCGAAATGCCATGCAGGGTCTTCCTCCAAACCGTCCTATGTCGTCTTTGTTTGGTCGCCAGAGCACGCAACCCTCGTTCGAATTCTTCGACAAGGAGAATGACCGCAATGCCTTTTCCATGCAGCAGACCTCGACTCTGCCCACCTTCCTAAGCCAGCAGCGTCAGAATATGCAATCTGGAGAGCTCAACCCGCTCTGTGTACAGCGCCAGGGAAACTTCCCCTTCTTGTACAGCGGCTTTGACGTCTCTCGGCCACCCAGCGCATCATTCCAGGCCATCAACGGCTTGGATTTCGGCGGTCTGAACCCAGGCATGAACAGTGGCTTGAGCAATGGCCTCAACAACGATCCCACATACCAGCAGGGTCACACCTCGGCCCAGAACGACGATTTTGGCGTCTGATCAGGAATCCTTGATACCGTCCATCGAGGACGACACGTCCCTCAGCAATCATCGAAAATTCCCTTATGAGATCTGTGGTGCGGTCCAGGAGTCAACAATCTGAAACGAGCTCAGAAGTTGGGGTTCAGAGTGATCTTGCCTCAGCTGACGGTCGATTATGGATTGGTTCTCAGGATCACCCTTGAATTTTTTATCTTCGTTCAGTCATCTTGGCGCCGGTTCTTTCGAGAATCAAGTTTTACGCTTAGGGGCGCCAGATGCCGCAACATGCGTTATCATCTCGTGACGGCTCTATTGGAGCATTCGGACTGATGCTTCGGCCAAGAGCAACATTTCTTTGCATTCTCGGTTTACCTAGAGGCCGCCATTAGATCAGTTACCATCCTATGGGATAGAACGGCATATCTCTTTTTTTTGGACTTGGCTTTTTCTTTAAGCGCAGATGGAATGGATGGTGGGGTTACATAGCTATCAGATACCCACGCAAAATGGTGACGATTTCTTATTGCTCCAACGGCCAGAACCTAATAAAATTGGTGATTCGGCCGAGTCTCGTCTGCTGCCTCAAGAGTGTGAAATGTTCACCCTTGTTCCCATCTTGCTTGTTGTCGCCCTCTCTGCTTGATGCTTTCGTACAGCAATATGATTAAGGAAGGTGGGGGCTGTTGGAGAGCGAGATTGGATTTCGAGGAAGAGTAAGAGAGGGGCATGGAGATACATAAGTTATCCACCGCGAGCAGCAATAATAGCTTGCCTCGCAACTGGACAGCGTGTCAGGCGTAAGTAGTACATAGCCGCTGTGGGACAAGCACACAAGCGAGACGACCGTAATAGGTAGTACATATAAAAAGAATAGTAGCATTAGAAGTTGGTCCATGTAGCAAGCCATTGAGGGACTATCCATCTCGACCCTTCCATTCCCTCTGTTGAGCACATATCCTACTGGTTGGCGTTATTGCCTAGAACGCCACGATATGCGTAACGACGATACCAGGGCCCGGTGAGCAGGCCGGCACCTCACAACTGCTCAGCCCCCGAAATCAGCTCCTCGACCTTGTCCTCGGTTGCCTGTCCAGACAGCACATCCCCCAGCAGCGCCGCGGCACTCCGCAGCCGGCGCGCCCTCATGTCATCCTCCAGCTCGCGCGACTTCTTCGCCGCCACGTCGAGGACCCTGCGCGGGATGCGCGCGAGCCGGGCCACGTTGAGTCCATAGGACCGGTGCGCGACGCCCTCGGCGACCTCGTACAGGAATGTGATCTCCTCGTCGCCGGCGCCCTGCTCCTCGTCGCTGTCGGAGCGGTTGCCGCCGCCATCAGTGGCGGCGGCGGTGGCAGAAGGTTTGGTGGCCTTGAAGCGCATGTGGACGTTTTTGACCAGCCCGCCGCTGAGGCCTGAGGCGATCTTGGCGAGGTTCTGGTAGTGTGTGATGAACAGCGTCAGACACTTTGTCTCGCGAACGACGTGCTCGAGCACCGCGTGGGCGATGGCGGCGCCATCGTGTGTCGATGTACCACGGCCGAGCTCGTCGAGCACGACAAGGGACCGGGGCGTCGCGGAGCGCAGGATGGAGGCCGTCTCGGAGACCTCCACCATGAAGGTGCTCTCGCCCGCGAAGAGGTTGTCGCGGGCGCCCATTCGGGTGTGGATTGCGTCCGCGAGGGTGAGGGACATGCTGTCGGCCGGGACAAAGGAGCCAACTTGTGCGAGCAGAACGAGGAGAGCAACGGCGCGCACGAAGGACGATTTTCCACCCATGTTTGGGCCGGTGATGAGGTGTGCTAGCGGCGAGGGGGAAGAGAGAGTAGTCGTGAAGGGGATGTATCCGTTGGGAAGGGTATGTTCGGCGATGGGATGGCGGCCAGCAGATATCGAGATGGTTGGGGGATCTGAAGAGGGAAGAAATGTCGGTTTTGAATAGCCTGGGAGGGCAGCAACCTTGGACAAGGAAACGAGACAGTCAAGAGTAGCGAGGGCGGACACGGCATCACGGAGCGGCTGGTACGCTGCCGCTATGGAGGTCAGAAGTGAGCGGAAGGCCTCATCGCAGGCAGCGGCGAGAGACTCCTTGTGCTGGTCCCGCTCGCTTATGAGACTGACAACTGCAGGGGTGTGGAAGCGGGATAGCTTCTTGGTACCGCTGATCTTGATCCATGAGGCTGGGACTTTCTTCAAGTCGGCATTGGGAACTTCGATCAGGTACTCGATGCCTGCGACGGTGACGTACGGGACAGAGCCCTTCTTGCCAAGTTTCTTCGCTGCCTCCTGGCGGTGGGCGTCGAGCTCTTGCTCGACGGCCGCGATGCCAAGCTTGTGGTTGGAGATGTCATCAGTCTCCTCCGTCTCGCGGAAGAACTCGTACTTGTTGTCTTGTCGGGCGGCCTCCGGGTTGATCCTCTCGAGGAAGGTGACTACGATCTCGCCAATCTGCGGGACCGAGCAGATCGCATCATTCAGAAGACTAGACTGAAAGCCCGTGTCTGCTGCGGTCTTGACCTTGGCATACTCCATGGAGATCTTCTGCATGGACTGCAGGACGGCGAGTAGCTCTGGTCTGGAGCACTTGCCGTAGTAGATGCGGATGAGGCTCCTCTCCAGATCTGTCTTGATGTGCGTCAGGAGGCCCTCCAATTTGTCGACCCTCCAGGTTGACCGGTTCTCGAATAGCTCTTCGACTGCCGTTACGCGCTGCTCCAGAGCCTCCTTGTCCAGAAGCGGACGACCGATCCATTTTCGCAAGAGCCTTTGGCCGAAACGGGTGTGCGTCTTGTCGATAGCCCACAGAAGGCTGCCCTTTTCCACATGGTCTGTCTGGTTCCTGTAGACCTCCAAACTCTCCAGTGTAGTGCCATTGACCAACATGTGTGACCTTGTCGAGAATGAGGTGAAATATTTCGTCAGGTCGAAGATGTGCTCCAGGCCGTACTCGGCCAAGTGGGTGATCATCGCAGACAGACATATGGTCACTGGCTCGGGTAACTTCAAGACTTTGTCTAGCAGAGCAGACGCTCGCGCATCGGAGTTATCCTTCAACTTGCCTGCGTAGAACTGTGTGACGTGGGAGTATGCTTCGGCGGCCATCGTCTTGCCCTTGGGTACTCTTTTTCCATCCGTGTTCGATCTCCGAACACGTTGCTGCTTGTGCCTGACAAGTGTTGAAGCAGCTTGTCAGTGGCCTTTGACAGGTCTCCGACGATGAGAAACTCGCAAGGCGATATATGCAGAAGCCTGGTCTCGATCTCTCGGCGCATGAAGCCATCCTCGAAGTTGTCGAAGATGATGTCTCCCGTGGCGGGTTGCACGGCAAGGATACCCACATCGACCTTTTCGTCGGTGCCCCAGCCTTTGGCCTTAGATTCGGTGATGCAGAGCAGGTAGCCGCCCGGGGGAGCACCTGTGCCTTCCCGATCCAGCTCTCCTATCTCGTCGATGTACGTTCCTTTGGTATAGACATTGGTGAGCTTCCGGACGAAGGGGGCATTCCGGTTGTCGCCGGCCTTCTTGAGAGCTGCCGTCTCGATCTGCCGCACGACTCCGACCTTGTGGCCAGCTGCCACCAACCGCTTAGCATGGACAGAAAGTCGGTGTACAGGGATGCTTGCAGAGGCGAATCGATCTAGATGGGCCTCCGAAGGATCTGTGCTCACAGGGTCAGCGTTGACATGCGACCAAAGGGGTGCGGGTGACTACCTACGTTCGTCGTATCGGAACTTGCCAGGTATGCAGACGATACTCAGCTCCTTTGCTGCGACGCGTGCATCTTCACCAAAGAACCTGAACTTGTAGCCAACTTCGACAATGAGGACGGTGTCCATATGCTTCCTCTTGATATCCAGGAACTGGACCTCCATGGGCGTCAGTTTGCCGCTCTTGGCACCTTTCTTCTTCGTGGTCTTGGGCCGAGAGGCCTCTTCCTCCTCTACATCGTCCGCATCGCCGTCTTCGTCCACGGCGGCGTTCTCATCATCGATCTGAAAGTTGCGACGCTTGATCATGGCCATGCTGTCCGGGTGTCCCAGCTTCTTGACGAACTTCCGGTGCAGCTCCGCCTTGTGCCGAGCCTCCGCCTCGTCTTCCACATTTTCCTCGGCTGTGCCCGCTGTCTCGGTCGCCTGGGAATCATCATATGCATACCGTTCTGTCCGAGAGCCTGTCGGCACCTTGAGGGTAGCCTCCGCCGACCCGCCTGGCGAGTTGTCGAGGATAGTGGTCCTCTCTGGGACATGATCCTCCTTGAGCTTTGCCCGCTTCAGTGAGGGAGCCGGTCCATCATTTCCATGGTCTGTGTCCTCCTCGAGAGGCCGTTTGCGAGGTGGGCTGCTGCCATCCGTCTTGTTGCCTCCCACATCGCCAGCTGTCTCCGTCGGGCGCTTCTTGGTGAGGGGCTCTGACAGGCCATTGGCGGTCTTGGGAGTAAAGAAGCTGGTCAGGGAAGCCTGGCGCTTTTCGGGGTGCTTGGACGGGCCAGCCATGGTGTTGGAGTGTGTGCGCGTGGTGTGGGCCACTCATGGACAATATGGTCGGCGCTGGCGTATTTGGTGACGCTTGGGTCGAGATCGATTTACGCGTGTCCAGCTGGAAGTCGACGCGTCGCGGGAAGATGGGGGTGCTTATCGATAAGACCGTCATTCCCACTTAAAACCCACCGCTCGAACTTTATTTCGACTTCATCCCCCAGGCGTGCTCCACACTCCTTTGCCGCACGCTCTCTTCGTTTACCACATCCTCTCCGCTTCAACATCAACCTGGACTCGCTCATCTGTGGAACGGCTCATCAACTGCAGCCAATATCCTCTCAAGATGAGCCACCTTGGCTAGTCGAAGAAACTCTGGTGACCATGCAATCAGACTTACCACAAAACCATCGTGCTTCAAACGTCGCACCAGCCGAGACGGTCAGACGCTGCTTGCGAGCTGCTCCTGGACCTCACCGCTTGAGACCACAACCAGCTATTTCGTGACCAAGAGACTGGCATGCAGAAAACCTCCGAGGTAGCAAGCGTATTAGCCCGCACTGGTGCCAGTCAAGGTGGTGGTGGCAGGGTTGGTGATGTGGAACTGACCTGATGACTCTGGATCCGATGACATCTTAACAGATGCTCTGAGGCGCCCTCGGTCTGTCCTCGACACCGCGCCTAAGTTTCGCCTTGGGCCATACACAAGCATCGCTGGACGAGGCGCTGTCACGAGGCTGTATTCGAGACCAACACACCCCCACACTTGTGCTACTTTGGGGTCTCTTTCCCGGCAAGCTCGCCGAGGCCAAGAAGGGCAAACCAGGCTGGCATTAGGCTAAATGGGTCGGATGAATGCATTCAGCTGGAAGCCTCCCGTCCGACACGGCGTGCGTCTATTACGCCACAGAGTCATGCCCAAGCCGGCAATATCGCCCCTGCTCCAGATTGAAAGGCACAGCCGAACCGTTTCCTGGACCCAATGATGAGCCCTTGCTACCTCACTTTGAGTGGCTGCCAGCCAGCTGCCTTCAGGGTGGGTGGCATCGTCGATCAAAGTGGTGTCCTAATTCTCAAGCAAGAAACGGTTGCATTCGTTTCGTGGGCTGCGGCCAGCTTCACTATTGGCTTGCTGGTAATCAATTTCCCTGAGCTCAATTCTAGTATCGGTCATGCAAATTACGAGACATATTTCGACGAGACATATTTCGCCGTGACCGACATGAGGCCGACATCTCAACCAGTCTGCAACGACACCACCATTTCGCTAGGTCAAGGGCACGCAGCACCTTCTGCGACCCACACTTGTGCTTCATACCATCCTGAGATCTCCCCACAGATTGGCAGCGCTGATCTGGGGATGCGGCTCGACCTGTCAAGGTCTGGCAGGTAGACGACGTACAAGACGCCCATCAACTTTCAATTTACCCCTTAGACACTACTGTATTGAGCCGAGGTAGCCTCCTCCAGACCAGTCGTCTCATCATCTGAATAGGGACAATCCCCACGCCGATCTGTTGTCAGTAAGGTTGAAGCGTTCCCTATTTTCCCGGCATCGGACATGGACCATCCTGATAGGGCCCTATTTGCTCAGCTGTGGCGTACCCACAGCAGCCTGCCCTCACGCGGCTGCGATATTGCATTTAGCCTGCTGCCGCGCCGTCGATCCTTGTTCCCTCTCCCTTTGAGGAAAAACGGCCAGCTTGGCCAGAGGGCTGATCCTACTCTATCCTGGGCGAGTCTCCCGGCCCGCATGCCCGCACACACGTAGTGTTGCAACCTCTGCCCCTATGCTGTTGTTATATATGCTGAATGGTTCACCCGTCCTCTCACAGCATGATCCGTATCGTTCGGCCAGCCTCCTCCACTCCCTCCCGAGATAGAGCCTGACATCGTCTTTCAGGCGTAAGGCTCGCTTCATTTTCAGGGCTACACATCACTCCGCTTCGCCCCAATTACCCTCTTGTGTCCTCCAGCATGAGTCCCTTCAAGAGGTCGGCACCCAAGAAGGAGGTCGTTGTCGCTGCGCAGGAGGAGGCGCCTCAGTTCGAGAGGGTGAGCTGGACCAAGGAGCCTGGCCTGAGAAAGCTGTACTGGCATGCGTTTGTCCTCTGTATCGCCTCGGCCACGACTGGCTACGATGGCATGTTCTTCAACAGTGTGCAGAATTTTGACACCTGGAAAAGTGTAAGTAGTGGACAGATTCCTCTCCGCTCTGATAATGCGAGAGACCTGTTCTCGACTGTGCTGACACTTTTGGTATTAGAAATTCGGCGACCCCCAAGGGTCCATGTTAGGTCTTCTCGGTGCTCTCTACCAGATCGGCAGCGTCGCATCCATCCCTATCGTCCCCTTCTTCACGGATCGCTTTGGACGAAAGATGCCCATCGTAATCGGATGTACCCTTATGATCGGTGGTGCCATCATGCAAGGCGCGGGAAGCCGCCTCAGCGTCTTCATGGGCGGCCGATTCCTGCTCGGCTTCGGAAACTCCTTCGCCCAGCTGTCGTCGCCCATGCTGCTCACCGAGATCTGCCACCCCCAGCACAGAGCTCGTCTGACCACCGTCTACAACTGCCTGTGGAACGTTGGCGCTCTGTTCGTCTCGTGGCTCGCCTTCGGCACAGACTACCTCTTTAGCGACTGGTCATGGAGGATTCCTGCCCTGCTCCAGGCGTTCCCCTCCGTCATCCAGCTCACTTTTATCTGGTTCGTTCCCGAGTCGCCCCGCTACCTGATCGCGAACGACAGAGCAGACGAGGCCCTCCAGATCCTCGGAAAATACCATGCCAACGGCAACACGCAGCACCCGACGGTCCAGTTCGAGTACCGCGAGATCAAGGAGACCATCACCATGGAGCTCGAGGCCAAGAAGCAGAGCAGCTATCTCGACTTCCTCAGGACAAAGGGAAACCGGTTCCGGCTGGCCGTCCTGATATCTCTCGGCGTGTTCTCGCAGTGGTCAGGCAACGCCATCATCTCCAACTATTCCAGCATCCTCTACAGCACCGCGGGTGTCGAGGGCTCCACTCAGAAACTCGCCCTATCCGCCGGCCAGACCACACTCGCCCTCATCGTCTCCATCACCATGGCCATGTTTGTCGACAAGGTCGGCCGTCGTCCCACGTTCCTCATCTCTACTACCGGTATGGTCATCACGCTCGCAGTCTGGACCCTGACCTCGGGCCTGGCCGAGGACCACGGCGCCACCAAGGCCAACAACGCCATGATCGTGTTTATCTGGATCTTTGGCATCTTCTACTCCATCGCCTGGTCCGGTCTGCTCGTGGGCTATGCCATCGAGGTCCTGCCATACACGCTCCGTGCCAAGGGTCTCATGATCATGAACCTCTGCGTGCAGGTCGCCCTGACGCTGAACACCTATGCCAACCCTGTCGCCTTTGAATTTTTCGCCCCGCACACCTGGAAGTTTTACCTGATCTACACTGTAAGTAGAGGATGACAACAACAGTCTCACAATTTCTGTTTCGTCCAACCTGGCTGACCTGATAATCACAGTGCTGGGTCGGATGCGAGCTCGTCTTCGTCTACTTCATGTACGTCGAGACAAAGGGTCCCACCCTCGAGGAGCTGGCCAAGATCATCGACGGGGACGATGCCCAGGTAGCGCACTTGGACCTGAACCAGGTCGAGAAGGAGGCAGAGATCACCTCTCACGAGGAGTACCTCACCGGGAAGTCCTAGGCCGTCTTATCAAAAGAGGCTGGGAATAAAATCAATGGGAGGAGGCATGTTCTTGACACGCCATTAGTCTTCATATGAGACTGCGTCTCAGCGCCCATACATTGATTCGATATCATATTCAAAAATAGAATGTATTGTTCAAATAATGCACAGTATACTGGTCTTTCAGTGAATAAACTTGAAATGATCCTCTCTAAACAAAAATCAAAAAGAAAGATGAACAAAACAGCAAAAAGAAAACCAAGTGCCCGTCAAGTTTGCACCTGGTCCTATACGCCCTGCGACACGCCATCCTTGATAGCGTGCCAACCATTTCAGCTTGCAGCGCGTCCCTTACGCGACGACCCTTTTTTTCGCCCAGGCCAGTATCAGACTTGGGAAGTCGCAGGATATTTGCTTTAACCACTGTTTGAGCAAGTTCGAACCCGGGGCCCTGGCACATCTTGGCACATTGTCCGGGGACTGTGAAGTGCGGTGGCAGGAAATGCTAGTGGTATTTGTAGGAGAGAATGGACAGTTGAGCCAACTGACCACCCAACTCCTGCTGAGGTTGAGATAAGCACATCTGGCCTGACCTATATAGACAAGTCGATTTGAGTTGGGATCCCAATGACAGATGAATCTGCAGGCTGCAACTGTCCCTGCTAACTCACTTCCTGCTAGAACGACCTATCCTATGAAACTGCTTGTTTCATGGGCTTCTGCCATATGTGAACTCCAAAGCGAGTTTTCGTTCCATCTTCCCTATTACCTACCGTCAAGAACTCTAGCTCGTAAGAGGTACTACTAGTACAGCAGCATGACTGGCTGGAAGCATTATTCAAAAGTGGTTAGGAACATTTGCTGGTATAAGGGTGAAGGAAGTCTAACATTGTACCAGCCACAAACTGTTCCACAGTGAAAACAACGCAGTTTGCGAAGCCAACTCCAAACTTCTTTGATCCTTGCTCGACCTTGAGTGGGATGAGCATGGGCATGAAAAGTACCAGTATGAGGAAGACCGCTATAAGGAGCTGTGCCAGTTCTTGAACGAGTTTGAGAGAAGAGATGTGGACATCTGGATCCTTGGAATCTTTGTTATGAGGGCCCTACATCTCGAAAACGCATGAGCACAACTTCAAATATGTAAGCGTTATCACACACATACTGCATAAGTCTGCCTTTTGGTCCACATAATCCCATCCTCTATTGGACCCTCAAGAGCACAGCCTGCGTAGGTTGAAGCACTAGCGCCCAAGGCCAGAAAATCACATTGTGAAGGCAAGTACTCGGTCTCAACTTGATCAAGGTACGCGGTGTTTTCTATCCTAATTCCCAAGACTCTGAACGTCGCGATCTTTACGGGATGAGTGACACTAGAAGAGACGTCTCTATGGAGGATGAGACAATGGGTACGTTTTATGGTTTTCAAATGTCAAGATTATTTGCCAATAGTGTAGGCTATAGATTTACTCAGAAAACCTATAACAGCGCTTGGTATATTGTGGACCTGGTTTCTTTTCGATTCCAATACACTAGTTATGCAGTAATTATGTTTTCCTCCTGGAGAATTATATTAGCACTACTCTTGTCAGCATAGACTCTTGAAGTACTCAGGTACTTTTGGATTACTACAATGCTTATGGCATCTCGTTGGCATAAATTTTGGAAGTGTTTAAGAGTCTTTATATTACTACAGTACTTATTACAGTAGTGATAATACGATGACCAAATAGATAGAAGAAGGATCAGTAAAATAGAAGCAGCTAGGAGCTATTTCCTCTGGGTATCACAAACTCTAAATAATGAAAAATAGCAAATCTCATCCGTCCATAGCTGTCTCATCCGTAACGCCCACATGCGGCGATCGTTCATACGGCAGCTTGAACTCCTCCATCGGCCAAGTCGCTTCCATCCAGTCTTTAAGCATTCGCACCGTCTCGTCGATGTTCTCCTTTGTACCCTTCATGTCATCGTTAATGCCCATGAATGCGTATCCCTTGCGGCTGCCACCTTTTTCCAGCTTTCCTAAAGACTCTTTGGCGGAACTGACCCCCTTTATCATTTGAAAACTCTCGGGAGAGTAGCCGATGGAGTAAGAGTAGCGCTGGATGAGAAGCATGGCGAACACGCGGCGAGACAGGCCAGACCAGCCCGTGTGGCAAGCCACGGCCTCCAGGGAGAAGTCAGCGTCTTGCCAACGGTCGTTGAGCGGTAGGTGCGGTGTGGTCTCCGACTTGTCGACCAGGTCCGAAACGCGTGGGAAGGTTGTGCCAGCGGCGGGAAGGAATGCGGAGAGGCCCTCAGGCCGCTTCGGGCCACCAGCAGGGTGATAAGGTAGTCTCCACAGCGTGGTTTCTCGAAGGCCATGTGCTTGAAGAGCATTACGGGCTGGTCCCCGATCGAGGCGTCCCAACACGAGGCCCAGTCGATGACGGCAGCGTGCTTGTGGTACTCTGGCCAGACCTTGTCCGCCGGTAGCGCTTCCTGCTCCATAGACTCAAGGATGACCAAGGAGTACCCGTCATGACTAGAGGAGAGCAGCTTGGTCTGTTGTGGGGGGAGAATCGAGCCTTCTCGAGGTTCCTGTTGACGTTGACGTCCAGAACGGTGTCCCTAGACGGCAGGGGAACAGCTCCAGGCTCCTGGTCCCATATTTTCTTGTCGGCACCGAAGCCGAGATCGATCCAGGCATCCTCGAGCTCCTCATCACTGTACCGGCCGTCGCCATCCTTGTCCAGCCTCGCGACAAAGTACGACCACAGCAGTGCCTCGCGGTGTCTCTCGATGTTGAAGTTGTACGACAGCAAGTGGGTGTTGACTGTCTTTCCTGAGCCCCGGAAGCGCTGATGGGCAGTCCGCCCGAACTCGTCTCCCCACATCAGCTGGGCTTCCATGATCAAGGGCCGTAGCTGCGTCTTCTGGATATGCTTGATATAATACCTGTCGCGATGGCCGAACCGCTCTCCCAGCAGCCAGGTGGAGTACGACAGGCTGGCGTGCTCGCCAAGGCCATCTTCAGGAGCCTCTTGGGCCAACAGGGGAAGAGTATGATCAATGTGGTAGACGGGCCCGTACAACGGGGAGGAGAAGTCGGCGGTGGTTAGCTCGCATCCGAACATGAAGTCATCGTTGCTGTAGAAGAAGGCTTCGGCCAGGTCAGTGACACTGGTGCCCAGGGACGCCTCCATCGCCCCGCTGTTGAATGTTGGCAGAACGTCGAGCTTGTACCGGAGCATCTCGTCCTGGTTCAGATCATCGGGTAGTTCCTGAGTGTCCGGATCGACGTTCCGTAACTCGGAGAAAAGATTCCAGTCGTGATGCATCCGAAGGGCGGGAGCCTCGTCCTCGATGACTCGAGCCCGGTCGCCCAGCCTCACATCGGCGTGGTCCACATCGAGCCATTGCGGGATCTGACCATACCGGAGCATGCCATTTTCAATATGAAATGCATCGCTCTGCCCGTGAAGGGTCGTGCTCTCTGTGACATTGATACCCTCGGACAAGCGCTGGAGCTGCTTGATATGTTCCTGGACACTTGGAAGGCCACTGGGCCAAAAGTCGGTCGACATGAGATGTATTGTCCTGAGGTAGCCTCCCAGAGCCGCTGTAGCGCTCCGAAGGCTGTACCGCAGCTCATCATTGTCCCGAAACCTCGCGGCTGTATCGGACTCGGAGAACAACTTTGACGTAGATGGGTCGTCCGAGAAGAACTGGCGAGCTGCTGCATGGCGTGGGTCGCTACCATTTACCCTAAGAATGTGTTAGGAGACTAAGGGATGAGACAGAGAGGCGTAGGCCCGTGAGAAGGCATAGAGCATGGAAGCTTACCAAGACCAGAGCCCGTCGATATGGTCGTGTTCTCCCAGGTCCATGCCATCCAGAATCTCCCCCCGTGCAACCCAGGCCTCTAGATACTTCCCTTTATCTCGTAAAAATTCTAGGTGGGAGTTGACGGGCGTCGGTCGACGGGGTCGCTGATTGTCTCTTGTGATCCTAGACAGATCGCCGTTCTTCAGGAAGGTTGTTTCTGGAGGCACAGCTGCCGTCTCTGTAAAGGTGGCTTCAGGAGGTGCCAGTGTGGCGATTTGACCGAACGCCGTCCAGGACGAGTCTGACATGACGATCCAGGTGAACTGGACAGCCGAAAGTACGAAAAGCACCAAGAGCACAGCTGGCCTCAGAGCAAAACGCAGTACCCGCCATCTTGACGAGATCCAGGCACAGCAAAAGCCCGACCGTTGTTTTCCCTCCCTTGACACGAGGCTCTCTTGCTCCGTCGAGCCCGTTATTATTATGGACGTATCGTCATCGTGATACAGCTCATTCGGCTTTTCATCCGCGCCTCGCCAGTGGCGGTGAGGACTGTGAGGGGTAGTATCGTTCTCGGACCAGGAAGGGCGATATTGGCGGACCGACTCATTCGAGCCAATGCTTTGCAATAATGGATCGGAGGTTGCGCTGCTCTCATCCGATAACCGTGGGTATTCGGGTGCCATGAGGAGGGACTTGCTGATCCTACAGACTGCTCGCGGGTGCAGTTGACATCTAAAGATCCAGAGGACGCCGTTTAGAGAGCCAGAGAGCCAGTCGTATGAAAAACCTGCGATGAAGGCCAAGAGGATGAAAGGAGGGCAGGGCGTCACTCGGGAAAGACAATGGTCGGCACGGTATCCCGAGACTGGATGTAGGTTCTGAGAGCGCCCCTCTATAATATTGCAATCCTATCCTAAGAAAGTGCACACACGCAATGCTAACATGACCACAAGGCAAAAGGCAGGCCCGGGCAGGTAGTACGCAGGCAAGGGGCAACCCCCGAAGGCGAGGCAGTGAACTCCGAGTGGAAGGGCCCTTGCGCCGAGCAGGCCATGCAAATGCTGGGTGTGTATGTCCACACCACACAGGGCACGCGACACCCTTCTTTTTCCGGCACGAGGCAGTCGTCGACTGCATGACGACTTCGGTTCAAGCCTCTTCGGATTGCGCGTACAGGCCACACGGTGTTGGACCCAGACTCCACTCCTCGACCACGGCCCACTTATGAGCAGGAGCAGGAGTGTTAAAAATCCCATTTCCTAGCCTCTCTCGGGAAATTTGTGGGCAAGTTGTTCCTGTTGTAATAGGCGGGACCCACGGCGGGCCGATCGATCCCTTCACTGCGTCCTTACATTTTCGCAGTATGACCTGCGCCTGGTTTTCTGGTCAATCCGAACATTCCTTGATGGCTGAGCAAGACACTGTGGGCATCTCAGGTAGATTCCGGGCCCAGGGTATCCGCCGGCTAAGCGAAAGCTTGAATTAAACCAACACCTTCAAAATAGTATACGTCCTGGATCTAAAGATCTCTTGGCTCTGTCTACCCCACTTTCCGGATAACGAGCTACAAGGAGCTTCTGACATATTCACAGGACGCGTAATAATTAGCCGTCAAAGCGGAGCCGGTCGCTGCCACCCCTTGTTCGTTGAGTGATCATCTCTACCTGGTCGCGTGACGGCCCTGCTGATGCAAATTCGATTACAATATTATAGTCAGCTAGAAACGTCTTCTATGGCGTCAGCAGACTTGTTTTAATCTTGAAATTGCAGGCTGTAGGTTTCAGGAAGTGCTCTTCGCTGTTGCATACTCGGTGTCTCCCAGCCTTTATACGCACCCCGGTCTGCTTCTGTTCGTCTTCAGGATCATAATGCAGGCACAGGCAGGACAACGTTAATACTGAGACAGAGTAGATCCTAAGCTGGCAGCATCGAAGTTGTTGAGCGGCGCAGTCATAACGAGTGGCTACGAGTCATCATAATCTCATCAAATTGAATGCTGCCAAGGGGAAAATAAGTGCGCAAAGACCGACAAGCTTACGAATACTGCGAGAGAAAACCGCTCATGATGGCGCTATACGCACAGACAAGAATAACCTGACGGGCCTCACTCTTTTCAATCACACGAGCAAGGATGCTGACGAGGGAGCACATCACCAGTACCAGTACCGTCCTGACACAATGGCTGGAATCGAAATATGACAGCACGGCCAGCGGGAGCACAAGGAAAATACAGATCACCAGGAGCAAGATGACACTGACAACCCAGGACATGACCTGATCCTCGTACCTGAGGAACCGAAGATCCCGAGTGTGGGGGCTGTGGGAACGGAACGGGCGCTGGTATGTCTTCTCTCAGGATCGGCGCCGTGATTGAATAAAGGTGCTGGGCTAGAGCCTGAGAACAAATTACTTACGAGGAGTATGCTACCCAGCCTCGTCACCGGCATAATCACTTTCACAAGCCTCTCGATGGGGCCTCTGGTCGGCGCCAGCGACCAGAACTCATGAGCTTCTTTGTCTTTATACATGTCAAGCTGGCCAGCCGAGCGCTCACCGAGCCACAGCCGCAACTGATCGAGGCTGGACTCTTCTGGCGTCTCGCCGCACCCGACTATCTTCTTTGCGCGCAGCATCTCAGTATCTACATGGATGAGGGATCAGCACTGTTTTTTTCTTTTCTTTTCTTTCTTTTCTTTTCAGGTCTGACACGACCGCGTGGATCTTGTACGCCTACCGTATTGTGCCATTACTTCTCCGAGCCTTGACATCAGCTCCGCCCACTTTGTATTTGTTTCGATTGAAGACACGGCGGATTTCGGTTCGATTCCGTCGCCCGCCAGGGAGGTCTTTCGTGAAGGCTCGGATATCCTTGCTCAGAAGCGCTATTTGCTTGGCTCGATACTCAAGGACCAGGCACCGTTCAACCGCAAAGCCAGGGTAGAAGGTGAACCGGCGATCGTAGTCTTTGACTCGCGCGAGGCCGTGCGGGCCAGAATCCTGCTCTGAGGTGGACATAGTCAGCAGGCATTCTGTACCCCCCGAGAACTGATGACTACTTACCAAGAGCAACGTCTTGTGCTGAACTAGGGGATATCGTTGAGGCGCGAGGCTGGCTTGGTACCCCCAAACATTGGGGGTTCTCGGCTCCTCCTCCGGAGCTGCGGGGCCTGACACCTCTCTCGATCGCACTGATCCCGGTAAAGTTTGCTGACATTCTTCTGTGTTAGCAAAGGCAAGAGCCTGAACGTTTCAAGCAGAGTAGCGCGTCTCGATGAGAGTGGGTCCCAAGGTCCTCATATATTCTGGCCCAGAGGCCTTGGGTACGCTGCTGTGAGGCTCTGCCAAATGCGAAATTGGCGGGCTCACGTGGCTTTATGCCGCACTGCCCAATCTGACCTGGCAGCAACATTTGTGCTGGTATTTGTGCACATGGATGCCGGCGAGGTGGGAGGAGTGAGTTGACGTTGTGCTACAGAATAAGGCTGCTGTAACTCTGTCGATCAGGCAGGAATCTTGTTCTGCACACCTTCATATCCGCAAGTGGTTTAGCTATGCTGCAGCTCAGGTTCAATCTCACACATGGCCGGACGATAACGGGACTCGAGGGCACCCCCATCCTTGAAGCGAGCGAGTAGAGTACTATAGAACAACTAAGGAGTGACTATAAAGCCGAGTATTTCTTGGTTGGGCAACAACACATACTTGAAGGTGATCTTGACTTGCGTTAGTCTGTAGTCTATCCACCACTCATGATTTGAAACAGCCCCAGGTGACCAATGCCGACCAGAGGCCAATCAATGAGCGGATAGAGTAAAACATAAACAACGTCTGGTTCATATAATCCGGACAATAGGCAAATTGAATGTAGAGAAGAGAAAACATGACTAGTGTATGTAGGAAAATAAAAGGAAAGAAATAAAGAGACAGGTTTAGGTATCCGTAGGATCATTTGGGATCTGTGCTCGAACAGGAACAGGCATGTGCTCTTTTCTTTTCTTGCTTGCTTGGGGCCAAAAAGTTGTATGAAAGTTGTGACATGAGCACTAAGCCCGGTCCCAGACGGATTCTTGAAACGTATAAGAGTTGATTTGATTGTGCACATCTGAGAATTTTCAGATATGATATGTGATCATCGCGCGTGGCCTTGATCGTGTGTCTGACTGACAAATGTGTTGCCTGTCCTATCTCCTGGTTAGCCATGTTGAGTGTTTTGGTCTGCCTACTCAAGTATTTGATGATCACTTACTGGGAGGGTTGACCTCAGGCTCTTTTCGGCTGTGGCCGTGGTTTGGGGGGTTTAATTACGAGTGTCCCGTGCCCATTCTTCTCGACGAGAACGATCTGCTCACGGGGCAAGTCTTGAGCATTGAGGATAGAGGTTTCAGTCTTGCTGTACATTTTTTTTCTTCTATGATGTGAAGGTGGTGCGAGTAAAGAGATCTGTCGTGGAGTGGAAAAGGGGTATGGTGAAGCTTGTTGTATCAATCCGACAGAGAATGAAGGACAAATGTCACAGTAAGGAGAGGAGAGGGTAGGTAAATATGCACAGGTCATGTGTAGGTGTCTCACTGCTAGTATATACTCGCTCCTTTTACACAGTCATCAATATGATCACCAAACTGTGGGTACGTCCTCCTTGTGAAGAAAAGGAAAAGACAAGCCAGATGACCAGCCGACCCGCAAAATACTATTGACATCGCCTCTGCGCCTATACCAGACGGGACGGAATGGTCCGGTATGGCCATCACTCAGACCTCAAGTGTATAGAATAGTGCCTACGGAGCTGTGGACCTCTTGTGCGTACCCTCATTTGGCGGGGAGCAAGGTCACCGCACAACAACCACCCGTCTACGCCACCGCCAGGGGTGTACTGCTAGTGTAGAGTCTGTAGTCCGACTTTCCTTGAGACTGGTCAGACTTGTCCGAGCAGGCAGACTTTGGAGCGAGTAGAGGATACAGTACTATAGACTGGCAATTTCAAGATATGGTTTGTACACGATGGTTACCTATACATACCTTTGACGCCTAGATGCCCCCATTGCACCATCAACATTACGATCCAGGCCGCGACATAGCGATGAGCTCGGAGGATGACATTGGACTTATTCTACTTGCGTACTATTAGTTCCAGAACCATCTGAAGCTCCACCGACCCACACTCTTCCTCGCTGTTCGTATCGCGACAATACATCAACACGCACAGGCGGCTGTACCAAGACGAGGGACCGGGGACGTCTGAGACAGTTTGAGCCATGTGAAGTTCAGACTGCCGCATGATGTCATTTTCCCAGTGCCATCTTGAACATCTCTACGCCCTATAAAAAGATACTGCGCCTGAAATACCCACTTGGTCTAAAGCCGCGATTGGAAATTTTACGCGATGCTTACGATTGTATCAGTGGCTGTATTGAATTAAGGTTTCAACATAGTAGTCACGCTTGTTTGCTTTAAGTTTTCCCTTTGCGCCATGCGCTAAACACAGCGTTTTCACAGTAACATATCTTGTCGTCACTGTGCTGAGTGATTCGCGCACGAGACGCTACGAACTCCATATTTTGGTCCGTCAGACGACACCAGCAGCGCGACGGTGCGCCAGTGGAGGAAAAAGGAGGGCTAAACGCTCGCTAATGTGAAATATAAAAATCTAAAAGATAAAGTGACTGCAAGGGTGGCTATGCATAATGCGTGCATCCACGATAGTCCGGGCCTGCGCTTCGAGCTCCACACAGGAGGAAGACTGTTGCCTTACACTAGGAGACACATGCATAGCACTGCCCAAATTGAAAGCTTACAATTGATTCTTTTCTTTACGATATCACCCAGGCATGGTCTTTTAAATCATGAAAAGCCGTATAGACGAGCCGCCTTTGACGGCACAATGCTTTTGTGCCGTTTGTTGGCTACGTAAATTTCGGCCGTATGAGAAGTAGCCGTTTAAACACTATACGGCACGATCCAGTGGCGTGCTCGAGAACTTTGCGCTTGGGACGACGTGGGAGAGGAGCTAGATGGAGGGGGGAGGGAGGGAGTGGCTGCTGGCCCTGGACCCGAAAGAGGCATGCTGGCGACGCTAGTAGAATGGGGGTGCCAACAGTGTGCCGTAATGCAGTATCCTATTGTGCCTGCCGAGGGTCCACCTATTGAAGTGACGACGCCTCACATATAGCGACGGGCCGCGTAGGGCACCCTGAGCATGTAACGAGCAAGGAGGAGGTAGTAGTATGTATTGCCACTATGTATGAGACTCACACGGCGAAAGCGGCCAGCTCACCAACTCTGGTCAGATCTGACTTTATGTTTCCTGGCTTGATCCGGGCAGCAGGCCCTGGCCATCCGCACCGAAGCAAGGCGCACACGCTTTTGACACACGTTTCCTACGCTCCCGCTCAGACTCCACTCGTTTGTTCTCCTTGTCATGCGTGCGGATGCGTCGGGATAATGGCAGCGGCACTGAGTGTTCCCTCTCCCTCGAGACAACCTCGAACGCCCTGAGGTCGGCCAGGAATCGGCGCAGCCTGAGACCAGTCTTGTTACGGATCCAGGCATCGAGATCCTCATCGCAGGCAGCACAAATCGCCATTTTCAAGCCGACAAGAATGTCCCTGTCGTTGATGTCACTATCAGAGCCCTCCACAGCGTCCGAGGACGCAGTTCCTGTTGCCTGCGCTGCTAAGAAAGACGGGTGCTGCGAGCGAGGTGTGCTTGAGGGTTTCGAGCTTGCTGCTTTTCAGAAATGCGTCCCCTGGAGACGCTGTATTGAGAGCCGTGACTCGGGCGCCTTCTAGGTCCTGCTTCCTCTCGTATTGTCTTCTCTCCTCCATGGCATCTAGTTTCGAGATGACCGCATCCAAAGCTTTCTCGAATGACAAAGATGACTCCGGAAAATTGATTTGCAGCTGTGGTGCTGAGCCTGGTTCAGGCTGTGCCTCAAGGTGCTTGGAGCTCAGCGGCTCAGCTTTATCTGGTAGTCTCTGGCTAATAGCCGTAGGCGCAGGGCGAGGCTCAGCAGTTGATCTGTGCCTTAGACCCGTCATTTTGTATTGTTTGTTTGGCGAGTGCCCTGGTTGCTGAAGACCCGACTGAGGTTTATGCTCCTTTGGAGGGAGGTCTTTGGGCGGTGCTTCCGGTTTCTCTTCTTTTCTAGGTGGAGATGGTGGAATCCAGCGGGGCTCTTGCGGAGGCTCTTCGTGGCTCATCCAAGATTTGACAGACACAGAGCCCTTGTCTAGGGCTGCTCGCTTGTCGCCAGATAAGGCTGACAACTCATCTTGGCGTAGGGAGGATGGGCAGTGGTCGTGTATGAGCACTCCAGCTGTGGGCCAGTCGGCCGTGTTCTCCATGTGACGACGCCCGCTCCTTGCAGGGATGGGCCGACGCTTAATCGGCGGCTTTCTGGGTAAGGGCTTGTCCTTCAGAGTGCTTCTTGCACTGGAGACAGGTGATGACGATGACGCGTTCTGGAGGTCGGGCTGCTTCTGTGGCGTTCTGGACTTGGGAGCATCGAAGTACGAGTCCAGTCGTCCTAATTTGTCTTCCAGTGTCAAGAAGGGTTCGGCCGGCGTAGGGAGCGAGGGATGGATGTGGTCTTTCGAGAACTTGCGATCACTATGAGCCCTTGAAGCAGGTGGCCGTGGCTCCTTGCGGAACCACGGAAGCAAAGACCTGATGACGGGCCCTGAGTCTAAATTTGACGTTTGGGGTTTAGGTCGTGAGTTCGACGGTCCACCCTCTTCTTTGTCGGGCACTTCTGGAGCTGCCGGTCTTTGAGAAGCTGGTTCCTGCTCCGATGGCGTCAAGTTACCACCATCGACCTGCATGACTGCCTTTTCCGCACCTCCCGCCTTGCCGACGCAAGTCGGCCCCGCCTCTTGAATTCTGGGCATTTGTTCACGAGATGTGACGGCCAGTCCGGCAGCCTTAAACTGTCTATGGTAGGGAAGAAGGTCGGTGAGGGTGTCCAGGGTCGTTGGAGACTCTGAAACAGTGGGCGTGGAGGGAGGTATTTTCGCCTGACCACCAGTATTGGATGCCATGGAGTATCTCTCCAGCTCCTTCGTGAATCGAGACAGGGATCGGCTTTGGTGGTTTCCTGATGGAGACGAAGCTGTACTTGCACGAGACTTGGCCTTTGTTGCTGTCGAAATGCAGGACAGTCGATCCTGCTGTGACAGTGACCTCTGAAGAGATTTCTCATGGAGAGGATCCAGGGTGGCAGATGGCCTCCGGTCTTTATGAGGTCGTGACGATGTCTGTTGGCGCCGCGAGATCCCCGCAGAGCCTGGTTCGGGAGCGTCCTGTTGGTTCGCGGGCCTCCGGTTTGGAGGCGCGCGAACTATGTACCTGCCGTGTCTCCTGGTATTCAGAGGCGGAATCTTGCGTATTTCCATAGCGCTGCCATCTAGGGATCCGACGTGGGCGTACTCGTCTTTACGCTGCGGCTTGAGCACTGGAGATCATCTTGTCAGCACGATTGCGGAGCAGTTCCAAGTCAGCTGGGAGCGCACCGTGAGAGCCAGAGCCTTCAGGAATCTGCATCAGGGAGTATCTGGCATCTTCTCCCTCAGTATCTTGCTTGACAAGTCTGGCGGTGCGCTGTGGGTTAGAAATTTTCTGAGGAGATGGGGTTCTCGCTGTAGGCCCCCTTGGCGCACTGGTGGAAACGGCGCTACATCCCGCCGCCGAGGTATTTGCAAGGGGACCCAGCTCATACACATTCCTGTATTCGAAGAACTATTGGGAACACGTATCGAGCTTCGAGTCGTCGACGGGCGTAGACCCGACGATGTTGAGGACCGTTGAAAGGACACTCTGACCTTGCTATTTCTGCTGACACGCCGCCGTCTGCCGACCAGTGCCTGATGAGCTCGACGTAGTTTAGACATGCGTGGACTGAGGGGTCTCTTGAGGTTGTCCTTATCTGCTCGAGTGGATGAGCGGATAGGGTAAGGGACGGGGGCGAGTCGCTCAGTAGAGGCATTTGGGGCGAGTCTGACGTTGGGCCGACCTCGCGGGCTTCCTCTCCATGATAAGTTGAATGCAGGCATCGTACATACTCCAAAAAAAAAGGGGTCGAGTTGCGTAAAGCGATCTGTGGGAATAACTACCGATGTTGTGAGGAATTAGGAGGGACTAAGGCGTGTCGGACCGGGCGAAGTTGAGGAGTGGAAACTGGGCTTATTGTTGTGAGTGCCTGAGAAAAGCACCGAGCCTTCCCAGCCTGGGTGAGAAGGCGGCGATAGTGACCAGCTTCATGGGGGCAGGCGCGCCTAGGAGGTGGACATCCTCATCTGACGTCCTTGATTCCCGATGCCGAGTAGGTCTCCAACTGCCTCCGCCCTTTCCTCAGAAGAAATTCGATGGCAGCAAAATCTCGCTTCTCGATTGCGATGTTTTTGTCGAACTCGGCCCTGCAACCTGGTCAGCCCCAGACCCCCTCCGTCTCCCAAATTTAACCAGACCAACCTAGCAAAGGCCTCGAAATGCTTGCGAGTTGCCTGCGGGGGTTGTCAGCGGTGTTGGACAGGTAGACGAGAGTTGGGTGGCCAGACTCACCTCTGGCTTCTTTCGCGCTTCTCGAAGGCAGCCGCGGTACAATACCAACACCTCCTTCTGCAACCCTGAGAGGCGTGCCATGTTGAATATTTCTCTCTACTGCGGAGCGACTGCGGTGGAATGTGTCTACACTCTTGACTTCGGCTTCCTGGAAGACGACGACTTGGATGAAGTCGAATTTTAGTTCTGGCTTGAGACATTTTCGGGAAGAACCGAGATTCTCTAGGCAAATAGCGGACGTCACTGCGGAGGTCGCTCCGTAGACCCTGTAGGTCCTTGTACCCCTGGCCGCCCCGCCCACCCCGGCGGGTGGAAGTTGGGGGCGTGGCCCCAGGCCATGGGGGGAACCAGCAACTTTGTAAGGAAAATCCTCCATAAGAAAAGAAAGAGATTTTTTATATCCATGTTCAATTGTTCCTCAGAATTAGTTAATACTGACCACAGCACTAGAGCAGGCATTCTACTTGTCAATTCCCTTGAAGTTGCCATGTGCTCATTAGCTCTTCGCTCTGACATTAGGACTCATTATTTTATTATGGAAAAATCTACCATTACCGCTAATTTTGTATAAATACCTACATCGCATATGTACCTAGACACAAATAAGTTGAAGTTTATATTTAATTATGCCATTCATTGGCTTGGTAAACAGCAGCTCAATACAGTGCCAGGACTAAAGATCGATGCTGCTACCAGCATGGAAAACCTTATACATATTACTTGTCCATAAATCACTGGAGGATATTAAGGTACCTAAGTCCGTACTTTGTCCCCTTGTATTATTGATCCTGATATAGGGTTGATAATGCATTTGTTAGTCCAGACCCAAAATGCAATTCAACAACATCTTTGTAAGGAAAGCTACTGCACTATTTACTATTTCCCACATCTATGTAAAATCCACTGACAGTGTCAGTGTGCCCTCTGGTAGAGCTGTTGTAGTCTCCTCTAAAATAAGTGTGGTTGATTAGGACCAAGAGGAAGTGAATGACCCTACATTTTTCACTCCATATTCAATTGACGCTATTTAATTGACACTTCAAGTTAAGCAGATCACGTGGAAATGGGTGAATCCATTCAATCTGAGATATTTGTAAAATTTGTAGTGTTTATGTGAAGGATAGTGGAGACCTGGCCAACTATATAAACAAGCTCGGTTTCTAACCCATCAGCCTCGATTGAACGATTCCTTTCTCTACACAACACAACAAGTCTTGGGATCAATCGACACATTCCTGACTCCTTGTCCTCCTGTCAATATCTGAACCCATCCTTTCGCTTGCAAGTTTGCAAGAACATCCACAGACCTCCATCATCCTCTTTTGTTCGTTCAGACTACACAACCGAGATCTCACCATGGCGCCCAGCTTCTTCGAGATCATCACGATCGTCATCTACGGAGGCCTTCTGGCCCACGCTGTAAGTATTCCCACCATCTAGAGTCCAGAGACTGGTGACAACCCTTCTTACTCATGCTGACTTGACTCCAGGCTCCTGCCATGTCCCTTGGCAGTGATGTTCTTGTCACTGGCAACAAGACCTACGGCATTGTTGACATCAACTGGAACGTCCTGATCAACAATACTGATGTCCCCTAGTAAGCACACCCTCTCCCACCCCTACCTTGTAGAATATCGATTACCTTGAGTGATACCAGATGGCTAACTCATCACCACAGCAACCTCTCCGTGACCGGTACAATCCAGGACGTCTTCGCCAACATCCAGCAGGCCGACCCCGACACTGCCACTGCCATCCAGGAGCGCATCGAAGTCAAGAAGAACACCACTCAGTCTGTGACCGACATCGAACTCTCCTCCTCCCCCGCCGCCGAGATGGACGACGTCCCCACGAGCTACTACTGTAACGTCCCCGGCTGGAGCCAGTGCTCCATCAGCTCTGTCTTCTCCGGCATATACTACCTCGACAACGTCGGCGGTCAGCCCACCAACGGCCCCGGCCCCGGAAACTGCGGACGTGTCTCCTGTGCTTACGATGCGGCCATCTGGTGGTGCAATGATGTAAGTACACTTCTATGCCATGCTCTCCCTCCCCGGTTTATCCCAACAGCAAGATGAGGCTGACTCAAGATTGGAAACGCAGGACTCGGTGTTCAAGACCCTTGGATACTTTGGCATGATCTCAGGCGGCGCCGCTGATGTCCTCAAGCACTGTGAGAACTCCTTGTCCAGCAAGGTGATGGGCCAGCAGTTCTTTGACGACGGATGGAATGTCATCGTCCGAAAGGAGTCCTGCTAGATGGCTTCCAGTGGCTACGATGACTCGTGCGACACCAAACCATGCGCATGACAGGTATCTGGTTGGACTCATCAGGCATTGAACCTACGGGTAACATACCAAGGGGCGTGGCTTTTCGAAGCTTGGAGATACGACGGACAGTGTGGGAATGGGTATCACCTCCTGTGCGGACGATGTCGATAGGTCTGAACAGGAAGAGCTTGAGGGTAACACCCAAATGAAATCCTGATTTCCTTTTTCTACATGGCAAGCCCTGAAATGTAGAAATTGTAATTGCGTGCTGCAGTATTCTCACTCAAGGATTTCTGCTATGTTCACCCCCCTGCCGTGGGGGCAGAATACTTACCCGCAGCACAACGCTTCAAAGTGATACCTACCCACTGCAACTCCACCGGGCAATTGCCGCAATCGCCCCCCGGATTGTCGATATCATTAGTAAGAACACCAGCAAGCAATTCGTCCTCTTTCTCCTTTCTCGGATTTTTCCACCTGAACTCCACGCTCGTCTGCCTGGACACGAAGATTCGTCGTGACAAGGTCGAACTCTCGTGAAAATGCCTACCTTCTCGGTGAGTTCTCCCCCGCATGACAGCCACCAGCCGCATGCCGCACCCGAGTTGGGGCGAGGGTTTGACATCATCCACAGCGCCTGGTCCGCTTCCTCGCCAAGGACGGTCGCACCTATTACGGCGATGCCATCCTTCCCAGGGGCGTCACGGACATAGGGAAAGCCAAGCAGGCCCACATTATCACTGGTGATGTCTTCGGCAAGCACGATGTGACGGAGGATGTCGCCGATATCCGGCTGCTCCTGAGCCCCCTCGCGCCGGAGCACGTCGGGACTGTGAGATGCTTGGGCCTGAACTATGCACAGCATGCCAAGGAGGTTCGTCCTTCTTTTGTTTTCATTTCATTCTTTTCTCTTCTTTTCTTTCCTTCCCTTGATATCCTCTCACTTGCTGCTTGGCGCGACAGGTGTCAAGTCGTCGATGAAGGCTCATTGTGTTTCTGCAGACAAAAATGCCCATTCCCAAGTATCCAGTGTTATTTTACAAGCCGGCCACTGCGCTGGGAGGACCGTTCGATCAGATCCCGGTGCACGCGATGGCCCAGGAAGGCGAGGGTCTCGACTATGAGTGCGAGCTCGTGGCGATTATTGGCAAGAGGTGTTACGACGTGCCCGAGTCCAAGGCCCTCGACTATGTGCTTGGATACTCCGTGGGCAATGATGTCTCTCATCGGGACTGGCAGATCAACAAGGGCGGTAGCCAGTGGTCCTTGGGCAAGGGATTTGATGGCTGGGCCCCGTTCGGCCCCGGCATCGTCTCGAGCGCGCTGATCAAGGACCCTCAGAAGCTGAGGATCTCAACGGTGCTGAACGGCAAGACGATGCAGGTGAGCAGGCACACCCAGCAGGCGAACTTGTGGCGGGGGTCGCGGATGTGAGGCTGACTGACGATCTCACTCAGGACTCAAACACGTCGGACATGATTTTCGGCCTTGCTAAGACGATTGCTTTCCTGAGCCAGGGAACTACGCTGCTCCCAGGAGATGTCATCTTCACAGGTACGCCGCAGGGTGTGGGTGCAGGAAGAAGCCCTCCAGTGTGGCTGAAGGACGGCGATGTCTGCGAGGTGAGCCTTGAGGGCGTGGGGACCTGCGTCAACAAGGTTGAGTTCGGTAGCCCAAAGTCGAAGCTGTAAACCAGACACGGCGCCAAAGGCGAGCAAGTCTGCCCTCGACATCCCAACGCCTCCCGCCCACTTGTCCATACTCCGTGGTCCAGTGTAAATCCAGCCAGTCTATATCAAACGCTAGAGCCTTACCATGTTGATTCTTGGTCTGAGTGTCCTTTATCGCTCGAAAAATTGCACTTTGAGTCGTGTTATCCAGACTAGTCTCGGCTATGTCTGACGAGGTTGAGTAGGAGGAGGGGCCCGATAATACTTTGTCACGATCTAGAAAATCTTGTTTACTAGCCAAAGATGCTTACCAAGGCCAGTCTGCCTCGGCTGTGGATCGTGATTGCATTTTGTGCCCCGTCGTCGAGAGCTAAATCTCAAGGTCGAACTATGTTTGGGTGCTGCGGTCGAGCATGATAAGCTACGCATGGGGCAGTGCTGACCACTTGCAGCGCCCCTTCCACTTATGCACTTGGTCGGCTGATTTTTCCTCCTCGAGCACCAGAATTCACTGAAGACATTGAAGAGACTGGCATCTTACCAAATTCCACTTCTCTCTCCTAGAAGAACCGTCAGGACGCTGCGTATACGCTGGGGTTGGCAGCAATCTTGTTCTTTCTCCCTTTACCTTCCTCCCTTTGTCCCAATCTTTCTTCTCTCTTTGTCTCTCTGGTCTTGTCGCGTCATATCTGGAAACATTACAACTCCATGCTGTCCTCAGAGGTGTCGTAAAATCCTATTTGTCACTCTGCTTGCGTGTTTCATATCCTGTTAAGCCATCATACAGTACTTGACTTAAGGCCCTAAGAGACTTGCGCACAAGAAAACCAGGCACTCGGAGGAATATGGCCGAGACGAAAGGCCGCCCTAATTTCGATCTTTCCTCATTCTTAACCTTCACCCTATCAAATGTCGAACAGAATGAAACTTCCACGGAAACATCAACGGTGCTGTCAAAGGGCGAGTCTATCCAAGGCTCTGACGAAAAGCAGGAAAGCCAGCCGTCAGACCCCGTGCCTCAAATAGCCGTAGAAAACGAAGACCTAATCGACTTGGCCAAGTACGGGCCACCGGAAGCTTTGGTGAGGCTCAACCAGGTCGTCCCTCCACAGGTCAAGGCAGTCATCGAAAGCTCCATCGACAACATCCGGGCCCAAGTTGCCGCAGAGACGGAACTGCACCGGCAACAAGAAGATGAGGAAAGGCGAAAGATCGAAGAGAAAAGCTCTCAATCTGTGGAGAAGGATAAAAACTCTGAAGAGAACCCGGTCTCCGGTGCTGTGTCGGACCACACGGATTCTGAAAGCTTCTACACCACATCCGAAGGGCGAAGCATATCCCCCGATTCGCCTTCAGAGGCCGAGAATGAGACAGTTAGCCTTGGCGCAGTGATGGGGCAGACCGGTTTGGACTCCAGCATTATGCACCGACCCAAGTCATCGTCAACATCTGGGTTGTACCCAAGACGACGAGATCTTCTCAAGGCCGTATTACGGAAGATTGGTGATACCGATACTCGACGCCGTGTCCTCCATCGATCTACTGGAGCACTGCGCCAGTCGGAGGCCCAATTTAGAGAGAAATTCAGGCACGCGAGACAAATTTTACAGCATCAGGACGTGGAGTCTAGGTGAGGAGCATTCCTTCGTCCGCTGCTCTCGTATCAATTCCTCGAGGTGTCCCGGACTCGATCACTTGCTACTTCTGGTCAATCGCTAACCAGACTAGTGAGTGCATCTCCTGCTTTGATGACTTTGCCCTCAGGGACTTGGTCCAGCTTCGGTGCCATAATTACTGCAAGCCATGCTTCGAACGTCTGATAGCGCACTCGGTTGAGACGGAAGCTCAATGGCCACCCAAATGTTGCCTCAATACTATTGATCACAGGAAGTGCCTTAGACACATCTCTGGAGAGCTCGAACACCGGTACAAGCAGAAACGCTTGGAGTACTCAACGCCGATAGACAAACGATACTACTGCCCAATTCCAGACTGTGGCGTTTTCGTCCCCATGGAGAAGACAGATGCGGTCTATGGCCGAGCCACATGCTCTAGAGACCATCTGACGTGCGTCAACTGCCGTCAGCAAGCACACGATGATGCAACCCAGTGTGTCAAGAACCAAGATATGAAGCTTGTCCAGAGACTCGCGCAGGAGCAGGGCTGGCGACGATGCTATCGATGTCATACAATGGTGGAACACAGGACTGCATGTCGGCATATAACATGCAGATGTGGCGCCGAGTTCTGTTATGTGTGCGGTAAAGTCTGGTACACGTGTGGCTGCACGGAGCGGCAGCTAGACCAGGTCAAGACGCGGGCCAGGGCGAACGAGGCCAGGCGCAAGGAGCAGGAAGAACGTCAGAGGAGGGAGATCCAGGAACTCCACCAGGCCTTGGAAGCCATTGCGAAAATGGAGGCTGCAGAAGCGGAGAAACGCGAGAGGATCCGTCTGGCGAAGGAGGTACAGCGCAAGAGACAAGTCAGGCGGACGTATGTCGATGCTCGTACGAAGCTTGATGAGTCCAACGATTTCCAGAAAGACGTCCTTGACGGCCAACACCGGCAAGACCAAGACCATCTCTCATTGAGGATCCTTATTGCCATGGACGGCCTAGAACTCAAGCATGCATCCAAGCTAGGCCAATTGCGAGCATCATCGAAGGCCAAGATAGAGGAGAAAGAAAAGCAGTGGGAGCAGGACTGGCAGGAGCGCATTGCCCGCGAGAAAAGGGCCGAAGCTCACTACGAGACGCAGCTTGTGGAGTGGGCCAAGTCCGTCAAGAACGGCGAGCGCCGTAAGGATGAGCTGCTTGAGGCCCAGAGGACCAAGCATACAAAGGGACGGGATGTTTACACAGGCAGGCGAGAAGACGAGCTCGAGAGATTACGCTGGTTTCTAGACGAGGAGGTGGCTATCGAAGAAGAGCTCATGGACGCAAAGAAGGCGAGGATCAAGGAATCATTCAACGTTCAGGAGCGCGAGCTGCAGATCAAGATCGGATCTGAACTCCGCTGGCGCGAGCTGGTCGTCTCGGAAAGGAGTAGACTCCTCCATAAGCTCTTGGAAGATGACCTCGCAGACGAGATCGTCGACGATGCTGATGACCGATGGGGTTCGTTCATAGTCAAGGAAGAGGCCGAGGAAGCTGGCCCCTCTCGGTTCAAATCCGCGAAGAAACGTGCCAAGGGCTAGATGACCTCTCCGGCTTTCGCAGACGGGGAATCAGGGCCATCCTCGCGGAGACAAGCCACTCATCATAGGGAACCAACTCCGCCGCCGTGGAATCCTCTCCCGCTGTCATCGGCCTTGCATGCCGCATGGGATAGAACTCGGGATGTGTCATGGACGCGGACAGATGATAGGAAAGGGCTGGGGGCACACTTCCAAGATCTATTCCCAGAAGGCGCACGATGCCGCCACCTTTCCTGCTCCCAAGATTGCCACCGCGGAAGCCAGCCGCGCCGACATTGCAGGCACAAGTGGTCATGCCAAGGTTCTAACACCGGTGGCGTGGTCTGCAACCACGCCATCAGCAACTGCACCGTGCCTCTTCAGTTCAGGGCCCATGGTGTTTTTTCTTATCCCACGACGTCTGGGCCATGGCATGGCTGGAGGCTCTCTGTTTCTTGAAGCATCAGAGTAGCTTGGAGGTGGGCCCTTTTGATGCCGCGAGTCTTCTTTTCAACTTACGGGTTGTCGTCCGAGCCACGAGTTGCAGTCTGATATCGACACCCTCTTCTATTATGTTCCTTTGACGGGCCTCTCTTCGACGGCAGCACATCTGCCCCTCGAATTCGCCGTCAACATCCCTGTTGGATTTCTTTGTCGGCGTGATACGCAGGCCGAAATCTAAAGCGCACTCGAGAGCTGCTTGTTTCGCCTTCGATTTAATTCAGTAATATGACGAGGAACTACCTGGATAAGCACCTGGGGCCGATTCTGGCACGAGAGTCTCGTCGTCGGAGCTCTGCTCGTCACCAAAATCATCGTGCCGTTCTGGGGGAGCGCGCATGGCCTCCAAGGTCCTGCTCCCCAGCACAGGCACCTCGTAAGGCTTGAGAGTATGGATCTCGCGGGCGGACGGCATCTGGGCGAGCAAGGTTCCGGCAGGCGTGATGGCCTGGGTAAACATCTGAGAGATTGGTTGATGGTCAATTTTCCTTCATCCTGCATGCCTTTCAGTGAATTCAATAGACTGCATCTTCTTACCGTGTCGTTCTGCTTGGACCACTTTGCTTCCAGCATCTCAATGACCCGCGTCTCCTCGAGCCTGCCAGCATCCGCACCCCAGGTCGTGCCCTTGTCCACTCTGCGGTCTTCTCTCTTCTCGGCCCACTCCTTCTTCAACCTGCTGAGGCCTGATGGCTTTTTAGACGAGTCTCTTACCTCGACGCCCATCTCTTGTAGCCCGGCATGAAGCCAACCGATAGCATTCCCGGTCTGTCCACCCAGCTCGGCATCAATCCCAAAGAAGCGACAGGCCTTGGCCCTACTCGTCCGGCGAAGATCCTCAAGATATCTCACAAAACCCTCATCCAGCTTCCCGCCGCCTGCTCCTGCGCCCGCCGCCTCCTCGTTCTCCGCTGAGCCTTTCTTGCCCCCAAGCCGCAGGCTTCCGCCCAACCCCGGCCCAACCTGCCACGCACACAGACTATGTGCCTTGGCCGCATGCTCTGCGGCAGCGAGACACAGCCGTGCGAAAAGGTGGGCCCGCACCTTGGGCACCTCGGGCGCCTTGTACATCCACTCCTTATCATTCCGGTTCCGGTCTTGGCTGACGATGGCGGGGTAAGGGTCATCTTTCAGCACGGCGAGCAGCGTGGCCTCGGCCAGGGCCAGGTGGCTCTGTGCGCGGGCGGTGGGAGCCGAGATGTCGGCGCACGGTACAGCGTGCGCCGGGCCGGGCTGGGGCTGCTCGGCGCGGCGGGCTAGGTAGTCGTAGACAGAGGCGGCGTCGAGGAGGTGTTTCGTGGCAGCCGAGATAGCGGTCTGGCGGTCCGGAGCGCCGACGGCGTAGAGATCGAGGGAGGTGGTGGTGCTGTACAGGGGCTGGAGGGCGGCGCGGGCCAGGAGGGTCGAGGCGTAGCCGTGCGTGGCAAGGACAAAGGCGACCTCGTGCTCGAGCCCCTGGGCGCGTACCCTCGCGCCCTCGCGGCGGCCGGGGACGGGGACGTCGGAGAGGGTGGACCGCCAGGCGATGGAGAGGGGCGGGGAGGCGCGCTGGATGATGCTGAAGAGCTCGGAGCCGTCGCCGATGGTGCGGTGGGCGAGGCCCGCGTCGACGGCGAGGAGGTAGGGAAGGTAGGCGGCAAGGGCGGAGAGGACGCTCGGGAGGTTGGCGGCCTGGGAAGACGGCGGGAGGCGCTTGTGTTTCTTGAGGACGTCCCGGACCACACCGCGGTGGGTGCTGGCGGTCAGGGGAAGGGAGGGGTGGGAGTCGCAGGTGAAGGAGGAGGAGTAGGAAAAGGCGGAGGTTGTGGGGAGTACAAAGGGGTAGGGCATCTTGAGAAAGGTCGTGAGGATTTGTTTGTCAAGGAGGGGCCTTGTGTGTCACATTACAGTGAGGACAGTCATCTAGGTGAAGGCTGTATACATCTTGTCTTCTGTGTTTTGCGAGGAGGGGCAATTGAGTTGAGTGTCAGAGCTGGCTTGGCATTGTGAACTTCGAGCCAGCGCGTACATGCTATGGTGCTACGTATGCTGTGCTATGCTGTCATAGCTGCAGGGTTCTGCCCCAGTGGCTGCTAGGTACATAGTATATGTAATATAGCAGCTATAGTACCTGCCAGTAGGGCGCTATGTACCACGCACAACACTATACAGGAATGTGTGCTGCAACCCCCCACCCCAGCACCCCCACCAGGGATCAGCAGCCACAAGCTCCCGCCCTAGAGACAGGGGTCCACAAGCTCCAGCATCCAGACTTCTGGACAGCTTCCCGAATTCTCGACTTTCAAGGGTCACGACGACCTGCAACCTCGCCTCTGCCTCAACCCACATGACAACTTCTTTCCAACAATCCCCAGGCCCCTTCAACCTCGACGATTGATCAGCTTCAATAATCCGACAAGGCTAGGGCTTCACAAGTTTCTGAGGTCTTTCATGCAATTAGGTTACTTGCGATAGGTGACGAAATGGCTGGTACTCCTTCCAGGGGCCAGCACAAGCCCCGTCGCAAGGGCAAGAATGACGATGATGCCTACGTTTCCAAGACGGAGACCCTCTATCGTGCCCCTTCGTTTCCTCTGGCAGCGTTCCTCTGGCCGGCAAGAGGATCGGTCTCGCAATGGGAGGTGCTACCGCTCATCCTCATGGTCGTCGGCCTGTTCAGATGGGCAGCAGGGCTCTGGGGATACTCAGGTGAGAATAGAGACGACCATGCCAGCGCAGAACCCTTGCTGGTGATGGGGATTGCCGAAGCTAATTGTGGTCGCGTACAGGCTTTGAGAAGCCCCCGATGTTCGGCGACTACGAGGCACAGAGACACTGGATGGAGATCACGACACGGCTGCCCATATCACAATGGTACTTCTACGACCTGCAGTGGTGGGGGCTCGACTATCCGCCCCTGACCGCATACCACAGCTGGCTGTGCGGCAAGATTGGCTCCTTCATCGACCCGAGTTGGTTCGCCCTCGACGCGTCACGAGGGAGCCATGACCCAAACCTCAAGATCTTCATGCGCGCGACCGTCATAGTCTCCGAATACCTCATCTACGTGCCTGCGCTGGTCATGTTCGTCAGACGGTTCAGCAGGCTCAACGGAATCTCGAACTGGTCGGCCTCGGTGGCCCTCGCGGCCATACTCATGCAGCCTGGGACGATCCTCATTGACCACATCCATTTCCAGTACAACACAGTCATGCTGGGCTTTGTGGTGGCGAGTATGTCCGCTATGGTCGCCGGAAGATACTTCTGGGCTGCCATCTTCTTCGTTGCAGCTCTGGGGTTTAAGCAGATGGCACTCTACTACGCGATCCCGGTCTTTGTCTTCCTTCTGGGCAGCTGCCTGTCCCCGCACATCAACATCCCGCGCTTTCTCAGCATTGGGCTTGGGACCATCCTCGCATTTGGTGTCTTGCTCCTGCCGTTGATCGCCGGTGCCTTGTACGACACAGGCCGAGGTATTATTCCCCGGCCCGAGCTCGAGGGTAAGGCTGTGGCTCTGCCCATCTTGCCGTGGGTCGAGGACCATATCGACCGGACTGCTATCTACTGGCCTGTGATTGAGCAGATGGTCCAGATGGTCCACAGGGTCTTTCCCTTTGCGCGAGGTCTATTTGAGGACAAAGTAGCCAACTTCTGGTGCGCGCTCAACGTGGTCGTCAAGATTCAGAGATACCCCCGGAGCTGCTGCAAAAGCTATCGCTCTTCGCCACGCTGGGATTCAGCCTTCCGCCCAACCTCATCCTGCTCCTCAAGCCGAGGAAGGAGATCCTCCCTCTGGCCTTTGCCACGACCGCGTGGGCTTTCTTCATGTTCAGCTTCCAGGTCCACGAGAAGAGCGTACTTCTGCCACTGATGCCCATGACCTTACTCCTGGCTGGTAACAACGGCCTGGGCAAAGAAACGCGGCGGTGGGTCGGGTTTGCGAACATCCTCGGAAGCTGGACAATGTTCCCGCTCCTGCAGCGGGTCGACCTGCGCGTGCCGTACGCAGTGTTCACGCTGCTATGGGCATACCTGTTGGACCTCCCGCCGACGTCGCTGAGGGCCTACTTCCCGGGCACCAGGTCGTTCACGCAGTGGGCCACCTTCCTCATCCATACCGCGTTCTACCTCGCCATGGGGGCATGGCACCTTGTGGAGGCTACCATGCCGCCGCCAGAAGACAAGCCAGACCTGTGGACAGTTGCTAACGTTGGCCTGGGCGCGGCAGGGTTTGGGCTGTGCTACCTCTGGTGTTTCTACCGCTTGGTAGTGGAGAGCAAGATCTTCTCGAAGAGATCTTCAGCGAAGAAGACGCAATAAGTTTTCAAGATGTGGTGCGATAAGAGATGAGACGAGATTACGGCAGTCATGGGCGGTCTTAGGTTCTCGAAAACATAGCACAGCGCGGCTTGAACATCTTGATTTTTCTTTCCTCTTCCTGTTCTCATTTCAATTTCTTCTAAAAATTATGTACTGCATTTGGATCTTCTGGGCAAATTATACCCTTGCTGCGAATTCCAAGAAAAGGGTGGGCGGTTTATCTCCCTTGCTGCAGGCAGACACCGGATCATATATGTACGGGACTTCTCACACCCCCCCTGCAGCCCTGTCGAAATGATTTCACAGAAGAGGGGCACAATATGCTGATAACATGCCATGCTGTGAGATATTGCACTGCGTAAAATCCTTACGGGTGTTATCTCCTTTGTGGAGGGGAAGGGGGGGGAGCGCATCTGACCGGCCGCAGCCTCTCCCGGCACCTCCAACATGAACAACTGGGGGTGTTGACTGTTCGGTGCTGTAAGCTCCAGGTGTGCTGTCAGCAGAGCACAGTAAGCACAATCTCCAGAACCCAGCATCGCGATACTTTCTTTATCTGGATCCAACCCATTACGGGCATGTAGGAGGCTCAGCGTCGACGTGTCACCGTTTCTCCCAAACGGCCAGGTGCCGGGGAGAGCAGCGGTGAGGCGCCCAGCTGAGGAGGAGGCACGAGAGAGTAAATACATGGGCCGCGAGGCATCGACGAGGCTGGTTTGCCCTGCCGTATTCCTGTTGAGCGGTGGGTCCAGAACTTGAGCATCTTCTAGCACAGTAGCGCACCTTGGCGACGGCTTGGAGGGGAGGTGCGCTCTTGGATGGGATACGTTGAAATGAAGGCGCTCCGGAGAGTTCCTTCCACGGAATTTTATGAACCCTGCTCGTACCGCAGGCTAGGCTGGCTAGCCAACTGCTGGGCAGTCTTCCTCCCACCCTCCCTCCTTCTCTCTTTCCGCCCCGTCATGTCAGAATTCGACTGGAAGGATCTGCCTGTCAGTGTTGAAATTAGTTACCATGACAGGTCCTTGAGGCTCTAACCAGGGCCCTTTTATCCCCTCCTTCCCAAATTTGGCTTCCGTACAGCATCTGATTGTCACTTGACTTCATGTGATCCTTCATCATCTTCTGCTCTGTGTTTCCATACTTGCAATTTTTGTTATTTTTCCTCTACGTCTTGATGGATGGTGGGGACGCGTCCTCCAATAGGCAGCACTGATTTCATTGATCGGCCCAGCGGTGAAATCCTATCAGATCCTCCCGCAGCGCTCGGGCCGGCACCTTCTTCTTCTGCCAACAACTTCACCTCTGGCAAGGCCGCCGCCCTCGGCAAACTTCCAAAGGTTCCTCTTACTGACGTTAGACGCCACTGACAGTCAGCGACGCAAATTGCGGTTCTTTTTTTTGTTCTTCTTTCTTTCCTTCCTTCTTTCTCCTATCCACTATCCTACTTGGGACACCGGCCTTTCCCTCTCCAACGACCCGTCTGCCTCCCCACCGAGTATGCACCGATGGGTCAGGACAACGGTACGGATGAACATCCTGGGGCAGGATCAACGGTTCAGTTTTTTTCTTCTTTTCTTTCCTTTATGTGGCAGGGACGGGGAAGAAGAAGAAAAAAAGGTATTCTGCCGTTACCGAACCTAGATTCGAGAGCCGGACATCCTCCGCCTTATGCTCACCTCCACGACGTGAGCCATGCCTTGGCCCCACGGTGACATCGCAAGAGCTGATCTGGTCCCATTCCAGGTCTACTTTTGTTTCCTTCCCTCTGCATGGGTACATTCTCTCCTCCGCCGGAGACCAGGGTGCTTTGGACCAACCTCCCCCCTCCCCCCCTGGTGTGTGTTGCTGCTGCGCCGCGAAACGAGCAAGCGCGGTCTTGTGCTTTTCAGCCCAGTGGGGCTCGATTATGATGCTCCAATCTGCTGGACAAAAGTGGCCTGGCTCGACTGGATTTCGTGCTTTTACTGCAGCCATTCGAATTCGTGGGCTCACTCAGGTGAGTAAGTGAGTACTTTCTTGTAATACCTCAAGTGTTCCTCCACCCACTGCCTTCAGGCACTGGCGAGCAGACATTTCCACTTGCAATCATCGCGCGAGCTCCCTTACATCTTCTCTTTCCCAACGCCCGCTGCAAAAGTACACAAATACTACTATCTATAGTACAGTAGAACCAGAGGTTGCTGCTACGTAGCATGCATGCACTGCGGCACAGAGGACCCGCAACCCAGTCGCTACAGCAGGTCACCCTTTGCCTGCGGGAACCGCTAGACGATCGCCAGTCTTCTTCGTTTTGTGGGGTGGAGACCCACTCGAGGCTGGCCAGGCTGTGAGGAGAGCTGACGGGGCTCCATCTTGCGCTGCTGGCGAGTGCTCCCACGCCGCAAAGGGTCAGACCAAAGAGTGACCTGCACTGTCATGATGGAAGTATTACGGTAATCTTGTCCATACCTGGCTAGGACGCCATTGACAGACCACCACCTCGCTCGCCCACCCACCCCCCCCCCACCTCATCCTGTTGGTGAGGGTGGTGATCTGAACAACCCTCCTCCTCCTCCTCCTAGAACATAGTGGCAGGGGGGAGATAGGTGGAGGGACATCGGCCGATATGGCCTGCATGTTGGCGTACCAACCAACAGCAAAAGGCTTGGCTGTATGTGGCTCGACAATCTCGCAGAGACTCGGTGCCGCTCTCTGCTACCGGGGCTCGTCCGATGCGCCGTGCAGGACCCTCTCTTCCCTCACTCAGCCCTGCCCCGTTCCGGTCTGCATCTTGCAGCTATGTTGTTGCTATTTTTCTTCAACATGGTCCCTCCTCTTCCACTAGCGTTCCTTTCTCTCGGAGATTTGCCTTTTCGGTGTACCTGTTGCCTGGTTTGTGGTCTTTTCTCTTTTGTTTTCCTGTTGTGCCATTTTGCCCTTGTTTTTCTCTTTCGTCTCTTTTTGTCACCTGTCTATCTGTCGCTCGGTCCGTTGGTCGTCCTCCTTCTCCGTCCTCGCTCGACCGTGTCCGTCGCCTCGTCGTCCCTTTTGTTCTTTTGCGAGGCGACTGACCTCAACTCTCTCCAACGAAAACGAGTGCGGCCGTGTGAAATTGTTCTTCGTGTTGTGGGCTTCAAGCTAGAGCACGCACATCATGATATTTCCGTCGTCGATTATAGTGGGCGTGACTGCGCTGGCGGTTGGAAATGCTGCCACGACTATCATGCTCAGCACAAGCGGCTCGAGCAGCGCCGCCGCCACCGTTTCGGCATCGATCACCTCGTCCGCCGGGTCCAGCTCGACCACGTCTTCCGCCATCACAACGCATACCATCGCGGTTGGGGCAGTATGTTTTGTTCTCTCCCTCGTGTCCCACTGCAAATTCTGATATCAATGGTTTTATTTCTGTCATAGAATGGCTTCAAAATCGCCCCTACAACGACAAATGCTTCGGTTGGTGATATTATTGGTAAGAGAAAGACCCGTTTCTCTCTCTCTCTCTCTCTCATATGTCTGGGGAGTTCTCGAGACTAATGGCTTGGACTCAGAATGGAGGTTCTATCCGACGGGACATTGGATTGTCAGGTCGGCGTTTGGACAGCCGTGCATACCGTATGAGGACACTGGCCCGAACCTCGTCGGCTTCTCGTCAGGCCCACAGTACGTGGAGACGACTTCGGACAATGTAAGTCTCATGCAATTTGCTTGTTCATTCAGGTCGCTGGTTGGAACGAGGATATCCTACCTCGAGAGTCAACATTGCTTGCTCATCCAAGGGATGTTTAAGACTTCTGGAGAGACCAAACCTTCTCCACGACTGTATCATGAGGACTTCCCGAAAAAGAAATGCCTGATATAATGAAAGCTCCCACGACAGACTTGATCACTCACACCTCTCCACAGGGCCCAACTTTCCAAGTCACGGTCAACGACACCGAGCCCATCTTCTTCTACTGTGCGGCCTCAGGATCTTGCGACAAGTACCACATGATCGGCGTCATCAATCCCAGCGTCAACGAGACCTACGAGATGCAGTACGAGTACGTCGAGAGCGCCACCTACCAGATGACCCCAGGCGAGGCCTTCCCGAGCGAGACCGCCGACTCCACAGCATCTTCCGCCAGCGCCACGTCCGGCGCGTCCAACGAAGGCACCTCGTCCTCGTCAGGGAATGGGCACAAGGGCCTCTCGGGCGGCGCCATCGCGGGCATCTCCATTGGCGCAGCAGCGGTCATCGTCTTCGCGGTGGCGCTGATTTATCTCTTTGGCCGGAGAAGCGGGGCGAACAGGGCATTTGGTGGCGCAGGGCCGAATGGCGACCCGTACGGCGGCGGACCCATGCAGGAAGCCAAGTACGGCGGACCCGCCGGGCCCAAGAGTCCCGGCCAGGAGACTTTTACGACGGCAGGGTACTCAACGGCGCCCTCTGTAGACCCGTACCAGCAGATGCACATGGGCCAGTATGGCGGTGGCGGCGTCGGCTATCCTGCCAGCACGGGGAGCCCACCGCCTATGAGCGAGTACTCTCAGAGTTTGTATCAGCAGCACTATGGGAGCGTCCCTCAGCTTGGGGCGGACGGTGGTGGTCATCATCATGAGATGCAGGCGGGACTATTGTGAGTACAATACCTTGCGCTATGCTGTGACTGAATAAGGAGAATATCTCTGGCTGACTCTTTCTCGATAGCACCGCTCCACAGCCGACGACGCAATATCAAACGCATCAGCCATTGCCACCACCGCCACAAGACCAGTCCAGCACCGCGTATAACGCGCCGATAGAACTTCCCACGTCGCTGAACCCGGGGAGCTCGCCTCTGCCGCAGTACAGCAATCCTGCAGGCACGTACAGCTGGGCTCAGAGCAGCGAGGGGACTTACCGGCCGAGCAAACCATTATGAGCCTGAAGGGGCGGAGAACTCACCCTGCCGTCGTCCCCTTTCCTCTTTGTTTGGAAAACACTTTGGGTGGGTTTGACGAATTCTGAATGCCATTCTGAGATTTCTAGGGAGTGCCGTTGAATTTTTGGCTTCATTTCTAAGGTGTCGTGGCGTTTAAGGAGTATGGCGAGGTTGAGAGCATGAATCTCTTCACGCCCGATTTTGGGGTACAGACTTACATACCATTGTGCTTGCAGTCGCGATGACTATTTCTATTCACTTCTAGTGGGGTAAATTTGCATCAAGAAAAGAATAGGCCGCTTGAAGGGCATACCTTGGTCAGGTGGAAAAGCTGGTGTGAGTTGAGACTGGCAACTATTATTATGTATGTCCGGCCCTGCGAGGGCCGACAGCACCGCCGCGACAGTGACATATATTGGCACCGTTTCGCGGCTATTTTGGTACAGAATACATAATGTAATCACAATGAAGCAAACTTCTCAAGAGAGCATCGTGATGAATGAGCTGTAAGCTAGGGGAGGCTTACGTGTAGACACTCTTGATTTTGATGTCGGATTTATAGTCACTTTTTAGACTCGGCTCACAGCATTCGAACAGCATCATGATATACACTCGCGCATCTGAACAGAGTTTGACCTCTTCGATCAAGTGAAGCCGTGATTCTTGTGGCTTTGCTAATGTTACTCGGAACGAGGAAGTAAAGCATGGCAGCGAGACGCAACCCCACGGGCCTCGTATAACATCAAAGGCGCTGGACCGTCTGCCTCTCCCTGAACCAGAGCGTGAAGCCATCCATATACAACTTCCATCATCTCCCTCATGGAAGCAAGTCAACACCATGGCCGAGACGACGAAACACCGACCACTACTATTCCTCGGGTTTCAAATAGTCTGACACCACATCGGTACTATCGGTACGCTGGCTCCCAACCAGACCTATATCAGAAAAAGCAACAAGTACGCCGCCGGCATGATGATTCACGACAGGTTCGGCTGGGACTGGTCCATGGTCCGCCTTGTTGCTGACCCTCTGACGAGAGAAGCTGATGTGACGGTGCTTGTGCCGGACTTCTTTGGAGGAGAGAAGTTGCCTTGTGAGTGGTACAGACGTGGACGATCTGGGGAGATATCAATGCCTGTGATCTCGTGGGACCATTAGGTGGCTGCTCCTACTGGTAAGTTATCTAGGGGATGAGATCCTGGCGGGAAAGTTCACGATATTTTCCGAGACTGTTGCAGAGATCATGGACAAGAATACCCGCGAGATCCGAGAGCCAGGTCAGCCCTTCTTTTCTCTGGGGCGGTGAAGCCATTTGTCTCCCGGCTTCATGGGAAACTGTCACTGCAAGCCAACCTATAGCTCAGGCCTCTGCCGAGGCACAGCGCGAACCATGGCTGGTTGACACACACCCGTCCAATCTGTATCCCGACAGAAATCTTTGGCCATGCCCGCGCCCCTAGACGTTGAGCAAGGCTTTTTTTTAAGAAGAAAAAACGATCGGCGCGTCGGGCTACTGCTTCGGCTGGTGGGCGTGCTTCTGGCTCATCGACGTCATCGGCGTTGGGTGTACCTGGCTCACTAAGGAGGACATTGACGATACCAGTAAGGGCGTGGTGGTGCAGGTGCTCCCGCCGGAGATTGCAAGTGCCACTCTTTCCCCTATTCTCTCCAACACTCCCGATGACCGAGGCTGGGGTGAACATTGAAGGCTGACGGGAGTTGGTGCTCTGAATGGGATTCAGTATACACGGTGGAGTTGAAGATGCATACGTTCGACAAGTTGCCAGAGCTTGGGGTTGCTTTTGCATACCGGCATTTCCCCGTCGTGGCGCAAGCTTAGTTCGTTCGCAGCGATGAGGAGATACCTGGCGAGAGGGAGGTAATGGTCCGGGGGAAAAGGGCAGCTGTGAGCTGGTTCAAGGAGTGGTTGCATGGCGTACATGGGTAGGAGGTGCGAAGTCTGAGAGCATATGGTGCCATTAGAAGGAAACAGATTGTTCTAAAAGAAGAACCCATCCTAGATGATATGGAGGAACATAGTGTGTGGATGCATTGTCCCTTACCATGACTTTCCTAGGACCCTCTCAATGGTCGCCTTGGGCATGCAATACACAGGGTCCACTGGCTGGGTGCCAGGGTACCCCAGAAGGCTCAGCCCCGTCATGCCAAAGCAGGTATGCCACACGTCCACCATATCACCTGGACGATCCGCAATTCCCCCACCCTGGGCGTCCTGGGACCGCAGGATGAACTTGATCAGCGCGTCCCGGTCGATCCAGTGCGCCCGCCCGATGATCTGCAGGCTGCTCAGCACCCACCAGCTATAACACACATCCTCGGTCTTCTCCGGGCGGCCGTTCAGCCCTCCACTGGGGGTCTGCCTCTCGCTGAGCCACTGGCCGAGCTTGTCGACATCAATGAGATCGAGCCTGCCGGCGATGGCCAGAGCGGCGACGCAGGTGAAGATCTGGCCCGAGTGCGACTCCGCACCGGGGCTGACGCCATAGCCGCCGTCGAAGTTGGCGCAGGCGGCGATGTGATCGACAGCCTTGGGGACGTCGGCGAGGGCAAGAAGGCCAAGGAGGGAGAGGGCGTTGAGGGCGCCGTAGAGGAAGCGCGTGTCTTCCTCTCCCCACTCATCACCAGCAAAGGTGCCAGTCTCCCTGTTCTGCAGGGCGGCGATGACTGTGTCTCGAGGGTCAGCAGACGCACGCGGGAGGCACCTGCAGACCATACGACGAGGAGCATGATGGTGGACTTACACTCGCCCACCTTGGCCTTCCCCTTACCCCTCTTCTCCAGCTCGTCAAAGGCATCCACCATGGCCAGGATCTGCACGGCACTGACCGTGTACAGCATGTGCGCGTCGTGACCGGGCGCGGCTCCAAACCCGCCGCTATCGTGCTGGCAGGACAGGACAAAGTCTATCGTCTCGCTGCGCGGCAGGGCATCGGGGTGTCCGAGCAGGTGCAGGGCCACCAGGCCCCAGTAGACGCCGTTGAGGCGCAGGTGCTCGGTAAGCCAGTAGTCATACTCGTCCTTGCGCGTGTCCAGGCTCTGGATGTATTTCACGTGGTTTGCGGTGGCCAGCTGGAGCTCGTCCGGTAGGTCGTCGAACTGCGTCGTCGGCATTGTCAAGGTTGCATGCAGGAGGTGGTCTGATGTGAGTATGTGTTCATGCGTGGGTTGTTATTATTACCGGAATTGCGGGGGCAAATCACAGTGGGGGGAAGGGACGGGGGAACAGGGTGACGACGAGTTAGTGAAAGGTTGTCGTCGAAAACTGGGGAAAATCTTATGTCAGCAGGGCGCGGGAACGGCGTGCGCGCGTGGCCCACTAAAGGTACAGGCGGTTCGGGGGGCCCGAGGCGCTGGAATCTCGACTCTCGAGTTTGACTTTCCCGTCCCCAAAAAACCTTAACATCCCATCCCAAATCTAACCCAACCACCAGAAACAGTACAAGCAGTGGTTGTTGTGGACCGCACATCGCCAGCACATGCGAGAGAAAAAAACTGTCGATCTTTCTGAGTTTGTGATATATCACTTATGATGATCGGCGCAGCCACTTTACTGGCAGTGAGTTGAGTTGGGAGAGTCTGAGCAAAAAGCAAGACAGAACTGTATTTCTTGTCCATGAATACAATGTCGTTCTTTATGTCCAGCGGCTATGACGAGCCACAAATATAACTTTCCTCATTGCAAGGCCATCATGTGTACCCTTTTCTTCTTTTTCCCCTTCCCTTGTTGACACGTGTCCTGCATCGTGTCTGACGTGTTGATCGTTTCCGTCTTTAGGGGTGATGATGGCTCGAGAAGCCCTATACGACGCGTGTGATATATGCGCATGATACTCACTCTCACAAGCATCACTATCAACGACAGGCCTCATCCAGGCCTTGGCGTGTGAGTCTCCCTGGACTAGTAACGGGGCGCCCAGATTGCATGCAGCATGCCACGCTGGCAGGGGAACCAAAGAAGAGAGGGAAGAAGGGAAAGAAAAAAAAAAAGTGGAGGTCATCAAATGGCATCACAGCAGCGAAGCCGTGCGTGCCGTCTCTATTTTTGGGACCGTTGGCCCTGACAGCGTGCCAGCGTGCCTGGCGTCGCGCGCGGCGGGGCCTGGGCCCTTGGGCTCCTGTGTGGGTGCTGCTGCCCGATCTTGCGAGCAGCAGGACAGTGCCGCGTTTCAGATCGCCCTCTCGTACCTGACCTAGACCTGTTTGGGCATCGAGCCTTGGAGGGTACCCTTTCTGGAGTCCGCACTGGGCCCGACAGCCCGCCTGATTAGAAGGCGCGAGCGAACCTCGGCCTTGCTTTTCGGTTAGGAATGGTCGGTCGACCATTCGAGCTCTCTCTGTGTTCTTTGCGTGAGGGTCTCGAGAATGAGGAGGCATTAGCCTGCGACGAGGGGAGGGACAGAGAGAGAGGAGATAAGAGGACTCACCTCGGCGAGACCGTTTCTTTGTATTATGACCAGGTGAGCTCGTGAACAGGTATCATGTGTCATGCTTCGATAAATTGACACTTCGACTCGATTTGGCGTGTTGCGTACACTGTGACGTGGCAGGGCAACTGAGCGCCAAGTAGAGGTGTATCCTCGGGAACAGAGACATTGCTTCTGAGCTGCTTGTGCGTACGACTTCGTATCCCCGGCGACATGAAGGTGCGACATGCCTCCTGAGGATAGTGGTGTTGGGCCGAAAGCGCCAAGCCAAAGAATGGAAAGCGAAGAGGATAATATATGACCGACTCTTTTGGTTGTCATGTTGCTACGTATAGCAGTGGCTCCAATACTACACGGTAAATCGAGGCAAATGCTGCAAGTGGTCTGCGCCTTGATTGCTTGATTGTATCCACCCCTCAGCCCCGTCAACCCCGTCAGCCCCGGGTGGCATGTTCCACACAGCGGCACAGCTTCCCCTGAATGTCGATAAAGCCGCCGCACCTGGGCTGGATACATGTCCAACTCCATAACTCGTTACCCAAAGAGAGAACTTCCGTGAAATGTCCTGGACAGGAGCATGTGAACTTTATGGTTCGCCCTCCGCCTAGAGGAATTACTCCGCGCCCATATATCAACCCCCGACGGCGTGCAGGCTCTGTTTCAGGAGGGCTCTCTATCTGCAGCGACCTGGAGTTGAAACAATCCCGGTGGATCTCTCGCAACCCGTGCAGAGTAAGCACATGCGCATATGCTAGTCGACCAGACAAGATAGACCACGTCTGACCGAGAGAACTTCCAAGCGGTAGAACTAGACGTGTGCTGGCTTGTCTTCATAGAGGTTCAACCTCCCATCTCTCGTGTGATTAGGAGGGCTCTCTCTTTCTCTCTCTCTCTCTCTCTCTCTGTCTCTCTCAGGGGGTGTTGTTGCTTGTTCGCCCTGGCTGAAGGACTCGATACGTGCGCGGACCAGCAGCGGCCTGGGCCTTCATTTGTATTTGTGCTTTTGAAAGCCACCAGCCACCAACTACAGTCGTCCCATTATTTTCCCTTGTCCCTCGTCATTGCGAGATCGACACTACATCACACGGGCTGCCACGTTGATACCAGGTTTACCGACCAAGAGGAAACAAGGGAAAAAAATTCCCGTATTGAGATCGATCTTATCTCACACCGACCTCAGCTCAGCCATCCGCCTGGGCAGGGCAAGATATTAGCTGTGGCCCGTTCACTCCGACAAACCCCCCATCCTTTCGCTTCGCGGCACGGCACCAGCCAGAGAGATATCCCCCTCTCTCCCGCCCTCTCTCCTGCGCATTAATTGCCTGTTCTGCAATCAGCGACGAGGCGCAGACCTTCACAAAGAGCGCAGATGCAGATGGGTCCCTCATCAAACGACCCCCTTCATTGGCAATCAAAGCTGCTTATGCCCACTTTGCGAAGAACTAGAGCGCTGGATCTTGGCCGTATTTGCGCCTTCATCATCTTGAATTAACCTACTTGCGTGACAAAAAGACACCAGCCACGCCCAGCCTTCGCAAGGAAGGTCTATAGCCGACTTTCACGCTGATTTTCCATTCTTGTTTTTTTTTTCGAGCCTGTCTCTCTCACTCTCACATCTGCTAGGCCAGAGAAGCGAGGGCTGCAACGTCGTCGACCCCTCCCTGACGGTCCACCCACCACCCACCGCTCTCACCTTCACGTCACCCCACGATCCAAGACAGACTGGCCTGGCCGCTGGACCGCTTTCCTCCTCTTGCCCACAACAGCTACACGAAGGTCTACCGCGGTCATCAACCCCGACGAGGCACGAAACTAAGGACAGATCTTTTCTTCTCTCATGCCAACAGCATCATCTTGCTCTGCGGTATAGCAGCGCTGGCACCTCGCTGCAACCCGCCAATTGTTCTTCTCAGCGCCTTCGCGTACCTTTGTCTGGCCTTCCTCTCCCTTCCGTCGTCGCAAGCCTAGAAGTCATTTGACCCGCCACGAGGAACGTCGCACTCGGATCCGCTTTTTGTGCCAGGCCGGCTATCGAGAAGGTTGGCCTTGGGGTTCACCTTTACCCGGGCGGACTACTATCGGAGCAGACGAGGCTTTCCAGGACCAAGACCAGCCCAGTCTGAAAATCATCGTCATCACCCGCCCATTCCCTTGGGCCAGCATCGCACCTGGTTCTTCTCCAGGCTGGCTTGCTGTAGAAAGGGTCTCGTACAGCCCGCTCCATTTTCGTCACATGAACCACCCCTCTTCTCGACAGCCACCATTCAAAGAACAGGGAAAAAAACAAGAGGGGCGTCACATCGATCCGCAGAAAAGGGCCCTGACCTAAAGGGCGCTGGATGTTTCGCTAGTTCAAAGGTGCTAGCGCGGCGATAATTCCATTCCTAGAGCTGGGCAGATCATTGCAGGACCATCGTCACAAAGATTTCCATAGTTGGCAGCGATCTCATTATTAGGGGCCCCCCTCCGCTGTAGCGCCACGCTACGCTTACTACCCGCCAGGATGGCACGCAAGAAGTCAGTGCCAGGGCCGCTGACGCTGCATCAGCCTGCTGAATCGGGAACAAAGGGGGCCAACCAGCACCCGCGCCAGCACCAGCACCAGCACCAGCAGCGGGAGGAGGAGGATCAGCAGCACCAGCAGCGCCAGCGCCAGCGCCAGCACCTGCACCACCAACAGCAGCAGCAGCAGCAGCAGCAGCAGCAGCAACAGCAACAGCAACTGCGGCAGCGTGCCCACACTACCAACGGGGACAGTCGCAGCCACAGTGTGAACTCAACCACCCCCACCCCTGATGAAACAAGTCGAGCCCTCTCGCCAGAGGCATCCGGCAGCGTCAGGTCGCTCTCGCCCAACTTGTCACCTCGAACTCTCTACACTTCCAAGTTCTCCCCACATAACCAGGGCAATAACGGCCATCCATCGCAGCCCTCTCCTGGTTCCCAGTCCCAGGAGGCCATAGCCATATTGCCGCGCAAGGACAGCCCGCAGCAGCAGCAGGAGCCCCGCCCACGCCCTCAGCCCCAGCGCGAGCGTCACCAACACCCGAGCCCGCAGGATTCGCCGGCGGCTTCGTCGTCGTCTTCCTCTCCTTCTCCCCACGAGACGAAACAGCCTCACATCGCCGAGCTACAGCAGCGAGCCCCCCCGACGACAGGCGCTGCAGCGGCCCCCTCCTCATCGAACACCACCCATCATCAGAAATCCAGACAACATCATCAGCATCACGCAGAACGCCGCCTCAAGAGCAGCCACGGCCGGCGCCGCGAAGAAGGGGCCTCCCCATCATCCGGCAGTAGTAATAATAATAAGCAGGGCTTCTTTTCCAACTTCCACAAGTCGGCCAAACCGTCCGATCGCCTGCCCCTACAATCCCAGGGGCCCCAAACTGCAGCCTGGGCGCACGACGCAATGAATGGATCCGACCATCCCCCCATTACCAAACACAGCTCAAAACAATCGGGTAAGCAAGCATACCAGGCACGGGGCGTTGAAACCCAGGCGGGAAGGCAGTGCACACTTTCTGGCCTGCCCTGACCCTCCCGTCGCGCATGATTCCCCCCACTCCACCCCCCCTAAAGATTGTCAGTTGTGATAATCTGGCATCGTGATCTCTTTTTATTCTTTTTTTTATTCTTGTTTTCCTTCTCCTCTCCTCTCCTCTTTTCTTTTCTTGCGTCTTCCTCTTCAGAGCTGACTCCTTGTGTTGTCTCGTCTCGCGCAGAGGCTCCCTCCTTGCCCTCAAGAACCGAAACCTCGATAGTGGGTGGTGACCCGAACTCCACTCCCGCCTCAACAACAAAGAAAGTCTCCAAGCCGAAACCCTTCACTTTGCTGAGCAGGACGAAGTCGCATCGCGAAAAGGAGGCCCGCAGCCCACGGCATACCCCGAGCCCCCAGGAGATGAGGGATACCGCCCTGACCCCGAAGGCGCCTGCGATGATGGATCTCGACCGACCAGAGCAGGCGCACGTACCCCCAGCTCCGAAGACCGCCATGATACCCCACGACCGTGCCTTTCGGGAGGCCATGTCTTCCTCGTCGAGAACCCACTCGGCCGATCGCGCTCCGTCACGAGACGCCTCTTCCGACAGGCGCGGCCACCAGGATCGGGAGCACGCAAGACATCAGTCGACGCCCAGAGACGGCAACGGTGCAGCGTCTTTCTTTAACAACCTCAGGAGAGAAGGCGGCCGCGTGGCCGAGTCAATTGGCAAGGGCTTGTTCGGGAAGGGAGGCCGCAGCGCGAGCACGACGGAGAGGGACCTGGTGGACGACGAGCACTACGTTCTCAAGGTCATCAACCTGCCATTGATCGAGCAGACCCGGCTGACGAGAATATCAAAACGGCTGGAAGAGTCGCGCGACAAGACCGAATTCTGGATGCCGGCATTCCCCTGGAGAGCAATTGATTATCTGAACTATAAAGGATGTGATGTCGAAGGCCTATATCGGGTACCCGGCAGTGGCCCGCAGGTCAAGAAATGGCAGCGGCGGTTCGACGAGCGTAAGTCAAGACGACGGCAGTGCGTAGCGCAGACGGCTGCTGGATTCGCTGACACATTTGCTGCACAGAGTACGATGTCGACTTGTTCCAGCAGGATGACCTCTATGATATCAACATAATTGGTTCGATGCTGAAAGCCTGGCTTCGCGAGCTCCCCGACGAGTTATTCCCCAAAGAGGCCCAGGACCGCGTGGCCAGAGAATGCGCCGGCTCCGAGCAGGTCCCTCAGCTCCTCATCGACGAGCTGTCGAGCCTGTCGCCGTTCAACTACTATCTGCTCTTTGCTATCACCTGCCACCTCAGCCTGCTCCTGGCGCATTCCGACAAGAACAAGATGGACTTCCGCAACCTCTGCATCTGCTTTCAGCCGTGCATGAAGATAGACGCATTCTGTTTCAAGTTCCTAGTCTGCGACTGGAGGGACTGCTGGAAGGGGTGCAAGACCGAGGCGAGATACATCGAGGAGGAATACAAGCTATTTGACCAGCCACCACCGCCGGGGCTGGGAGTACGAAAGAAGCTCGAGCCGAGGTCCGAGTCTCGAGGTGAACGCCGGAGGTCCCCCGGTCTCGACAAGGACGAGAGGGAACGCAACATCTCCTCTTCAGACGGCAACAGCAGGAAGTCTCCTCATGGCGGAGACCAAATGCGGCTCAAGAAGAAGAGCCCCCCTCCGCTCGAGAACGGAAAGGAGAATGGCATCGCGGCTCCGAAATCAGCCAACGCAGCCATACCGGATGGCCGAGGCCTAACATCTCAAGATGCCAACGACCTACGGCCGCTATCGCCCATCAAGCCGCTGTCTCCTCTGGGGTTCTAGAAGCGCCCTCTTCGACTTTGCTTTCGAGAGGTTAGCTGAATGGACCACCTTGCAGGTGTGGCCGCCTGTGCCTGTCTTTTGAGGGGGGCACATGACTGCACACCACCCTGCTATCCTGTGTGACGAGACATGAGCATCACGAATTTCCTTTGTATACTGGCCTTCTGAGCTGGATTCCAGCGAGAAGAGCATTGTGGCTCAAGAGAGGGACATTCGAGACTGCATCGATGGAGGAGCGTGGTGACTGACGAGAGTGGAGAGTGGAGAGTGGCGGCTCTGTATACCCCTGAGGCATTTGGATCAGAATTTCCTTTCCCGCGCACCCCAGAACAAATCACCAATACGGTGGAATTTGTCTTTTGACCTTTTTCTGCACAACGGCATAGTTGTTTCTTGCCTGCAGCTTTATTCAACCCCTCAGCGCGTTCAGTTGACGGAAAAGATGGTGGACCGACAGGCCCACCACAACGATCATACCGAGACTGTGATCGGCCGCTTTGGGTAATGTATGTTTGATTTTTACCATCGTTATCGGTTGGACAGGAACAGAAAAGATATCGAGACTCGGAGAAAGAGGAGGCAGGGTTTTGCGGTGAGCTTTTGGCATGGGTCGTTTTCCATACAGAAGAAGGACAGGCTGCTCATTCAGGGTCTGCTGTGGTCCTCAAAACGGGAGTTGGAAAAGGCCATGCTTGCATGCATGGGCGGGTGGCTATATGTTATATTGCAACTGTAAAGGATGGGACCGGAACTTCATAACCTGGTTATGGTGAGGCAGATGGCTTGAGTTGAACCACAAAATAAAATATGATATTAAAGCCCCATTTTTTTGGTATCTTCTTGCCGTTCTCGAAATTCTCCCTAACTGCACATCTGCCATGCCTATAGTGACTTTCCCCCCTGTCAGGACGCCAGACTCCCTTGGAAATGCTATGGCGGGAATCTTACCGGCCACAATATTGACACGAGCATGCCCGCTCTCTGCTTTCACACATCTTGTGCTTGAAAAGTGCTTGAAGAGGACCATCCCCACCACTCTTGCCATCTCTCTGTTCTCACTTGGGTGTCTTTCTTGGCAGTCGTTGGTCTGCTCAGGATGGCCCCAGCAGAGAATAGGCAGTGAGGAGGCCCTCCGACCAGCTCAGGATTCCAGAGGATCTTCTGTCCCCCAATCTTGGTACCGTTATGTGCCGGCTCCAGTGGAGCTTTTCCACCTCCTCCCCATCCTTGTCGTCGTTGCCCTCCCACTCATCACTTGCCTGCCTTCCGGGCATTGCTCCTCATCTTCCTCTCGTTCCTCCGCGCCCGCTCCTTCCTCTCCCTCCTACCCTCGCCCCGGATCGTCTCCCCGTGCTTGAGCGCAGCCTCCTTGTTGGCGTCCACCTCGACCACCCAGTCCTGCGGGACCTTGCCATCCGCCCGGTCCCGCGCCCGCTGGTCGCCCTTCCACCCCCACTTCTTCTCCCACTCGCCACGGTCCTCGTTCCAGGTCAGGTTCTTGCGCTGCTCCCGGGTCTTGGGCGCGATGCCCTTGCGCTTGGCGAACTGCTCCCACTTGGTCGGCGGCTTCGGGGTGGGGAGGGGCTTCTCGCGCGGCAGCGGGGTGGAGGAGGGCGGGAGGGAGAGAGCACGCCGTCGGTCTTGGTCGAGGTCAGCGGGCAGGTGGTCAGGAGCTGGTTGACCAGGGCCTGGGCGCCGTCGCGGGCGACGGCGGCGAGGGTGGTCTCGAGGTCGGAGGGGTCGAGGTCGGGCGGGTTGGGGTCCGAGGCGAGGAGGAGGCCTAGGTCGAAGGTGTAGGGGTGGGCTTCTCGACTGCCACGGGCAGTTTAGTCTTTGTGGTCGATGCCATCTTCGTTGGCAGCGACTGTGGTGGCTTTTTATTTATTGGTAGAGATATATTATTATTTCCCACTATTTCTGGGGGGTTTTCTTGAAACCTTTGCGATCCGAGCTGTTTCTGATTGGCGGCTCTGATAGCAGACTGACTGATTGTATCTGAATACCCGAGATTTGTTTTGTGGAAAGAAGTTTGCTGGTGGTTGAAATGGAAGGGAGTCGAGAGGGAATCGACTTTCTCTCCAGGCTCAGAGGCTTCTGAACTTTTTTGCCTGCCGCTCACGGTGATGGTCTTTTAGTGGGTCTCTTCCACTGCAGGGGTGCGTGGGTGCTTAGCGTATCGATATGTGTGCCGCCGGCGTGGAGCTAGAATTTCTTCAAGGTCCGGCCGGGAGCTTCAAACCTTCGCGTGAGCCTCCGGAGCGCGCGCAACGACCTCAATTGCACGGCTGCAGCAAGGTGCAAGGGTCGATTTCGAACATCCATACGCGAGGAGGCCCGGTGGAGAGTGCAGCAGACATGGCAATGGCTCCTCAGAGCTGCTGGAGGTGCCTGCTCAGGCCCTCGGTGGCCACCCCATCGCCAGTACCGACGAGGCCACTCGCCCCCGTGGCCACGATAATACCGTCCACGATGATGACCACGATGACCCCTACGACTCGTCCATTCTCGACGAGCGCGCCCTTTCAGGCCACGAGCAACGCCGGCAAGTCTGGTGGACACCAGCGCACCGGCAAGCGCATGAAGCTCTCCAAGTTCAAGAACAGGAAGGACATTGTGCGGCACAAGACGCCCGGCTCCGGTGAGCGAAAGGCCCTGCGCAAGCGCATCGTGCTGTCCAACAACAACGCGATCCCTGTGCGTGGGCTGGACGTCATGACCAGCGAGAGGCTCGCGGACCGCGAGAGCGCGGGCAAGATGCTCAAGATCCCTGACGGGCTGATTGATCCGCTACGCGCCGTCGAGGCCTTCAAGTCCAGCCAGACTTGGGGCTTGTTCCACAGCCCACATATGCTGGTGCGCCCGGAGACTGTGACGGTGTGCGAGAGGATGCAACAGGCCGCCAGGGACGGGAAGACGGCGAGGCTGGTCATCTCTGGGGAGAGGGCGGCTGGGAAGAGCATGGTGCTCTTGCAGGCCATCGTGAACGCGTTCTCGAACAAGTGGGTGGTCATAAACATCCCAGAGGGTATGTGTGCTATTCCAAGATACTATCAAGATATAGAAAAAGAAGCCTTTGCGTGCTGACGAGATGCCCCACAGCCCAAGAACTCACAACAGCCTGCACCGACTACGCGCCTATCCCGGACACCAACCCTCAGCAGTGGATGCAGTCCGTCTACGCGCTGAAGCTGATGCAAAACATCCTCAAAGCGAACCGCGACGTCCTCGAGAGGATCTACACGACGCGCTCATACGAGGAGTTCACCAACCCCGTTGCCGAGGGCGCCACTCTCATAGCCCTTATCGAGTCCGCCCGCGAGCCCGACCAGGCGTGGCCCGTCTTCTCCGCTCTGTGGCACGAGCTCTTCATCGCCAAGGCAGACGGTGCTGGTACCCCCGCCCGCCCGTTCTGTTCGCCGTGGACGGCCTGGCCTCCCTCATGCGCGTCTCCGACTACCGCAGCCAGGCCTTTGATCTCATCCACAGCCACGACATGGCCATCGTGCGCATGTTCGTCGACGTCCTCTCAGGCCGGACCCCGCTGCCCAACGGCGGCGCCGCCATCGCCGCCACCTGCAGGAGCAATGCCGCCCGCAACCCCAGCATGGAGCTCGCCATCGAGCGGCAGCTCGCCAGGCAGGCCGGCGTGGAGCTTCCACCGCGGGACCCTTACTGCCGCAAGTACGACCCGCGTGTGGACGAGGTCATGGAGGACACGGGCTTGGAGGTTGTGAATGTCAGGGGGATCGGCAAGGTGGAGGCGAGGGCCCTTATGGAGTACTGGGCCGCCAGCGGGCTCCTGCGGGCGCAGGTGGACGAGAGGACGGTCAGCGAGAAGTGGATGACGGGCGGCAACGGGATCATTGGCGAGATGGAGAGGGCTGGGCTGTTGAGTCTGCGGCTGTAAGATGTTGAGGCTTCTATGTACATAGCGAGTGGGGAAAAAAAAGTACTATGGGCTTATAAATCTAACAATAACTATTGAAACCCAGGTGTACTTTCCTCGACAGACTACATCTTGGCTGGGCTGAGTGGATGATCCCTTTGTGACTTTGCAGAGGAGGCTGGTATAATTGACGATGGTATTCTTTACTTCACGATCTGCGAGAGGTTCTTGTGGTTCTCCAGGACACATTTGATCTCAATCAGAGAATCTAACTCGAACCTGCAGTTCTGATGATACCACCAGGTAAATGTGAAATGGCGGCTTGCTGTATAGATTGTAGTCATCCAGAAGGAACCGAGTGTGGTAGTGCAGACAGGCAAGCTCGTAGAAGCGCAGGTCGGCTTGTAGTAATTGAGACGGAGGGGATTATGGTGATGGCCTGTTTCCATGGCCGTGGTCATTTGAGAGGCGAAGTAACTCAACGTGTTGCACACTAAGAACGGGAGGTCCAGTGAACTTCCTTCTCCCTCTCTTCTTTTTAAGAACATCAATTTTTCATTTCAAGTGCTATAGCTCTCAGGCATCCAATGCACAATCCTGGTTTCGAAACGCCGAACCACTATAATTTCATGATCCACGGACTGTACATTGAACATTCCACGTCTATTCGTCGTCGTCCTCTTCTTCGTCGCCTTGAGCCGTTATGAAAACAAGGCGAGTGCCATGTCCAGCAGTTTGCCACAACTAGAACAAGTCAGTTTCAGGTCTCAGTATAAGAAAGGAAGAGGAGGGGGGGGGGGGCAGGAGAGAAAAACAAGAAAAGACAAAGAACAAGAGAAGGGAAAACTCGGCAAAAGAGGTGCTTACATCAAGGTCCGTGTACTCCTCAAGCGTGTTCATCCACTGGTCCTCCGTGAAGCCCTTTGCAATAACCCGCTCCTTGACCTTGCGCATGCTCAGCTCCACGCCGAATTCCTCGTCATCTTCATCCGCATCATCAGCCAGACACTGGCGGGTCTCCATGAGGGACTTGACCAGGTTGTAGATCCTGCTGCTGACGTTCATCTGTCTCCTGTTGCTGCCACCAGCCTCGGAGTTCAGGCTGTCCTTGCTGGCCTCAACCAGGCGAAGAGCCTCGTCTACATCCTCCTGTGTTACCTCGTCGGCGAACCTGAGACGAGCCAGGGCCTGCGCCAGACGGACAACACCCAAGAGGGTACGGGGAGTGGTGTGTGCGAACTGCTTGCCACGCTTCTCGGCCTTCTTCTGTGTATCTCGCATCTTGACGTACGTCTTGATAATGTACTCTGAGACGTTCTGTGGCACAACTGGGCGGTGTGCCCGAGCCCGCGAGATGTATGCCCGGACCTCATCGGGTGGGAAGACGACCTCATCAGCAGTGCCGATGTCAGGGTGCTTGTTGTGCATATGGACGTATGCAACATGCTTGGCAAGCTGTGCGTCGGTGTCGCGGGAGGCGGTATCAAGGAGGAGGAAGAGGATATCGAAACGAGAAAGGAGGGCGGCGGGCAGGTTGATGTTCTCGACCGGAGAAAGCTTCGGGTTGTAGCGGCCATACAGAGGGTTGGCAGCAGCCAATATCGAGGTACGAGCGTTCAAGGTCGTGGAAATACCGGCCTTGGATATGCTGATCGTCTGCTGTTCCATGACTTCGTGAATGGCCGTTCGGTCGTTGTCGTCCATCTTGTCGAACTCATCAATACAGCAGATACCGTTGTCGGCGAGGACGAGTGCACCTCCCTCGAGGACCATCTCGTCGGTGACAGGGTCCCTCATAACGGCAGCAGTCAGACCAACACCACTGCTGCCACGGCCAGAAGTGTACACTCCACGCGGGGCCACTTTGGAGATGTACTTCAGCAGCTGGGACTTGGCCACACCAGGATCGCCCATCAAACAGATATTGATGTCTCCACGGATCTTCATGCCGTCTCCCATCTCCTTGTTGACACCTCCGACAAGGAGCAGCAGAAGTGCCTTCTTGACGTCAAGATGACCGTAGATCTCGGGAGCGATCGACTTCGCGAGGTATTCGTAGACATGTCCCGATCTCCTGTACATGTCAATCTTGCGAGCCATCCCCGGATCGACCCGAATGTTCTCATATGCCTTCTTGTGCTGAAGGATGTAATGTGCCTCAAGGTAGGTGTCAGTCAGGAGACCGGCACGCATTGCCCTGAATCCGGTGTATGGAGTTGGCAGGAAGATGCCAGAGATATCGACGACATCACCGGGATTGATTTGGCGCACAGCGCTTCCGTAGGCTGAAACAGTCAGGGACCGCGGGATCTGACCGATGGGCACTTGCTCGGGGAGCTCCTGTACTTTGATCTCCTGGAAGGGCAAGAACTTGGAAGCTCGTGAAGAGGGCTGCAGTTGACCCTTCGTCTGGTTTGCTGTGCAGTCTGCCGAAGGACAGACGGAGAGGGGACCGAACTGCTTGGCGGTGACAGGCTGGAAGATTTCACAGCCGCACCGGTCGCAAGTATATGCGCTGACTTGCACCAGGGGCTTCACGTCCGAGACCCTGGTCGCGATAGCTCGGATGGTGATGAGGTGGCCGAGGTGATCACCACGAACTTGGCGCACAGACAGGGCCTTTGCTGGGCCTTCTGAGGTAGACGATCTTGGCTTGAAGACGAGGGTGTAACGCCTGGTCAACTGCGCGGGAAATTTGTCCTGCAGCAGGGATGGATCACCCATGGCCTCGGCGCCTTCGACAATCTCACGATTTCGGGCCTGGCGTCGTGCCATCAGGACATCTAGCACGTCGTCCTTGAATCTGCTCTAGCGTCAGTCGAGTAGCCCTCCCACCTCTAATTGGACATTCACGACGTACGTAGGGTCTGCACTAGGCTCTGGCATGCTTTCGTCAATAGCTCTCGACAGGATCTCGACGTAGTGTTTGGTGTTGCCCTCGATGGATTGAACCAGTTTCAGAGGGGCGACGTCTTGTCCTGCCTCTTCCTCCCACTGGGACATGGTCAGCATGTGTCGTTTGGGTACTGCAGAGATTGTGCTGGTAATACCTGTGTGATATCGTCGAGGTCGATAAGCACCTCGTCGATCTTGCGATCAGCGAGCTGGCGCATCATGTCCCTGTACTTGTGATGGGGCTTTTTCTTGTTGGCCCTCTCCTGGCGGCGGCGCTCCTCCTCCTCGTCGTCCTCGTCCATGAAGTCGTACTCATCATCGAGGTCGTCCTCGCCGATGTCAATGTTACCGAGGGCGTGTGTGATAGACTCAGCAGGAGAAGCCTTGAAGTCTTGCAAGAAGGTCTTGAAGGCAGCTGAGGAGTTGAATGTCAGTGTGACCTGTACTTCCTGCGAATCTGTGCCAGGATCATCATACTCAATTGGGCCTCGTAGTCAACGGGCGCTTTCCACCCCAGCAACGCCATCTTGTCGACTGAAAAGTTGAGAGGATGAGCAAAGCCAAATGCTTGGACGAAGAGGTGATGTAGGAAGGAGGTGATGGAATAGAGGGAGGGGAACAAAGTCGGGTCGCGGGGTCAGGAAACGAATTCAGTGCCCGAGGCAGGCTAGATGAAGTGCTCAAGCATGCATCAGAGACAGACAGCCAGAGTGCAAATTTACGGCGCGTCTAAAAGGTACAGACTCGCGACGCGTCGTGAGGCACGCGCCGACCTTGGCAGTGCTTTAACCGTAATCAGTAAACACTTGCAGTGTGCGGGGGGCCACACCCTGTAGCGTGTATAGCGGTTCTCGGACTAGGGCCAGGGGTGCTGTACAGTCGTGACAGGGAGTTGACCCCCTGTAGATACTATGTACATAGTACGTACTACTGCTGTAGACCTTCCCCTGCCGGCAGGCAGTTGAGCTTCATTGAGCCGAGGCAAAACGGACGAATGTCATGAGGAAGCTCATCCGGTTATTGTTGGCCATCGCGAACCTTCACGACTTCACTCGCAGCCATGACAACCTGCCGTTGCGTTTCTTGACCATTCCTGCCATTTTGGGCGCTTTTTGATCTCTCATATCTCCCGAAATGTCCCAGAGGAAGCCAACATCCGCTGAGGTATCCTTGGTTCACCTCAAAAATTGCCTCGTCAATTTACCGTCGTCGCTCGTCTCCCTCCTTGTGAACGTCAACACCGTAAGACTTACACATTATCGTCTTCCGTCATGAGTATTAGTAATTCTACTAATGGGAATATATGTTATTAGCCCGTCCAAAATGTCATCGTCGAGCTCAATTACCGCGACACTTCTGCCAGTTCACCGGACAAGGCCGCAGGCGCACCTCCTCAAAGATCAGTGTACCTAGGATGGACTGGCATGCCGAGCAAGAGGAAGCTGGCTTCCATAGTCGGCAGGGATGGTCTCGGCAGCTCAAGAGGCGGCTCAGGACTTCGCGAGCAAGAGGTGGCCCTTGTCGAGATCGACCCGACGCTGGCCAGCACACTGGGACTGGAAGAGGGCCAGAAGGTCATGGCAACAATTCACACAGATCCGCCGCTGGCGCATACGGTCAACATCGAACCTCTGACGCCGGAGGATTGGGAAATAATCGAACTACACGCGACGTTCCTCGAGCTCAACCTTCTCTCTCAGATGCGGGCCCTGCCAAACCCAGCCTACGCTCCAGCTCCTGGAACGGTCCCCGGTCCACACCCCCTGACTCTTCACCTTTCGCCGACCTCGACTGCGAACATCAAGATCTTGTCTCTTGATCCTCCACAACCATCAGATATACCTTTTGCCAAGATTGCGCCGGATGCCGAAGTCATCGTTGCGCCCAAGGTCAAACCGAAGTCCTCTAGAGGCAGCAGAGAGAATCGGAGTGTTGCGAGCACGTCGAGGAAAAGCGGAAAGAGCTCGACCAGCACAGTCAGGAGGCGGAGTCAACGCGAAGATCGCAAACCTGCCTTGTTCTTGAGGGGCGTCGACCGGAAACTCTGTGATGACTGGTTTGACGACAGGATTGGAGTCGAAGAAATAAGTATTTGGGTCGACCGAGATTTGCTGGTGTCAAATGAATTGAGGGGTCTTAAATGGGCCGCAGTGAATATCATGAGGCCAGCAGGTCTCCAAGAGCCGGGCCCTGTGCATGGACAACAGCCTGATGGCCAGGCGTCTGCTGAATCGTTAAAGCCAGGGCGACAGATTGTGGCACAGCTGTTGCCATGGGATGATCCTCCGAACGGGCAGACAGCAGCCTTGTCTACTCTCTTGTGTTCAGCATTCGGAAGCGAAGGGCTTGTTGGAGGAGTCGTTAAGATCGAGCCTGCTGCGCCTCCCCCTGGCAAAGAAGTCGATACTGAAATCAGATGGAGACGAAGATCGACCTTCAGTGCAACACCTGAAGCTTTTCCCGTTCACATCAGACGGCGCACCACAAACTTCCGGTCTCAAGTTTGGCGGAGAGTCAAAGTCGGAGCGTGAAGAGACCATCAAAAAAATCAAGCGCGTCTACAGTGGGAAATCAGGCAAAGGCTTATTCGATGGGCCAGTGACGGATGGTTTGGTTTTGGGAAATTGTGAAGGCCTCGATCAACCTTCAAATTGGGCAGGCGGGGTCATCAAGTTTCATCCTGCATCCGCAGCACAAGGCTCGACAAAAGATATTGCTCACTGGGTACTTGGATCGGAATGGCAATTGCCAATCGAGGTCCAGCCTCCCATTGCTCGGCCGTCTTGGCTGTCCGCATCAGATATCAGCGGCAGTCTGGGATTTGAGAATCCCCTGGTGGGTATTGATTCACTGCTTCAAGAACTCCAGTCGCACCTCTCACAGATGTCCTCTGTGCTTTTGACTGGGGCACTGGGTTCAGGGAAGACGTCAGTGGCGCAGTCAGTTGCGAGATTCCTCCGAACTGATCAGCTGTTTCACACAACCTACTTCTCGTGCAGAACGCTGGTGAACGACGAGAGTAGGGTGAGCACCATCAAAGAGACACTCAATCGGCTCTTTCTGACTGCGAGTTGGGGCGCTCGATTGGGAGGCAAGGCTCTTGTCATCTTGGATGACCTAGATCGGCTTTGTCCAGTCGAGACTGAATTGCAAGTCGGCAATGAGAACGGCCGCAGCAGACAGATCAGCGAGGCCATCTGCTCGATTGTCCACCAATACTGTGGTCAGGACAGCAACTTGGCCTTATTGGCCACTGCGCAAGGGAAAGAATCACTGCACAATGTTCTTGTTGGTGGTCACCTGGTGCGCGAGATCGTGCCGCTCAGAGCGCCGGATAAAGCTGCTCGGCGGACCATCATGGAGGCCATCACCTTACAAAATGCTGTGCTCCAGCAAGAGGACAGCCTCTCCACCCACGATAGTAGCCGGCCCACAACAGCTGACGGTAGCGCAACCGGCGAGGAGAATGCTTGGATGGATGGAGCAAGTCCGAGGCCTAGAGCTGAAGTCCTGGCGAAGCCCGGTGGATTTGCCCTTCAGACCGACCTAGATCTTCTCGACATCGCAGGGGAAACTGACGGGTATATGCCGGGTGACCTCAGCTTGCTTGTCTCGAGAGCCCGCAGCGAGGCCATCATGCGCTCATTGACCGAGATATCAAGCGATACTGATATCAGAGCCGTCCCACTTGGACGAGGCGACTTCGAGAACGCCTTGAAAGGATTCACACCGGCCTCATTACGCAACGTCACACTGCAGAGCTCAACGACTACCTTTGACTCCATTGGCGGGCTGACAGAGACCCGCCAAGTATTGCTAGAAACCCTCCAGTACCCAACCAAGTACGCGCCAATCTTCGCCCAGTGCCCTCTCCGGCTTCGTTCTGGCATTCTACTCTACGGCTACCCAGGTTGCGGCAAGACGCTCCTGGCCAGCGCCGTCGCGGGCGAGTGTGGCCTCAACTTCATCTCGGTCAAGGGTCCCGAGATTCTCAACAAGTACATTGGCGCGTCGGAGAAGAGCGTACGAGACCTCTTCGAGCGTGCTCAGGCCGCCAAGCCCTGTGTGCTCTTCTTTGATGAGTTTGACTCGATAGCGCCAAAGCGTGGTCACGACTCGACCGGCGTGACGGACCGCGTGGTCAACCAGCTGTTGACGCTGATGGATGGCGCGGAAGGACTGTCTGGAGTCTATGTGCTGGCTGCTACCTCTCGACCTGATCTCATCGATCCTGCGCTACTGCGGCCTGGCCGATTGGATAAGTCGATCCTCTGTGATTTCCCGAACCTCGAGGAGAGGGTGGATATCATCCGAGCGATCGGTCGGAAGGCTAAGCTGAGCGAGGCGGTGCTTCAGTCCGACGAGGACCTTGTCGAGATTGCCAAGCGCACCGATGGCTTTTCTGGTGCAGATCTGCAGGCCTTGATATCCAACGCTCAGCTAGAGGCTATCCAAGACGTGCTCAAGGACACGGATCATGGTGGGGGCACTGGTAGCACCCGTCGGCCTGGGCTGAGATCCGGTGCAGGAAAGACAACTGGACCGTCGGCTCACAACTTCGTACAGTTCCGCTATGGAGAGGATGGCGCCGGCGAAGACCAAGCTCAACGAGGGTCGAATCGGTCCTCTGAGCTGGCGCAGCAGGCCATGATCGCTGCCAAGCTGGAGAGCATCCGGCTCTCGCGCAAGAGAGCGAAGCAGCAGCGAGGTGGGGCTAATGCTACGGCTGAACCTGACGAAGGAAAACCCAATGGCAAAGATAGCCAGCAGAAGGAGGTCGGGATCCAGTGGCGGCATCTGGTCAAGGCGCTCGGCGGCACAAGAACGAGTATCAGCCACGAGCAGCGGACACTGCTGCAGAGGATATATCGGGAATTTGTGGTTGGGCGCAGTGGTGAGATGAGAGATGGCCAGGCGAGCATGGAAATTGGCGGAAGAAGCAGTTTGATGTGATCTTGGACGTAGCATAATCATAGGCCACAGACGGATAATTGTGGCACTGAGCATCTCTGCTGCGTACTACTACCAGCAATATGACAACTTCTCTGGCATCCGTGCTTGAGCCCCCGTAGGAAGTGTCCCTGACTACCAATAACAACAAAGAGTGGGAGGAAGAAATCCCAGGGGGAAAGAAAGAGAACTTAATGTGTCCCAGGATCTTTGCGATACTTGTATTTCATCAATACTTCTCGGGACACCAACAGTACCGCGGCGGACAAAGGTAAAATATACACCTACGTAACAATTTTTTTCAAGCATCTATGATGGATATAGAGAGGTTGTATCTTGCAGCTTGCATTGACGCTTAGCCCAAACGAGTGGCGCATGGATATCCTGCAGACACTGCCACGCTCATAAACGACTTACGAGGCAGCCTACTTAATTATGATGTGTCAACACTGTACATTAACACGGCTGCGGATACAATTTTCTCATCTGCTTGAGCTTCGAGCAATATCCAGATTTGATTTCCTATGCAGCTGCCCCCACACTTCCTGCCAGCCTTTCGTCGGATTGTCACGACTAATCTCAACAACCAACGGTCGCGAGGCGAACATGTGTTTCCAGCTGGTCGAACTCTACGCCGGTTGCCGCTGTCCTTATTACACGCATACTGTAGACAGATGCAGTCTATATCCTAATCATACAATTACGCAAAGAGTTATATTAATAGGGTATGCTTGTGCTTCTCACAGTGCGCCTGTAGGTCCACGGGCCGATAGTTGGGACAACGCGTACGGAAGTGGTAGGGCAGCCTTGCACCTTGAACTTCGAGGGACTAGACCTACCGTGCATATTGACAATAGTATAGAATGCCCATCACAGCTCAGTCTTGAGGTAGAGGCTGTCGATTACAGCAAGGAGCATGTTCCCCTCGAAGGCTATGTTCCCCGCGGGTCCTGGACTAAGAAGCCAGACGATGGGAATTCGGAGACTTCAGAAGCAACGACAGCCGTTTCCCTAGCCTCGTCGGTGACATTAGTGGAGGAAGACCAGGTGGAGATTCTATTTCGGCGACTGCTATTATTCAACAACCTGAGATACCTATGGCCTCAGCTCATCAGCCAGTGTGGATCACGCAAGCGTTGTGTGCGGTCGATTGAGAGGTTCCTCCGGCGGTGGGCAAATGATCTAGCAAATCTTGCAGCAACCAAGGCATTCGAGGATGCAGACAACGCTATATGTCTATCAGCCTCTCGTTTCATCCGAAGGTCCCGGCTCAGTCTAGCTCAGCGGATATGGGACGCGCATGGCCATCAGGACTCGAACGACAACATTGAGGGGGGATAATGATGTGGTTGAACAAGAGCAGGCAAAGATCGGGGTCGATGAGTTGGAGAGTGACTCAGACCTCATCTATGACGTTGCTGAGCGTTTCTTATTTGAGACTGAGCCCATCGAAGCACTCGAAGCTAGTGTGAAGGCTTTCATCAGACTTGAATTTGAGGATCAAACTTCCGGTCTCTACAAAGCCGTAGAAACATGGTTCGTCAACACTGTGTCGGGGGCATCTCAGAGCCCTACTCCAGAAGGAATGCACAGGTCATCATGGACGTGTGTAAGTCAGCATCCGTGTGCTTCGGCGGAAGATGGCACCTGGCGATGATCTCCTGATATTTCTCGACGGACTCCCTACATTATCAGCTAATATTTTGGGCTGTGCAGAAATGCGGAACAAGAATTTGCGATGACTACACGGAACTTGAACCAGGTGCGGTCAGTCGTCTTGAAAGGCTTCTGCAAAGTTGTTCCGATGAAGCACCAGGAGACCGAGATGACTCAAATAGCGGATCTTCAATCAACAAAGTCTGGAAGAGCTTGGTGATATGGGCCAAGGCTTTCATTAATCCCTCGGAGTCCAAGAGGAGCCTTCCACAACACAGCAGTCCGTCCGGAAAGTTGGCTTCAGATCTAGGTGCCTGTCCCTTGCGGCCAGGGTCAACTCAAACGGACCATAACTTCGTTCTTCTGTGCATCCCGTTTCTAAGATGGGCTCTGAGGCTGCATCAAGCTGAGGTCTGCAGGATCAACTCTGATCAGGACTTTTTCCGGGTCCTGCGGTATTACTACGCTTCTCAAAGAGGAAGGAGGCCATGGTATCGGCTGCGTAGGGTCCAAGCCATCCATTTCGTCAAGGTAGGTTCATCTCACTTCATGTTCACTGGGAAGTATTATCTAATTCATCGTCAGTTCGAGGTGTATAAAAGCAAATTGGTTGATATCCACACCCACCCGGCCATACCAACTATGGACCAAGCACGACAGCAATACACATACGACCCCTTACCGGCTGAGACGATTCCACCCATCGGCCCAAACCTTCTCATGCACCTGTTCGAGAACCCAGACCACGCAGAGGTAATCCCGATCCTATATAAGAAGATCCCGCAAAAGCTGCGAGCTCAACTAGAGGCCTGCCCCGTAAAAGGTAGCGCGGTCGGTTGGGGACTGCAATTTGCAGAGGGCATGAACTGGTTCAATGTCTTCCTCTGTGGTTGTTTGGGCTTCTTCTCTGCCTTGCTTTTCGCTGTGGTCTGGTCTATTGTTCGCAGCGACATCCAGGGTGGATTTGCTATCAGCGGCTTCATGCTTGCTTTCCTAGGTTTTTGTCTAGGCATTGCCCGTACAGAGGTCGAGCTGAAGCCTTGATCATGGAGAAATTGACCTTCCCATTCACTTATGAAATAAATATAGATTGTAAATTCAATACATATATAACTCACGAAGCTCCACTCCCTCCTGCGCGTTTGCAAGGCGCTTCAACAGCTCCCTAGAAGTCGAGACGCGACATATGAGACGCTGCTCCAGAACATAGACGAAGATGACCAACCACAGGTTGTGAGTTTGCTGAAGTGGCTTGCCTCTCTGAACAGGGGCCTCCGCCTTTAAGAGCTGGCTGAAGTCTTCTTTCTCAGCCCTGAGCAAGCCGTTCCCTCGACGCTCCTGGCAGCGAATTTGGGAAAGCATTGCAGGCCGCAGCAGCTGCACCTGAATACCACGAGCGGATTGGCGTCTTCGAGTTGTTACCGAGCAAGGGCGCGGAGCCGAAAAACCAGGGCGGACGATTTGGAACCGCACTGCAAGGGGGCCTGCGCGACCGGCGACATCGACAAGGTGCGCTGCTCGACCACGGCGCCGAGGTGAATATCGAGGGAGGTAAATACGGTTCTGCACTCCAGACCGCCTGCACAGGCAAGCATGACGGTATTCCGCGCCTGCTGATCGAGCACGGTGCTGATGTCCGCGTGTAAGGTGGCTTGTACGGCAGCGCCTGGCATGCGGCCGCGACGCAGATGGACATCGAATAGGGCCACAAGGTGCTGCAGCTGCTCGGATGAGACTTGATCTAGTTGCAAAAGACGAGCAGGACTACGACAACCCTTAATTCTTCACAATCTCGGGTCTTTCTCTTTTTCAGTCTGAATACTGCTGGGTAAAAGTTCAGCATCTTTATCAGATCGGAAGCTATTATTTCCGTATCATGAGTGTAATTATAACTTCTTTTACACCATATATATATATGAGTATTACCGATAAGTATAATGGCTCCTAACGATTCTACATCTCACCCCAATCTAGTAACAAGAAGTCCTATTCTATGCTACGATATGTGAGCTAAAGATGTATGGTTTCGTAAACCTACCAAACTATACTTGTTTGTATCAAGAGAAATAATTTATCCACTTATGCACTATCACAGCAGAGGAAATTAGCCCTGACTCTGACGGGTGGTCGCCATTGACGCCTTCTCATGACAGTCCAGCTACGGAGACAGATGTACGGGCAAACCGACGCCTATACGCTCAGCGAGGCTTCGTCCAGTCGGTTGAGGGCCAATGATACTTTGAGACTGAGAATAGGTCTCTCGGTGCCTGTCCTAAGGGGATTCTTCCTTACAATGTGATTTGTGTGCTCAAAGACTTCGGCAAACCTGTGATCTGCGCAAAAATGACGAGGATTGGAAATTGAAGAGCTCGTAAAGTTTGGCGAGGCCGCCATTCAGCGCTCTGGGCTTCGGTGATTTTTGCAATCTAAGCAATGTAAATAATCTCAACCGCTCATGTATTCTCAGTGAGCTCTGTCAGCCAGATACGTTGTTAGAGCAAACACTCTGATTGCTAAGACATGTACGGACCAAGGGTTGGGAGCAAAAACCTACATTTCTTCGTCTTGAAAAATCCGATATTTCAATATGAGACATTTCGATAACAGTATAGACTATTAAGACTAGAGCCTTCGCCGTTAACACTCAGTTGCACTGCATAGGTCTGCTGTGGGTGTCAATCATAACAACCTGGTTACCAAAGGCGAAGCACGCGTTTCCATCCGAGTCCTTCCACGAGCAGAGAGTATCTTTCTGCGCTCCTAATGATTGCACGTCTAGCAATAACTCTGGATGGCGCCGCAGTGTTGCCGCGGCCTCTTTGGGGCTGAGCCATCTCGGCGTAAACGGTAATCCGGAACTGTCTATGAAAATGTCCAGGTTTGCGGAGCGGAACCAATCCTTTCTGCCCGCCACAGGTTCGAAAGGAGGTGGAGAGCCATGATGAGGCTTTCCCTCTTCGCGGATCTGCCGGCTTGGCCCGGGATGATCATTGTTCTCGCCTTCAGAATCAGTCCTCGTCCTCAAGTTGTCGGCCTTGGTTGACTTGCTGCTATCATCACTGGCTGAGCTGACTATTCCGGCGATCTTGCTGTTTGGAGATTGCACAACCTCATCGCGACGTTCTTCATCGTCTAGGGCTCCGCCTTCGTCAGGCTCTTTGCCTGATTCCAACGCCAGGCTACCGCCGTTTCTCTGTTGAAAACCTTCGCGGGTCTCGCATATCTCATGGATCTCACCACCGCCTTGAAACACCATCTCATCAGTTTTCTGACTTGGTTGATCGTCCAAAACGCTTGCGTTTGTGATATTCCCAGCAATATGCCCAGCAAATTCCTGAGGTTCTTGGCCATCGAGGTTCTGAGAAGCCAGATTGCGGCTTGACAGATTTGACAGTGTCGTCATAGCAGATGCCGAGAGATTCAAGGAATATATGGAGCTTTCGTTTGGGAGCATGGTGATCGGCTTATTCTTAGTCTGCGCCAACCTTCGGATCGCTTTGGTGATCTCCTTCTCCAGATGCCTGTTGAGCTCCTCCTGCAGCGGTAGTGAGCTCAAGGTCGAGGGGAGCCGCCAACTGGCATATAGTCTTCCGTGGCTCTTCGGAACCGCGTATTTGCCATGGAGGTCGAAAAGGGTATCGCAGAGATAACAAGGCTTCTTGGAGGAGGCTATGACTCTTGGTGGGAGACCTTGGGACACATTCTCATAGTGAGCGAGTATCTGGATTTCTGCATGGATTTTTGGACTCGAGTAGCCTTGTTTCGACTCGAGTTGTGAAGGACCTGTCTGTGTCTGTGGAGATCCCTTTCTGTACCCACGGCGGAAGGCTGTACTCTGAGATACTACCCTTCTGCTGCGAGAGCCTAGCGAGTATGGCCGTGATATGAGTATGTCCAGTAGCTTGCGTGGGGGTTTGGAAAGCTGCGTCTGGGAGAGACACCCTTTTGACAGTTATATTTCGCAGCGCTTGTGTCCTCCTTGCTTCTTTGCAGAGAAATTTGGCACTCTCCTGAGCTCTGGCAGTCTTGGCGAGGCAGCTGAGGAGCCTTTTCCTCGCACTTCTAGGCATCTCATGACCATCGAGACAACTCATAAGAATCTCAAGTGGAACTCGCCTCATGAATTTGGCAACATGCCGAATCAGCTCTGTGAGATCCACGTGATCCGGGTTATCCAAGGCGTTGAAATCGTCCAGGCGTACTAGCAGTTGCCTCGACCGATCTTCGTAGCTCTGGAGCTGATCCGGTGATATATTGAAGTTGTGTTGCTGCACTTTGATTCTCCAGGATGTTTCGAGGAATTCCCTCAGGCTCGAACCGATGAAACGCCTTAGAGGTTTATCCAGCGAGAGCCTGGCTATTCTCGATCCTAAGCGCTTGAGAATACGTCCTCTTTGTAATGCGATGATTTGGTTGAAGATAATCTCTTCAGTCGTCGCCGCTTTCTTGTCGCCGGCCGCTAGTAGAAGTATTCACATCAGTCTGGTCAATCTTGTGAAGACGTCTTGACCGAGTTATCTCATGGGTCATTAATCGGGACGTGTTACCTACTGGGTAGAGCGAGACGCAATTCACTGAAAATTTTCTCGAAGCCCTTTTGCACGGCATCCAGAACCTCCTGAGCACTCTTCGGGCCAGGCTGATTGATGGCCAACAGGACCTTGCAGCCTTCTTCATTCGGGAGCTCTTCGATACTCACAGCCGTGACATGCTCTTCGTCATCTGAGATGCCGGACAGAAAGGCCAGCGTGGTCACCAGCTTGCTTTCTTGGTCGAAAGTAAGAGTCCTCGGACAGCTTGACTTGTGAAACTGGTGGCGTGGATGCTCTAGGTGTCGCCGTTTGGTGCCAGGCAGAGACGTAAGCATTCCCAACAGGACTATGTTTTCTGCGCACCTTACTGGTTGCGAGGGCATCAACGACTGAGGTTCCTTCGAGCATCCAGGTGCGGCTGGAGACACAAGCTGGGGAAGGGGATTGAGCTTGACCGTCGGCCGCGTCTTGTTCGTCGCCTTGCTCTCTTTCGTAGCTTTCACTTTCTCCGGCGCCTTGGCCTTCCCAGGCTTGACAGCCGTTGCATGACTCTGTTTTGGCGGCTTTTGTGGCTTCTGTAATTGTTGAGTAGGAGGAGGTGGTGCAGTTGGCTTGGACTTGTTTGATTTCTTCTTGTTTTTCTGCTTCTTGGGCCCGGCTGGAGCCACCTTGGAACTCGTCGCTCCACCCGAGGGCACATTCTGCTGTTGGGCGGGGAGCTTGGACGCCTTGGATGACTTCTTCTTGCGCATATTGGGAGAGGAGCGATGCTGATTTCTTCTCAAGTCTTCGTGAGTGTCTCTATAAGTAGTAACATCAAAGCGCATACACGGCGGCCGATTGAGAGCAAGAGAGAGCGAGATAGAGTATGTGGCCTGGAGCAGCTCAAGGTGAACGAACCACCATCCCTTAAATGCCGTGTTCTCCTGCCCGCAATGCGCATGTGAGACCAGTCTCAATACCAACGGCATTCTCGCTGCATGAGCCCGCCAATGAGGAGCAGTTTGACTGGCTCGCTTGGCTTTCCGTGCTGCAGGAGGCCTGCCACCATGTGAGCCGCGCCATGAGGGTCGTCTGCTGGGCTCTGGTATAACATTGACTGAGTGTGCTCTCCTTCATTCCTCTTTTTCTTCTTTTTGATTTGCATATTATCTAAATGATGATGCGGCTGTGATTAGGAGAGAGAATGTCTGGTGAGGTTGTTCTTTCGTGATTCGTGAGAGGATCACGCTGAGGCGGGTATGGGGAATTAGACGGAATTGAGCCGCTGAGAGAGAGGAACTCGGAGACCGGGTCACAGGGGTGTGCTTTGAGTGTGCCCCTAGCAAGCATGATACAATTCACGTCACAGCAGCCCGGATAGGATTGGGCCTTAGCTTAACTGACGCCTACACTTTGTCCTTGATTTCTACCAGACCAATATCCCTTCCTCCTCTTGACCAAATGACGCCTCTGACCATATCGACATTCTAGGAGGTCTGGTCTACCTCCTCCCCCTCCTCCACTACCACCACCAACATCATCAACATCATCAAGCAGCTATCATGTCTTGTGAGTGGAACCCCCGTCCCACAAGGCTGAGTGAGGCTCCACATGGCCGCCACGCATGCACGACATCAACACTCCTTTTCTGACCCTTGCATCAGGGTTCAGTTCCAGCAGCAGGGTCGTGATCAAGACCAGGCTGCCACCGGGCGCGACCCTGAAGCAGGGCGTAGCCATGCTCCACGACCAGGACTTCTTCATCAACTGCGACCCCTGCCTGCAGAAATACGAGCTCGTGGAGAGGGAGATGGCCAGCCCGGAGCTCCCGGAGGACCGCGTCAAGGGTATCGGTCCCACGACGTTGTACAAGATCATGGACGTCGTCGAGAATATCCCCAAGGGGGTCTGGGGGAGCCACGTCGAGTCGCAGTACGAGTTCACCGACGTCGAACGGGGTCTGTTCTGCCGGATCCGCAGTCCCCTCAATGTGGTGATGGAGGCGCTGTGGGAGATCCGGGATGCGGAGGACGGCGAGGGGCTGGAGCTGGTGGAGGAGGCTGATATCAAGTGCTCGAGACTGCTCATTGGTATTGTGAAGAGTCAGACTGAGGGCGGCGGTAAGTAATCGTTCCCGGACCTCCTCCATACTTCTCGTGTCTGCACCCCGGCTTCTCAAGCTGGACGGACATCGAACCCGTCTCCCGGAGATTGCCATTCTCGTGCTGAGTTCAAGTTTAGCCGGAAAGATCCATGCAAAGATGATAGGACGACTGAAGAAGGAGGTTGACGAGTCTTCAGCAACGGATAGTGGTTCTGCTTGAGATTCCAGCTTTGCAGCGGATGATATAGGTCTGGACATTTCAATGATACTTATGACGCCTGTATGTAACATTCTCAGGCTTGGAACCGTGCACAAACATGTTTCCAGTTACACCCTCATCATCTGTACTAGACAGAGTATACAACTTCGTCTGTCAGCCTGACACGTCTCCCTAAGAAGTCTTCAACAGACCCAAGAGGTCTCTAGCCCGAGGCTGGACGGCGCTATTACCTCTATACTGCCAATAGAGCCATGTTGCCATCGAACTGTCACATCTGGTCAGCAGGAGTAGTGCCATAGTAAGTGGCGCAATGAAAATTAGAGGGTTTATTGACGGAGCCTGGGCGAGTCATTGGATCATGAACAAAGTGTCGCTCACAAGAAAAAACGAGAAAAGAAATTTAGTGGAACGCCCAGAGCAGGGGTCAAGATCCGTCAGCCGCAGGTGGAGGGGAAAGAACGACCGGGCAGGGATGTCGGTTTTTAAACACCCCCCCCCCCTGGAGCGGCGTCTTCGTCTAACCTTGTTAGCCCTGTTTTGCTTTCCGCTGGGACCCTGCATCGTCTCAGAGACGACCAAAGGAAGTGCAATACAACACGACATCTCTCTCTCTAATCCTTCCTCGACCTCAACTTCAAAGCCTCCACAACTCCCACCGTCATCCCCAACGAAGCCCTTATCCATAGCACACTTGTATAAGGGAAGGAAGCAACACAATTACTCGATCGCATAGGGCTCTGCTGGCACGATCTGGGTTCGCATGAACCGGAAGAGTCGGTGGAGTTGGCGTTTGCGGACAACCCCCCCCTCTCTTCCCAGCCTTACGACAAAGGCTCACCTTGATAAGCAACAAACGTCACCATTGCAACGCAACTTGAGGTTGACGAAGACGTCTGAGTGCTTCGCCAGGGCACGCCTTGACCAAGCAACTCTGTAAGTCCCATGAGATTTTTGTGTTGGTGTGCTTGGACCTGGTCTCAACAGGATGTCATCATCGCCTCGCTGACGACTCCAAAAGGTCAAGGCGAACGGGACTATTCAGGGCACCAGGGTCTTCAACCCCCTCAACCGGCCCTTCCTTCTGGTAGTCCTGTTTGCAAGAGCGTCTCTTACCGTTGTATCTGACCTCTTGGCTCTACTCTTCTCTTCCCTCTTATCACCACAAGAAGCCTGTCCCGCAAGAGCTTGATCCACATGAGATTTGTCCTCGTGAGGCCACCTCAATACTTACGCTACTATTCATGACTGCATCCGGGGCTGGAGCCCCTAGCTGAATGCAATAGCCAGCAAGTCGAACTAAACGACTGCCACCGACGACTGTGGGCTCAAGCCGCGACTGGGTCTGAGCTTTTCTTTTTAATTTTTTTTTTACCTGGTTCCGGAGCCTCCGTAAAAGCCTGTTGTTATCATGGCACACCTCTCGACATACGCCGCCGACTTTTCGGTCACGCGGCAAAAGGCGATCGAGGATGCAAAGAAGATGCAGGTTGTGGTGCAGGAGGAGTGCAACAAGGCCGGCAAAGAAGTCCCTCCATATTTGCTGCGGGAGTTGATCGGAAAGGGAAGCTTCGGCCGAGTCTACAAGGCCTTGGATGGCAAGACGAGCAGGGTCGTCGCGGTCAAGATCATCGACATCGAAGAGTCTGACACTCTGAACCCCAAACTAGCCGACACGTACTCGGAGTTTCTCAAGGAGATCAATGCCCTCAAGCTGCTCAGCGAGGGCGGCGCAAAGAACATCAACCATGTCCTCGACGCTTTACCCGTAGGCCAGTCCATGTGGATGGTCTGCGAGTATTGCGCCGGCGGTAGTGTGGCCACGCTGATGAAACCGACTGCGCCGGGAGGTCTCCAGGAGAAATGGATCATCCCGATCCTGAGGGAGGTCGCCGAGGCCATCTTCTGGGTGCACAAGGCTGGTATCATCCACCGTGATATCAAGTGTGCTAATGTGCTCATCACGGAAGCCGGTGGGGTCCAGCTTTGCGACTTTGGCGTGTCGGGCGTGATCGAGACCAGATTCGACAAGCGATCTACCTTTATAGGGACACCGCACTGGATGGCACCGGAGCTATTCGACCTCTCGGCATCCTACGGAGTCGAGGTTGATATCTGGGCCTTCGGATCCATGATGTTCGAGATCGCCTCCGGTCTACCACCAAACGTTATGGCAGGAATCGATGTCACGCAGCTGGGCAGCTATCTCAAACAGCATACCCCGACGCTACAAGGAGACAAGTATTCCGAGAAGCTCAAGGACCTCGTCTCGTTCTGTCTGGTGGAGGACCCGACCAAGAGGCCTATCATCGAGGAAGTCCAGCACCATCCCTATCTTTTCAATACAGAGAGCACACATCCCACCTCATCATTAGCGATGCTGGTCAAGGCATTCAGGGTTTGGGAATCGCAAGGTGGTAGCCGGAAGTCGCTATTCGCGTTGGGGAGGCGCTCAAGGGCCGCTCGATTCCGACCTGGCCTCCACCGCGATGGCAAACGACGAATGGAACTTCAGCACGACTGTCGATTTCGATCATCGCGTCATGAGCAATACAGATGCACAAGCCGTCTACGACGTATACGGTTCTCAGGTAGACCTCACAGATCTCGGGGAGCCTACTCCCCAAGCATTCAAACCCAAGCGGCGACGGCCACCGCCAAACCTTCCGGTCATAAGGGCACCTTTGGAGAAGGTCTTTGACCCCAATACGATATCAAACTATGAAGAGAACGCCCGGGTTTACTATGGAAAGCCGATGCTCCCACCAGCTTCGGACCTGCCCCTGCGGGACGACTCACACAACGCGACAGTGAGAGAGTCTCTGATCGATCTGGATGCATCGCTCCACGGCGGGCGCCTGTCGAAATTCGTCGATATGGAGACCATCAAGGCTGGCCCACGACGGTCGCGTGATTACGAATTCGGTGGCGAGGACTATACCAGGCAGCCGAACAGTGACCCGGAGACAGTCATCGCGTCGAACAGCAGAAAGACACAGGAGTGGAAGTTCCCCGTCATGATGCCTGCTTCTGCTAATCCCGAGATGTCCCGCTTCCCCTTCAATGAAGACGGCACTAGCCTTCCGGGATCTGCTCGCCCGCCTTTGCTGCACCACGCGACGGAGCCCGTCGGCTTCTCAAATGACTTCAGCAGCAATAATCTTATGGTCCCGCGCACTGCCTCCCAGCAGGACAACCGCATCTCGATGGGCAGCCTGATCGACTTGGATGAGAGTCTCCCGGACCCAGTCATGTCCAGTCATTCTCCACGCCCATCGACCGCCAACTCAGACGTAGTATCTGAGGTAGGCAGCGCATTCGACCTCGAAAGGCACACCTCCTATGTCCCGTTTCCCTCGTCCAATCGAGAACCATCCATCTACGTCTCGGACGACTCCAACCTGGCCGGAGGGATCATGAACCAGCGAGCCCCGCCAAGCTTTGCAGATGACCAGACACGAGGACGCAAGCTGAGCACGACTGACGCATTCATTGATGATGCGTATCTCTACGCTGGAGGCGAGGACGTCGGGGACCAGATGATGCTGGGACCCGCGATCGGGAGCCGCTCCTCCTCGTCCCACTACAGGGACAACAGTCTCAACGGCATGAGCGAGACTGAGTATACCACGACCTCAAGCAGACGGACGCCATCTACCTCGTCTATGAACTCGTTCTACCAGGCTGCAGATGGGCGTGCCATGCCACTGCTGCCTGGGCCGCCGTCCGAGAGGGTCATGATGGGAGAGGGCGGGCAGCTGATGAGAGACGAGTTCCTCCGGCTCCTGGACGGGATGACGAGCCATCTCAAGTTCACGGGGGAATACGTCGAGGAGCTGCCTGTCAGGGAGGTCAGGGAGGAGCTCGATCATCCGAGAGATGCAGAACGGGCAGCGAGAAGCTTTTGGATAAGGGACACTTGTTGATCATAGGCAGATAACAGCTTTTTTTTTTTTGGGGGGGGGACTTTTCTTATTTTGGATAGACATCTGGGGTTTTGGGCGAAAGTGGACGAATGGGTGGGTAGGAGATCTATTTTGACGTGACTGGACAAGGGGACCCTGGGGGACGAATGATTGCTTTGCAGATATCTGATTCAGCGGAGGCTACGTCCTGGGAACCTACACCAAACGTCTGTACAATATGATGGCACGATGGGTAAGACGAAACGCCAGCAGCGTCTATGACTTGTCAAAGGTCGGGAGGAGGTGTGATCCAAGAGGGCAACTTGGGGGCGCTTTTTGGTATATATATTACATGGTGCATGCTCCATGATGAAGTGGGCTGCAGTGTATAGAACATCTATTGAATTTGGGAATATTTTTGATCACATTTGTAGAACAAGAAGAAAGAAGAAGATAATAACACAATGAGGTTAAAGATGTGACCCGCTCGCTGGTGGGCTTGATTTAGGGTCGCCACTTAGTTCGCCCGCCCCCAGGCTGAGCCGTTGAAAATTGCTAAGTCTCAATGAGCGGATGGATGACTCAACTGAGATTTTCTTGCACTCAACATGAACATCGACAACCAACATTTCGAACCACTACTCGTTTCGCCTGAAGACAATTGCAAAGAAAGAAAAAAAAAAATAGAAAATTGTCAACGAATAGGCTCTTTATTCGAAATTTCTCGTCAAGTTGGCTTCATCATACCGGGCCCGTGGTCTATTGCACAGCGCAGCTGCAAAGCCTTTCACTAATTCACCCTCAAAAGCTGCGGCCTCATCTACACCACCACTCTTGATTTTTCCACACCAAAAAGTCCAGATCACTACTGTCCAAAACATAAAGATGAAGACACGGATACTCAAAGTCCCGCCAGGCCCCGACTCAGGCCACTTCGTCTCCTCCTCTTCCGCCAACCTTCTCGACACCTGGGAAATCTCCACCTCGCCCTCCGCCCAGGCCACTCTCGCCCCCCTCCACGAGGCCGCCCGCCTCCTGCGCGAGAGCGACATACCTGTGGCTTTCCCGACAGAGACGGTGTACGGCCTGGGCGCAGATGCGACGCGCAGTGCCGCCGTGAGGGCATCTATGCGGCCAAGGGGAGGCCGTCGGACAATCCGCTGATCGTGCATGTGTGTGATCTGGACATGCTGCGGGGGCTGCTTAGACCTACGCAGCAGCAGCAGCAGCAGCAGCACGATGACGGGTCTACCACCATGAACGGTACGAATGGGGTAGGAAAGAAGGAGGAAGAGGAGGAGGAGGAGATCATTCCCCGGATCTATAGGGAGCTGGTCAGGCGCTTCTGGCCTGGACCCCTCACCATCCTCCTCCGCTGCCCTACAGGAACCTCCGCGCCGCTCGCCCCAGAGGTGACTGCCGGCCTACCAACCTTTGGCGCCCGAATGCCCGCCTCACCTCTGGCACGCACCCTGATTCGTCTCGCGGGAGCACCGCTGGCAGCCCCCTCGGCCAACGCGAGCACCAAGCCATCACCAACAGCTGCATCGCACGTGCTGGACGACCTGGAGGGCCGCGTGGAGCTGATCCTCGACGGCGGAAGCTGTGGTGTGGGCGTGGAGAGCACCGTGGTCGACGGGCTGTGCGAGCCGCCGGTCGTGCTGCGGCCGGGCGGGGTGAGCCTGGAGGAGCTGCGGGGTGTTCCGGGCTGGGAGCACGTGGTGAAGGGGTATCGGGATGAGAGCGAGGAGGGGAGCAAGAAGGAGGGTGGTGGGCCGGGGCCGAGGGCGCCAGGGATGAAGTATAAGCATTATAGCCCAAGGGCCAAGGTGGTTCTCTTTGAGGCGAGGAGCGGGAAGGGGAGCGAGGATGTGCTGGTCGAGCTGAAGGAGAAACGAGAGGAGAGGGCCGCTGTTGGGATCATCAGGACGCTGAGGTGGCAGAGACTACCCGGGGGAGAGGCCGCTCAAGCAGATGCTGTCGTGGAAGATGCGGCGTTGAATGGTCATGCGGACCTGGGCTATGAGATCTCTACGTCCATCATAGATGGGGTGAAAGTTCTTGACATCGGCTTGGGGGAGGATACGAGATTGGTCGCCCAAGGGCTCTTCTCGGCGCTCAGGGAGCTGGACAGAAAGGGCGCAGATGTCATCTTTGTCGAGGGCGTCGAGGACAGAGAGGACATAGCGGCAGCGGTCATGAACCGTCTGCGCAAGGCCGCCTCGGAAATTAGAGCATAGAAACTAGATAGATAAGACGCATCAGTGCAGCATGGTCCGATCCGGCCCCGTCTGGACCCGTATAGAGTGTTGGTTGCTCTGTTTCAATATAAGAGAGAGACCTTCATCGTTGAAGCACGATTCGATTGTCCGAAAGCAAATGTGATGTGTCCCCAGTACTCCTTTTCTAGAAAACTAGACGCCCAGCCCATGTTTCCCTGCGCAGGACTTTGCCACCTCCTACTACCACATCCCTGCCCCTACACAGCGCATTTACAAGCCCTGCCGCAACCAGTCTGTCAACTTGCTCTTTCCCAGCTGCGCCAGATGGTTTACACCCTGCTCGCTGAAGGGATCGATACGGCGCAGGTCGACGTCCTGCGTGGGTGCCTTGCTCACGCGCTGAACGATGATGGTGGGGTCTGTCTCCAGGATGATACCGTCGTCGACGATCTCGTCCACGGCGAGGGACACGAGGTCGTAGCTCTCGATGATGGTGCGCTTGTCGACCGAGGCCTTGAAGAGCAGGTGCAGGGAGTCGCGCAGGGCGAGGATGGCGTTGTAGAGGAGGACTTCGTTCTCCTCGACGCTGCCGACGAGGTAGAGCATCACGTCGCTCTCGGATTTGTAGAGAACACTAGGGAGAAGGAGAGACAGGGAGCGCTCGTCAGTTTCTGCTCCTGGACGAGAGTGTATAGCAATTCTCAGAAGGAGAGACAGAGAGCTTACATCCGTCCATCGAACAGCAAGATGTCTCCGGTTTGTTTCGCCGTCTTCTCAAGTAGGGCCTTCTCGAATGCCTTTTGTGACTTCACGTCGGGATATGGATTGTTCGATGCTGCTGTGCGCAAAGTCAGTCTGCACGCTTTTATCACGCCCTCTTTGGGGTCTTTCGAGCTGACGCACGTGCACTCTGTCCTGCCGGTAGGGTAGCGTGGTGTGGAGAGTCGTAGTACTAGAAGACTGGTAAGCTTGTTGTATCGCGGTAGACCGCCAGGGAGGTTCAACTGCGTAGTCGTGTCGGGTGGCTTCGGAGGGCCGGAGTGGTGCTTGCTCACTTTCGCGTATAATCTGGATCCATCCTCCTGAAGACCTGGGTCAGCTCATGGAATAAGAAGCGAGGGAGCCAAGTCGTCGCATCCACCAACAGCAAGAGAAGCCCTGGTGGTGCATGTTTGGTCACGGACTGGGCAGGAGGACGTTGCTTACAGTGGAGAGAATGAGGATGGCATTGACCGAGTAGAGGGACATTCCTGGAGCCATCTTGACTGCTTTGCGACGGCGCGACGTTGGACAGCAGTAGGATGTCGGGTTGATGGGCACGAAAGGTGGGAATGTTGGCTTGCAAGCTTGCAGGCGCATCTTACAGCTCGCCGAGCGTCAATGATGGGCTCCGTGTCAAGACCGGCGGCAGGGGTCAGGGGCCCCCTGTTCTTCTGTTCTTTATGTGGCGGTGCGAATTGTGGCTGGTGCAAAAGCACTTTAGGACTTGCAGGGATTCGCGACGTGCTTCGCGCCTGGGGCTCGTCGCGTAAATTGACACGCGTAAATGAAATTGAGCCTAGTTCAAGGTATTTTGATTCCAACCCTCTTTCCTCACCACATCAACCCCCCCCTCAGCCTTTTTTGTTTTTGACTTTTCTGTTGCCTCCTTGGCTATTCTTGATCCCAAACAGCAACAATACTTGTTTCAAAATGTCCTCTCCAGGGAGACGATCAACACGCAGCTCCCAAGCAAGGAGCAGCCCAGCGCCTGCCCCTCAAGATGCCTCGCAGACCCCGCGTCGAACTCGAGCCTCGCAGCTCGCCTCTAGTCCCATGTTCTATGAGTCGTCGTCACCTGCCAACGGAAACACAGCCCATGCGCCGTCTTCTCCTCTGCGGCAGATGAGCAACTCTCAGAGCACCAACAATGGCGCTGCCCCGAGCTCGCCTTTGCGCCAGCAGACTGAGACCCAGTCCGTAAATGATGGCGATCGCACACCAAGAGCGAGCGGTCTCGCTATTGGCGGTAAGACTTGAACCCCGTAGCATTGCTGTGGAAGCTCTGAGTCTAATCAATTATATAGAGTCCTCACCTGTCCGCTACGATCCCAGCTCCAGTCCCGGTCGTCACCCGCAGACAGACCTGCGAAGTGAAAGCAGTGGTCTCTTTGTGGACTCTTCTCGGAGACAGCCTCGGTCGAGACGTGGCGATATCCACTCCGAACACTCGAATCGAACACCCATCGCACCGCGTCGCATTGTTCTAGGGTCTGATGGACGGGTTCTCCAGGATGCTCCCGTCTCAGATGCTGCCACATTTTCCAACATCAACCCGGGCACTTCAGATGCTGATGCGCTTGGCGGGCAGAGCCAGAGCCTGGTCTGGGGAACCACCATTTCCATCGACGACACCTTCGTGTGCTTTAAGGATTTCCTGCGAAACTTCAAGACTCAATACCGCCTGATATTCGACAAGAAGCCTGATGATGTTGCAAATGCCCCCGAGGCTCAGAAGAAGCCTTACTGGGAGGTCCTCGAGACGATGCTGGCTCTTGGCACGAAGAGGCTCCACCTGGATGTTCGGGATCTCAGTGCCTACCCTCCTACTCAGAAGCTTTGGCATCAGTTGCAATCATACCCTCAGGAACTGGTGCCCATCATGGATCAGGCGGTCCACGACCTCATGATCGAGATAGCAAGAAACGAGTCGGCCAAGCAACGACAGAGCGGCTCCGCCCCAGCGCCTTCGCAGAGCTCTGAGCCGGCCGTCCCCAGCTCGGACAGACCCGAGGAACCCTCAACCCCAAGACCAGCACCTCAGCGGGAGATCACTCTCGAGGACCAGGTTGCCGAGACGATCTACGTGGTGCGCCCCTTCGGCATGGACAAGACCACGAACCTGAGGGAACTGAACCCCTCAGATATGGACAGAATGATCCAGATCAAGGGACTCGTCATCAGGACTACACCCGTGATTCCCGACATGAAGGATGCGTTCTTCAAGTGCAGCATCTGCAGCCACGGTGTTCTCGTCACTCTGGACCGTGGTAAAATACGAGAGCCGACTGAGTGCCCTCGTGCCCGCTGCGGGGCCAAGAACTCCATGCAGATCATTCATAATCGCTGCACCTTTGAAGACAAACAGGTCATCAAGCTGCAGGAGACCCCAGATGCAGTGCCTCCGGGCCAGACGCCTCACTCTGTCTCGATCTGTGTGTACGATGATCTTGTAGACTTTTGCAAGGCTGGTGACAGGGTACAGATCACTGGCATCTTCCGGGTCAGCCCAGTCCGTGTCAACCCTCGGCAGAGAACCATCAAGAGCATCTACAAGACATACGTCGATGTCCTACACGTGCAAAAGGTTGATCGCAAGAGGATGGGCACAGATGTGTCGACTCTTGATACCGAAGACGATGACGAGATCCACGTCGATGCACCTGGGATGGACGAGACCCGCAAGGTCAGTCCAGAGGAGGAAGAGAAGATCCGCGAGACCGCAGCTCGTGAGGACATCTACGAGCTTCTCGCCCGTTCGCTCGCACCCTCGGTTTACGAGATGGACGATGTCAAGAAGGGAATCCTCCTTCAGCTGTTCGGCGGCACCAATAAGAGTTTCGAGAAGGGCGGTAGCCCCAAGTACCGTGGCGACATCAACGTCCTGCTCTGCGGTGACCCGTCCACCTCAAAGTCTCAGATCCTGTCCTATATCCACCGCATTGCCCCTCGTGGTGTATACACCAGTGGCAAGGGCTCCTCAGCTGTGGGTCTCACAGCATATGTCACCCGCGATCCCGAGACACGTCAGCTTGTGCTTGAGTCGGGTGCACTGGTCTTGTCCGATGGCGGCATCTGCTGTATTGACGAGTTCGACAAGATGTCCGAGGCCACTCGCTCGGTGCTTCACGAAGTTATGGAGCAGCAGACAGTGTCAGTGGCCAAGGCGGGCATCATCACGACGTTAAACGCTCGGACAAGTATCCTAGCGTCAGCCAACCCGATTGGCAGTCGCTACAACCCTGACCTGCCTGTGCCTCAGAACATTGATCTTCCGCCTACACTGCTGTCACGTTTCGATCTTGTGTACCTCATCCTAGATCGGGTCGAGGAGAAGACCGACAGACGCCTAGCGAAGCATCTGTTATCAATGTACCTAGAGGACACTCCTCATTCCGCCCAGACCAACAACGACATTCTCGTAAGTCTCCTACGAGTATTTCCCACTCCTGATCTCATGACTGACCCTACCTACCTAGCCCGTCGAATTCCTTACCTCCTACATCTCCTACGCTCGTGCCAACATCCACCCCACCATCTCGCAGCCCGCCGCACGCGAACTCGTCGACTCGTACGTCGAGATGCGCAAGCTGGGTCAAGATGTGCGCTCCGCGGAAAAGCGCATCACGGCGACCACCAGGCAGCTCGAGTCCATGATCCGGCTCGCCGAGGGTCATGCCAAGATGCGCCTGTCCACGGAGGTCACGCGCGGGGATGTCCAGGAGGCCGTGCGACTGATCAAGTCCGCCCTGAAGACTGCTGCCACCGACGCGCAGGGCCGCATCGACATGTCGCTCCTCACGGAGGGCACAAGCGCGGCGGAGAGAAAGCGCAGGGAGGATATGAAGGGTGCCGTGCTCAAGCTACTCGACGAGCTCACGGCGGGCGGTCAGGCTGTCAAGTACGCAGAGGCCAGCAGGAAGCTTGGCGAGAACGCTGGCGTGCCTGTGGAGCCAAGCGAGTTTGCAGAGTGTATGCGGGCACTTGAGATGGACGGATCGATCACGGTGACTGGCGAGGGCGCGAGGAAGAGCGTGCGGCGGGTGACTGCTGTCGTGTAAGCTTTTATGGCGTGGTACATCTCCAGACATACATACTGGACTGTCGGTTGCTTGTTGAGATTCGGCGTTTGGACTGTGTGGACTGGTTATTTCTGGAATGGCTATTATCACTGCGCACGAATTCGTAAATGAGGTTAATGAGACGCCTACAATGCTATACGCGACATCTGCTCTCGGGAGAGGCTCAACCCAAAATCAGTGCTGGTCGTAATTCGCACTCGTCCCCTTAGCAGCAACCTCCACAGCAGCCTCACTGTCCCCCGTCTCCTCAACACTAGCAATAACCTCGTCCGCGTTCACTTGCACTGCCTCTGCTGCGCCGCCATTGTAGACCTCCGTGGCCTTCTCCAGCGCCGCCTTCAGAGCCGCCACCAATTCCTCCGCATCCTCCAGACCAACACTGATGCGTACCTGCTCCTCGCGCGCCCCATACGCTGCATGATACGCGACCTGCTCCGGGTCTTTGCCGTACGCTAAGGCGTTCATCGGGATCGCGAGCGTCCTATGTGCGCCGAGGTGCGGGCCCTGGTGAACAGGGAGGTTGTCGTAGAAGGCCGTCGCTGCTGGCAGCGTCTTGAAGTCGACGGACAGCAGGCATCCGTACCCGGGGGCGAAGTCCGGCGTGAAGGGGCGCATGAACGCCTCATAGTTGGCCTGCGTGTCGCTCGTGCTAGGGTACAGCACCGCCTTGAGGGCGAGCCCGAACGGGCGGCCTCCGCGGCTAGGAACTTAGCCAAGGCGGCGCCGTTTCGGTTGAGAATGGTGGACCGGGGAATGTAGTCCTCGCTGTTGGAGAGGAGCCGTTCTGCGTCTCCCGCGAAGAGTTCGTTATGGAAGTTTGCTGTGAAGGAGGGTTTCAACTGTGGGTAGAATGGCGAGTGCGGGTTAAGTACGACGGACCCACCCATCACGTCTGCGTACCCGGAGAAAGACTTGGTCAGGCTGGTGATGATGAGATCGGCGACGGGGAGCACGTCAATGTTGGCGAAGGAACCAATGATGTCGTCTATCACGATGGGAAAGTGGTACTTGTCGGCCTAGAGAATGTCAGAGACGTCGCGCCCACATGAGAGGGGAACAGGAACAGCAGAAGAAGCCTTACTATTTGATGGAGTCTCTTCAGGTCAGCGCTTACGAGGATTGGGTTGGAAGGAAACTCGACGAAGACATAGCTGACCGTCTTCCCAGCCTTGTAGTGCGCGTCGAGATACTCCTCAACCTTCTCCATGACTCCGCTCTTGGCATCACAAGCACCAAAGTGTTTCATCCCACTGATCGTCTCCTCGAGAAGATGGAAGGTATTGTGGAAAATAGACCCCAGAACGAGAATCGTCCCGTCGTCCCGCTGCTGAAGGACCTGGTTCAGCCTCCAGATGGCCGCCATGCCTGTCTGGTACAGATAAACATCTCCCTCGTCGACCTTGACATGCGTTGGATCGACTGGCGCACGGTGCAGTAAGTCTCGGATGCGCTTCCGCAGCGCACCATGAGCCTCGCACTCGGTGAGATACGACGCCGGCGGTACGTCGCCGAGGTCCTCTCCCGGCCACTCCACGATGCTGAAGTCACCACCGTCCACATGTCCAAGAAGCTCCTCGGATACCCTAGAGGAGAGTCCTATCCCGGCATTTTGCCAGATGCCGATCGCGCCGGGCATCTTGGGCAGGGGGTAAACGACGCAGTAGAGCCGGACCTTGTGCACGTCGACCACCCGGAAGGAGAGGTCACCCTCGACGAGCTTATGCTCCTTACGGTGATGAGACGTGCTGTACACCCTGTGCAAGGCGAACGCCTCTGGGTCAGTGAACATGAGGACGCCCTCCTGGCTAGGGTCGGCCCCCAGTTTCTGGGCTAGGGCGACGGACAGCTACGATGGTGGTGGTGGTGGTAGCACAGGGTTAGCTAGGTGGCCAGAGATGTTGCCAACAGTAAAAGGCCCGAGTGCACTCACCTGCCGCGCGGGGCCGAAGGGGAGAAAGCGTGGGTATATCGACTTCAACCTCGCAAAGACGGTCGGATCACCATCTCGGAAGCGGAGGGCCGTGTCCCAGCCTGGACCGTGGATGGTGATCGTATGCGGACCCTCGGGTGGCAGGGAGTGGCCGAACTCGGTGGTGATGGGTCTCACGACGGTGGCCATCTCTTCTGGTGATTGAGGACGAAGGTGACGTGAAGGAAGTCAGCACGCAGACAAGAGTGAAAATCAATGCGTTCAGAAAAATAAGTTTTATATCGCTCAGAGGAAGTCACGATTGAGCAGCTGCCTTCCAAGACGATACTAAGGTTTGCCCCTTCCTGCTTAAGTACTACGCAGGTAGCACAGGGAAAGAGCGGCCAGTGCTGTAACTCTAAGTAAATACGTACTTAGTAATGATTCCATTGTTACGGCTAAGCCTAGCCCAAACGTCACCCAATGGGAAGCGTTTACAAGCGTCAACTTTTCAGACGTAAGAGAGTTGGTCAGCACTGGGCTGTCTATCCACAGTCGCATGTCTATTTTAGCACAGATTTAATATTGAAGCGCCTCTTCGACCCGCTTGAATAGGATCTCGCAAAAGACTTGGCGCGAGAATCCTTCTTCCTCGATTCCACATCAAGATCCACGCCTCGGAAATTAAATGGGGGATGTGTCCTATTCGCCGTAATTACAAGGTTCGAAATCGTTCTGAAATACATTCAATCAATGCCCCTCTCAATAAAACAGTCGTCTTGATGGCAGGCCTAGCAGTTATCATGCTCACGTCGAGCTCAGATTGGTGGGTAATTATATGACACAATTATGATAATGGGCAAATCACTCTATTCACATACACTCATAGTAGAGATTTAAAAAATGATTGTTTTCGTCTGCACAGCAATTTCATCACCGTCAACCTCAATCCGTACTGGCCTGAGGAATATGCAACGATGCTAGACTTGCTGTTGATTCTGACTCGACGCAAAGACAAGGCCCGCTCTTGGTGAGCCGGATTCCAACGGACCTCTGCTTTCGGTGAAGAAAACCAAACCATTAATGTATCGCAAAGAAGATCGGCATATATGCAAGCTAATAGTAGATGCAGAGCTTGATACCCTCAGTTATCGCAAGATCTGGACCGACCTCTGGCCCAATTCGACGTTTCAGGTCCATCGTGTGTTGACAAACGGCTGACGGGAATCGTTGAGCTTGCAAAACAAAGCCAGAAACTTCAGCTGGATAGAGAGATTGACGAACAAATCCGTGAGGCTTAGATATACGAAGCGTCCTGCGCATATACATACGATCCACGAATGTGACTACTGGATAGCAGAGACAACCTGGATTAGAACCAATGTCATGATCAAGTAGACTTCCTTTGTCAAGAGATCTTGAAGGTCTAGGGTGGCTGTGAGTGGCTGACAGTGGCCAGCGGTCCTCATCGCAGCTCATAGTTACCAGTAACCTGTCACATCGATCGCGGTCGAAACTGGGGCTCTCCCTCCCGGAGCAGCGCCAAACAAATCGTGAGACCAAGTCTTCTAGACTGTGATCCCACTGCAGACTCTTGCGCAGGGCTAATAGTCGGCAACTTAAGAGGAAGACAGACTGGGGTTCTGGTTCCCATCCTGATTAAATTATTTCTCAACACACGATGGACACGGTGAGTTGCCTGGATCATGAGGCTCATATTTGGTGATATTGACTAACCTATCTTACAGATCCGCAGATTGGTAACCATAAAAAAAAACACCTACAATTCTATCTCCAACTTCGGTGGATTTCAAGTGCATCGAGGCGATCTTGCGTCGATTCCACCCTCGAGGGGTCGCGAAACAACTGAAACTGCTGTCAGGCGCTAGGAGAAGTGGCTTCTGGCAAGCAACATAAACACAGCAAATTCTGAATTCCTTGCCCCCAAAAGATTCAAATAGATTGATCATCTTTCCCGTTCCATAATCATGATCTTCGATTTCTATAATTGAAGTTAGTATTACATTAATGAAATACTCAAGTAACGTCTAGGATAGATAATACTTGCTTTTTGCGGCAATCTGCGCACTTTCCGTGACGGTCTGAGGTAGAGTTCCGCCTTGTATGGCATGCCTGCCACTCTCCATTCTCATCAGGCTCTGCATGTCTCTCACATGGATGCTCTGGTTTTGATATAGTCTTGTAGCCGTGCGGGCAATCGCTGTAGCTCGTATACTGAATCGTTCGCTTGCAGGTTCGCGCTTGATATATAGTCAGTTGGTCAAGTGTTTCAAAAATGGGATATGGCTGTACAGTACCCATATTTTGCGTAGAAAGTAGTTGCTACAGATTTAGGTCGCTACAGCTATGCGAACTGAATAACAATCTATCGAACCAACTTTGCATTAGCATAGAATCATCTACATTTGCTTTATGAAAGCTTAAGAGCTTCAAAAAGTATGGGAGTTGCTGTGATTTAAGCGAATTTAGATTTCAAATTATCCGCACACCCCTTGCCTGAAGTAGTATGCCGCTATATATAATTCCTCACATTCCTTGATGCATTATGCAGAAAGCTAGGAAGTTTTCTGCACTTTGAAGCCACGTGATTACTGTATTAGTTGCATCAACTGACGTGGTCTCACTTGCATGTACTAATGCAGTCATCTTTACATACAATATGCTATGGAGCTAATAAGCTAAGTTGATAGAACAATCGATAAGGTTGGAGTATCAGGTGACTAAAGATGCTCCCCTTCATGCACAAAGCCTCAGCTTGTCAGGACAAGGAGTTTTGTTCCTCCTTAAGTCATATTCTCTGCAATAGAGGGTGAGACTCGCTACAAAGTATGGGCACTTTGTTAAGAGACTGCACACTCTACTTGGAACCAGAATGGGAAGGGCCTTCTCCGACTGTACCCAGCAGGATTTTGGATATCCTATATGACGATGGTCTTGTCACCAGCCACTCGACCAAGTATTTGGAAGGCCAGGATTTCATCAAATCCTTTGAGAAGGGTCAAGATCTTGTAAAATCTCCAATACAGGTGAATTCAAACAAAAAACACGCTAACACTATCATATAGAGTATTCAAGGGACGAGTCTTGATCGAATCTAGTAAGCTAGGATTGCTATTTGATCATGACGCCCTCTGACCCGACTTGTTCCAGCATCGAACAAAATTGGCCCTTCGCGCGGAACTGTCTTTGCAGGCATTTCTTGAAGGTGCAAAATCGCAACTTGGCAGAGAACTGGCCGCCAGTCCCTGAAGGCCTTTCCTTGATAGACTTTCAAACGTTCCTTTCGAATACTGATAAGCAAGATCATGATGAAATCTCGTTCCCGCTCTCAGCGTCCCCAGGACGTCTCTCCTGTGGGAAAGGTAAGTGTATAAGGTCTCGTGTATGCCAAAGTGTTGGCCATTGGCTGAGAAGAAATAATGACAGATCGACTGTTGTACCATTTTGGCTTCGACTGGCTGACTTTGGGGTATGCGACGAACAACGGCCAAGGTGAAGGAATACTTAGGCAATTGATCACCGCGGATGGATCACTAAAGGTAAGGACGGGTCTGAAACAGACTTCGAGGCCTCTGTTCCTTCACTGCAGTGACTAATTATGTCCTAGCCAATCTTGTTGCGTAGGACTTGTATTGCTGCAATTGTACGGATGCGAAGCACAGAAACACTGCACACATCACCATTGTGTCCCAGTTCATGGCATTCTGGAAAGCAGCTAAATTACAGGAGGACAGTCATTCTCTTCAACGACTTCCATGCATCGGAGCGCCCGATGGAGTTCTCGTCATGGCTTGGCTGTCATAACTGCCCCGAGCTGTGGTCAGTCACAGAGTCATGGAACACGAGCGACGATGACGAATCAACAGCTGTCAAGTTCATCTACCAACTGTCTTATCGTGTCTGGAGCGAGATATTGAGAAATTGGTGGCTTGTGGCACATGCTGCTTCATTACATGTTCGTGAACTAGTAAGTGCTCTATTCTTGCTCGGCTCAACACATATTTGTTTTACTTCCTTTAAAATTAAAAAAAATTAAATTCTGCAGCAAAAACACGCAATCGGCGAAGACATGTCAACATCGGCCCTTAAAAGGCTAGCCCGAGATACGTGGACGGACACAATGGCATGGGCTACGCTACAGACACTAGTCGGTGTCCATCTGAAAATGATCCTCAAAACGCAGCGGGACTTGGAAGTCAATAGCCGCTCTCGTTCACGTCACTCTCGATGATCATATCTTCGACGACATTCTAGATGACTTCAGAGAGCTCGAGCGTTTGTTCGCTGAAGATTTGACCAAGCGAGCTCAGAGTACTTCGGATGTGGTGCGATCTGATCCCATTTCTGCCGTTATCAATCTTATTTCTCCTGCCTTCCCAACTGCCATGTCATCATTACTAACCCTCCCACATATCTTAGATCTTTAATATCATGAGCGTTGAAACGGCTCAGGCGGCACATACGTGCAGCAAGGCTATAGGGCGGATCAATTGGATATCTTTCGTCTTCTTTCCACTTATCGCAGTGTCGGTAAGCTAGCCCCATAAGATGATCGTCGCTATTGTTTAAGCAATCACTAATGCCTAATAAAGAGTCTTTTTGGTATGAATATCGATATCCTGGCGAATAATCCATCAGTCAAATGGTATTTTATCATTGCTATACCCGCGCTTGTTCTGGTCCTAGTAGTCACTTTGGGGCTGCAATACTCCTCCGATATCATCAAACTGCTTTCCTCCTCCGCAGCCGGTGGGGGAGAGCGCATCCAAGAAAAAGCTACGCCGATTTCGTAGCAAGCCGGATTGCACACAGGAAAAGATCCATGTGTGAGGCTAACAGACTGCCGGAACTGGACATGCCTCCCACCAGAAGAGTTATCGACTAGTTCTAGGAGGGTAAGCGAAGAGATAGAGATTATTCATAAATCTACCGGCTGTGCAATTCCTCTCATCTACGGATGACGAAGCTTGAAGCTTGTAGTATCTTAGCTAAAAGCCCATTACTTCCCTAACTAGGAGAAGGTCAGCACTGGTCACCTATAAATCTGTCGAGATTCTACTGATTATTAATTTTTTTTTTTTTCGATCGCTACATAGAAGGACCCGTACCCGGCAATCAACTCAGTGTTGAGGAATTTTTTTAAAGATGCTTCCTCCAATTAATATTAGACGTCTACACAAATTCGACCTCAGACTTCGACCACCAGTGGAGAGGGGAAGGCGTTACATAGAATCCCCAAGTCTGAAGTCAGTGTGTTCTGGAACTCTGAAAGTTGTGTCATGTTGTCTCGGATTGTGAACTTTGTCTTTGTATCTACAACATTTCTTAGGAGTTCGGTAGCACGACGCATTAACATTTCTATTCCGTCGCTCCTAAGGACTAGAGTAACAAGAACGCATCTTGGATCCTAACGCTCAAAGACAAGGGACCCTACTCTGTGTTAGGAACGGACAGGTATTCATTTTCCGATGTGTGGGGGGTTGGGGTTCGCATTTCTTGGGTGCGTCAATGCAGCTGGCAAGTCGGGAAGTCTCGTGGTGATTCGCATATAAATCTCTCCTCAGAACGGCAATGTCTATGAGGCATTGATTGAGTAGAATCAGTTTACAGAGGCTTATGGGAGTTATCACTAAGGGCAGTAAAGCAAGGCTTAGAGTCGGTCTGATCAGCGGGTGCAAGGCTGAGATTGCTTGATATGCCTTGTGTAGCCTTGCACATGATCATTCACTTATCAGCCTTGACTTGGACGACAATAGTGCTGCTACAACAAGACGGAAGACAAGGTTCAGCCTCTACTATACAGTCAATAATATCTCAAAAAGAAATAAAGCAAAAAGGAAAGGAAAAGGAAAGAAACGTCTTTTTCATCTCTCTTCTTATTTTCCTTGTATTTGTTCGGCCTGTCAACTTCCTGTGCTATAGGCATTGTTAAAGACGCACAGCCATAATCATGGTCCATGCCTTTGAGTCGAAGATTGCTGTGTAGGCTATGCACTAGCTGACCGGGAGCAGTTGCCTTCCCTGGCCTTCTCCTACAGCTGTATCGCCTTGTGTTGTCACTCTCCAAAACGTGATCGGAATCTGGAGATGCAGCATGGTTATCCCATCAGAGTCAAGGTTCATCTTAGTAGGAATGGCTTCCGCCCCTCATTGCGTCACCGCGCATGAGACACGCTAACTACAGCTATTATACGTACATGATGGGAAACAGAGCATTTGATGCTTCACATTTCTGGTCAGTGGGTAGTGAACGTGAACGCAAGGCCGCACCCTTGATCTCGTCACCCTTTCTTGGTAGAACGCATCACCAAGCCACATTCACCAGCTCCTCTCCCTCCAGCCGTCATGGCGCCCAGAATCACCGTAGCCTTCGACCTCTACGGCACCCTCCTCTCCACATCTTCCATCTCGGATGACCTAGCCAACCATTTCGGGGCCGACAAGGCCGACCACATCGCCACCAAGTGGCGCCAGTACCAGCTGGAGTACACCTGGCGCCTCACGTCCATGCAGGTGCCGCCCAGCCCCGAGGTCCCTTATATCCCCTTCGACAAGATCACCCGCGCGGCCCTCGTCCACGCCGTCAACGAGGCGGGCCTGCACATCCCAGACGGCAAGGCTGACGAGCTCATGCGGGCCTATGACGGCCTCGCGTGCTTCACGGACGTGCTCCCTGGCCTCAAGACCCTGCAGGAGAAGACCACGGCCGGCGACGTCGAGGCCCTCATTTTTTCCAACGGCACGGCGGCCATGCTGAGCGCGTCGGTCGCCGCGAGTCCGACCTTGAGGCTGTTCCACCCGGACGCTAATGCCCCTGGAGCGAAGCCCCTGTTCACGAAGCTGGTGTCTACGGACGGCGCGGAGAGGTACAAACCCCACCGTGATGCCTACGAGCACCTACAGCACGAGGCCAGCGCCGGCGGAGGCGGATATAAGGCACAGGCGGCCGTGTGGCTTGTCAGCGCGAACCCGTTTGATGTTGTTGGGGCGAGGACCGCGGGGCTAAGGGCTGTGTGGGTGGATCGCGGAGGCACGGGCTGGGTGGACCGGCTTGGAGAGGTGATCAGCGAGGCCGGAGGTGCAAAGGTAGACCTAAGGCCGACGATCGTTGTCAAGGGTGTAGATGAGGCTGTAGACAAGATTTTGAAGGCTGGTATCTAAGTTATTGCTTTGAGTCGTGAGGGGTGTGCATTTCAGCATGAGGGTAGCAAAAGACACACCTGTGAAAAGTCTGTGTGGCATATGCCACATACTAGTGAACGTCGTGCTCAAGAAAGATATCCAAAGTTGGTATTGCGGCCATGGGCCTGAAATCAGCTACTCATAATTATTGTTCGATGTGGTGGAAGCCTGCCCATCAACCCAATTTATGAATGCCATCATGTCCATACACTCCGCATTTTGGCTCCCAAAATTCATATTCATGTTCACGTCGGTGGTATCTTCATTCTGTGGATCCATACGCACGATCTCAAGATATTCATCAATATTCTCAGAGCCCTTGTTTCCACGCTCGATGTTCTGGGCTGGGTCGTGAAAGTATTGCGGCTTCTGAGGCGGAGGAGGCCGTGTTGGTGGAGCGACGGATGCGGCCAGAGGGATGTCGGTTCCACCCTGGTTAATTGTCGTGTTGGGTGGCGGAATTAGATTCGGTGTTACGTGCGTCCACCTTGGTTTTGGTCCCTTGATTTTGGGCTCTTCGAACGTCAAAGGGGCAGTGATTTGAAGTTGTGCATATGATGTCGTAGCTTGCTTCTGATCGGGCCAAGGAGGCCCCTTGGGCTTCATTCGGATGACAATTTTATTCTTCCGATTGGGGTATAAGAACACATCCGTCTTATCGCATCTCAGCAGCGGACTTGTCTGTAGAGCGGGCCCGGCCTGTGCAGGGAGTGCTTGGTGTTGCAGTCCCGCTACTTCCTGTCTCGTTTCCGTAGCTGCAGTTCTCTCATCGCCACGAGCTGCCGCTGGATCTTCCGGAAGCCCTTCCGCGACCCGCTGCGTATCTGCAGGTTGGTGGGTGGCCTGAATTGGTCGGTTGGTCGCAGTGGCCTCTCGCTGTTCTGGGACATGGCCACCGAAGACCTCGGCGGCACCAGGATGGGCATCAAGTCCGACGTGCAGGGCAATGACGAGCATCTGTTCAACTTGTTGACGTGATAGGCGGTAGTCGTTCTCATCGGTAGGAGCATGGTCCGTGGATTGTGTAACATCGATTTCCATCAGTGCCTTGACGACCGTGAGGCAGTGTTCCCTCAGCTTATCATACTTCACGTGGACTAACGAGAAAGGTAAGCATCCGGTTCCGACCCAGGAAGTGACATGAAGAATGGAAGGAGACGAAGGAAGAAGAATAGCAGCAACAACAACGATAGCAATAACAACTTACAAGGTGAATCTGGGATGTGTTTGCTTCCGGGAAAGAGAATGGCCCAGACTTTCTGGTACAGATCTAACTGGACCTTGAACCATCTTGCCTTGTCAGACTGGGGAACGCGCTTGGTCTTGCTCATCAGGAGTTTGAGCTGGTCCTGCTGCTTCTTATCCATGTAGTACCTCGCCAAGTCCTCACGGTCTTGCGGCTTCACCTCTGGGGAATGAGTCTTCCATAGATGCGTCCTGAGGATGGTCAGCACAATCAAGAACGCGAGTGCTCTGGATCGGACCGGGGTGGCACGCCGATAACTCACCAAAAGTCGTCGCGGCCGCGGAAGCCAGGACGCCCGCAGCTCCTGAACTTCATCTCAAAGGTGATATCCCCATACCTATGGCAGTATGGGCACTTCCACTCTTGAGACATCTCGGGCTCTGAGGCTTGCGGTGCACCGCCCTTGTGACCGCGGCCATCCTTGTCGTCGCCGCCTCCGCCTCCACCCCCGCCCCCGGGCCCGCTCCCGTCATCTCCAGCTCCGTCGCCGCCGTCGTTACCACCTGGGGGTATAGAAGTCTTGCTCTTCTTGTTTGCTGACGACGCTTGACGCCCGGTCTGCCCAGCGCTCCTCTTCTTCGATGTGGACGCGTGGCCGGATGGAGCCTCGCGAGGAGCAGCAGACTCGTTGCTGATGGGATGGTCGACGACAAGCTGGTTGGCAGATGAGAGGAGATGGCTACCACCAGGACTCTGCTTCTTGATGGCAGAGATGATGTCTTCGGCCGAGTAGACAGGATCTACCGATAGCACCCGGCGAATAGAAGAGAAGAGGGGCGACTCATCCTCATATTTCGGGAGCGTATCGGCGGCGCTTTGTACAGCAGGAGACCCTGGAGCGACTTCTTGGGGAACGGAAAGCTTCAGGCTTGAGGTATACAAGGCCAATTGGCGTATTGCCTGCCCCCCTCGATCTTGGCCTACTGTCCATGCCACGTTCGGTCTTGGTGGAGATGGGAGGATTGGGAGTGCGTCTTTCGAGTCGAGTGGTGGGTTTGCCCGCTTAGGGCTCTTGCTATCATGGCTCCGGCTGTCATCTTGGATGCGCTCCTTGAGCCCCTGGTTGAATTGAGCCGCCTGGGCCGGGTTCCACGTGTACTCCAGACCCTTGGGGATGGGATTTCTGGGGCGCTTGAGCTCGGTATTGACCCCAAGAAGTATAGTTTCGGTCAGGCCACTCCGTGGGACCCGGGCGGCGGCCGTACTGGTGTATGCGTAGGCGGGCGAGACGAGTGAGTCGGTATGGGAGGTGCCAGCCAAGCTCTGTAGACTGGGAGACCGAGATCGAAGAAGCACGCGATATGGAGCGAAATATTTGATAAGCCGGTCGGTGTCGAGGTCCTATACAAAGAAGAGAACTATCAGAACCTTCCCTCCCAGCTCTCGCGAGCCAACACGCCCCGCGGAAGAAGCACTTACACCGTACGAACAGTCCCACTCAGCCCCACTCGGCCACAATTTCGCCTCGACACGCTCGGTGTCGGGCCCCTCGCCCTTCTCGGAGCGGCTGTCGTCCCGTGAGAGGGAAATATGCTGAGGATACTGAAAGATCTCGCAAGGCGGGTCAGCATGCTTTGAGCAGGTGGCATGCCGTAAAGTTTCGCGGGGATGGGGAAGGCGCTTGAGGTCTCACAATGGAAGCAGGGATCCCGTTGCGCCTGCGAGTTCGAATAGCGAGGGTCGCTCCTGGGGTTCCATTGTCAAAGCGGCTCCCCGCATATACTACCAAGGTACTCATCCGTGCCCCGGGTTCGGCGGGGGGGGGGGAGGGAGGGGTTACACCTGTTGAAGGTAGGACGGATGTTTAAAGGAGGAATATAGACTCGAAAGTGCTGGGTGAGGAATAATGAAACAAGAGGAGAAGAAGAAGAAGAAGAAGGAAAACCTTTCCTATGATATTCAACCTCAGCAGCGCCTATCTGTCTGCCCAGCCGTCCGCGCCTCAAAAGTTTTCGTGTCTTCTCTGTATTTACAGAATTACAGATTTCCGGAGCTCTACAGCCCCAGAGACCCAGAACCCCCAGGAGCCCCGCTGTCCTGGGCAGAATTAAGTGCTTACGAGTCGAAGTAGGGTGTGCACCTGCTGATGCAACCCTTGATGATCGGCTCCGTGGGCTCGTTCTACGCATCGAATTCGTACCAAACGTATCAGTCTACGTATCAATCATCACCTGTTCTCTTCAGACCTGAATAGGTGTTTAGCACATGAGATACCAGCAGGCACAGCATTAACCAAGCATGACTCTGTAGAAATGACTTGTAAGACGTGGCGTAACAAGGGGGAAACAAGAGCTTACCCTTCAAGTGAAGTATCTCAGGTCACCCTTGGCTCTTGAATTCACCAGAATGGGTTGAGGGGCTTCGTCAAAAGATGCTTAAAAAATAAATCATACGGTAGTACTCCTAGCAACTGTCGGCGGTGAGTAATACTGTAGCCGCAGCGGAAAATAAAACTTGGACAGCCGTGACGTCAAACTTGGCAGGAACGAAGCTAGTTTTGGACCCAAGGCACCGGGTAGAGCCGCCGCCGCGATCCTCGTAAGGGTCCGCTGTGCTGGAGACACCTGCCACAGTGGTCTCCTCCCTTCATGCCCCAGATCAGCAGTGGGGACATGCTTGGGAATGCAGACGTGTATCTCTTGCAATGGGAATGTTACGGCCAGAGAGTGAGTAAAAATAAGCGGTCCCTGACGTTAGCATCTTGTCAGGTACTTCGCGTCCGTACAGGCATCCGTACCCGTACTCCATTCCAACATTCCTGACCCCGCAGCAGCATGTCTCTCAGCAGCACGGTCTCAGCCTTATTGCAACCCGACCCTGCAGAACTGTGCCGTACAGAGTGGCACATGCCTTGGAGGTAGTAGAGCCTACCTTCTGTTCGTAGATATATGTATATGCTCCTCCTGAGCTGAGCAGGTCCAAGCTGCTTCTTCAATATTTCATGTTTTCTTTCCCTCCTCTATCCTCCCGCTCTTTTCCCCCCCTCGTTTACGATGGCATGCCTCAAGCCCAACAGTTGTCTCTGCCACCCCCCCGTGGGGTGGTAGCATGTGTACCACACTAGAATCTTACTTGCCACGCCAGTAGTTAGTATAGCAATGTCATTTTTTATTCATTTTTTTTCTGCACATTTGTAAGTTTCTAGGACACGCATTTAAATTCGGCATGACATCCCATCTTCCCAACCTTTCCCTTACCACTGGGAAAAAGAACGCACCATCACCAGCCAGCTTCACCTCCCACCGCTAGTACCAACTCGCCCGCCACCCGCCTCCTCCCCCTCCCCCCCCTCAATATACCGGACCACCAACACCACCACCGCCGCCAGCATGTCCGAACACACTCTGCTCCAGATCACCACCACCGTGGTCAACAACCAGGCCTGCTGTCTCCTGCTCATCAAGTCGAGCACGGGCAAGATCGAGCACGTTTACGTGCCCATCCCGGACGACGACGACCCGAAACTCTTTGCTGAAGCCGTCACAAAGGCTTATAAGAAACAAGTTCCCAAGGCTAAGCGTCTGTTCTACAAGTGTATGCTTCTGAAGAAGCCCGTGGTGTCGATGGCCACCCTGGCCAAGGTAAACGTGTTCCGAGCCCATTCCCCTACCTCCACGGTCGTCCCCCATATCTTGCAACACGTCACCGGCACCTACGCATGCACGTATCACACCTCGTTGCTCGGACCTACACCACGAGCCAATTCACTTTCTGACCTTCTCCAGACAACGAACAGTCACCTTGGCGCTGGCCACGGCTACCGTCCTGTCATCAGGAACACGGCCCCTGACGCCCTCATGACAGGCGCCCTCCACGATGCCGACACTCTCAACGACGTCGACCCTACCGACTTCTTCGCCCTCTACAAGCCTGCCATCGGTAACGGGGAGGGCCCCCGGGATGCCGCGATCCTGGTCCACCTCGATGAGGGGAACACAGTGGCCCTCAAGATCATTGTCGGCGTCGTGACCACTAGCGTCGGTGTCATCATCAAGCTCCTGACAGGCGACACAAACTAAGTTGGGAGGGGGAGGCTGATCGATAATTCGATCGGCGTACAGGGCGGGTGTGCGGCGAGACGAGACCCAATCTCGTGATCGAATTGGCCCTGATGGACTGGCTTTTGGGTAACAATAGTGGCCAATTAGAAGTGTGGCTCAACAGCGTTGTAATGGACCTGAGTATGCAGCAGCCCTTAATGACAATTTGATCCACACAAGTTTTAAAATGATACAAAGGAATGCAAAGTGGTATGACCAGTTCTTACAATGTCCGCTAGGGCCAGCGCCCCTCCTGAAGACCAGGTTATGATGCCAACATAGATCCCCGAGGATGCATATGTATACCGTCGCTTGCCGACCAAACACGGTCATCTCGTCTTCCGTCTGGGCCTCTCTCCTTCAAGCCATCACCGCCTACCACCACTTCCTCTCGTGTCCCTCAAATCCAAAGTTCAGCGCAACGGCTACGACCAAGGCACTGCACAGAAATGTCGGTCCCCAGTAGTCGTAAAACTTGGCTGCCTTTCGAGCTCGAATGGAGCGGCTCCTGTAGACGTAGACGCCCATCGAGTAGCACAGGCAGAGTATGGCGACAAGAGTGAAGACGCCAGACACGACGAAGGAGATCCTGCTAGGCTTGCTGCCGAAGTTGAGAAGGGTGGTAGCGATTGTGCCGATGTAGATGGAGAATTCAAGCTGCAGTTCATGTGGTCAGCATATACAGCTCGGGACGACTGGGCGAGAACCGGTAAAGGAGGTACGTACCCAACTCAAAAAAGTCCTTTCCGCAGCAAAATACACCTTCGGCTCCACGCGGACGGGAACGTATATCTTCTTCCCCTTGGGCGCCTCGAATCTCTTATTCTGCACCTGCGTCGTGCCGTATAAAGCGAGTGTCCGCTCATGTACGGGAATCTCACTACCCGATCTCATTGTCGCCACGGCGTGCCCTAGCTTCGACGCTATGTCGCGACTAGCAGTCTTCGTCTTGGTCGATACGAGCGTCGTGAAGTACGTTAGCCCACCGACTCTCCTGGCCTCCTCCAGTCTGTCCTCTTCCTCTTCCTCCTCATCGGACTCGTACAGCACGTATGCATCGTCCTGGGCGGAGGGTAAGAGTCGTGTCTGGTCCTCAAGATCGACTGTCCCATCGTTCTGTGCCTGGCGCAGCCTATGAGCGACTGCCGCTCCGTGGGCGCTCGTCTCGGCCTGCGGACCGTTAGATGGCGGAAGGAGGCCGTTGTTCTCCTGCCTCCTCGTGGCTCTGGCGTCCTCCTCATCCGAGTCGTACTCGTCGTCGTCCTCATCCTCTGATGTGCCAGTAGTACCAGAATGAGAGTTCCGTTGAATGCCAAAACTGTGGGTGACGGGCTTGCGGATGTCAACATCCATCTGGGGCATCCAAAAGGGCAAAAGGTTGATCCGGTCGGGGAACAGGACGGCGCATCCGTGAATAAACTTGGAGAATTTGGGAACAGCCTCGACGAGGTGGCTCGAGACCAGCTGTCGCACCCATTCAGGAGTCTGCTGACCTGCCTGAGTTTGAATCTTCACCTCCAACACGGCATACGGAAATCGGCAGATGTCTTCCGGTGGCAGCTGGGAGAAGGGGTAATCCACGCCGATGTCCATACGGCGCCAGCTATCACCGCTTCTCTTGCGCCCGTCGAGATTATCTTCCCTGATCAAGGTCAAATCTGTGTCCAGCGAGATGCGGACTCTGAGATCGCCGGGGAACTGAAAGGCGGTGCGATGGTAAAAGCTTCGGCACACTGGCTGGTATCCCTTCTTGAGAACCTCCCACTGGATTTCCTGGGCCAGTTTCTCGGCCTTGTCGTAGTCTGCCTTCGGCTTCTTGCCCGTCTTTCTCTGCTTGTCGATGATGGCAGCGGGCAGCATTTCGCCCTTCATGTAGGAGTTCACATGCTTCTCCCTGATATCGAATCGCTCCTTGACGGACTTCTCCCCTGTCCAGTCCTCTCGATGTGTCTTCCTCTCAACAAATATCTTGTCGGTGTCCATGCTGCCATACCACCGCAGGCGGATCGCTTCAGCTCCCTCGGTCTTCTTGAGCCGGCCCTCATACAAGTCCCAGACGTCGGGGTTATCGTAGTAGATAGAGGTGATAGCCGTATCATCCGTCTCGAACTCCTTGGACGCATTGAAGACCAAGACTGGCAGGTGCTTGAGGATGATGAGCTTCAACTCGGTGACGTTGTCCGGATGCACCCAGTACTTTGTCGTATTACGTATAAAGTTGCCCTGGCTGCCGCCGGAGGCACTATCACCCTTCACCGGATTACCCCTGGTGCGGACGATGTTGTAGAGGTCGGAAAGCTTCACCAGCAACTCCTCGTGGTTGTCCTTGAAGAACGGCTTTGCCTTCATGCGCGCCTCGAAGACAGGCCGGATGTGCCACCCGGTCATCTTGTCGTGCTTCTTCATAATCTTGTAGAAGCCGGTGTAATTCAGCTGGACGAACTTGGCCAGGTCGTTGACGTCGGCAATGATGTCGCTGAGGTCCTCCTCCAGTACCATGAACTCCTCCTCGGATGGGCCATCCCTGTCAGGCTGCCGCTCATTCAGTCTGGCGACAATGTCGTTGACATCACGCTCGCTGGTCTGGAGACGGCGTGTGATCTCGATGGTCTTAAGCTGTTGCTTTTGGTAGACCTTTTCGAGTTCGGATTCCAGGCGGTACACGAAACGGCTCTCGTCATCCTCTGTCCATTCCCGTTGCGAGCTGGCCTTCGCGTTCGGGCGGGATGCAGAGGCGCCATCTGTGGTGGTTCCGACCTGTCCTCTGGGCTGAATGATGGGTCCAGAAGCCTTCTTAAGATCAGTCTTCAGCCCTTCATAGTCTATGTAGTACCATTGATACTCCTTGATGACAGAAGAGCGCAGCTGCTCGCCGAATTTCATGACGGCTACGACTGCCGGAGCGATGCGCTGATACGGCCTTGAGTGATTTGAAGCGCTGGAAATGAAGTTTGAAATGCCTAAACTTATGCCAGTTCTAAGGTCTTGGGCCTACTCATCAGCATTGACGCCCAACTTCGCCAATATCAGATATGTGAATGTGAGAAGGGGGGGGGGGGGCAAGAGCTTGCTTGATCTGACCAAGGCAATGATAGGCTGGATTCAGGAGAGAAAGGATGTCAGTGAGATGAGACAGAGAGAGCTTACCAGAGGAGGAAAGATAAGCTGACGGCTTGAGACCACGAAGACATGCAAATATTGGAATGAAAAGTAAGAAGAGAAAAGACAAGACTGAGGAGTATGTACCGCGATAGTAATTTGTGTCATGGGCTTGCAATCAAGAAAAGATGGCAGGCGACGGAAACATCTTCATCAATGGCCAGCCCCGAGCCTGCTGTGCTACAATATTGTAGAAGCTCCACCCCGCTACTACATAGTAGCAACGCTAGCGTAATACAGTACTGCGGACTGCAGTAGGCCCCGGCCCTGAGTCTGCTATTCCCCACCCGAGCATCCCACGTTGTGTCAACGGATGCTTTTGATTGGCCAATTGGCTAAGCTGCTGGCGGCCATGCATCCCAGAAACTTTACAGCACGTCCATTCTAGACCTTACAGGCGGCAGGCAACTAAATTTTGGAGGGGCATTTGGGCATCACTTTTCCCTGTCGCGTGCCACCACTCTGTGAGGTACGAGAGCTCCCAGACCGTGCTACTTGACGTCAAGCAACGTCCGGGGCAGCGGTCGAAAGCAATCTAGGACCAAATCGACACCATGGCCTCCTCCTCGCAGCTGATCGACGACTCTCAAGCCGCGCGCATAACCTCCTCCTGCCCTCCCTCGACCTGCGAGGTCCTCCAAGCAGCATGGACCCACGATGTCGCGGCGGTCAGTAAGCTGCTCGACGAGCCGGGCAAGGCGAGCGTCCAGGACCCCACGACGGGCGAGACCCCACTGCACGCCGCGATCAGGTCGTGCGGTCCTGCCACGAGCATACCCTCGGACGAGGCCGCTCTCGAGCAGGCCAAGGCCACTGTCAGCGAGCTGCTCCTTTGGGGCGGCATCTGGAACGACGTGGACGACCACAACGAGACACCCGGGTGCGTTGCGTACCGACTTGGGCAGACGGCCCTGTATACACTCTGCGTCGAGGCCGGCATGCGGGCCGAGATGCTGTTCGGCCTGCTCGACGGATACCAGGAGCTTAGCTCCGGCTCTGAGGCCGACGACGAGGATATGGCCGAGGACGAAGAGCCCGCACACATCGAGGTCGATACTACCGGCATGAACCCTGAGCTGGAAGACGGCGAAGACGTGCCGGACCTGGTGGCTACGAAACAGCTTGCGGCGGACTTTGCAGAGGCGGAAGAGGAGATGGACGCCCAAGATGAGGTAGCAGAGCCGGCAGAACCGACATTCAGCCCGCCAGAGAACGGCGCCGATAGCGAGGTCAAGAGCGAGAAGTACCTGCGGTCGAAACTCACGTACTCCGACGGAAAGCTTGTCGACGACGACGGTAATGGCGTGATGATGGCGTGGGAGACAGATATCATGCGGCGGAGCGTGGATGCGCTGGTTCCTGAGCGCGCACCCGGGAAGAAGATCCTGAACATTGGCTTCGGCATGGGGATTATCGACAGCATGTTTGCAGATACGAAGCCCGCAAGACACCACATTATCGAGGCGCACGAGGAGGTCCTGGCACACCTTGACGATCCAGAGTCGACGTTCGGTGCAAAGTGGGAGGCCAGTGGGCCTGGAGAGGGCGCATACAAGGTCCACAGAGGACGGTGGCAGGATATTGTGCCCGTACTATTGGAGCGGGGCGAGATTTACGATGCCGTGTATTTCGACACCTTCGGCGAGGATTATAGCCAGCTGAGGAAGTTCTTCACTGAGTATATCCCTGGTTTGCTGGAAGCAGATGGCGTATTTGGATTTTTCAATGGTTTGGGCGCGGATAGGAGGATATGCTACGACGTCTACACGAAAGTCGTCGAATTGCATCTCACGGATGCAGGTATGGACGTGGATTGGCAAGAGATTGACGTGGACCTCAAAGGCCTTGAGGAGGCCGGGAAGGGCGAGTGGGAGGGCGTCAAGAGGCGGTATTGGACACTCGACAGTAAGTCAACCGCTTCTTTTTTTGTATTGCTTTTCTGGTCTTTCTATCAACAAAGTCTAACCCAACTCTATCTCAAGAATACCGCCTGCCGATCTGCACCTTTTTAGGCTGAGAACGGTTCTGGTAAACCAGCTTTGCACACTCCCCGATTCTTGATACCCAGGCTTCGTGTTTCTGTAGACCCAACATCACTGAAAAGTCGAGCATTCTGGCTGCCTCCAAAGCTAGTGTATTTAGATGTTGCCATCGGTTGTATACCAGGAAATATGACGACATGCAAAAAGGGGGGGAGGGCCCAGATTCAGCCAGCAAAGACACGCCAGGCAGTCGGGCAGCATTCCCGTCTAAGCAAAGTTCTCTGGGTGCAGAATACCCGCCATATTGCCCTGTTTGACACGCTTCAGCGTGAGTGCCGCGATGAGAGCGGCACCAACACCAGAACCGTCCTCGGCGGCCAGGATCTCGACAGGATCCTCATCACGGCGGTTGGCCTTGGGGGCCCAGTCCAGGATCTCGCGGAGAGCCTGGGCGCCGCGCTTCTTGAAGTGAGGGTACTTGTTGAAGACGGAGCCGTCAGCGCCGACGTGAGCACTCTCGTAGTTCTTCTTCTTGCAGATAGCGGCGACGCCACAAGCCGAGAGGCGGGCAGCCCGGGTTCCGATGAGCTCCGCCGTCTTGCGGATGAGCTCGAGCTCGGACAAGTTGGGCTTGAGGTCGAGCTTGTCCAAGAAGAGGTCGAATGTCTCCTGAAGGTTCTCAAAGGGGTCACTAGAGACGCGGGGTGGTCAGCCATCTGCCATGTAGCAGGGAGTACAGTATCATCAGAAGGAAAACAAACGCAGAAGAAAAGTTTTCGGTCTCAGAACCGGATACATGAGTGGGAATCAGTTGAGGAGGAGAATGTGAGACAATAGACGAAATTACATCGGAATCCGAATAATCGCTCATGAAAAGCTCGGAACAGTTGCAAGACTCGGAGACAGAAGAAAAGCGCTTCTTGGCGCGGCAGGCGTACTCTTCGATGGCTGACAGGAAAGACGAGTCCAGACTGTAGGGCTTGCGGAGCTTCGAGATGTCCTGGCCGGCAAGGATACCGGACTCGTGGTTATCGTGAAGGTCGACCATGATCAGGCGGAAGATCTCGCCCAGATACAGACCGGCGATCATCTTCTCGAAGGCCTGCTGGCCGGGACGGGGAGAGTCCTTGTCGATGATAATATCGTACTTGGTACGAGGCAGAACCTTGTGCTCGTTATCAAAGGCGCCCCACTCGCAGTTGATGGCCATGGGGGTGTCAGGAGGCAAGTTCATGTGGGCAAGCTTGGGGATGGAGCCGAGGTCCTCCATGTAGGCAGCATTGCAACCGGTGCCAAAGATACAGCCAATCTTCATCTTAGTGTCGGTGTAGGCGGAGGCAATCAGGGTCCCGGTGGTGTCGTTGATTAGTGCTGAGAGCTTGATAGGAACGCCCTGTCGACCGGATTAGCCTCTACAGCATGGTGTGATGAATCTATACACCTACCCGGGCAGCCAGGGCAGCCTCAAACATGGGGACGACGTTTTTGCCCTCAACACCGTCGATATCGAAGCCCTTGGTCCAGCGCTGCAGGATGCCCTCGTCGATGTAATTCTGAGTTGCAGGGTAAGAGAAAGTGAACCCCAAGGGGAGTGCTTCCAGGTTGGTCGTGCCGTGGTGAGTCTCGATGAACTGGGACAAGCAGTCGGCAATGTACTCCCAGAGCTCCTCGGAGGAGCCAGTCTTGAGCTCCTCGGGCATGCGGTATTTGGACTGGATGATGTCGAATTCGGACTTGGCCTCTGTCAGGGTAATCTCGCACACACGCAAGTTGGTGCCACCCATATCCAGAGCCAGGAATGTGCCAGTCTCATATCCATCAGGGAATGACATGACCCAGGTCGGGTTCATGGGCTTGGTACACAGTCAGTCCATCTTTCCAGTGCTCAAGCGATATCTGGATGGAGATGCGGTGAACGGAACTTACAATACTGCCACCCTCGACGCTCAGACCTGCATACGGTGGTCAGTATGTGGTGAGCATTTTATAGGTTATTATCTGGCTAGGAACATACCCTTCTCCAGCTCCTTGACAAAGTGGTCAGTGATCTGCTTCAGCTTAGCCGTGGGGACAGTCAGCATGTCCTCCAGAGCCTTGATCTCCGCCAACAGGCTCTTAGGGATCTCGGCAAAAGAGCCTGGATTATTGTTCGACATGTTAGCAAGGCTGTGCAAAAGAGTGCACTAAAGTTCAGGATTGATGGTCAGAAGGCCAACGGCAAAAGCTGACACCCACTTTGGCTGCTTGCTAAATAGTGCTGGTGGTGGTGGTATGAATGGCCTTGGAGTGTCTTGGGAGGAATTGCCTTGTCATGTGGGTAGAGGCAAGGCATGTGACTGTCAAATGCCATCCAGTTGTTGACAGTGAGCAAGGGGAGAGAGGAAGTGCCTAGGATGACCAGTAGAAAGGTGAAGGGTATTGTGATGGGGAGCCAGAGGATGAGGGGGGGGTCCCGAGGCCCCAAAGGGCTGAATAGGTCGTTGGAGATGGGTGATTAAACCAAAGGTGACTGTTTGCGAGTGACACAACTTGATGATTTGTAGGTTGAGGGCCAAGATCTCCAGGCTGCAAGCCTAAGTTTACAGGTAGGTGGAGGTGTGATGACAGTGCTGTAGGGAAGTTTGTGATGAGGATAGTGACTCTTGTCTCTCTTAGGTATATAGGGATATGAGTAGGCAATGTTGATAATAGAGGCATGTTGTGAAAGAATCGCCGTCTTGAGGCTATCTCAGGGTACCCAGAGTCAGGTGAGACGCCTGGGCTGGGAGAACGGAGTGCAGGAGCAGTCAGCCACTTGGCCTGCCTTGTTCCTGCTTGTTGTGACACTGGGGATTCCCTCTGGCTGTTGGAATACTAAGAGACATCTCGTGAAAGCATCTATACACTATAAAACAACCAAGACCATGGTGATGTTGGTTGATGGCAGCTGAGAAGAGAAGAGCGTAACTTGCCTGTTCCCTTGCGGGAGGGTGGCTTCTTTGGGCCCAAGCCGACCATCTTGACTGATTGTTTGAAGTGGGTTGAGAAATGTAACCAGGTCAATAGAGGAGACTAGTCGATGAAGACCTAATGCTGTCTGTGAGTATCAGGTCTTTGGCTGTGAAGATGGGCAGGATGGAGGTCGTGGTTGAAGGTGGATAGCCCCAAGAGTCAGGTGGGCGACACAGTTGGGAAGACGAGAAGACGAGCTCAGTGAACCAAGTCCAGGCGCGGCGATCAAAGTGGGTCTCCAAGGGCCAAGCTATCCTTGCTTAAGGTTCAAGAGGGGGACTGGATTCACAGGACAAGACACAGACAAACGGAGTACAGGGGATTCAGATCATGAAAAATATCCGATCCTCGGGTTGAGGATCTGAGTTTCCCAGCCAGTCACGGGGTTCCCAGGCTGATTCCTTTTTGTTGAACTACCCGGATACTTTCCCAGGCCAGGGTGAGCGTGGCCCCTCCGAACTGCCTGTGGCGCCTCGGTCCCAGCTCAACGGTACGCAGCTCCAGTAGGGCTTTACAGTAAGAAACATTCATGCTTCACTTTCAGCCAGCGCCTACAACCTAAAACAAGGTTCAAATTGTGATTGTTGGGCCTTGTGGCTTTGAGAGCAGCCATGCCCCCCTGGCGACCATATCTCCAGTGCTTCATAGTGCCCAGCACCATTATCGAGTTCACAGAACATAGACCTCACAAGATGAATGCAGGCTGTTCACGACTTTCTTCTGGTCCTGGAAGTGCATCTTGAGCCGAGGTAGCTCGAGTAAGACTCAGACAAAGGCACACGACATGTGGTATGACCATTTCTTGAGTACATCGCTAATGTCAGGTGGTGACCAGACAGTCTATGAGCATGCTGGCAGCAGAGAGCTCGGCTACCCCGCCATGCCACTCCAAATGCTCGCTTGAATTGAACTGAACTGAATCGAAGAGAACCCCACCATGACACCACCCTGGCTCTGATTTTTTTAGGCCATGTCATATGTGGCTGTGGTGGCGTCTCAGCCACACGTGTGTGGCCCGAGGGACCTCGAAAAGATACGTACCGATTGAAGGGACCTAACGCGGCTTAGCTCCCGTCTTGGCAAAGGGTCAACGTAATCTTTCTGGGGAGCTACCACGGTATCATTATAGCGAGCTGTCCTTTGCGATCCACGTTGTTGCAGGTGAAGGACGAACTCTGAGAAAAGCACGGTGGTGATTCTGGAGTCCTCAACAACAGACGACCAATGACCAATTGATTCCGTCACCTTCACCTTCTTTCCCTCTTCTCTGCTTTGTGTTGTCCTGTTTCCTCTCCCTCTCCGGCTGCGCGAAAATACAAGCGCCGCCTCTACTCCTCTGCCAAGATGAAGTTCGCAGCGCTGCTGCCAGCACTCGTCTCGTGCCTGTCCTCCGTGGTGGCAGCAACATCCTTCGACTCTACCCAAGCGTCCAAGATCTCGCTGCCCTCTACCTTCAAGCCTCCTCAGGTCTTCAAAAATGCCAACTTGGTACATATCATCACGCTGGAGAAGAACTATGCCAAGGAGGTCATCAACACCAAGGTCGAGAACATAGCAAAGGAGCCTCAGGATGAGTACTTCCTCCCTTTCACCCCGGATCAGATGTCCAGTGTGGGAGGCCTGGAAGTCAAGGACAAGAAGAACGCAGATGCAGGACCATTTGCGGTAGAGGCTGTCGAGTTCGACCCAGAGAGGTAAGACGTCCTGTCCTGGCTGCTGATGCGAGGCACAGACAGAGAGCTAATACGGGCGCAAAATACGCAGCACCGTCCAGTACTACCGAATCAAGTTTCCTGAACCTCTGAAGGCCGGAGAGGAGCAGACCCTCTCCATCAGCTACTACTACACCGATGCTTACAGGCCTCTGCCCGCGACCGTCGCCCAGGAGGATCCTCAGTTCCTTGTTTACTCCTTCTCAGCATACTGCCCTTCGGCCTACACGACCTCCAAACAAAAGACCGAGGTCAAGGCGGCCTCTTCCAACATCCCCGACTACACAAAGGCTCCTGGAAGTGGTGATGTGGCCGAGTTCCCCACCAAGTCGGGCACCAAGTTGACCTACGGTCCTTACGACGAGAAGCCTGCGGGCGCCGAGCAGCCTGCGACGGTCCGATTCGAGTTCACCAAGCCCGTCCTTCACGTCACCGACCTCGAGCGCGACATCGAGGTGAGCCACTGGGGTGGGAATGTCGCCTTCGAGGAGCGCTATACCATGTACCACCGCGGCGCCAACCTCTCTTCACTCTTCAGCCGGGTCAAGTGGCAGCAGTCGCAGTACTACAACCCCAACACCTTTGCGCTCAAGGAACTCAACTTTCCCCTCCCGCCGAGCAGCGCCGACGCATACTACTATGATATCATTGGCAACATTTCGACATCTCGTTTCCGGACTGGCAAGAACGAGGCACTCTTGCAGACCAAGCCTCGCTACCCCATCTTTGGCGGCTGGAAGTATCCCTTCACCATTGGCTGGAACGCGGACGCCAAGAACTTCCTGCGCAAGGCCACTACTGGAGGTTATGTCCTCAATGTTCCGTTCCTCGAGGGGCCAAAGCAACCTGAGGGCGTCGAGTACGAGAACATCGTGGTTCGCGTCATCCTGCCAGAAGGTGCCGAGTAAGTGTGATGCGGTCAATTTTCTTGTGGAATAGCATCTAACCTGTGTGTCTCTAGTAATGTCCAGTACTACACCGACATCCCAGAGTCGGCCATCCACAGCGCCGATGTTGAGATTCACAAGACATACCTAGACACTATCGGGCGTACCACCTTGGTCGTCAAGGCGCGCAACCTGGTGGACGACTTCCGCGACCGCAAGCTGATCGTCTCGTACGACGTCCCCTTCCTGGTCAGCATTCGTAAGCCTCTGGTTATCTTTGGCAGCATGGTCGCGACATTTGTCGCTGCCTACATCATTGGCGGAGTGGAGTTGAAGATTACATCGAAAGCGAGGTAGAATGGCAATGTCTGTGGGGGGGCGGGGCCTGTTGGTGGGTGGAGGGAAAGAGCACGCATTGCGGAGATGATATCCTCTTTTCGTACTGTAACAATATCCAGGGAAAGGGTCAGGACACCAAAAGTCAAACAAATGGCATACCAAATGATTCATGATCGATCCTGTGCGGACGTGGCCCTCGGCAATTTTGTGAAGACCTGCCGGCAGATATTGCTCGACAACTAGGCAACCCAGTTCAAAATCCATACGTGCTTGACTGGCATGCTGGTATCAAGTGAGATGTTGCACAACGCCCGTGGGCAAGTGTCCCATCCTCCCTCGACGGGTGAAATCGCACATTTCCGACATCACAGGCCGTACGAAGCACCGCACAGGTGTTCTAGGTCCTTCAGTCACATAGCCACGTCACTATGAACCCGGAGGGCAAACATCCCGACGGTCGTGGGGGCGGGGTCCAACAGCGTGGTGTGGTGATGCCCACACCTGTCTCGGGTTCGTCCTATGCCTCTGCAACGCGCCGTGCCGTGGGTTGGAGTCCCCGACCCACCAATTATGTCTCCTCGCTCACGAGAACATTTAACGCATAAACTACAAGGCATGTAAGGCTGTCTACTCAGTAAACAACCCAAAAGATCTGATGGGAATCTCTCTTGCTGTAGATAGGTATCCTCAAAAGGTAGTCAGTCATCAGGGTGTCTTTTGAGACTTGATCATCATCCCTTGCCGGGGACCGACACACGTATTTGGACAATCGATGCATTGCCAGGCGCCTTGGATTCGGAACGTTGCCGTACCGAATCTCGACGCTCTTGTAATTTATCGAGCGGGTGCGTCCACGCGAATCTCGGTGAGATTATCTCCTAACATATGAAAGGGTTCAGTGGTTGCCTTGTATAATCGAATTTTCCAGGTCCATCTTTGGGGTTATCTGATACTTTATGCTCTCATTCGGCTGCCAGCGGGTTATGGAGATGCGCACAAGAAAAATTAGAAAGCAAAAGAAAAAATTCAAGATTGGCTAGCTAGATTTTCTAAGACACCATTCCCAATCTCAGAATCCAAACATTTTTCACCTAGGCTTCTTCTTCCTTGCCCTCCTCTTGGGCTGCTCTCTGGCTGGCCTGTCAGGTGGCAGAGTAGTGCCCTGTGGAGGTAGTGTAATCTAATTAGCAGCCACACTGCCCCCTGGAGCCATGCCTCCCCCACCTCTAACGACAAACCCGTACAAAAAGGATGCCAAACCGTCGCAGCGGCGGCTCATGGGACACAAAAATTCTCCATTTGGATATTGACGACCACTGAGGGCCGTCCTCTGCATTCTTATGGGCTCGCCCCCCCGTTTCACGATTGATGCGTCGGTCGGGCTGCATGGTAGTCGCCGCCGACTTAGGGGGCCGGAAAAGGAAGCTCAGTACTTGCTATGTATCACTTCGCGCCGAGAACGAAACTGTCTAGGAACACAGCTCGCCGCCAGATTTTTTTTCTTGTTCTGTTAGCGAACCAAAGCTCAGTCGAGTTTATGTATTGATGGTATCTTAGCAAAGAATATTTTGATTCCTACAAGCAGGCTGCAATGAAATCCAGGCGTCCCATCTCATTATCATCCATCACTTCCCCCAGCGTGGCTGTTCCGCTCCGTTCCACTAAAGATTGAGATGACAGCGGATCTGTCGTTCACCCGATATCTCAGTAATATATTTGATGGTTTCACCTAGTGTTTTCATCCAATATCACGAGCGGAAAGACCACGAACTCCGCGGCCGAACCTCGCGGCAGCCCTGGCAAAAGAGTGGGATGGTGGTACGCCGAAGAGACTCGGCATGCACGCCATGATCAGCGTCATGCTAGAAGACGAGACCATCTGACCATCTGATATGATCCTGGGAGAGAGACGGTATGCTTGGTACTCATGCTTGGATTTCGAGAACTTTTACAATAACCCCAGGCCCTTGGCTTATAATTCACGGCTTAAGGTAGATAGGTGGTCCCTCGACTTTTTTTTTCTTCTTCCCTTTCCTTGTTGTGGATTTCCAAGGAAACCGAGACAGGACTCCGCAGCTTCAAGCTCTACAATTTGTCCATTAATCACTATTTATCTCCATGCATTCGTTGGAAAACACACCCCCAGTGGCCGGCCACAAGGGAAGTCGGACCCGGAGAAGGGCTGATGGACGAGACCGGATACAGATCCGTACGACCGAACGCCTGTACATTTCAGAATCACCGGCTCATGGAGATGTTATAGGTGAAGACGGGTCTGATAGCAGAAGTGATGAGAAAAGGAATGGCCAATGTATGTCAACGCTGTCCAAGCAAACAATTACATGGTGCTCACAATCTAGCAGTCGAACACGTTGGCAAGAGTAAATCTTCAGACACCTCAACCGCTACGATTCCAAATATCAAGAATCAATATCCGACCTCCACGATGGTCGTCGTTCCCGCAGCACCAACAAGCCTAGTCACTGTTACTACATCACCGTCAACTAGACAGGGGATGAAGACAACGTCCTCGTCTCAGCCATCACTAGAAGTCTCTGCAGTGTCATCAACAACAGCCAGTTCAAAGTCAATCATGTCCATCTCGAGCATCGACAAAATAGCACCCATGGCTTCCCCAGCATCTCCACGGGCTCCAACAGCTCCACTCGATTCGACAAGTGCAATCACTGCGTCGTCGACATCCACAGCACCGGTGGTGGTATCTGGACTCTCTACAGGAGCTCAAGCAGGGATCGCACGTAAGATTCTCGACAGAGCCTTTGGTGTCCTAGTTATATGACGCTAACATATTTCACAGTCAGTGTTGTGTCTATAGTCCTTGCACTTTTGGGAGGTACCTGCATCCTGGTACGGCGTGGACATTCTTGCTCGAAAATTTCTCTACCGCCAAGCCTTATGTCGCGACTGAGGAGCTTTGGGCTGGCGAGATCGCTAGACACGAACATAGATAACTTCGATATCCTCGAGAGACCTGGCGAGTTCGAGACCAACGGCAGTAAGCTTGACGAGCACCAGCCACGCGTGAGCCATTCTTCCTGGCGGTATACAATGCCACCAGCTACGATTTCGATACCACCTTCATGCCACATACCAAGGAGACTTGACGAGGACACGATCTTCCGCATCGAGACACAACTGCAGCAAGAGTCTCAGGATTTTACTGAGATGTTTCCTACACGTCTGGCTCCACCTCCCTCTGCCTCGAGGCCAGGCTTTAGAAAGAATGTAGACACAGTATCATTGGAAAGGCCAGTCTCATCTGCAGTATCTGTGTCACGGTCCAGCACGGTTGTGGGGTGGAATGAAGAAGAGTCTGATTCCAAGCATAGCTTGAAAGGTCAAGAAGATCAGGAAGCGCAGGGAGACAGGTCGTCGGTCGAATATGTTCCCAGGAGCAGCTCTCGGCTCCACCTCAGTGCTCTACCCAGCCGACCATGCTCTTTCTCAGAAAGGGACAATGGTATTGAGCTCGATAGTTGAAAGGCATACTGTATATAAATATAGGAATTTTATGCATTCCTTGATTTTTGGGTTTGATAAGTAATTATTCTAGAAAGATCCCACAGCTAGAGATACTCAGAAGATGAAAATGGTCCATATATCGAGTACTCATGTGTTGTATGAACCGCGCATGGCCACAGGCGTACTCCCAGCCCCCACCAACCCCATGCACACGATTTTGGGACACGTCTGGCAAGGGTTTGCATTGACAATGTATCACCACAGATGCGACTGCTTGGTATTATAGATTTGGGCACTATACCTCAGGGAGGGCTTGAAACTATAGACAATGTTGGAACCGGGGATACTTAACCTAGGCAAATCAATGAATGTCTTGCAGACGCTAGTGTCGCAATGTGGGATCTTTCGGTCAACCGTTGGTTCCTCCGGCTGACCAACAGTCGGCTGCTACTCCACCTACGCATCTAGAGGCCATGGTCCGGATCTTATAAAGTGCCTAGAAAGCTATTTATTTTCTTGACATCTCTTGTTGAAGTGCCAGAAAGCCAGAGACTACAAGAGTACTGAAGAATTGTTTGCTCAAATATATGCGTGACCCAGCAGACCATGGCCGCCACCCCTCCCTTCAAGATCCTCGGTTACGGCCACACGGGAATGACTGTCCGCTCCAGTAAGCCCTGCTGGCATGATATGGTCTATATTTGTGACGACGAGTATGTACTGATTTTATGTCTCCCTGCAGTGGCAGACAGCCTTCGCTTCTGGAAGGACACCCTCGGCCTCCCGATCATCTGGCAGCAGACTGTGCCTGGCAGCGCCGAGCCCAACGACCCAGTCCACACGATCACTGGCGCTCCGGTCGGCACAACTATGCGCGTCACCTTCATTGGACTGCCTCAGACGCCCCACGCCGGTGGAAGTAGCGACCCCAGCCACGTGTCCACGCTCGAGCTGATAGAGTACGAGCTGCCGGCCGACGTCACGGAGGGGCAGGGGGAGCTGCACTCCCCGGGCCAAGTCCTGGGATGTCGGCTCGGTCCATATCAATCTGATGGTCCAGGGCCTAGATGCGATTGTGGAATGTGTCAAGAAAGAAGGGTTCCATCTGTACAGTGGTGTATTTAAGGTGCCTGAAGAAGCACCGGATGCGCAGGCGCGTGGGCAGAGGATCTGCTATGTAAGAGGCCCGGATGGGGAGATGGTTGAACTGACAGAAATCCCGGCGAGGGGAGAATGAGGCAGAGGAAAGGCAGCGACTGTGAGTCTTTACTTTGGTAACACTATCACCGGAGGCTTTCTCATTAGTGATAGAAAAATCTGACGACGGACTGTTCGCGAGAAAGAAAGACATTGATTTTTTTTATAGCTTGTAGTTTCTTCCGTCTTATACTGTTCTGAACAATACCGTGTCCGTCCTCGGCGTCCGGAACATTGAAACAAGCATACTACTGTATGAATGGTGAAAGGCGAGCAAGGATTTGCGACGACCTTTCCAACACCTGGGCACACTCCATCGCGAAGTCCTCTCTCTGTAATTAGATATCATTCGGACGTCCTGGAGTACTTTGCGCCCGGCAGTCGGACATGGGTGTTGATCAGGATTTTGTAAAGCTGTACTGGTGGTTGCGTAGAAGTGAAGGCAGGGAAGCCGTCCAACCGCTGCCGACGGCCAGTATGTCCACTATAACCTAACCCTGCCTCCCTTCACACCCTACTGTGCCAGCTACAATTCTTGGTTGCAAAAGGTGTCGCGACAGACTTTATCTATAGACTCTGAAATCCATCCATAAAAGATAGCTCACATTAAGTCTGCTACACAGTAGTTCTCTGTAAAATTTGATCCCTTAAATACTGGACGGGCATAGAATACCGAACCATGCCTACACTAACAGTTCTTCTATGAGAACTCCACTGTAAAGTGTTAGTTTCTGCACAGTAGCCATTTGTTCTCCACTGTTTCCACGTGACCCCCAGCCATCACTTTCCAGCGTCGCGTCAGCTTCATCTCCGACCGCCTGTTTCCACCATCGACCTCCTGTATCCATCATCGCTATCAAACAGGGCTCTGCATGTATCATTCACTATCACCTCTGTGAAGGCCAGGCACTTTACCTGGGCTCTTCACCTGCCAGCCCTTCACAGGCCTGCTCAATCACAGCCATCAACCTTTATCATACCACGTCGGGTTGCGGGCCCCTTTTCGCTCCCTCCCGTTGGCGGCGTCGTCATCACCACCGCGGGAACATTCACCCATCACTCTCTTATCGACAACACCATCCATCCCATGCAGAGCCCTGTAGGGTGATATCTTCAAACCAGGGTTAGTTTTCAAGGTGTCCGCTTCCTGCGGACGACCGCGCACGCTTGCCCAACGTCAAGAGATGCTGCATTGCACACACTGCAGTAGTCCTAGGATGCATCGGTTCTCATCTCAGCCCACTACCAAGCGACAGGGCAGTTCACATGCTGCCCTGGGTGTGGGAAAAGGGACTTGCGGGGTCAAGCCCGGGGTCGCCAGTGAGCTGGAACACGTGCATCCAGGGACCGTTGTTAACGCGAACGTGCGGGCTCTTCAGGTCCCTCTCTCTTTGCTTCGGATAAATTCTCTTTCGCTCAACATTCGAACCGAGTCAAGGCTGCTCGTGGGTGCTCTCATGAGGGATACCCACAAAAGCCTGGGCGGGCGGGAACCTATGTCAACGACATGGGGGCTTCAACTTTCGTATCCTCTCTGCATAGCCGTTGCAGCTGTGCAGATGATTCAGTCCATCAAGTTGAAATTGTTGTTAACATGATATACTAGGTCTAGCACTCTTCGTCAAGATGGCCGACACGGCGGCCCCAGCGACAATGTCCGCACCACAGGACAATCTTGACATCACAGGAGCTCAGGTCATTCTTGGATGGCGAAAGCCTGACGGTCTCATGTATCATCTACCGTCCACCGATGCCAATTATACCGAGACTGGCCACGTCACATTGGATTGTCACTTTCGTCCCTGTGCGAATACCGCATCGCTCCGCCTTCGAGCTCCCATCCTCCTCAGAGGCCTAGGCCGGAAGGCTACCCCCTTGTTCCTATTCATTGCCCCGGAGCGAATCCAGTCCCTCGTCTACAATCATGTCGACGAGAACTCGCCGCCCGAGGTGTGCCATGCGGCATTGGGCAATGGGAACATCGCATCGCTGCGATTGAGACTGAAACACCCTGCCGATCTCGTTGTCCCTCCCCTTGAGCCTCTGGTCCCGAAAAAGAAGGTTTATTGGGATGTACTTGATTCGTTGAAGATGCTTGCTCAGGAGACCGAGTTCGTCATGTATATGAGCCAGGACCGCATGCCATCAACATATCGATTGTTGTCATTTTGCCGGGCCGTGGCTGCAGGCAACCTGACTACGAGCACTGCACATGCCGATATTTCCAGGCTTTATGACGGCAAGGGTGGCAAGCTGCTTGAGGGCGAGAGCCTCGCTGTTCCCGCGCCGGGCACAGTGGATTCACCACCATCATACGATGAGCTTACTGCCCCTCCACCAGCGCCCCCCTGTAGAGAAAGGTGAGACGATCCCGCTTTTCTCCACCCTAAACTAACACTTGCTAACATTATGTTCAGAGTTTTCACAGCCATCACACCAAGAGGCTTCTGCCAGCGGTAGTAGAAAGCGGCGTAGAACGAGCAGCAGTGCAGATGAGGCCGCCACACGTGACACTGCTCGATGTGAACCAAGTGTGGATGCTGAATATGTCGAGACCGTCTGCCGGAAGCTGCTGGGCGAGATGAATGCCAAGTGGCGCGAAGAAGGCGACCAGCTGCGCAGAGAGCTGAGGCAGATGGAGACACGGATGAAGGACTGGGTTGATGAGCGCCTGAGTGCGCATGCGACCGAACTTCGTGATGAGATTCAACGGACGAGTGTCCAGCAGCAGAATCAAGTGCATGATGAGGTGCAGGAGGCCAGGCTAGAATTGCAGGAGGCCAGGGAAGAGACACAAGCGACCACAGAGAGGCTAGAAGAAGTTATGATGGAGATCAAAGCTGTCGGAGATGACGTCTCTGACGTCGTAGACAGCCGATTGGATGAGCGATTGGAGGCACTCCGCGGCGAGTTGGAAGAGTACGTGGCAGACCAACTGGTTGAGGTCGAAGGCCGGGTGATAGACCGCCTCCGGTCAAATGTGTACATAGATTTTAATATATATGACTAAGTGTCTGTGTTCAAGCTCTTACCATTTGATACACGATGGCCGCGTCATTGGACCTGTCGCCTCAAGCTGTTGCCTCTGTGTGATCTATGGCGAGTAGAGAGATCCCATATCAGGACTCCCCAACAGTCAACGTTCCCGTATCTCAACCGTGACTCCCTCGAGAGAGAAGTAGCCTCGCCTCCCGCCAATAGGAAGCCAATTCGCTAAGACGTGTATCATTCAAGTTATCTAAGGCTGGGTCGACAGGCCCTTAGCATCACCACATGCAGGGACCACGAGCCCTAAAGAGAGTGAAGTAGACATCCGAGGATACCAACGACAATCGACACCTCTTAGCCGTTATGTGTCACAACGTAAAATCACGACGTGGTCACGCCTGGGTGGGCAGGCAGATTGTGAAATCTGCTCGGATCGAGTGAAAACTCAAGTTATACTGCCAAGGATGTGCTAACGTGACCCAGATTCCATCTCAAGTCTGTCAGAAGAGTTTGAAGCCCTTGCCAGCAGCCTGATTCATGAAGAAGTCCTTGACAGGCCGCATGGCGTTGACAGCACCGAGACCAAAGGATCGCAAAGGGACCAAGGGACCGCTGCCGACCGAATAGAGCTTGTGCAGCTTGTCGCAGACACCGAGCACTACGTGGTTTGTAGCGTATCTCTCGGCGTTGTAGGACTCGAGGGCCATCTGAGTACCGATATCCTGGCCGTGGCTGACCGCATACTCTAAGGTCTTCACCAGGCTCTGGACATCACCCTGCCCCTGGTTGAGACCTTGGCCGGCGAGCGGGTGTATGCTGTGTGCGGCGTCACCAACAAGTGCGATGCGCTCGCCGATGTACGTGTCTGCATGGCGCATCTTTAAGGGGAAGGATGCGACCGTGCCCTCCTGTACGCCCACGACAGTCTGCGGGATGATCTGCGGCTGCACCGAGACGTGTTGCATCCGCCACGAGACTTCTTCCTCCTGACCAGAGCCCTGACTGTGCAGGTATTCTAGATCCACAGGGCTCAGTCTGAAGGCAGCATTCACCATCGCCACGAAGTCCGGTGAGGACAAGCCCTTTAGTCGAGAAGCCCTGTCCGGTGTCGTGGACCATACAAGAGAGGAGTAGTTGCCCGGCAAAGGCAGCACAGCGACTGGGCCCGTGGGCAGGAATCGCTGGTATGCGATCTTAGTGCGGTCGCCTCCCCAGCCCTCGCCTTCCAGCTTGAGCGTGGCGACAACGCCGTGTCGGCCGTAGTCCCAACCTCGCGACTCGATCCCAGCAAATGAGCGCACCGGGCTGTTTGCACCGTCTGCACCGACAAGCAGCCTAGCCCATAGCCGTTGTCCGCTGGCCAGCTGAATGACGGGCCATTCAGACAGGTCCGAGCCGTTCGCCTCCTCGCCGAACGAGATGCCCTCGACCTTTGTGTTGTCGAAAATTGACACCCCACCCAACTGGTCGAGGCGACCCAGTAAGCCCGAGGTGATGTTTAAGTTCTCGATCATGTATGCAATGGTCTGCCCTGCGCCACCGTCCCAGTCGAATTCGATTCGTGCGCCCGAAACACCGTCCCACACCTGCATTTCATGGTAGGGCTGTATTCTCTCCCCCTTCATAAGCTGCCAAGCTCCTATTTTTTCCAGAAATCCCGCAGACGTCGGTGTCAGGGAGCTGCATCGGTTCGAGTATCGGTCGGGAGGCAGTTTCCACTGGCGCGTTTTTGAGAGGTCTTGGGCTTCGATCAGGGCGACCCTGAGGCCGGCAGTGGTCGGGTTGGCACCTACAAAGGGAGACAAACATAATCAGCACACAGAGACTCTGGGGGTGGCCGGCTGTGCAAGTGTGCAAGTTTGACCTACGCAGAGCAGTCAGAAGACTCAGTCCTGCTGGACCACCGCCAACGCAGACAACATCGTATATGTCTGGCTGTTTTGAGGTCGCGAGACCTCGTCGAAATGGCCTGCTGGTCTGGCCAGCGCAGCGCTTGCACACAAATCGAGCCACTGGCCGGCGCAGAAGGACCTCCATGGTGTTCTGCTCTCGTCACAGCAAGACTTGGGTGTTCTGTATTAGGCTGTCCTCGAAATCATTAAGGAAAAATAAATTAAAAAATAAATAAAGGACGTTTAAGAATCTCATGACGTTGGGTGGAATTACTCGCTGCAGGGTTCAAGCTACCCTTGCACCCTTGTCACTACTCTCCGTTCCATTCAAGTGTTGAGCCCCACTGTATTTTTCCACTCCCGCACACACCACCAAAAACGCGTACAAAAGATGGTCGCGTGAAAACCGTTTTGGAAACCTTTCGTTTTTTCGAACGTTCACGGCCCTCACCACCACCCACCGCCTGAAGCTATTCCCGGATCCGTGCCATTCGATCGTATATATGACAGAATATATGGATTCACTGTCAAATCCGTCATCCTCGCCCTCTGGCAGTACTGCTGGGGCTCAGGCGTTGCTAGAACTCAGCACCAGTAAGCCCACAGGCTCGAAAACACCATAGACGAATAGGTAAATAGCGAACTCGAGCTCTGATATGCGTTCTTTATAGAGAGCGACCTCGTTAAGCCACAATCTATCCTCCGGCGGGCGTCCCAAGAGCGCGAGGCATCCCCTCGTCGGCTTCGATCGAACCCTCGAGCAAGCGTGCGATTCGAGCCGGCACCGCTCAGGCCGTCTAGTATGCCTTCTAAGCGGAAAGCAAATATCTCGAATGCTCTAGCGGCGAAACGTTCCACGGCGACAGCGCGAAAGAAGACCCCCCAGCGCGAAAGAAGACTCCTGGCTTGCCTAGAGGGGTATCTGCAAGTGCTCAGGCTCTGCTTGATGCCAAAGCAGCTGCTGAGGAGGCCGCAATCCAGCGACGGGCAGCAGAGAGAGCAGCTATTACTGAGGAGAAAAGAGCCGAAAGAGTAGCCATTGCTGAAGAGAGGAAGGCTCGAGAAGAGGAACGGGTCGCAGCTCGAGAGGCTAAAAAAGCCGCTGCTGAACAGGCTGCAATTGACAAGGCTGCTGCCAGGGCTACTGCTGCAACAGCACGAATAGCTGCCAATACTATCAACACTATCGCAGTTGAGAGCGATAGTAATGAGGATGAGCAGGCTGAGGATCTTAACGTCGTCGATATTGCCATCCCGGCAGAGATCCGGATCGAATGGCATTATCCTGCTCATCGAAGCGTACAGTTCCGAGGCATCACGCCGCCAGGAATGCTCACGAAGCGCATCATCAGCGTACCTATTTTTCTCGACCTAGACCTCAAGCAAGCCCTGACCTCCTGGCTGAACGACCAAAAAGCACGTATTACATGTGTTACAGAAGGGCGTATTGTTCGCAGCTAGTATAGCTTCGCGAGGATCATCGTCGGCAAGGGGAAATCTGCTCGAGGCGAGAAGATCCATTGCGACGAGGTTGTTAGTGACGACTTCAAGAATGCTGCTTGCTAGATTAGCATTGCTATACTCGAGATAAAGAGTCTTTGCTGGCTCAACATTATATTTATCTTCAATCTCGAAGTCAGTAGTAATAGCAGATATATTCCTTATGCTGTATCATAAGGCTTTCCTTCAGCTGCCGCTGAGCGCCTGGCAGAAGACATCCCAGCTGCTGTCGAGGCTGAAGCCAGCGAGTTCGGTGATATCTTCACGCCGGCTCGAACAGCAACAAGAGCAGCCCTTACGCCAGGGACCGCACGCTCGCGCTCGAAGGCTTCTGGTATGCACGAGCAAATCAGTACTGACATTGCTTCCCAGAGAGCTCTCTTCACGCAGCTTTCTGTTCACTAGCAGTGCCATGATCCCTCATGCTGTATCAACAACAGAAACAGTACAATGTTTGCTATACATTGTTGGATCGAGCCGAATGGGCATTATCTAAAGCTCAATCAGCAAAATCTAATGCAATGAGCAGAAAAGATCGCGAACAAGGCTAAGAAGGCCGACATAAACCATATTCCACTTTCCATATATCGCCAGGTCCTTGGCTATGCCCTCAGCGATGTACAGACAACCTCAAGCACTGGAGACAGCCTCTCAGCCAGTTCAGGAGCTGAAACAGCATCAGTATCAGCCATCTGGGATAATCTCCTCAGCAAGAAAGGAAAGGCATATGGTGCTAAAAGCAATAGTTCTATTGGCGGTAATATTATCAATATCAACAGAGGAGGAGATCTTTCGCTCCTCGCGCATTTGCTTCAAGGGCAGATAGGCGGATCTGGACCGACAATGCCCTCATTCCTGCCGCTATCAACCCCTCCGACGATGCCTCCCTCAGTGTATGCTCCTTATCAAGCGTCAGGCGCGATGCCTCCCTCAGTGTATGCTTCTCATCAAGCGTCAGGCGCGATCCCTCCCTCCGCGTACGCGCCTTCTCGAGCACCAACAACACCACTATATCAGCGAATCCTGATACTCTCGTCGAGCCCAGTTATGCCAGAAGGGCTTGATATAGATGGCCTGATGGAAGAGTTCTTCAAGGTGCTTCGACGGCGGAAAGCTCGCGACTTGATGGAGGCTGAGGCGGTTCGTCGTGTTCAAAGGGAACTGGCACTCGAGAATATTGCATTGAGCAAGCTTGGGAGTATGCCTTATGGCTGGTATAGTAAACACAGCGTTAAGGAGCGAACTATTAGTTTGATGCGTCAGTCTTTGAAGGAATTCCTCACTGAGAAGGGTGGGAATGATCTCAATCTAGCTGGCTATCAGCCTGTTTAATAGCCTGCAACTCCTCCTCGTCTACTATCGCCTGCTCAGTTACCAACATTGCAGGTATCAATAGCCTTGAGGGGCACGACTCTAGGGTTAGATACACTGCTTCGCGATACTGATGTACGTATGCCGCTTTCTCAATGGCGAATGCCTAGTCCCTGATGAATAGCGATGATTGAGATAGATAGAGGAGAGTGGTTGAAAGAGAGTGGCAAAGCAGGCAAGGGAGATAGAAAGTCGGCAGTCTAGGAAAGCTATGGGATAGAAAACGAGGGCATAATCGATTTTGGTGTAATTTGTATAGCAATAGTTTATTTTTCTTGCTTTCTAACTTTCGTCTGGCTCTGGCATTTGTATACTATTACTTGCGTACTCTTTTCCTATTTCAGCAATGTTGTTTATACCCTTTCTCTGCTTGTTACCTTTCTTCTAGCCCTAGCACCTGAGCAGCCTGGAAATGCCCTCTGATATTATCTCTTTTCTGGCCTACTGAATACATTGAATCAATCAAGAATTGGCGCCAGTCCTCTTCACTTTCCCACTGGTCCTGAATGTACGCTGCGTGCCGTCGAATATGTGCCTTCAGCTCGCCGAAGAAAGCCTCGATAGGGTTCAGATGTGGGCTGTACGGAGGGAGGTATTTCAATATCACACCAGCGCTCTCGCACAGCAGCTTAAGGGCATCATGGTAGTGGAAAGATGCGTTGTCCATTACCAGTATGCTCCACTGGCCAGGGAAAGGAGTGCATCGCGGCAAGACCAGTTCTCTGATATATAGTAGAAAGCCCTCAGCATCAGTGGAACCCTCATATACTGACAGCGCCATGATGCCTTCGAGAGCTAATGCTGGCAAGATCTGATATTGCGTGCCACGAAGAGTGCCTCCGCCAGGCACTCGTTTTCGAGCTTTCAGGCCTTTAGGTGCCCAAGCTGTTCGTCAGTTCGTGCCCCTTTTATCGATGCCAGATTCGTCTATAAATACGAACTAGTTCGGCTGCCATTCTCTGATTGTCCAGATGTAATCGGCACAGAGGGCCTCGTCGCGCTCGGAGGCGACAAAGGCTTGTTTCTTCTTAGTCTAGTTCTCGAGGCGGAGGCGGCGGCTCAGTGTGGGTTTCGATATCTCGAGATCGAACTGTTTAAGCAGCCATAGTTGCATCTCGTCGAGATACATATCGCTCTTTTCAGCAAGAAGATCAAGCAATTCCTATAGTTCGAAGCGTTAGTTGACCCGGAAGCCAGAGAGTACGGAAAGGGGGCATATAGCCAAGTGGCATGGAAGTAATCTAGTCCGATCAGTGTGGTCCTGCTTGACGACGATGCTTCCTGTGATAGTCCATCGCCTCTTCAGTAAATAGGCGTACGATTCAGTGATATTGGCGCTGATGGCGATATCTTTGGCACTGAACCCGCTTTCGAGGAGGCTTGTAATGATGGAGCGGTCTGTATTGCTCAACCGTGGGCTAGGCATCGGTGCTGAAAAAGCCTAACCACCATTATTCGATTCGCGATGCTCGATTTCAGTGCACTGGATAGCCTCAACGACGAAGAAAGAGGGTGGGTGGTGATGAGGGCCGTGAACGTTCGAAAAAACGAAAGGTTTCCAAAACGGTTTTCACGCGACCATCTTTTGTACGCGTTTTTGGTGGTGTGTGCGGGAGTGGAAAAATACAGTGGGGCTCAACACTTGAATGGAACGGAGAGTAGGATGAGGCCCGTGCGTCATCTTGAATTCGCAAAACCCCGCGCACTCGCATCAGCCTTACCCAATAACCATAACTTTGCGAGCCTGTGCTCACCTATGCTCACCTCCACGAGCCGTAAAAGAGTCCTGCACTGGGCTCTTGCTCGGTGCGTCTATCCATATCAGACTGGCAATCCATTCGGACCACGCCACGTGGAATTTCGACAGCCCTAGACGTGGAGTTGGTTACCGAGGCCCTTTCTTTGACGACCGAGCAGTCCTGTTTCGGAGCGGCTTTGCGAAGATCACCGTCAGCGGCCAAGTCCCTCGAGGCATGAGCCGCCAGCGAATCATTCGTTCATCCGAGATCACAGGTATCAACACTGGGTTTTCCGGTTTGTGGTGGTTGTGGCTGGACCGATATCGCTTATGCTGTCAAGTGCTAGCTGAAAGGCAATGCGCCCAGCGTCCATGACCAATTTGGACACCGGCCGTGGCTGTCAGCCTTATGTGGGAAGTGCGTCTTCCATTTCTCTGGTTGTGCCATACTCCTTGGGCACATTTAGGAAGATGACTCGGTATAGTTGAGGAGATAAGCATAGCCTACATCGGTGCTGGCCACATCTATATCTTTCTCGGTTGGCGCCCTGATGAGGCCCTTCCTACGAGTCTATCTTGTTACCAGCCTTCTCGATTCCAGTCCATTTGAGAGTACAATATATCAATCCTCAAGCGAGGGACCTCACCTCCTTGGTGAATAGGTTTAGCAAATCTGTCCGAAGCCTCCTCCAAAGACCCTCATTGCCTCACGGTACATTTTCCATCGTGGCACGACTTGGTGCTTTCATAGTGAGCGAGCTCAACCTCGAGTCCCAGTCTCCATAGTACAGCGCACCTCGGAACCTCATGAGCAAGGTTTACATCGCACCCTGTGAGTTTTCATGACCTAAAGATTGTGGGGCGTTTTTACGCATACGTTGACTTTGCCACAGACACCTTCATCCCACGGACTCTTGGAGAATTACCCATTTCCAAGGATGATCGTATCGTTCTATCTGACATTGGCAATGGCTGGTGTTGGGGCAAGAACTTGTCCCAACAGGGCCAAGAAGGAATCTTTCCTAAGCGTAGGTCACACAAGAACCTCTTTAATTTATAATGACATGTGTAACATACTTAGTGACTAACTATAACACTTCTAATAGGCTATCTAGGTGCTTACAGGCCCGGCACAGTGAGCTTTCGCGATGCTCTCGACGATGTCGCCTCCGTGTGTTCTCGCATCGACATGCTCGTCGCCAATTCCATCTTTCTCACCTCGGAAGAGGATAAAGCCTCGCTCTTGAAGAGGCAGACAACATTGACATCCCTTGGCCCTCTCTCCTATCTCACCTCGGGCTGCGCCGGTGGCATCTGGGAGGGTTGCCTGCACAACCTCGTCTCGGCCTTTGAGGAGGCACGCGTCAAAGCCCACGAGTACCTGAGCTGCATCGAGAACCTGAAGCGCCTCGCAGGTATGCTCGACAGGTGTATCCCTAAGCTGACGGTCGAGCTGCGCAAGTACAGCCACGTGCTGCCGGCCATCCTGCGCAATGCGGAGTGCATGCAGGCCACTCTGAAAGGGCTCATCAACGTCGCCACCGTTGCCTTCGACCTATACAAACCAGGGGGCCGACTCTTCGCCTCGGTCCCTTACCTCGCTCTCCGGATCAACCCTCCAGCCCAGTCGGTGCGGCCTGCCTTCCGCCCACCTTCTCTTCCTTAGCTACCCAACCCTCCAAGGCCTCACCATCGTCACCTGCCTCGTCTCCTGCTCTCTCCAGTTCCGCTCCTACACCCTATCCTCCCACGGGCCCGGCGACGTCAACGGCTCTGACTTCTTCAACAACCTCCAGTCGGTTCTCATGCAGCTCCTGACCACATACACCGGCCTCGTCCCCGCTGTTCGGAGCCAGTCGCTTGGCGGTCGGGTCTCGGCGTTCTGGATCTCGTTTCTGTCCATCGCCGGGCTCGTGCTCAACTTTGCCGCGCTGGGCACCTACTTCCACGATAATGCGCTGGCGCCTCTTCTGGGCTTCTTTGGTAACGTCATCCAGACCGTCACTGTGCTGCAGTTAGGTTGTACACTTTCGGATGGAGACTGACTCCTGTCACGATCACCTTTGCTGGATCCTTCCCCTTCTGTCCTCAACAACGACGGAAATTTCAATTGTTTTGAGAGCGTTTTCATGACCTGACGATGAGTATTCATGACTTTAAGAGTCTGGGTTGTATTTGATGCGTTATTATACTTTCTTCTGTTTTATTGCTTTGGTTTGTTATTCAGAGCCTGCAAACTTTGGCTGTCAACCGGTTACATTGTGCAATGGCGTTCAAGGCTCGTTCTCTGATTTGCTAGTATTTAGTGTCACTCGATACCCTATTTGTAACCAAGTCATATGTAATATCATAAACGAAGCAACCGAGAACCGCATCCATGTTAACAATGTTTCCAGTTAAATTGCTCAGCACAGCACTGTCTGCTGTAAAACCGCCTTTGATCACGAGTACCCATGGTCGACACCATGCCATTAGACCACCCACAAGGCGCCCGCAGCTCGCTCTCCCTGGCCCGGACCAACCACCATTAAAACGCCAGACCGGGCGGCTTCGATCGCAGCAAATTCCCATGATGTCTCCAACCATCCAAGCTACTCACAGGGCTATCCGAAACGACGGTCTTGCTCTCTTCAAGCTGCGGTTGCGGTGACTGTGAACCAGGCTTAGCATGTACGGCTTGACGATCAAATTCACCACCACCACTCACGCTATCACCTTCATCTCCTTGAAATCTTCTCCCGTGCACGGATTGATGCTCACCTTGAGGACCAGCGGCCGGGGTGTCCTCGCCCAACACGTTGCCGGTATTCTCTGCTGAAGCGGGTGCCTGTTGCTCTCCGCCGACACTGGACATCGTTGGGCTCTGCAGCTTCTCGCCGTCCAGGCTTCCCTCATGCTGGTGAGATGTCTCGAGGTCCTGATCGTCAGGTTCGGGCTGCCAGTCCTTGAGATCATCTTCAGCGTCGTTTAGTATCTGACGTGCTTGCGCAGCGTGCTGGTACGGACGTTGGTCGTCACCGGGGACGACGGGGCTGTCGTCGAGGAGCTGGATGAGACGGCGGCCATGGCGGGCAAGGATGATCTGCTTCTCGGCCCGCTCGATAGTGGCGAGGAACTCGGCATCGTATGCCTCCTTCAGCTTTTGACGGCTCTTGACTTGCATGTCAGTGTATCATTCGACGGCAGGTGGTCGTAACGAAGATCCGCAGAAGAGTCGGGGATGGCTCAGCATGACTACTCACCACGTTCGTCAGCTGGGCTTCCGCAACAAGATTCTCCGCCTCGGCCCTGACTAGCTCCTGCTCCAGCACGACGAGCCTCGTGCTCTCGGGCTCCTTGCTCTTGAGCTTCGCAATCTCGTCCGCAATCTTCTTCTTCCCATCACGGCTCGGCTGCACGCTCTTCTCGGTGTTCCTGATCTGCTTGAGGACGCCCCGGCTATCGTCGATGGCGTGCGCGTACTGGTCCTCCTGCTCGCCAATCTCGCTCATGATGACGCCGACCTTGTCACTGACGTCGCTGATAGCCTCGTCACCCGTCTGCTCGCCCCACTCGGACAGCTGGGTCGCGATGGCGGTGCGCTCGCGGCCGGCGGTCTCGTGCGCGCTGACGAGGTTGTTGGTCGTCTTGATGAGCTTGTAGATCTTGCGCGCCAGCTCCGGCTGGATGGAGCCGCGGAGCGAGGACAGGGAGAAAGCCCACGCGCGAGCCGGACGAAGAGCCCGACTCGCCGGCGCTCTTCTTGGAGCGGATGGACAGGGCACGGTTCCTGAGCAAGAAAGAGCGGTCTCTAGGTGAGCGAATTGACAGGAAAATATGCTTGATAACTGATACTTTTGGGCTGAGCTCACATGTTGTATGCCGTTGGCTTGCTGTAGCTCTGGCTGGAGCTTCCGTTGGACGCCTCTGAGCTTTGGCATGAGCTCTTGCGAGACCAGGGAAGCATGTTGATGGAGTGTACGATACAGAGCTGGTACGAAGAGCAAAACTCAAAGAGGTGACTTTCTGTTACTTACATGATGAGGTATGATTTGGTTCCCGGGCAAAACCTGTTGATTGAGAGCAGTCTGGATCAGTATTGAGGGTTGCTCCTGCTCGCTGCCAGTATTTGTGTAGAGTCCTCAGACGAGACAAGCACGATGGCGTCTAGTTCGGGCAACAAAATGGATTAGAGACAGAGCAGATACGGTCTTCACGGTGTACGCGCAGGAGGAGCGATGGGATTGCAGGGAACGATATACAATTGGTTTCTCGGTGTTCTGTGTGAGGTCTTGGACCTGCAGTCCGGGTAGCCCGTCATCATTGACGCTCATGTCTTGGATCTGGCGGACGCCACGACGCGCCGTCGACCAGAATGAGCGGGTCGAGCTGTCCCAAATAGAGACAAGTGAGCAGGACAATCATTGTATAGCATGGCGGGCATGTCGTCGTTGTGGTCGGGACCAAGAAGGGAAACCTCGCGGCCGATTTCAGCCATGACGTCAACCCCCACGATGACCATTCTCCAACATGGGAACCCTGGGAAATCTTGGTGTACTAATTCCAGTGCTAGTATGTAGACATCATCACCACTGCAAATGGATGGACAGAAGTATCAGCTGGGTAATGTTGTACATGGTACCGTCAATTTTGATGCTATTTCTCGCTTGTCGACACACCTTGGTGGAACGCCCCCCCCACCACCGAATTAAGTCCTGGCAGCTTGGCTGTCCAGCAGAAAACACCATGCATGCTTTTGGTCGGGTATCACGGCCTCAAACCCACCCTCCACAGCTTCTGGAAGAATTCTGGATGTTGGTCTCGCGCAGTGCAGCCTCACATGCATCTCCGAACACTGCTGCTGCGCTCGATCGATGCTCGTCTCCACATGGTCCGAGATCCCGTCATTAAACAAATAGTATAAGGGGAGACAGCTTCTTTAGTTGTAATATTTTTTCGTCGTCCGCTTCTCATAGACCGTGGGCCCGCCCCGGGAGCTGTACACGCTGCCACGGGGGCTGTGGGAGGAATGGTGTGAGGACCGGCTGACCCGTGCAGTATGTTGGTAGTATTGGTGGTGATGAGCTGGTCGAGATGGGTAGATCTCTTCGCGATAGTAGTATTGTTTTTTCTTGCCGTCTCCGAAGCACATGCTGGGCAGCTGTGCAGAACGGGGAAGTTGAAGATGACGAGATATGTATTGAGTGCAGCGGTGTTTCCCAGGCGGTGACGCACTGAGGGTGAATTGGTGTAGGTGGTGGCGACAGCAGAACCAAGCGTCGTAGATGTTTTGGAGGGTGTGTTGATGTGGGTGCTAGAGATTACCTGGCGCACTAGAAGCAGTTGACAGGAGATGGGGCCTGTGCGGAATTTATGAGCACGAGTCTCGTCAGCTGGGAGAGTCACCTGCGCATGGCCAAGACCAAGTCCATCAGGTTTCGTCCGTACGAACAAACGCCTCTCGTATGATTACCGAAAAATTAGCAGGAAGAAAGGTTATTGTAATCCGGTCTTGGTCGCAGAAACAGCAGAAAGAATCCGGATCATATTGATATAGCAAGGGTTTGCCTATTATAAGGACCCTTCATACATTATGACGATCTCGAAAGCCTCACTCGTGATTATGGAGTCTCTAGAATCTTTGAACCCTGAGAACGAGGAGGCGCTGCGCCGCTGGTGTGAGCCGACGTCAGCCTGCAGCTTTAGCTGCATGTTGCTGTGGGGTAGTTGGCATGTTTACAAGGCCAGGCTGCATAGCCGAGCCTATAAGTTTCGAGGTTGCCATGTTTACGATATCAATGCTCGTTTGGATCCACGCCACAAGAAAGGAAACCGAGAAAGAAAAGAAAGAAACAAAGAAAGAGAGAGAGAGAGAGAGAGAGAGAGAGAGAGAGAAAAGACACACAGCGTGCTATGCGATGTAATTCTCTTGACATGAAGAAATCGTGAAAAGGCATAGATATGGATATGTGTATGACTCCTTGGAGCGAATCTACAGCGGCGGCCTGCTTCGGCTCATTCTCAGTCACAAGACTGGTCTAATGGGCAGTGCCTAGGTGCCGCTAGCAGTGGTGCTCGCCAGCTGATTAGGTGCGAGCACACAGCCTCGATTCCAAGCCCTTGGAAACTTTATCTACGTCCGTATTTCGGCGACAGAATACGGGCCCTCGGTGCCTCGCTATAAGATCTACAGTGTGGTGTGTTTGGCAGGGCCAGCAAGGAAGAGGCTATCCTCATCCTGCCAGGATGCTCAAAGCTATTTAGCCAAGGTCCATCAACGAAACTGCCTGCCATTCACCAATTGTACGGTCTACATAATCTCTTATACTGGCCAAAATTACTCAAATGCCCTTCTGCGTACTTGCTCTAGAGCGAGCTCCAAGACCATCCCAGTTCACAATATCAAGGTCTCAACATTTGTCTGTTATATAAATCATCTACAAGCCTGAGATATTAGTCGCTTAGGCTTTCTCTCCATGATTCTTTAGATTCCATACCAACATTGTTTTCTGTCAATATCACACCTACAAGGCTCTCTGTGTCATCATCTCACAACATCGTATCGGACCATTCGTTCCTGGGGATGAACTTCGGCCCTTGTGTTCTATCTTCCAATGCACTATAAAATATGAACTAAGGGATGCCTATTGATAAACACCCAGTAATATGATTTGGCGCAATGGCGTTATTCCCCATGCTTTAAGACAGCAGTCGGTTGCTGAGAGACTATCATTTTCTATTGTGCGCAAATGACTTGTTTCATTGCACTCAACAAAATCCCTTTTCTAGTTGTCCTCAGCTCCTGTGACTACCGTGTGGATGGCTTGAGCCACTCGCTTCACGTTATTTGGGTTCACTAAATATTCATGCAGTCAGCGTGTGTAGATTCATCAGGTTCCGCTCATTCAGATATCTTCTACTTACAGCCCGAGATCGAGGCTCGTCCGCTGGAGAAAAGGAAGATATGGTGCTTCTCTTGTAGGATTTGCACCTGTTGCGCAGTCAAGCCAGTATACGAGAACATTCCAATCTGCTATCTGTTAGCAATTGCATCCCCACCTTCGATATGTCCCATAATACAGGCTGAAAAAGGCCGGAAGTGTAGTACATACTTGGCTCGTAATGTGGCTCCAGCTCCCTGGAGTCCCCAGCAGCTCAAGCTCCCTCAGAAGCGCTGCCCGCATGCTCTTTATACGGGAGCTCATAGCTCTGTTTTCCTCCAGGAACTGCCGCTTCAGGCTCTCATCGCCTAGAACAATCGTAACAATTCTCGACCCGAATGCCGTGCTGGAGGAAACCTCTGACCTCACAACACGCACGAGTTGCGACTGAACAGCAGGCTTGACGGCGGCGTCACTAGCGAGAATATGAAAGGCCCCAACTCGCTCGCCATACAGACCGAAGTTCTTGGAGAAGGATTGTGCAACAGCGAGCTCCATGGAAGGACGGCTGGCAAAGTACCGGACGGCCCATGCGTCCTCGTCGAAATTGCCAGATGCGAAGCCTTGGCTATGTGAAGAAGGAAAGAAATTAGATGGGCTCCATCCATTGAAAATATTCGACAGAGAAGAGGTAGCGAAAGGAGAAACTTACTACGCGCAGTCGAAAAAGGGGAACAATTTCTTCCTCTCACAGAGATCGGCAATAGCTATCCATTGCTCCTTAGTTGGGTCGAGACCCGTTGGATTATGGGCGCAGGCCTGCAGTATGACGACGTCCCCTGGCACAGATTCATTCTCGAGGCAGGCTGTCATGCCTTCAAAATCAAGTGATTTTGTGGCTGCATGGTAGTAGGGATACAATTTGCGGTTGATTTCGGGATCTGCACACTCCCAAATGAGTGCATGGTTCATCCACGATGGATCTGAGATGAAGACATTCTGGGGTTTGAGTCCGTTCTTGACCAGGAACATAGTTCCGACATGGCAAGCATGGGTTCCAGAGACCGTCTGGATAGAGCTTAACCGTGACTGTTGCTCTTCTGACATGTCTCCAAATAGGAGACTCTGGGCACCCTTGATGAATGAAGACAACCCTGCTTGGGGGATATAGGTATGATCATCTGGAAGTCGAGCAATTGCCTAGATCGTGGTCACTGGGCTTAGCATTCTGTGCAATCCTTCTCAACCATCTGCTGATCAGTTAGCTCACCTGCTTTACAGACGGCAATGTCCATGAGTTTCCGTCATCAGCCTTGTACACGCCCGCTCCCAAGTCAACCTTGTCGGGAGTCTTGTCTGCAGCCAATGCTGCTGTCACACGGTACGCCTCATCATACGGGATGGCCTTGATAGGCGAAAACACCGAGCTGCTCTGGTCCACGCTACCCATTTTGCTCGTCAACAGTACTCGGAAATTAACAACTGAAATAGCCGATTCTTACCTGACTGTCACCTAGTAAGGCCATTCCTGGAGGTAGACTGTTTTAAAGCTGGGTAACAAGCTGGCATCACCGCCGGTCTCGGTTCAGGCAGCACCTAACCGGCTTCATAGATTCGAGCCGGCATTCATGCCGATACGAAATAGTTGTCTGAGGATTTCTGATCGGCACAGGACCGAATGAATAAATCTGAGCTTATCTTGAATCTGTTTTGTTGTCCTAGCCTGGTCAGTTATGCAAAGGTGACACGTGTGGTGCAGTAAGCCACTGATGAGCATTTCCGAGTGAAATGTGAAGTACCATAGACACCTATGCACAAGTTTGATGGTTTCTCAATTCGACAACAAAGAAGTCATAATGTTGAGAAATAATAATGATCTATTCAATATCTAGTCTACCAGCACGTCTATGCTAGCTTAGTTTGATGAACCCATAGCCTCTCGCTCTGCAACGCTGCCGTTTGCCCTGAAAGCTGAGCTGCCGCTCAGCAGCCCATTCGTAACACTCTGGGACAGTTCACGGATCTGCAACTCCTCAAGTGGCACAAAGTCCTCCCTCGGCATGAGGATCCTTGCCGTAACCACCACCACCCGGTGTCTGGACGATGATCCTATCACCTTTGCCCATCAAGGTTGTGGCCCGTGGGCCAAGGCTGATTCTCCTCTCCGAGGCATCCTCAGGGTCCTTTCGGACCCATATGTTCAGTCCTCTTCCTCCCTCGCATCCACCGGCCATTCCATATGGTGGTATCACTCTTCGCTCTGACAGAATGCTGACCTGCATGGGCCGGGTCAACTCGATATCCCGCACACATCCGTCTCCGCCTCTGTAAAAGCCAGCCCCGCCGGATCCTTTCCTGATGGAAAATTCCCTCAGAATAACAGGATATCTCTTCTCAAACGTCTCTGGATCCGTGATCCTGGTGTTCGTGACGTTTGTATGCACGCCACTCTGTCCGTCCCACGTTGGTCCCGCGCCAGCACCGCCGGCGATGGTCTCATAATAGCCGAAGCCCTTTGTAATTTTGCCAGTCTCCGGATCAGTGCCACCGTATCCGAATGTGAGGTTGTTGCAGGTACCCTGGCTGGCCGCACAGGCGCGGAAGGCCTTGAAGATGAGGTCCACGATGCGTTGCGAGGTTTCCACGTTGGAGCCGACGGTGGCAGCTTTGAGGGACGGGGAGAGCAGCGTGTTTGGTGGGCAGTACACCTCGATCGGGGTCAGACATCCTTGGTTCAGGGGGGATTTCGGAGGAGATCATGCAGCGGAGACAGTAGATGATGCCTGAGAACATCACGGCAGACGGCGTGTTCTGTACGAGTCGACGGCCAGTCAGTCAGCCTTTCTTGCAGGCACAATAAAGCCCCAACTATTGGTCGGGGAGTTTTGCAGAGAGGAGGTGGAAATTCGGGGCAGAAAGGATAACCTACCAAATTGTTGAAAGCCTCAGGGCCAGTGCCGGTAAAGTCAAATTTTGCAGAGCCACTCTCGCCGTCAATGGTGACCTTCAAGGCCAGAGGTGTGCCATCGTCCATATAATCGACCGCCTTCAGCGGGTGACCTCTGAATCGCTCACTGAATCCCTTCAAGAGCGCACGGACTGCATCCTCAGCGTTCTTCTGGATTGCTTCCATGTAGAAGCGGACGACCGGCCAGGAATATTCCTTAACAAGCGCCTGGATAAGGTGGATACCTCGATTGTTGGCTGCCACAGCTGCTTTCAGGTCCGCAATGTTGTCCTTGAGCGTCCTCGTACCGCTGCAGCCAGGATACTTGCCAGGCTTGATGTAGAGTTCATCAATCAGGCCCTCCTCATCAAAAACACCCTGCTTGACCATCTTGAATGACTCAACTGCAGCACCTTCTTGCCAGAGCTCGGTCGAGTTTGGGGGCATGGAGCCGGCCAGGATGCCGCCGATGTCTGCGTGGTGACCTGTTCATTTTCCAGGCGTTAGATTTAAATACTGCCTAGAGTCGATATCCCTGCGATGGACCGACTTACCTCTGTTTGCGACAAAGAATAGAATCTGCGTGGGATTCTCGTTATCGTCAAAGACAGGTGTCGTGACTGTCAAGTCTGGCAGATGCGTTCCGCCTGAACACGGGTGGTTTGACAAAACAACATCTCCGGGCTTAAGTCCCGTGGGACCGTACTTCTCTGCTTGATATCTAATTGCTGTGCTCATGGAGCCCAGGTGGCCAGGGATATGAGGAGCGTTGGCAACAAGCCCTCCAGACTGAGAAAATATAGCACAAGAGTAGTCAAGACGCTCCTTGATGTTGGTGGAAATGGATGTCTTCTGGAGGGTTCTTCCCATCTGCGGTCAAAATCTGTTAGCACAAGGCTATCTATCCCAAGTCTCATGTTCTCCTAGCTTACCTGCTCTGCAATGGACATGAACCTGTGGCCAAAGACCGACAGCTGGACCGGGTCGACCTCATCGATGCCAATGGTCTTTTGGTTCGATGCAGTAATTTCGAGGACAATATGGTCCTCAAGAACGATAGCCACGCTGTCTTCCTCGATGATGATCGTCTGAGTTGCGTCAATTGCCACCGCAGGACCCTTGATCTTGACCTTCTTCGGGACATTGGCGATATGAAAGATTGCCGTATCCGTCCAGCCAGTCGTTCCAAAGTAGACTTTCTTGATGGTCTTGGCGGAGCTCGCATCCAAAACCGTGAAGCTGTCGGCCTCTTCGAGATCTTTGTACAGGCTGCACCCAGGAATATCCACGGCCTTGCCGATACTCCTCACGCGCACATCATCTACCAAGATGTCTCTATCAGGCTGACCAAATCCAAACTCTCGATGGTGACGGTCGGTAAAGGCCTGAGAGAAATCTCCGTCTTCAGGCTTCTGGATCATGAGGGCTGTGTCGCTGCCCCTGTATCTCATATTGAGGAAATACTCGTGTAGAACTCTCTGCGCTGGGATGCCCTGCGAGCCCAACTCCAGAGCAGCCTTCTCAGCCATGGACAAGAACCGGTCTGCGATCCTGCCCTTCGACGCAGGGCCGTAGACTGCCGCCTCAGGCTCCTGTTTCTCGACCACAATATCGGCCAGGGCCATTCCGTACGCCGACAGGATGCTGGACAACCTGTGGATCAAAACTCGTCGGATTCCCAGATCCCTAGCAATGGCCACGGCGTGCTGACCACCAGCACCACCAAAGCAGGCAAGGTTGTGAGCTCCCGTGTCGAAACCCCTGCCCTCGCTCAGCGTCCTGATCGGCCTCGCCATTGTCGCATTGGCCACCTCGATGAAGCCTATGGCGACCTGCTCGGCTGTGAGCTGGTCATCACCGTCCTTCTCGGAGTTGACGAGGTGCGTCAGCCTGGCGAATTCCTCTTTGACCTTGTCGAGATGCAGTTTCCTGGGGAAATAGTCTGGCAGGACGCGTCCCAAGAAGCAGTTGGCGTCTGTGATGGTCAATGGTCCGCCATTTCCGTAACAAACGGGCCCGGGATATGCGCCTGCTGACTGGGGTCCGACTTTAAACAGGCCGTTGCTCCAGAACAGGATGGAGCCGCCTCCTGCGGCGACGGTGTTGACATCGAGCTGGGGCGTCTGAATCTGGACCTCAGCGGTGGTGCACTCAAAAACGTGTTCCAGGGTACCTCCGTATCGCGAAACATCAGTGCTCGTTCCACCCATGTCAAAGCCCAGCACAGGAGTTCTCTCATCTGCATCGTAGCAGGTCCGAGAATAACCAATGACACCGCCGGCAGGACCGGAGAGAATGGCTCGCAGACCTGTGAACTCGGTGTACGTGACGAGTCCGCCGTGACTCTGACATAAAAGTAACTTGTTCGCCGATGCCTGGTCTCGCAACTCGCCCTTGAAACTCCTGCGGAACCCTTCGAGGTAGTTTTCGGTGATGGGAGAGAGGTAGGCGTCTGCCACTGCCGACTGGGCCCGGGGCACCAGCTTGATCATGCTCTGCAGTTGCGACGAGAGCGAGACCTTGAAGCCCATCTCACGAGCCAGGTCTCCTATGGCGATCTCGTGGTCTGGATAGGCGTATGAGTGCATCAAGGCCACTGCCAGGCTGCGGAATCCACTCTCCCACAGGCCCTGGAGATCTTTCCGGATGACGTCCAGGTCAGGTCGTTTTAAGATGCGAAGTGGTTCGCCCGTCTTGCCTGTGATGAGGCTCTCATCGCTCGCCACGTCGATTGGTTCTGGCTCGGGATCCTCTGAGAAGCCCTCTGCGGTCACGCGCTCATCCACCTCGATGACATTTTCGTACAGGGTCCCGAGCTTCTTCACCGCCAGGTCAAAGATTCTCGGCCGTGCCTGGTTGCCAATGATCAAAAGGTCGCGGAACCCTTTTGTGATCAAGAGGGCTGTCCTCTCGCCTTTTCGTTCCAGGAGCGCATTGGTGGCAACCGTGGTTCCCATGCGTATGCTCTCGACGGGAGCCAGGTCCAGCAGCTCGCCCCTGGCAATTGATTTTCCCGTGGCCTTTTCGAGAATCTGTCGGATACCTTCTGTGGGGGCATCGGCATACTCGTCAGGGCTGACGGACAAAAGCTTAAAGACGAGGTCATCCTTTTGGCCAGGGATATGTGCCCAACTGAAGAGAAGTCAGCGTAAAGCTGAACGCAGACAAATCAAATCCGGCAAACATACAAGTCACAAAATGTGCCACCCCTGTCAATGGCTATTCTGATACCCTCCTCGGCGATGGATGGCATGATGAACAAAGTAATTAGTTGCTGGGAGGTTTAGTTCTGGTTGGAATGCTGTTAAGGATGTTTGGTTGGGGGGAAACATGAATGCTCGTGTCATGGATGAAGGAGGGAAAATCATATTCATTAAAACAGGTTTCATGAGTTGTGAACTTCGTTTTCCTAAACCGGCCATGAATCGCCGTCATCACGATAGGTTCTGTCAATTTTTACTAAACCACTATCTCCTTTTTGGATCCCCCGGCAAGGTGTGGTCGTCTCTGCCCGGCCAGCTCTCTCGCTCAAGACGGTCGCTAGCCGACACTCTCTGGTATCCCTTACCGGAACCGCTGGCCGAGGAGCTGAGAGAGGCTGATAAGCTGACCGGCAAGCTGCTACAAATACCGATCAATCACGGACAGTTGCAGCCGACCGCGTCAGCCAATTAGCAGTCATCATCTACCAGGACACTACTCTCTGATCGGGATCTCTTGGAAGTACAGCAGCGAAGTGGATAAGGTCGGGGCTCGCTGAGAGAGTCATAGCGTAGAAGCAAAACGATAATACCCATCGGAAAGCATATGCACTGACCCACCCTCGTACAACTCATGAACACAGTAGTCGCATGATCTGGATGATTCAGGGGCCCTGAGCTAACTCGACGCCATCAACACTCCCAATAAGGGGGCTCCTATCAAGCCTCTTCTTGTTGTCTGCCTATTGAGACACGGCTCGTTTACTTTAAGTCGCCGTCATCTCTCGTCCAGTGGGCCTGTGCCCTCGTCCGGGGAACGCACTGTCCTCTTTTTACCAACGAAACACGTACGCTCGAGGAAGCGTTCACGACATCGCCACCCAAGAACGGGACGCCATGGACGAGAAGATTGAGCCAACCTTGGCCACAGCCCCGAGGAGCGATATTGACAGCGATGGCCAAGCCATACCTGATATCGACCCGGTCAAGGAGGCCAAGATGATGCGAAAATTCGATGCAAGAGCCCTACAATCCAACGACTTGCACAATTCAGAGACTTTGTTGTGCTGACACCGATTGACGTCAGATCTGGGCAGTCGGTCTCCTAGGCATACTCTACATGTTGGCGAACCTCGACCGGTTAGTGTTTTCGTGAAACTACACCAAGGGAGAAGAGAAGAAGAGATCGGATCCTGAGCCTCCCCCCTTTTACAGGAGCAACATCGGCAATGCAAACATCGCGGGACTTCCTGAAGACCTCGGCCTCGTCGGAAACCAATATGGAACTGCAGTGACCTTGCTATACGCTACCTATGTCCCGTTCGAGACGCCCGTCGCAGTGCTGCTCAAGATCATTGGGCCAAAGTACCTGCTCACCACGTGCTGTTTCTGCTGGGGGATGGTCTGCCTCTGCACGGGCTTCATCCAAAACTGGCAGGGCCTATACGTATGCCGGCTCCTCACTGGCTTCTTCGAGGCTGGTTTGATCCCATGCATCAATGTCTTCCTCGGTATGATATATAAAAAGTCTGAGCGTGGCAAGCGGTCGTCGGTCATCTTCGCCTTCAGCGCCCTGGCCAGTGCCTTTGGTGGCATCTTCGCATATGGCCTGACCCAGATCCAGACTGACGGGCTGTTCACGTCGTGGCGGGCCTTGTTCATCGTCGAGGGCTGCTTAACGATCCTCATCTGTCCAGTATTCTTCTTCCTCTTTCCCGAATCCCCGACGACAGCGTGGTTTCTAGACGAGGAAGAGAAGGAGATGATGAAGCTGCGCTACCAGACTGAGCCTCACTGGGGCGCGGTCGATGATGTCTTCAGCTGGAAAGATGTGCGGCTTGCACTGACCGATCCCAAATTCTTTGCCTTGTGAGTTCTAGCAGGGCCTCGTTGTCCATTGCCCGAGTACCCAGGTAGTAACAATGCTAATCCACATACAGCTTCACGTTCCAATTCTCGGTCGACATATCTCTCTATGGCTTCACTACATTCTTGCCCGCCATCATCGAGGGCCTGGGCTATACATCCGTCCAGGCCAACCTTCTGACCGTGCCCATCTACTTCTGGGGCCTCCTCACCTTCGTATTTACGGCATACATGTCTGACAGATTGCAAAATCGTGGATACTGGATTGGAGGACCGCTGATCTGTCTGATTATTGGATATTCAATCTTGATTTCTGTCGACAGCCTTGCTGTTCGCTACTTCGCCTGCTTCAGTACGTATTAAACCCCTAAAAGAAAAAAAGAGCAACCTGAGCTGACCATGATCTTTAGTCACCGTCATGGGCATCTATCCTACCACAGGTATGAGCCTCATGTGGCTCAGTGATAATGTGGCCAGACACTTCAAACGATCCACCATGGTGGGAGCCACATTGACACTAGGTAACACTGCTGGTGTCGCCGTGGGTCAGATCTTTGTTACCGGAGATAGCCCGAGATACATCAAAGGTCTGTCAATAGCAATGGGCCTGGCCGTCGTAGCCCTGGCCATGGTGGCGTCTCTCATGATTGGCATGCACTTGGCCAACAAACGACGTGCCGCCAAGATTGCTGCTGCTGAGCAGGATGGAACCCCCTTGCCTTCCCGGCCTGAGCTGGGTGACAAGGACGTCCACTTCAGATATAGCCTATAGAGAACATTAATAGTGGGTGCATAGGGACAGATTGTTTGGGGCAGGGGAGGGATTCAAGGCTGTTTTTCTTCTTCTTCCTAATTATTTTACATTCTTGGAGAGGTAATTGTTAGTTACTTAGTCTAGAAGGGAACGAGACCTGGATTAATTACCTGTTAATTTTAGTTTCTTTTCCCGTCTGGCCAATCAACTTACACTAAATGTTGCGTGGCTGATACGAATCGTGATCTTGGGGAGCAGGTTGAGAACGACGTGCTCGCTTTTGAAGCTTCGGCGGATTTAATACGAAACTCGGAGGATAAGCTTTGACCATCTGCTCTCACCGTATGATGGTCGAGCGCCCGGACAATATTACCGTCCATCCATCTTGTACCCCCTTCGTGGACAGTGCGTTGCTATAGCCAAGGGCCCGGATCCTGACCCGGCAGAATGCTGGCGTTATCTCCTCTTTTGGACCCACATTCTTCCGAACTTCCAGACACGACCATTAGCTGAGCCGTGTTCACGCTTACGCTACAGTATATCATCTGTTCAACCGGCATCCCCCACTACTTATCCGAACCGCCTCCGGCTCCTCTCTACTTACCGATCAAACCACCCGAGGTCATCATCATGTCTCTGTCTCCGAGCAGCTCGGCGCCCACCGTCAGTCCGGCCAGACGGGGAAAGCGAATATTCGCAGCATGCAGGTTAGCTTGTGGCAATGGGCCCACCATTGATTTAGGCTGGGTGATTATGATTTGTGCTCTGCTGACAGGAGAGGCAGCCGATGTCATGCGCAGAAGACGAAATGCACGGGCGAGCAGCCCTGTCGAAGTTGTGTCAGGTCTGGCCGAGGCGCTGAGTGTACTTTTCCGGTCCGGGCCAGAAAGATCATTGTCTTGGAAAGGTCTTGATTGATACCACCTCTCTGCTCCTGCTGAACCCTGACCCCGTAGTTCTGGATGCTGACAGGACCAATGTGGTGTAGCTACATTCAGAAGCTCCAGGCCGACAATGCTGAGCTCAGAAAGGCCAAGGGTGCGACCACGACGGAGTCAGGCCCTCCATTAGGGGTTGCTACTGTCGGAATGTCTTCCCTAGAGGGCATGGTGAACTCTACGACTGGAGATAATCCTGCAAATGACACCAGCAGCGAAGACGCGGCTGATGCAGAGGCGTCCAACCCACTTCTTGAGCAGCGCGTCCTGGCTCATGACATCAATGCGTCCATAGGGGCGTCGTATGTTGGTGGTGCGGCCTGCGCGGCGTTCGCAACTCGACTTGGAGCCTGCGCACGCGGGCCTCAGGCTTCCTCGGGCGAGGCCACACCATATGCCGTGCCTGGGTACAAGCATCCGATCTTGAGCCGTCGTTTCCACGAGCAATACATCCTGCCGAGCCGAGCATACGCAAACACGCTGATCCAAGTCGTCATGAGATTTGTGGGTGCGGACTACCACTTGATCCGAAGGAAGTCGTATATGGAGAAGGTGGATCTCCTGTATGCTGGTCCCCCTGAACAGACAAACTCACTGTCTCTGTGCCGCTTCTTTGCCTTACTAGCGCTGGGAGAACTTTGGCTGAAGAAGACCGGCGCCATTGAGGAAGGGGAGAAGACAGTACCTGGGACGAGATTCTTCTTACAGGCTGTCTCCCTCTTCCAGGAACAATATGAGCAGCCCAGTATCGAATACATTGAGACCCTCTTAGTACTGGTGAGTCCACTTATTACGGGAAAATATTCGCACATCTCGAACATCTCTCTTTGGACGCTAATATGGAGCTATCATCAGTGTTTCTATTCTTTTGCACTGAACCGGAAGAACACCGCGTTCGTCTATGCTGGCCTGGCCCTGCGCTTGAGCCAAACCATGGGTCTTCACCGGAACATCACATACGAGCCCAACACATGTGCCGCAGAGATTGAGAATCGCAGGCGGATCTGGTGGACTGTATACGTGTTTGATCGGCTCGCCAGCTCCAAGCTTGGCCACCCGATCCTCAGTGACGGCGAGATTGATACTCCTCTACCGTCTTGCGATGGCTTGTCGGAAGAGGACAAGGAAGACTTCTTCGATCCTATGCAGCTCATCGCCAACATCAAACTCTGCCGGATCACAGGTTCGATCTTGACTCTGATCTACGGCGGCCCAGCTCGGAAGGCTCCAGGCGACTTCATCCGGAATGTCCACACCATCCTGAACAACCTGAAGCAGCTGGACGCCGAGCTCCCCGTAGAGCTGAGGCTAGACCACACAAAATTTCCAGCATATGGCTCGCGATCCGTTGCATCGTTACGCCTGCACTTCAATCAGGTCTGCACCCTCTCCGATTGTTCTGGTGATCGAAAATAGGAACTAATGTCTTGTCCCAGAATCTCATCTTGACAACGAGGCCAGTGCTGCTCCACGTGCTGAACCACAGCCTCAAACGACTTCGACCCGCGGCAAACATACAAGCCAAGCCACTCTCACCCATGACCATCGCCCTGAGTGAGGCCTGTATCTACGCAGCAAGGGCGTCGGCGAACCTCCTCGAGCAGCTCTGGATCAGCGGAAACATCTCGACCTTTGGCTACTTTGACGCGCACTATACATTCTCGGCCATAGTGGTGCTCATGATCTCGGATGCCCTTCGTCCAAATATTGAAGACAGGGATGCGATTTCCCTGTTTACGGCTCTCCTCCAATCCATGGTCGACGATGGCAACCTTCCGGCCCGCGAGGTGAATGACAGGATCGCCTGCTTGCAGAAGGACTTTGAAAGTCTAAAGATTTCGGGTGATCTGAACGGAGGCTTGATGACGGAGCCTATCAAAGGGTGTATCACATCCACGGGCACTTTTGCTGCCAATGTCAGCCGCGGTCGCCCTCTCTTCCCCGCGCAGTCGCGGTATGCTATCACGGGGATCGCGACGCCGTCGAGGTCAGACAGCACCGTCGAGTCGCCAGGGCGAGCAGCTGTGGTCACAGCGCCCTTGGATGCGCCTTTTATGCAAGACTTCCTTGGAAACTGCGTCCAGGAATGGAGTCCACAGGAATTTGAGTTCCACAACGACGAGGACGGCGTGTGGGCTCCGGCTTGGGACAAGGTCGATTTTCATCAGGGCGGTGAGGGCTCTGGCTTTGCTTCTTGAGCCCGTCACGAACATGAATAGCCACGATGCAATGCCCGTTATTGACCTTTACGATTAGTCACTCGTCTGTAATCTTTTTCTTTTTCTTCTTCTTTGAGGAGCTTTCTGGGGTCGGTAGTGTGAGCTTCGAAATTGAAACGCTCTATACTCTATTCACCAATGTCACCTTGTTCTTGTCACCATAGAAGAACTCCTCCAAGTTCTTTAGGCCGACCTCGTCAAAGTTTCGCCAGCTTGTCTGAGAAGCCACACCGATGTGTGGGAGGACCGTGACCTTGAGGTTATCTCTCAACTTTGGGTTAATCCCTGGCTCGTTGGCATGGACATCTAATCCGACCCCGACGACCTGACCCCTATCCATCGCCTCCAGCAAATCATCCTCGTTGATCAAGCCACCCCTAGCAATATTCACGATCCTGATTCTCCTTTGTTTGATCTTGCTCAGCGCAGCAGCCGATATCAGGTGTCTTGTCTCCGCCGTCAGAGGACATGCCAAGCAGATGCAGTCCGAAACCTGCAGCAGGCTCTCGAATGTGTCGTGGAAGGTTGCTCCGAGCCTCGTGCCGTCGGGTGCAATGATGCGCGGCTCAGCCTCAGCCCTCCTCTTCCGGTTGTGATAGTGCACCTCCATCCCCAGGGCAGAAGCAGCTTTCTGGGCTATAGCCAGTCCGATATGGCCCATTCCGACCACACCCAGCACTTGCCCACACGGGTCGACTGCAATAGTGCCGATTTCTCTGCTCGCACTCCACTCTGTGCGGGCACAGTGCTCAGCGAATGTAAAGTACCGATACGTGTTGAGAATCAGATGCAGCGCCGTGTTAGCCACCGCCTCAGTATTCGTATTCGGTGTGTTGGCATAAGCGATGCCTTTTTGTGTCAAGGACGCAATGTCTGCTGCGTCGTATCCATGGCCGCTGCAGCCGATGTACTTCAGTGTAGGCGGATAATACTCCAGAGGTGCGCCTCGGAAGAGCTGGTGCTGGCTGTACGGACCGGCCTTGAGCCATCCCGTCCGGACAATGGCATTGATGGTGGAGTAGGGGCCTCCAGGCCGGAGCCGCTCGCAGAAGTCCTCCTCGGAAAGACAGTCATATTGGATAATATTGAACTTTTGTCTGATGCGTTGCCAGGTAGGTGTGCATTGGTCTGCGTGAACGCTGGAGAGGACGAGTAGGACTGTCGGCTTGGTGACGGATTCTCGGCTCACCAGACCTGCTACCTGAGGTCCAGATTCGCTGGCATTTCCAGGGTCCCCCATGGCGTCTTCTTTCGGATGGATCGAATTGACAATCGCCGTGAGAGCCAAGGAACCTGCAGAATGTGTTCAAATCTTTAGTCTTGTGTTGCGTCTTCATCCACCTTCACTCTTCGGGAAAACATACAGTGCCCTGCCAGCCAAAATACTAACGGCAATAATGCAATATGCCGCCGATAGCTTAGTTTACTGTCGACACGATAATTTTCAGATAAGCCGCCGGTACAACGCCGATCAATAGTTATGAGCACAGCATCCGGCCCCGGCCCGCCCGCCTATTACCTGAGATCTGTTATTAGTGACCCAATTAACGTAGATGTCCAGACCTATTCCAGTAAACACACCTGTGGACGGCCCATGAATCTATTTGAGGAAAGTCTACTGCATATTTGTATTATACCGTAATCACATGGAGCTCTACGCAGGAGATTAGACACATGGGCAGCGAACAACAAAGTCGATGCCGGAAACGACGAATATGGCTGAAAAGACATCTAACATGCATCCAGCTGTCGAGCTGCTGAGATCTCTCATCAACATCGACAGCACCAGCGAGAAGGAACTCGAGATCGGTCTCTTTCTAGAAAAGCATCTACAACAATTAGGATACACTGTCGAACGCATCGCCATAACGCCAGGATCTTCCCGACACAATGTCTACGCATACCTGGGGCAACAGAGAAAGGCGCGCGTCCTCATCACCTCGCATATGGATACCGTACCACCACACATCCCTTTTAGTATAGAAGGAGATCTCATCCGTGGTAGAGGCGCTTGTGATGATCTTGGGCCCTTGGTCGCACAGGTCTTTGCTGTCGAGGAGATGCGAGCAGAGGGTAGGATCAACGAGGATGGCGGGGACATTAGCTTTCTCTTTGTTGTGGGCGAGGAGAAAGGGGGTCCGGGCATGATCGCGGCGAACGAAATGGGATTGACATGGGAGACTGGAATCTTTGGTGAGCCTACGGAGGGTAAACTCGCGCAGGGACACAAGGGTCATGTTGTGTTCGAGCTGAGCGCGCAAGGAAAGGCTAGGTGAGTCCATCTCAAACGTTTCCCCCATCGACCGTGAGAGAGCCGTGATTGTCGTGTCTTTTTTTTTTTGTCAGTGGCTAACTATGTTTATCCGTTGAAGCCATTCTGGCTATCCTCACCTTGGAAAGAGCGCAACAACGGCGCTCATGCGCGCACTGAACGATCTTTCAGCAGTTGAATGGCCATCATCAGAACTTCTCGGGCCCACGACCTTCAACATCGGCAAGATTGAAGGCGGCGAGGGCTACAATATTGTTGCCGCATCTGCAAAAGCCCTGTGTGGTGTGCGGGTGGCTGCTGATGTTCAGGGAATCAAGAAGCAAATCTCGGACGTTGCAGCAGAACACCCGGATGTTCAGCTTGATATTCTTTTTCATACCCCGAAACTCTTCTTGACTGGGATGTTGAGGGCTTCGAAATAGCTCCTGTGGCGTACGGCACAGATGTTCCCAGGTTGAAGGGAGATCACAAGAAGGTGCTCTATGGTCCAGGGTCGATCTTGGTAGCTCACGGTAAAGATGAGTGCATCCGAGTGAGCGAGATACTGGAAAGTATACAAGGGTATAAGACACTCGTCTCGAAGGCTTTGCAATAAATAAAGGGGTAATTACAGCATCAAAGAGGTCCATAAAGATTGGTCTCTTCGCATCTCATGATTTCGAAGAGACCATTCCTGCTAGTGCGAATATCCCCATCTCTAGCAACCTTTCTTACTCGCTGGCAATCTCATTGATCATCTTGCTGAGGTTGTTAGATGCCCATATGACCAGTTTCACGACGACGCTGACGAACATCCGGAAGGCGCTCGCGAAGGAGACTACTCTGTGTGGCTGGCTGGAGTTCAACTATGTACTGAACAGGTAGCTCAAATGTCGGGACCCGGGGAGCTATTGATCCATGATACTCAACATTCAATCGCCCCAGGATACTTGATCACCTCCAACAGCCTCACAGCCAGCAGATGTGCCGACGTAGCGCTCATCTGCGTACGCAGCACCGACGAGCCCAGCAATGTGGGCACTCTTGTGGGACAAGTACTACGCTGTGCTGCAGAGAGCGCTGGGTGAGCCGCTCTACATCCATGCTCCAGGGCGTAACTACAAAGCCAGTATTACGGGGTACTCGGAGGGCAGCAGCATGACCGCGGGGGTGGATATGTAAGTTAGGCTTATTTCTAATTGTCTCGCATCCATGGCCTAGCCCAGCAGTGGACAGAAATTCTAACTAATGCATACTCTCGCTGCTAAGGGCTATATTTGTTACATGTAGCTCCAGCCAATGCCTAAGAACTCAAGTACTCGTGAGTAGGGAATCACCCGCAGGATATGCCAGATTATCCACCTTGCAACCTCCAGCCTGGCCGCTGCCACCATTGACAAGGTCAGCGCTGTCGTGATGCTCAGCAACCCAGGTCTAGTGTCTCCCTCCCCATGTCTCCCCCTTTCCTACCTTCTTAAAGCCCCGGACGACAGGAAGGTGGTACTTGTGTAAGCTGGCCCCCTCCCCTTCCCCCCTTCAATACATATCAACACTGCTGTTGTCCATATCAACTTGAGCAAGATCCTCAAGATAATTGTGCAATGAAGGCAATAACATCTGAAGCTTTGGTAATATTATCCTGTTTCTGTACCTAACAGATGCCCCAAGCCTTTTATAGTGGATCAGCTGTGAATTAATTTTTTACTATTGATTTTTTCCCACTTTCTTTATTGGAAGCTAAACGAATTGTAAAAAGGTGGAGAGGAGCAGGGGGAGGGAATAGAGAAAAAACCGAAAAGTGGAAGTGCAGACAAGCTTAGACATTTGAGCATATGGGATTGGTGATTTGGTAATGGCTAGCAGAGCCAGCTTCTGTTATATCAAGTGAACAAAATTGTATCAAGCATAAGAGATGTGATTACAGACTAATATATATAATCAACACAACTTGGTCCACCCAGACATTGCCAATTGCATATTCAGAACACATATATGACGAACTCACTCATAGTAAATACTTGAAATGTCTTAGTTATATAAATTATAATTCGCACATCTTTCGTTCGAAGCCTCTCTCTGCTAAGTTGGGTGTCACCATAGTACCCGCTTTTTATCACAGACAAGAGCAGTATCTAATGATCTTTTTCCCTTCAGCCAGACTCAACCTTGCCCATCTCAAGAACCAGCTTAATAATATCCTCCTTCCCATTCGCTGCAGCCCGGAAGAGCAGCGTCTGACCATATCTATTTTTCGCATTAATATCAGCCTTGCCTATCTCAAGAAGCAGCTTCACAATACTCTTATGCCCATTCTCTGCAGCTCGGAAGAGCGGCGTCTCATCATATTCACATTTCGAGTTAATATCAGCTTTGCCTGTCTCAAGAAGCAGCTTCACAATACCCTCATGCCCATTCGCTGCAGCTCGGTAGAGTGGCGTCTGATCAAACTCATTTTTTGAGTTAATATCAGCTTTGCCTGTCTCAAGAAGCAGCTTCACAATACCCTCATGCCCATTCGCTGCAGCCTGGAAGAGCGGCGTCTGATCATAATAATCTTTCGAGTTAATATCAGCTTTGCCTGTCTCAAGAAGCAGCTTCACAATACCCTCATGCCCATTCTCTGCAGCCAATAAGAGCGGCGTTTCATCATATCTATCTTTTGATTCAATATCAGCTTTGCCTGTCTCAAGAAGCAGCTTCACAATACCCTCATGCCCATTCCGTGCAGCCCATAAGAGCGGCGTCTGATCATATCTATCTTTCAAATTAATATCATCAATCTTGCCTGTCTCAAGAAGCAGCTTGACAATACCCTCATGTCTATTGTCTATAGCCCATGAGAGTGGTGTCTGGCCTCTGGAAACTGCAAATTTCCGCCCATGCTTTATCTGCATGAAGATATTGTCGTCTTTCGGAAGACTCAATTCCTGTTGCAAGATTGCTTCAGCTGCATCTTGATGTCCGTGAGCCAAGGCAGCGAGTAAGGGATACTGATATCGCTCTCCCTGGATTTTGATTCTTGGATCGTGTTGAAGTTGTGTACTTATCAGCCTTGCCCAGTTGCTCTCTGCGAGAAGATATAAAAGACTTGCGGCTGGCGTATAACGGCGGATTTCGTACTTTTCGACCACGTTACGAAGATTGATCCAAGCCCCGAGTGGAAATTCCTTCAGAAAGTTGCCTTGTGACAGCCCAACTGCTGCTTCATTGGCGTGATGGAACACCTGAAGAACAGCGTATTCAAGGAAGGGAAATCTTTCCGAAACCAACTGTCGCATCCTTTTCGCTTCGTCCGAAGATGCCTTTGGCAGTGCTACACCTGCGGGAAAACCAATCCTGGCCAAGTACCCAGGGACGTCGAGCCTGATATAGGTTTGGCAGCACTGTTTCAATTTGTCGTGGCTGGAACTTTGAATGTCTTCTCCGAGCTCAGGCCATAGGTCGCGGAGGCCACCATCCTTGACAAGAAAATCTCGCACGGATTCGTGGATGAACTGAACCGTTTTGTCTCCGGACCTGGTAACTTCTGCAAGTCCCTTCGAAGAGCTTAGGACAAATCGTCCCATGTCATCCGTGCTCTGATACTCCGAATCCCATTCGGCCAAGCTCTCTGGGGATATGCCGGACACAACCGCGAAGTAGAACTCTTCGCGCCTCAACGGCCGCTTTGCGTAGAGTATCCACTGAATGCACAGCAGCAGGTCGGCCATGTTCTCGGTGTCCCTCCTCAAAATGTCTTTGAACAAGTCGCTCAGCTGGTCAGGTATCTCTTGCAACCTTTTTTTCACTGCGAAAATCCGACCCCGTTCAAACTCCTTGTTGAGAATGTCGACGACAAGGACAGCCCACATAAAAACGCCAGCCGCCTTCTGAAGTATTTGGTCTCTGATCTCTGCAATGGGGCGGCCTTTCCCGGCTCTGAGGCGGCCTCGCACGTATTTATCCAAATCTTGTCCATGACCTAGTTGGTCTTCTAGGACCAGCTTTCGGCCATGCTGAATTGAGATGCAAGGGTAGTGACGACTGGAAAAGCAAACATAGAGGCTGATTCCGCTGTTGGCAGCACCATCTCCCAAGGCCTCGAAGAAGTCCACCATAGATCGTACTTGTTCCTCGTCACACTCATCAAGAGCATCAACAAAGCACGTCAAGCGCCGCTTATTGAGTCGGGCGATCGCGGAGGAGAAAAGATTTTGAAGCGTCTCCACATCCCACACCAAAGAGTTGTTCTGATTCCGAGCAAAGAGGTCGTCCAACACTTCCTGGAGATCCGGGAGCTTCTCCAGCAGCTGGAGTAGAAGGGATCGGTACATTCCAATGACTGTCTTTTCGAGAGTATCTCCTCTTGCGTTGAAGAAGAATGAGATGATGGCTGCATTATCAACCTTGTTCTGTTCTGCTTTTGCGAAAGCAAACTTCATCAAGGTCGACTTTCCTGAACCAGGCTTACCATTGATCCACAGAAAGCCGCGATGGCTGCCAAGCTTGTCGGGATCCAGCCAATCCAAGTAGTCAGGGTGTCTGAGCAGCCACTCGCATGTTTTGGTATAGGCCGTCCTGATGTTGGAGTGTCGGGAATCAAGTTGGTCAAATCTCAAAGAATTCAACAGAGACTCTCGGTGTTTTTGCAATTCTGCTAGTTCTATGGACATATTAGCGAAATGAAAAGCTCTCTGTGAGATTGTGTTGCTTACCAACAGCTGGGGTCTCGACAGCAGGTATAGCGTGAAGAAGAAGTTCCTTGGTATATGCTGCCGCTGTTGCAGCCGCATATCGTTGCCATTGTTTGCTTTTGTGCGAATCTGAATAGTCGCAAATTCCACGGACAACAAGGCACGGAAAATGGTCTGTCAACCCAGCCGCCTCCATCTCAAAACAAAGAATATTCAGATCCTGGGCCACCTTATCCCGTGTCTTCCCATGTTTCATGACCTGATTCCCAGAAGCAATGACTCCATAGTGGATCTCTGGGTTGTTGTTCCTTCGAACGTCTCGTGCCAGCAGCTTTGAGTGATCGCAGTGCTCGCAGTCCTCCGTCGATTGTTGGTGATCGTATGCGCTGTCGAATAACAAGTCTTCGAGCTCACCATAACGAGAATATGCGGTCATTCCCGGATTCCGTTGAAGCATGTGGGAGAGAAGAGCAGGAACCTCGCTAACCATTCGCTCGTGTCTTGCTCGTAGAACGGAGACGGCCGTCATCAGCTCGTGAGGGGGCTTGTATGGGGTGCTTGTCCGTTCAAAAGCACCATTGTGGACAGTCTTGCCGAAGTCGTATTGGATTACCCGGTCCCCCACGTCGATATCCCCAAGACGCACATCAGCCTTTCCAGGCACACCGCCGCCAATGCCAACCATGAATCCCATCCGTATGGAAGGGAAACTCCGCCGCATGTTGTTCGCCACGGTTGCCGCATTGTTGGTGCCATACTGGCCTGATGGAAGGCAGGCAATGATGATGTTGTGCATGCCAACGCTTCCGAAGGTATAGGTATTGCTGTCATTGGGATGGCCGCACGGGCTCTCATGAGTCTTGTCCAGCATAGCCTGCGCCGCGGCCAACTCAATGGGGAGTGCGCATATCCAGCCGAATATGTAGTCACTCGGCGAAAGCTTCTCCGGGATCCGGTTTGCTAGATGTGCACACCTGCAATCATAATTGCGGTTACCGTCCGGGTTCGAGCGCTTCGGGACAGGGGACAGCCGATCATCATCGACAAAGGCGCTGTCATGAGACCTCTTGCTATTGCTGGCGTTGTTCATGGTTGCTACACGGATGCCCTCAAGCTTAGGGGAGCTCGCAGCATCACGAGCTGCCCCTTCGTCAAGCCCACGTCACCGAGTTTGTTGATGTTGCTCAGTCGCGGAAATGGCCTGTGTAGAGGGGTGTCTCTAGCAGGGGAGAGCTGGGGATTTGAAGTCAGATGCATATGGGTGATCAATTTCAGACTGAAGCAATATTTGATCAGGGTGCGGGGTTGTTAAATGATGAGCGAGCCTGGGAGGTACACCTGGGGCGTTGGGAGGGGGCGATGCAATAAATGCAACATGCAGTCAGCAGCATAGCCTCCGTGACTCTGACCCCCAAGTGCTATGGACTTTCATTCTCATTGGGCACCGCGTCAGAAGGTGATGCGAGCTCCGACACCTGTTGTATCGGTCTAATACGCGCCATGGGGAGCTTGCGCCATCGCAAGGCTCCGTGGGACGTTGCAAAATATCCAGAACTTTCTCATCAATAGGGCTAAAGGCCTCTGCGGATTCCAAGAGATGTGCACATCTGGCACGGTGTATTGCGGCCCCTAGAGCTCACTTGATTACGCCTGTCTTGTAAATACTAAAACACGGTGCAGAAAGCCGGAAGTCAAGAGGGCGATGCGCTACGTGGCACCAGTGGCTTCGGTTGTTGACAGGCCTTTGCATACTTGAGCGTGATCGTGGATTTACCGCAGAGCAAATATAATTACTACGTACAGTTGTTTCCGCTGGATGGCTGCTGTGGCCCCTGCTGCGGTGCCGCCCCGTGCAAAGGGGGGGGGGCGATGGGCGGCCGGGGGCGGGGAAGGGGGGTGGTGCCCTCTGTGCTGTACATGAGTGAGTGGTACATGGGGTCTTTAGCATGGTGGGTTGCACACTGCAGCAGTAAGAGGATCGTCGGGCCAGATGTTGTGCAGCCGCTTTCAATTATGGCAGGATTCTCTCCGCTCTTGCGATAATACTATATCATTGTCATGCCTCGCACCGGCGCTCAGAGATGCTCCAGTGTAGATATCTACTATTGGAGAGACGGTATGTCCAATTTCCCACTATCCAATATACCTTATGATGTCTCGTCACCGAACGCTGAACCGCTATAAAGACGCAGGCAACCGCCACTTGCAGAAGCAAACAGCCTGCCCGGAGGATCTCACGGGCGGGCATGGACTGCCAGAAGGACCACCAAGAGACTTCAAAGTCCATGTCATGTTTGTTGGCCCTGCCCGTCGGTCCCGATGGATAGCTCACACGTCGTAGCGTTGCAAGAACAGATGACATCCAGGCGTGCCAGGGCTGCCGGCGATCCCTAACGGAGGCTTTCTCCATACCCGAGCTGTGGTGGTCCGCCTACCGCCGGAATCTGAACGGGTATTTTGGCTGCGAGGCGACACAGGACGGTGGATCCGTCAGGGCCACCAGTAGGCGCTCCAGTAGGCTCTTGATCGCTTATGATTTGGACTCACCATCCCAGGCACGTGGGCATTATTCGAGGTCAAGATGATCAGCAGCAGCCTTGACTACGAGTGGCTGAGGATCGACATCTTTACGCGCTGGCTGCGTTCCGCGAGACAGACGGCAATCCTGCTGTTCGACGTCCAGAAAACCGTCCTCGACCAACTGCTGGCGCTGATCGGCAACGTGGGCGCGGGCTGTCTTGATGACCCCTTTTGGGTGTATGCACCCGTCTTGGAGGCAGTCTTACGCCTTGAGGACTCCGCGGTGTGGGCGGTGCGCGACCAGGTCAGGGCTGTCGAGCGGGAGGTTCTATCCAGAGGCCCGCCCCGCCCGGCATACAGACACCTGCACGATCTAGCCCGGCACGCCATTCATGCAACAGAGGCATTGGACGTGGTGAATCAGACAATAGATCACATACTAGCGCGACACGCGGAATACTCAAGGCAAGAACCTGGCTGCCCTGCCGCATCAGGCCTCCATTCCCGCCTGCACTACGCCCAGACCGTGCTCGGCAGCCTGCGGCACCGGTCCATCTCCAACGAGAAGCGCCTTCAGAACGAGATTCAGCTTGCCTTCAACACTGTCGCGCAGCACGACGCAGGTACATCCGTGGAGATCAGCCGCGCGGCCCAGGTCGACAGCGCATCTATGAGGACCATCTCTGTTGTCACCCTGGCCTTGCTTCCGCCAACCTTCATATCTGCTGTATTTAGCATGTCCTTTTTCGACTACAGCGCCGGCGGGGACTGGACTGTGTCTGAAAAGTTTTGGATATATTGGGCATGTGCGATCCCAACTACCTTCGTCGCCCTTGGGGTGTGGCACTATTGGGATAAGGTCTCTGGCTCCTCCTTTCCGTCGCAGAAAGCATGAACGGTGACGAACTCCTACCTGGCCGTCTCTGATGTGTCCCCCTGTCAAAGAGCTCTCACAGCCATCACACAGCTCCTCTGAAAATGGGGAGATCTATCGATCGAGCACCACCACCAAACCACAAGACACGCACCGTTGAAGATTTCTCGGGGCGACCAACGAAGATTTCGAAGGCGGTTCAGACTAGGAGCTAAAGGAGGGCGACTGTCCGGGTTTGTCAGGTCTCCAGTCCCTCTGACCGCCAGCACAGCTCCTTCTCACCAAGAGCCCCAGTAAGTAAAGCGCTCCTGGGTCAGCACATAGCGGAGTCACCGTTGACGATCGTTACGTCTGCGGGCACTCGTTCGAAAGGATCAGGCCAAAGCATCTAAGAGGCTCAAGAAAGTCTCACCATATTAAGCGCAAAAGAGAGCGTGCTTGAGGCTCGACGATACCTTTACGCGAGGGACTTGTATCAGGATAGCGATGATTATCCGCCAAACAAGATTGCTACCTCACAAATGGTTGACTAGCTATAATGGTTTCAGCCAGCTAGACAACAAGGCAATTTCGTTATTATTTCAGACACATCAGACTTCTCAAATAGTAACGTCCCCAATAAAAAAAACAATAACGATTCTTATTCACTCTAGCTAAATCTCAATACATACAGATCGCTGTAGAAAGGCATGCGGACTCTGCGAATACTCGAGGGAAAACTTGCTTGAATGCTGGACAAACTCTCCCCGCTCCAATCCTTAACGCGGTCCTCCCGCGGCTTCTCCTCGCTGCGGTCCAACAAGAAAATATGCCTCACCACTCGCTAAGCTGTCATTGGGAAGAGGATATTTGCTCCGCAAGGTTCACACGAGTCTTCCAGGATCCCGTAGGCTACGCTCATTACACTGTAAAGTTCTCTTACGTGAACGAATCACCAAACATGCGGCTTCTAAGACGCCGAGACAAGAACAGCTAGCCCGTGGTGGATACACATTGCCCAGGTCCTTCACTATGTCACGTTGCCCTGGGCGAAATCAGACGTCGAGTAAGTACTCCAGCAACCATCCACCAGTGGTTTGCCCTTGTTTCGTTTAATCCTCATTGGTGGTGATACAGTGCACCTCACTACTCCACCAAAGGGATCACAGACTTGGAAGGATGCCATCTGGGGGATTTAATATATGATCTTGGCATGCGCTTCTGTTACACTGCCAAGATAAATCTCATGTCTTTTGATTCACCTTTTGCTCCTTCACATACGACAGCCCATCATTGCAAGTTCCGGACGACCCAATATAGGTGACTTGATGGTCATGCACCCCGTAATATCTGACAGGCAGCGCCCCTTTCACTACTCCCCCGCCTCGCTACGAGCCCGGGTACATCCTGCGCAAGAAATTACACCGAGGCAGAGGGCACTTGTCGACTGCTGGACTAACCTGATGGTGCACCTCGACCTTCAAGCCTTGCCCACACCCCCTCTCTTTTGATGATGTTTTCCAGACCCCGGATCTGGAGCCCTACAGGTATGGCCAGACTCCTAGACGGTACCTGGTGACCACGTTCAGTTTGGGATGGTAGCTGCTTGCACCAATTGCGTTTATGTACATGTCAAAAGCACCTTCGGCAATACTCAGAAGTATTCTAGGTCTAGAGAAAAATGCTATTCGTGGGAAAACAACCTTCTTCGACATGTCTCGTCTCTTGAGCTGGAGCAGGCCGCCAAAGCATACTGTCCAAATGCACCTGCAAAAGAGTTCGATGCTGCAATTACAGAGAGTTTGATTATAAAAGAATCGACATCTCCCGGGTTATATGATGTTACTTGAGCCATCAATCCAAGCCAATATCCTAAGCCCTCCCTCCCTCCCCCCCAAAAAAAGCTGAACTCCCTGGTTTCTATTGACAACATGCGCGGCCTCCTCCTCCAGCTCCTCGTAGGACTTCCGGCCGTATTGGCCTGCACGGACCCGGACTCAGATCCTTGTGCGTCTTATATGTCTGCCAACGGTGCGACTGCATCTGCTTTCTGTGCGACCTTCACCGAGTCAACTGTCACCGCGACGGCCGGGCTGCCAGCTTGGGCGAGCAATTGTTCAAACAAGCCCAGCGCAATCTCCAAGGAATGCAGCTGTTACTTCACAGGCACCGGTGTGGTCACAACCTCCTCTTCAGCAACCAAAACGACTGCAACGACTACTGTCAGTATCACAACGTCGACCGGCCCGGCCACCACGGCCACCAACACGTGTGGTGCGGCGGCTGTTGACGCGCTGGTTGGCTATGCTGCCGGCACAACGGGAGGCGGTAGTGGAGACGGCACTACAGTCACGACTTGTGCAGAGCTTGAAGATGCTGTAGCCGCCGGGGGCGTTATCAAGATCTCTGGGATCCTGGACGGATGCGACATTATTGACCTGGGCAGTGACACAACTGTGCTTGGTGTCGGATCCCAGTCCGGTCAGTATCAGTAGTCCATCCCCGTTGCTGACTTCCCGTGTGTATGAGCTGACTTGAAAACCCCTTCAGGTATGACAAATGGAGGTTTCCGTGTCAAGGAGCAGAGCAATGTGATCCTGCGCAACCTGTACATGCACGATGCTCCAGAGTCCAAGGACTTGATCGAGCTTCAGTATTCGACTTACGTCTGGATCGACCACTGCGATCTATCATCGGAGGGTCTGACTGGTGACAAAGATTATTATGATGGCTTGCTCGACATCACACATGTAGGAGACCCTGCGCAGCATCGAGAAGACTCCTCATTGATATCTCTCGTCTAGGCGACCGACTTTGTGACTGCATCGTGGAACAAATTTCATGACCACTGGAAGGTAGTTATGTCTCGTCCCAAGTTTGGAATTTCACCATGAACGATACGAGCTCACATTGCCATAAGGGTTCTCTGATCGGGCACTCCGATAACAACGCAGATGAGGACACGGGGCACCTCCGAGTCACATACCACCATAACTACTGGTCCGATGTGAACTCGAGACTCCCATCCATTCGTTTTGGTACTGGCCACTTCTACAGCTCCTGCTTTGAGAACAACCCGACATCCGGCATCAACTCGCGCATGGGTGCTCAAGTGCTTGCCGAGGAGAACTACTTCCTCAACACCGAACTCGCTATCGTAACCGATCTGGACAGCGACGAGGACGGATATGCTATTGACCGGAACAACATCTTCGTCAATAGCACCGAGGAGATCACACAGGTTGGCAGTTTGACACCGCCATACAGTTACACGTGAGTTCCCCAGAGGACAGGACTGAATGTTGATGTATGCTAAATTTGACGGAACCCAGTCTCGATCCCGCGTCATGCATCTGCGACTTGGTCACAGCTTATGCTGGAACTGGCATCGTTGGATAAGGTACCAGACAAGATGTCATCAGAATCGAGTGGAGTGGAAATTAGCTTTGAATTCTTTACACCCTTACTCCCAAACATTTCCGCCCTTTCAATGCATATTCTGGCTTTACTGGACTCTTTACTACTGACTCGCTGTGGTTAAAAAAATCGAGAATGAGATGATCAAATACTCTGGGAATGAATAGTCTTCATTGCTCTGCAATCAAATGTAGTATAACTCGAGCATCATCAAGCAAGCCTTGTGACTACTAGCCTTATGCGTGGATATAAATGCCAAGTTTGCAAATTTCTTAAACCAAAGGCTTGCAAAACTTCCGAGACTCTTTGTAACTTTACCCCATCCGCCTGCTTTGTAGAATAAGCTAAGCTGCTGTTTTCTACTGTTCCCTAGAGCTCTCTTTCTTATTTTATAAAGCTATATTCTGAAGGGTAATACTATTAGACAAATTTAAAAGTAGGAATCTAACACTGCATTCTTTCACCTTTTAACATCTCAGATCCAGAATAATTTGAAAAGGGGAAATATCATAACTCAGTCAACACAAGCTTACATAGTAAATCCTAATTACACCAAATTACCTACCATATATTACTTGAGCTTGCGAAATGCGAAGAGCTATCTGCATTACTACAGCGGCTTCACCTACAAGCTTTCGATGCTTTACAGGCAGGCCTTCTTGTCTTTTGAAAATTATAATCTCCAAAACACTTGTGCTCACATACTGATAGACCTCACAAGCTTCTGTCAGTTCTGCAAGATTGAAGCATCACAAACAGCATCGTAGTCAACATATCTTCGAAGCTCTGCTGAATCTTTGTTTGCTCACATGGTACCTATCGACGAAACTTTACACTCTCCCTGAGCTCCGAGTCCTGCCTCCTCCCCCGTGTCAAGCTTTGGTATGTCGTCAATATGGCGAGGAACTTCCCACAGACGACATATTTAATTTGAGCACCTGCCCTTCTTTTGATCAGGCATGTGATTTCCCAAACTCTCCCCAAGCCCTGATTGGAATTTTCTCAGGTGAACCTTTCACACACAAATACCACCATCAGCAAAGGGTGTCGGTCTACCCTCAGTTTCCTCCCGAACAAACGGCCGAGTTCTACGGGCATCCTGATTTGGAAGTCTTTCCCCTTCACAACCTCAACCGTCCCCCCTCGTTTATCCCAACTACGGAGCGCTGACCAGCCCAATCACCCTCAGCGAACGTATTTGTCCCATCAACACACTCTTTTTTCTCTCCTCCCACCCTACTCGAAGCTCGTGAAGATGTGTTTCTCCGAGTTCATCGGCTACACCTGCGGCCACACCTCCGTAGACGTCCTTCGTCCCTGCCCACTGACAACCCACTTCCATACGAACCCCGTCTGCACTCACCATGGCCGCCGTCCCATCCTCGCTCAGGAGATGTGCCCATCCTGCCAGCGTGTTCTCCACGGTCGAGCCGTGCTGATCCTCGAGTGGGAGCACCACTGGATGCACGAGCGTGGGGTGTGCGGCTGTACCGTCCTCTTCCCTGACCTGATCCGGCCTCGCATCGTGGGCCGTGGTCAACCTACGCAAGCCCTAGCGAGTCCGACTCCGCCAACGACACCAAGGTCGCCAAGCGCAAGGGCAAGGGGAAGAAGGGCAAGGGCAAGGGCAGGCGGGCCCGAAAGAATGCCAACAAGGACCAGGCTGGTCCCAGCAACATCGCCGCCGGGACCACACCCCGCGAGGAGCAGCACAAGTCTGCTGGCCCTTCGAAGAAGTCGTACGAGGGCGTTGACGCCGATGGGGTTCCCGTGAAGATCTCTTCCTTCTATGCAGTCGAGTGGGTGGACGAGCACCGCCAGCTGCACAATACAGGCACCTGCAAGTGCCCTGCCGACTTTTCCTTCTACCAGACTCCCGATGCCTACGACCTGGACGGCTTAACTCTGAAGGACAATCCAGTGGTTCCTGGCCGTAACGGACCCAACGAGTACTACGACTATACCGATCTCGATGGCCAGGGCTCTTCTTCTGGGCCCCAAGTGCAGCAGGGACAAAACGTCGCCGAGGGGGCTACCTCGAGCAATACCGAGCTGCAGCTGTACCAGCCTTCCACCCTTGTTCCACAGGTATGTCCCAACTCACCGACCATGAGGTTGGGCTCAGTCCGAAGATACTAACCCAGCCACCCACGCCCTCCCAGGGAGGCCAGGTCCGAGACGGCCAACCCGCGCGCTCTCCAGGCGCAATCTACCACGTCGACCCAGCCCGCTCCACAAACCCCCTCTATAACTACGCCTGCACCGAGGGCGCCAAGTTCAACCAGGTTGTCGATATCCAGCCTGTCGAGTACCCCAAGCCCCAGAACGCCCCGCTCCCGCTCGTGGGCCTGCCCATCGGCGCCGGACCAGAGGGCCCCCCGACCCTGCGCCACGTCGGCTCGTTCCACGACTGTGTGCTCCGCCGCCCTCGCATCCCCGCGTCTAGGGTCTATACGAGCGCGGGCGTCGTTTCCATGCTGCTGGCCGAGGCAAACGATACACGGGCCACGAGGCTGGCGCGCATTCTGCGCCGAAGCGCGTCGATCGGGTGTATTGCTGAGGTGGAGGCGGCGGAGCGTGGACGCCACCCTGCGGGCGAGCGGCCGGGATGGGATAATGGAAGCGCGTGGAGCGAGACTGACGAGTGCCAGCGCTGGGAGCCTGTGGTTGCTGACGATTCATATTGAACGTATGCTCCGTGAACACGGAATGTCGTTCCAACTCTCTGGTGGTGTTGGAGAGACGTTAGAGGGTCGAAATGGGTAGGTGATTAACCCTATAAGCATCTCTCTGCCTTGGGAATCGAAGAGACATTTGTTGACATGAGATCCAGTCTGTTCGAACAGGTAGGGCACTTTTGCCCTCAAGTCGACCGAAAGAAAAACCGCATTCACATCCCTCTGACGAGAATGCCTGCTTGGGGTCTGTCTCCGGTAGAAGTTTCCCAAGATATACCAGACACGTTCTGCCCGCTACTTGCTTAGGAGCTTGGTTCCTCTCGCGCGTGTCTCGCACCGAGAGAAATGATGCACCCAATTTCGCAACGTCACCCCTCCCACAAAGAGGGAAAAAATTGTGAAGGACAAGAATCGACCGTGCCCCTCGGGACCTTGATCGTCTTCATAATGAGCGAGTTCCTGCTTGGTTTTTTCCTACTCTTTCCAGCCTGGAATCTCGACAACACCACTGCACAGGACAGGCATTGGTTTCCCCAACTTACATGTCCACAGCAATCCAAGATCGAGAGCCCGGGTTTAGACGGAAGAGACGAGTCCGATCTCGTCATGGCCCTATTTCTTTTTCAGCAGTCTGCTCCAACGGCCAGTTGGTCCTAAGCAGAAGCAACCGAGGAAAAGGAGAAGGAGGTTTGGAAGCTCAGGACTTCGACATCAGGAACTGTGAATTGGACTTTGTTTACGCGACTCCGGTTCCCTGCGCTCGACAAAAAACAAAAGCGCGGGAGATAGTTAGGCAGTCTATCAATCAACTTGAGAAAATTTCTTTATTTTTCTTCCAATAATTCTTTTTGATAGCTTGCCCATGCCCCACTGCCGCCATCTACCTGTCAACCTCACCTAATAGAAGAGTTAGCAGATCTAGTTATCGAGGAGGACTCTCATTCATTGGGGGGAGACTTACCGAACACCAAATCCATGGTACCAATGATGGCCACCGCATCAGCCAGCAAGTGGCCCTTGGACACAGCGTCAAAACCACCCAGGTGAGCAAAGCCAGGCGCACGGATGTGCACACGGTACGGCCGCTCGCTGCCATCACTGACCACGTACACACCCATCTCGCCCTTTGGTGCCTCGATCGCCGAGTACGTATCACCGGGGGGCACAGCATATCCCTTGGTGTAGAGCAAGAAGTGGTGGATCAAAGCCTCCATGTTCTCCTTCATAGCGGCGCGGGGCGGTGGCGAGACCTTGTAGTCCTCGACACGGACGGGACCAGCAGGCATCTTGTTCAGGCACTGGTGAATGATGCGCAGGGACTGACGGAACTCTTCCATGCGGCAGAGGTATCGGTCGTAGCAGTCACCATTGACGCCAACGGGGACGTCAAATTCAACCTGGTCGTATGCATCGTAGGGAGAGGACTTGCGGATGTCCCATGGCACGCCGGAACCGCGGAGCATGACACCAGTGAAGGAGAGGTTGAGGGCCTCGGCGGCAGAGACAACTCCGACACCACGGAGACGGTCGATCCAGATACGGTTGTCCGTAAGCATTTCTTCGGTCTCGTCGATCCTGTCACCGAACTGGGTTGCCCACTGATAGATATCGTCGAGGAGGCCAACGGGAATATCTTGGTGAACGCCACCAGGGCGGACGTAGGCAGCGTGCAGGCGGGCACCGGAGACACGTTCATAGAATTCCTATCGCGGGAGCAACCTGATTAGCTCAACAGTCCACATCACAGGCCTTGATAGTCCTTTGCTCCCTCCGTGCGCCCCCCTGGTGGTCCTTACCATGAGCTTCTCTCGCTCCTCGAAGCCCCACAGGAAAGGCGTTAGAGCACCAACATCCATAGCGTGCGACAGGACCGACATGAGGTGGTTCAGCACCCGGGTGATCTCTCCAAACAGGGTCCGGATCCACTTGGCGCGCTCGGGGATCTCGACGTTCAGGAGCTTCTCGACGGCCAGCGCGAAGCACTGCTCGTTGGTCATCATAGAGACGTAGTCGAGGCGGTCGAAGTAGGGCAGGGCCTGCAGGTAGGTCTTGTACTCGCAGAGCTTCTCGGTGCCGCGATGCAGCAGGCCGACGTGGGGGTCGGCACGCACGATCTCCTCGCCGTTGAGTTCCAGGATAAGACGCAGCACGCCGTGGGCGGCAGGGTGCTGCGGGCCGAAGTTGACCGTGTAGTGCCGCACCTTTCGGCCTTCTATGGAGGCCTCGCGCGATGCCTCTGTGGTCCCCTCATGGCCCTGCAGCTGCTGCATGCGGTATGGGTCTCCGGCGGGCGCGAAGTTCTCGTCGACTGGGATCAGGACGGTGCCCCCTGGGGCTTGTGGTTGAGCATATCGGCGGAGGCTGGTCGTCGAGAAGGCGGCGGCGGCCGTGGCTCTTAATGCTATCGAGGGTGTCGACGGCGACGTGGTCGGTCGGATAGGGAGGGCGCAGGTTGGCCTCAGACACAGCCGCTTCGCCGAGCGGCCTGCTAACCTGTGCAGGGTGACCATCGTGTTTTCGTCCTGTTCGTTGAGCGGAGAGGTCGAGAAGCTGAAGGAGAGGTCGGAGGTTCTGGGTCCTCCCGCAGTATTCGGTGTCGGCCTCGTCGCTGGTGCCAATGGCGTGGGCTTGTCGATAGATGCTGTCGGTTGTGTGGGCGTCATTCAATCCAGAGAGTTGAGGCAAATTCGCGACCCACCCGCGCTACGCTCACTAAGCGGGAATCAGCGGGCAGCTGATTGGCTGGCATGTAGAGGCGGGTCGGGAACCTGCCCTTGGCCCTTCAACGTCTGCCATTGACAATATTACCAAAGCCCTTTAGCATCGTCACCCTCCTCCCTGGATTGTTACCTATTCAACAAACGGGGAAAATCAAGATCTGGAGGCAGATCAGATTACAGAATTATCCCGCTATCATGGCTCATGCTTCGGTCGTCCCACACACTGGCTGGTAGAGGAAAACTGGCAATATGTTCGAGCGACACACTTGGCATGATAGGATGCCGAGTGGTTGGGTGGACGCTGATGAAGACCAGGCAAGACCTGTTCATACTGACCATTGGAAAGTCTCAGTTCATAGTTGTTCCTCGTCCAATAACACTATTACAATCATTGCACAATGAACCTCATTGATTCAAAGTCTCCTAGCCCCCCATTCTCGAACGACTGGTATTTGGTGGACCCAGAGTTCGGTACTCAGTAAGGCTGGCAACTTCTTTCCTGCTCACGGATTGCCTCCCCCAACCAGTGGATCACTTTCAAGACTTAATCACCGCACAGCACCGTGTCTGCCATTCACGGCGCCCCTCGCCATTCGATACATATTCAAAGAGGTACATTCGAGACACAATCACTCCCAACGGTGACTTATTTACTCGGTCAGAGGGACATGCGTTAAGTTGTAATTGCATCATCTCGCAAGTCTGCAGAACCAAGGCCTTCGATTTCGTTTTCCTAAGACAACAGGCACTGGGGCATGAAACACAGCTCACCAATGAACACCACTACTCCGAATCTTCGCCAACTGCCCAAAATGTCCCTACGCGATCTCGTGATTCTCTCCGTTATCTCTACGGTCCAAGCGACCGCCGTTGCCTCTACTAGTGATGCGTATTTGGCGCTCAGTGACGATACGTCTGTCAGTACCCCTTCGATAGGAGGAGCCATCAGAGCACAGCTAATTGTCCCTTTCCTGGTATTCTAGGGCTAATTTTTCTTTGGATCTAGGACAAGGTCTGGTGCAACATTCAAGACTTCCAGCCAGCCAACTTCGGCTACAGTCAGGAGAATATCGACAGCCTCAATCATGGCACTTCGACTGTGTCATGGCAACCTGGTGGAGGCAAATGCCTACGAGTTGCCTGTCAGCATTCGTCAGGCATTTACCTCTGCAATGACAGCGAGCACGATATCACTATTGAGAATAGTCTCATTGCCAGCTACGCCTCAGAAATCCTACACAATGCCAGCTGTAGTTTGTACCCGGAGTCTGACAACCATCAGGTCCAAGGGCAGGCTTTTGACGTTGGCTTTTGGAATGTGATTGTCGGCATAGCTGATGGTGAGTCTTGTGACAGCTTGCTCAGTCATGGAAACAAAGGGGTTTGTGAACTTGTCAAGACTTTGAGCACGCCTAGCTACATCAGTAGGTTGGGAATCACTCATTGTATCCGAGATGAATAAATGCCCTTTCAGACACGAACGCCCACACAATAGTCCGTTACCAATACCGAGCGGGCTTTAGGCTTCACCTCTGGACTCCAGACCCTAGGACAAGACTGTGACATCCTGTTGAGAAATTATCGGGAGCAAATGATCTCCTTTGTAACTGATATTGGTACGGACCTCCTACATTGCACAATAGAAGCAGTCCACAGATAGGGAGGAAAAGATGGGCTCATCTTGTACGAGGGCCAGTGAGTTACTGACCCGGGGCCGTGCACAGCTCCACTAGCCAGCCAGCATCTAGATAGCTTCAGCCTTTCTGGCTGTTCGTTCAGTCTTTCATTCATTCTTTCTTTCTTTCCTTCGATAGCGTTCCCTCTGTCCAGTTCCTTTCCCATACATCTTGTTACATCTCAAGGACGAAGTGCTCAAGGTTCTGCTATTCCATGGAGGGGCAGGGATACCCCAGCTTTGGTCTCTGGTGGGGCACATCGTTATCTTATCAGCCAGAATTTCCAGAATTTCCAACTCGATCATCAAACTTGCGCGCCATTGTCTGCTCAAAACACAGCATGTGCTGCAGCAGCAACAACAACAATGGCACCCATAATAGTCCCAACCCAAGAGGAGCTTGATCGCCGAAAGGTGAGCACTTGGAGAGCCCAAAGATGACCCTATTTCCTGGTTAACTGACCCCTACCGCGCCCCGGCGCGCATGTGCAGGTCGTCGGCATCAACGCAGAAACCGTCACCAACGTGACCTCGACCGATTTCCCCGGCCACTACCCAGGCGAGGACCACTCCTGGGACGTCGACGTCTTCCGCTCGCAATTCAAGGTTGTCTTTCACTCCAACGGACAGCATGACGCGTCCTTCTCCCTCATCGGCCTCGATGCCTCCATCGCCAACGCGTTCCGACGCATCATGATCGCCGAGATGCCTACTCTCGCCATCGAGGACGTGTGGGTCAATAACAACACATCTGTCATCCAGGATGAGGTTCTGTGCCACCGCCTAGGCCTCATCCCCTTCAAGGCAACAAAGCTGGCATACACGAGTGGATGAAGTGGTACAAGAAGCCTGGTCCGGACGAAGAGCCCTTCGCTAATAGCATGGACTACAACACCGTCAAGCTCGAGCTGAATGTCGAATGCACGCGCAACCCCGGTGCAGCGCCAGACGAGAAGGACCCCAAGAAGCTGTTCAACCATGCCCACGTCTACGCCAGCGACCTCCAATTCGTTCCCGTCGGTCAGCAGGAAGAGTTCTTTTCTGGCACTGAGGTGATCCAGCCCGTGCACCCCGACATCCTCATCGCGAAGCTGCGGCCAGGCCAGGCCATTTCCCTGATGGCCCACATGCACAAGGGTATTGGCGCGGACCATGCCAAATTCTCGCCGGTCGCGACGGCCTCCTACCGCCTATTGCCGATCATCAACATCACCAAGCCTATTTACGGTGCGGATGCCGAGAAATTCCAAAATTGCTTTGCTGAGGGTGTGATCAGTTTGGAGAAGATCACCAAGAGCGATGCGCGGGCACACAAGGAGCTAAAGGGCCACGAGGGCGAGATGAAGGCGGTGGTAAAAGATCCAATGAAGGATACGGTGAGCAGGGAATGTTTGCGACACCCAGAGTTTGTGGACAAGGTCAAGCTGGGTCGGCAGAGAGATCATTTCATCTTCCAGATCGAGTCGACTGGCCAGTGGGATTCGGACGAGTTGTTCATGGAGACCGTCAAGTTGCTTAGGACCAAGTGTGAGCGGTTCGAGAAGCAGCTCACGTACATGGCGCGGTAGTAACCGGCTAGCACTCGAGCCTCTTTTCCCATCCCATTATCAAGCATTCTGGTCCGGCGTCAGGAGTACGAAAAGGAAGAACGTTTCTGGTCTATAGAAACTCTGAACTTGATTATCAATTTTCGTTCATTAGCTGTATGCTCTAGGCATTCGGGATAGACTATCCACAGCAATGGACCCCAAAAACTTGCTAAGCACGAAGAATGCTGCGTTGTTTAGCTCGTAGGTGATCTACTTATCGTCTATGTTCGTCGACTCCAGCATCGCGCCGAGACCTGGTATTTGAGACACTTTCCTCCTCTTTCCATCCTCCGGCGGACCTGACTCCGGAGACATAGGCCTCTCTCGCTTCTCCGATTCGGACGTCTGACGCCTTTCTCTCGACTTCATGCGAGCCTCCTAGACTTGCTTGAAGCGAAGAATGAACCGGAAGGTCGCCACGAATGCGGGATCTGTTACAGAGATTTCCCAACCACTCTCAAGTCCCAAGTCAATCAATGTCTTGGCCAGATTTGGCCTTGTCTGCTCTTCTAGGCTCTTGGGAGACTGCATATACAGTGTCTTGCCTTCTGCTCGGATCGATGGCCGCTTCAGCTGCGCCTCTGGCCGCTCTGCCAGCGTATCAATCAGGTCCTGTAGGGTCCACTTGGGACTCACATCCAGCGGCCGTGCAAGGGTACCGCAGACGGGACAGTCGTCTTTCTTCTCGTGCTTGAAGGTGTATGTGTAAATGCTCTCGTTGCCCGAGTACATCATGTAATTCTCCTCCATGCCGAGAGACGGAGCGCAAGAGCTTGCGATCTTCAGTGCCTCATTGCAGCAACTGGCGGCGACGATGGCATTGGTCGAGGCGATGGCGGGGATGATGTTTTTCACAACGCCTTGAGTTAGGGAATAGGTGACTCCTGGGATATCAAACTCTTGCGCCCGAGTCAGAGCTTTCTTGAACAACCAGGTGATGTGCTCCGGGTCGTCCTTGTCGAGCTTGGGAAACGGCTTCTCCTTGTCCCACGCAATGACATGCGCCCACTCAATACAGTGTTCGGGTTGTCGAGGTATCGTTGCGAGTGTGCAGAGGGGTACGGCTGCTCGCGGAGCGAACATATCCAGCTGGCATTCGATGCAAGACGTCACGGTGGGGAAGATGACCCTCGACTGGCCTTTGAAGCCTGCACGAATAGTCAGTTATGCCTTCTTGGCTATTGACCTGACCGACCGCTTCTTACCTTCCGTGCCTCCATCTATGAGCGGCTTGAGAGAGTCAGGGTTGTCCTCATCCACCATGTTGATCAGGGTTGCGTTGATCCACCTCCTCGCTTCTATACTGTCCAAGCCACAGACCACGATCGCGAACTGCATGTAAAAGTCCTCATCAAAGTCTTGTATGCGGTTATTGTGCGGTGTAATCTTGACTCCTTTCACTCTTCGTTCGACGAATCTCGCTGCGCATTCCGCTTTTGACTTGCCCACGTCATCTTCTCGAAAGAGGAACTGTCGATTAAGGTTCGAGATATCGATCGTGTCTGCCGCCAGTTTGTCAGTCCAGCACTGCTAACAAGCCAGGCGGCTGGCTAACCATACCCATGTCGATCACATGTATGTCCTTGAAGCCTGAAAGGGCCAGGTCCTTCAGTATCTCGCACCCAAGGCCACCGGCGCCGCTAGAATGGTTGTGAGAAGGCCGTCCGAGCTATACCCTGTGGCAAGAACGCTTACATGACCCTGATGGGACCTGGTCAGTAGCCTGCATCTAGTTCTGGTTCTCAAATTCTTACAGAATCTTCATGATGTCCATGGTTTCGGCCACAACGGCCCCGTCGAACGCTTCATCAGTGAAAGGGCCCTTCACCGTTCGTATCCTGTCGAGATACTGCCTGTAGAACGTTCGGTGTCAGTGCTGAGCAAGCGGTAGGGGGGATAGAGTGCTGCCGACCATCTTGAGATTGCTGCCATCTTCTTAGCAATGGGTACCCCCTTAGCTCTTCCCAGATATAACAAAGCCTAAGGGCAGAAGTTGGATTGGTGTCAGGAGAAAGAAAGTGCGTTGTCAGCGGAAGTCGGAGAGCAGGGAGGTGTTGTAGCTGTAGCTCTTATCAGTGATAAGCCCTACGCAGTGTCTAATACCCGCTGTAAATTGCTGCCTTCCCCACCCCTTCTTCAACTCATTCAGGTGGAAGTCACCAGTGTTCGAACCTGCCATTTTGTCTTTTTCACAGCACTCTTTCTTCTCTTCCCAGGCGTGCGACCAAGCTAGTGTCTCAAACTTGGCCTCACCATTCATGGAGAGACGTGCAGCAGCAAAGGAGCCAGGATTACCACCTGCACAAGACCCAACAAGATGGATAAGCTCATGAGCCCTGTGAGTAGCACATACTACAGGCCTAGTGGCGATGAGAAGCCTTCGGAGCAGATCAACCGGACCTTACTACAGGAAAGCCATACCACATCAAGCTTTGAAGCATCTTCTATAGAGGATGTCATCAAGGTACTGAAGAGTGAGCCTGATTATGATATCCTGATATCAGCACTCAGACTACTGAGTTGCGACAGTCAGAAGCTGGGAGGTTTCAACATTGGTTCACCTAGCCCCGCGGCTGCACAGGTTATCCAGATGTTGGTCACAGAGATTGTTCCAAACTATTGGGCCCTGCTCAAGGAATCATCCGTGGAAGAAGATGACAACACAGATCTGGACCTTTTGCTCAATGCCCTGAGAAACCTGACAGGGTTGAATGCAATCCTGCTCCGTATACGCAGTCATATACAGGAGAAGAGAGGCGAGGCTCCGGAAGCTAGGCGGTCAGACGTCTTGCTAAACCTCAGAATTGACCTCGAGGTTCTCAGCGCAGTCCTGCACGGACATGGCCGTGTCGTGGGCATCTGGACGGCGATTTCTGCTGGCGAAGCTCTTGTCAAACGACGCATCATGTCGAAGGACTTTGTCAACATTCTCGGTGGAGGGCGAATCGTATCGCTCTCAGCTGAGGCCGAGGCCCTCATTTCACGAGAAGATCAGAGCGAACTCATCTGGACCGCTGATGGTGTAGAATACTCGGGATGGCTTGCTCGCAACATCTTTGCCTGGTCGAAGGTGGCGCAGGAGCCCGAGGACAAAAAAAATGGCGGCAGATCTACTATCCAAAGCAATGCACTTGGGGTATTCCGGTATGATCAGAAAATCGATTTTCATGAACGATGCTAACATCCATCGCACAGAGACTGTCATCAAAATCATTATCTCGGAGCTAGTCAATGAAGACCAGGGGGATAAGTGCTTCCGGTCTATATTCGATCATCTCCCTTATTCGCAACAACGTACGACCTTGTTCGGCCTCTTGAAGTCTCTTTCCGACATTTACCTGAACGGATTGGGCGCCTCCGATGATCCTGCGGACCGAAGCATCATCTCAGCCGCAGCAGGTGTGGTAACACAACTTGCATATGAGCCCAAATGCAGGTCTCATCTGATCACCTGGTTGACGACTGCTACTGGAGCTGGACTTGGCGATGCTGTTGGCATCCGGCGTGCCATCCTCGCAGTCCTTGCTACCGACAAAGACGACATCATAACGGTCTTTGGCAAGAGCCTCAACCAGTTCGGCGACTACTTATACATCAGACACAGCCCCATGTTGCAGCAAGAAGTGCATGCACAGGTCCTCCTGCTGAGCGCTGGCTATTTGCAGAGACTCGCACCTCTCAAGCTAGCATTACAGGTCAGAGGTGGCACCTTCATGCAAATGATCTCCAAGAGACTTGAAGCCTCTCAAACCAGAGCCCGCTTGCTAGGTATGATCGTTGGCGAAGCACTCTCACAGCTGGTAGAGAAGGCCGACAAGAGGCTCGATTTTAAAATGGAAGAAACGAAGTCGGAAGAGGCCCTCTGGTATAAGAGTCTGGTTGGAGTGTCAGATGCTGTTGGCCCAACAGACCCGTTGAATTCAAGCTCGCGGCATACTCGGGATGGTCGAGCAAGACTTCGCAGACAGCCAAAGAAGTCTGTCCCAGCTCCCAAACCTGTTCTGTCGACTAGCACGGCAAAGGCTATTATCGAGGAGGTAGACTCCGATGAAGAGATGGAAGATGATCTAATACCACTGAAGAAGCCCGACGACGATGACGAAGACTCCGACGAAGATCCAGAGACAGTGAAAAGAGACGGACCAAAAGCCCCCGTCTACGTGCGAAGCCTCATCACATACCTACGAGACACCGAGAACTACGACCGTCAAAAGCTAGCTGTCACAACAGCGCCGACATTAATACGGCGGAAGATCAACTTTGGATCTGAAGTCAAGGAGCATGCTGAGGAGCTTGCGACGCTCTTGGTCGGACTTCATGACACATATGATATCGAGGATTTCGACGATCTGAGACTGCAGGGCATGATAGCAATTCTCGTGGCTCAGCCACAGAAAATGGGTCCGTGGTTCAGCAAAACCTTTTTCGATGGCGATTACTCGGTAGCGCAGAGAGTCTCCGTCCTCACCGTTCTCGGCCTCAGTGCTCGTGAGCTATCTGGGTTTATCACTTCGGAGTATGCATCAGCAGCGTCCTTCCCTTCTAAAATGCTACCTGAGCGCATGGAGAAGCTATATGTCGAAGATGTAACCTCCGGCAACCAGCTTCAGTCATCCTCAACCCTGAAGGCGCTGCCTCTCACTGCACTGGACTCAATCTCCAAGTCCCTCACGTCCGACTTCATGGCACCAATAGCAGCCGATGCTGCGGACACAGCAACCGGTCCAGACGTCCTGAAGCTCTCGACTTTCAGATCTCGTCTAGAGCAACAAAATATGGCTGTGTCAAAATCCAGTGGGAAGCCTCGCATTCGCGCCATCCCAAACACAACGGCTCAGCTCATCGCCACGTCGTTCTTCTTCCCTCTTACAGCCCGGTTCCAGTCGGCTGTTCATTCGAGCGCCGGCCGTGCACGAGGCATAATCTTCCAACCTGTCCTCCTCTCTCTCTACCTCAAGACTCTTGCCCTGCTCCTACATGCCGCGGGACCAAGCACCCTCGCCTTGCCAGACATGACCACCGAACTGTGGGCGATCCTACTTGGGAGCAGTGTTCGGGCGCATGCTGTGGGCGACCTGGGGGTGACGCACGCCATGCTTTTTGCGTTGCTGACGATGCTGGAGGTCAATGGCGACAGAATGAGGGATATCTGTCAAACTATGAGCGGAGAAGTGATTGAGACCCAGGAATGGGTTATACAGGTGTTTCATGGCATCAGGGGCGAAGACAGTAGTGGAGAAGAAGCGGAAGTCAAGGCATTGGCCGCAGGGTGTTTGGTGAGGCTCAATGAGGGCATGGAGAAGTATCGAATGCTACTGATGGGCGATATGATCGGGTGATCCGGGGACGACGGAGGCATGAGTTAAAGATTTGCCTGAGCCATGGGTTACACTGTAATTCCAGCACTGTAGGCAAATGTTCACAGATATATGCCACCCCTATTGTCCTAAGCCGTTCTGAAGAGCCACGATGCTGCATCTGCATCATGAAAACCAAGCCTGGTTGAAGCCAATATTTTATATCCTTTACCTCTTTATGCAATTAATTTATTAATTCTCTGCTTTCCTCCCGGGGGAGAGGGGGGCGGCGTAGGCCGTTGTTCCACCTTCTAGCCCTCGGCCGAAGCCGGCACCCCGGAAGCACTTACAAATCAACGGCAGGCAACAAAAAAAAAAAGATGAGCTCATAGAGCGCCCTCTCAGGCCATCTTTTCTTGCGACCGACGACTTCCTCGACAAACAATTCATTTCCACCTTCACTCTCGTTTTGCACCGACCAAAAATCAAAAATCAAAAATCCCGAGAACATGGCCTCGCCGATATCAACGCGTGAGTACGAGACACTCAATACCACCTCGAGGATCGCAGCTGACGGGCCCCGTCCAGCGATGCCAGCGGACAACGCTGCGCGATCTGCCGCGCCTGCGCCTGCGATCAATAACGACGCCGCCACTGTCGTCCCAAAGGTCAAGGTATGAGCTATCCTCCCGGCGCAATACAAGATCACATACTTTTGAATGGCAAGTGATATCAGTGCTGACCTGGACTCGCTGCTTTACCACTGCACAGCCCTGCTGCGTCTGCACGGACGAGAAATCGAGGCGGGACGAGTGCATGCTCTTCTCGAAAGCTGCCGACCCGGCCAAGGACTGCCAATCGACGATCGATCAATACCGGAGCTGTATGAAGGGCTTCGGCTTCGAGGTATAACGGCGTGACCGACTTCTAGGAAAGCCCTCGCGGTCGACGGGCGGCAGCGAGGAACCGACACTATACATTGCCAGAGATACAAAAGGGTTTTCAGGTCGGCCAAGGAAAGGGGGAAAAAAAAGGGAGGGGGGATATGCATTGTCACGGCGCAAATATATGATACCAAAGAAAGGAGTAGATAGAAGGTTTCCTTTCGCTCTCCACTCAACAAAACATACAGATCAACTAGCCGGCTCTCATACACAGTGGAATTCGGGCTGAATGATGACTCTGTCTTCCAATATATCGTCCTGGTGTGTCGAAACGCAACACGTCCATTGCGAACGCCCCGGTGCAGCAAAGGGTATCATCAACGCAAGAAATCAGTACGCGGCATCCTACATTTCGCCATGGACAGAACACTCTCCATTCCAAGCTCAGACGCTTCGCCGTGTCTCGTCAATTTTGCGGACCAAGGCAGTCAGTCGTAGATGGCGCCGTGTTGTTTAGCAACTACCACTTCCATCCATGTCGCATGGTCACAAAATCAGGTATCGATCCTCGCCTTCTTTACAGGGCGAGACTCGCCAAGGGCCTGAACCTCGTCCGGCACAGGAGTGGCAAGCGACTGCGCCTTCTCGAGCCGGTGCTGGTATGCTTTTTCCAGCATAGCGGCGAGATTTCGGCCCTCAAGCTGCAGGTCGGCGAGCTTCTCGCTGATGTGCTGGTCGATTCCGTCCCGTGCCTCGACCGCGGCCGTCAGGCGGTCGACCTGCTCCCTGCTTGATCGTGGCACTATAAGCGCTCCAGTCAGCACTCGTTAGCTAGACAGATAGACAGCGGGGTCTGCTCGCGAGCAGCTAACTAACAGCTTCTGCGTATGGCCCTCGAGGGTCTGTTCTATGTACCCGAGCAGATCGACAAGCTTCTTGTCGAGGTCTTGCTGCAGCTGAGCACGCTTCTTCTCACGGTCTTTGCGGATCTGATCACAAGAGAGACCGTCAGATGGGATCCCTCGGGAGGCTAGAGGAAGAGCAGACGCAATGACAGGGCCACGCTCAGAATCGTCAACATGGCGGCGATACCTTGTCTATCTCCTGCTTCGACTCGACCATCCTGTCCACACTGATCTCCTCCTCGCTGGACGAATCATTCTCAGCGGCGCGCTTGAGTGGGGCCATGTTGAACTTGAGGGGTTCCAGGGGTTGGTACAACGTAGCTGGGGCTCTTCCCACGAGGTCAATTTGTTTTATAGGTATGCAGGAGGTCGAATTGGTAAACGCAGGCTATGTGCTTCTAGACAGGGAGGGAACACACAGCCAAAGAGTTGCGCAATTTCAAGCATGTGAAGATACGAAATGTCAATCAAGATTAAGCAGCGGGCGGTGCTGCGGTGGCAGCCACCCCACTGCGGGCAGCGGAAGGACGGCTTGTGGGGGGCCTGGCCGCACCTGCCTAGCGTTGACCCTTGCCGCTAAAAATTTCGAAATTGTAAAGAGAGAAGAATCAACCAATTCCGAATCACAACTTGCCAACTCCAATCTTCACTTACAAGGCCGTCGTCCCCCTCTGCTCTTCCACCCATACAAGGTCACCACCGCCATCATGGGTCTCGCCGGTGCCAAGAAGTAAGACCAGCCCCTCCAGGTCCTTATCCCACTCACCCAAGAGGCTGGATGCTCACAAGATCTCTCCTCTCTTTAGCAAGCGCAAGTGGGCCAAGGACCCGAACAACACAGCCTGGTCCCGCAACACCGACACCTTTGGCCAAAAGATCCTGCGCTCCCAGGGCTGGGAGCCCGGCCAGTACCTGGGCGCTAGAGATGCCGGGCACGCCGAGTTCTACGGCGCCGCGAGCGCCGGCCACATCCGCGCCGTGCTCAAGGATGACAACATGGGCCTGGGTGCGAGGCGAAACCAGGGCGACGAGTGCACTGGCCTGGATGCCCTCCAGGAGCTGCTTGGCCGTCTGAACGGAAAGAGCGAGGAGTCTTTGGGCGTCGAGAGAAAGAAGCGAGAAGATGCCAAGGTGAATCGGTACCTAGAGAGGAAGTTGGGGACCGTCAGGTTTGTGCCTGGCGGAATGCTTGTCGGTGATAAGGTCCAGGCTCTAGTGGACGAGCTGAAGAAGGAGAAGGAGGCTGCTACTCTGGCCGGTGAGGGCAAGAAGGAGAAGAAGAGCAAGAAAAGAAAAGCCGAGGACGGCACAATAACAGACAAGAAAGAGAAGAAGTCCAAGAAGCGGAAGTCTGAAGACGAGGACGAGGATGGCTCAAAGTCCACAAGAAGAGACAAGAAAGAGAAGAAGCGGAAAGACAAGGAGGTCTCCATACCAGGCGAACCCGGATCCCGGGGCGATGAAGAAACGGCAAGGCCAGGAGATGAAAACGTGGACGCCTCAAGCCGAAAGAAATCCAAGAAGGACAAGAAGGAGAAGCGCAAGAAGGCTAAGGAAGACGACGATACAACTCCAGCTGAGGCATCAGACCTAAATACCAAGGAGAAGAAAAAGAGAAAGGCAGAGAAGAATGACGAGACCGACACGAGCAAGCCTACACCCTTTTCCACACAAACACCCACGCCCACCGCCAGCGGCACATCGACACCAGTATCTGATGTGCCACATCGACATCTCGCGCGGAGGAGATTCATAGCACAGAAGCGAGCTGCTGTGATGGATCCAGCAGCACTGAACCAGGTATGGCCCTTTAGCCCTCGAGCATGTCTCCATGCAACCTTCCCACTAACATCAGACCAGATCTTTATGATCAAAGCATGAGACTGTACGTCTCTATAGAGAGCGGTCTCCTTTTCTACCATGAGGTCTGCAACGTTCAGACCAACAGGCAGGATGCTACCATCTGCATCGAACAAGAATACATCTTCAATCAGGCCATGTATCTGAACCTCGTACACAGGGGTCTTGGGCGGTCTTGGGCGGTCTTGGGCGGCAACACTGCGATCAGAGGGAATGACATTCACCTGTCTAAACTGCCGTCTAGCCCTCTGATAGGGGATTAGATATTACCTTGACAAGCTCAGCCACTGCTGGGCTGTTTTCGAGACCGCCGCTGCGACTAGCCGAGTGACGTGCAGATGTCATATGTCCTCCAGAAACTGCGTCGACATGTACGACCGTCAACTTGTTGTTGTGTCTAGCACTTAGAACTCAAGCAACTCTAAATGGGGTCGAGATATATACATATGCACCATGCGGTGACATGCAATTGACGATTCTGCTATGGAGCATCGCATGGCAGCCGTCAAGGTCGCCCGGTCGAGTCTACAAGCGCATCACGACCAGACCAAATTGCAAATCTTGTTAAAAAACGATCTTGTGAATTGGATTTCATTTCTAGCTCAGAATATGCCAGTCCAATCAAGCCTTGCATCAATCTGTGGTGATAAGGGGAGGGGGGGGCCGGAACGCCATGAGAAATTCCCTAGATTTTGTGTCCCTTCCTCAGTCAATGCTCCCTGTCCTGGATTGCCCCGTCCGACTTTCCTCAGTGCTCCGTCCTTTTGATGATCCGGTGACCTCAAGTCCAATTGAACGCAAAACCAGCCAGCCAGCCTTGATACTCAATGAAACCGTTCTGTGTCGACTGCGAATGCCTCCATGCCTCACCCAAGATGTTACAAACACGAGATTCCCCGTACATCTTTCTCTTTTTCCTCTTGGTAATTGGTACATGCCTTCCTCTCAACCACTGACAGGATGTGTGCTACCAACGCCAGGACATCCGATTTGGTATTTCCTGTTTGCCAGAATGCCATTTGGACTCTGTTTGTTCAGCGTCTCTTCCCCCTCGGCATACCCACGAATTGCCATTTTGTTCATCCCTTTCTTCCCGAGATCAAAAGATCCCGTCCCAAGCACATCCCGCGTATGACAAAGGAGACCCTTGCTTAGAAGCATGCCAGTGTGAAAATCGTACACAAGTAGTCATGAGATCATGCCGTCAACACCGGCAGGATGTCCAAATGATCGCAGTGAAGGGGAGTCGTGTCATAGTACTGTTATGCCTTTCCGTGACTCCCATGAGGGTGCCAGTGTCTGTGCAGCGTTCTCGTTGAGCCGTGTTCTGCCACCCACTGATGATGGTGGAGCAGTCCTCGTGGTGCTTGTTTCGTCAACATCGTACAATGCTCGTCGTGGTGTTTGGTGATTGCTAAGGAAGCCTTCAGTCCATGTAGAAATCACCCTTGAGGATTCTCTCCTGGAAGTGGTCAGGCTTGGGGCGAGGATCACCGCGGGGGGATCGGGCCTTGGGGGCCTGGGCAGGAGGTGCTGGCATCTCGGAGATAGATCTGGCACGGTCATGGGCACCGGGAGAGGTCATGCCGGGGCGAGGCGGCGAGCCAGTGAGGCCGGAGGCGAACGAGAACGAGGGGCGGGGCCCCGTGGCGACGGAGCTCTCGGCGCGAGACCTAAGCTGCTCTGACCAGTTGAAACCCTGGTCTATACGAGTAGTGGAGAACAAGTCAGAAGTGGCTCTAGGACGAGTGCGGGGTGTTGCAGTCGAGTTGGCATTGGCGCCAGTGCTGCCTGGCTGTGCCTGCGCTGTAGAGGAAGTGATGGACTTCCAAGACGGCGCAGAAGCCGAGGCAGACGCGGGCGCAGCGCTGCCAGGAGGAGTCGGGGCCACAGCATCGATGCCCCGCCGGTCCTCAGAGGGAGAAGCTGTATAAGGAGACTGAGCGGTGTGCCTACCATTGCCTGATCCAGGGCTAGAGCCGCCAGGGCGACGCATGGCAGCTGCGGTGCCAAAGCTCACGCGGCGATTGAAAGGACTGACTGGAGCGGTACGGGAGGCGTAGGGAGAGTCCTCCTCCTCGATGGCATTCTCATCCCAGTCGGAGTTGGTGGACATGCTGGCCCGCCGGGCCAGGCTAGAGGCGCTGGTGGGCGATGTTCCAGTGATGCCTAGTGTGGCGGTGGTGGACAGCGACAGTCTCCGGCGCTGCTGCTCTTGGATGGCGGCAGCAGTCATGGCACTGGGGAAGACGGGAGTGCCAGCAGCAGTAGCGACGGAGTTGCTCCTGGTGAAGAGCTGGGAGAAGGGGTTGCTGGTGCTGAGGGATCCACGGCGGTTGCGCTGCATATCGGCGGGTGGAGGCGAAGGCGGCTTGGTGTTGTTGTTGTTGTTATTGCTGGAGCTGGAGTTGTCTGAAGACATGATGAGAAGAGTCGGAGCCCAGGCGGCTCGAGGGAGAATGTTATTTAAACAGGCCGGTGTGGGTGCAGAGAATACGAGATGGGGGACGTGTCCGAAGTCTAGAAGCAACTGTGAACCCCGATGGGACGATTGCCTGGTATGATCCTCCGGGGTATGGTTCGAGTGTTGTGCGACGTCGGAAGCAGAGTGAGTGGAGGTGAAACGTCACGGTGGTGAGGTGTGCTGAAAGCTAGCACAACTTCCAGAAGCCCAATTTATCCAGGTAGTACTGGGCCACAGGGTCGAATGATGGTACCAAAGCAGCCTTGAGGGCGGGGGGAGGGGGGGACGACTCAGGGGGATCCCTTGGGCTTGGTGCTGTGGATAGCAGGCTGGCCTGGAGTGGGCCCTCGAGGTGGTGCTGGCTGAGCCAGGGACACTGCCGAAGTCCCTCTGGTGAGGTGAGAGGAGAGACACAGGCGGGAGGGATGCTCCGATATTCTGGCGCCGCCGCTGTGCTTTGTTCCCGTTATCGAATGATGACAGGCAATCGCGGCACAGAAGACACGGGACGACTGCGCCGCTCGATCTCGACTCAGCCAAACGGCTTGGAGTCTTGCGTACAGAGCGATGGAAGGGAGGAAAGCTGGTCTGCCGATCAGCTGAGGATTCGCCCGGACGAAACAGCAGCGTTCCAGTGCAGGGCCCGTTTTTAGGGGGGTTAGATCAATGATGAATAGTCGACAGTGGGTAATGAGATAGATCTCTTGAGTCGCGCTTGTTCTCGTAAGATGAGGACCGCTCTTTGCGATTAGGGTGATGCAGACTATCGTGGCCTGCAGGGCTCAAAGCAGAGAGGAGCGAGCAGTAGCCAGGTGGGACTGATCTGGAGGAGGCAGCAAGGACACGTCGAAGGTGGATGTTTTTCTGCCCCCCAATGCTGCGCTGCGATGCGTGTGGGTGGGGTGCGGAATGCAGTGTTTCGTGTCCGGAGGTTCCGGCCAGAATCCTTTGGCATGTGCTCGTCTGCTTGGAATTCAAAAGTTGCTGGAGGTTGTAGGGGAAAGAGGCGGCGTGTCCCTCCTCTTATCTACGGACAAGTGATGAGATTGTTGTGACGACCAAGTGCCAAGCTGGAGAACGAGGTTGCTTCTGAATCAGAGACAGTCCTAATGCCCGATGCCGGTTGCAGTGGCGAATATATTCGCTGGCGCGCAGACAGAGTGGACGTGTTTTAGTTGAGGAGAAGAAGAAAGCTCTGGACAAACACTAGGTGAAAAGTTAAAAAAAGAAGAAGAAGAAAAGGAGGGTTGAAAGAAGGAGGACTGGTCGGTCTGCTTTCGTGCTTTGGGTAATGTTGATTGATGTGACTGTTTAGAATTCATCTGAAATGGCAGTGGGCCGCCTGGCGGGTGGTGATAGTACCTGAGCAGAGCCAGAGCGGGTGAAGGTCAGCAGGGGCTGACGTATTCCCAGTCCCGGCCAATAGGGCATGCGCATTGAGCAAGGGAGGGTCCACCCCGTCCGTGCATCTGGGGTAGCTTGGGTAGGAGCCCACCACTGCCCGCCTAGGCAGCTGGCGCTAACCGTAGATTGACCCATATTTCTTATGTCATAAAGCCGTCCTGCACCGCTCTGGCCAATCAGCAACATTGCGGGGTAGAGATCGATAAGGGGGATCAAAGAGGAAGGAACGGCAAGGGGGGCCGTAGGCTCGCTAGCACAGTATTCTGCAGCAGTAGCTTGCTGGGCGATAGTCCTCCCCACGCCACCGACCTGCCCGTCTACCCACTGATTTTCCTGGCCCCTTTTGATCTCATTCATCAATCGGGCACCATGTCTTAACATCAAACCCCTGATCTTCCCAGCATTTTTGTCATATCTGTGTTCTCGCCTCCCTCTGACCTCCCCCCGAAAAACCCTTGATGATCTTTACCCACCAGCCTTCCTGCATACGTAACTTGGGTGGTACGCAAGACGGACACCGGCAGACTAGCCAGGGGGGGGGGCGCCAGCAGCATTACGAGAGAAGATCACAAACCGTTGCAGCATCCAACCGCCCAACCGGCTTGCCGTTGTTACCGAGCGAGCTCTCATACATAGTACGTCCGTACATGCCCACTAGGCACGTGCTAGATTCCACACCTCTTCTTCATCACAGCCCCCGTCTCTTTCCCTTACCCCCCCCCTCCGGGTGATTCCCAATCTCTCATCAGCTATATGACCTGCGAGTGTCGATCAGGCAAAGTCTACCAAGCCTACGTATCCGCCCAGTGGGCTCGCTTTCTGTGGTTCGATAGCAATAGCGCCTTGGAAAGACAAACTCTATTGGCACCTACGCCAAATCTAGTGTAATTCTGGCCCTCATCAAGTTCTCCCCTCTACTACGGCACAGTATTGTTGTCGGTGGAGGCCATGCTACCGTAGTACCGCAGTACTAGACGGTACGACATCCCATGCCCGGGTGTGTACCCCGAGTCGCGTGAGTCGTGGCAGCGCAGGATGACCACCACAATGCACTCTTACCGCTTGCGTCTGCTACCTCGCGCCCAGCCGCATGCATCCTACGTGCAGTAGTCCTACAACTCTACTTCCTAGCCTGCGTGTCAGGAAAGCTCAAGCGCCCTCCGTCGTGGGAGGGTGCCACCCTTGTTCTGCCCGTTTCTTCCAATCACCATCGCATACGTGGGCTACAGCAGCAGGGGACATACGATATGTCTCAGAGCTATTCGACTCGACCAGACAGAAGAAGATGGTGTCCGCTACCCACAGTCCCTCTGGAAGCAGTGGGGAACGAGCCCAAAGCCCCAGTCAGTCCCGACCCCATCTCGACAGGACCGTGGCTAATGATCCTGCTCCCCTCAGAGTGAGGGCAGCTCGAAGGATCTGCCAACTGGCCATCCTTCCTGGACAGATCAGCACAGAGCCTGCGTTGTCAGCGATGCACGTCAGATAATGCCACAGAAGCCAGAGTGCGATGATCTTGCCTCTGCTGTTCGCAATCGGCTCAGCATGAGGGTGAGATGCCGCGCTCCACAGCTTGCCAAATCTTCATGAGCAGCAAGCGCCGAAAGAGTGTTAGACTACCAGACATGGTCGCAGGACGCTGTCTAGAAGACGTGCTAACAAAACTTATTGCTCCTATTCGTCACATCATTCAGGCAGCCAGGCTTGCCGGGACATCTCTGGCTGGTTTCATGGGAGCCGGGAGCCACAGGGAGCAGAATATCTGGGTGTCTCCGCCTTCAGTACTACAACGGGAGGTCACTGGCCTGCCATGGCAGCGGCCCCGGTGGAACTCTACCAATCTAAGCACCACACATCCCCCGCACCAACTTTCGATTCTCCATCGCCAGGCCCCGAAAATGACCAGATGCCTTCATGCCAGTACCTGTCCTTCCCTGTCATCGTCCCTAGGAGCAGTCCAGAGGTCTCACTATGAGTAACACAAGTCTCAAATCTGAGCACAACAGTCTTTACCGGTCCCTATATGCTGACCCGTCTAAGGTGGTCTAGAACGGCCGCGCTCGCACCACCTCAACAACCTACCAGGCAATCTGATACACAAGTCGTGCGTTTGGCTTTTGCGTTTGGCTTTTGCATGTCTTGCTCGACTGAGTGCATGGCAAAGTGTGTGTGGCACGGTTGCTCATCCTGTTTCGGGTGAGAACCTTTTCCCGAGTAGTGACATTTGCTTGGCGTCCCAATGAAGCGTGGGCAGGACGTCGCCTCGATGGCACTCTGGGAAAGCCGAGTCCCGGGCATTTGCCTGTGTTAGGTGACCAGTCACTCGCATAGAGATGTCCTTGGAGATCCTGCCCGGCATGTGAAGAAGCATTCGCTGATTTGTCAAGGTTGGCTTCGGTAGTGGCGTCGAGGAAGGCCCTCCTTTGAGTTCTCGGCGACTGCACTTACTCGCCTGCCTCTTGAGCCAACCTTTGCTGTTCAGTGGTTCGGACCTTGGAGAGGCATACGCACCAGGGATGGTCCAGTTACTGCGTTCCTGGTAACCCGGGGTCGCCTGTCCTGCCAGCGTGAAGAGACGTTGAGTTTCCAAATTACCTTTTCTCTTCTCCCTTGTCCCCTGATCCGTATAGTCCTATCAGCTCCGTGGGGACGAGGAAGGTGGCATTCTGTTTGCCTTGCCAATGAGGCTGATCGGCGTAGTAAGCGAGGAGCTGCAGAATACATACCTCTGCGCGGGTTCATCCCCGTGGTGTCGGGCCTCGAAATGGTAACGCCATTGGCCCGTCATCTTGCGATGGCCTGGCAAGGCTGCGTAATACCACAATTGACGCAGACTGCCTATACTAGCAATTCATCAGTTGGGGTGCCGAAAGTGAAAAGACAACGTGGCAAATGCCACATTAAGCAGATCGTATTTCTAAAAGACAATACGAACTTCCTAAAGGGGAAGCAACACATCCCGTTCAAGCGCGTCTGCTATATTCTTGCAGCGATCACTATCTCTTGGGCGTAAACTCGTTGATTCGGTACTTTGCCATCTAACAGAAGGTGTATCAATGATATCCTCAAATCCGTGCTGAGCCTGGACAATCGGTCTCAGATGCAATATCGAAAGGCCTTTTGCATACCTTTTGGTGTTCTCTAAGGAGCACTTCAGCCATATTATCATGTTGGCTTAGCTTTGCATTTCTACTTCGAAGACCAGCTACTTATGAAATGAAATAGTCTATGCTATTGCCTTTCACGTCATAGAATAATATTGATCCAGTGAGCGCTAGACTACGGCTCAACAAGCTGTCTTTTCAGACACTGTGATCTAGAATTGAGATAGGTTCACATATGAACGAAAGTGAGGCGGTTGGATCAATATGATATTGGGCATTGAGTTACCGGGCTCGTTCGGAGAGGCTAAACTGAGTATAGATTTGCTTCTTTACAAGTTGCTATTTGGTATTAATACTGCTGTTGAAGAGACGAAAGGAGATCGATGTGACTATTTAGATCACACCCAGGGCTGCAGTGTTTCCGGTCCGTGACGAACGTCTGCAGGTCAAACAAAATTATTCGTTAATGGTGAAGCGTCTTTTGAGCATAACCTACGGCAGCATGATTGATCGAGATCCCGACCAACTTCTCAGTCTGGTACGGCGAGGAACATCTCAGCCCTCCAGGGCAAATATACACAGAACCCACGTCAGCCATCCCCGACATTGAAGAATTGATACTCAAATCCCGGGCCATTCATGACCTTTCGCCACCAACCGTGTGGTGGTTGCTCATGCTGATCAACGTCTTGTCGGAGACAACCTTGATGCCCCGAGACCAGGCCATGTCGGAGTGCCCGTGTACGACGTCTCATCGCAGTAGTTGCCAAGGGTGACTCAAGAGTCTCTGGACTCCGCCAGGAGAAATCCAGATGTTTGGATGTGGCCAAGACTGGTATATGTTGGTGCTTGAGCCTCATAATCCTTCCTTCGGTCTTTCCGTTATTACTCATAATTAAGTCAAGTGCGTTATCGCCTGAGAAGCCTCTTTTCCTCGAGTATCACGCAGTAAAGCCTCTGCACTTAGTACCTGGGTAATTAATTGTTGGTTCCGTTTTGTGCCTGTGTTGTCCAGAAAAGCAAAAAAAGCTAGATGTTGTCTCTTACGGAGTACACGGGGCTTCTATGCACACACAGAGAACAATGCCTTGTGATTTCAACGCGCAGGCAACCAGAGAATAGTCGAGATTGGGTGATGACAATACAATCAACTCGAAGGCCTGCGAGGGCATTCCCTAATTTACTTTTATCTGTGTACGCACCTTTTCTGAAAGCATGTAAGGAAACCAAATTGTGATGGAAGCCACCTTAGATGACCTCAATAAACATTCATTGCAGGTTATGTCCCCGCTGGTTGTCTTTGATCATGCCTTTTACGAAAACGGGCGCATTGCCAATTATTTGTGCTCAAGGGAAAATGACATTTCCTGCTCGTTTTTCCAAACCTAAAAGGGTAACTAAGCACTCAAGCGAGTAAGCTATCCAGAGAGCATGAATTGCCTACTTCGTATGGACATCCAGTCGAATTTCCATACTGGTTCTTACGCCCGTATGCACCTCAGCGCAAGCCAACAACCAAAAAGCCCAGCGTCACTGACGCTTGCTTGCTACTTATCAAATCTGGTGGACAAGTAGCAGGTACCCATTTAGCATATTATCCTCGAGCTCCTTCGAAGAATGAAATACCTGCTTTTTAAATAAGAAACTCTAGAATATAGAAGCGTTTAGGGAAACTGTATTCAACTAACAGGATTGAATGGGAAAATTCACGATCAAGACATTCAACAATCTGGTAAGAACGCGTCTCACTTTATCCAACATCTTCTTACTCTGCGGGGCCAGAAGGAGAAAACTCGTTGTCAAGCCCTCTGGTATATATCTGAGTGATATCCCATGTGGAGCAAAACCACGCGTTATATGCTACGACTATCCATCAGTCTTCGAATCACTTAATCACCACGGTAGCCTCAGCACGTCGCAGATCTTACTTCCAGCACAGGATACACTGATCGAATGTTCTCGCGATGTCGTGCCCGAGAGTTCATGAATTATTCAGCAGAATATAAACGACGGTATTTGATTGTGTCTACCTATCCCTCCCATAAGACTCCATCCTCACTCAGTATGATCCATGCTGCAAGCCTTTCTGATAATCGCAAATCTGAATCCACGCCTCCTTCTCCGTGCCAATGACCGTCCACTAGCAAACAAGAAAACTCCTTGCCATGCTATGCCATCCTCTCCTTTGCTATGCCATCTAAGACTCTCTTCGAAGGGCTGATATGAACGTCGTGGAAGAGTAGCGAGCGAGCACAAGAAACGCCCCGATACGAAGAGTTTGTGGGCGCAAAGAGAAAATTTCTATAGATTGCGTAGCTTGAGGATGCTGTTTTGCTTTCTCGCAAAAGAATCGGAAAAGCCGTGAGAGAAGAGGGAAGTTTGTTGTAGGAAGTACAAGTGCCCTTGCAGCAGATGACAAAGACTCGAAACTTTGTCCAAGAACGATAGCCTCAAAAAGCGCATCTCGGTCGAGTCTCAATTCGGAACAAAGATATTTGTCGGTCTGTCTAGCCAGTGGTCGTTCCATATTACTGTTGATCGAGCATTAGCAGGAAGCTTTCTTAGTCCTGTAATCATAAGGCGGATCTGTGCAGACGTCGAACAGTGCCAAATGAAATTGGAAAAGAAAATGTCTTGATTGTGTGTATGGGGGTAGGCAAGGGGAAAAGGAAGGCTGACGCAACCAAATGCCGTGGCAGGATCTAAAGAACATTCGTGCTAGTGACGGAATTAGAACTTCAGGCCTTCTCTTTTCCCTTGCCCTCGACTGCTGGCAAAGAAGCATCGCCTGCAGCCTCCTCGGTAGATATATCGGCCATACGACGGGTCGGAGAGTCCAGAGGATCAGGCACGCGCTCAGCAGACGCCGCGACCGATGGATCTCTCGTGCGCGAACCCTCGCCAGGACCAGTCACCTCGGAGCTGGCGTACTCGGATGGCTCGCCTGTGGAGGTCTCCTTGAAGAAGCAGGATCCATCTGGCAGCATCCCGCTGCCTGGGAAGATCGACTCGCCTGGGGACGGGCGTGGAGAGAGGTTCTGCGGGGACGTGGGCACAGAATAGGAGCGGAATGGAGGGTGCGGTAGGAATGGGTACGGCTGCCTTGAGATGTGGGACCACCAGGCAGCGCTGCCGGAGGGAGCGTTGGGATCAGGTAAGACGGAAGCTTCTGGGGCTGCTGCGGTGAACGGGTCCTCGAGACTGGTAGACTGCTTCTTGACGGTGGAAGTTCCAGCGGAAGTGGAGGGACTGGAGACGTCGGTAGGAGTCGAGGGAGTATCAGCCCTCTTCTTCTCCTTCGCCTCTGCAGCAACCTGCTCAGGAGACTTTTCCTTGCCCTTGCCGTTCTTGCTAGAAGACGGGGGCGTAGGCTCGACGAGGCCAGCAGGATAATTCTTGCCCTTCTTGCGAGGGAGGCTGAGGCGTGGGCTCTACCAGACCGGTGGGGTAATTCTTGCTGCCAGAACGACCAGAACTACCAAAGCCAGAGCCAGAAGCGATGGTACCATCAGGATTCTTGATAGGGATAGCCTTGGACACCCTGCGGCCGACGGGAGCGGGGGGAGGCGAGGCGGGGGGAGGCGAAGGTAGGTTCTCGAGCTCTCGCTCGGGAAACATGAGGTCGTCGGAGGGCTGCCAGCCATCACCGCGGTACTTGGTCCAAAGGACAGACATGTGCTCGAAACCCGTCATGATGACATGGCTTCGTTTGCAAATGCCTGCCTGGGAAAGCCATTCTGTGAAGATGTCTCTGTCAATATATACCATCTCTTTCTACAAGACGAACGAACAGAGCCTGTGTTATTCAAAGAACTTACTGTGATCAGCAACCACACGCACGCGCAACATTCCCCACAACTGCGCATATCTGACCCGCCAGCCTGGGTTCTGGAGGATCAGCGGGAAGCAGACAGCCATCAGCTTGCCCATGACGATGCGCAGGGCGCGGATGCGCCACTGGTCGGGCTCGGTGTACGTCATGAGCAGGGCACGACGGAGGAAGAACTCAAACTGGTCGAGGTTCATGAAGCGGAGCATGGGCGCGACCTTGCGAAGCTCCTCGGTCGCGGTGTCGATCTGGGTCAGGGTGTGGTCCATCATGGGACGGCAGAGACACGAGGTCCCTGCCAGGAAGTTGGCGACGGCGTGCACAATGGGCATCGTGTTCATGGGGTTCTTGGGATCAAAGTCGCCTCCCTCGAAGTCTATCATGAATGCTATCATCAGTTCTCCTGTGTGCCCAAAAGAAAGAAGAAGAAAAAAAAGGAAGAAGGAGGAGAAGGAGAAGGGTAATAACATCAATGTTCCAAAACTGACCCTCTATGTACATGTAGTGGAGGACAGCGCTGAGAGATCCGGCGTCCCAGTTGTCGAGGTTCCACTCGACGGGCTTTCCCTGGAAGACAGTATCAGTACTAGGTGGGTAGGCTCTCGTGGGTTTGTTATACGTCGTTCGAAGGAGCAGTCAAGGCGGTGGAAAGCCAACTTACATCCTCTGCCTCAGGAGGGAGGTACTTCTCCATGTACTCTGACATCTCCACGAGGATGTGTCGATGCACCATCCAGCGCAGGCCCTTGCATCGAATGATGATGTCGGCACCGTCTGGCTTGTCCCAGAGGCTGGGGGAGGAGAACAAAGCGTTAGCAAACATTCTCCAGAAGTGCAGATACCACGACGCGCTAAGCCTTTGGGAAATTCGGTCAAGGTGCAGACTGAAGGTGGCGCTCGACCGATGAACTGGAGCAGACCACCTGGAGAGACATGTGTACGCGTGAGATGGGGAGGCATGAGGGAAAGCAGCTTGGAAGATCTAGCGAAGGGGGTCCTGCCATGAGGCGCAGACTCCTCAGGGCAAGGTTTTCCGTGTCTCTGCTCTCCCCTTCATTTTGTGTTTTGTTTTGTATTGGACAGAAGAAGTGTGATGGAAAGACACGATGGGTAGCCGTTGATTTTCTCTTGACGGGCGGTCACTTACGCTGCGTACGGCGCGTTGGAGGCCGCTCTGGCCCGCGTAGCAGGCAGCCTGGCCTCGAAGAAGACAGGCTCAGGGAGGTTTGGAGAGACGCGGAGGTTCTCCCTCTCTCCAGCACGAAGGAACGACATGTTCTCTTTATCGCTGTTGTCGTCGTTGGCGGAGGAGGCGGCGTCGACAGTGGTGTCGGATAAATTTGGACGGGCGCCTTTGTTTGTCAGGGGAGAGAAAAGTTAGCGGAGGTTCAAACGGTGATGGGGAAGGGAATAGAATTGGAGCGAGCAAACACCAAGCGGGGCCTTGTTTGTCAAGAGGAGGAGGGCGACGTTCGACATACTCTCAGTGCCTGTGCTCTTCTTGGCCACAGCTGTGTGACCTGGCTGGGGCTTAACAGCATCAAGCATGCCAGCACCCAGTGGCTCTAGGGGCGGAAGGTCATGGGGGTTATCAGAAGCAGGTGGAGGAGGAGGAGGAGGAGGAGGAGGAGGAGGAGGAGGAGGAGGAGGAGGAGGAGGAGGAGGCTGATGGTCCAGTGGTGTGATGCTCGTAGACGAAGGCTGACCCTTATCACCAGCTGCTGCTGCTGGGTTGGCTTTCGACGACGACAATGCCTGGTGGGCACCTGGCCCCCTTTAATATGGCCGAATACGACCACTTGGGAGCCATGGCAGTTGTACTTAGCAAAAAGGAAAAAGGCAAAGGAGACAAGGAAAGGATGCAGCTGAGGCAGCTGAGGGTAGTTGGTGTTGTGGTGCAAGTTGTCAAATACAGGTAGAAATTTGGAAATTGGAAATCAAAACACAGAAAGATCTTTGTTTACTTCAACTGATAACGCGTATCTCAGCTTTTGAAAGCTAAGACTGCTACCCAGGTGCCTTGCAGCTGCAGCAAGTGACAGAAACTTTGGATATCTCTAGTGTGAATTGATATGCTGACCACCCGCACTCTCGTATGGGACGATGGCTGCTCTATATTGTTTGCGAGTGCTCTGTGGGTGTCCTTTTGTATTGCGGATTCTGGACATAAAGGGCTGCTGCTTGTCAAGGCTATGTATGTATGTCCTGCTCCTCAAACTCATATTCAAAGTGATTTCTGGCACCATATTCCTTCTCTCTTCAATGTGCTCTAACATAATCTTCTGACTGACAGAAGCATAGTCATGAGTCATTTCAGGAACCATCTTTGAAGGCTTCTTGATTCCTACAAGAGAGATGCAAATTACAAGCTTGGCAGTATTTTAATTATGCAAACTTTGAGCAGGATGGGAAGAAGTAGAATTGGGCTGATGAGTCGGAACATCTAGCAAGATCCATTCCGATCTGCAGATTTCTCTAATATTGGAAACGATTTTAGAGCAGAATACCATGACAAATGTAGGGAGATTCCATCTTCAAAGCCATACCGACTGGATAGAGAGCGTGACAGCGGCTCAAGGGTCCTAAGAGTATGAATGCCCTCATTCACCTACCATTGTCATTGTGCAAACGGTGGGAGAGGGAGCAATGAGTATTCTCCTCGTAGCTGGGGCCTTATTTGCTCTCCTAGATTAGATAATTATTGGCTGGGCCTTGTACGTACGTACGGAAAGATCGTGAAGGTCACTGTTCTGAATTGCTTGGTGTTAATGATAGAAAAGCTATCTACTCTGGCGGGCCGCCCTGGCCACGTGACCCCCATTGTGAGGCATTCACCACCATAGGCAATGCCACAGTACTATTGTTTAAAGAATATCTTTGTTTATACTTCCAGATTCTTTCTCTTAAAAGGCTCTCGACTCATTTGCGGCTGAGGGCGCTCGCTCTCATCGCCCCCTCTCTTTCAGAAAGGGCACCCACCACTTTCCGGACAGCAGAGGTGGTCGCAACAAGCCCAGGGAATCCTACTTGAGGATCCATATCACGATAATCTTTCCTTGGGCACGGGAGGCGTTGTTGATGCTATGGGGACTCGGCTTTCGAGAGCGCATCGGGTCCGAGTGCGTCTCTGGGATGGCATGGAAATCTCGTCCATCATTAATTAGAATACCGTACATTTCTCAGAGCGGCCTCGGAATGGCTTCGCTATCCGAGTGACGTTGCACCCCTTCCCTCACAGGGACACAACAACCTTAGCAGCGCTGACCCCGCCCTTGTTTAGGTCCAGCGCGCCCTGGAGATAATACAACCCCCTCCCCACGACCGCACTCCGCGGCGCCGGCTTCAGCGCCCCAGCCTCCAGCGCAGCAGGGACATAGCCACCCCAGACCCGCCTAGCAACATCCGGCTCCGACGTGACAATCTGCGTGCTCAGGATCCGAGCAACCTTGACGCCCCTGCCGAGATCACCCTCCGGCACCGCGCCCACGGCTGCAATCCTGCCCCCGCCCAGGGCCTCCACGACGGCTGCAGTCTGCCGTATGGTCGTCTCCGTCCCAATGGCCTCGTACGCACCCGCGAGCACCGCGCCGGACGCCGACAGCACGGCGGTCAGGATGGCTACGACGTCTGGGTTGTGGTAGTCGAGCACGTACGCGGCGCCCAGGCCCTTGCAGTAGCTGTAGTTGGCCGGGCTGGCGGTCGTGACCACCGTGTACCCCGCTGCCGCGGCGAGCTGGATGACCGAGGACCCGACGGACGAGGAGCCGCCCCAGACCAGCAGCGCCTCCTCCTTCCCGGCGGCATATGCAGCGGCGGGCGGCGGGACCTCTGGCGCCCTGAGGCCCAGTGTGTCTTTCAGGTACAGCCCTGCGGCGGCGGTGGAGATACTGAGCGGGAGGACGACTGCGCTCTCGTAGTCTATGCTGTCCGGTATCTTGGAGACTGTGATGGCCTTGAGCTTGACGTACAGCTGGAACCCGCCCGCTCCGCGTCGCCCGAGCCAAGACCCAGCGCGTGGGCGAGCACCCTGTCGCCCTTCTTGAACTGGCCCACGCCGGAGCCGACGTGGAGAACCTCGCCTGCGACATCCTCGCCCAGGATCGCCGGGTACTTGATATTGAAGCGGTTGCTGCCAGGGGGGGCGGACTGAATTTTCCAGTCGACGGGGCTGTGGTACGATTATGTCTTTGAGGTTCTTTTGCAGGCAAGGGGAGTGAGTTGTGTACGTACTTGATCGCAACCGCTTTGTTCTTGATGATGATCTCGTCGTCCGCCAGGCCGCCTACAGAGGGAAAGGGGGCAGTGGCCACTTCCAGAGCCGCTTGGGGCGCCGGAAGATAGGAGGCGTAGTTTACATATTTCATGGTGGTAGTTCGGTCTGTCAATGGGTCTGGTAGCGCGTGGACAAGTTGAATGTTGAGGTGTTGCTACAGAAAATTGGTGATATTCAAGGAATGAGGTTGGGGATTCGGGCTGCAGGGCGGTTAGTATCATTATCGGATTACAAATCCCTGGCGAGGGTCAACTTCAGGGATCTACTCAAGTCACGTCATGAGCTTGAAAAGTCCGTTGGGGTTTATCAGCTTGACGCCGAGGTCATTCCGTTGCCAAAGTCTATTAGAAAGACATATCGGAGAGAGAGAGAGATGATCGCTGTATTTCCCAGGCGCGGCGGCATGTAGCGTTGTCTATGTATTTGCAGCAAGAGGTATACACACACACGAAGACTAAACGAGATAATAATAATATAAAAACTCCAAACAACACCCAACCCCGCTCGAGTGACGCCCATACCGCATTTCGTGTCGTGCGTGCATCACACAAGTTAGTATATATCCAAAGCTGGCAGGGAAAATAAATCAATACAAAGCCCCTCCCCTTCCCCTCCTTCTCTTCCCTGTCTAATCCTGGTAATGAGCAGAGGTTGCATGTATAAAAGATGAAAACCCGTCGAGATCGATTCCGCAATGTATCCAAGCATGGCTGAAGTATGGACCTTCTGACGAGTCAGCAGCAACCGCTGTCCTTCATCAAGTCATAAATATGTCGGTCGTCATCCCATGTCTCTGGCCCCTAAAATTGAAAGATATCTGGGCCAGGAAAATCGCCTATCATCTGGCTGAATAGCGGATCGTTGGTCATGATCGAGAGGCCGCTGAGGTCCTGCATCCCGGCACCGCCGCCCTCATTAAGTCCTTGCAGCGTGGTATCCCATGCCTGCGCAAACCCGTCGCCCAGGTTGCTGTAGTCCATGTCCTGGCCAAACGTGACCCATGGCGCGGGGTGGCCTGGCATCTGGCCGTGCTGGTATGGAGGGGGCGGCGGTGGCATATTGCCATCGCCATTGGGTTTGTTTTGCCCAGCACTGCTGCTCCCAGCATCCGGCGCGAATGAGCCCATCTGCCCATACCAGGCGTTGGCGGCCATATTCCCATTTCCAGCACGGCCGCAAGATGCCTGGGGGTTATTTGCTGCTGCTGCCGCTGCCGCTGCTGCGGCAGCAGCGGCCTGGTTCGTCGTGGCGGCCTCCGAGAGGAGCTGGAGCGGGTTACTGCTCGCCTGCGCCGAGTAGCTAGGGGTAGTTGCGCTGGTGGGCGTGCGCTTTCCAGCGGCGGTACGAGGCGCGTCTGGCGTCGCGAATGGCGACGTGCCCTCGGCTGCATTCGCGGCATCAGCAATCCGCGCCGACTGGTTGAGCTCGCCTTTGCTGATCTTATGAAACCAGGACCGGATCATCACCAACACCACGAGGAACTTGGCAGCCGGTCGCGACTTGTCGTCAGCCCCCACCTCGCGGAACTTCTCCAGGAGGCTGTCGAGGTGCTGGTCGACCTTCATGCTGTCCTTGTCGATGACCTTGCCCAGCTCCGAGTTGGGGGCGCAGGCCGCGAAGTAGATCCTGATGAGCACCACAGTCGCGTAGGCTACTCTGACAAAATTAAAGACGGGTAGGCAACGAATGCTGCTAGGGTCCATGGAGAAGAAGGTTTCGAAAATGCCGTCAATCGCTGTGAGACAGGAGGCCAATGCGTTGGTGTAGGCTGGTGTCAGTGCTGCGGCGCTGATGAGGCTGTCGCGAAGTGTCTCTGCGGCGAAAGGGGCCTTGAAAGCGTCGGCAGGCTCGTTCTGCAGTGCTAGCTCGTGCATGTAGAGATTGATCGTATGGAAACTGAACTTCAACGACGCTTTGTGGCAGGACAGGGTCGGTCAGTACATGTGTTTGCACTCAAGAGGCGGGTGTGTGGTATCTGGCTTACGCTGCATGAGCTCTCGAGCGACCTCCTGCCTGTGCTTCTCCAGCTCCCGCTCGAAGCCCCTGACCTTATGCTGTGTCATATAGTCGGATAGGTTGACGGCAACCGCGGCGTCATCCATGCAGAACTGGAAGCCGATCTCTTCGGCCAGCTGGTGCGTGCGCACAAGGTGACAGAGATATTTGTCCGTTGGCGCAGCATCAGGCGAGGACTCGAGGACGTCCAGACACTCGGCCATGAACGAGGTCCACCGGAGCAGGAAGGGCCGGTGGAGAGCCATGGCAGTGTTGGTCGTCAGAAAGTAGCACATGAGCCACGTCCGCCTGGCTTCGATGGTGGTTGGGTCGGGAGGAGGCTGTTTCCTGAAAGGATGGTCTCGCCAGTTCGGGGCGCCCTGCTTGGTGCGTCGAGATCTACGCTTGCCCAGGCCGAGGTCGATGGCCATGACGGCAGCCATGTGCACGAGCTCGTAGAACTTTAGCTCCTCAAAGTGCTCAGGGGGCCAGTACCAGATGACAGATATGTTCAGGGCCTGCACGAGCTCAACGCTCTTCTCGCCGATGAGCATTATTTTTTCTGCAAAGACCTGCATGAGCTCTTTGACGATGACCCGTTGGACATTCGGGGTTTCGGAAGAGGCCGCGGACATGACGGCGAGGGAAGAGGATGGGCCTTGTCTTCCGGCACTCGCCTACGGTCATGTCCCTGGGGAAGACAACACCTGGGAGATGGGGTGCCATCTGGTAGTTGTATCGATCGAAGAGCAGGCTCGCCCTCTCCGAGGTGATGATACCGCGGTCGACAATGTCGGAGTACTCATGACTTCTCGTGTCCATGTTCGAGTGCGCGACGGACGGGGTGGGTGCGTCCTCTGCGGGCTCCCTCGGCTCTGTGTACTTTCGTTTCTGACCGGCCAGGACCATGGGCGGTGGGTATGCCATGGCGCTCCCGTCTGCGTACGGCGACTGGTTCTGCGAGCGTGCCATGCTGGTCGCGTCTCTAGACATGCCGGTGCCCACGGTACTCCAGCCTCTGGAGGCGTTCATGCTGCTAGCACTAGCGCCACCGCCACCGCCGTACATGATGCCTCCAGCGCCATCGGGCATGCCTGGGATGGGCTGACCAGCCTGGGCGGCCTTGGTGGCCGTCAGGCTGGCCGTCAGGGCATCAATCTTCTTCTCGAGCTCGGCAACCCTGCTATCCGTCTTCTTCTGGCGCTTGCGGGTGGGCTGGGTGACGATACAGTTCCTGCCGGCCTTGGCACATCTCTTGCAGGCGCCGTCGGGATTGTTTTGATCTGGCTCGCAGCGGACCTTCAAACCGCGACATGCCTCGCAAGCCCTTGGCTTCTTGGCGTCGGCCCCGCCAGCATCGTTATCGGCACCTCCCGGGGTATCGTCGTTGGGGTCGATGGTCGCAGAGGGCGGGGTATGGAGATCATGGTGTGGGTTGTTGGGAAAGGAGGTCGTCTGTGCCAGGCCCTGAGCCGTTCGCGAGATATCGGGAGACGAGGCGCTGCTGGGTGTCGACGATGACACTGCGGCGGCGGCGGCGGCGGCTGCGTAGAGAGCGTTGCTGGCGCCGTTCACATTCCCGGAGGCGGCGATGCTGCCACCGGGGCCGCCGTACGCCGGGCCAGCTCCATTGTTCTCGCCCGTGAGCGCGGTGGAGCTGGAGGGCCGCCTGGTAGAGGTGGAGTTTGAAGAGGGCGGCGCGACGGAGATGGAGGAGGAGGAGGAGGAGCCGTCGAGGTGGTGTTGATGTTGATGAAGGTTGGCGGGATTGCTACGCAGGCGGGGATCTAAGGCAGATGAGTCCATGGCCAAGGTCATCTCGGGTCGCATGGACCTCTGCGCCGGATTACCAGCTCATCAAGACAATCCAGGGCTCGACGGAGGCGGTGGGCGGATACCCGTTGACCGCGCCGGTATGGTAGCTCGCGGGGTCTCGAAAAAAAAAGAGTCGAGGGTCACGACTCGACTCACACAGGTCAGTCAAGCGTCGGAGGACGGCGCTTGGGGAGGAGAGAAAACCGACCAGAACACGGCGATGAGGAGCCCGGCCACCGATCTGCCTTTTATGCTGCCATTCCCCACGTCCAGCCGTCAGCGCCCCCCACGATGGCCTGGTTGATACTTTGGTACTTGACACGCTGCCCTTCAACAGGCGCCGATGGAGGTACCCACCTATCACCAGCCTCCTAGAGCCCTACCCTGGCTCCCCTAATTCGTTCTGGCACAGGCGGCACAGTCACTAATCAGCACTGCTAACCACCTCCCTCCTGGGTGACATACCACATACTGCTTGTGATGTGGTACGGGGGCCAATGAGCCACAGTCAACAGTCTTCCTTCAGGCCGTATAAGATCACCCCTCATCTCGTTTCGAGCTGACACCCCTGTCTGCAGCCCTGTCCCCCTCCTGTCCCAACGTCAAACGCTATCGCCATGGCATCATCACTACCACCACCAACATCACGACCATACCTGAGTGTATCCCAGAGCCTGACCCTCTCAATAACCTTACTGGACCTGTCGGGTTGCAGGCAGTACAGAAATACTTCTGTCTATGAACAGACCGCGTCCTGTGTCGCATGCTGAGCTGAACTGGCTGCCTAAGTTATGCAGGGGGCCCGAGGATCCTGAACTTTTGTGAAGTGTTGCATCACCCACTTCAGCGCAACGATTCTCTCCTGCCAGTCTGTCATGCCTGGACCACACCCACCTATGGTCCCATCTCCAGTGCGAAGGTCGCCTCGGCTGGTTTGTCAAGCCGCCTTGGCATTGCAGTCGGCCTGAGAAAGCTGCCTAGAGAGAGTTGCCTTGAATTCTTCTTCACTCTTCTTCATACCGACAGAGTCGACACGGGTCTCCGAACTTCGCTACGTCGGGTTCAGACCAACCCAGAGCTTGAAGAGCAGCTGAGTTGTTAGCAGTGGTTGTGGTGCAGACTCAGATGATCTGAGCTGAGCTGGCCCCCATTCAGGACACACATCGGCAGCAAGGGTGCTGACGAAATGCGATCCCGATACAATGCACAAGGGAACTGTTGACCAAGATCGCCTGCTGGCATGGCAGGCGGCACGCAGCAAGGCCAAAACCCACCACATCACAGACCCTTCGGGTGTCCTCACCGCCATTGGCATGAACTCAAGGCTGTGGGTCAACGCGACTCGAACCAACGGAGCCTCCTTTTCGACGAATGCGGTCACGGGCCTGCCTGGTGCTCCGTGAGCAAAAGAGACGTGCCTTTGTGAGCAGAGCCGATTCAATCACAGGACGCGCACGATCACTCTTGGGTGGTTTTCTTCGTTCTGCGATACACGCTGTTGGAGTGCCGGCTGCGGTCATCCAGCAGGCTCTTCAAGACGAGACCAGACGCGTAAAAGGTCTCGGATTCCTGCCACGGAGGAACCGAGCACCTTATGCTCACGATCACAACGCGTCCTGACGGACTCGGTCAACCGACACTCTCGAGGGTTTGGGAAGTAGAGTATGAGAGCACGCACGCTCATACTACCACTGATCAGATACCTTCTAAAACTACCCCTCTCGCCTGGGGTATTCCCCCGCTGAGGTATACCGGAAATGGCTTTGGATCTGGCGAAGGAGCCCCGAGACAATCACACCGGATCGGGTTTGGATCTCCCTGACCTCGTCTGGGCCCGCGGTCTGGCCCTCACGACCCGAAGAGGGCTGCGGGAAGCCACTGACGGACATCGCTGGGCTTTATTACGTGATGGGTACCTGGAAGAGACTAACGGATCAACTGCTGAGTATATCGACAGCCCACTGGAAGCACGGCGGGCATTGGCTGAGGCGCCGCTGCAAGAAGCTCAAACGAGGACACACTGGCTTCAACGTCCAGAGTGGATCTCGTCCATACTACTGCGTAGCATGTACACGCTGAGTTCTGACGCGTATGCCCCGCCGCCGCTGCGTGCCCACGACGATGCTGCCGCGCTATGTGGCTGAGCCAGATCTCGAGCAGACGCACTGATTCAGATTGCCGGTTCAGATTTGCTGTGGAGATCCTGTCTCACCTGAACGGCCTAGGGACGGCGGCGCGATAATTCCTCGAGAAACCCACCCGTGCTGGAGATAAAAAAAGTCCCGTTCATGATAACTCGGAGGAGCCTAGCGACATCGAGGATCTTGGCACCCTCGACACGGCTGATACAGAGAGACGGATGGGAAACGTGTCTTTTTTTGTTGCTTGCTCGGACAGGGAAGGAGATTTACGTTGAAAGGGGGAGGGGGGAAAGGCTCCACCTGCCCCGCCCACGAGGAACATGACTTGCTTGTGAAGCTCGCCATTTCCCTAGGCCTCGGTTCCTTCCAAGCCTTATTGAAAGGCTACCTGACATAGTGCTAATAAAGACATCCACTATGAAGGCTATCTCCTCAGCCTGTTTTTTTCTTCCCTCCCCCCCGTCTACGGGTTACTATGTGTTATGTAGCTTAGGGCTGGCGACTTTCGCTTACCTAGCTCGTCCATGATGGGCAGGTCCACGTGGGGATCAGGGTCCAACCCCTGCCGGAACCTAACCCCACACGGATTTAGCCGCCGCAATACGTATCCTCACAGCCACATTTCGAGTCTAGACCCCAGGGGCGTCTTGTAATTAATCCTCCTGACCTACTAGTTTGATATTCGTCCATCGTGGTGTCTCTATCTTGAGTCGCGACCTTTACGCTAGCCGCGTGCAAAAGAAAAAAAAAGAAAGAAAAAAAAGAGAGAGAGAAAGCTTGTTGCGGCACAGAGTCTCGGGAACTCTAGGGGCGGGTGGTTTGTCATTCATTCGCGTAAATACATGTGCTATGTCTTTTTGTGGTAGGTAAAGATAGGCACTTTGCAACCAAAAAAAAAAAGGGGGGGGGGTGGTCAGGATGATCTTGCCCCGAACACTCACCTCGGGAGGTCAGAAGGAAGGACAGAGCAGCAATAGTGTTTTATACAGAGTACTGCTTTCCATATCGGGGCGGGGGATTGCCAGTGCCTCCTCGATTACCTCGAACGCACCTTCTTTCTTCCCTGAAAAAATAGGAGAGAAAAGGGGCCACAGCTGCGTCACATACCGCCACCGCCAAGCTTGTTGCAGGGGGCGCCTCGGACGGGAGCCTCAACAGCCACGATGGATTTCACCAAGATCAGCCTGTGGATGTTGAGATTATAACGGGACACCGAGCAAGATTAAGGCCCCTGACCCTGTAGGACAGCTCGCACACTCCTTGATCTTCAGGGTCCAGCAGGCAGGGCCCCCAGGTCCCCTTTCCATTATTAGTTTTGTGTTGAGGAGGGAGCGAGCAGAGCATATCTGGTCCAAGGCACGTGTTCCAGATGCCTGATTCGTATTTAATATTAATTCACTCACCTTTCCACCACCATCGTATCGACACCCTAGGTGTCTCACCGGTCTTTCTTCACCGCAGCTGTGAAGGTCCCCTCAACTCACCACAGAGTCCACTCGCTCATCCACTCGTTCATCATCTGTCTGTCTGCCCAGCCGACCTTAAGTTCTGGCCTCAGGCCCCCAACATTCACGTTCTACCCTGCCTGCGTCACCTGTGCAATCCAGCAAACATTTTTTTTTTTCTCTCGCGCGTGTTGGAACCTTTTTGGTAAGCCTTTATCGGCAGGTTATCATCTTGTGTGCATTATTTGATTGCTGCTGTTCGCCTTCTTGTGCCACCGAAAGAAAATCTTTCCATCACGACGCTTGGTTCTTTTTTTCTCCTTTCTTCTCTTCCTCTCGCCTCAGGTCGTACTCACACGGCAGTATCATGGGTCTAGACCGAGACCGTCTGCTCTCAGCTCGCGAAGTTGAGGACCTCATCGCAGATGGCCATCTCATCGTCATCTACGATGGCCTCGCCCTCAATCTTGACAAGTGGCTTGACAAACACCCTGGAGGCCACCTAGCCATCCACCATGTGGTCGGCAAAGACGCCACAGACGAGATAACTGCGTAAGTTTTATTCCTCGCATTCTTATTTTTTTTATTTTTTTGAGAATGCTGGTGACCAACAATACCACAGGTACCATTTCGAAAAGACCCTGCGCGTCATGAAGGCTTTCCGCGTCGGACGGGTCCAGCTGCCCTGGACGAACCTCGTGCCGCCCATCCAGGGAGGTGCTCACCGCAAGCTCCATGAGGCCGATGACGACATTGAGGTGGATCTTGACCCTGTTCTTGCGGATTCAGCCACGGAGGAGGACAGCACCGAGGTCTCGTCTCTGTTCAGCGTCCAGCGTGACCCGCTGAGCTCCGACGAAGATGAGCCAGAGAGGATCGACACGGGCCGCGCGTTGCCATCACCGACATGTCGTCTCAGGGTCAACAAGCCCACATCGACCGAGAAGACTGTGGTGGACCCGGCCGTAACAAGCCCCCTACCCACGGAGAGGCTCTCTCGCGAGGCCTACACGGCGGCCATGGAGCAGAAGGAAATCGCGGACGGTATTAGGAGCTACCCTTCGCTGGACCAGGAGACCCAGGATGCCATCCGCAGAGAGTACCGCGCCCTTCATAAGCTCATCCAAGACCAGGGCATGTACGAGTGCCCTTACTCTGAGTACGGCAAGGAGGCCATTCGCTATGCGATGCTGTTCGGTGGTTTCCTGTACTTTCTCCGCATCGCGTGGTACATTCCGTCGGCTGTCTGTCTGGGCTTGTTCTGGGTACGTTGACATTCCCCAATGCGAATTCTTCCTGACGCCATACTACTGAACAAGATCAGCTGACACACTCCATCTCGCTCAGCAACAAATCATGTTTGTTGCCCATGATGCTGGCCATCGTGGCATCACAGGCGACTTCATCACCGACACGCTCATTGGAGCCTTTGTCGGAGATTTCTGCAACGGCCTGTCGATTGGATGGTGGAAGAGCTCACACAATGTCCACCACCTCGTGACAAACATGCCCGAGCACGACCCGGACAACCAGAACGTCCCCCTGTTCGCCACATCGCCAACCTACTTCAAGTCCATATTCAGCTCCTTCTACAAGTTCCAGTTCGTGTGGGATAAAGTGGCAGACACGCTCGTGCCCTACCAAAAGTACACGTACTATCCCATCATGGCCGTCGCCCGCTTCAACCTCTACTTCCTCTCGTGGCTGCACCTCCTCTCCCCGCGCGCCTCCCAGCTCGGCTCCGCCTGGTGGACGCGGTACCTCGAGATCGTCTTCATGGGTTGCTTCTGGGCCCTCTTCGGCTACGGCCTGGTCTGGCGCACGCTGCCCGACTGGCCGACCCGCGTCGCCTTCGTCCTCGTCTCGCACGCCGTCACCATGGTGCTCCACGTCCAGATCACCCTGTCCCACTGGGGCATGCCGCACTCAGACCTGGGCCCCACCGAGTCCTTCCCCCAGCGCCAGCTGCGCACCACCATGGACGTCGACTGCCCCGCCTGGCTGGACTTTGTGCACGGCGGGCTCCAGTTCCAGGCCGTGCACCACCTGTTCCCTCGCGTGCCGCGCCACAACCTCCGCAAGTGCCAGGCCCTCGTGCGCGAGTTCTGCGCCCGGACGGAGATCAAGTATCAGTGCCTGGGCTTTGTGGACGGGAACAAGGTTATGTTGACGCGTCTGCAGGAGGTTGGAAGGATGGTGGAGACGCTGGTGCAGTGCTCGACGCACATGGCGGAGACGGGACACTACGAGTTGGAGTAGACAGGAGGTTTTTATCATCGATGGAACGGAGTACAGGAGCTTGGCATCGTCTAGAGGGACAAGTGCAGTAAGATCACTTTGTCACACTGTAACAAGATACCCATTTTGTATTTTTTCTTTTTCTCCTTTTTTTCTCTTTATCCCGATATTCAAAATTGTTCACTTTGCTGTTTACTACCTTGACATGTGTCCCAAGAGCCGAGAGCCCAGGGGCTATCGCCCTGTGGCAAATGGTTTCGTCAATACTATCAAGTTGGCTAGCATTCAGCCTTCTTTGTCCGGATGGTCCAGCAGAAACATTCCCATGTCCAGTCGAGGCATCGCAGATGTGAGGCTGCTGAGGACAAAGGAAAACACCGCCACCAGTATTCTCAGCTCCTGGCCAAGAAACTCTGGAAACGTCGGATCTGTCTGTCTTAGCTGTAATCATATGCCTCATCGACTTCAACCTGATCCCATGTGGACCTCACCAAGCAGAGCAAGGGCGCTGCGATATTTGTGAACTCATGACGGCTGATCAGGCATCCTTGTCTTTATCTTTTCTTCTTACCTTTCGGCATGCAAGACGCACGCTGATATTATAGTTTCGGTCTTCTATACGAGCACTTGTACTATTCTAAGATAGACTTTTTCTCGGAAACGTATACGCATTCTCGTACTGCAGAGCCAAGCTTTGGGCTACTTTTCGGGTCTCACAGTTCGAGGGCCAGTCGCCGATGGAAGACCGACGAGACCCCGAGCATACAGACAAGTGAGGTGCGTAGCTTGGTCAGAGCGAATACAATTCTGGAGGACCCCAAGTACCCATACTGGATTTTATCCATGGAGATGGCGTGGCATTGACACTGGCGACAGGTCAAGGGGTCCTCATTTTGAAAGGCTGGATTCATTCCGGTGTCTCTTGGCACGGCCGCGGTCAACTGCGGAAGTTCAGCCGCCCGGTCGTGCTGCCAATCATTACCCTAATCAAGACCTTGGTGGACGAATCAGACAGCAAAGAATCTTTCTCCTGTGGAGAGATATCTTCCGCCCTCGAGCGCTAAAGTGCACTTTCGCCGGTGTGGCCGGGTCCAGTCTTTCATTCGATGCCTCTTGCGGCAGCTGACCTCTTGATCTAAGCCTTGTGCCTCGTAGTCCTGTGGCTAGATGAATTTCGCCTTGGATTTGCAGTGCTTTCGCTATGTTCGACGATGAGGGGAAAGGGTCCGCCGCAGGAGGACGACTGTTCGTTGAGCAGTTTGATCCGCAAACGTCAAGAATGACGAGAAAATGGCATGCCAGAGTTCGGTTCAAGGTATTAGACAAACGTAGAAAGACACAAACCTGGCGATCGCGTCTAATGACGGTGTATTACTACCCTTGGACGTCTTTTGGGAGTTTGCTGAACTGCTCCGGAGCCTCCTACTCCACTGACAGGAAGGCGTCGTTCGTTCTTCTCTTCCTTTTCAAGACCATGTTGAGACGCATCCAGGTCTGCTCTGGAGACGATGTCCGACAACATTGAGTATGCGATGGAGCCGCCGCCCGGGGTCTCGCGTGATCCTGAGGCCCCAGGTCATTCGGCGGGCCTGTATGCTATTGTCTGTACATTCTTGCCCCTTGCTGGAGTGGCGATGGTGATTCGGCTGTACACGCGAGCCAGGATCACTAGGCAGATCGCAGTAAACGACTGTATGTGCATTGGTGGATTCTATGCATCGTGGCCAAAGATGCTAACTCTTCTCCTCACAGATGTGATGTTGGTAGCCTTTGGCTCTGGGGTGTTCGTCAACATAGAGTCTTTGCTCTGTAAGTCCTTCCAAGTCACAAAATCAAAGACAATGGTGAGCGGCAGCTTACAATTACCCACACGCCGTCAGTGCTCGATAACGGCCTAGGAAAGCATCTTTGGAACATTCCGCTCGAACCGGATCTCAACCCGGACTTCGTAATGAGAAATTTCGCCATTTCCATAACCTACTTCGCTTCCATGGGGTGTGCAAAGACTTCTATCTTGTTATTCTACCTGCGCATCTTTACCACGACCGGCATACAGAGGATCATCTGGGCTGTCCTCATCTACACGGCCTGCTTCAGCTTTGCTGCGGCGGCCACCACGCTATTCGCGTGCAACCCTATGACCGGAGCGTGGATCCTGAAGGCCACTGACCGATTTCGCTGCATCAACTCGCCAGTCTTCTATTTCGCCAATGCGGGTTTAAACATCACGTCCGACCTGATGACCGTGGCCATACCCATCCCCAAGCTCTTCACGCTCCGGATGCCCTGGAGAAGGAAGGTTGCAGCCTCTCTGGCCCTGTCTGTTGGCGGGCTCGCGTGCTTGGTTTCTATCATTCGGCTCTGGACTCTAGACACTCTGCTCACAGACATTGATCTGTCGTGTAGGTTTGCTCCAGGATATGTCTCCTATCCCATGATGATACTGACATTATCCTGTCCACCAGACAACATCATCACGGCCATCATGTGGTGCTGTCTCGAGATCAACCTCTCTATCATCGGGGGTTGTGCAGCAACTCTGAAACCATTCATCAAACACGTCTTCCCGCGCCTTATTGGCACGAGCAGTGCTTCTCACGGCTACCAGTCCGGGAGGGGCATCTCCTTGCAAGACCGTCCATCAAACAAGGTGAGTTCAGCTGTGGACAGAGAAGGCACAACGATATCCACGCTAGAGTGTGGGAACCAGCACATCGCCAAAATTCAGACCGTCGACACCAACTGTGAGGAGCACAGTACGGGGGGAGATCCAAGCTTCAGCAGGACGGTCGATCTTGAACTTGGGCATCAGCCCGAGCTCGCAAGCTCGAAGCGGGGAGGATCAAACGGAGAGTAGAGCAGATGAGAGAGAGAGAGAGACTACATCGCAACGGAGTCAAAAATTCGACATAGTAGGGACGAGCTACCCGGTTTGTTCATGATCACCTTTTAATAAAGCCTCACCAACCCAGATAATTATGAACGGGATTTGTGCGTGCTTGAATTTCACAGGTGGCCAGTTCAAAATCGCCTCCTATTCCTATGTTAAAGTAGTTGATGAATCGAATATTGTATCGCCGTGTATCGCCGTGATGCATCTTATGCCTCATGCTTTACACATCCTCCCATCTTCCGCAACCGTCCAAGCATCACTTCCCACCGCCACATCACAATAAAACAAGCCCTCCGGATCCCATTTCTCCTTGATCGAAAGTAACTTGCGGTAGTTCGCCCCGAAGAAGTCTTGCTTCCAGTCAGGCTGCCTGAAATCGGCTTCGTTCATATAGGCGCCCGATCCTGGAGTTGCTTCCTCGACAATGGGGTCGAGCGTGTAAGTGATGAGATCTTGCTCCTCGAACACGTCCTCCCAGGGATCTGTGAAGCTGAAAGGGACCTCGATCGAGGCCGACACAATGGCCTCTCGCCAGGCAGGAAGCACTGCATTATCCCCGCCGAAGGAGGCGACGCTGGTGCCGACACCAATGAAGGTAGCACCGTCCTCAGCCAGGAGGCGGGAGGTAGCGGAGAAGTTACTGGTGGTGATCTGGGAGCGAGGGATGAGGCGGCCACCAAACTGGGCACTCCCGACCTCGATCCAGCCGTCGGGGAGCGGGCCCCAGTAATAGTTATAATGCTCCTCATAGGTTGCGAATTCAGTGTAGTTGATGCTGTAGGTCAGGTTCAGGCCTTCGAGGCTGGTGAGCAGTGGGACCATGGCCGTCTCAAGCTCGTCCTGGGTGGCGTTAAACGCAGTCAGGGCTGAGACCTCCACGTAGTCAGTCGTGAAGTAGTAGATCACCATCGATCCGAAGTCTACAAGGCCCGGAAGGGCAGCATGAAATGCGTCCACGGCATTGTAGACGCTTTGGCTGGAGGTTCCGTTGGCCGTCTTTTCCACGAGTAACTTCAACCCGCTGGTCACGGCATCCGGATATGTCTTTACCGTCATGGATGTGACAACTCCGTAGTTACCTGGGCCTCCACCACTGCGTGGTTCGGAATCAGCAACGCTCAACACAATCAACACGGTGTCAAGTCGTAACAAACAGGTGACTAACCTTAAAGCCCAGTATAGATCGGTATTGTTCGTCTTCGAGGCGGTGACCAACTCACCTGAGGCGGTGACGACCTCAAATGAAAGAGTCTGGTCCGCTCCCAACCCAAACTTGGTGCTGAGTGCTGAGTGCCCACCGCCCTGGGTATAGCCACCAACGATTCCCACAGTCGGACACTCTCCCGTGATCCCTACGCGGCCAAGAGCCGCTGCGGCTTCAACGAGCTCGAAGCCTTGAACGCCAGCACCCAACTTGAGCGCGGTACCTGTGTAGTCTGTGTCGTTCCACTGGAGAGGCGTGATGTTCTTCAGGTAATGTGTCCAGACAGCCAGCGACCCGGCGCCAGTGGAGCGCCCGAGGTAGTCGTGACCGGTATTCCTGATAACAAAGCGAATGTTCTGATCCTGGGCAAACTTGATGGCAGCAATAATATCGTCGGGACCGGTGGCGTTGACAGCGTAGCGAACATAATTGCCAAGCTCGCAAGGCCGCCCGCGAGGAGTCCAAGGGTCACAGCTCTGGTTGGCAAAGAACGGTGCCATAACCGAGGAGCTCGAGTTCATGCTGCATGGTGTGATTGGTCATCACGTCAGCGCCAACAACAATTTTCTCAGACGCCTTGTTCATTCCACGTACTGGATACCTGGCAAGAGCCATTGGCTTTGGAGATATGTGCATTCCTCCTCGTCATAGTAAGGGTCATGGCAAGGTGAGCCAAGCGGAATTGTAGCCACCAGCCGGCCTCCGACCGTGGCATTGAGAGATGACCATTGGGCCTCAGAAGGCCAGCAGCTGTCTCCTGGGAAACATCTACAGGTGGCATTGAAACCGCCTCTGAGCTGTATGGGCCTCTGCCCGCCGGGAGAGGCCGCAGCAGCTGCTGCACCGCTCACCACCAGGGCTAGAACCAAAGCGTCGAGCTGCATGCTGATTCTCTGATCTTCGTGCTGCTGTGGCGGGGGCTGGATCCAGTGCGCTTTGAATCTGCAGGCCAAGGCTTTGGTGTCACACCCCCCTTCGAAGAGGTGAAAGTCGAAGGTCGACGGTGTCAACGTGGTCTAGCTCGCGAACAAAATGAAATGAGGTGGCGAGGCAGAATATTTGTCCCGCTGGTGGCGTAACCCCGTTAATCCCATCCTACATTCGGTCGACCTGTATGCAACATGGGACGTGGAAGTGAGGGGCTGGTCGACTACATGACAAAAGCAGCTGAGCCGGGGAACTAGGTAGAAGTTGTTGAATCCTCCGAACCGAGCTCATGGTTCCTAGAGGTTATCTGAGCTGCGCTATAGTAGGTGGAGATGGTAATTAAATAACCTTGACGACTTACAATTTAATTAAATCTGGACATTGTTGTTGATATCTGAAGGGAAAGTGTCTCTTACCTCCTCTCCTTAAACCATCATCAACACGGCCCTCAGAACGGCGTGTCTCACGGCGAAAGCGGAAGGATTCGTCTCCGCACAGCAGCTCACATCCCGTGCAGGGAAAAAAGTATTAATTGCACCTCAGCAGGCTGTCGCCTTTGTTGCAGTGAACCGCCACTTCATCGCGAATAGCGACCTCTTCAGAGCCCCTCCTTGTAATTCTTTCCGAGTCTTGACGTAATCGGCATTGCCTGCGGTATTCGAGAACCAGTCTTTGCGGAAAAGATGCTGACATGGTGGGTGGGGGCCAGGGCACATCAGTGAACCGCCTTTTCGCTCTGGACAGGCAAAAAAAAAAAAAAAAAGGAAGGGCAAATTGAGCCGAACCGTGAGAAAGCGGCTGGCTTATCTTCCCAAGCTGAGCCTGCAAGCTCGATGCAGATCTCTGCAGAGTGACTAATGGCCTTCGCATTCTGCTTTTTTTGATATTTTGGAATCTGGGTTAACTGGGATCGTAGCCAGCTCATCAATACGTGCAATACGCGCGAGGCTTTGAGATCAATTAGTACGGAAAGTCAATACATATAATATAAATACGCAGCAGTCACGTTCCTAACGCTTGGTGGTGGACGACATGCCGTCGACTGTGAGTCCTGCACCAGGTGCCAGGACAGATTCACCTGGTCTCGTGTGCTATGATGGAAGACTCCATGTGTCTCAGGCCAATGAGGCCTTGTACGAAATGAGGCCACTCTCCTGGATGAGTGCAAGGCACTTGCTTTGGTTGTGCAGGATGCGGTTGCATAAGGGAAACCTAATTAAAAAGTATATAATCCATGCTTCGTACAAGACGATCCCTTCGCTCCGACCGGGGGACGGCCCGCATGCAGCCTCTAATGCTTCACTGGTGTGTCCAGATGCCGCATCACCCACGACCTGCGGGGACTCCCGGTCATTCTCTACATGCGCGCCACGAACACCTTACGAAGCTCGCAAGGGCCCATTTGTTATTTGTATCGTATAAAGGCGCTGGTGGTACTTCTACAAGATGAACCCCCAACCAAGCCCCCGCGTCCTTGTCCGCCCTTAGGTTTTGACAGATCATATGGGAGGGTCGGAGAGGCCTAGGATCGACAAGTGCTGGATGAGAGCCTGCATGAGATCGTCCATACGGACTGGGGAGCGTTCCGAAGCGTGACATCGAATACGACGCCTGCATTGGCTTGCAAGAGCCAAAGTGACACAATCTGATCTTCCTGTAACTGCGTACAGAAAAACCAACGGTTTCTGTGCAAGGGGGTTGGGGCGTAAGCCTGGGTTTTGGTGTCGTGATACTATTTCCTTCATGGTGGTCAGGACAGGAAACAGAAGAATCCTGACAGTAATATACCTTGGACCTGTGTCCTGGCCACTACTTCCGAGTTTTCTCTGATGACTTTACCATTATCATTTTGTACCTTCAAACTTGCGACGTTGATTACCTCTCGAGATTCTATGCCCCTGTCACCCATCATTATACTTTCACTCATATTCCTCTTTTTTTCTCCATCGCTGATCACTAGCAATTAGACAGTAATTATGGGCTGGTCTTCAACGCCCCTGACGACACGTCGACATGGGGCCCTCGCATTGTTGCCATCGCCGCGATATTCACGGGCTTCTCCCTCATCATTGTCAGTATGCGGATATATGTCAGGGCGCACTTGATCCACGCTATGGGCCTAGGTATTAACTTCGTCTTGTTCCTCTCCGGCCGGACGAAGCTGAGCTGATCATTGTCCTGTTTAGACGATTGGGCTATAATCTTCGGCTGGGTAGGACTGACTATCTTCTGGACACCTCTTTAAAAAGATCGTCACTTGTCTAACCGTCAAAGCACAGTTCGGTATATGTGGCTACTCAACATGCACGATTATCCGTGAGTGCCATTGTTCTATTTCGTGTGTACTATTATCGAAAGACGTTGACGCGTGCCAGAAACGAGATGGGGACTCGGGGTTAATCATATCGATGACATGCCTACCCAGGACATAAAGACATTTCTGTTGGTAAGTATTCCATCCCCCCCAAGGTTGACCAAGATAGAGAAGCTCAGTTGAAGTGAGTCTCCGATGTTAACTTGACCAGATCGAATATATCGGCTCACCACTGTGAGATAATTGTCCCCACGCTTTCGAGCACATCATCACAGTGCTTGTCTCTAATCAAGGCATGTTCTAGTTACGTCTGCTGCCTCTTTGGCTTCAAGTTCAGTCTCTTGCTGTCCTACCTACGCTTTATCCCACATGGGGTATGGAAATACGCGACGATCGGGATGGCAGTTGCTGTCACCTTGGCGCACATAGCGTTTGTGTGCTGCTTCCTCTTTGGATGTAATCCAGTGAGTAAATTATTCAGAGGAGTCGTTGTGGTGAAAGGCACAGATGAAGACTAAGAGGGTATTATCAGATTGCCAAATTCTGGGACACCAGCATCACCTGGGGCCATTGTCTCGGCCTACCCTTCTACACTGGCTTCTCTGCCCTGACGATTACCTTCGACTTCCTCATGTATGTGGGCCGTTTCTAGCATTTACCAAAGCCTACGTACTTAGTCTCGGAAACTATATCCGCTGACCGTCATCGCCATCAAAACAGCATGCTGCTACCATTCCCCACGCTCGTCCGAACCAAGATCCGAACCCGAAAGAAGGTCGTCCTCTGCTGCCTCTTCACCCTCGGCGTGTTCATCTCGGCCGTGCAGATAGTCCGCTTCAGCTACCTCAGCCAGCTCGTCAACCTCCTCGACTCGGCCAACCCCATCGTCTGGTCCATTGTCGAGAGCAACCTCGGCATCGTCACGGCGAGCATTCCCACCCTGGCACCGCTCGTCCGATACTTTTCGGAGAAGTCCCGGGTCGGTGGCTACTCTGGAGAGGGTGAATCCGGCGGCAGGTCAGGGAGGGGGGGAGGAGGAGGAGGAGGAGGTGGAGGAAACAAGACGTCGGCACATGAGCTCAACTCGTTCCACAGAGAGCTTAGGGGCCAGGGCCCTGTGGTTGACAGGGACATCATGATCACGGGACTTCATGGCGATGATAGCACTGAGCGGATCTATAATCCATCGCAGGGTGGTATCATGAAGCGCACGGATGTGGTTGTGAGCTCATCGCGTGGGCGGACGAGCGAGCAGAGCGTGCAGGTTGATGACGATACGCTGTGAGCCATTCTACAATGATATATTCGTGTTACTTATTTTGTTTTTGGAAATGCATCACTACCTTCTAGGGAAATCATCAGAATACTTCCAGGTGCTCATCGTGGAATCCTCGCCCGGCGATTGTCTTCACCGTTGGAGGAATGTGAAGAGCAGACGAGCAGGTTTGGGTCTTGGGTTCATATTCTGGACCTGGCTGGTAAATATGTGACCGCGTTGTCCTCTCGCTCAAAGACATCGCTGTGGCCGACGGGTCGGAGGCGAGCGAGAACGTGTACTATAACATGGAGTGCCATCTGCAACACAGCTTGCTGGTACTAAATGCGTTGTGAACAGCCTCAAGACTGAGCACAGCTACGCAATGTTTATACCGAAAAGAGCATTCTGAGTAGGCGTCATGCTATCGTATTCCTCCTACACCCAACAGTATGCGAGTATTCGCCGGCTGGCGTTCTTGCTCCACGACAATTGCGCATGGTGAAGGACACTTGGCACTCGTGAGAAGAGAAGAACAGGAGGGGGACAGAGAACGCGTCAAAAGCCTCACTTATACGAACAAGGTGAGAAGAAAGCAGTCAAAGGGACCAGCTGGATCTATTTGTCGTCCTAATCTCTGCCAGCCATCAGAATGTCATATATCGTCCTCATCTGAGCCTTATGCTTCGATTCTCGGCCGAGAAGGCCAGACGGCGACATGTTCTCTACAACGGGGGCCAGACGTCGAAGATATCCGTAGCAGGCCAGATGACAGTTAGACGCTCCGTAGCAGCGTCAAAGCTCTCCTCGATCTCCTTCGCGAGGACGAGATGCCGCCTATCCTCGACAGTCCCTCCCGGACGCACCAAAGTCTCATTAACGACCCATGAGAGACGACACATCCTATCCAGCGGGACCGAGGAACATGTAGTGGACACCAGGTGCAAGGCGCTGGACACGCTTAGACGAGCACCCAGGCTACACAATCTCCCAAGCAACACGTGCAGCGTCCACCAGGCAGCGTCCAGCCTCCTCCTCCTGTCCCCGGGTCTGCCTCTCGTGTGCTGCAGCGGGGTTGACAGCAGAGAGTGTCCCAGCCACCACAAGACTGGGCCACGCTTCGCTGTCAAAGATGACCAGCTCCTGGCCATCCACAACTGCCAACCCCCACCGGCGGCGCCATCAACCGAGTAGGGCACATGCAAGAGCTTCTGCCACCTCCCTGGTGGCGCAATATTGTATCGAGGCCCGCCATGCAAGACACCTATGCGCGCGAATATCCAATCATTTGATCTTGGCAAAGGTCGACTCGACCACGATTGTCTGGGACGGAGCAGTAAGAAAGGTTGGAATCTTTCTGCTGGCTACGGCCACGGCCTGCCACGTACACAATATCCCGGCGTCGATCACTTTTTGCCCGGGTCCTCCTCTCCCAGCCACTTTTTTTATCTTCTTCGTTCTCTCAGAAAGTCTGGTTTGAGTCACTTGACAGCTGGCATGTCCCGAAGAGGACAATTTTGTGGCCGGGCCAGTAAGTAATACTCACTGTACATGCGACAGACACAAAGTGTAAGCAGCAGGTTGGGTTGGTTGCTCAAGTCACCTGGCTGACCAACAGGAGAGCAAAGCAGCAGGCCGACCATCATCAGAAGCCGAGACAATGTCTGACATTTGACATTGACAAATTTTCCTTTTCCTTCTTCTGGGTCGTCAAAGTGGGCGCATCCAGTCAATTGTCAGCCATAACTCTGCACGGCACAGACCAGGGAAGACTGCTGTGCGCTGTTCGTCCACCCCACGCTGCCGACTTGTGCTGTGTTGGCTCACGAACGGCGCCCCCCCTCTTTCGCCCCCCCCTCCCCCAAATTCTGAAACACGGTCTCAAACCGCCATACCATCAACCCTCCCCGCCACCCCTTGTCCCTCTCGCTGACCTTTATGCCGCTTGTCTCTGGCCTTTTAAGCAAAACCCTGTTTCGAATTCTGCATGCCTTTTCCCACCGGTTCGCTCGCCCCGCGGCTGTCGGCTTGCTTTGCTTTGGCCATGGCTTTGACCTTGACCGCCAAGTCGGCGCGCCCAGACAGAGTGACAGCTGCAAGAGATGTGGCCCTACCCGAGAGCTTGTTGGCTCGGATCTCTTGCTTGGTTGCTCCTTGCATGGAAACCAGTATTACATGTAACCGGAGCAGCAAGGCCGGGGTGGTCGTGCTGGTGACGCTGAGCTGTTGCTGTTGCTCACGCGACATCAGGACAACACGCATCCACCCATAAGCTTTGGGACGAGGCCACCCTGCCCCCTTTGCCGTCTATGACGCCCATGAAAGAAACCCCCCCCCCCAAAACCAAAAACCATATTGTGCATTACTATGTATAATCAGATGCTAGGGTTCTGTTGGGACGGGAGGTCAGCTGAGTTCTTGGAGATCTTGGTTCCGCGTCTCGGCTTTGCAGCGATCTGATATGAGATGAGGCAGTCCCCATTTCTATGCAGTAGGTAATCCTGGAGAAGAAGAAAACGACCTGCAGATGGAAGGACGGATGACTGAGACTGTGGTCACCGCCACTCGGCACCGGAACGCTGGTGTATGAAGCTGGAATGATGGAGGGCCGGACACTCCTTCTAGATAGTTTTATGCAGACGTCTCTCTCTCTAACATGGACAGCACACCAGACGCCAGGCAGGCTTGGTCGGCAGATCTCCAACCTCTCCCAGCACCCAGCAGACCGCGGTACATGGCAGATCCGGGACCTGCAGGTACTCTGTCCCGAACGGGTCGACACTTGTCCGACTGACTTGACTGGACCAGATCGTCCGGACCCTCAAACAAGCATAGCCCATATCTAACGATGATCACCGTCCAGGGACCCAGTGATGCCAATTTTGTTTCCCACGACAAGGGGAGAATCACCATTGCGGTACTGTATACTGATCCTTATTCATGGCACGTCCAATAACCCTCACAGGAGAGATCCTGCATGCCCGTGTCGCCCGGGCGGTGACCAGGCCTGTTGCTGTGCAAGGGGTCCGGAACAAGAGACCTTCTGGATCCGCGCGTCATGGACGAACGACGAACCCAGGCCCGACGAAGCAAGCCCCCAAGCCTGCAAGACACACTTGTCTCAGCGAATGATAACAACGCCCCCAGGGTTCACGCGTTCGAGGCGTCAAGTAAAGTGCTGATGGATCCGTGCACGGTTCGCCGATCCGGCGGTGGGAAGAGAAGAAGGAAGGACCCAAAAGAAACCCATGCTCGAACGTTCATTTTTCGGTTTCAAGAAACTGAGCAGGCAGGCACTCGGAGTCTCCGGTTCGGAGGCTCTGCAACACACAGGCGGGTCAGCGGCCGTTGTTCAGTTGGTTGAAACGCCGCGAGCGACGGCCCACTCGAGCCTGTTGACCTCTGGTGAGAGCTGTTTTATACAGGCACCCACCAAGCAGTAGAGAACAATAGCGCAGGAATGAATATGTACACAGTGCTCTCGTGTAGAGAATGCGATCGCGTCTCGCTGGGGGTTCAGGTCTGAACATGGAGACGCAAGCACCATTTGGCAAGGCGCAGAGGACGCTGATCGATACCGACCGTGGCTCTGCCAAGATGCACCTGTAGGCTATCAGAGAGACAGTATGAAGCAGCAGGGGTCCGTGGTCAGTGGAGCGCAGTACATACGAGAGAGAGTTGAAAGAAGAAGAAAAAGAGACACAGAGAGAACAAGAATAGACCAAAGAAATGCCCAGACAAGAGATCAGATGGTGATCTGCATAACTGTGTGGTCTTGGACCCGTGGGAGCGTCTGAACAATTGGTTTGTAGGCGAACGCGTTATGGCAAACCACAGGCTCTCTTCCTCCTCCACCACCACCACCACCACCCCCCTCCAGCGGGACAACTGCTTGTTTTGGCCGCTCGAGACCTGCAGGGCCAGCTTATGGAGAGAGGGGGGAGGGGAAGACAGAGGAGGAGAGCCTGGATCGGCGCAAAAGTCTGGGGTTCGGAGGTGGTTTCATCTTATTCGGTAGGCTACTCGAAACATGGAGGGCGGCCCTCCCTCCGTGCCCGCCTCGGTATCAACGGGATCAAAATAGGAATCTTCAAAGCCACGGAACCTCCTATTCGCACCCGACACAAGCGAGATGGGACGAGGAAGGAGAAAGAGAGAGTCTGCTGGGCGGAAATGACGCAATCATGGTGAAACTTTCCTTCCTTTTTTTATTATTATTTTTTTTTTAGTGAGTGAGCGAGCGAGAGGGAAGGAATAAGGCAGAGCTGAACGGCTCTAGCGGTCCGGACGGTTGCAACTGGTTGCTTTTCGTCATGGCCATCCCGTCGCGACTGCTTGCAAGGGACTGGAGTCGTCGGGAGCAGGCACGGGTTCAGTCTACCCAATAGTATCTCTCTTGGCCAGCAGACACATGCTCGTGCATCTGATGGATAGGAGGCAAAAAAAAAAAAAATGTAGAGAGTGAAAAGGGCATACAGAAGCCATATCACTTGCAAGAGAAGATGATATTGTTTGCCCCTACAGGATTTGCTCCGCGGGCGTCTGACCCGCTTAGGAGGGACACACCCCCCTCATTATCATCATTTACTATTTCATCCTCGTCGATAATGGCACATGCTGAGACTTGGGTGCGTGAGGGAATTACTTTTAGTATCGAGAGGGATGGAACGCCTTTTTTCTTTTTTTGTTTCCTCCGAGAAGAGAGGGAGAGGGGGGATGATAAGTCAGCCCGCTGCGTACCATGCGCCTCGTCACACCGCCCCTTGCGTCGAGGTTTGCTGTTATCTGGGAAAGGGTGATACGGAGACAGGCACGAAGAGAGGCATTATTGGTCAGGGTGCAACTTAGTTATCATGGTACACCAAGACGAGTTTGGTTGTGTGGTGGTGGTGGTAGTGTGGGCGTGAGTGAGGTGAGTCCTTGCCCGCATCTGAACCTTGGGAGCTAGCCGGCCGGACGTGGATGGGTGCGTGCCGTACCAGGGTAGGTGATGACAATTGCGGAGATTTTTCCCCTTCGCAAAAGCGCCATTGTAGGCTGGTGGTAATCTTGGTAAAGCCGCATCATGAGTTCGGTGAGCTCGGTGACGTGACCTCTTTAGGCTTTCGAGAAGGAAAAGGGGGGAAAGAGAGAAAACGAGAGACAAAAAAAAAGGAGACAGGAACGACCAGGTTTAGCGATGTTTTCTTCTCATCCATGGTTCATGATATGCTGTTCTTCGGCCTGCCTTTTCCGGCTGGGCTGCTAAAGTGTAGCAGCTGGGGGATCAGGGATATTCGAGGGGTTCTGAAGCCTTTTTACTTTTTATTTTTATTTTTGGTCAAAAGTAAATCTGCCCGGCGACGGGGCCGCCTCACCGAATGATACAAGGTTGCTCTCGAAAGTAAAAGGCCAGCTTTCTCCTTCTGCTTGTGCGCGCGGCCGAGCCAAGACCAGAGTTCCCGCCCGTAGAGTTGCATAAGTAATTTTGCGCCTGCATGTTCCGAAAGCTGTAACGTAGCGCGCCTTCGACCAGACCCGAATCTTGAGTCAACCGTGACTGGTGGACTGGCCTTGGGGGCTATGTGCCTTGTCTCTGGCCACTCTGGCGGTCTGTTGACGATGGTCGGCGGGAAGTGCTGGTATAACGGCGCGAAGAGCACAGCGTGTCGAGAAGCACCCGGTGCAACGCCGTCCAGAGTTGGCAGGCCGGCACAGCCGCCAGCTGCATGCAATATACCTCAAGGTTGATCGCTCCTGAGGACTAACTAACTATATTCTATGAGCCGACCCTTTTGAGTTTTTTTTTCTTTCTCTTTTCCCCCCCTCCTTCTGGAATCCGAATGCACCTGTTTCAAGGAACGAGACTGCCATGCCACTTGTGGCAGCTGGCTAAAGTTGCTGATCTAGGGGGGAAAGCGCTTTGATCACCAATGGCGTGCCAGGCCTGTGGGTTCGATGTGCTAGGGTAGATACCACTTACCTGCCGGGCGTCTACAATAATTTGAGGCTTGTTCGTTGTAGAGACCTTTTAACGCCATCTGAGATTGCGCCTGCGGCTCGCAAGCCGTGCGACATGAGTCCTGACCGAGCCGTTGATCTTGCCTGGCGGGGGATGGCATGCATGCACAGCCCGCCACCCATCTCTGACATGCCGCGAGGGGACAAAGATCCTGGGGTAAAAATACAGTTCATGTCATGGCAGCGGCAAGAGGAATCTCCCCTCCTCCTCCCACCCCCCTCTCCATCCGATCGACGAACCTCAGGGGGTTGGTTTGCAATTGGTTAAGCCTGTCCGATTGTACCTGCAGATTGCAGGCTTCCCACTGCAAGCATCTCCTGCATAGTGCTTCGGGTCAAAAGCCGGGAGGGTGTCCCGGCCGCAGCAGGGGGTTGTTCGGGGAAGAGGCGTGAGAGAGGATCGAGGACACCTTGCCCCTCGCAGATGGCACGCCCTTCGTTTTTTTCTCCTTCTTTTTTTTTTCCTTTTCGTTTTCTTTCTCCCCCTTTTGATGCTAGTTTAGGAAAGAAAGAGGTGGTATGCTCGCGCCTCTCTTGTGGGGTTAATGAGCCCTACATCAAAAACACTGTCGTCGGTACCCAACCCAGAGACCGAGGCGCCACGCTGGGACGTCAAGTCGGCCCGTGAAGGAATGGCGAGGAGCTTTCTCCATACACTCATTGGGTCTCTCTCCCGCTGTTCCCGTCCTGCAGGTAATCAATTTCGTGCTCTGGCATGAGCCTATTGGCGAGCCCGCCCGTGGGGTTGACAGCGGGACTTGCAGCCAAGGTGGTCTGAGATTGATGAGGCGAGTGTGACGCGGAGCCATGCTCGGAGGATGGTGGTTGGCTGGTTGGCCCACGCTGTGATGTGCCGTACCGTCCTGTATGTATGTACATGGGTACAGGAGGGCCCAGACACCCACCACCACCACCACCACCACCGCCACCACAGGGCACAGGACGGCGAGTTTGGCAGTACAGAGCCCACAGTGATATGACAAGAGGTGCGGTGCGGGCTGAAGTTGCAGTCCGCGAGGCCATCGGGCGCACCACCCATGGCAGCTTGGCCTCGGCTGTTGGTGGACTGGATTAATTAAATAAGAGCCAGATGACTCCACAGTGCCGGTGGGAATTCTCCGGCCGATTGTTCTTACCATGGTACGCTATAATACTGCTACCTGTGTATTGGCTTATTGAATTCTAAACAGGGTCTCTGTGTGCGGGAGGAGGGCACAGGAAGAGCAAGAGGTACATACCACAACACATACCCCAGAAAAGTACATGGTCGCCAACAGTTCACCTGGCCGCCTCCTCGGTGTGCCCAGGAGGGGCAGAAGAATCACACCTTTCTCTTCACGCTCGTGATCTTCTTCTCCTCGTAATAGCGCATAGCCCGCCCGACCGAATCTTAAATAAAAAAAAAAGATCAGCAGGAAGCTGAAAATTTATCAACACACTACAGGACAAAGATAGCACATGTCTATCAGGGATATCTCTGTCTGGTAGTTTTGGTTGATCGATAGACGGCGTAGCTGGTTCGAGACGAGCGACACCAGCGCCCCAGCGCTGAGGGGGCTAAATCAGCGAGGTTCGATAGAGCCGGGGCAGCGTGGCAGAAGGCGTATTTTGAGGGGGGGGGGGAGCAGGCGCTTCCTTCTTTGTGGAACCCCTATTTGGGGAAGATCACGACAGGGATCCTTCAGAATCGGGACAGGCTCTCCTTGCACCTTGGCCGGATGAGGGTAGCATCCAAAAGAAGGGGGGCCTTTCGCGGAGGGGACCGCCACGGCAAACAGCGGATCGAGAGAGACAAGAGAGAGAAGAGTCTCGAGGATCCTGAGGGGGCCTAAAAAAGAAGAGGGTGAGAGAGAGGGTCCGGAAGGAGGGTCTCAATCTCTGACCATGCGTCACGCGTGCATATTTGGCAGGCTGAGATCTCGTGTCGGACGGGGCAGGATGGGAAATTATCCCACCTCTTGATCAGATCTGGGATGGGAGACATTATTGACATGACAGGACCAAGGACAGGACACACACATACACAGGATTTCAAGGGAGCGTGGTATTAAAGGAGGAACCCTCGAGGAGGATCATCAGCCGGGGTTTAAGACAGGAGCTGCACTTCGAGAGAAGAGCTACTATGGTCCTGTCTGTCTTTTTGCAAATTGGTCTGGATCAGATGGGGAAAATGGTCAGGGGCACGGGCGCGCGTGTCCTTGATGTTCATCAATCATTCTCTTCTGTCCCATCCGTCATTACCACCATACTATCGTAGTAAAACTATGGGTACCGCGTACAGTGTGTATAGGGCGTGCAGGTCAGGGATGCTGGGGGCTATCAAGGTACTCCGTACTACTATAGCATGTCACTACGGTAGTGCGTACGTACGTTGGTGCTGTGGTGTACTAACTAACGTATTGAGTTGCGGCCCCTGCCGCCCAGTGCAGACGTCAACAAAAAAAAAGAGAAGGAGGGAGAAAAGAAGAAAAGAAAAAAGAAGAAGAAAAAAAAGAAAGGTACCACAGCACACAGAGTGACCACTGCGGCTACTACGACCATACCATACCATAACCATACCATAGCACCATAGAAGTAAGCTCAGGCCCTGCCAGGATCCGTACAGGAACATGCTGTGCCTCCCGGGGGCCTGCCTCGATGGCCTCGACCAGACTCGCTCGAGTGTCAGATCAGACACATGCCATGCCCTGAGGGAATGATGATGGTGCTTGTGGTGGTTCACAAGGGGGGCCAGGGGGGTACTACAGCTGCCTGCACCACACCAGCACACATAAGCCAGCTTGGTGGTGACGAGTTGACCAAGCCATGTGGTCTGTAGCAGTTGGCCGCCGCACTTATCTGTCTGTACACGTAGCTGCAGCCATCCCAGGCCCGGAGATGAATGATTTGCTGTGGTTCCATTGGGATTTTTGATGACTCGCCCTGGCCCCAGACTACCCGTAGTAGTAATAGTAGTAGTAGTAGTGAGGTCTGCTCTTGCCCATCACACACAGGTAGGCCATCCTGTCATGGTAGCACCTGCTCCAGCTCCCAAGCTCCCTCTAGCTTTAGGCCCCCCCTCTCCTTCCCTCTCCCGGGGAAGGAAAGAAAAAACCCTGATCAGCCGTCATTTCCAATTACCTCTTCACCTCTTAGAGTCTCTCTCTGGTCCAGTCTTTCCATTCCAATCCTTTCCCCAAACCTCTCTCCTACCGATCGAACTGACTCTCATCCTCCCTTCCTTTATCTGTGTATCATCGCACAGCAGCAGGTATCCATCCATATCTGCTGGCGGTTCTTCACTCTGGGCTCCTTTCTTCCCAACTACCTACCCTTTCCTTCTTTAATTTTTTCTTCTTCTTTTTGTGTAATTTGTAATCTTTGTTTCCTCTTCAACGCCCCTACGCACGCGCGCGCACGCACGCACACCTACATACGACTCGTCTAGGCCTTTCAAGAATTGCCTGCCGTCAGCCAGGCTTGTCACCTCGTCTTGCGCATTGGTTCAAGGTTCATAAATTTTAAGCGCCTTTTCCTGTCCGCCATCCACAGGCAGCGGACAAATCGGACGAGATACCCCGAATCAAAACATCCCGCTGGCTGACGCTGCCCACGCCCTGCGAATCTGTTGCGCCTGTCGATTGGAGAGACTCGCCCTCCCGGAGATTGGTGTCGAACAGATCTGGGGTCAGGGTCAACCCAAGCACCTCTCGAAACACGCTTCTCCCACCACACACACTTTAGCGTATCCCAGCCTTGATCAGCAGGCAGCCCTCTGCCTCTGACCAGCCTTGGATCACGAGACAAGAGAGCCCAGGCCCTGTCTTCCCGCGCTGGGGGGAGGGAGGGGCTTCTTGGGTTCCGTCCGTCTGTCTAATTGGGCGCAACGCAAAATCTTGCCTCGACTCGATCCAACCCGACCCGACTCGGCTGGCCTGCCCGGTTGCTCATGCGGTTGCTTCTGCGAAGAGAGAGAGTTTGGGTTCTGGATCCGCATCTGGGTCGGAACTGAGCATCTCTCTCGACGGAGGCTTGACCCTCTCGTCCACTCTCGTCGCAGAGCTGTTTACCATCGGCCCTGGCTGGACTGCCCTGGTCCCGGCTGACCCTCGTCCCTCGTCAACTCGTCCCTTACCACCCCCCCCCCCCAGAGGTCCAGGGCCACACACCCCTCGACCCTCGTCGTTTCTCATCCTGATCGGTTGCGACCCTGTGTCGCATAGCGGGCCATGTCGCAGCTTGCGCACCAGAACCGGGAGCACCCTTCAGACCTCCTCTACTCCCAGCCTGACCCTGGCTCTGCCTCTGCCTCGAGCGGTGGTCCTGCCGGCAGTGGACATGGACATGGACATGCTCAGCCCAAGTCTCAGTCTCAGTTCCAACCCGCCCAGTCCCCATCATCTCGACCCGTACCGGACTACCAGCGCCCCAATGCCATGCCCTACACACCCGTCTCGCCTACCAGCTTCGATGACCAGTATGGCAGCCCTGTCCAGGACAGCCCAACTATAGGCAGACCCAACCCAATTGGTTCTGCTGGTCGTCCTCGTCCTTCTCAGCACTCGGCTCACCCCGCCCACGTCCCCAGTCCTATCACCATCTTTCCCTTGGGTACGCCTGCGTCTGGGTCTGGCGCGCTGGGCTCGCCAACAACTAGTCCTCTGTCAAGCACTGGTGCCAGGTAAGCAAGAGAGAAGGAAAAGGAAGAAAGAAAAAAAACCCCTCTTCTCATCTGCCTTCTCCCCTCCCCAACCCTCGAGCCCTCCAGCACCCACAGACAAGTACATACTCCGCGCAGGGCCAGAGATCCAGATCTTGGTTTTCTCTGTGCCTTGGCACACATACTTGTCTCGGCCACTGCAAATGACTCGGCTTAGTCCTTGTGCTACTACACACTGGGCGCACGGGAGCCTCCCTCGACTGCGAGAACGACAGCGGTTGATCTCTTTCTACTCGATCTTCCCAAGGGAACACTTCTCACTGTGCAACTGAACGCCGTGGTTGCGACGGTCAGAGTGTCTGTCTCGCGCACCACGTCTCGCGCACCACTGTGCTCAGGATATACTACGACAGTGCTTCATACTGATCCACATTCCTCTCCTGTTCCAGATTCCGGAAACCTGCACCCAGCCCGCTTCATAATACCACCGCAATCTCTCCACCGACCAGTCCTACTCCAAGCAGGTCGAACTTTCATCATTCGAGCACGCCCATTGCCACTGCCATACCGTTCTCAACCTCACAGGTCGCAACGCCCGCAGCGCACCCGACCGAGGTGGCTGGTATGACGGCGTATCCTCCTCATCAAGTCTCGAGAGACAGCCCCGACGCCGAGTACTCGTACTACAACAGCGATTCTTCTGGTACCGCAACGCCCGAAGATAAAAAAGCAGCCAGGTTCGTGGAACCCGTTGCGTCGTGCCATTTTACTTGCTGTGGCCGACATGTAGCAGCCACCGCAGTGCGCTTTGTATTTTAGACTGACTCGTCAATTAGGTCGCTGTCCCTGCGCATCCCGAATGAAAACAACAGCATACACAATCCTGCGAACAGACCTGGTGTTTCGAGCAGCGCAGCCTCCCAGGCCACACCTGGGTCGTCGAGGATGGAGACTGTCAAGGGCCCTCCCCGGAACTCATCCATAGACTCTGCCATCTCTGCCATATCCGCAGGCTCCTCGGCGCCGAAGAATCCTCAGGATGTCGCCTCGAGTCCGGCTGATATAGAAAGGCTGGTCAAGGCCGCCGGGTCGGCTGATGCTGTGATAGTGTACCTTCTCAGGGAGAAGCAGGCGCAGGCACAGCAGAATGCGCAGCTCTGGCGGCTAGTGGACAAGCAGAGGGCCATGATCCTGGGGCTGAACAAGGACCTGGAGCGGTCCCTGAAGGAGAAAGAAAAATACAGAAAGAAGCTGAAGGACTTGGTCTCATCACAGTCCACGCCCCCAGGGTCATCGCCAGGCCTGGCCCAGGAATCGGAGGAGGGCTCCAGCTCCAGCACTGCGGACGCTGCGCCTGTTGCAGTAAAGCAACCCAGGCTCGACATACCTGCCTCCCCCAGCGTCGGCTCTGATAGGCTCTCACCTGTCGATGTTGCTATGGCACCATATCCGATTACGCCCCCGGCGGATCAGGGCAGCAATGGGCCTCCCTCTGCGGTCGGCGAAATCCTGAACCCTTCCCACATTATGCCGGAGGCTAGCGAACACGCACTCGACCAGTACGATCCCGATGCCGAGGAGAGGGAGGCCGAGGCTCTGAGGAAACAGAGGGACATGGCAGATGAGCTGCCACTGAATGCCCCCCTGCCGCCAAGGACGAGTTCACATCGCCAGCCAATGTCTCCACGGGTTGCCCCTCCTGTTGCGCCTCAGCAAGCAGCTGGTTCTGACATGATCTCGTCGTCAACGGCTTATGATGACGGTCTGTCAAGCTTCCCGGCCCCACCGGCGCCACCACCGAGGAAACCGCCGCCAGCACCTCTGCAACTGAAGCCCGCGAAGTCCAGCCCGGCATTGACCGAAGAGGAGGACGATGACAGTGACCCAGATACTGGTGAACTGCTCGAGGTCGACGAGATTACGAGAACCAAGCGAGGTCGCCGCAGGACACGGCAGGAAGATGACCAGATGCGTGAGATTCTGGCCCTGAAGGAAGCGGAAGCACGGAGCCTCTCGAAAAAGAGCAAGCAAAGCAACAGCGTCAAGGGAACGCCCAAAGAGGCACCACCGCCGGAGATACAAGTGTCGAATGAGACGCCGGTCTCTTCTCCGAGATCGTTGAACAGGCCTAATGCCCCAGAATCTTTGGGATCCCTGGCTGGCGTACTTAGTGGCCGAGGTTCAGATGCGAATACCAGCATAGGCTTGCCTGGGAGCCCCCGTCCGATCGGAGTCGGCTCAGGGCCAAGTTCGCCGCCAATTTCACCTCGACAGGCTGGCGTGCCTGCAGCGACATTGTCGCCTCGGGCACCTCGGCAACCTATACCCTTGCCTCCGAACACGCCTCTTCAGACTCCATCACCACATGAGGCTCTGGTCCTGAAGTCCCCGCAACCACTCAATATCGTCAAGAAGAAGGTCGCAGACCCTGAGGCTGTTGACACCCCGACATCCAGCCGGGAGAGCACAACAGAACGGACAAGGGTGTACAAGGGCTTCATGTCTGAAGAATATCCAGACCTGCTGATCACCCCAAATGCCTTGATTGCGGTCACTGTCAAGGTTGCGTCCTCGAGGATGAAGCCGTCGCGTGCCAGTCTGATATCCTTGACGCAGCTGGAGGAAGATCCTGTGTTCACGCTTGCAATTCTCTCCAGAGCAGATGGTGGAGAGCTGTGGCGAGTGGAGAAGGACTCGCTGTCGCTCGCCAAGCTCGACTCGAAGCTGAAGCAGTGTGCCGACTTCTCCGCGAAGACGCCCGATCGATCACTCTTCAGCGGACACGCTCCGGCAAAATTGGATGCCCGCAGGCGCGCACTTGATCAATACCTCGAGGAGGTTCTCAGTACACCCCTGGACACGAGCGCAGCCATCGACCTCTGCCGATACCTGTCGACAAACGTGTTGCCACCCAACGCTGACGAGATGGGCTCTGCAATAGGCCAGGACGAGGAAAGAGGGTCGAAGCTTGGCCCCGGCGGGCGACAGTACAAGAGCGGCTACCTGACCAAACGGGGTAAAAACTTTGGTGGCTGGAAGGCCAGGTTCTTCGTCGTCGAGGGCCCTCTGCTGAAGTATTTCGAGACGCCTGGAGGGCACACCTGGGCACCATCAAGCTTCAGGGTGCCCAGATCGGCAGGCAGTCCCATCCTCAAAACGATCCGACCTCGCCGAGCGGTATCAATGATGAGGCCGACAACCAGTATCGCCATGCCTTTTTGATCCTAGAACCGAAGAAGAAGGATCCCTCCACGATGACGAAGCACGTCCTCTGTGCTGAGAGCGACAAGGAGCGCGACCTGTGGGTCAACGTCTTGCTCCCATGGACCAATTACAAAGAACCGACGGACGATGAGAGCAAGTCACAAGATCGGCACGGGTCGAGCTCTGCACACGGCAAGGGGACAAACAGCAAGAAGAAGCAGGGGCGGTCCCAACAACAGCAGCATGCCAAGGAATCCGAGGACACGCTCATCGGGGTGAGCTACGACACCACCAAACAGGGCGATATTCCTTCGACTGAGTACACCGAGTCTCCGTCCGTGGTGACAGTGCCATCACATGTGCCTTACTCGATTTCGGCGCCACGAGATCCCCAGTGGATGCCTCCCGACTCGACAATGTGGCAGAACAAGATGGGTGGGTTAGCTCCTCCGGGTATGGACGAGAAGAAAGCCAAAAAGCGGAGCTTCTTCGGCTTTGGACCCAAACAGAGATCATCCAGCGACGGGACAGACTCGCTCTTCGGCGACCAAGGTGGCTCATCTGGCTCTGCCATGTATTCTGGACCGGTTCGTCGCGTGTTCGGCGCCCCCCTCGCCGAGGCTGTGAAGTACAACTCTCCTCGGGACGTCAGGGTACCGCTACCGGCTGTCATCTACCGCTGCATCCAGTATCTCGACGCTAGAGGAGCAGTCACAGAGGAAGGCATCTTCCGGCTCAGCGGCTCTAACGTGGTCATTAAGCAACTTAAGGAGCGTTTTGACACCGAGGGTGACATCAATCTGCTCGAGGACGAACAGTACCACGATATTCATGCGGTCGCGTCCATGCTGAAGGCGTATCTGCGGGAGCTGCCGACCAGCATCCTGACGAGAGATCTTCACCTGGAGTTCGTGGCCGTCACCGAGATGAACACGCAACAGGAAAAGATTGCAGTACTTCACGAACTGGTGAAGCGCCTTCCTCTGGCCAACGACGCACTGCTCAGATACCTGATCGCCTTCTTGATCAAGATCATCAACAATGCCGATCGGAACAAGATGACCGTTCGCAACGTCGGTATCGTCTTTTCCCCCACGCTCACCATCCCAGCTCCCGTCTTCGCCCTGCTCCTGCAGAACTATGAAGCCATCTTTGGCATTACGCCAGAAGAGTACGAGCTTCCGTCTCCCGGATCAATGGATGATTCTACCGAGACAGGATCGATCGAAATCCCCCCGAGGCCGGCAACATCTGGTGGGTTGCGCGAGTCGCCCCACCGGCACCGCCTCGCAGAGGCACTGGCTGAACAGCGGAGGGTAACACGCCGCCCCCTGTCGGCGGCTTCTCTCAGCTCAGATCAACACCCACTCCACCTCTGGCCCAGCGTTACGAACCGAATCCATACGCGCAGCAAAACGGGAGCGCGGGTCTTTCAACACGTCCAGCCTACGAGAGCATGATGATCCCCCCGGGTTCTGATCCGAGCCAGTACTACCTCGCACAGCAACGACAGAGCAGCGAGAAGACGGCCGCCTATGATCAACCTTACAGCACGAGGGCCAGCCGACGAGAGAGCTCATTGCTCATGGGTCTACCGCCGAGGGGCCTAACGCCCCAGGGTTCCATGTCTCGCCTTCGGGAGGAGACGCGTTACCAGTGAGGAGGGCACGCCCCAGTCACTGGTTTCCCATATTTGATCAAGAGCACTTCCTACACCGCATCAACCTGTATTTATCATACATGCGCAGCATCTACATCCCTTTACCAGTTATGAGATACCATTCATCTATCAGAGCGAAGAGCGATATATATCCTTTCTTTTTCTGTTTTCTTTTTTTTTCCCTCCTCTCTTTACTTGCTTTTCTCCCAGCAGATACGCCCGATTGACGCCAGTCTATGATATCTGCAGCATCTAGGCCCGTATGGCAGGAAAACCCTACGCACTTACATTCAGCCCCGACTTGGCAAGCCAGGGGGTAACGACGCGCAGAATAATACTTTAATCACACTCTCTTGTCCTGTGCAGCCCGTATGCGGGTCCTGGCATTTTTTCACCCTGGATTTGTTTTTGCAGTACTCATGATACCACGGGATGACAGGCGGAGGGGGAAAAGAAGGACCTGGACGAGAAGTTGAAAGAGTCAAGAGTCTACTATACAAACTCACCCGGGCGGCACAAGTCTTTTGTTTGGTTCCATACCTTCCTATTTACAGAGTTAGCAGAGGCATCAGACAGGCGGAACTGAGTCTCTCACAAATAGCAAGTCTGCTGTTGTTGGTGGCGGCTTCTTTGACGATTTTCAGCAGCCCGCTTCAGGCGGCTGTTTGGGCGGTATTTCTGTGCTCGTTAGCCTTCTGCATCGCACGGCTGGTGGTTTTCTGCGGGTGGTTTTTATTTTTTATTTATTTTTTCATTCACTATGCTGGTGGAAATCCGACTGTAGGTAGGCTAGTGGCTGGATAGAGCAGAGCCTACTCTCAACAGGGAGAAGACGTGGGGAGTGATTCTCGGTGTCACGCCCACATGGTGTTGATAGGAAGGAAAATGAAGAAATGCGATAGAATTTCCATTCTTACTATACTGGTATCGCTCTCTGGTGATGACATGACAGTACTTTTTTTTTTTTTTTTTTTGGTGTGATTTGTTTCCCTTTCCTTCTTTGGTTGCAGTCTGTTTTGACGAGTAGACAAGTAGGAGAAAGAAGACAGAGCCGGACCTGACCTGCAGACAGCAAGTTCCCATCAGATATGAAAATAGAGTAAACATGCTCGGCTCAGATCAGTGCCTGAAACTTGAAAAGAAATTGTCCATTGCCTGCCATTCATTCCCCAGGGTATATATCCTCATCCAAGATTTCGCCGACCCATCACCCCATTCCTCGCCGTTCGTTGTACAATAAGTAGTAGTACATCCGGATTCACAAATCCTCCCCAGTCTGATATGTACCAAAATCCAGGTTGAGTTCGTAAGAGATCACGTCGTAATCGTCGCAGTAAACACAAACAAAAGCAGGAAACAAAAAGAAAAATGAGACACAAGATAGGAACTCAATAGAGTGAGGGGGCCTCCAGGCTTTCATCACCGTCCCCCGCCACTACCCCCTCACTAGTAATACCGCCCCTCGACCTCCTCCGGTCCTCAATATCAATAGTGATCCTCTCCCTCTCTATCTCCTCGCGCCGCGGAGGGCTCGGCGGAAGGGGTGGCAGGGACTGCTGCCTCCTGGGCCTATCCGGGCCCTCGACGTAGCGGTACTCGTAGTTCCGGGGTCGGTACACGGGGACAAGTCTCTCCCTCTCAATGACGAGCTCCCTCTCACGCTCGGCTATCTCGGTGCGAGCTCTGCTGCTTGTCCTCCTGGAGGCTGACGATGCGGAGGAGGATGATGACGAGGAGGATGAGCTTCTCTTGGAGGACTTCTTCGAGGTGACGGAGGGCTCGACGTCTACGGCGATGACGTCGATCTCATCGCGGACGGGAGGAGGCGAAGGCGGGAGCATAATCACGGGTGGCGGTGGCGGGGGGAGGAAGATAGGCGGTGGTGGTGGGAGGGGTTGCTCGATAACTGGCATCGGCCTGGGTTGGGGAGGAGGCGGCGGCGGTGGGATGACTCTTGTGACTCTGCGCTTGACGGTCACGCTGCCTGGGACGGGTGGCTCGAGGTAGACCACCTTCTTGGCGTGACGGTACTCCTTTGAGGGCACTATGAGAAATGGTGAGTTAGTGATGTGCGGAGTTTTTCTTTTCTAGATTTATTTTCTGGGCAGAGTAAAGTCATATGGGCAAGAAGACGTCGAAAAAGCAGAATTTACATCTTGGGGCAGGGATGAGGTGAGAGAATACCATAGTCAACGGGTGCGTAAAAGTACATGGTGATGATGTTCTAGACAGTATCGAGACCAAATGACACTCAAGAGGACACGGGACGAGAAGAAAGAAGAAGAAGAAAGAAAGAAAGAAAAAATGAAAAGAAAGGTTAACTACTAACTGATGAGATGCGACTCGAGTGCAAGCAGGCCTCAGACCTTGAGGGTAACGGTTCTGCTTGCGCTGTGGACGCCTGGGACCAGAGGCTGGTTGATATATTCCAGACGAGAGCAGAGGGGCTGCTCCACAGAGACCAGAGCTAAATCTGGTGAAGGCTGGGTTTCTGAGGAAATCTAAGAAAGAGGAGGAGGATCTAACGGCCGCAGGGTCTGACGATGCGGGCCGGGGGCGGTTATGATGACGGGCTCCTTATGCAGTCCCCAAATATGAATGGGGGTCAGAGGTGTGTTGTAGAATAAAATAGTCAAGGCTGGCGAGCGAGTAGGAGGAGTTGTTGGAGTGCTGAAAAAGAAAATAAATAAGGTATGGGCGATCGCGGGAGAAATGTGTACTATATATCAGCCATGTGCAGTGTAGGTGGAAGGGGCAGGGGCGGGTCACTTCAAGTCTAGAACCCGTGTAGGTGGTGGCTCTGCTCATGGAAAGAGTGACACTGCCCCTCCGGGTAGCCCCTCCCCTGCGCACTCTTTCGTCACTTGCCCCCTCCCACCCTCCTTCCCAAGCAGAAAATAAGCCTCCTCTAGTGAGTGGGTGACACATAACTATGGTACTTGGTACACGGCTGCCCTCCTGCGTATCTACGTAGTGCGCCCGAGGTTGGCCATCCACAGTAGCTGCAGGACACTCTCTTCCTGCCCATCGCCGACAGGGGACCGTGGCGATCTGAGGACCCTCGTATCCTGTGTACACACATGAATGATGGGTCTCGCCTGACGAGGGCGAGCCGAACATTGTGTGTCGCTCGAGACATGTGTCCACGCCACACCCACGGATGAAGCTCTCGCTGTCCTGGTCCCCTGGGTGAAAGACGGGGGATGGTGCATGGCAGCGTGGCGGCCGCGGCCGTGGTCTGTGGTTGGACAATCGATGAGACCTCCTGTCAGCCGATGACGTTGGCCTGCAGACCCAGAACACGACCTAAAAGCAGGGAAGAAGGATGGTTTTCCAGGGTCTTCTGCCCTGGCCACCGTGGCCCATGTCTTGGGGGTGCGAGAGTGGTTGCATCGACTGCGCGCCGCCGCCCTCCCCCTGCAGGTGGGCCTGGTGGTCCCCCGGTCCCTGACCAACATTGAACACTTGCCGTGGCTGGCCGGGACTGGCATCACGGCTTCGTTCGACGTGATCTGGTGATCATTCAGGCGTGCCAGGTTTTTTCCTCTTTCTTTTTCTTTTCCTTCTGAGCTCCCCTCATACGTGGCAGCTCGCGGACAGCTGTTTCCCCATCCCCCCTTTTTGTCGATACTTCGATCATGCAAATCTCTCGGCAGACGCCTGTAGGCTGAGGGGGCACCTCGAGGTACTCCGAGGCTTCACATCGAGATAGAGTTCGGCCCGGCGTGCAGCAGCCCAACCCAGCCCATGTCCGTGGGTAGAAAGTGGGGAAGAGACATCAAGACAAGGCTGAGCCCGGCTGGTTGGGCCATAGGGCACCGCTGATGGAGCTTCTTTGTTTTCTTCCCCCCCTTGGGCTGCCAGGGCGACTTTGACCTCTGGACGTTCACTTAGAGTCCAGCTAGGGCCGGCTGCTGTGGTCACCCAGCCTGGCTTGTGCCGTGGTGGCGGCGGTGGATCTATCCGAGAACTAGAACATGGCTTGCGATCTGGCTGGCTGCAGAAGCCTGTGCTCCGCTGTCCTGTTTTGGGCATGATTACTTGGCCTTGCCTTGGTGTTTTGGCCGGCAAAAGAGCTCGGGAGAATTGCTACAGCGTTTTACACTGATTGCATCGAGATCGTCGTATCAAGCTTCGTAAAAGACAAGGAACAGAGAAAGAAGGGGGAGAGAAGAAAAGAAAGAAAGAAAAAAAAAAGAAGAGAGGGCAAAAAAGACAAAAAACATACAACACCGGGTATTCGCTAATGGTCACCCACTTAACTACTAATCCGGCGGTTAGTGGCTTATTTAGGGGAGAGCAGACGGGATCCCAAGTTTTCCACTACCTATGGTCGTATGTGCTTGGGATCCATCACTAGAGACTTATATTGACAGTATTTAGTCAGGGTCATCGCCAGTAGTAATTCTGAAAGTTTCCGTATTTAATATCCCTATGAACGATCCCGTACGTCCTCGAACCGAACCTAAAACAACTACAAGTTCTAGCAATCGCCGTCATATGGGCAATCCTCATATGGGGCATGTCAAGGTCCGTCGAGTGTTTAATTCTGCCCTCTCTCCCATTTGATTTCATCGGGCCTTCGCACTAGTCAGTGGCAGTCGACGGATGCCAATGGCCTTAAGCCGCTCGAGCTGGTTCTTCTGTCTCAACCTGGCATGGAAGTCTCAAGAAACAAGAATGACCTGACGTAAAGAGGGAGAAACCTAGCCATATTAGATGTTCAGATGAAGATACGAAGGCTGTGTAAATGCTAGTCACATTTATAAAATATCACTAGCCTATATATCAAAGTCGATCTGTCCCTCACGCCCAGCGCTTGATCTGGCGCAGAAGAGGAGCCATCCGCTTCTCCTTTGACTTCTTTCCCTTGGCCTTCCCGCGCCTCTGCGATGAGGACGAGCCGCCCAGGACGTCGCTCGCGGTCTCGTTCGACGAGTACGGGTTCGGGGCGCCGGTGGTCACATTATAGGTCGCGCTCGTGGGGACGACGTCGAACTGCACGGTGGCGTTGCCCTCCCGGAAGGTGCTCAAGCTGGGGCCGACGGTGGTGTAGTTGCTAGCGATGCCGACTAGGCCGGTCGCCACGTCCTTGCCAGCCAGGACGCGCTCGAACATCTCGAGGGCCAGCACGGGCTGGTAGAAGGGCACCTCGTGGCCGCTGTAGTAGACACGGGCGAAGGCGTAGTTGTCGCTCTGTTTAACCTGGCCGTGGACGATGCCGTCTGAGGTGGTGATGTTGGTGAAGCCGGCCGAGTTGAAGCTGGTGGCGTTGATCTTCTCGGCTACGGCTTGACCGCCAAGCCAGTTGCAGTTGTCTGGACAAAATGGGAGTGGTCAGTCGATCCTCCTTCTCGGGAGCGGATGAAGAATGGAGGTCCGAGGGAGGAAAACGTACAGTCCGCATCACCGGCATAATGGACGACATAGACACCCTGGGACACAAGCTTTCGCACCGCCTCGAGGGTCCCGTCCTCCCTGTCATCGTCACCCGTGCTGCCAAAAGCATCACCGACATAGTCCGACCCCTCGGTGAAGTTCACAAATGCGCCAATCGCCGCCTGGACCTCGGGCGTGTTCAGATAGTCGACATAGAACTCATAGGGGAATGGGTCCGGCTGCAGCTCGCGGATGTCGTACTCGTCGCGGTCCGCCGCGTCGTCCAGCACGGCCTCCACCTCGTAGTAGCAGAAGTCGTCGGCATAGGAGCAGATCTCGTCGATGCCGGTCTCGTAGCACGAAACAGTCAGATCGTAGCAGTTACCGGCTCCGTACATGCCGTTGTACATCTTGGCCTGCGTAGAGGCATCAAAGGGTGAATAATCATCTGCCATGCATTAGAAATCTTGCTCTGAAGCCAAGCAGGATGGAGAAATAAACCAATACTGACATGTGTTGCCTGGATAGACCGTAAAGTTGTAGTAAGCTGCGTACTGGATGAGCGGGTCGTACCAGCCATTACCAATCATGACCGAGGCGAGGTTGATCTCATGGGCACCCGGGAGCGAGCCGTTCCTGATGGCCGCGTTCTGCGTCTCGATGTACTCGTTGAAGATGGGGCCGTAGTGCCCACCATACGACTCGGTGGTGAAGTGGAAGGACTCGCGTGAGTACTGCGGGTAGGCGCCCATGAAGCCCTGCAGGGTCCTCCAGAAGCGCGGGGCCGCGGCCGAGGTCGAGTTGGCCGTGTCGAGCAGGCTGGCGTAGGAGTAGGTACCACAGTCCAGATCGGCGGCGTAGTCAGGGCAGCTCTCGCTGGGGAGCTGGATGACGTCGTAGTAGTCTGATACGTAGGCAGGAACCGCATCAGAGTAGCTGAAGCCCGTGCCGGTCGGCTCGTCGATGAAGAGCATGTTGCTGGCGTTGTTCCAGGAGTACGGGTTATTGTACCTAGTCAAGGTGAGCGTGGGGGTTTCCATCATGATGGAGGAGGTGCGTGACTGTTCCGATCACTATTACATACAAATTGCCATCATAGTCGACGCCACACGGCCCATTTTCTTGAAATAGGCCGATCATGGACGAGGAGCCCTGGGATCGTGGCACCGCGCATCAGCAACACATCCACCGCTCAAGAGCTGAGCCTCTCACGCCCCAAGAGACTTACAGGTCCGCCGTTGATCCAGACTGTCAGCGGAGCAGTAGTAGGATCCTCATTGCGAGCTTCAAAGAACCAGAAGAAGATGTGTTCATGCTCGGCAATGTCGACATACCCCGAGTAGGACTTGACTCCCGGCGTGGTCTCACAGATGCCATCAGGAACCTGCTTGGACCGCACAGGAATATCGAGGTAGCCGGTGGTCTCGTTGAGGTCCGTCGGCGCAGGGACGAACTGCGCATAGGCAGTCTGCACGGCGAGCCAAGAGGCTGCTGCCAGGAGGGTCTTGCTCGTCTGCTTCATGGTCTTCTTGCCCTTGACTCAACTCGAACGACCTCGGGACTGGCTTGCTGACATGGCGAGGGAGGAAGGGAGAAGAAGCCCCCGCCAAAGATAAACGAATGCCGGGCTGCGCATCGCTTCATCATTAATTACGCGGTGAGCCACCCCAGCATTTTCTGGCTTGCCGATTGCGTCACATTGCGATTCCAGGTGGGCTACACCGGGAGGGCAATCTGCACTGAGAGTTACGTAAGTCTCGATAACCTACCATAGCACGGCGCCGTTGCGTCGGAAGAGGAGATCCCACTACGGCTGCCCTGTAAATACAGGCTATATGTCTGTGCTGTGGCCTGTATGGTGCTATCATCTTGTTAAATTACAGCCCGGAGGAGAGAGACGGAGAGATAAGACAGCGTTGTGCCCTGGCAGTAGCGATCCGTTGGTTGATCCACACCGCTAGCCACCTTCTGTTCTGACTTTAGCGCCAGGACCTAGCAGAATAAGCAGCTGGTGATGGTCTCGGATCACGGCAACCTCAAAGACAAAAACAGAAGGAAAAAGAAAGAAAGAGAAGAAAAAAAAGACGTTGGGTGCCCTGTCTCTTCCCGAGTGCAGCAAGTGCTTTTATGGCAAAGTCTAGTTGTACTACGTAGTGTAAGAGGACCAGTCGTCAATGTAAGAGAGGAGAGAGAGAGAGAGAGAGAAACCCTTGTTTTACCAAATGAGAAGTGAGAGGACTGGAAACCTGGTATAGAGCTCTCGATGGGTTTCGTTACTGCGAGTGTCCTATAGGAAGAGGAAAGTGGTTTGTAGTGCGGAATAATCTTAGATGAGGGAGAAAAAGCAAGTGGTCTGAAATTAAGGATCAAGTGGCGGCTTCGTCTCTCGTTTCTTCTTCTTCTTCTTCTTTCCTTTTTTTTCACTCTTCTTTAAATGAAACAAAAGAAAATAAATCCATGACATGGACTTCCTGTTTCTAGGCAGTGGCAGCAAAGCACAGTGAGGCTTGCCCAAGAAGCAGACAGCAGACGGCTTGCGGAAGACTAGAGTCTGACGACAGGCACCTGCACAGCAAGAATATTCTGTGTATGACTGTTCGTGCACTCAAACTGAAACACCATGTAATTTGCATCATGTATGGTTCTTTTCTTGTGCCTCAGGAATATGCAGAGGTCAAACTTTCTTGATTAAGCTGGCATGATTTAAATCAACCTGCTGACATAACCCAGAAATCGACTGACAGGGGTAGCTGTACACCCCGCTACCCGACTTGCCTGACTACCGCCTCGCCCCAGCCCAGCCCTTGCTGATGCCTGCTATTGTTTGGTCAAACTGCTGCCCATCATCCCGCCCTTGACGTTCTGATTTCCAATCTCAACAACTACTACACATTTAACCCTGTGGGATATCTCCCTCAAGCCCACCATGTCCGCCTCCCCTACAATCCACATCGAGTCTGCTGAGCAGTTCAACCAGCTGCTCAGCAGCACCAAGGTCGTCATTGCAGACTGTACGTTGCCCGCCGACTCCCCCCTCCCCCCCCAAACGTGGATAACGGCACTCCTGGACAATCGTGACCAGCCCTAGGGAGATGATGTTTCCAGTCGTGTATATAATGCTGACTTGGCTTGGCTTTTTTTTCTTCTTCTTTTTACAGTCTATGCCGACTGGTGCGAGCCATGCAAAGCCATTGCCCCCGTCTTCGAGGGGCTCGCTGCCCGAATATCCAGGGCCAACCTCATCGCCTTCCTCAAGATCAACACCGAGGCACAGCAGCAGATCGCCTCAGCCTACGCAATATCGAGCATTCCCACCTTTATCGTGTTTCGGGATGGCAAGGTGGCCGAGAGGGTTCAGGGTGCCGACCCCACCAGGCTGAAGGCTCTCGTCCACAGGTTATGGCAGGAAGCAAAATCCGCCGTACTTGAAGTCCGCAACGGCGCCGGCGACCCCGCTGCCGGCAGCAGCAGCGGCGGCGGCAGTCACGCCTCGGCGCTGGAATGGCGGGGTGCGGAGCTGCCGCGCGGTTACACCGATGTCACGGATCAGATCGAGATGGCGAGGACCGAGCTCCTCAACTTTGACGAGGAGCTCGGCAACGTACGGGTGCTGCTCGACCCGAGCAAGCCGGGCGCGCTGAGCGGTGGCAAGAAGACGGAGAAAGACTGGGTCGTCAGCGATACGGATGAGCAGCTGCTCCTGTTCACCCCATTCATGTCTATGCTGAAACTGCACACCCTACAAGTATGTCCCCACTGGTGCCTCTGGCTGTACCGCTGACACGACACCATGGCTGATCGAGACCCCTCCCCTGTACAGATTACTTCAGTCAAGGACGAGGACGAGGACATTATGCGGCCGAAGGTCCTCAAGCTATTCACGAACCGACCCCACAACCTAGGATTCGACGAAGCAGAGAGCGAGACCCCCACGCAGCTGATCGAGCTGGTCGAGGGAGACTGGAACGCTGACAGCACGGTCAACATCCCGCTGCGGTTTGTCAAGTTCCAGAACATCAACAGCCTGGTCATATTCGTGGAGTCTGGAGAAGGAGAGGGCGAGAAGACGCGCATAGACCGCATCCGCGTGATCGGCGAGACTGGCGAGAAGCGGGACATGGGCAAGCTGGAGAAGGTTGGTGAGGATTCCGGTGCTTAGGAGGCGACGGATACCATCACTCCTGAGCTCGGGCCTGATGCATCTTGATGGGATTATGTCTACCGCCTACCACTCTGGCCGGAGAAAGATGTCTCAGTTAAGCATTGCGAGTCTACATGGAACAAAGGGGATCAGATACCCAGCATGAGGAGCTGCAATAACTTTTTTTCCAACGAGGGATTCATGCCTTGGCGCGGAGCTCCCGAGGTGTCCCATCACACATCACTACACAAGACGCGCGCATGAATAGACAAGGAGTCCAAGCAGAAATGATCCCATCTGTCTCCTGATTTCATCTCAAAGATATAATCGTGCAACGCAGGGGACGGCGCCAGACGTAGACTGCTATGGCCGCGCAGCTTTGCTCCCCAGCCAGGCAGAACGATACATTCAAGCGCCAGCCCGAGGCAAACTTGTCACAACGTCATGACATATGTTCCCACGACACCGGTTCCCTCGGTTGAAGCCCTCTTGAACAGCGAAAAGACGCGACTGACAGCACAGTCTGTGAAGGAAATGTCCGGCCTCCGCGCCACCACCCAGATCACTCGCGGTTCCCGTAAAGGAACCGACGCACACGACCTGAGGTGGGTGGGACTGGCGTGGAGAGCCGGCTGCAATTTTATCGATCTGTGGCATAACTGACACTAGAGATCCACGGAGGAGAGTCAGGATTCGAGCAACACGGGTAATGTTTTTGAAAGTTATGCCGCCGCACGAAGAAAGAAAAAAGAAGGAAGGAAGGAAGCGAAGCTTCACAGCCGCCTCGTGGAAATTTTTATGCCTGGCGGCGCCCCCCCCCCGGCCCCCTGCAGTGGGTCCCCAGCTTTGGAGGGTCGCCTTACCGTATAGAGACTAAGCTCGGATTATCAAATCTCCCTGCTCCGACCTGGTGAGCCCGGTTCCTTCCCCATGCATTCTATCTCGGCTCCGGCAGATGGGGCTGAGAAGATTCGGTTTGGGTGTGAATGAGTCTTATTGCCATCTTCTTTTCCCGGAGCTCTCAACGCATGCAGACCCCGTCCCGCGTGGGACCTCGTGCGCGCCCAGGGTGTGGCCCGTCATCAATAATTCAATCTAAATCCCCGTCGATACCAATTTTCTTCTCCCTCCCAAGGTGACAGCAAATTACTACCATGGCAACATTGCATATTTTGGCCTCCCCCCTCTTCAACCGTGGTCCAATGGCCGACGGCGCGGGAAGGGTGACCACCAAGTGACACACACAGGCGCGCACACACCTGTCCACGCAAGCCATGCACGCCATGGGCGCCATGGCACGCCGTCAGTCTGGTTCGGCTGCACGTCTGCCGGTTTAATCGGTAGCGGTCTGACGTCCGCCGCGGGGCTGTCGAGAGGGAGGGCTTGCACTGGGGCCCGATGGACCGAGCGAGGGGGATGGCCGACGGTCTTGTGGCTCCCTCTCACCTGAGTTCAGTATGGGATTCGATGGCATCTAACAGATCAGAGACACCATGCCAGCTGTCCTCAAAGCTCTTGTGCACAGCACGTTGGTCCCAATATGGCAGAGGATTTCGATCTACAACCTGTCATCCCACTGGGCAACGTCATCCTCCACGGCACTAGGACGCAATTATTGGCACCTTTTAGCCAGTCACGTCTTCAGCAATGCCCTACAGGCGACAGTAGTCCCTGTCAAAAAGACGTGCTAAGTCTGAGACTATGCTGGATACCCTATGCAGGAGAGACTATCGTTGTGGGACGTGATAGAGGCAGTGCATGGTCCTCGTCATGTCTATGGCAGTGGTCACTCTCCTCGTCGCTGACCACATATCCCTCTCTCCCAGCAAAGCGGTCAAGGTTAGTCGATCACCATAACCGAGATCGGGACTCTACTCAGTCGCCTGCGACCATGCTGCAGATGTGTTCCGTGGTCAAGCCACAAGCGAGGGGCAACTCTGCGGGACAGCTTGTCATCGCTACCGTACTTTCCTCGAACAAAGGGCTGGCTGTCCGCGGACCACATGCAGCCAATGCTTGCTCGTCACGGTTCCCAACCTCGACCGCCAGGACGACGGCCGTCGGCGCCCACCTTTCCTCCGATGGCAAGCTACCGAGAAAAAGTTCCCAAGCACCGACAGAGTTTCGCAAGAGTGCCATCCCTGTTCGGTCAAGCATGCCTCTTCGAGCTGTCAACTATTTGAGGGCTCCGTACACAATACAGATCCCAGAACGTCGAGCTGGCGTGGCCCGCCGCGATAATAGGATCATGAATCAATAAAGCCAGCCCTCTTGGCCCAATCATGGACAGCAGAAGACAAAAGAAGAAACAACCAAGGACCACTTTTGCGCATCACCTGCTCTGGAGGCGGCCTCGCAGATTGATGCAATATCTGCAGATTTGCTCTCATCTCCTGGCATCATGTAATCTTCAATCCATGACCCTTGTCAGGTCATGGCCTTAAGCTTAGATCGACGCTCGATTTCCGCGCAATCTCTCTGCGAATCACAGGGCCCCCACGGCGTGGTAGGCTTTCCTGTTGCGGAAGATTTGGTCGATTTGATTACATGCTGGGTTCTCAATCGGTCGAGGAACCATAGCCAATCTACACTTTTCGGCCAGAAAGTGTCAACTCGGGGCCCCCCTGGTCCAGCTCATTTCTGGCGGCATCCTGTGCAAGCCTTACTGCACGGGGTCTGCTCGTACAGGACGGGTCTGTGTGTCCAATGTCGAACCGACGGGACCTCTTGTTCTGGCTTTTCAATAGTACGCCGGATACGCCCAAAGGGTCATCGTGCCGACGCAGGTTTGATATACTACTCTACCGAGTCACTCTCTCCCTCTCTCTGGCCCATAGCCTCTGGCCTTTTTTTTCCCTTTTTTTTTCCTCTTCTCTTCTTTTGCTTGCCCAATACTACAACCAACACTCTCTTCTCGTCGCCGTCTGTCTGCTCAGATCAAGGCACGAGACCATAACCTGCTTACTGCTTGCTGACTACGGTCCATGCCGCTGCCACGTCTCACCACATGGGAATGCGCAATAATATATTATACTTCCCACATCTCAGATATTTCTTCTCCAGAACCCCACACCGGCCTCTCTCCCTCCCTTGATAGCCCAAGCCAGGAAGCTTGGAAAACCCACCCGCCTATACTTTGATCTGCGGGGCCTGGGTGACAAGCAACTAGTATAGACGCCGATCCCTAACCTAAGTACTGATTATACTTAAGTGAGGGTGAACTCGCATTGGGCTGGGCACGCGAGCTGGAGTACTAAACGAGTTTGCCTGGGAAACTATCTATCCATTCTTCTCCTCTCTTCTTCTCTCGTCTGAACCCCCCGGGCTGGACCATCTCACCACCACGACGGACCGCACGGGTCTGGCGGCGCTGTCGTGTCGTGTCGTGTCGTCTTTGGATCAACTTGTCTTTCTGACGTGGCCGACAGACAAAGTGAGAACTGGACGAGACACGGCTGTTCGTGCGACTATTGACAGAAAGCAGCAGCAGCGGGCAACACAGCAAACATCTCGCAGCCAGGGGAGACGAGTGAGATGTTTGCCTCTGAGCCGAGCTCTAATTTCCTCCCCGCCGTCATACCTACTCGAATCCCTTGACCCTTCTACCACCATGAATGCCCCGACCAAGACGGAGACGACCACATCAGCCTCGCTCCTACCACCTCTCCACATCTCACCCAAGATGACAACACCCACCACCCTGCACAGATTCAGCCTCCTCCCCCCCGAGCTGCGGAATATCATCTGGGAACTGTCCCTTCCCGAGCCTCGCGTCTTCGACATATACCCAGCCTCGGCATCCCAAAAGACCCTGCCCCAGCAGGGCCTCCGCTTCGCCAATCTATACACCGAGCCACCGCCGGCCCTTGCCGCTGTGTGTCAAGAGTCTCGCTCTCTGGTCTACCACCACTACCGGGCCCTGACGCTGGGGGGAACGACAAAGTATGTCGACCTGAGCAGGGACATGCTGATGCTGGAGTCATGTCTCTTCGGGCGGGATCTCATGCGCACGCTCCTGTTCATGAGCCAGATCCCGCTGATCAGGGACAACCTGCAGAGACTGGCGTTTGGGACGTCCTTTGGCGTGCATACGGGCGTGTGGCACCCTGTGCTGGGCTGGAAGAAGCTGACGAGGAGCAACATGGGGAAGTTCCTGCAGCGGCTGGGAGCATTCCCCGTGCTGGAGCGGCTGGTGTTCGTGGTCCACCAGGAGATGCAGTTTGAGGTCTCCGAGATGCCCTCGCCCAAGGCCCTCGGCTCGGTGATGGGCCAGTCCGCGTCCGATGTGGACCTGGTGCGGAACGCCACGGTGTACCAGGCGGGCTCGAGACCACCTCCGCCGAGGGTCTTGCCCGGCAGCAGAGACTCCAGGCTGTCGACACCTCCCACCACCCCTCGAAAAACCCCACAGACACCAACCTCGCCTTCGGGTCCCCTGGATCCTGCCTTCTACCTGATGGGTAGCGACGGTGGCAATAAAGGGCACTTCTACCGCGTCCCGTGGACGACCGAGAAACCGTGGCTGCCGCATGCCAATGACATCGCCTACTATCCTTCTCCTGCAGCCGATGAGGATGACAACAGCATCGACGCTGCTCACCGAAAAGATGAAGAGCCGTCGAAACACACGGGGGGCTTTTTACCGACCAGCGACGACTGGGTGCGCTTCCGGCGGGCCTTGAGGCGCGCAATGGAGACCGGGCTGAAGCTGGGGCTCGCGGACTCGGCGGCGAAACCGTGCACATTCGGGAAGCGGAAACGGACGGGCGAGGTGGGAGATGGGGTGGGGGAGGACAGGGACGTGCAGCTGCGGACATGGAAAAAGGTGCCGAAGGTAGTGATGTTGGAGGGAGGGTGCGAATTGCCAGCGATCGAGGGCGCAAACCTTGTGTGGCGGTATTCGTTGCCGACCTGACCTCAGGTTCACAAGTTTTGCACATATATAAAAATATATACATAAATAAATATTGGTTTTGTTCTTTTTTTTCTTTCCCTTCTTCCTCTTTTGCCGGCCTCACTAAGACCCAATACCACTTGCATTGATTGGAACCAGGAATGCAGCTTCAAGAAAGTAGCGACGCGGCATCCTCGCTTTGCTCAGGGCAGCGCGGTGTTGAAAAAAAAATAAAATCATATGGCTGCTCGGCCGCCAGAGGCACTATACATGAATAAGTACGCAAGCGTACTCTCGAATCTGAAAGGTTTCATGTAGATTACTTGCAGGTCAGGGCGCATTGGTGTCCAGGAGTGCGCAGTTGATCGACGGATTCGCGTTTCCTCATGAGCTAGTACTGTGGTGGTCTGTATTGTTATTCTCTCATGGTCTCTGTAGGCCCAACCGAAGTAGTTACAGGTTGGAAAGCATTTCAGAGGAGGCTGTGAGTACCTAGGAAGCAGCCTATCCAGAGTGGTCCATGGCAACTCATGAGTGAGAAAAAGGACTTGTATTGTGGCTTGTCTTGAAGTCTTCAACCGCATTCTCGTGAACTGCTGATTATGAGGAATCAAGTTTCCTTAGCTAGGAGCTGCGTGCAGAATGATCTCTTCTAAACACATGTAACTGGACGGAGTGTATATCACACCCTAGGACGTTGGAATTGCTGATCGCAGTCATTGTAGACAGTAGTTCTCTCCAATCAGGTTGAGTTTCCTCTGAAGGCTATCCTCGCCGCGTGCTTGTAATTTTTGCATAGCAACACACATCTTCACTGCACCTCTAGGCTAGGTTAGAGGCATCAGTTAGGTGGCGAGCCAGAGATGTTGATGGTGGTAGGAATGTGTTCACGTTTGAGGATGGCGTTGGCTAGACGTGCCAATGATGGCTTGGATAAAGTAATAAATATTATCGTTTCTATAACTCAATACGCTTTTGTCTTTTCTGTGCTCAGCGGTAAGATTAGGAGCCCACGTCAATGCCTAGCTACGCAAACCTTACACACAAGCCTAGCATCAACTCCCCTCTTGCGCCTGTCGTCACTCAGCCTCTTCTTGTACCAGCTCCCCTGGGGCCCTGCCGTTCTTCCCCTTCTCCGGCAGCCACCTGACGATCAGCGTGTACCAGACGGCCAGCACGGTCAGCAGCAACCAGATGGCATACCCCCAGAGCCACTGCGTCCGCGCCCCCAGCGCAAACAGGCTCGTGAACAGCGCGGGCGCAAACGCCCGCGTGAGGCTCACTCCGGCCAGGGCGACGGAGTTGAGGGTGCCCAACACCCGGGCGCTGGGCGAGACATCGTTGAGGGCGAGCTGGATGGCGGTGAAGGCCATGCTGACGCCGCAGCCGATAGCTTGGAAGGCGGGCGCGACGGCCCAGAAGGCGGCGACGTCGCCGTGGCGCAGGAGGACGTTGCCGACCGGGGTGAGGGCGAAGAAGAAGGGTAGGCCACGGCACAGGCACGGAGGACGCCGTTGGTGCCGATGCGGCGGTGCAGGAGCGGGAAGGCGAGGAGGAGCCAGAGGGCCTGGGCGGCGCCGTTGATGGCCATCATGATGCTGATCTGGTAGGGGAGGAGGCCGAAGCCGCCCAGGCGCACGGGCGAGAAGAGGAAGACGGGCACGACGGCCGTGTAGGCGAAGGCGAGGAGCATGATGTGGCAGTAGATGTAGAGGACGATGCTGACGCCTGGCGCCCTGAGGATAGCGAGGATGCTGGGCCGTTCGTCCTTGGGCTTGACGGCCACGCTGCCGCCGTTCTCAGTCGTGGTGGTGGTGGTGGAAGAGGAGGAGGTGGTAGTAGTGGTGGTGCGTTCGCCTCTGTCTAGCGTCTCTCTGACGAAGAAGGAGCACGTGACGGCGCCCACGAAGCCCAGGCCTGCGATGACGAAGCTGGAGAGGGCATATGGATAGTCGAGGAAGAACTGGCTGTGCCCAAAGAGGCCGGGGTACTGATGCGCCGGGTCGGCCAGCGCCCCTCCGAGGATGGGACCCAGCAGGAGGCCGAGGTTGCCCGAGAAGGCGAACCAGCTGAAGGCGACGGCCTGGGTGCGAGGGGACGAGATCTCGGTGATCATGGTCCTGATGGTGACGATGGTGCCGGCAAAGACACCTGCGATGCAGCGGAAGAGGATCATCTGCCCCAGGGTCTTGGCCGTGCCGAAGATCGAGGTCGCGACGGAGACACCGACAAGGCTGGAGACGAGGACGGGTTTGCGGCCGATGCTGTCGGCAGCCTTGCCCCAGAAGACCATGACCAGCGCCTGGGTGAGGGAGAAGAGCGACTCGATGAGGCCGGAGTAGAAGCCCACGTCGGCGTCGGCGAGGTGGCCGTTCTCCTGGGCCATCTGGTTGATGTAGGGGAAGATGGAGAAGAAGGCCATGGGCTCGATCACGCGCGCAAAGCACAGCCAGAAGAGCTGCCACTTGGGCAGGGGCTGGTCATCACCGCCGCCGTCGCCATCGTGGTCCTCCCGCCCTTCCTCTTCATCGGCTGACGAGGTATAACTCGAGCTGGATCCGGCGAGGGTTGGCGAGTCGATGGACACTGCGGCGGGGTCAGCCGCCGGGGCAACGTCTTTGGTCACGAGGAGCGGTGTCCGCTCTGTGGCCGAGATGGCAGCACCGTTGTCTTGGTCGCTGGCCATGGTGTTGCGGCAGCTGTCTGCACTGCGATTCACTTGTGTCTCATGAGGGAGGCTGAGCGCGGAGGCGGAACAAAGGAAGCAGACGGTTGTGGTAATTCCTTCGTTCTAAGAGCTAAGAAGCACCAAACCCGGTACTATAGGTGACAAATCCCGGTAAACGCCCGACCGAGCCCTAAAATAGCTGGGAACTACTTTTGTCTCCCAGGGCGAGAATAACACTCACGACGAGGCCATCATCATAAGTTTCAAAGTAATTACATTCACAGACACTACATGCATTCTATATGTATTTAGCCTCGTTATATCGGGGCTAGGTAGCACACACATAGCCGCCCTGCAGTAAATGCAGCAGATCTATAAAGAGATGACAGGTCAAATATGAGGTAGGTCTATATAGACTGCGGCCAAGTGACATCTATTGCTTTGTGATGAGGATGCGCGCAGTACTTTACATGCACGCGAAATATGAAAAAAAAAAAAAAAAAGGTGGTAAGGAGAGAAAAAGGAGAAAAATAAAAAGGGAAGAGTGCCACAGCGCTGCTCATCGCCGAACACAGGCAGGAGGCTCCTGGTCAGCAGCGCAACCGACAGAATTGAGACGTCTTGCTGTATATGACATGAACGTTAAATGTTGATATATATATATATATATATATGTGTGTGTGTGTGTGTGTGTGTGTGTGTGTGTGTATAGGATGCTCGAGGATCGAATATTATTAGAGCCAGCCGATTCCTGCTCCTTTCCCACACACCTTCATCCCAAACGCCATGCTAAATTTAATAAAAAAAAAAGTTGTTTCCATTTATATGAGGTAGCCGTGCGTGGTATTCAAACCCCAACGGCATGACTGAAAACCCTGGCAGCCAGCTGGCTGAGAAGTCTCGCCCTGTCGCCCTGTGGCAGCTCCTGTGATAGGAAGTTAGCACCGCTTGTTGGGAGAGGGACCATGAAGGAAAATCGCCCGCGCTTACCTGAAACACGGCATAGACGCTCTTGCCCTTCGCATCCCGGATCGCACCCAGCCTGTTGCCAGCCACAGCACCCGCCAGCAGGCCCGGAACGTTGGCGATGATGAACCCCAGCGCGCCCCCGCTCGCGCCGCCGAGCATCCCCCAGAACCGGCCGTTCGCCGCCCCGTCGGGGTCCGCCATCCCTTGCTCCCTGAGCATCTCCTCGAAGACGTCGCCGAACTGCTGCTCCTCGGCATCTTGTCTCGTCTGCTGCTGGCCACCCGTGTTCCCCTGCTGCTGCTGCTGCTGCTGCTGCTGGAAGAAGTTCCACGCCCAGCTGAAAGCGGACTGGTTCGCGCCGGCGCCATCAGCTCCAGCCCCAGCCTCCGCGAAGGGGTCGCCGCCCGCGCCGGCCTGGGAGGTCGAGGAGCCGCCGTAAAACTTGCGCTGGCTGTCGTATTCCCTGCGCCGCGAAGCGTCGGACAGGGTGAAGTAGGCGTCGTTGACCAGCTGGAACCTGCGCGTGCGCTCAGGGCGCTCAGGGGAGTCGGCAGGGACGCGGTCAGGATGGGTCTTCAAGGGCGGCGCTGCCAAAAGGTTGCTGTGTTAGCTGGGGGCTTATCTGGGGGGAGGTGGCCGAGAGGAGGGCTGGGCGTGGGGTGCTTGACGTACCGCTTGTAGGCATCTCGGACCTGCTGGGTTGTCGCTGTCTCCTGGATCTCGAGGATGGCATCTAGGTACGGTGGTGGTCAGCCTGGATTCAGCCTGGCGAGGACGCAGGAAGAGAGGCGTGGTCAGGGTAGAGCAGGCGTACAGTAATTTGGTGGCGGTCCGGACGCCATCTTGAGGTTGTGATTTCTAGGATATCGTCGCGAGTTGCACAGAGGCGAGAGAGATGAGAACTGAATGTGAGAGATAGGGCTCGTGATAGGTAGAGGCTACCGTGTCTAAGGGTTTGACGAACAGGAGGAGGTGGTGGGGAGACGTCGTCGAAACATGGATACCACCAACCAGGCGTCGCAAGGCCAGCGCTGCAGTGACGTCAATCCACTCCTACTACGTAAAGTAGGCATGTAGGCTTGGCAAGGATAGTAGCACTGCAGCACCAAGATGCCATACAATTGCTGCAGGTCTCCAAGCCTTTTTTCTTTCTTTTTCTCTTTTTCTTCTTCTTCTCCCTCCCTCTCTCTCTCTTCCCTTTCTACGATGTCTCTCTACAGAAAAACTAGCCAACTAGTCATCCTCCTCCGCCTCCGTAGTGCGACCTGAGGTCGTACCGTTTCCTGACGTTATCAGCATTTTCTGGCTGGGTTTGAGAGGCCTTTTGTCCAGCTCCTGATAGACACGACACCGTCAGCCACGGCCGTGAGCAGCCATAATACTTACATGCCTGACCTCCAAAAAAAAAAAAGATACTTCCAGGTAGTGTCCGCGCCATGTCGTCTTGATAGTGCTGAGCTATGCGCCCCTCTACCAGTTATTTTACTGGTGAAGAGTAGGAAGCATGCCTTAGGCCTGAGCTGGAACAACGTACCTTGCGGGCATTTTTCCATACAACGCCCATGTACCGATCTGCTCTGAACCTCAACGGCCTCAATGCTAGATAAAGCATTCACTGAAGAAAATGTCAGGATAAAAATAGCTAGCCAGAAGTACCAGTCAGGATCGTGGCGACCCAAAGTGCCGGGCCAGCACTTATCCCTGCCGTGTGGCTGCTATGATGTACACATAGTGCAGTAAGTAGTACATACTATGTAGTACTGCATAGCGCTGGGCAGTTCTCTTCCCCACCGCCAGCCGGAGGGCCGGGGGGGGGAGAAGGAGGGAGTCTTGGGTAGCCTCGATGAAACATTCAACGCCCTACCTTATTATGGGCGCGCCTGATATGCTGCATTTCCATAAATCACATCCAACTCCCGGGAATTATGCCTCCACCTGAACTCGAGGATCGGCCATATGGAAAGATGCGCACCTATAGAGATGGATGGAGGGATGGAGGGCTGGGCCTGCGACGGGCAGAACTCGGCCTCTTCAGGGCCTAACTCACTGTACTGCCCCTCCCACCGCTCCAGCTGGCACCTCGCTATTGGAGGATCGCACCACGCGCTCCGTTTCAGGCCCTGTCTCTATTCGACCGTGACCCTTCCAGAATCATGCCCAAGACTGCAGGCGTGGGTCATCTTGAGGCCCAACAGAGGCCATCAGGGCCTCGACCCAGGGCCTGAGATCTAATCCAGGACTGCGATCACGATGCATGGCCCGGCGGAGGGGGGTTGGACCTGCGTGAGAGACAGGTTCAGGAAGAGAGGGAGGGAGGGAGTCTCAATCAAAATTGCTGTGATAATGACCACAGCTCATGGCACGTGTGGGACGAGGAGGGGGGAAACATGAGGAGACGGACGTCATTGCCCCCCTGATCCTGGTTGGGGGGACTTTCCCTTCACCCCCCTCTTTCCTGTTCGGATCACACCAATGTCAAATCACACATCAAATAAAATATAAGAGGAAACCTTGGGGGAGTTTCTTTCTTAGGCGCCCACCGTCCTCCCTCCTCCCTCCTTTGTGACCCTTTTGACAACCCACGCAACCGTCCACCCAAGGTGCTTGCTTCATCGTCTCCGGATATTTATCCATCTGTTCTCCCTCCCTCGCTCTTCCTCTCATCCCCAACGCCACCAGCAATAGTAAAACCGCTACCGCTCACGTTGCCCCTGACCGTCCGGCGCTTGATCTGAACCCACACGTCACGATCCCGTCCTGGTGACCAGACGACCAGAGTGAATCATCATCGACCCGTCGAGAGATAAACGCCCTCGCTGGTCATCTCCTGGCCACCACTTTTGTTTCACTTCCATTTTCTCTTTTTTCCACAGCTTTTTCTCTCTCTCGAGTAACCTAAATAGCATAGCAAAATAAAATTTGCAGTACCCAACCAGAAGATCTTCGCGCTCTGCTACTTGCACACACGCACAGCACACTCAACGCTACGTATAGCGTCCCTTGTCGAGACTCGAGGTCGAGGAGGACGCACAAGAGGAGGTTATCAAAGAGAGAGAGAGACACACACAGCGACAGAACCACAAAAAAGAAAAACATCAACAGATTGTTAGGACTCACCACAGAAAATCCCCCCCCCCCCTTTCAGCTCACGCAGGACGTGCAGTATCGTAGTCAACGATACTGTGAGTCTTGACATCTCCATATCCTCCTTCCCCATCCACGATGCTGACGCCATGTCTCAGACCACACCCTTCTTTTCTTGTCCCCTCCCCACATCCCTATCCTCCATCACACCGGCCCGCGATGGCGGTTCAGGACGACCTGGCAACTCTGTTCGCTAGGAACATGAGCTTGGCAGCAGCAGCAGCAGCAGCACCACAGCCTCAGCCGCCATCAGCTCCCGAGCATGCCGACCCCAACAGGATCGTCTACATCTCGCAGCACTACACCCACTCTGCCCACATCGCCCCGGCCCCTACCACCGCCGCTGTAGACGATGATGAGCCCATGATGCAGCAGCGCTCGGCCTCCGAGCCCGCTGCCGGTCCCGCCGACCTGGAATTGCTCCTGCGGTCTGCGGGCGTCAACACCGCTGCCCTGACCCTGCCCCAGGTCGAGTTGTTCCGTGGCGCCGACGACGCCCAGCGCACCCGCCTCGTCCAGCTGTGGACCATCTGCCCTCCTCCCGGTAGCAATAGCACCAACAATCACCTGGGCCTGGTCTCGTGGGGTGGCGCCACCTCTCTCGAGCAGGAGGAGGCCCTGGCGCGGCGGCGCTACGACGAGGCCTCCCAGGCCCAGCACCCCGTCGTGTCACCAGTGCACGCGGCCCCCGGTGGCGGCCCCGAGGTCGTGATGAGCCTGGACGGGACCGAAGTGGTCGACGCCGGCCTGTCCAACTCACCGTCGAGCAGCGTGCAGTCGTCCGACTCGAGGTGGCACCCTGTCGCTCACGCCCACGGGTACATGGAGCCGTACATGCAGTCCGGGTACGAGGAGCTCGCACGGCGGGAGTACGACCCAGCTGCGAGGAAACCCGCGCTGGATCCGGTTTATAGGACCTCCGGCGGCACGCTAGACTGGGAGAGACAGCAGTGGATGGAGAACCAGTACGGGAGTTTCGTGGGAGGCTGGCGGGACGACGAGGAGATGTTGTGAAGGAGGAGCTCTTCTCCACGCTCTTTTCTTTATCTCCTTTTCCCTTCCTTTCCTGAGTGTGTGTTTCGTGGGGTGGAGAAACGTCGAGTCTTTTTGAGGTTCAACGGTGCGGATCGGGGACGGAAAACTCACCATGTCAGGGCAAGGAGAGAGGCAGCAAGACCTGCGCTACGGCAAACTGCCACCTCGAGTTTTGGTCTGGTCGAGACGTCCAACCTGCACATATTTGTCGTGCACAGAGAGGGCCACAGACGGGCGGCATAAGGATTTGGGCGTTGGCATCGCACATTCGTCATACGAGTTGCCCTTTGGCCTTTGAGGAAGAGAAAAAGGGGACGGCGTTAGGTTTAGGAATATCGTATGCTTCTTTCATGACACGCCTCTCTACTTTTATTTTCCATTGTGTGCGTTTTCTCTGCGTTTACCGGTCTCTGGATTGTGCTCGCTGTGTTCAGGTACCGTCTGAGAAGGGTCAGCTCGTCGGTCAAGTGAAAGTAGTAAATCTATGCGATGGTAATGTCGGCCCGCCTGTTACCAATGAGTCTTGATCTTTGAGTCACTGGTCGGACTTCTCTTTTGACTCTTTAGGCCTTCGAAGAGCATCGCTGGAATAGAGAGATCACCGTGTGTACTGCAGTGGATTGGCAGCGCCGGCCAAAAGCCACAGAAAAGAACCTGCGGACATGGATAGCACTTTGGATAGTTTCATTGTGTGAGCGATGCAAGTAGCGTCTATCCAAGCCGAGCGCAGCATCTCGGCCGTCTCTCTCCCTTCTTTTCTGAGTCTGCCTCGTGTGTATGTATTTGTGTATATCCTGCTTCTCCTTTGCTGCATGCATCCCTCTTCATTTTAGCACCCTCATCTACTTATCCAAAGAAAAAGATAAACCAAGACCCCCTACGCCGCCAGCCAGCCAGACGGTGAAAACTCCGCAAGAAACCTTCGACAACGACGAGCGTCTGAACGGACACCCAGCAGAGAGCCTCACTTCTTCTTGCCCTTGTTCTTGCGCTTGTTGTTGTTCTTGGCGGGCTGCGGCTGGCTGCCGGTCGTCTTGGCGGCAGTCGTCGTAGGGACATCTTCCACCGACTTGTCGAGCAGCTCGAAGTCGTCGTCCACCGAGCCTGTGCTCGGGGTGTGCTTGCCACCTGCGCCCGATGAGTCCGTATCCGCGCCAACGATATCCTCTTCCTCGATCTCGATGTCATCCTCGGCGTTAGGATTCTTCTTGTTGAGGATGCGACCGACTGTCAGGCCGTAGACCCAGATAGGCATGCGCACGAGGGCGGTGTCGTGCACGGTGGGCTTGCCAATCTCGTTGGGCTGTTGAGACGAGCAGAGTCAGCCAGACCTCGATCAGTGGAACAAGCGCGAGGGAAGACACGATAATACTCACGTCAAGCAGGAACAACTCCACGTTGCCGTCCTCGTCCTCCTGCTCAAGATACACATCACCCAGCGAGTCGACGACCAGGATCTTGCCGTTTTCCGCAACGACACGCTTCTTGGCGCCCTGAGGGCCACCTTCGGCAGGGACGGGCGTCGCGGTCCCCGAGCCCTGCGCAGCCCGTGCGGCCAGCTTGCGGCGGACACTGCTGCCACCTCTCTCCTGGCTGCTCTCCTTCTTGTTCTCGCGCTCCTGCATGCGGCGCATCCGGCGGTTTGTAGGCATGGCCCTTGGCTCCTCTTCGGGCATGGGCGGGGCTGCAGTCCCTACAGGCGCGCCAGCGTCCAGGCCTGGCATGTTGATACCTAGATTATCGCCCCAGGCCGCGTGCCGTGCAAACTTGATGTACCTCTCGACAAAGTCCCGCTGGCGCTTCCAGCCCATGTACAGAGCAATGTAGTGGGCACCGCCGCCGAGCGCCAGGAACACACCAAACATAACAGTGCCCAGCCCGGGACGGTAGCGGTTGTAGTAGTAGCCGGTGCCCTTCCACACGGGAAAGCCGTTTGCCATAAAGTGGTCATATCGCTCCCTGCCCGGCCCGCGCAGGATGTTGGCGACGATGGACAGGCGCGCCTGGCGGTCGGAAGCTTCCTTGACGGCGGCCTTGATCTCGGACTGGGAGGGGGGCTTGGCCACGTTGACGCCAGGCTTCTTGTTCTTCTTCGCATCCTTCTTCGCCTTGGTGCGCTCGGCGGTGAGCTGCTGCTTGACCTTGTCAGGGTGCAGCGAGCGGGACTTCTGCGGTAGGCCTTGTTGATGTCGTCCTGGCTGGCGGAGGGGGTGATGCCGAGGAAGTCGTAGAAGGTAACGTCGGGCCCCTCAAACTGGGCAAGCTCGTCACGAACGCGGAAGATCTCGCGATCTGGAGAAGCACCGTGTTAGGAGATGGACCAGGGCCAAGCATGTGAGGAGAGTCCGGTGTCGACCTACCATCCTTGGACCAAGCAGCCGTCAGAGGGCTGAGAACGGCCAACAGGCCGAGAGAGAGCACCGAGAACTTCATGGTCGCATCATCAATCCAAGATGATTACTGTGGGGGCCTTGAGGAACTGTGATCTTGGAGCTTGCGTATGTTCACCAGCAACAAAGGGCCAGCTGTTCGGTGGATACGTGGTCGCGGCGCCAGGAGAGGACGGAGCTTGGCTCCGGAAGAACACAAACCGAGAACGCACGCAGCTATAAAATAGAATTCTGCAAAAGTGCTGTGTGATGGTGAGGCGACCTTCGAAACGGGGAGGGGGCGTCCAACGTAGAGAGCACAAGGACTTGGCTGTATCTATTAAAGGCCAACCTTTTTTTTTCTTTTTCTCTAGTGACAGGCACGATCTGGAGGCCCAGGCCTTATTCTAGGCTTGCACCTGGAATTTTGGAGACGTGTTTGGAGTGAGTGGCACAAGCTCACTTGGCATGAGCAGGGGATGCGATGGTTCTCTTCTCTTCTCCACAAAGCCTCGGAAGGACCCTGAATCTAATATCAGAAACAGACTAGAGCCTTATGGACAGACAATTTGAGAGAAGAAGAGAACACCTAAGAGAAGAAAAAAAAAGAGAAGAAGAAGAAGAAGAAGAAGGAAAAGGAACTATATTTCCTTGGACCCATTGGCCGTTTCCTCCCTCCCTTTCTCTTTATTCTTTAACCTCTACTTCTTGGTCTCAGGCGCATCCCAAGCTTGCAGTACTCAGAGTATCTCCAGAGCAGATTACTCTATGCGCGGGCCATTGGGCAGCCACACGTGGCACAGTATGAGCCTATCCCAAGGTCGGAAAAGTACTATAGTAATGCAAGCACCCTATTTTTACCCGTCAGATTGTATCGCCTGCCCGGCTCCTTAGTAAGTCTCGGTTCACACTGCAGCAGGTATGTCTTTTTTTCTTTCTTTCTTTTTTCATCGACTTACTTCTGATCGCACAGAACGAGGGGCAGAATGGACAGACCGTCGATAATAATACCTGGACGCATAAGAAACATGATAGTCTGAGGGATCACGCAGCTCCTGTCCGATACCCCAGGGTCGAGGCTATGGTATTATAGGATTAGGGGTGAGGCTGTTCTAAATGCTCCGATCATATGCAACTGACGGTCTCTATCTGTTGGAACAGGAGAACTGGTGGTCTGCATGAGGCGACTCGCTGACTCGATGGAGTCTGTAGATATATATATGCACGGCGTGGAGGCCGGCTGGGCTGGAGGCCGAAACAGAGTTCACAGCTCCTGAGGGTGACCACCATGGAGCCAGGTTATCACCGCTAGCCGGGGGACGACGGTGGCCGAGCACCACGCTAGATATGCACTGGCAGCAGGTACCACAGCAGAAGTCCAGTAGGAGGACATGGCGTGCCATGGCCTGTTCTTACACAGACCACGCCGGCTTGCTGCTAGACAGACATTTACGAAGCCCGAGGGTCGTGTCCAGCGGAGGCTTGATTCCCGACTGCAAGAGGACCCAAGGAGGAGGAGGAGGAGGAGGAGGAGGAGGAGGATCATATTATGATAGCATGTGCTGATCATGTAGATTTGTCTGGAACCTCAAAAACATACTCAGGGGCAATGAACGGGAGATGAATCATCCTTCAGTCTCATAGCATATGACTAAGAAACCAGGGGCGTTGGTGGTGGTGTATCCCGCCCCGTTTTAGTGTTGTTTCCCAATTTACTTCTGCCTTTCACCTGCCAAACAACAGGGGCCACGTACACTCCACGGCACCGTGCCGAAGCTAATCAACCTCTGCTTTCCTGCGGCCCCTGCAAACTGGTCGCCAACCTTGACAGAGATTCTTGGTTTTTGTCCTCGACAAACCTGCATGTTACCTGCACTTGCCCAGCCGAGCCCCAATCAACAGGTCAGCACACGCCGTTCAGATCACCTCTAGCGCCTCTCTCAGCTTTTAAAGGTCCTTTTTTTGGCCGCTGCGCTCCCTCCAACCTGCCTTCTTCTCCCTTCGCTCATCGGCTTTTGGCGTCTCGGTCGACTCAGTCGTTTGTCGACTCCCTGTTCACAAGAGGAGGCCCTGTCACAGCCTCTGGTCCATCCTTTTTCATACAGCTTACTATTGGCACCAGCTGGTCCTTGCCGGCTTTCATTCCTTTCAACAGGATAGCTTCTGTCGCCTCGTGGTGGTCTGTTGACAGATAATCTTTCTCCCGGCCTCGTTCTTGTCCACACCGCAGACATGTCACGCATTCAGATCCCCCTCGACGCCCTGACGTCCCGCATCAATCTGGGCGACCGCTTCCAGAGCATCCGCTCGACCTCCCTCTCGAACCGCTTCGCGAACCTCCGGCCCGTCTCCGAGTTCCTTGACATCAAGCGGCTGTCGAAGCCTGCGAACTTCGCCGAGGCCCAGTCCCGTGTCAACTACAACCTGGGCCACTTCTCCAGCAACTATGCCATCATCTTCGTGATGCTCTGCATCTACTCCCTCCTCACCAACCCCTGGCTGCTGTTCGACATTGTCTTCGTCGTCGCGGGTATGTACCTCATCGGCAAGCTCAATGGCCAGGACCTCGAGATCGGCCAGACCCGCGTCACCACCTCCCAGCTCTACACGGGTCTCTATGTCATTGCTATCCCGATCGGTCTCTTTGCCTCGCCCATCACCACCGTCATGTGGCTGATCGGCGCCAGCGGCGTGGTCATCCTCGGCCACGCTGCCATGATGGACAAGCCACTCGAGGAGGCTTTTTCCGGGGAGGCGGTCTAGGTGGTCGGCCGCGAGCTCCCAAACGTGCGCCCCAATGGGGAAGACCATCGAGGCGAGGGCAAAGGGAGAATATGATGGCGGGGTATGAGGAGGCTTACTGGGGCGATGGGGCTGGGGGAGGAGGCTCGTGGAGGAGCTGGACAGTGATGACGACTCAGATACACAAGGCGCTGGCTTGATTTCTACAAAAAGTGCACGTTTTTCGAGCGATCCCCTTCGTTTTACGGGAATAGATATGGGGGAGAACATGGCACGACCGCGCAGGACTCATGCTTACGAGGAATCCGAGGATGAAGACTCTTCGGGCGACTCGGACCAAGACACGGTGCTGGACGAGGAGGGCAATCCGCAGTTCACACGAGAGGAAGAGGATGCGCTGGTTGACTCTGCCATGAGACGCATACGGCGGGCGCAGGCCAGCGGCAAGAAGGACGTCAGACTGAGCAGGAACGAGCTGGCTGCACTGGAGATCCGGAGGAAGCGCGTGCAAGCTGAGAGCGAGGGCAGGAAGAAGAAGCGGGAGCAGCGTTACGCAGTGCCCCTCTCGCAGCTCGCCCCAATATCGCAGAAGGAGAACCTTCCATCGCGGGCTCCTGGAGGCATACCTTCGGCCGAACCGCTCGACCGACTGAACGGCCAGCCACCTATGGGCTGGTTTACTCATCCTCCCTCGTCTCGGCCTGGAACTTCCGACTCTCGCCGGCGTCACAGCAGAGCTTCAGCATCGGACCGCGAGGGAAGCCTATCTCCTTTCCAGTATAACTACGTCCAACAACCTGTTCCAGTCTCAAACCCACGACACACCTCCGACCCGGCTCTGCGACCTCGTTCTTCCCGTGGCCCTGGTCCTTACGACGACCCCCGGATGTCTCAGTATCACCCGTCCGCATCTATGCCCTCCGTCCCTGCCTCGTTGGACCCATTCCGCTACATGACCTCGGCCGCACAAGCTCCCCACCATGCTGTCTCTGCATCTTCTCTTCGAAACGTCTCGGGATCATCCGCGGGACAAGCCTACCTCGAACCCTCCCACCGTGGGGGTGGTAGTGCTCCCCGTCGCCAATCTCGACACTTCACCCCGGACGTTGAAGATGAGTCGTCCAGCGAAGAAGATGATAGTAGCGAGGACGACACGAGCGACGAGGTGGACGAGGGCGCACGTATTGGGAGCACCAACGCCGGACCGTTTGCAAACGCACGGGAGCAGATCATTGTGGAGGTGGCGCCGGAACCGACTCCTGAACCGCGGGTGACAAGATCCAAGAAGATCGCGTCTCGTGCTCCTTCTCCGAAGGCTTCCCCTAAAGCCTCTCCTAAGCGAAGATCTGGGGGCAACCGTAGGAAGAAGAGCACCAAGTGATTAGGTTGTCAATATCGCCGTCTTCTTCCTCTTCTTCTTTTCACGATACCCTGGGGCCTCTTCTCTCCGCCTTAATTTTGACCTGGATGAAGGATTGTGAGAGAATGGTTTTGTTTTGATTCAGTGACGGGGTTTTGATAGAGATATTGTTCATAGATCGGAAACGAGTCTATCAATTGCATTGGTAATTTTCCTTACAGAACGGATTCGTTACTCTGAAGTATATTATGTTGGTGGACAGAAGGAATCAAGTCTATTATATGAACGTGGTATCTGAAGGTATATATATCCCAAATAGCTCCCTCTTTTTCCACCTATTTATCATCATCTCATTCATCATGGTCATTGTCCTTTTTTTTTTTTTTTTTTTTGGAAGAAGGAAAGCTGGAAGTTAAAGAAAGAAGAGGGGTTGAAAAAAAAGGGAGGGGGGGGATGTGAAGGTAAAAAGTGCGTCGCTTCTCAATCAAAGAACCCCCTCACGCTCTTCATCATGCCTCCACCCCAGCTGCCACCACCGCCAAACGCACCACCGATGTCCCTCTCCCAGCTGTTCCTCTCCACCCTGACGCTCCCCTCCCTACCGCCCATGCCGCTGGCCATGCGCACGGCCTCGCCCATGAGGCCTATGCTGTCTCCGCTCATGGCGCGGGCGCCCATACCCAGCATGCGCTCCAGGCCTGGAGGCAGGCGCAGGCCGAAGCGGGCGAGGAGGGCGGTGAGGCGCCGCCGGTGATGAGTGGCAGGACGACGAGGGTGAAGACCTTGACCGGGTGGCGCTTGGCATAGTAGACCAGGTCGCGCAGGAGGCGCTTGAGCTGCTTGTAGGCGCGGGTGAAGAAGCTAGGGCGGGGGGACCGCCGGTACGACGAGGTCGAGGAGCGGTGCTTGTCTTTTGGAGAGGGAGCGAGCGGGTGGTTGTTAGTAAACTTTTCAGCTGATATGGAACAGTATGTTTCTTCATCTCCCTTTGCTGCCTCCTCACCCGCGAAACAGACAACGAGGCACAGACCAAAAGGTAATATAAGACATACCTCCGCCAAAGAAGCTCCTAGTCGAGACGTTGGGCAGGCCAAAGAAGCCGCTCGCCCGGCTCGAAGTACCGTGGCGCGAGCTGCGGTGCCTGCTGCGCTCTCGTCCTCGCCGAGCCCGAAGAACGAGGCGGCGATGGACTTGCCGCCTGGGGAACGGGACCGCGAGCGGGACTTGTGGCTCGCGATGGAGTACAGGCTGCTGCGCTTGTGCCTGTCCTTGTCCCTAGGGCGGCTCGAGGTGTGGTGGTGGTGGGAGGACGAGTGGTGGGACTTGCGAGAGATGATGGAGGCGGTGTCGTCGAAGATACCCATGATTGTGCCAAGTGAAAAGGTAAACAGGCAGCGGGTGGGGTTTGGGCGTCTGCGTGCCTGTCTGTAAGGCTGAGAGATCTGATATGATCACAAGGCTGACTGGCGGTGGGAACGATGGGTCCGATCTATTCGGAAAGAGAACAAAAAAAACAACAACCAATGCTCGCTCGATCGCTTGCTTCAAGCTCCAGTAGCCAGCTCACGATGCAGGAGAGGGAAGTTCTAAGATCGCCAAGGGCATTGGCTGAGGAGAAAGGAGCTCCTCCAGCTGGGGTTAGGAAATCGTGGGGCTGGGGGGGGGCAGCGGTGGGAGAGGGACACTGAGCAGGCCGAAGGTACCATAGCAGTGGCACTAATACTATGTACATACTATGTAGTGCAGTACAGTACGGAGTAGAAAATGGCGGTTGATTGTTGTGGTAGAGGACCCCTGAGATTGAGTGCCTTTCCGCTAAATTGGTTCTGGATTAGTGGGCTGCCAGGGGGAGCTGGTCAGGGGCTATAGTGGCCGTGGTCAGTGCGCCCGTGCCACTCTGGGCTCCATTGCCCGGTTATCGGAGGCGGTGGGGAAATTTTCTTTGGAGGGGTAGCCAGCTCCGGGTTGACCTCCTGCGTGCGCGGCGCCCTCTGATCTCATAGCTGCGACCCTGGATCAGCTAGGAATGAGTCAATCGTTTGACACTTTTTCATAAGCTTGCTCCTAAGCCCTGCACCACTATTCTGACTCCTCTCCACTTGCCATCACTCTGGTTTCTTCAGCTTCTGTACCGAGCAATTGACCAAGAGAACACCACCAATTCCCTCCTCGTCTTCCCCGACCTCACGACAATCCAAAGATGGCGCCCACCGTGCTTCACCTCCGCGCCGAGACCAAGCCCCTCGAGCACCGCTCCGCGCTCACCCCGTCCACCACCAAGGCCCTGATCGAGGCCGGGTATGAGGTTCACGTCGAGAAGGGCTGCGGCAAGAAGTCCGGCACGACGCGCATCTTCGACGACGCCGAGTTCGAGGCCGCGGGCGCCAAGATCGTCGAGGAGGAGTCCTGGATCGATGCGCCGGCTGACCATATCATCGTCGGCCTGAAGGAGCTGCGTGAGGAGACATTCCCGCTCAAGCACGTCCACGTGCAGTTTGCGCACTGCTACAAGGGCCAGGAGAGCTGGGACACGGTGCTGGCGAGGTTTCCCCGGGGCGGAGGCACGCTTCTGGACCTGGAGTTCCTCGCGGATCCCACGACGGGGAGGAGGGTGGCTGCTTTTGGGTAAGGCTCAGACCGGGAAAGAGAGGAGAAGAAAAAAAAGAGAAAAAAACATTGTTATGGACTGTGGGCTGACGGGCATCGATACAGATACCATGCTGGCTTCGCCGGTGCTGCGCTCGCCCTGGAGAACTGGGCGTGGCAGCTGACGCACCCCGCCTCCGAGGCTCTCCCGAGCGTCTCCTCGTATCCTAACGAGAACGAGCTGATTGCGGACGTCAAGAAGGTTCTGGCAGAAGGAGAGAAGAAGGTGGGCCGGCTGCCACGGGTCATTGTAATCGGCGCGCTCGGTAAGTACTGGCAGGGCTTTCCCTTACTTGGCTTCGTGACCACTTGCTGTGTGCAGACGCTGACTGTTGCTATGCCTAGGCCGCTGTGGCAAGGGAGCAGTCGATATGTGTCTGCGGGCGGGCGTGCCAGACGAGAACATCCTCAAGTGGGACATGGCGGAGACCGCCAAGGGAGGACCCTTCCAGGAGATCACCGACAGCGACATCTTCGTCAACTGCATCTACCTGGCGTCCAAGATCCCCCACTTTGTCAACACCGACTCGCTCAAGGCTGCCGGCGCAGACCGCAAGCTCTCCGTCGTCTGCGACGTCTCCGCCGACACGACCAACCCCTTCAACCCCGTGCCGATCTACACTATCGCCACGACGTTCGACAAGCCCACCGTGCCTGTAGAGCTGGAGCAGGGCCCGACGCTGTCCGTCATCAGCATCGACCACCTGCCGTCGCTGCTGCCGAGGGAGGCCAGCGAGGCGTTCAGCAACGACCTGCTGCCACACCTGCTGAAGCTCAAGGACTGGCGGGACGACCCGGTCTGGGCGGGTGCTGACAAGCTCTTCAAGGAGAAGGTGGACACCCTCCCTCCTTCAGCTCTCGAGAAGTAAGGGGGGGTTTTTTTTTGGCATATAAAAAGAACTGGGGCGTTTTGGGTTTGGGAAATAAAAGAAGAAAAAAAGAAAAAGTGCGCTTAGAGAGGGAGCGTCACCCCGGATGGCCTTTCCAATACATTGAACGCATTTGCTTCACGTCGACGGTATCTGGTCTGATGACATGCTGCTTGCTGACTGGCGGCCTGGCCTTGCCTTTGTGTATGTCTATAATCTAGGAGACACTTGGGTGCGGTCCTCGGCTAGGCGGTACAGTTCATAAGCTGAAGGGTGCCGCGAGGCCAGAGAGACTGCCTGGCGAGGTTGGTCAGTGATCTAGCTCGCCCTGACACATTCAGGGTCCCACCATTTCCAACTCCTTCGACGATCCGAGACTTTCGGCTTCGTCTACGGTCTGTCCAGGCACACACGATCCAGATTTCAAAATGTAGATCAGGAGACGAAGAACAGAGAAGAGGGTGTGGACGCCCCGAGCTGGGAGCCCAATCGGACATCTGCAGTGGCACGAGACGGGTGGTTGTGGTCTAGACTTCTGGCGTTGCGCTTCCGGCGCTTAGAGAGCGAGCGTAAGCTCCAATCGCCCTCCTCGCTGGTGTGCCATCGTACCGCTATGGACGAATCTGAATGCTATACATGGTCCCGCGCAAACCCCGCAGCCAATGATCGATCGATGCATAACAGCCCTGATCCTTAACCTTAATCCAAACCTCCTCCTGCTCCACCTTGTAGTGATGGCTGGAAAAATGGGGAAAAATGCCCTTTCTGGGGTGCTCGTCCAGACCGGAACCGTCAAGCCAGGCTGTACTGTGCCGGAGATCGTAATTTGAGGTCCCCTAGATGTCTGCAGTGTTACCCTGCTCGTTGTCTCCTTGTACTACATACTATGCATACCACCAATCCATCATAATTTACCTGCTCGGTATGTCCCCCTTGTTTGCTTTAATGAACGTGCATCTTTACTGCTTACTACGGGGACTCTCCCAGCCCCGGCCTGACCACTCGCAATCCTCACCGACGGCGCAAAGGAGCATGGTAACACCCCCCGGGCACAGGGGATCAGCCAATTTGTGGTGAGTGTTTCGACCAAGCTGGAGGATCAAGCTTATCTTCCAAGACATAATGCGGCTGGAAACTCTCTTTTTCCCGCTTTCTTACATGCATAGTAGTAAATATATGTATGTGGCTCTCGCATGATCCGTTGCGTCGCCAGGGGGCCAAGCTCGCATTTCATATTGTAATCCTTCACCGGTCTCCGATTTTTTTTTTTTTTTCCCTTTTTCTTTCTTCTTATATGTATATGGGTCCAGCGCCGAGCCAAAGAGTGGCCTCCCATACCTACTCTTGTTGAAGATCTTCCCTCCCCTTCCCTTCCCTTGTGACATATTCTTCCTCGCCCACCGATCAACGATGCGCCCAAGAGGCCCCCTCCTCGCGCCCGCGGGCTCTCCTCCTCCTCCTCCTCCCCGTAGGAGTGCGCGCAGCATGTTATAATCTCGACGGCACTGCTGCGACTGACAGCTCCTTTCAGCCGTGCAATACCACCGCGGAGGTCAGCCCCTGCTGTGCCAACAACAAGGGCGATGCGTCGGATATCTGTATGTCCTCGGGGCTGTGCTATGCGCAGATGGAAGATTATAGAGGTCTCATATATATGAACGGCTGCACCGACAAGAGCGGCCTATCTTCTGAGTGTCCTCATATCTGTCCTGATGGTGAGTGGTGGTGGTCCCTCTTCATCTCCTTCTTCTACCTCTTTTCACACACACACACACACACACAGAGGCCGGCCCCTGCTGATACTGTACCTTGGAACTACTCACAGCGACCTCAAACTGGGATGGAGGCTCATCAGTACAAGCATGGAACGTCCTCCAGTGTGAAAAGGGCGTCTACTGCTGCCGCCCAGACACAGACATGACCACCAACTGCTGCAGCAACAGCTCGGCCGTCATCACGACAGACATCGGCACCCTCCTCCTGGCCACCGCCACCACCACGGTGGGCAGTGGCACCGCGGCGTCGACAGCGACCATTACCGCGGTGGCTGGCGCGGGGACCACGGCGTCGAGCTCGACAAACGGGACATCCGAGGCCGCCAGCTGCCCGGCAGACAAGACGGCGGTGGTGGGAGGTGCGGTGGGAGGGGCGCTGGGGCTGCCCTCATCGCGTCGCTCGGGGCGATAGCCTTCTTGCTCATGCGGCGGAAGAGAACTGCTGCGCCGGATATGCAGGACCAACACTCCACGTCTCGCGCTCCTGTGTATATGGCGCACCCCTCGAAGCCTCAGTACTCGGGGGAATTATATGTACCGCCTACAGAACTTCCCGTCAGGGAGAGGACAGAGATGCAATGAGCCCTGCCAGCAGGCCGCCTGTGTCTGTCTGATTAGCGGCAGCACCGAGGAAATACGGCCACCCACATAGCTTAAAACTTAATGCTGAAATTCTGGAGCGGCTTGGAAGTCGTCGGCTGGAAAGGGGCGACGGGGAGAAGGTGACTCATTGGTACGAAGCCATCTCGAGTCACAAGACCAAGTAGTCCTATCTACTTAATCGACTTACTCACCGGATGGTATCCAGAGCTCACCAGTCTCATTAGGTACATGGCGAATCCACGACCAAAGAGCTAGGGCCTCGTAGCGGTAGACCAGCAGCCGCTACCCATCAGACCAATATTGTCCGGGCATCATGAACTGTGTCCTCGACTGTCAAACCTGACGTGTGGGAAAAAGTTAGCCAAAAAGAAAATCTAAACCAAAAAGTCCAGAGCACCCACCTACGATATTCTTTCCAATATAAATAGTGTGCGTGTGACACTTTCTCTTGTGCCATCGACAAGTAATCACCTACAGACCTTGGGATTTCCTTTTGGAACATTCTATAATACTGAATTACATAGTCCATCAAACCCCACAGGATATACTCTGGCACACAAATCATCTCACACAAACACAACATAGCCACACGCACCATGGCCCACTCCACACAGGGCGAGACAATCTTGGATCTGCCTATGGAGATCCTGGGAGAGATCTGCTCCTGGCTACCCCTCAAAGATCAGAGGTCCATACGCCTTGTCAAGCGGGATCTTGCCGATGTTGGCGCACTCGCGCTGTTTCGACGTTTGTCCTTGTGCCCTTGCTTCCCTATCTTTCTCCTTTTTCTTCGTCTTCTCTCTTTTTTTTTAGTGGACGTCTTCACATCACAAGAAAAGGATATCAGCTCACACACGTTCACACAGATATCAAAATCTATGTCAACGAGGAGAGCTTCCGCAAGTTTGAATCGGTGTGCAACCATCCGGAATTTGCACGCTGCGTCCGGTCCGTGGTCTTAGACACCCGTATGCTACGGGTCAGCTGTGATGCATTCTCGGCCATGTACTACAGCCAGAACGATGAACAGGCGTTTGGCATGATGCGAGGCCGTCCGCTCACCGAGGCATGGCAGTTCTGTCCTGAATGCTTCGAATATCTCCGTCTTTCCAAAGAGCAGGTCGATATCGTGAGAGCAGGTCGTGATCGCGACCTGTTCAGGGCCTGCCTCCCTAAGCTGCCCGCCCTGAGGGCCGTCACGCTCGGCCCAGCAGGGCACTGCCACCAGACGATGCCACACGACGGACCGTTTGAGTACTATCGACAGCGCGCAGAGAAGTGGATGGCTTCCCAGGCCCGGCTTCCCCGCGAACCCTCTTGCCGGTGCATCAAGTTCACCATGCCTTCTTATGGCTACACGCACTGGGAGCGGAGCCCCGAGAGGTGTGTCGTGAGCTTCCTGCGGGCATTGAACGGGTGCTCGTTCCGCCTCAAGACCCTCACTATTGTCAACGTGGACAACTTCATTGTCCATGTGCTCACGCGGCGCAAGTGTGGACTCGGTGCCCCATGCCTCAGGGAGGTGACCCACTTCACGCTCAAGCTTTGGCAGCGAGATCCCGAGGCCTGCGGCTGGAGGGAGGCCGTCAGCACCGTCCCGAAGCTGACCGGGCTCGCGGCCTGGAAGAAGCTCCCGAGAGTGCTGGAACAGATGCCGCGCCTGAAAATCATCACGCTCGACCAGCTGAACGACATCAGCTACACCCTGGAGGGAAGCCAGCGCGAGAGGCGCATGTCGGTCCCCTTCGGCGCGATCTTTAAGCCCGAGGTCCGCCTGGCTCACCTGGAAAGACTCGGCCTAATCAACTTTCACCACAGTGTGCTCGAGCTGGAAAATTTCGTGGACCGACATAGGAACACCATTAAGTGGGCTATACTTGACAGATACCATGAAAGGGTTATCGCGAGGAGATTGCCCCCTCTTGACATGGAGGGTTCGCAGTGTGGACGAGAGAAGATTGAAAAGGAGGCCCCCAGGAGAATAACTATATGTAAGGTGTGGATTAGAATCTGACCTGACAAGTTCACGCAGCTGGTGTGATAGAGAAAAAAACAAACCAGTGTAAGTCAGCAAGGAGACGTATTTTTTGTGTTTTTAGTTTATTTGCGAACATTACCCTCACTATTTGGGGCGGTTGCTAGTTCAGGGAAGCTGTGATAATATGGCATTGGGGGGAAAAACCACCGCGACGGGGTAATTGTACATGTATTTCCCATCAAGACCAGTTACTGGAATACGACAATTTCAGCCAGCAAATCACACGCACAAAATTACTCATAAAAGCCTTTGGCTAGTTTCGAGTGGTCTAGATCGTTTCCTCTTTGAACAATCTGCTGAACCACAATAGGCGAGTGCAGTTCTCGCCAGATTCCAGAAAAGAAGCTGCTTGTGTTTGACTTGGGCTCTTTAAAATATTACCGGACTGTAATTGCAAGATAACCTCACGTCAAACCCAGTTGTGAGAATCAAGGTCAATATGACATACATCCTGTCTGAAGTATGTAGACATGTAGGAGCCATTGCTCCGCTCCATATCGTTTGATATATTATGTAAAGTACTTGCATTGATAAACCGAACAAATTGTTAGAACTATCCCACGACCAAGGACCCAGAAAACCAAAAACCCAGATCCAAACAATACTTTACATGATCACACGTAATAACTGTTTCAATTTCTTCTGAAAGAAAAATCTCTTCTTTGATTACATGAAGCCCAGGTCAGAACTAACAGCTCAAGGGGTCATCTGTATGTACGGAAGGGTCGTCACGCTTGAAGACGAGGCCTCCTGCACTAAGCAAGGAGTTAGCAATATTTCATGTGCTGACATTATTCACCTTTATGATGTATGGTGTAGGAGAGGAAGGAAAAGAGAGAGGGGGGGGGATCGAGGATGAGACCCAGGACAAGAACTTACAGCCAAGTCTGAAGGCGTCATGCGAGACGGAGGAAAATTGATCACCTGGACAATCAAGACGTAAGCCGCCTGAAGAGCGCTAATGATGGTTGGCAGTGCTAGGGCTGTGTTGCTCTCGGCTCCTTCGATGAGGATGTGTATATTGCGACGGGCTGCGTTGGCCGCAACTGCGTTTCTCGAGGACGCCCAGAGTTTTGGCCAGGCTGATGAGGACCTTTTGTGGTCCTAGACGAATCGGACTCGTCACCCCTCCTCCTATGTCGTCTCCGTGGACCTTATCCAGGATGTTCCCCAGACCCCATGCCTCGAGAATCCTGGAAGCGTTTGGCTGGAGCGATATGGCCGTGCCGATCTCTCGGTGTTGCGCTGACTGTTCGAGGACGGTGATGGAGCGGCCTGGTCCCCGCAGGGCGATTGCACATGCGAGGCCAGCGATGCCGCCGCCTACGATGATGATCTGGAAGTCTGATGTCCTCCTTTTTGCTGTGGCGTATTATTGTGTACGTACAATACGTACAGAGCCGCAGCCGCAGCCGCCGATGGAGACTGGCGATTCCCTTCCACACACGACTCCGAAGCAGGGGCCATAATCGCCTGGAACACTTGTTGTGCAAAGCAAGTTGCTGGCAACTATCACCTTGCGAATCCGAGGTTTTTCTCACGATGCCGCCGCACGGCAACTGCCATTCGCAATTCCCAGCCTAATTGTTAATTCTGTAGACAAGATAGGGCAAGAGCGATCACACGGGGCCAAGTACATAGTAGCCTCTGACCAGTGCCCCCACCCCCACAATTCCCCACTAGGAACCCCTGCCGATCTGGCATGTAACTCTTTCTGTAATTACCCCATCGGGCAAGTAGAACTGTACCCTGCGCACCTGCCATGATTGTGTCTGTGAGGTGCTCATGTGTGGTGTGTAGTGATGCAGGGCTCAAATAAATCATCTTTCTACGGGCTAGCATGTGTGAGAGATACCGCAGGAGCAGGGATGAAACGTAGTGGGGCGCTGCTTTGGGTGGTGGTTTCGGTCTTGGTCCCGAGCCGGCTCTCAGCACCGTAGGTCGGGATGGCACACCTTTTTTAAGGGTGCAGAGGGTCATATTCAGTGTTTTGTGTGTGTGTTCCAATGTTATAGTGGTTCATCTACTGTGCTCTGGCCTATCATCACCCAACTGAACACCTCAGGACTCCTTCGTTTTCATTACTGGCGGCTGGGCGGAAGAAAGTTCAGATCCTTCCCCAGATCCTCCGAGAGCGTCTTGCCTCCAACCTCAAGCGCCTGGCAGTCCTGCAGCACAAACATCATGCGCGCCCATTTCGTGTCCGAGGTGTTCAGCCACTGGTGGTTGGTGGCCCTCTGCACGGCCACATCACCCGCCTTCATGTGGTGCGCCTCCCCAGAGTCCAGAATCATATCGATATCCCCGTCCAGCACGATCCCGTAGTCCAGGCTCTGGGTCCTGTGCATGCCGCAGCGGTAGCCGGGGGCAAAGTCGACACAGCGTATGACCGTCCCGCCGGGGTTGACGAGCCCGGGACCTTTCTTCATGACTGCGTCGTGGGCGGTGATGTCAGCCTCTTTGTTCAGGTCGGCGGGGAACTGGGAGGTTGTGTAGACGACGCTGAAGGCCATCCTGTCGCCATCGAGGGCCTGCCACTTGAAGTCCTCTGCAGACTGCACGACGGCCTTGGCTTCCGAGTCGTGTGTGGTGATGAAGCGCTTCTGCGCACCCAGCGGCGAAAGTTGGCCCGTAGACGATGAAGATGCCATGATGAGGATGTGAAGAGGAAGAAGATGAAAATGTTGATCATGTGTGCACACCAGGTGAAGACTTGAGGAGACCGACAAGACGAGATGCTCAAAAGAAAAATCAACCCTGATGCTTTCTCTCGGCGAATTAATTGATGCGTAAGCAGCCACTGCAGGATACGCAAACCCGAGCGTAATTCCCCGCACCGGTGGTAGTAGTCAAAAAGGAGGGGCAGAGGGCCAGAATATTAATAACCGATGGGGGGAATTGACGCATTTTTTGACCTTCTTTTCTCACGTACAATAATTTTTCAATTGTTAGTCTCATACATGTAGCCGGGTTCGCTGCTTTGATTCTTCGGTACGATAGACCAAGCCTTGAACTACTTGCTTGCGGCGTCAAGGTTGCGCTCTTGCTTGGCAAAGATGTCGTCTCTCACTCCCGACCCAGAGAGTCCGTTCAGCATCAACAATCTCCCGTACGGCGTCATCACCTCCAAGGAGAACAGGAACAAGCGATGCGCCACCGCACTGGGGTCCTTTGCAGTCGACTTGAGCGTGCTGTATGCCGACGGCATCTTCTCAGGCGTTCCTGGCCTGGATGAGAATTTGTTCGCGCGTGTAAGTTATCATGCATTGCTGTCGGAAGTCACCATGCGTGCAGGATCGCGAGGTTGACGTGCTATTTTGCGATTTGCTAATTCATGATTCCAGGACTACCTAAATGCCTTCGCCGCCTTGCCCAAGGCTTCCCGAAGGCTTGTGCGCGAAAAGGCTGACACGATATCTCTCTGAGGTCGAAGCGCATGCCTATCCCGCCTTCATACCCCTCACTGAAATCGACAACCATTTTCCCATGGACACTCACAACTTTTCCGATTTCTATTGCTCTCTGGAGCATACCAAAAACGTGCGTCCTCTCTGTGTCTCCCTGGCTGTGCTTGCTGGCTTGTGTCTAATCAAGACTTGCATGTCGAAAGTGTACAACGATTTTGCGCCCGGACGCTGTAATCAGTCCAAACTGGTTCAACGCGCCAATGGTCTACAATGGACGGACATCGTCGCTGGTCGTATCCGGCACTCCAGTTCACAGACCGTACGGCATCTTCCCACATCCACGCGCAGAGGGTCGGCAACCGACCTTCCAGCCAGAGACCCACATGGACTTCGAGCTTGAGATGGGGGTGTTTCTCTCCGAGAGCCTGCCCCGGGGCCAGAGACTGAAAGTTGGCGAAAGCAGTGACAAGATATTTGGCTTCGTGCTGCTGAACGACTGGTCTGCCCGGCAGATCCAGTTGTTTGAGATGACGCCGCTTGGTCCGTTCCATTCCAAAGGATCAGCAACTTCCATCTCGCCTTGGATAGTCACGGCGGAAGCTCTGGAGGCGAGCATCTGCGCCAGACACGCAGACCAGAGGTTGAGCCGCTCCCCCATCTGCGGTATCCACACGAGGCGAGAGCGACATTTGACATTGAACTGTCTACCAAGATCATCCGTAAGTCGTCCGCGCAAAAGAAAGCTTTTGGGGACAATGGATCTGACATCAACACCTTTGCCCTAGGGGACGACGTCTCGTACACGATCTGCGAGACCAACCTCAAGGAACTTTACTGGACCCCTTTCCAGCAGCTCACGCACCTTGCTAGTGCTGGTGAGGGACTATCGGCCGGAGATCTGTTCGGTACTGGAACGATATCAAGTGACGTGAGTCAAGACTCTTCCTCCTCCAGCTTCAATTACCACTATTGTAACGGTACTGACCATCCGTGATCTCGGTGACCGAACAGCGCAAGAATTCCCGAGGGGGAAAAGTCTGGGCTCGGCTGCCTATTTGAGCGCACGAACCCATCCAATTACCTGTCTTCTGCGCCCCAAGGCCTTGCAGAAACGTTCCTGAAGGATGGAGACCGGGTGGTGATAGAGGGCTGGTGTCGTGATCCAGCGACCGGTAACAGGCTTTTCGGGTTTGGGGCGTGTGAAGGAGAGCTTTTGAGTCCTATTGAGGAGTAATCCGCGCCTATGAAAGGATTTTATCCCTTTTCCCCCCTCCCCAAATGGTGCCAGTATACAATGTAAAGACTGCACAACTGCAAGTTTGCTCCGTATAAAGGAGGTGCGTTAGATATGCATGGACTTGTGTTTGAGCTTGTGTTATTCCCTCAGCTTTGAGTTTGCTTCAACCTTGCTAGAGTCTGCAACATCTCGGGCACGCATGGAGCGTTCATGCCGGACAACTCCGCTGCGAATTGTCGCAACGACCTCGAGTTCTCGCGACTTTGTCCTTCGCTAAACGTGTGCGAATGTATTTCCGTCGACATGCGGGGTAGCCTGGTGTGTGCATTAGTATTCAGTTCGCATAATAATCATACGCCACGAGAAGGGCCTTGGGGAATTCGCGTATCAACTTACTCCAGGTAAATGGCGTAACAGCAATTTTGTAGTGGAAAAAGTATGTAAAGATGAAAAAATGACCATAATGTCAGCGGCCGAATTGTTTGTCTGGAAATTCACAGCAGAGCAGATGGTCCAGGCGACATAGGTGACGAGCATGCCGACAGCCGACCAGAGCCAGAGGGTCCTGCGCCCGAGGCGGTCTACGAGCATGGCTCCGAGGACGGCTACGATGTCATCGAGGCCCTGGCCAAGAAGAACTGGTGCAGCATTGGCCTGGCCGGGAACTCTCACCTGGGCATCGTGCAGTGGTTCATCGCTGCGCTGCGCCCGCCCTCCCTCAAGGCTATTGCTCCCTGGGAGGCCGCTGGCGATCTGTACCGAGAGCAGTTTTTTTGTGAAGGGTGGCATCTGGGACAGCGGCATGTTTGATTTCATCACCGAGAACATCATTCAGGGCAACAATGGCCTGGAGTCCTTCGCCGAGATGTACCTGCCCGGCTAGCTGCATAATTCCTACTGGAGAGACAAGAGGGCCAACATCAAGAACATCAACATCCCCACGTATGTCGTCGCCTCCTACTCCACCTTTGTCCACACCATGGGCTCCCGTCCGCGGGTGGCTCGACACAGACACCGCCCACAAGTGGCTCAGGTGGGATCCGTACCAGGAATGGTTTGACCTCTGGATAGTCAAGGAGTCTCGCGACGAGCCGGCCGCCTTCTTTGTCAAGTTCCTCAAGGGGTGGGACAACGGTTCGAGAAGACGCCCAAGGTGAGGATGAGCGTGCTTCGCTTTGGCGAACAGGAACCCATCTATCTCGTCGTCGAGGAAGACTACCCCATCACACGGACACAGTACAAGAGCCTGTACTTTAATCCGGACAAGACCTTGTCCGAGGAACCTCCTGCGGCCGCGGGAACCGTGTCCTACAAATCTGAGCTCCAGGGGACCACCGTGGACGTCGCCGCGTTCACGTACCGCTTCGACAAGAAGACGAGACTCGTCGGCCTTCCCAAGATCGTCCTGTACCTGTCCTGCAAGGAGTACGACGACATGAACGTGTACATTATCATTCGGAAACTAGACAGGGAGGGAAACACAATGTTCAACCTGAACATCCATGTGACACCAGGCGACGTCGTGGAGCCCCACATCGGACTGTGGGCGATGGGCATCGAGAATGAGGCCGGCGAGGGCCTGCGCGTCGATTTCAGCGGTCAGTACCCGCTCTTCAAGGACTACACAGCCGTTGTGAAGCCGCCTCCTGTCGAGGAGAAGAATGTTGGCGTTCATAACATCCACATTAGCTCCGAGTACCCGAGCAGGGCCATACTGCCATATGTACAGTGTTATGTATAGATCGATGGCTATTAGAAGGAGAATATACTACTTGGCCTCAACAAAAAAAAAATAAAGGATACAGGTTGTAAATCTTCTTGTTCGTCCCGGTTTGTGATGTGCTTTGTCCGTGGCGCCGTCTTCATCGCTCGAGGCCGTTTTGGTCGGGTAACATAACCGTCCATACACACAGGGAAAAAAAGAAATTGCTGAACGAGGTCCCTAGACCTGATGCCAGCTGCAAGTCCAGGTCTGGAGAGACATGATGGTAGAGGAGGAGAACGACAAACAGTACGTGTAGAAGGAGTCAACGAGGTGGGAATCAATACAAGTCGCTAGACCCTAGCCCCTAACCAGGCTGACACTTTCAAGCCACAGCAGGGGTGGGTAGTAGCGCTAAAGCCACAGTAGAGGTGGCAGCACGGCCACACTTCAAGGCAGCTGGGAGCTGCGCGTTGCGGGCTGCGTTGCTGAACGTCAGTCTGAAGCTCCCGAGTCCCAACCATCATCGCCCAAAACTGTCTTTCCCTCCAACCACCCCCCTCTCTCTATCTTCCTCTCTGCAGACCACACACGACTCTTCACACCTCCATTTCACCAACATCATACCCTTTCAGCTCCCTTCCAAGCGTCCTTCCCCATTCAGACACAGACCGGCCATCATAATGGTAAGCTATTACGGACCAGACCACCACCTGCTGCTGCTGCTGCCGCCCCTCCTCCAGTGTCCCAGGCTTACCAGTCGGGCCCACAGACGTCGATAGGAACCGGCTACGATCTCGCCAACTCCATCTTCTCCCCCGACGGCCGAAACTTCCAGGTCGAGTACGCCGTCAAGGCAGTCGAGAATGGCGGCACATCCATCGGCATCCGCTGCAAAGACGGCGTCGTCCTGGCGGTTGAGAAGGTCGTCGCATCCAAGCTGCTGAAGGCTGGCGCAAACAAGAGAATCGCAACTGTTGACAGACATCTGGGCGTTGTACGTTGATGACCATCCACATATACACACTCTCACCCCCACCCCCTCTCTACAGAGAGGACGTCGCGTGATCTACAGGACAAACAGGACGGCTGACAGCTCCTGAACCCTCTCCACCCCTCCAGGTCTACTCCGGCATGATCCCCGACGGCAGACACTTCATCGACCGCGCACGCGACGAGGCCCGCTCCTGGCGTGACAACTTCAAGGCCCCCATCACGACCGCCGACCTCGCCTCGCGCATGGGCGGCTACCTGCAGGCCTACACCCTGTACCAGTCCGTTCGCCCCTTCGGCATCACCGCCATCGTGGGCGGCTTCGACAGCGAGCTCGAGCTGCCCGTGGACGGCCAGGTCGGGTCAGGCCCTCGTGCGGCGCCGGCGGCAAGGCCCAGGACAAGAAGCACGGCGGGCCCTTCCTCTACATGATCGAGCCCTCGGGCATGTACTGGGGCTACTACGGCGCCGCGACGGGCAAGGGCCGCCAGGCCGCCAAGGCCGAGCTCGAGAAGCTCGACCTCGGCGGGGAGGGCATCACCCTCGAGCAGGCCGTCAAGGAGGCCGCGCGCATCATCCACACCGCCCACGACGATAACAAGGACAAGGAGTACGAGCTGGAGATGAGCTGGATCAGCGGCCAGGACGGCCCCACCAAGGGTCGGCATGAGGAGGTCCCCAAGAAGCTGATCGAGGAGGCCCTGCGGTTAGCAAAGGAGAAGGACGACGAGGACGAGGAGGACGAGAAGAAGGATGATGACAAGATGGAGGAGGACTGAGGCTGTCTCCGGGCGGGAGTGGGGACATAGCTCAGGCAGCAGTAGCCAGGCCCAGAGCTTCTCAGGCCTGCATACGGGATCGAGTGTGCTGCCTCAGTCTCACAGTTGATGAGTGTGCAGAAATCGCATCTTCATCAGCGCTTGTATCACCAGCATGAACAAAGTCGACGAATCCAGGCATGATAGAATAATGACACGTTTTTCCCCCTCGGGCTCTGTGCTATATTGCAACTTTAATTTCCAAAAAAAAAAAAATCCACTAGTTTTCAGATCGTCGTCCAGGCATCTGCATTATTCCTCCTCCTCTCCCTTCTCTGGCGACCCCTCAGACTTCTCAGGCATCACCTTCGCCACCAGCGTCGGGTGTGACTGTATCCATTGCGTCCAGTCCGAGATGATCGTCGAGAACTGGAAGCCGCCGTGCATGGCCCAATTCATCGCCAGTCCGCCATACCCGTCCCAGATGAGCTGGAACTGGCCCACATCCCTGGTGAGAATGCTGTTCACGACCAGCAGGCTCGCCGTCGACGCAGTCTTGGCGTAAGCGTGCGAGTCGTCCTTGGGTATCTCCTCGTGGATTGCATCGAGCAGCTCACGCAGCTCGTCCAGGCCAGCCTCGCCCTTCTGTCGTCCCTCGTCCTCGCTGCCCTTGACCTTCCTCTGCGCCTTCGGCAGCTCTGCTATGATGTTCCCCGCCTTCCTGCTCAGATCCTTCGTTTTCGTCGTGCGCATCAGCTGTAGTAAAGGTATCAGGATGTTGTACGCCAGCAGAGAGGTGGCCTCCTTGCGTGCGAAAATAGCTAGGAGGTCTAGAGCGCGGTGTTTGAAGTTGACGACGGTTTCCTTTGCATCACGGTTCTCCTTCTTCTTGTTGCTGTCGCGCATGCGCATCTTGAATGTTGCTGAGAGCTTCTCGTCCAGGGCCATCATCTCGGAGTCGCTCATGTCAGAGTCGGAGTCTGAAGATTCGGCGTCTTTGTCTTTGTCAAGACGATGGCTGTTGAGGAGGTTGGCGAGGGCGTCGTCGAGGTCTTTATACTGTTCATCATGACCTTCGTCGTCTTCTTCTTCTTCATCCTCCTTCTCCTCCTCTTCCTCCTCGTCGTCGCTTGCTCCCTCCTCGGCCTCATCATCTTCGTTACCCGACTCGTCATCAGGCTCGGCTCCTCCTATCTCGACAAACTCGACGTCAGAAGCAATGTCAGAATCGCCATCATTCTCTGCATCACCGGCCTCTTCGGCGTCCTCCATGTCCACATCCGTATCAAACAAAGCACGCAGGCCCTCGGCGTTCTCGTCTGCTGCCAAGGTGTCTGTCAAAAGTGCCAATGCCTTTGTCGTCATGAGACCCGTGAAACCCTCAAATACACGCTCCGCAGTCTGTCTCAGCAATGAAGACGGGCGCGCGACCATGGCCAGCAGGATTTCGACAAGCAGTACCGAGACGTCAGCGTCGTCGTCCTGCTGCTTGCTCAGGAGGTTCTCGTAGCATTGCGCCAAGTCGTTCAGAATCTCCACCGCATCGGGCTCCTCGTTATAGAGCTGGAGGATCGCTACGGCATACAGGAGAGCGAGTCCCTGGTACGCGCCGCTCTTGCCATTATCCTTCGACTTCTTCGGCTTGGTCAGCTCCTGCAATTTCTCGAGCGCCTCGAGCAGCTCCGCCTGCAGCTCGTCGTCCATCTCGACACTGCTCGAGTCGATCGACATGATAGCGCTGCAGAACTCGCCGAAGTCTTCTGGCCGCTTGACAAACTTCGCCAAAGCTGAGTTGAGCCGCTGCCGGAGGATGACTTTCGTCTTGTCGTTAAAGCCAGGCACAACTTCACCGGCTTTAGGATACGCAAGTTTGGAGAATTCCTGCAAGGCTGTACCGCCCACAGATGCTCTTGCTGTGCTCTTCGCATCTGATTCTGGCGGCGCCATGGTTGCTAGGCGGAAGAGGTAGTCTGCATAGACCAGGAGATGATTCTCGGGATTGTCTCTTTGGATATCAAGTCAGTTACGTGCTCACTCAGATGTGAAGAGATGCTATATATGTAAGAACTTACCCATCAGAGGCCAGGACAAGCCGCCTCAAGATCTTAATAACCTCCGAGGCATGATCCGGTCTCAAACAATGCAGTAGCCTGTCAACCGTCTTGCTGTTTGTCTTTTGGTCGAAGTTATAAACTCCATTCTTGCCAAGAAGCGCCTGTAGGACCACGGGCACGACATCTGGATTCGATTCGGCAGCACGCTCGATCGCCTTGAGGGACTTGGTAGCGGCCCGGTGCAGATAGCGGTCCTTTATAGCGGCTTGATGGATCAGGCAGATAGTGAGATTCTGTGAAAAGAGATTTTGAATGATGTGGGGTTGTGACAGCCCCGTCTCGAGGAATTTCTGAAAGATCATGAACCCCGTGAACTTTTGCGGCTCGCTGGCGGTCTTGGAGAAGAATCCCTGGTCCACAACACGCGTCCAGAATTGCCTGAACTGCTCAGATGCATTGCTGGACTCTGCAGCGGCCAGCTTGACGTAGTGCGCCAGCATGATATCCCAGACGAAATGCAGCTGTGCGGTCCAGCTGGCCTGCTTCTGCTTCTCGGCGGTGTCCTGACCATGCACTTCCTGCTTGCTGCTGTCCTTCAAGACCGCAGGCAGTTCACCTAGGTATTTTGAGGACAAGAAATCTCGCCATGACTTGGAGGGTAGCTTGATCTTGGGAAACCGCTCAGTGAATATCACCGTCAGCGCAACAGCTTCCGGGCTCTTGACCCAGCCGGCCGCGTCGAGCTTCCGCAAGGTCTCCTCGGCGACGGCCTGGTCCATCTGCGGCGCCGTCTGCACAATGATCCAGGCACATTGTGGCTTCAGCCAGATTTTCTTCTTGGAGAGCTTCAACAGCAGGTCCAGGATCGTGTGCCACCGCGTGTCGCCGTCGAACAGAACTTTGGCGCGGACGAAGCACTCGATGCCAAAAAGTTGGCCAAAGTAATGGTCCCTCTCTTCCTGGCCAGCGATGTTGCCCACAGGCTTCGTCCTCTCTGTGAGTGTCTCAAGAACGAAGTCAAAGGTCAAGCCCCGGTATTTCTGGCCGCAGAGGTCCTGTTGGCCCCATAGCTGCTGCAGGATCTCGGTCAACACGACGCTGAAACCCAGCCGCGAGGCCTTCCGGCTGCTCGCCAGGCCTCTGAACAGTCGCTTCTCAAGGTGCCTGTCGAGGGTGGACTCGGACACGCCCTCGCCGTCGAGGAGCTTCGAGATAATGACATCGGCCGCCTGTAGACGCTCATCGCTGTCCTCACTGCCCAGGTATTCGTAGAGGGGCGCCTCTATCGTGCGATCTTGCTCGTCTGGAAACGTGGACTTGTCGGACAAGAGCTGCTTCTTCGATGGGGGCTTGGCCGGAGCGCCATTGGCCTTTTTCTTGGGTTGAAGGCTCGGTGGCTTGGGCAGCTGTTGTCGTTCGATGTCAGGCGCATCGTCGTTAGTCTTGATGCGTTTCTTAGAGGGTTCAATGGAGTTAGGGTTCTCCTTTTGGTGTTTTCTCTTCTGCCGAGCCATATTATGCGCGTCACTTCGAGGCTTCAGCGTGTGTGAAGGAGTGGCAGGAAAGGTGCCGCCCAAGAGAGGGCAGGTGGAGGATAGGTAGTGGTTCAAGGTTTTTATTCAGTCCCTTGTCAAGAGTTTCTGTCGGTTGAGAAAAGTTGGATCTCGGCCTCGGCCTAAAATCGGCGATGGTGGATTACATAAGTTGCGTGTTTCCATCTCCAAAAGCTCTCCCCCCCCCCCCCGGGCGGATTTTTTTCCTTTCTTCTGTTCTTTTTTCTTCTTCTTTCCTTGTTTTCCTTTTCCTTCCCATTCTCACCCTTCCATTCTCAGAATTCTTCACATAGGATGACAGAAATCCTACAGACTCAATATAAACACAAAACCTATCCACACTCATTCTGCAATTAACTGCATATTATCGCTGCCTACTTAACACGTTCCGCCAATTTTTTGGCCCCGCCGCCGACCTCAGCGTCATCAGCCCCCGGCCTGCAATATTCCTCTGGACTTCTTAGTATGTAATCCAATTTTCCTGTTGACATTCGTAAATATTTTCTATCCTCTCTTTGAAATGTCTCAAAAGCACATATTCCGTCACACGTGGCGGCTTCACACACCACGAGTATTTGAGTATGTACTCATGTGTACCTCCCCACCTGGAAGACTGTGCTGTAGGACGCCCGTAGGAATAATCAATGAAATCAAGCCAGTATAAGTGTCATGTCTGTGTACGTAAAGGCTGCATTATGGACCACTGTTCTGTGAGTTCTCAGCCACACGAATGAGTCGTTGGATCCTCGATACCACGCGCCATACTATTGCAAGCTCAATGCCTTGGAAAATGGGTATCTGTAAGAATTAACGACTCTAGTAGTGAAAACGAAAATGCCACTCTACGCAATTTATATATATATTCATTTATTTCAGCGTTTACGTCTTTTCTCGCAATAACTAGACTGGTGACTACCTTTCTCTGACACCTCATGACGGAGTGGCCTCTGTCCATCTTCGTCACAGCAGGCAAAGCAATGAAAAGTAATTATGAGCTGATCGTCATACTTGGCCTTCATTCAGCCTGAAATCTAATTCCTACATAAATCACATTGAGGTGTGCGCCTATGAGGATAAAGAAGACCATTACTGGGATTTCAAATGAGATAGCTAAACCAAGCAGACAAGAGAAACCTACCGTCCTCAAGCCACCACCTTTGTCTCGATATTTTCGAATTAATGAAGACTGTAATAACGAATAAGTCGACTAGACGCGTTTCATTTTATTAATGAAATTTCATCTATATGACAACCAGCGAGAGTTCGAACCCCCGCACCGGAAACGGTCAGTTGGTCACTACATAGCCACAGTGATTTTGTGTTCGCAATAATTACGTTGCCTCCTGTGCAATGGATTACAAGTGAACATTAATAAAAGTACACTCGGGCCTTCAAAAGCTTTCCCTAGAGCTCGTTACCACTTTCGAGGTAAAATATCACACTGTTCTTAAATTGGTCTCCCGCCAATTCCCCCTTTTTGAGCTTCTAGATGAAGATGTGGCAGCCAGGTCCTCCGTCAGGTCCTGAGCGTGGAGGAAGAGACATATCCCGAAGACCGAGGAGAGGGCCGCGAGGTGCACACAGAGGAGCAGCTAGAGAATACTCGTCAAGAGCTCCCCAATATGTACCACAAGTCACACATCAATATAGGCCGCAACGGCCCCGATACATGCGAGCACTAAAGGATAACCATCCCCAGTGCTCACTGGAGATGGTTTGGTCTCTATGGACAGGAAGGACTCGCACATGATATATACCAGCAGTAATGACCCAAGCAGGCCCGCCGGAGGCATGGTTGCAAGGAATGCGAGCCGGAGTCGGGGAAAGCGCAAGAGGTGGCTGGCCAGGATGAGGATCGGGTGGTCGCGGTAGAGGAGCTCCGAGGGGCAGGTGGGCTGGCGGACCAGAAGGAGGACGAGATGGACATAATGATTTAGTTCCAGCGGCTGAGTCTTTCGTTTCTTCAACACAGATGCATGGGATCAAAGCAGTACGTCCGTTAGTGCTAGACAATGTACAACAGGCCTCCCTAGACACTGCGTCTACGAATTCTGAGGATTCAGACGGTTACGCCCTATTCAACTATGACGACACGTTCGATCGAAACTGGCCATCAATCCGAGGCCATCCTCTACATCATTGCCTCAACAGCCAAGAACTCGACATTCCTGAGAGAGATGCCCAAGTGCTCGACCAGACGGCCAGCTGAGCTGAGCGCCGATGGACATAAGCAGAGGAGGTGCCAACCGCCTAGGTTGTCGGAATGGATGTGGCCTGAGGAACAGCGCGACCCTCGGTGGAAGGGACATGTCTATGTTTCGTACTGGACAGGGCCCGGCTGCCCGGACACGACTCCCAAAAGGAACGCGAGGTCTCAGGGCCTGGGAATGGAGGGAGCGGCCGAGGCTGAATGACTAGATGGAACTGGCTGAGACCTGCAGTATTGGCGGCTGCTGCAGGGCAAGAGAAAATAAACGGGCAATCATAGTACTGGCAGTGCGTATGAGCTCGGATTGCAGGCCGCATCAGACGAGTTGTCACTAATGAAGGTTCTAATCAGGCATTTTGGTACCGACCGTACCATCCCGCGTAACTCATAAGGCCAGTCGCGTTCGGAAATGACCCCGACTAACGTGGCGATGCAGCCTTGGCGAGCTCCTGAAGACTTGCAAGCGGACGAAGGGCATGCTCCACCTCGCCAGACCTAAGTCTGTTTGTGTGAGGGCAACTAAACTCAATGAACGCTGCAGAAGACAAGAAGAGAGGAAAGAAAGGAAGCTAGCTAATCTGGCCGAGGCTATCTAGGTGCTGGCTGCGGCTGCTGGACCGGCATCCTGACCTGACGAATCCGTTGGACGGAGTCAGTAGGGCCAACAGGAGGCTTGACGACAGTGCCAGGCGGGCAGACCAGATGACGGAGGCGCGCTCGCTGGTGGAGAGTGAGGCCGGCGTACAGGTGGCGTGACGGGCAAATAGGAAGGCTGGATTGACAGCAGGAGGAGGAGGAGCTGGGCCGGACCCGACACCGGCTCAGATGAGGCAGGCGGTTGATGATATGACCGGGACCAAATGGGAGAGATTCGGTATTTGCAGGAGTATTGGACTGAGTAAGGATCCAGCATGTGCTGGATGGAAGTGCTGAATGACGACCTGGGAATTTAGACACCCGATTCACTATTCAAACAAGTACTTAGCTATTTAGTTCTGATCAATCATCTCGACGCCGAGTGCTTTCGTAAGTCCTTGTACAGAAGAACAACAGAAAGCCTGCGGTTGCAAAAACCCGAAACAAGGGCGGAAAAAAGTTGCTGATACTGACTGCCTGAATTAATTTACCCAGACAATAGGCCTATCATCAGACCTCGCGCGCGCGCGTGTGTGTGTGTGTGTGCGCGCGTGCAGGCAGCATCTCACTTCAGCCTTGCGGCGGCGAAAAATGCTCCCTACCAACTAAGACGAGGCCGGATTTCAGATGAACACAATGAGAATTATAATTCAGTTCATCATGCCCAAATGAGCGTGTAGTCCCAATTCCCCAAGATGTAGTAACACCATGAAGGTGAGCCGCCAGCAGCACTCAAGCCGCAATCCTCATCACATGACCAGGCGCTGATGAGAACAGACCCGGCGGGGATAAGCATGCTAGGGTTGACGCATTATTTACGTGACTGGGAACCCCTCTTTGTTTACTTTGGCGCTCGGATTGTGCGGTGGCTTGGGCGGGTGGATAGGCAGTCAGTGAGACGGACCGTCCAAATGCAAAGCCCACCCACCCCTACCAGGAAGAGAGAAGGCCTCTGATGATCAAGCTTGAGGAGAGGGCGACAAAAAAAAAAAAGAGAGAGAGAGAAAAGAAAGCCGAACCTGCAGCATGCAATCCCCAAACACGCCTTCTCATGCAGGGAGTCATCACAACTCCCCCCTTTCTTGTCTGGATAACAACACGAGCTCCACACCTCGCTCGCCCGGGAATTGGTCGCCCGCGGGACTGACGAGGTCAGCGACAAGGGATCTCACTCGAGTGGTCCCATCCGTCACCGTATCATCATGCGCATGGTGCATTGAACCGGTACGTATCCTTTTTTTCCCCTCCCCCTTCGTGCTATCTGCCTGTCAGGTGTAGTAGATTGGCTGGTCCAAAGGGCCAAGCCACGAAGAACCCGCTGCAACATGGTTTGCTCTGCCGAGTGGTTGCTCAGTCATCGTATTCTGCCCGTGGGATACGGACAAGAGTCAGCAGCCAGGGGACAAGCAGGGCAAAATGTCCCGCGGACGGACAGATTGACGCAAGCCGAAAGAGTTTTCCGGCACTGAACCTCCCTGACGTTTCAGCCGAGGAGGGAGGGTTGACGGATGGCAAGGAAGGGTGGAAGGAACAAGCTTGCTTTTTCCCTGTCCTTTGTATCGTAGCACTCAGTACTGTGTAGGTGTTGCTTTGCTTGCTTGCTCGCTCCAAGCCGAAATGCAACCACACGACACACCTTACGCAGCCGGATCACACCCTCCCTCCCGCCCACCGACCATTACCGTACAGTACTGCATAGTACCACCACAACCGATGAAAGCTATTGGATATCATCTCCATGATGATGATGCTGATGCATCGTGGGCGCTTGCTTACCATGCTGAGGCGCTAAACCAAGCTCGCTTGTGCGGCTGATCGAGATGCTCACCTGACTGGCGGTGCTGCGCGTGCTGTGTTACGCGGGTCAGCCAGCCAAGAAAGCGCGCCATCCGGATTGCCGCATCCGGATACAAAGTAAACAAAACAAAAGGACACGCTGCAGATCGTCTGTATGACGATAAGATATTAACACGCGGAGACGTGGTCAATCTCATGAAGAGAAAGTCTTCATCGAGATCATTGTACACCCAAGAAAGAAGAAATTGTTTCCTGTTATCGGTGGGCCAGACGAGGGCAGAAGTGAAAGAAAGAATAAACAGGTTACTGCTCCCTGGGCGCGTCGACGCGCCCTGTTTGCACGGTGTCTCTTGGGGTATGATCGCCACCGCTTGACCGCCCGGATGACGTCGGACCTGGTCCCGACAGATCACCGAGTGAGCGTAGGATCGGAGCAATCGAGATGGTCCAGAGAGGACTTGAGATTTAAGAGTAGGTGCTCAGGCTGTCAGGGTGCTGTAAGCCCGCATGTACCTTCACATCTGAGCTAAGGCTGGCACGTTCCTTGTCCCAGAACATTCATGGATCCTCCTCGCGCCGGCGATGGAACTAAATGATGGTGGGCGCGTGGCCTGTCAGGGTGTGTCCCAGTGCGGGAAGGGCCATAGCCGCTCTTGGATTCTTCCTGGACCTTGCTGGACCAAATCCGGATCTCACTGCTTCGTTCTTGCGCGGCCGCTTAATCTTGCTACTGAGTTCTCTCCAGATGTGGAGTGCCGATCCCATTCTATGAACTATACATATAGTACATATTTCCTTCGGAAATTCCAGGCAGAGAGAGAGCGAGAGAGAAAGGGCTTCAGACGGGATCAACCGGCGTCGTTGTTCCTCTTCCGCGTCGGTCAGAAGTACGGCGCTTCCGTCGGCCGCTCAGGTGTGTGTGTGTGGCTTTTGAGCGTTCTCGGGATCCTGATTGGAAGCTTGTACTAAAATCCCCCATCATTTCGCATCTTGGGTGCTGGAAAAGACGCCAAACAAGAACCAGTCGCTCATCTCGTACGGCTTATCTAGCAAGGTCTCTCGGCGACCGTATGTATGTATTGTTGCCCAGCAGGTTGGCAGGGAACCGCGGGTGACGCAATGCTGGCCTGTTTCGAGAATGCCGCCTCGAAAGTATGGATCTGCATCGAACCCACGACGCTCAAGCGCTGGGGGAAGTCAAGGACCTCGCTACTTAGAGACACCGAAAGCGGGTCAGTCGTGGGAACAGAGGTTGCCCGAGCCAGCACCAGGAGCGGTCGTTGGCGGTTTCCGGAGAGAAAGCGAAAGGTGTGTGAGGCTCAGTCGTCGTGGAAACAGCCAGGCCAGCGGGTATGGAGTTTGCCAACGCCATGAATGGGTCCCTTCTTGCTGTTGCATGTGCCCTTTTTTTTTTTATGGCAGTCGTAAGACTTGACAGCAAAGGAGCGGTGCGCGCAGCCAAGCGATATTGGGTCTGCCGGGATTAGACGCTGAAGCTTGAGCTGGGCACGCTGGGGTCTGCATCGAATGATCCTGTCGAGTCAGTCCCATAGCTGGGCTCAGCTTCATTGCGTGCCTCATGAGAGAGCCGTGACTTCTTTCTCTTCTTGTCTTTTCGACGTGCCGGTTTGAGATGAGTTTGAGACTAGGCCTAGGCGTAGGAACTTGAGAATTGTAGACACATTCTGGCGAGTGTCCAACGTGATTGACTACCGTGTAACATCGTCCCTCTGAATACAACCATGAAGCTCTCCACCTCGAAGACGCAGATAGCTTGGTACTATGTACTATCACTGCAGCTGTCGCCGGACACAGCCGTGATGGACGGTGAGGTCTCACCGGCCAGATCAGCATGGACGTACCCTGTGTGATCTGCCCAATTTGCACAGAGCCAGCCGGCCGGCCAAGTCCAGGCACGGCTAAAGCTGACAAGGTTTCCGTCCAGTGCCGCGAGATCACGGCTGCCGCCCCAGTGTCTCGGTCCCTGATCTGGGCTGAAGGACCTATGCTGTCCCATATGCCTCCTGCAGTCCCGATAGCCTGAGAAGCAATGAGGACGCTCGTCTGAGGTTTTTCTGGAACCGCAATACCCATACTCGACCGCCGTTTCAACGCCGCGCTTGACGACAGAGACATGCATGCATGATACCGTATGACTAGGTTTAAGAGACCGGTGGAGTCCATGCTCATGTGGACTGTGCGAGCTGTTGCTGCAGAAACAAGCTCGGTTGTTGTTTCTAGAACAAAACGGGGCCTGCGGGCTGCATGATGGTGACAACTGTATCCTGTAACCGCAGTGCAGCACGAGAGACCCGCTCGATCGATCATCAGGATGTCCTGCTGGTCTTGGGCGGGTAGACAGGCCCTGGTAGCCTCCGGGGCCTTCTCTCTGACCGTATGCGAAGGGAAAAACCCCAGGAATCCCACGAGGTCTTCCTCGTTATTGAGTAAGCCAGGAGACTTCCTCCTCCCGGCCACAAGGGCCGGCGGACTGCCTATCTAGCCTTCCTACGAGGCTTGGACAGTGCATAGTCGACAAGCAAGAAATTGAGGGAAAAGAACTCTGGTCGATGTGGACCGCCTGCCGTAATAAGTCTGCACCCGCCCAGATGAGAGCTGATGGATTTCCGGGTGGCGAGGGTGAGTGCGCTCCACCGACCCAAGCAGTTCTTGTTCCCTTCTCTGTTTCTTTTCTTATTGCGGCTCTCCCAGGCTGGTATCTGTCTTACTTTCATAGGGCAGGTCCCGAGCCGCAAGACATATATGACGGCTAGCTGGTCTCTCTGGAATCTGAAGGCGAACCATGAGGGAAGGGTGTCCGGAGGAAATGATGCGGAGATGGTGGAGGACTCCGGAGAACATAAGCATAGTACAACAGTAATATCCAAAGCTGCCGGTCGTGCCAGTGTCAGAGTGTCAGTCCATACAGACCCTCCCCTACCTAGAACACCGATAGACAGGGCTGAACAGATGACAGGCAACTCGTCATTGGTGTTGTGAGGGTTGGCGTTGTGAATTGAGAAGAGAAAAATCCCACCCCTGGAGGTCTCGTTTTCCTGCTTCCACAGTGCTCATCTGCAATGTCAGTGTAATCCATCGCGCAGTTCGCCGAGCAACCAGACGGATGGGTGGGGATCTGTACTGCATCCCTTGCCTTGAGGGGGCTTCGACTGGCGGCAAGAGCTCTTCTGGGAGGGGCTTGCAACCAGAAGCTGCGGCACCCTGCATGATGCAGGCATAGAGTCGCCCAAGCAACAGAGCTATCAGACAGGCCCCCCCTCCCCTGTGATAGCTCCCCCTAGCCTGTCGTGTGGCCAAGGCACCCCTGGTATCCAGCCCTGGTCCGGACCCCACATTTGACATGACAGAGACTTGCCCAGCGTGCCAACTGGTTTAACCTTGGGAACTTCCAAGGTCACCAAAGTCGTCCAGTCTGGTTGGTACTTCTCGTCCTTGGCAACGACCTGCTCTCATTGCCCTTTTTTGCTTCTGGATAAAGGTATTTGGGCTGCCCTTGCCTTGGTATCTTTTTACAACCTCTCCTCCTCCTCCTCCTTCGCCTTGTCCTCTTCTCCTCAACGTCACCTTTCCTCCCTCCCTCTCTCTAAACACCACAAGTTCGACCGTCGAGATTCAACTCCGGTCTGTGGTTTCCTCTCCTCCTTATCTCCTCCCTCCGTTTCCCCAGGGTCGCCGTCGACGGGTTTATTCGTCTCGACCCCACCTGCGACATTCGTTTGGGAGCGAATTGTCCACTAATCCTGGTTCGAGCAGGAGCAACAGCAGTGCCAACAGCAAGGGACTCCACTCCTTCTCTCGCTGCTGCTGCTGCTGCTGCTGCACGCACGTCTTGATTACCCCAGGACGACCACGCCTGGATCGAACCAGTATCCTTCTGCCCTCCTCTGCCATTAATCTCCCCGAGAAGGACCTCGAGAAAGACGTCTCCGTGCTCCTACATCCCACGGCCACGATCCTAAAAGGTGTCGACTCCTGTTGGACTTGAAGAAGCCAGTATCAGATTAGAGCTCCAGTGATCCTCTTCCTTCAGTTCTTCAGTCCCAGCTTCTGGACCCTGCTCTGCGCTGTCAATATCTCACCTCACGCGCAAGGGTTCCTCTTAATATCCATCTCTCTCTCTGTCTCTTTAACCCCGAGAGGCCTTCTCTCACTTCCTAGCTCTCTGCACACCCCAGTCGAAACCCTCGCACGCGACTCGTCTCGCCCTGTGCTTTGCCTTCAGATCGTCAGAGACCCTCAGCCAGAGACCCACACCACTTCACTGTGTCCGGGGTCGAGGAAAGGGTCTTGGTACATCCAATCCGCCAAAAATTCATGCTCGACGTGGACCTGTTCCGTTGCACTGGGCGACCGGAGCTGGGGGGCCTCCCTTTTAACTCGGACGCAGACCTCGAATTCTAAATTCCTGTCTGGTCTCGAATTGTTCTCGAACAGAGGCCCAAGACCTCCCAACAGCTCGACGACAGCAGCCTTTCCGGTTCAATCATCAACAACTAGTTGCAGCTTTAGGTCCCTCTACACCTAACCTACCTTACACCTTACCTACCCACGACCGGCACTCCTGCGCTGCATTGACCTCAGCCAGCCGCCCACCTGCCCACCTGCCCTCACCACACCCTCGGGCTTCAGTTCGGGAACTTTACCTTGCATGCAGCTCCAAGGCTGACGGACTGAAGGCTCGTGCTTCGTGCCGCCCAGACCTGCGTTGTGTCTCTCTCCCCCAGAGTTTAGGTTGCCCGCCACTTCTCCCGACCATGGAGGCGTCTTCTCCCCTCGCTGCCATGCGCCCACCGGCCATGCCCTCCTTTGGCCACCCCGACATATTCCGTCCTCGCAGCCACAATGCCTTCAATGGCGAGTCGAGAGGGTCTAGCATGCTCTTCCGGGACCGCATCATGCCCAAGGGCAAGCCCGACTACTTCAACGTCAAGGGCGTCAACGGCTCCTCTCCTACCGCCAGCCTGGCAGCAGACCTCTCCCAGAACTTCCGCATCGACAACGAGGCAAGGTACTTACATCCTTCAGAGCCCAGACTGCCAACCAATACTGTTCACTGACACCTCTTGTTGTTTGTGTGATAGCCCCCGCTTTCCAACTCCTCGTCGGGCCCTCTTCACGACCAACACTATAATACATGCTTTCGATGGACGAGGTAAGAGCATGCACGGGTATCGCGGGTCGAACAGGCAGGATTGACAGCTTGCAGAGTACCAGACTACCCCTCCGCTGCCGGCCACATCCTCTCCAGGTGGTATGGACATGGACGTGTCTCCTGTGCCCATGCACAAGGGCGTCTACGTGGGCCAGGTCGAGATACACTCACCCACCCCGATGGTCAGTACTGATGACGACGAGGACATGATGCTGGACTCGCCTGCTCCTATAGCACGGCGTGTCTCTGCAGACAGACAGAGACCTGTGGCTGAGTAAGTCCACATGTACAGCCTCTGGGCCTCGGCCTGTCGTTATTGACCTCTCTCGAGCAGCTGCCGCAAGTTGAATCTGCGTCGACCATCTCTGACCAGGGGAAAGGGCTTCTCGACCAATAGTATCCCCAGCAGCCTCCATCCCGAGGGCCAAGTGTCTGGTTTCAGGTTTGGTAACGATGGCCGGCCGGGCTCATCGTCCTCGAATCTCTCCCTGAGCGAGTGCTTCGAGGACTCGCCGCCCCAGGAGAGGAGGGTGGTCTCTGCTCACAGCCCATGCGCAGGTGTCTCCGGGGCTGGCCGGATTAGCAAGCCTCAGTTCACCAGCCTGAGCGCTGCACCGACCAGGAACGGCTCTCCCATCACGTCGCAGTCCCGCCGTGGGGGCAACCCAATTCGCCCCAGGAAGCAGTACAGGCGGTCTCTGAGTATGTTCGAGAACTCTGGTGACGTGATCAAGCCCAAGGAGAAGCTGCAGTCTGTGATGGACATAGAGGAGCCCGCGGAGCTCGTGCTCCCGCATTTCTTCCCGGAGGGCCAGAACGACAGCATTCCCCGCCTCTCCAGGTCCACGTTCCTCGAGATCCTCGATGGCAAATACAGCGAGCTCTACGACAACAAGCTGATCATTGATTGTCGCTTTGAGTACGAGTTTGCTGGTGGCCACGTCGGTGGTGCCATTAACTTCAACGACAAGGAGGCTCTGGCAACCCAGCTCTTCCCGAGCCCGCCTGAACTGGAGGGCCGAACCCTCATCGTGTTTCACTGCGAGTACTCGGCCCACCGAGCCCCCTTGATGGCCAGGCACATCCGGTCCGAGGACCGCGCCTTCAATGCCGAGTGCTATCCTAGGCTGACCTACCCTGAGATATACATCTTAGATGGTGGTTACAGCGGTTTCTTCTCCGAACACCGTGAGCGATGTGAACCGCAGGCGTACGTGGAGATGGACGCCGCCGAGCACGCGACGACTTGTGAGAAGGAGATGGATCGTCTCCGCCAGACCCGCAAGGGCCTGGGCCGCGCACAGACTTATGCCTTTGGTCAGAAGGTTGCTGTTGGCTGCGAATCTCCCACGGCTGTCTATCAGGATGGCTTTGACGAATCGCCCATGCAGCTCATGGAGTCGCCAAGTTTGGGTCAGGACAGGGGCCATGCTAGGCGGATGGCTTCATACTGACACCGCTTCCCCTCTGTGACAGTGGCCAGTGTCTGTTCAGTTCCCGATCAGCATTGTAACTTGTCTATTGGGACGACAGCGCGACTGGCTAGATGAAACACTGGCCAGACCCCAACACTGCTGAGAAGGCATCCAATGAGCGTGGCCTGATCACACGAGCCTTCATCTCGCTCCTAAACCTTCGCCCCTAGACTACGTCTTTCGCCGGTCACGTGGACTCTCACCTTTTGATACCCGCTGTAGACACACAGCAGTTCCGCGTCTTATCGATTCATCTGGGCAACTTGGACTACGCTCCGCCGCCACTTCACCTCTACATCTTTAATTGCAACATCCAAAGCTCACCTCGCGGCCTCGGCAGATGTTTGCTGCGACAAGCCGTCGCGCCTTGTCTCCTATCTGCTCGAGGAAACATTAGGTCTCATTCTTTCCGGCATCAGACGCATTGGCATAGAATTGCATCGCATCAACGTTCGGCATTTTTCTGGAGCTTCTTGGATCCGATGCCTAAGTGGCCCATTGCATTTGGTCTTTCCAACCCCCGCGTAACAGCAACATTTTCTCATTACATTTTTTTTCTCTCTCTTTTGTCAAAGGCGTCGGATTTCATATTCGGGGGCCTATGTCTATGATACGACTCATGAACTTCAGTTCTCTTTGCGACAGATTTGCTTCGTCATCAGCAAGTCATCACGATGTCGCTTCTTCACATTTCCGACACGTGTGCAGCCCTCGAGCCTGTGCACCTTTTCAACACATTCCCGGTTCGTCACATACCGGGGGGGCAGACGAAATTTCCTTTGAAAGTCTGATGTCGACAAGTCATCATCACACAAGAATTTCTTTGTTTCCTTTTTTCCTCGGTCTCTGTTGTATATGTTATTACTGAGCGAGGTGATGCCCTGCGCACCGCATACTCTCGTGGTCTCTCTCCACAGACATGGCGGTATGGACTTCTCAAAAGAATGGCTGAATCAATGTGGGAATTGCGGGCAGCGAAGGGGGATATAGCCTGACGAAATGGAGCGTCTTCCCTGATCCTACTATACTAGCGATCTATCTGCTGCCGCTACTGCACATTGCTGCTTGCCTGCTGCCAGGCATTGCGTGGTCTTCGACTTCTCTCTGCTATACTCTCCAAACAGGGGGGGCTTTGCGAGAGAAGTAGGGGCTCGCGGACAGCGGCAAAGAACGAAAATAATTCGTTTGATTCTCCTTCTTCCACATGTCTAAGTAGTAGGGCGAGAGGCCTTTAGTGGCTTTATTCGTCCTTTTATGTACCAAAACGACCGAACAGAGATGCAAGGGCAGAGACAATACCATACAAGATTCTTTTAATCCTCGTGCTTGCTTGTATGCCTTCTCGTGCTTGTCATAATAACTGTCCCGGTAAGTCCTGAGGATCAAGATGATCTATTGCCCAAACCTACTTAGATTTATGCTGCCATAACCTGGCTGAGCATTTTGCTCTGTCCTTGCCTGTAGGTTGTCGAGGAAGGTTATCCCCCTCGATGATGTCCTCACGTCGTCACTCGAGAAACGCGTGTGGTTGCTATCGTATATATATATATATATCAAGTACGTGGCAGGAAAGTATCGACCATTCATACGAAGAGAATTATCCGCATTCGGCCACGCCCAGGGCCGTGCCGGGCGTGCTAGTTTTACCATGTGGAATGGTGATGATCCAGGACGGGTGTCACCGGGGAGGGGGGAGGGGAGGACTCATTCCAGTCAGGTCAACCTTGGAAGCTTGGTCTGGAGTGGCAAAGGGTTGGAAGCGAGCTAAGTGGTGTTCAGAAAGCAGGTAATTTTGTGATGGGAATGCAGTTTTTGTTCGGTTCCTAATTTCTGAAGCCAAAATGATCATACTTTACATATTCACGTATTCTGAAATGTTATTTTGCTATGATCACATTTCTTTCGGCTGCTCTCAACCAGTATCTCGACACATCATTCAAGGTGACGTTGGAATCATCCAAAACGCTGCTTTGGATTGGTTCCTCAAAAGTGCACCGTCTGGGCGCAAGGCATCGAGGCGGGCAGCAAAGACGGATCACATCATGATGAACCATTGAATACTTTTATACCAGGTACACTCGGGGATACTTTCATGTGAAGTTGTCCCAATTTTACACTATAATAGTACACATTGAAGCGACAAGTTCACTATTCCACTCCAAGGCAGATCTGCTTACAGACAAACGGGGCACAAGTAAGGGGATGAACAGTAATTTTTTTTACTGAAAGCGTCATGCTGTGAAAGATTTTTACTAGTGACGGTAACGTGTATGAGAAATGTTCTTTCATTGAGTTATTATTCATTTAGATGGCTCGCTATAAGTCTACCTAGCGATCCTTTTTGGCTTTTTTTACCCTCCCAGAAAAAGGAGAAATCCGAAAAAGGTGGGTATCATGGTCAAGGTAGTTGATATGAGCCCAGTAAATACCTTCCTACCTTTGCAATTATAATCTCCATATGTTGAGAATATCCGATAGCGCGCCTGACGATATCAGTTCGGGGAGAGTATCGGCGCAGACGCCTCTGAAAACCTTTCACAGAGTACATCTGGTCTCCCGTGCTGTGTTCGGTAGCCTCCATGGAGGTCTGCTGAGCCCGCTCTTCGAAACGAGCCGCCAAAATCGGCTTGCTCTTGGAAGTCTCGCTCTTCGTGGCGAGTTGCTCCGAAGCAATAGGCACGCAATCGGCCATAACGATGTCACTGTCAGTCAAATCCGAAGTAGGACGTGATGGCTCCTAACCCATCAGCGTGAAATCCCACCCCTGGAATAACTCTCGGAATTTGGCGGTATCCTGTGTCTCCTCATCTGTCGTCTGCGTGCACTCCTGCCAGATGACCCGTTTCTCCAAGCCCAACAGCTTCGCCATCACCTTCCGCGGGTATTGTAAGTCGAAGCGGACGTTTTCGTCGAATCGCATGAGCAGGGACTTGCTGACTATCTTGCCGCCGTCTTCGTGTCCGTCGCCCTCATCCTCGTACCATATCCAGACCCGTATGTAGTCCCCAGGCACCTCATCGCTGATACCAAAGTCTCTGGTAACAAGACCTGGTAGGCGAAGATTCTCCGCCTCCACCTTGAACGCAGCTTCCACCAGGCCCTTGCTGATCAGCTCGACCGGAACCGGCATGAACTGCCAGTGTGCGTGAATGTTGGCACTCCGGTTGATCTCCCACGTGACACCACCCAGCTTGTGCTTCGATTTCTTCGACACCGTAGCCTGTAGCGCCTCACGGAAGCGTGACATCTCCGCGAACGTCCGATCAGCTCCCTCCTGACCCATTGCGGCTTGGCTGATGGAGGCACGTGTTCCTGAGGGACGATGATCATATGGGAGGGACAGTCAAGGCCATGCTCGCTGAACCTGTCCGAAGTGGTGAGAGGCCCCTTGGCAGTAGCAAGGTAGGTGTCATCGCCAATTGAGCACACCATATGGTTCTCTGCGTTCTCGCTGGCCAGACAAAAGAAACACTGGTCTGGACCGGGCGGAGGGAGTCTCTGACCACGATTGCCTTTACGGCGGCGATTATGTCGGTGGTCATCGTGGTGGCCATTGGAGAATCGCGAGAAGCCCTCTTCTTCTGGAGCGGAGCGTTTCTTCGACAAGTCGCCTCGAGCAAGGAAGGGCGAAACGGTGCTGCCCTGAGGCAGCGGGCCGGGGAAGATGTGAGCGAGAAGGCGTACATAGCTTTAGCTTTCTGGGCGTTACCAAAGGGTGCCAAAGAGATGAACCGGGTAACTTCGGGGTCTGAGGATGGGTCCTTGGGTGGATGGAAGAATGGCTCGCGCTCATAGACGAAGGCATCAGGAGAGGGACAAAAGTGGTAGCGAGGCTTGAGCGTGGCGCAGAGGTCTGCAATCTCATCGCTTGCGACCACGCTGGCACGATCAAAAGGAAGGGCCATAGAAGATGCTCTCCAGATCGAGGATGGCCACATGGTGGTCAAGAGGATGTCTGCCGAGTTGGCGCCGCGCAGAGCTTTAGCATCGTCGGCAGTGTAGAAAGGCAGGTGTTGCTCTTTCGATTGACCACCCACGATCTCTGTATCCAGTATGCCGGCAAGCGTGACGATGCGCACCCCTTCCGATGTCTTGGTGACGCTTCTCTTGTTTATGTAGTGAAGATTCGGGCAGATCTCGCCATCATCACTGGTGACTTTCTCGACAATTCGTTCGGGTAGAGGGTGCGTGCCGACGGTGAAGTATGTCGTGACGGGGACTTCGATCTTGCCTGAGATTAGGTCGGTAACGGCGTCATCGTCTTCAGGCCCGAACAGATTTCCTACGACAATCGCGAAAGAGAAGTTGTTTTTCGAGTGGAGCGCTGCCAGCTTGCTGAAGGCAGGTTGAAGTTGACCATTGACATTTCCAAAGACGAAACTAGAGCGTTACCTGTTAGATGGGACAGCCAACCAAGTTTGGAGGTCCAGAACAAGGCGAAGACGGGGGCGGGAAGGGGAGGGTCGCGAGAGGGAAGCACTCACATCTTTGGAGCTGACATCTTGCTCTATCTTCCTAGCAGACCACTGGGACAGAGAGACGGCGGTCCTGTTGATGCTAAGAAAGAGAGAGTTGGAGGGAAGAAAGGCACTGCCGCAGGGAAGAATCGCGAACTAAGTTCTGGACGTCAGAGCTAAGTACGCCTGTACTTTCTTATCAAGGTTATCTTAGCGCAGTCTAGCAGCGAGACCCCCACTTGGGCCCCGAATCCCTGCCAAAAAATTCCAGGTTCGTCCCCAAGAAAGTTCGATCTGGTAGTCGTCGGTTCGACTCGACAATATTCCTTCACCAAATTTCTGAAGGCCGGAGTTGAGGTGTGTCTTCGGCGACCACCACCTCGATACAGCCAAGATGCCAGCCACCGTCGCTTCAGGAAGGATCGCAAAGGTCCGAAAATCTAAAAACACAACACCACACCAGAAAAACCACCGCTGGGAGTCCTTTTCTACCAAGATCTCCAAGCTCAACTCCCTCGATCCTCTGCGCAAAGTGCGCCGACACGACCTCGACGAAGAAGACCTTTCCGCGACGACCTCCTACTTTCGAAATGGCGTTACTAAATGGGCAGACCTCAATATCTCCAAGCCCTTCACGAACTTCAAGCGAGAGGTCTTGCCCTCTGCGAGACCCTGCCGCAGATCGTCCTCTTCCAGGACAAGATCATGGACCTCCTCGTCACATACATCAGCGCGCAAGAGAAGGAGGCACTTGAGCCACTGCTGGATCTCTTGACAGCATTTGCGCACGATCTCGGACTCAAGTTTGAGAAATACTACCAGAGGAGCCTGGAACTGCTGGTGTCTATCGCCCGTAAGCCGCAGGATGTGGACGTGATCGAGTGGACGTTTGCTGCGCTGGCATGGCTGTTCAAATATCTCTCGAGACTGCTGGTTCCGGACTTGCGCCCCACGTACGACATGCTGTCGGGACTACTGGGCAAGGCAAAGCACCCGTACCACATCAACAGGTTCGCTGCAGAGGCCATGAGCTTCTTGATTAAAAAGGCTGCCGCGCCGTCACACCGAGAGATCGCACTACCTCGAATCGTCGAACATGTGAGGGACGATATGAAAGACTTGGCACGGTCGTTGGCAAGAAAGGACCAAGGTGCCGAGCACGACGTGGCCGATTATGAACTCGAAGCAGCATTCAAATCCAAGCAGTTCGACATGTACCGAGAAGGTGTAATGACGATGTTCTCCGAGGGCATGAAGAGCGCCGGTACTACACTACACTCTACAGCGCCCTATATCTTCCAGGCGCTTCTCAAATCCGTGTCGACAGACGAGCTCCATCCCGGCAGTTCCTCATTCTTCATCTCCGTCTGCTGCGGCGTTCTCACTAATGTCATCCACCATTCGACTGCCGAATCATTCCAAGCCCTCATTGACCCTCTCCTCGAGTTCACTTCCACAACTCTCGATGGCCCAGAAGTTCAGGAGAACCCATATCGCCTCACATTGTTCCTCCGACTGTTTGGGATACTCGCAGGCGTTCGCGATGGTTCTCGGGTGAGTGAGTGGGGCAATCTGATGAAGATTCTGGTCAAGACTCTCGAAGCACTTTCGAGACAGGGTCAACACATTTCGAGGCTGGCGGGACCCATAATATGGGAAAGCGTGGTAGCCAATGCAGCTATTTGTTGGAATCAAGCGCCGATGGATGCGCTCATCCCGTCCCTCAACGAGTTCAACAAGGTCATGACTGGAGAGCCACTCATGAGATGGTACATTCCGTTCTGCGCTTATCTCGCTGAGTTGAACGCAGCCAGGTTCCGCAGTCTCTTTCAAAAGCCATTCCAGAAATTCATGGCGGCACACTGGTCACAAGACGAAAACGAGGATCTCCTTTACGTCTTACTCCCGAGACTGGTCGAGTGCGGCGCACTGCCTCCAGGGGACCAAAAAGAGGGTTGTCCTTTGCCGCAGTCCTGGCAAGATCAGATTGTCAGCAGGTTTGAAGAGCTTGGAAACACACCATTTCCGGAGCGGGGATCTCATGGCAAGAATGCAGATGTTTGGAGAGAGCAGTGCTTGCCAAGGTATGCTGCGACTCTCCGAGTTCTTGAGTCGACGAAGATCCATCCATCTACCAATGCCAGAATAGCGGAGTTGCTGCTTAAGAAGCTGAAACTCGCATTACGGCCCTCTTCCTCACTCGACACAGAGGAGACCCGTTTCATTGTCACGCAAGGCTTCCTCGCCTACTTGGGAATGTGCAGAGCGGCCGGGTCCGTGGACAAGTCATTGCGCCCACTACTCCAGGCTGCTGCGCCTCGGTTCTGTAGCAATGCAGCCTTCATCGAGGCTCTCTTGGGCTATGAGAAAGAAATGAATCGGGTCGAAAAGGATAGAGGCAGTGAAAGCCCTGTTGCGATGGACGATCCATTCGTCTTGTCACTCATCAACAACCTGGCAAGCTCATCTCGACCCTTACGGCTGGCGTCGCTGCGGATGTTTGAAGCTCTCTCTTTCACTCCTGACCAGGACTCATGCCTGGCTACCATGATCTTGGTGGAGCAGCTGCCCTTCGATCATCAAAGTCCTCGAGCTATTGCGGTCCATCTGCGTCGTCTCACTCAAGCATATGAGCATCTAGACGAGGGATCGTGGCTGCGCCAAGCGATTCCAGCATATCTCTTTGGAATGCTCACGATCTCTCTAGCTCCTGTCTGGGACGAAGCTGTGGAGGCTCTTAAACAGATTGCACAATCGAAACCAGCTGGCGAGCTCATTTTCGATCGTGCCTTTGAGTGGATGCAGATACCTTCGCCCAGATGGACGCCGCCGCAGCTACGTCCCACCGATTCCAGAAGCTACGCAGGCTCTAATTTCGAATGTATGAAGTTCTCGGGGCTACAGGAACAGGCTCTCAAATTCAATGAGGCTATCGAGGAGCCATCCGGCGTCCTCTTGAGAGAGTTCGAGCGGCAACAAACAATCGTCCCGGCACACGTCGCAAATGCAAGGGGCAAGGGACTCAAAGTCCTCTCCGCCGTCCCAGCCCTGGCCGAGAAGCGTTCGAGAAAAATTGTGCCATTTCTCCTCTCTCTTGGCGATGCTCAAAGCCCTTCCTCGGAAGAGGAAGACGAGGCTGAGACCCTTCCAGCAGATGATTTCTGGTCTCTACCAGACAGAAAATCCCTTCTCGGAATCTTTGCTCAGTTTGGCAACCCGAAAGTGCTGTACAAGAGCCACGAGGCCTTGACTACGTTGCTTAGCCTTCTGGCGAACCGTGACATCGAGGTCCAAAAGGCCGCTCTGAAGGCTGTTCTCACGTGGAAACAAGAGGGCGTCAAGCCTTACAAGGAGAATCTGGAGTTCCTTCTCGACGAGTCACGTTTCAAGAACGAGTTGACCGTGTTTCTGCAAGGCGAGAATACGATCCAACCACAACATCGAGCCGAGCTGATGCCAGTCCTGTTGCGGGTGCTGTACGGGAGGGCAACGTCCAAAAAAGGTGCCGCCAGCGGCCGAAACGGACTTCATGCGACCAGGCTCGCGATTATCAGGAATCTATCGGTCCAAGATATTGGTGGCTTCCTCGATATCGCATTTGGCCGTCTTCAAGGCATACGCATTGTAGATGCGTCAGGTCTCAAGCAGGATCTCTTCCTGGAAGAGAGAATCAGTCCCCGCAAGCAGGTCGGCTTCCTCAACATGATCCAGTCTATCATCAACGAGCTTGGAACGAACGTTGAGAAGTACATGGACGATCTTGTCAACGCTGTGCTTTACTGCCTGTTCTCGGCATCTCGCAACTTGCGTCAAGCAGAGCAACAGGATGAGGAGGAAGATGACGGAAGCGTCGACGATGAAAAGGCGAGCAATGCCTCACTTTATAAAGTCGCTAGAACGACAGCGCTCAAGTGTCTCTGTTCTCTTCTCAGGAACAACCAGAGCTTCGATTGGGCGCCTTATCAGAACTCAATAGTCTCCGAAATTGTGTCTCCGGTCATTAGCTTGCCCTCGGAGGAGATGGCTCAAGGCGTGTCGTGGACCTGGAGACTTCTTGAGACGTGGTCCTTGCTACCGCGCACAGCATCCATCCTTGCGATTGATGACAAGATCATGCCGAAGATTGCTGACTGCATTGGTTTTGAGAAGAGCAAGAACGATGTTCGGATATTCGCCCTTGGGATCATACAAAATCTGGTCAAGCTTGCGCAAGCACCAGAGGTCGGGTCAGAATTTGATGGCCTTGTCAAGGCAGAGCTGCTTGACCCCTTTGCAGACAAGATTCTCAGTGAAATCGGTGCCTTGTTGCGGGCACGACAGGACATTGAGAACAGAGTGCTGGAATCTTGTGTTGACACTGTGGTTGAGCTGTCTTCTGTGGTAGATGGCTCACGCAACGCACGGAATTTGGTCGACATTTCTGCCCATCTCTTGAACCAACCTGTGCGGCGCGTCAGTCCCAAAGTCAAGGGTTCGCTGCTCCTCGTTCTGGAGCACTATATCACCCTCGATGACGTTCATAACGACTCGACGCTGAAAAATAGTGTCTACAAGACATTGGCCTCACTCTTCAGTTTCTTCAAGGACAAGCGCAACAGGGAGTCCTTGTCAAAGGTCTTGTCAGCCTTTGCGACACGAGAGCCTGCCGTTGAGGAGATTGCTCGACTCTGTGTGGACCTGAATTCCTATGTGGCAGAGAGGCTCGATGAGCCTAATTACGACCGTCGTCTCGCCGCTTTCAACGCCGTGTCTCAGAGACAGACTCCTTTGACGACCGATCAATGGATGCCTCTCCTCCACAACATGGTCTTCTTCCTCAACCAAGATGAAGAGTTCGGAATTCTCTCCTCCAACTCAGTCGACAGCCTGTGCAAATTTATCAACGCTGCGGCCGAGGCATGGGCGACGGAGAAGCAGGCCTCTTACGTTGATATTCTCGGCGAGGTTATCTTGCCGGCAATCTATGCTGGGGTCCGAGAACCTTCAGAGACTGTCCGACGAGAGACTATAAGACTGCTTGGTCATCTAGTTATCAAGCTCAGAGACTGGGCGCCAGTGGCCGATCTGGTCGTCCTAGCACCATTGGATGAGAGTGACTCCAGTAAAGCCTTCTTTGACAACATCCTCACGCCGTCCGTGTCGAAGCAACTCCAGGCTGTCCAGCTCCTCGCATCGGTCAATGAGCGCACAGAGTTGAGCGGCAAAAACATCAGCCACATATTTCTACCGCTTCTGGAGCACTTCATCTGGGGCCGTGCTGGCAGTGACGACCACGGACTGGGCGCACAGGCTGCCGCCACGATTGCCAGCCTTGCTGGATCCCTCGAGTGGTCACAGTATAGGGCAGTGCTGCGACGGTACATATCGTACCTAGCGTCGAAGCCTGAAATGCACAAGCAGGTCATTCGCTTACTGGACAAAGCCGTCGAGTCCCTTGTCTTAGCTGTCGATGCTGCCAACAGAGTGCCTATGGAAGTAGACAACGCCAAAGATGGCCCTGCTGTCGTCTCCAAGCGTCGCCTTTCTCGGACACTGCCGGCTCAGGAGAAGATGGCAGACGAGTTCGCCGCCTACTTTACACCTCCCTTGCTGGAGCACCTTCATGACAAGAACGAGGAGACTGTCAGCGCAAGAGTGCCGGTTGCTGTGATCCTGGTCAAGCTTTTGCGGCTGCTTCCAGATTACCTTCTGAGCCAACAGCTCCCCAGCGTCTTGACAGACATATGCCACATCTTGAGGAGCAAGGCCTGGGAGTCTCGGGAAATGTCACGGACCACACTGGCTAAGATTGCATGCATTCTAGGCGCTCCATCTTTCGGTTTCATCCTCAAGGAGCTGCGTGGCGCCTTGAAATCGGGAACGCAACTGCATGTTTTGTCCTATACGATGCACACGTTGCTGTTGGCCGTGATACCGGAGTTCCAACAAGGTGATCTCGACTACTGCTTGGAGTCAATGGTCGCAGTCATCATGGACGACGTCTTCGGCGTGGCTGGGCAAGAGAAGGACGCTGAAGGCTACGTGAGCAAGTTAAAGGAGGTCAAGAGCAGCAAGAGTCAGGACAGCATGGAGCTCATCGCCTCGACGGCGTCAATTACTCAGCTTGTGGAGTTGGTCAAGCCTCTGCAGGCCTTGTTACTGGAGAAGCTTGACCTTCGTATGGTCCGCAAGATTGATGAACTGCTCAACAGGATTGCGTCTGGCCTACAGAAGAACCCCGCGTCTGAGAGCAGGGATACTATGGTGTTCTGTTACGAGGTTGTGCAAGAGGTGTACAACAGCAGAAAGCCCCGAACAGAGGCCACCATTGACCCAAGACTGAGGCGGTACCTTGTTCAGCGGGGTGCCAAGAGGGAAGATCGAGGTGCAGCGAGCAGGCATACCCACAAGCTCATGCGCTTTGCAATCGACATCCTCAGATCCGTGCTTCGGAAGCATGAAAACCTGCGGACTGCAGGAAACATCAGTGGCTTCCTTCCGATCCTGGGTGATGCCATTGTCGCGGGAGAGGAAGAAGTCAAGATTGCAGCGTTCAAGCTGCTCACAGTCTTGGTGCGAGTACCATCTCGGACTAACGAGTTGAATGACCTATACAAGGTTGCCTCGAAGGATGCTATCAAATGTATAGCCCAGTCAATTTCGACGACCACTGATTTGTCTCAGACTGCCCTCAAGCTTCTAGCCGTCATCCTCCGGGAGCGTCGCGAGGTCGTGGTCAAGGACGCGGCCATCGATACCCTGCTTGGCAAGCTCAAGGACGACCTCACGGAGCCATTGTACCGACACGTCACATTCAACTTCTTACGCTCCGTACTGGATCGCAAGATCGAGACAGCCGTCGTCTACGACACCCTCGACTACGTCGGCACCGTCATGATCACGAACGACGACAAGGACACGCGTGATCTGGCAAGAGGGGCATTCTTCCAGTTCCTGCGCGAGTACCCGCAGAAGAAGAGCAGATGGGCCAAGCAGATCGAGTTCATACTCGCGAATCTCAAGTATCCTCGTGAGGGTGGTCGCTTGTCTGTCATGGAAATCATGCATCTGCTTCTCATGAAATCCGCGAATGACTTCGTCAAGGAGATTGCCGCGACGTGCTTCTTCCCGCTTGTTCTACTGCTTGGTAACGACGATAGTGAGCGATGTAGGCTTGCTGCTGGCGAGCTCATCAAGGAGATCTTCCGCAAGGCCGATCATGATCGGTTGCACGAGTTCATGGCGCGGTTGAGATCTTGGGTCGAGCAAGATGGAAATCTGTCGGTGCTGAAGCTTGCCTTCAAGGTCTTCGGGCTCTGCTTCGAAGCAAGGGATCCCAGCGAGAAAGACAAGAAGGACCTGAAACTACTCATCGGCAAGATCACTGGTGTCCTCGAAGATGAGGACAAGGCGGATTGGGAGCTGGTTAACACGGCCCTCGACCTGATGCACATCCTGGTCGACCAGCACCCTGCGAGAATATTATCCAAGGACACGACTGGACTATGGATCGGCGTCTTTGGCTGCATGTCTCATGAGCGCCCGGCTGTGAAGCTCAACGCCGTCAAGCTCTTATCGAGGTATCTGACCGACTTCGCCAGCAATGCATCTGGAGCAAGCAGAGGGCAAGCAGTCTTCGGTTCTCACGGACAGAAGCTGGATCAGGACCAGATTGCGCAGGTCATCCGTCTGCTGCTCGGGACCCTGAGCGGTCTTGAGGTTGATGAGTCACTGGCCCAAGAGAGTCTACAAATTTTGGTCTTCCTCTCTCGCTTCCTGGATACCACACCAGCCGAGGGCGACGGTGACGTTTCTGGCGAGGAGGGGGATGGAGTGGATGACTTGAAAGAGCAAGACGAGGAGAACGATAGTGAGACACAAGCCGCAAACATGAGCATGCGCTACATTTTCTCTCGCCTTGCCGCCATCGTCCGGCGCGAAGTGCCACCGCGGGCCCCAGCACTCGTGAGCAAGCTGGCGGCTATCGAGGCACTTGAGGCTCTAGCCAATCAGTCCGACGCGGCCGTCCTCACATCCTCGGCGCGCACAATCCTCCGACCCCTCCGCAACCTCACCGACGTCTCCATCGCCGTCCCATTTTCGACAGACGAGGTGTTTAAGGCGCGCTACGAAACGCTCAAGACCAAGGCGCAGGGGATCATGGACGTGCTGCAGACGAAGCTTGGCACTGCGGAGTACACAAAGCAGCTGCTTGCGGTTGGTGAGGACATCCGCGAGAGGAGGATGGCGAGGTCGAGCAAGAGGAAGGTGGAGGCTGTCACGGCGCCGGAGAAGTGGGGGCGGGAGAAGAAGAGGAAGATGGACAGGAAGAAGGATCGGAGAAAGGAGAGAGGACTAGAGCACCGGAGCGCCAGGAGAGGGTATTAACTTTTGGAGAGGTGCTATATATCACACAAGACTGGTTACAAAAATGGATTCGTACATGTTGAATAAATGCCTTGGCATTGTCCTGATTTAGAGTTGTGAGGGTTTGTCTGGCTATAGCATAGAATGGAATTTAGATCATCCTTGGGTATTCCGAAACGCCAACCTATGCCTTGTATGCAAATATGCATCATTGCCTTTTTTCTTTCTTTGTTTTTTTTTTTCTTTCTTTTTTCTTTGGCTCTTCCTCCGTTGCTGTCCCCTGCCTATCAGATCCGAGACACACAATATGGGTGTCGACGATGTCTTCAACCTCGAGTTGAGCCTCTCAAGCTTTTCCAAAGGTCGAACCCGGCGCCTCATTATCTCCCTCGCCGTCCTCGGCCTCTTTTCTAGTAGCAGGTACCGGATCCTTCCCCTCGCCCGTCCTCTCCTCTCTGTTCGTGGTGCTCCCATCCTCCCAAAACTCTAGGTCGCCGTCCTCGCCCAATGTGCCCCGCTTCACAAGCTGCCCGCGCTCCTTCATTAGGTCCTCGACCGTAATGCTGCGGTTGCCAAAGATGTTGAGGTGGTCGCTGATGACGTGGCGGTTCCGACAGGAGGGGCAGGTGATGAGGACGGAGCCATGGTGGTAGCCCTGCTTGGAGATGTTGTGGGCGGAACGAGTGCCGCAGGGGACGCAGGTGAAGGTGAGCTCGTAGGAGGGCTGCTTGTGGGTGTTTGGCTTTGGGATGGAGGAGGAAGAGGAGGGTGGGCGTGGGATCGAGTGTGCGCAGCGGTGGATTGTTGTGGTGAAGGGCGTGGCGAGGCGAGATGGTGATGATAGCGGTATTGCAAGGCGTGGTGTTGAGAGAATGGACGTCTGTTTTGGGCCGTACAGGTGCCTCTGTGCTGCTAATTGTCGTGTCGTAGACCTCATATTCCCAGTTAAAGGCCGTAAACTTAATGGAATTGACTTCATGACGAGATGCTAGGTTGGTTGCTGTCTTTTTCTTTTTAAAAAATGATAGAAAGTGCTCCAATATGCATTGTAGAAGCAAATCAACCGTTTCTCCCGAGGCTGCTATGACGTGCATTTTTCAAAGCTTTTGTGGCAGGCAAATCAGAAGCTACCTTTGAGCATGGGTGTCAAGTGCGGGATCCCTTGTTGGTACCTGGCCAATCACATGACAGGACTAATTTTCAAAAGGTTAGAGGTTTGGAGGGGCATGTCACGGCAAAGGCTTACATACATAGTACATGATACTATGCATTGTATACTGCTTGCTTGCTCGGGGTGGGGCTGGTGTGCCCTTGACCTTCCACCCAGGCGGAGGCAGCATCACCAACACCAGATCGCAGTTTGCAGATCGACAAGGTGCTGTCCCAGCTGAGGCTTTCCGGTCGCCTCTGCGATGAGCTCTGTCAACACTTTCTGTTCCTCGCGATCAGGGTTCTGACGAGGACCAAGGAGTGTCGATTCGACACACACACCCCCTTCGTGTTTGTTCCGGGACCCTCCGCCTCCTTCTGCTGCCTCCCTCTCCTCTTCTATTTAACCTGGCCCTCCCACCGCAGACCAGAGAGAGCTCTCCTCCTCTCCTGCCAAAGCTCTCTCTCTCTTCCCTCAACTTTATCACAGGAGACCTGCCAGAAGACTTCCTTGTCCTCTGCTGTTCTCTCTCTCTTCATCTCTTGTCTCTGATCCCACAAACCACTATCTTCCAGTCCAGATGGGCAAGTAATGATGCATAGACCTTCAAACAAGATCCGGGCTCCTCGTAAGGTATGTATTGGTTTTTTTATTAGCCAGCCAGCTATACCCTCACCTGGAGAACAGCTCATTACACTGTCATGCCCTTTCTCAGGCAGTCTCCTTCTTGGCCCCTGCTCCCCTGTCCTCCACCTCCGTTTCCTGTACAGACCGCGGCTGCGTTGGGGAGCAGACAAGACTGACCTGAAGAACAAAAAGCCCGTAGGCCGCGGCAGCCCTGCCAATGCCAATGGCCAGCTTACCGAGGAGCAGGAGTTCGACGCCTGCTGGTCCATGCTCTGCGGTGCCCTGACCGATATCCACCGACGCGATGCCGGCAAACTCTCCTTCGAACAGTTGTATCGCGCTTCCTATAAGATCGTTATAAAGCGACGAGGCTTGGAGCTGTACCAGAAGGTCGGCGCTTTCGAGGAGAAATGGTTCCGCGACGAGGTCATCCCCCCCATCTACGAGTTGGTCTCGGGAAAACTTGTCAACCTGGCCCTGGGCGGCCTGCCTGGTACCTCCACAAACGAGCGACGTGAGATGGGTGAGAAGTTTCTCAAGGGTATGCGGGACTCGTGGGAACGTCATGTTAGTGCTATGGGTATGATCACAGACATCATGATGTACCTCGACCGAGGCCAAGTCCACCACGCCGACCAGTCCAGCGATCGGCCCCCTCTCTACATGGTCGTTCTCGGCCTGTATCGCGACAACATCTTGCGCTTCGAATTTCCTTCCATCGAGGGTCCCCTGACCAACGTTATCAACGCCGTCGTGCTCGACCTGATCAACATGGACCGTGATGGCGAGATCGTCGACCGCAATCTCATCAAGAGAGTCCTGGTCATGTACGAGCAGCTGGCAGAGACGGACGAGACAGTGGACGACAACCGCCTCTACATTACCACATTCGAGCCAGCCTACATCGAGGCGGCCCGTCGATACTACGCTCAAGAGGCCGAGCGCCTGCTGCAGGATGGTGATGCGGGCACCTGGATCCGCCAGACGAACCGTCGTCTGCAGGAAGAGATGGAGCGGTGCGAGACCACAGTCTCCAAGCTGAGTCAGGCTAAGATCCTCGCTGTCGTCGAGGACGAGCTCATCTCGAAGCACCTGGACAAGTTCCTGGCCCTGGAGACTACTGGTCTCCGCGCCATGATCGACAACGATCGCTTCGAAGACCTGTCTATCCTCTACCGCCTCGTCTCCCGCCCTGGAGTCAAGAATGGCATCGACAAGCTCAAGAAGATCTTCTCCGCGCGCATCGTGGAGCTTGGCCTGGAGATCGAGAAGGGCCTGAAAGAGGCCAACCTGTATGGCTCAAACGCCAAAACTGACGAGGAGGCCCCGGCCGAGGGCGCTGAGAAGACGAAGGCACTGACCGGCATCGCTCGGCAGACGGCTGCCGCCGTCAAGTGGGTCGACGACGTTCTGCACCTTAAGCACAAGTTCGATACATACTTGTCGGACTGTTTCGAGGGTTGCAAGATTATGGAGTCTGCTGTCACCAAGAGTTTCTCAGACTTTATTAACCTTTTCCTCCGCTGCGCAGAGGTCGTCTCGCTGTTCATCGACGACACCCTGAAGAATGGCGTGCGAGACAAGACGGACGCCGAGGTCGATGCGACGATGGACAGGGCCATCACGCTTATACGCTACCTGCAGGATCGCGACATGTTCCAGCGCTACTACCAGAAACATCTGGGACGTCGCCTGCTGCACGGCAAGAACGAGAGCCATGAGGCTGAGAAGCAGCTGATCTCGCGTATGAAGCAGGAGATCGGCAGCCACTTTACCTCCAAGTTCGAGGGTATGTTCAAGGATATGGACACTTCGGCTGATCTCACCTCTGGATACCGCGATCACATCCGTGCCCTGGGCGATGTGGACCGCAAGAACGTCGAGCTCACCATCAACGTGCTCACCAGCAACAACTGGCCTGCCGACAGCATGTCTTCTTCCAAGTCTGGTGGTATTGAAGGTCCCAGGGTCGAGTGCACCTGGCCTGCTCAGATCAAGCGGCTGCAGGATAGCTTTTTGAAGTACTACCTCAGCGAGCGCAACGGTCGGGTCCTCACCTGGATAGGCAGTCTCGGTACTGCCGACATCAAGTGTGTCTTTCCCAAGGTCGCTGGTAAGGACAGCGGGCCTCTGAGCAAGGAACGCCGCTATGAGCTCACCGTGTCTACCTACGGCATGGTGATCCTGATGATGTTTAATGAGCTGCCCGAGGGCAAGTGGCTCGGCTACGAAGACATCCGAGCCACCACCAACATCCCCGCCGGCGAGTTGAACCGGACCCTCGCCTCTCTGTCGCTCGCCCCCCGGTCTAAGGTATTGTTGAAGGAGCCCATGAACAAGACGATCAAGTCCGGCGACAAGTTCGCCTACAACAGTTCCTTCACCAGCAAGACCGTCAAGATCCGGGCCCCTATTGTCAGCGCCCAGTCCAAGGTTGAGGACACGGATGAGCGCAAGGACACGGAGAAGCGTAACGACGAAAGCCGCGCCCACATCGTGGATGCGGCTATCGTTCGCATCATGAAGTATGTCCTGCGTTCTGCATGCGTCCTGTTTCACATGCGCCTGACTAATTCTGCGTCTTCCTACAGAGCCCGCAAGGAGCTTCCGCACAACCACGTGATCACCGAGGTCATCACGGTGCTCAACGGCCGCTTCAAGCCCGACGTGTCTCTCGTCAAGAAGCGCATCGAAGATCTCATCGCCCGGGAGTACCTCGAGCGTGCTGAGGTCGGCGACGCTACCCAGCAGGTATACCGTTATCTAGCTTGATGGTCCCCTTCCCATCATCAAAGGGTCCTTTTCGAAGGGGAGAGAGAGAACCCACCCGCGTTGTATTCTGTTTCTTCTTCTTTTTTTCTCTCGTTTCTATCTTATTTCGGACGCAATGCCTTTGTGTCTTTTCCAACAACAAACTAAATGAGGCGAGGCGTCTGGTTGTTTTTATTTTTATTTTTATGAGATTCATAATCAGCATTGCTGCATGGTCGGGCCGGGATCGGTATCTGGTAAAGGATCATGAATCAAGGAAGCACCGGCATTCAGAAATTACTCATTTTGTCTTGCATGTGAATCAGCCTTCTCTAGATGACTGGGTGGATGGCTGGGTTAAGAACCTAAGACACCAGTGGGCGAATCTTGAGTCCGAGGGGCAACTGCACTGTGGCGTTTTACGGTGTGGCACTCCCACGATAGGTCTGGACCGCAAAGCGGCGAGCCTAAAATAAAAGTGTGATCTCCTCATCTTCTGTTTCTCCCCTCTTGTTCCTTGCGTTGAAGGGTGAATTTACAAAAAAAAAAAAATTCATGCCAGCGACGGGCTTGCGGGATGGTCACGTTGACCGTGAGTGCAAACAAGATACGCGAGAGGGATATTGACTGAATGGCTGAGCAACAATTCGATATTATCAGACCATAAGTCCTAGGACCACAAAGGACTGCCAGACTTGAATGCCCGGATCCTTCCTGTCTGCCATACGTAGTCAAGAACCCCCTTCCTCCCAAATCGGTCGGCTTCAACTTTTGTGTTGTCCTTCCCCTCCCCTTTCCTCTCCACCTTCTCTCTATCTCCTTCTCCGGCCCTGGTCAGTGATACCCTCTCTCATTCCCTCGCCCTCTTGTGTGTGTGCTTGAAAGACGTGTCGGGCTACCGGTGATGTCCTACGGCGTGGTAGTAGAAGCTCGGGGGTGGATACCCATATGAGGCGGTGCCATGGTAGTAGAACAGCGGAGAGGCCGTCGGATAGCAGGACGTCGTGGTGGTGGTAGTGGTGGTCATAGCAGGAGTCGCATGATACGGATGATGGTAGTTGGGTATGGTGGCGATGGAGGTGCCGTTGACCGGGAGGCGGACGTTGCGTGGGGGCCATGTGCCTGGGACGGGGAGGCTGTAGTAGGGGCCGCCGGTGTAGGGCTGGGTGTAAATTATGTTGGTGGTCATGGTTGATAAGAGGCTGATTGTGGTTGTTGGGTTTGGCTTGAGGATTGCTGTTGATGCTGGGGGCGGGTGAGAGAAGGCAGCGTGGAAGAGGCACAGGAAGAGGGTTTGGTTAGGTCTTGTTCAGGGTACATCTCTATATTCTCATTTGAATGCTGCCTGCTAGGAAATAGCACTAGAGGTTTGCTTGTCAGGATGTTTTCATGACAAGACAAAGCTGCGTGATGGTTCCTCCATAGCCAGTCAGCCAGACTAGAAAGGACAAGAAAGGTGTTCACCAAATCATTAGGTGAAGCCAGAAGAAAAGAAGGAGAAAGAAAAAAAAAACATCAAATGAGGGGTGAAAGAAGGCAGGAGCTGTATCCGAGTATGGAGAGAAGAAGATGATGCTGTGGGTGTACTTCTATAGATTATCATATTATATACATTTACCACACGGGTGATCATGGATCGGTCACCAGATTAGTGACTCCTGGGAGCTCAGAGATAGGAACTGCCTACTCGTTTTCCTTGGCCTCGCATCTGCATGGAGGATGAATTTGTTGATCGTCCAGAGCAGCATACATGGGATATTGTTCAACCAGCATCGTCATGCCAGTTCAGGCCTGGACGGGTACATATATGGAAGATGGTACTGCAGTGACATTTTTTGGTGGTTGAGAAGAGAGAAATATTGAGAGGTTGGTCCGTGCTCCCCCTCGGGCTAACTCGGAGGCCAGCTTATGGTGAGTCCTGATTGGCTCACAGCAAGGCAGAAAGGCCCCACCCCACCACTGCTAGCCTCTGGGCCCCATCTCCCCGAGGAAGGACCTCTGCCCTGCCGTGGCCACTTTCGCTGAAGCGGGCCAGCGCAGTTTTTGCTCTCGTCCTCGTTCCAAGGTCCCCTTCCTAAACAACGCAACCGCTTTTCCTTGCCCATCGAATCTCCTCTCCACACAGTTGCAAGGCAATTGCAATTGTTTTCCTTTTCTCTCTAGGCACATAGAGAACCCCCATCAATATGTTCCGAACCGCCCTCCGCCAGAGCACGCGCGCCGCCGGTGCCCTCTCTGCCTCGAGCAGAGTTGCCGCCGTAAGTTTTGACCCCCGGAGAGAGAGGGCTTTGACGACATCACCACGCACCCACCCACACCCACCCATCCACGCACAACACTTTTCCACCACGCCGACCCGACCTCAATCCCATCGAGAACCACCCCCAGACGGCCTCGAAGAGCTCCTGGAGGCACTGTCGAGCTCAATTGAGGCCACGCGCGCCCGCATGGCCTGTGCGCGAGGTCCTGCCCGAGCTCCATGGGGGCGTGCGAGGTTTTCCGGGCTGCCGAGCTGGAGCTGTTTTCGATCCGACCGGGGTGGTTGGCGTGGGCGTTCTGGCTGGGGACGTGGAATGAACACCTGGAGACACAAACGAGACACCACGCCTATGCCGCACCACCACAATAGCTTACAACAATGCTGACGTACCTCTCTTCCTCGTCGAATACAGGTTCGGTCCGCCGCTCCCGCCGTCGCCTCGATACAAGCTCGCACCTATGCCGACAAGGCTACCCCCACCGAGGTCTCCTCTATCCTCGAGCAGCGCATCCGTGGTGTGCAGGAGGAGTCCAACCTCGCCGAGACCGGTCGTGTCCTGTCTATCGGGTACGTTTAGACAAGCAGAGCGCCAGTCACTCGTCGCCGTCGACGATCTCCACCGGCCAGCCAACTCAGCTCACCACAATAATGACGATGGTGCTGCTGCTGGTGCTGGTGGCCGCGTGGGAGATGCGAGCACCGAGGTCGCGTCGATTGATGGTGGGAAATTATGGCTGACATCTGGCCTCACAGTGATGGTATTGCCCGTGTGCACGGTATGGCCAACGTCCAGGCCGAGGAGCTGGTCGAGTATGTCTATCTATCTGTCCATCCCACATCCAACCCGCGCGGCCGAGATTGGTGGCTGACAGGTATTCCTATCCAGGTTTGCCTCTGGCGTCAAGGGCATGTGCATGAACCTCGAGGCCGGCCAGGTCGGTGTCGTGCTTTTTCGGCTCTGACCGTCTCGTCAAGGAGGGCGAGACCGTCAAGCGTACCGGAGAGATTGTGAGTGATTCCGCAGGGCGACGGCCTCGTCTTTGAGCTACCGAACTGACTCTCTCCTCCTCAGGTCGATGTCCCCGTCGGCCCTGAGCTGCTCGGCCGTGTCGTCGACGCTCTCGGTAACCCCATCGACGGCAAGGGTCCTCTCAACACCAAGGAGAAGCGCCGCGCCCAGCTCAAGGCCCCCGGCATCCTGCCCCGTCGCTCCGTCAACCAGCCCGTGCAGACCGGTCTCAAGTCTATCGATGCTATGGTTCCCATCGGCCGTGGCCAGCGTGAGCTGATCATCGGTGACCGTCAGACCGGAAAGACCGCCGTCGCCCTGGATGCCATGCTCAACCAGAAGCGGTGGAACAGCACCAAGGACGAGACCAAGAAGCTGTACTGCGTCTACGTCGCCGTCGGCCAGAAGCGGTCCACTGTTGCCCAGCTCGTCAAGACCCTGGAGGAGAACGACGCCATGAAGTACTCCGTCGTTGTTGCCGCCACCGCCTCCGAGGCCGCTCCCCTCCAGTACCTGGCTCCATTCACGGGTAGGTCCTTGCCTTTTCACCTTCATATCTGCCAAGCTTAGAAGGCACATTCCCGAATACCCATCATGGACCTTGTTATGATGTCGTTTCACCTCGAGCCGTCATGTCACCCACTCTTGCAACACACAACCACTCGCTCCAACATCTCACAACACGCCTCAACAAGATCACGATGCTAACTCATTTTCAAAAGGCTCGGCCGTTGGTGAATACTTCCGTGATAACGGCATGCACTCTCTGGTCATCTACGACGATCTGTCCAAGCAGGCTGTGGCCTACCGTCAGATGTCTCTCCTGCTGCGCCGTCCCCCCGGACGTGAGGCCTACCCCGGTGACGTCTTCTACCTGCACTCCCGCCTGCTCGAGCGTGCCGCCAAGATGAACGATACGCACGGTGGTGGCTCCATGACTGCCCTGCCCGTCATTGAGACCCAGGGTGGTGATGTGTCTGCGTACATTCCCACCAACGTCATCTCCATCACCGACGGCCAGATCTTCCTGGAGTCTGAGCTGTTCTACAAGGGTGTCCGTCCTGCCATCAACGTCGGTCTGTCCGTGTCGCGTGTCGGCTCCGCCGCCCAGCTCAAGGCCATGAAGCAGGTCGCTGGTTCCCTGAAGCTCTTCTTGGCCCAGTACCGTGAGGTCGCTGCCTTTGCCCAGTTCGGTTCCGATCTGGATGCCGCTACCAAGCAGACCCTGAACCGTGGTGAGCGTGTAAGTATTCCGATGAATCTTCCCTGAGACATCGTGTTTTCTATACTCCCCCCCCCCCCCTGATGACTCGTACGACCACGTGGCTGACCACATCGATTTCTCTCTGCAGTTGACCGAGCTCCTCAAGCAGAAGCAGTACTCTCCCATGGCCGTCAACGAGATGGTGCCTCTCATCTTCGCCGGTGTCAATGGTCACCTCGACTCCGTCCCCGTCGCCAAGATCCTCCAGTGGGAGGCTGACTTCCTGTCCCACCTGAAGACCAACGAGTCCGAGCTGATGGCCACCATCGACAAGGAGGGTGCCCTCAGCAAGGAGCTCGAGGCGAAGCTGAAGGATGTCATCACCAGCTTCACCAAGAGCTTCACCTCCTAGAGGGACTTATAATCCTGGATGACCGGGGAGGGGAGAAAAAAAAGCCGTTTCTGGGGAGGGGCGATCTTTGGGGGCATGTGGAGGGAGACACACAAAAAGAAAAAAGACGTCTATACCGCGTGTAGTTCGTTTCCCAACTTAGAGAGAGACAGGGAGGAGGAGGCTTTCATGATATCGGGGTGCCGGTGACTGGAAGATGGCATGAGTGAGAGGGTGATGTCGGTTGCACCATTGTAAAAATAGAGTCGTCAACCAAACTAGCACTCGATTTCTTTTTGTCCGCGAAGGCATTCAGCTCCAATTACCGCTCTGGCCCAGTGCAATCCTGCCCCCTCGGTATGATTTTCTAAACCGTCAAAAACTTTTATCGTATCTTGCAAAACTTTCTGCGGACGACTTGGTGGTCATTAGGTAAGGTGGCCAGGAGCCAGTGCCATGTAGCTCGCTTCCTTTTCAGAACTCCGTGGCCGTGACATCATCTCGGACCACCACAAGCCCAAAGCAACACCGACACACATCAGACAGGTTCAACATCGATTCGTCACCGTACTTCTTCCTCCGCACATATCTTCTCTCTCCGATCTTCACCCCTAGTCATCCCGCTCTGGAAAGCATCACCTGTCCGAGCGTACCACTGTCGCGACGTTAATTGCCCTCACACGCGCAAGCATCTCGAGCAGATCCGCGCTTCCGAACATCCTCCGCGAACAGGTGTCCTCGGAAGCTGAAGCGCGCAGACGACCTTGGATCACGTCCACTCTGGGGCAGCAGGGTCCTTTCAGATGGCATCAGACATGTCTCCCGCCACCAGAGAGCTCCTGGGCCGCGTGCGCCAGCTGGTGCCGCCCATGCTGGACAAGTTCCACAAAGGTCTGCACACCTCAAGATCTGGACAAGGTCTGCGTGCCGCTCGATGGACAAGATTAGTGTGCTGATCCTTTGCTTGGGCCGCGAGATAGGTCAGCAGGGGCGTATAGGAGTTATTGGTGGCAGTGAGGACTACACAGGTGCGCCGTACTTTTCGGCTATGGCGAGCGCGAGGTTGGGATGTGATATGGTACGCTTCGCGCCTCTACCCTTTGGACAGATGATCGAGCTAACGATTGCTCCTCTCCTCTCCCTCTCTCTCCCATCCTCCTTTGTAGTCCCACGTCATCTGTACTCCAGGCGCCGCCTCCGTGATCAAGACCTACTCCCCGAACCTCATGGTCCACCCCCTCATGCGACAATCTCCTTCCCCCAACACGTCCGACAAGTCCTCCACTACCAACTCTGCCGACACCGTCGCCTCCCCCATCATCGACATGCTCGCCCGGCTCCACGTGCTCGTCGTGGGACCGGGGCTGGGCCGCGACCCGCTGATGCAGGACACCGTGGCCAAGGTCATCAGCGCGGCGCGGGAGAAGGACACACCCGTGGTGCTGGACGCAGACGCGCTGCTCGTCGTGCAGAAGCGGCCGGAGATCGTGAAGGGATATAGGCTGGCCGTGCTGACGCCCAACGTGGTGGAGTTTGGCAGGCTGTGCAAGGCGCTGGGGGTCGGGGAGGAGGAGGCCAAGGGAAAAGAGGAGACGGCGAGGGTCGAGGCCCTTGCGCGTGCGCTGGGCGGCGTGACGATCGTGCAGAAGGGGTTTCACGACTTCATCAGCGACGGGGAGACGACGCTGACTGTGGACCTGGAGGGCGGGAAGAAGAGGAGCGGCGGGCAGGGGGACACGCTGACGGGGTCCATCGCGACGTTCCTGGGCTGGAGGCGGGCGTACCTAGATGGGCTGTGGGATCACGGGGGAAAGCTGGAGGAGGGGGAGCTGGTGCAGCTTGCGGCGTTTGGGGGGTGTGTCATCACAAGGGTAAGTCTTGATCTCGTTTTCACTCTCTCGCCTGCCTACGAAGATAGGACGGAACATGAAACTGACTTTTTCTTTCTCTCTTTCCTTTCTATTTGATGGCGACAGGCATCCTCTCGTCAGGCCTTTGAGAAGAAGGGCCGCAGTCTACAGGCGAGCGACCTCACGGACGAGGTACACATCGCCTTTCTCAAGCTCTTTGGGGAGGACGAGCCGGACGTGGGCACCCTGAAGCTGTAGGCGAGGGGAGGGGGCTGGGCGATCGATCCGCCACCTGCCAAGCTGCTAATTTCCTTCTCTGGCTGGCGGCATATTACTACGAGCTCACGCAGCAGGGCCCTGCGTTGATATTCAGTGCATATGTTTGGGTTGGCAGCATAGGCCTGCTGACTATACAGAGTCTAGGACCAGAGGTGACGTGCCAAGTTAACCATCGTACCAGGCAACCATGAAATACCGACGGTGTCTAGTCTTCTGGACTTTCACCATATGATCCATCTCTCACGTTGAGTCGGTGTGAATCAAGGGATATGTTTGCAAGCAGAGATGGCGAACACAAGCCAGCTGCCCCGCTCCGACCAAAAAAGAACTACAAGGGAGGGAGGCGGACACCAAAGGACAAAAGAGAGGAGAAGAGAGAGAAAGAAAGAAAAAAAAAGGAAAACCTTTCCCCTCCCAAAAGAGCTATTGAACCGGTCTGCACTGTGCCTGGCTACTACCGGCTCTCCTACGCGGGAAAAGAAAAGAAGACGGCCCCGGCCGCCCCCTCCCCCTCGCATGCCGTGGTGCAGCAAGCGCCTGAGCCGTGCCGAGATGCAGAGAGAGCTAGACACGCAAGGAGGGAAGGATGGGTGTGGATCTCCCGCGAAAGACATGGGAAAGGGGGGGGAGGGGGGAGAAAGGGGAAGGAAAGGGAAGAAAAAAAAAAGACGTTGTGTCGCGGGTGAGACATCAGTTAGGTTGGAAGATCGGGAGGAAGGAGGGGGAAGAGGGCATGTCGTGACGTCGAGGACACTTTTCGTCTGTTTTCTCTTCTCGTCCTTTTTTTCTTTCTTTCTTCTTCTCTCTTTTTTTTTTCTTCCTTTCCTTCCACATTTGCCTCAAAAATGATAGAGAGATCTGTCATATTGATAGATCATAATAGAAGAGAATAAAGGGCCGATGAGATTGACGAAGCATAATAGAGCGAGACAAACAAACAAACCAAAAAAAAACAAAAAAAAAAAAAAAAGACGGGACATCGATCATAATGCTAGGCCCTTTTGAGTCCCATACCACATACAGTGGGGACTTTTTGCATGCCAGGATGTGAAAGGGAAACCAGGCGAGAGGCCACACAGGAAGAAGAAAGGTATTGTCCACAGCATGAGCCATGATTTACTTTCTCCACGGCGGGAGTCGGAGTGTCACAGGGAGGAACTTGTCGTTGCAAAAGCGGCAAGCTAGCTGTTCCAGAACCATACAGACACACGCACACACAAAAAAAGGAAAAAGAAGGAAAGAGAAGAAAGAAAGAAAGAAAAACAATGCTGTCGCGAAAAGCAAAGCAGCACGGGCGGGAAGGGGGGAAAGCTGGTCCCGACCCATGAGCAAGGGAAGGGCCCCGTCCCGATCGAGGGTCGAGATCGAGAGGAAGGTAGCAAAGATAGATCCTGGGTTGCATCGTGGCCCGACTTATGCGGGATCTGGCGAGGTGCGCAAGCGAGGGTGGCTTGGTCTATATGATCTTGTCCCCCGTGAAGCAAAGGCTAGGCCAGCCAGCCTCATCATCTCGAGATATTGACATAAGGAGGTCGTCTGTGCCTGTAGTCTCGTATCTCGTAGGTGGCTGGCGGGGTGTGAAGAGCTCCAGCTGCTGGTGGTGAGAGGGTACGCGCCTCGGCTCCAGCAGGACTGTAGAGTGCCCGCGATAGCCACCCAAAAGGCCAAAAAAGACAAGGAGGGGAAGAAAAAAAAGAAGAAGAGGCAGGAGAGACCACGAAAAGTCCCGACGGGTATTCATGGGTGGGAGCAGGCAGATGGTCTAGGCATGGGCCAGATGGTGAGAGGGGGACCGTCCCTTACCTACACTAACTAGGTCTGTTAGGTCATGGTCCTGGTGGAAGAAGCAAGGTGATCCGCGGCCCTCCCGCCTGCGGGTGGAACATGTCTTGTAGGTAGGGAGGATGGCGAGAGGGGAGGCCAGAACCCGTTGACCGAGCATGGACCCCTCTTGCGCGAGAGAGAGAAGGAGAGAGGCCCAGATTCGAGCCTGGAGAGCAGGGCGTAGGTTGTACTCCCTTCCCTCCCTCCAGAGCCGGCCGAGTCACAGCTGTGACTGACCTGCGGCGGCGGCGCCGTGGCGCATAACACAAGAGCCAGCCAGTGCAGTGCGACACTCCTGGACCACGGCCTCGGAAGCCCTCGCTTCAGATGGGTACCTATTGGCTGCTCTGGCGGCCGCCTGCCGGCGCAACGGGTCGGAAGAGAGCTCAGCAGAGAGGTCCCATGCTGTCTCAGCCGAAGGATAGACCTACCTCTCTCTCTCTCTCTCTCTCTCTCTCTCGCTCGCCCGCTCTCTCCAAAAGGTGGCTAGTATATAGAACTCTCGTCCCTTGGCTTCTCCTCCTCTTGCTGCCGCAGCTGAGACATGTTGGTGGCGGGGCCTTGAGGCACCATAGTAGCTTCGGAAAAGCTCTTCACGCCCAAGGAGAATAGGCGGACAAGAGGTGAAAGTGCTCGTCCGCTTGGGAGCCGTCCTCGATAGAGAGCTGCCTGTGTCTCTGGGGAGGAGAGGAGGGCAGAGCTCAGCCGAATGTCTCGACCGAGCCCTGGGCTTTCGGACTAGGTCGCTGTCCCTGCCTCCTCCTCCTCCTCCTGGGTGCAGTGTGTGTTTCCAACAAAGCCGTTGACGACTCGGGTGCCCGCGCAAGTCTGGCCCTATCCACAGACAGTCTCTTGAAGGTGCTCGCTCGCTCTTCCTTCCTTCACTTGACTGAATCAGAGACCTACCTTCCCCAGAGGCCCAGCCTCTGGTGTCAGTGAAGTGGCGCCAGTGGCGGCGCCTTAGTTAGGCACGAGTCCATCGAAAGTCGTGATCTTTTTTTTTCTTAGTCCTTTGTTTTTTGGGTTTCTTTTTTATTTTGGTTGGAGCCATTCATCTTGCAAGGAAATGATGATCGACCAATCACACAAGTCAGCGAGATTCGCGGTCCTCACCGTCGATCCGGGAGCGAATAAAAAGGAGCATTGCAGAAGAAATAGCGAAAGGTAGACCTCCCAAAAAATTTTCTTGGGAAAAAGAATTCCTTCTCCCAAGGCCCCTGGTTGGTCCCTCATGCTGTTCTTGGTGGACGATGTGACGATGTCTGCAGGTTAAAAAAGAAGATGAACTGAAGTTGCTTTTCTGGGCGGGGGCAGGGATGGCGAGATTGGATCTGCTGGTAGTTCATTCGTCCTAGCTTGTGCCAAGGTACCAGGGTCGAGGTTTGGCCAACCTCCCCCCCCCCTCGTTACTTCTCTTCATGGGCTGGACGCGACTTCTGCCCTCCCTGCATCCGTCATGGACGACTATCCTCCTCCTTGTGTATTCATCTCGAAACATCGTCCCTTGCGCTGCTTGTCTGATCCGGCAGCAACCTCCTACAGTCAGACACATCTTCATGTGCTAGGGTCATGTCGCGTGATGAGAGCTGCGTGTGCCCCACCAGGCGATATATGACGAAATGCAGGCGGTAAAGCTGCAGGCCGAGGAGCAGGCGGAGGAGCAGGAGAGGGTCCTCGCGTCTCGCCAACCATCCGTCGTCACCCAAGACGAGCAACACCGTGCCCGGTGTCCCAGTGTTTGGTGGGCCCTGCTAGCATGATTGCCGCTCACCGGTGACTCGTGGCCATTGCTTGTGTCGAATCGTCCTGCGTGGATCCCCATCCGCGGATCTGGGCCTCCCACTGATGACGAGAGCTGAATGGGGCCACGGCAGAAGCAGCACAGGTCGACAACGTCCCAGCACACTGTGGTCCCGAGGGGAATGGACAGGTAGAGAGGCCATCGTCCTCCCTCGCACACACCGTTGTCCACAGCAGTCCTGACAAGCTCTGCTTGAACTTGCCCCTCGATCGATGCCTGGGCCGCTCTGCATATGCCGTACTCGACTCCCATGCATGGGACTACTGCATCACACTAAAGCACCTCGGGATGGGCGAGCCGGACGACGAACCCTTGCTGGGCTGACAGCACTGACAGTGTGGATGGGTGACTTTCTCTCGCAGGCTGAGCCTCATTCGACTCTCTGGGCAGGGCCGCTCACTGCTAGCATTTACATACGTCCACGCGCGGCCGTTCCCCACTCCCGCTCCCTTCCAAGCTGGAGCTAGCAAGGCACGGCTCCAGTATATGGGACTCTCTCTTTCTCTCAACTTTCTCTCGCCTTGGCCTGTATGTAGGGCGACCGCCTGGCTAAGACGTTCTGCTACGTGGCTGGTGTTTGTCTCCCGTTTCTCTCTCCCGCGCGGCAAGGGCATATAACATTCCAGTGGCTGCTTCTCCATCTGACTTCTAGAAGTCCAACCCGTCCTCTCTGGGTCTCATCTTGGTTTCTTGATACTGAGATCTTCACCAAAGGCCCTCGGTGTGAAGAAGAAACAGGGGGAGGGGAAAAGGGCTTCACTCAGCATTCGCCATGTCCATGCCCAGGTGATTCATTGGATAGATGAGCAAGGCTTGGACCCTCCAGTCACTGTGAGTGAGTCCTGCACTCGTATTGGTGAATCTCACCTTTGGATCAGACAATAGTACTGACCTCTCTTCACAGAATCTTTCCCAATTGGAGCACTGGGTCAAGCCAAAAGAAGAGCCACACAAGATCAGCCCTCAGGGAACACAATAACACCACCTGGCACCTGGCACCTGGCACAGGAACATGATTATCCATTGTGTCCCACAAGTCAGCCTTCACTAGCACCTGCACTGAAGGGGTCTCCATTCTTCTCTCACGCACCCTCACCAGGCCCAACCTGGGAGTCACTCAACACACTGACTCCCTCTCTTTATCTTCAAAACCTAAAAAGGAAAATTCCCTGAGGTTGCACCTGCCTAGACTCTCACAGCCCTTTTATCCCCCTTCCCCTCTTTTTTTTTACCCTTTCCTTTCTCTCCACCTGCGTCCAGAACATACCCAGAACAAACCGGCTTCTACCTAACGACCGTCTGTGCACCCTCAACCGAATCGCTTACACATCGCTCCGAGACAAATTTACCACAGAAATTGCGATACCCTCGTAAGACGATCGGTACCGACTACCCTGGACCACGAGCCCCAGAGACAATTTCTCAACAGCGAATAAACGCCCCTCGTTCCTGTGAGACCGTGGAAACCTCCCACCGGTTCTTTGCTTCCTCCGCGCTGGGCTAGCCTCGTGGGCGGGCAAGGATATCAAGTCTTTATACGACGAGAATCCCACACTACCGCCTGTCCCGTCAGCCACCGAGTCCTTGCTTCCGTACGTGCTCCCACATCGCTCGAGGTCCTGCATGAGCACTGCATAGCAGATGCGGTGGCAGCCTTGGTTGGATGCAGCTGACAAGATAGATTACGCACGCAGCCCCCTCAATCCCCGTCACGATGGCCAATGGGTTGGACAAGCTGGAGCGGCTGTTCTCCAACAAGAAGAAAGCTGCACACAGCCGTCACACCTCCGAGTCTTACATAAACGGCAGTGCTCCCGACCCTCGCCCGCTGCCACAGGAATCCACTGCTACTTCACCCTGCCAGTTCCCCCAGTCTCCTTTCATAAGGCCCAAGGCCAACGTGATGCAACCGCGCAACGAGCTTATGCGCTGCTCCCCCCGGTCTGTCGCCCGTACCGACTCGTCCAGGTCGAAGAGATTTAGCAAGACATCATCAGCTGGTGACAGCCTCAAGGAAACGATGAGTGACCGGCGTCGACCCAACAGCTACTCCACGACCGCCTCGTTCCACATCCCCAGCAGGACCTCGTCGCTCTTGTCGAGGAGAAACGACAGGTTCCCGGGCGGGCTGGTCCAGCTGCATCTCCCCCGTGAAACCGCATTCGCCGATGGTTCTGCACAGTCCAGCCTGTCTACAGAGGCAAGAGCATTGCCCCGCAAGGGTGAGAAGCCAACCACACGGAGAGGTTTGTTGGATGCTTTGCCAATCTATCCAGCAGCGCGAGTCGAGACGCCTCCGCCCTCAGATCAGGATGAGATCAGCTTTCCCTCACCCCCCCAGCACGGACACAAGCCTTCGACGGTCTTGCTGCAGCTCACACCAGAGCCGTCTCCCGAGATGACCCCCCAGCGCGACTCACCGCTCAGTGAGCCCAAGTCAAGCCCTGGGATCAAGAGGGAGACGGCACCTGCGCCGCCATCCAGACGTGCCACAGATGCAAGCGCGCCACTGCTGGATGACGACTGGCGAGACCCGTACATCCACGGACCTCAGAACAACACCACCACCACCACCACGAGCACCAACACTAGCCCAAATGCCAAAGTCGTCTTCCACGACCCTCCCGTCGAAGACTTCCTCTCCATGACTTACGAAGACCTTGCTGAGGTAAAAATGACCTACCCATCAGATCCGCCCCCGTCGCGCGCACCTCCCCCGCCCGTCCTGCCGCCAAGCGCCCTCTCGCCGCTGTCGCCTGCATCGCCTGCATCGCCCGCGTCGCTCATGTCGCCCATGTCGCCAATTGCGCCCTTGATTCGCAGTCCGATGCCCTCGTCACCCGCAATGGCGTACAGCCAGGTAGCTGCCTGGGAGGCCGCGCGCATTGCCAAGAAGTTTGACTTTGATGTCGTTTACGTCGCCAACTTCTGGCCAGGCAGGATGAACCATCTCCACCAGCCGCGGAAGCTAAGCGCTGCAGCCATCTCGGCCTCGCTGCCCACCTCGGCGGTCTCGTCTGCTAACAGCTCCTTCTCCCACTCTCTTCCCGCCTCGCTGCTCTCCTCACCTACCTCTGACCGGCATACTACAGCGACGCGCAGCTCAACCCCGCGTAACTCCCTCCAGGGTGCGGCCTCCTCAGTCCACGTGCCCTCAGAGCTTTTCGCTCAGCCTCTCGTCCCAATGTCTGACTGCTGCCCCGGGTCAGGCAGGCCCGTACGCAGCGCCGGCCCGATGAGAGGCTGTCTCCTGGCAGGCTACGGCCTCGAGACCATCGCCGCGCCGTTCAAACTGAATACGAGAGTCCACAAGAAGATCCTACGCACCGCCGGCTGGATCGAGCACCGAAACAGCGCCGCAAAAGAGAACGAGTTTGCGCGGGGCTATGCACGATCATTCTACACCGGCTCGACACTGCCTGCGACTGCTGCTGCTGCGCCTTCCACGCCAAGGCGCTCATCGGCGCCGGATGCGTCTGTACGGACCTCCTTTACTGCGAAGTCGACGCCAGGCACGCCTCTGGGCACGAAGGACGACCCCAAGAAGCACGAGATCGCACAGAGCAACCAGAAGGTCAACCGCGGCCTGGTCTTTTGTAGCGTACCGCCGCCCCCGCGGTCCAAGCGGCTCGGTGAACAGCAGCACGGCGGAGCTGGAGGCGCTGGGGAAGGAAGCTGAGGCACTGGTGGAGCTTATACTGGACTTTCATGTGGAGAGAAGGCGGTGGGAGGCTGCCCAGGAGGCAAGGAGGGCAAGCGGGTGAGAATCCACCCGAGGGCGCCTCATTTCAGCCCTGCACCCTCGCGTCGCAAGATACGCCTCCCCGATAGCTTGGTGGCCCCACTCACCAAGATCGGGTCTGGGAGGCTTAACAGTGTGTTTTGGATTATATGTATGATGAGGTGATGACGACGAACCGACACCGAGCCTCCTCCATATGCCTAGTACGATACCAAGCAGCCGTCAGCGCGAAGAGCGCGGAAGGAAGCTTGTGTGGACGACGGCATCTACCTCATGATGAGGGGCACGGGATCATCACCAAGGTGGCAAGCCCCCGACAGACAGCCCGCAGCCGTCTTGATCTGGTGAGGCGGATGTGCTGCCTGTCCGAGGATGCCATCGCTTTCATATTCTCGAGTTCTGCTCGAGATGAAATGATGCTACGGATGCCTAGCCGGAGACATAGGTGTCTCTCCATCTATCTAGCCAGCTGGCAATCAATGAAATGATTATGACCAATATGCTGATTGTCTCTTGTCCTTCTTCTCCCTCTCCTTTGTGGCGGCTGATGGTGGGAGGGTTTCCTTGTACCTGCGGATGTCGAACCCTTCCACGAGTAAGTCGGATAGAGCGGGTTGATGAAGACCCCGTGTCGTGTTGACTGGGTGTTTTCCAGATCACTGAACGACCTACCGCCTTGGGATACAGAATACAGCATTCTTCATATCCTGTTGCTACTCATATTTCCTCATACAAGGATGCAGAGAAATGGGGGGACGAGGAGGCTGACAAATGGGCTCTTGCTGGAGTCCCCGTTGGGTCAGCGCCCAAAGGCGGATCCGGCCAATGGACTTACATGTTCTCCTCTCAGCCCCACCCGGCTCACACCCCCCCCCCTTCTTCAAAAGGGCCAGCACACAAAACAAGGGACAGGAAAGAAGGATCTGGCCGGTGTGGAATGGGGCCCAGTAGGTTTGAGGAAGGACGTTTGAGGCATCGTTTCAGACTCGGTGGTCTTAGAAACTTGGATTGCACGCAGTTGCACAGTCGATCGCATGTAAGAAAGGCCATGAAGGGCTTTTTCATATCAGCATGCAACATCAGGAGAGCTAGGGAGAAAGATACTCGAAGGAACGCACCGTATTCACGACTGCCATACACTAGATTCAAAGGATGGTTTGAGTGCTCTGGGAACAAGAGGAGGTCTCGAAAGAGTCCCTCGCATCTGTGACACAGTCTCGCTGAGGAAACTATGCTCCCTTTCTGCCCTTGTCCCAAGTCCTTGATTCACGCCTACGTGGTTATAGCGCAGAGGTTCGGTCATCTGATTGATGCTTAGAAGTGGATGGCCGACGATTCTGCTGGTAGGAAGTCTGTTGAAGGCAATGGTCATGGTGAAGGCGCCAACTCTTACCGTTATAAGTCTGCAATGACAATGTTCAAGTACATACGACCATAGGTAGTGGAGAACTTGGGATCCCGTCTGCTCTCCCCTAAATGAGCCACTAACCGCCGGATTAGTAGTTAAGTGGGTGACCATTAGCGAATACCCGGTGTTGTATGTTTTTGCCCTTTTTTTCTTCTTCTTTTTTGGTCTTGCTATATCCTGTCTTATTTTTTCTTCTTCCTGTCTATTAAGAGTTCTCTTCAAAGACAAACATTATGATGGGGTTTAAAACGCTTCCATTACCTCAATTTGGCCGATTGATGAGAGGATTTGGTCAAGACCCGTAAGGACCAGCAAATGCGCAGCCAATTGATCTTCTTGTCTCACAGCCTTGAGACATGTACACGGTCACCAAAATTATGGAATGAGAAGCCGCCTCTGTCAGCACTGTCCTTTTTCTCTCTCCCTTTATTTCTCTTCCCTGCCCTTTTCTCCTTTGAAGGTATGCCCAAGTACAGCGGAGAGATTCATTCTCAGAATTTAGTCCAGACTGAGACAAGGGACTGTGCTGAGTCATTATGCACTACGGATGCTGCGTTATAGATAGCATATACTGTGCGGCCAAGGCAGGGATGATAAGCTGTGACATGGCCTGGCGGCGGCCGAGGTCAGATGGAAGCTCTGTCGTCCGTTGTCCGTCGTCAAGGACCCTTTTGGAGATCAACAAAGATACCCTCGAGCACCGATTCCGAATTGGGTCTTCAATAACAGGCACTGGCTGCCCTGGATCGGCTCGTCGCAACCTTATTATTTCCTCCTCTCACGCGGGCGCCGTAGTGTCCGGCCCTAGAGTCCCTGCCACGAGGGAAGTCGACCACGCGCGCTCCTTTGAACCTGATCGCCACGAGCAAGCCTGCCACCCTGCTGCGGTATCGTTGTCGAAGTGACCCAAGCCTTCAGCTGAGGATCGCCACGCCACGATGCAAGATCGTCCTCTCGGCACAACTGCTTGCTTCTCTGTATCGTCTGGAAGCATCCGTCTGACCAGAGCGGTTCGGTCCTGGTCGATCTAGCTTGGACGTTCCGGCACCGACTCCTTCCTACGAAACTCGTCTCATATTTATTTGATAATCCCACCGCCGGCTCACGAACATGTCTTCCTCCGATAAGGGACCGCTCATCGGTCCTGTCGATGGCACCGAAAACCCCAGAATGTCCCACGAGTCCGGCTCATCTGTCTCGACCACGAGCATCGTCTTCGATCGTATCAGCGAGCGCCTCTCGAGCCACAACCGCTCCTCCTCCAAGCGCCGTACCTCACCCAGCCCTCGCCGAGGCAATCCGGCACCATATGTCGACGATGAGACCCTCTCCGACTTCAACGAGGAGGACCCCCTCAAGGAAGAGACCGCCAGTGACCTGGAGACCGGGCCCTTCCTCGGGGACGGAGCAGCGGTCGCAGGGCCGAAGCGTATGGACAAGACAATGAAGCGCATGATATTCTTGTTTGCTGGCGTCTTCGTTGCTGCCTGGGTCGTCGCGCTCGTCATGTTCATATCCTCGAAATCCTATAAACACCCTTCCGACTTCGAACACGACCCGCAAGCTACCGTCTCGCGGGGTAGTGGCAAGAAGCTCACCCTGGACACCATCATGTCAGGGTCATGGATCGCCAACACACATACCCTCGCATGGGTTGCTGGCCCGAACGGAGAAGACGGGCTGCTGCTGGAGCAGGGCGACTCGACGGACGGGTACCTGGTAGTGGGGGACGTCAGGAACAAGAATCCAGAGCTGGCCCCCAGCGTGAATACCGCAGAGACAAGAGTCCTGATGAAGAACGGTTGGTTCTCTTACGGCGGCCTCCAGCACAGGGCCTCCACGGCGACACCCTGCTCCGACATGAACAAGGTGCTCGTGAGCAGTGATGACGAACGAGTCTTTCGGCACTCCTCCACAGCCAAGTACTGGATCTTCGATGTGGCATCGCAGACCGCCGAGCCGCTGGTCCCTGGCGACGCCGACGCGATCATCCAGCTGGCCAAGTGGAGCCCCGCAAGCAACGCGGTGGCCTTCGTCCGGGATAACAATCTGTACGTGCGCTTCGTCGGGTCGCAGGAGCTACGGCAGGTCACGAACGATGGCGGTGCAAATTACTTCTACGGCCGTCCTGACTGGGTCTACGAGGAGGAAGTCCTCGGGGGCGATACTGCTACCTGGTGGTCCCAGGACGGCAAGTATCTTGCCTTCTTCCGGACGAACGACACTGCGGTGCCCGAGTACCCCGTGCAGTACTTCGTCTCGAAACCGAAAGGCAGCCAGACGGAGAGCTCTGACAGCTACCCACAAGAGATGAACATGAAGTACCCCAAAGCCGGCGCGCCGAACCCCGTCGTGGACCTGCTCTTCTACGACGTCAATCGTGGTGACCAGTTCGAGGTCAAGATCGACGGCGGCTTCGCAGACGACGACCGTCTGATCACGGAGGTCGTGTGGGCTGGCCAGAATGTCATTATCAAGGAGACGAACCGCGTGTCAGACATCATGCGTGTCGTCCTTGTGGATGTGGCCTCGCGCACGGGCAAGACTGTCCGGGCTGACGATGTCGGCAAGCTGGACGGTGGCTGGTTCGAGATATCACAGAATACGCGCTACATCCCGGCGGACGCCACCAAGCAACGACCGTACCATGGCTATATTGATACTGTCATCTATGAAGACGGCGACCACCTCGCCTACTTCACGCCGCTCGACAACCCGGACCCCATCATGTTGACAGGGGGGGAACTGGGGAGGTCGAGCAGGCCCTCCGCCGTGGACCTGAACAAGAACCTCGTCTACTTCATCGCGACCAAGGAGTCCTCGATCCAGCGGCACGCCTACAGTGTCAAGCTCGACGGCACCGGTCTCGAGCCTGTGACAGATGTCAGCAAGGAGGGCTACTACAGCCTGTCCTTCTCTTCTGGTGCTGGCTATGCCCTGGTGAACTACCAGGGCCCCAACATACCATGGCAAAAGGTCATCAGCACACCGAGCAACTCTGAGAAATACGAGCATGTGGTCGAGAAGAACGCAGACCTTGCGGATCGTGCTAAGAAGTACGAGCTCCCGATCAAGATCTACGGCACCCTGGAAGTGGACGACGGGGTCCAGCTGAACTACATAGAGCGGCGCCCTCCGCACTTTGACCCCAAAAAGAAATACCCCGTTCTGTTCTTTCAGTACAGCGGCCCGGGGTCGCAGTCGGTCAACAAGAGGTTTGCCGTGGATTTCCAGTCCAGCATCGCCAGCTTGGGTTATCTCTGCGTCACGGTGGACGGCCGCGGCACCGGCTTCATTGGGCGCAAGAACCGCGTCATCGTCCGCGAACACCTAGGCCACTGGGAATCGCACGACCAGATCGAGGCGGCGAAACACTGGGCGTCTCTGCCCTACGTTGACCCCGCACGGCTCGCCATCTGGGGATGGTCGTATGGTGGCTACAACACGCTCAAGACGCTGGAGCAGGATGCGGGCCAGACCTTCAGCTACGGCATGGCGGTGGCCCCCGTGACGGACTGGCGGTACTACGACTCGATCTACACGGAGCGGTACATGAAGACGCCACAAGAGAACGAGGCCGGATATGACGGGACGGCCATCAACAACGCCACCGCGCTCGGGGAGAACAAGCGCTTCCTGATTATGCACGGCACAGGGGACGACAACGTGCATGTGCAGAACACGCTGACGCTGCTTGACAAGCTGGACCTCGCCAGCGTGGAGAACTATGACGTGCACGTGTTCCCGGACAGCGACCACAGTATTTATTTCCACAACGCGAACAAGATCGTGTACGAAAGTGAGTCAGAGGACGGGCTCCAGCCCTGTTCTTTACCCAACACGTTATCGCTGACAAGTTGAACACAGAACTGCAGAATTGGATCATCAACGCCTTTAACGGCGAGTGGCTCAAGGTCAGCCATGCGGTGCCCGTCGACAAGAGACGCATTGTAGCTGAGATTGAGGCCACGAAGGCATAAGGCTGTGAGACCGGCGTGTCTTGCCGCTGGAGTTTGGTTTCTATCATAGAGGTAGTGGCATGGCGTTTGGCTGGCAAATCTTTTTCATCTTGTCTTCTCTCGAGCATTGTCCATCTCGCATACATACATCCGTTACCGAACACGGGACCGAGTCGCCTGATACTAAGACGCTGTATATCCACACAACTACCTGGATGCATGCAAGGTTCACATGTGTCTGGCACGTCAATACGACATCGTCCTCATGCTCTCCTCTACTGAAGCACTGGGCTCACCTGAGAAGAGGTCGTAGGGCTGGGCAAACCGACCACTGTGCGCCAAGAACCAATACTTGGCAGGACTGCATGGAATCAGGACTGAGGCGGCTTCACTCTTCTCGGCCCGCCATGCATACGCACAGCACTGGTCCTTCGTGAGATGGGCCTGGCCTGACATCTGCTGCTTACATGGATCTAAATAATTTTTTCTTTAGAGTTTCGGGAGTGCCAGAGAACCTAGCAGCAAACTCTATCTCTACAGTGATCTGACGATCTAGAATATGCCACCTTGCCCTGCCGCCTTGCCTCGGCGAGACTGGCCAAACAAAACGACCTGTCGAGATTTCCAGGAGTTACAATGCCTATCCAGAGCCCCACGCGAATTGACGCTGGACTTCGCACAATACCCGTGAGCCCGACCCCCAAAGGTTGTTTCGAAACACCCCAACCAAGGCCCGGTGATCAAGGACACACGCATTCCCCTTTTTAACATCTCGGAGGGTGCGGCCCCTTGGGCCCCTTGTCTAGATGAGCAGCATCACCCCTGTCCCTGTGTATTCTTCCAAATTGAACCGGCGATTATCTCCGTTGCGATGGCATCAGGGCAGCACTCTGCAAGGCACAAAATGGACCGGTCGCCCTGGTGCTGTGGCGGATCCCGTCGAGACGTCACAGAGGCTCCTTGAACTTGTGTCTTCTCCTCTTTCTTCTTCTTCTCCTTCTGCTGTTTGTTTATTCCATTCTATTCTCTTGTTCTATCTCTTCGAGTCTGCTGTCCGCTGTCCAAGTCCTTCTCTTCATAACGAGCTCGTCCTCGCTTCTGGCCCAGGATGTTTGCCCCAGCAACCCTCCTTCTCACCCTGGGTGGCGCCCTCGCGGTGTCCGCGCTGCCCACCGCGGCGCCCAACGGCACAACAAGCTGCCCCATCCTCCTCGACGGCCGCGTGCCCTCCAACGCAACACTCGACGAGTTCGACTCGACCAACGGCCTCTTCAGCCCGGACTACGTCAAGGGCAACAACCTCTCGTGGAGCGACATCCTGCTTTTCCCCTCGGCGGTTCCCGCCTCGCGCTTCGACAGCTCCGGCTACAAGCCCCTCGAGGTCACCATCAACAACGCCTCCATCTTCCAGGCGCAGTACGGCTTCCGGAGGGCCGGGCTGCAGTTCGCGGACGACACCAACACGGGCAGCCCTGGCTACACGGGCGTCGTGACGCTGCACTGGAGCGTGCGCCAGGACCCGGCGCGGGCGCTGAACCTGAGCCACGAGTACCTGAATGTCTGGCACGAGAGCGCGGATTACAGTGCGGACCAGATCATGTTCCAGGCTGGGCAGATGATCGACCAGCCCGACCTGCCGAGCGACACGTTCAAGATCTTTGACCGGAACTCGGCCCTGCTCTGGAGCACGGGGATCGAGGAGGATGAGTGGCAGAACTTTGCCATCACGCTGGACGTGAATGCCAAGTGAGTTGCCCCCCCCCCCCCCCATCCTCGGCGTGATGGCTGGTCGATGCGAGAAAGGGTGTCCGCGCCGCCTCTTTTTGCACTGTTACATGCTGACTCGAAGTGTTTCTTCTCCTACAGCACCGTCCAGATCTACTACTCGCTGGGCACCGACGCCCTGGCTGCTGTCACCAACGTCACCTCAGCCGACCTGTCCGGCGACGGCGAGTACCAGATCGGCATCCTCAAGAAGCCCACGGGGACCTCGGATGTCGTCAACTCTGGATACCAGGAGGCTCCGTTTGAGGAGGGCCAGATCTACGGCGGCCTGTTTGTGGAGGACAGCACGGGTGGTTGTATCTCTTTGTAAACCGGCCGGCCTGCGCGGCGCGGCGAGGGAGATGCAGGATGGCCATGTAGAGTGGGATTCTCTGAATGGACTTGGTCTACTGTCAAGCTGCTGATCATGTGAAATTTGCCTGTTACCGTCCTGCGACACTGTCTCTCTCGTCAACAACAACTCTTCATACTTTTCATCTCTACACTTTTTTCTTCTTTTTCTCTCCTTGCCGCCAGACCAGCAACCCTGCTGCGTTCATGCCCCAACAACGACTCAACAATTCCACAGTGCGGACAGTGCCATTTTCGACACCCCTCGTGCAAGGCAGGGACGACTTCACATGTCAGGCCGGCAGCGAGCTCAGGTTCAGCTTGTCGATCTCCCGCAGATGCAACTGCCGCAACCAGCTCTGCCCCGCCCCGCCTGAGCGAGCAGCTACTCATCCTACCACACGATACCTTGGCGTAAATCTTGACGGTCCCTCTTCCGAAGCCCGTCTTTGTGTTCTCTTGCATATGCCGGGACTGCTCAGGTGTGGTAACGCGCCGGCCGAACTGATGATGGCGTACAGGCTATGCGAAGATCTGCAAGGCCGAGAAGCCGCTCTTCAGGTGCACGCACAGACAGCGAGACGGCGTGCGCCCATGAAAGTAAGACGTTGGAAATCGCGCAGCAACACTAGACCATGTGTAGAGGGATCAGTCTGAGGTCTCTGCTGACACTGTCGACTTACACGCCGAGGTGAGGAGTCTTCTGAGCTTCAGAAGTAGGGCCACAGTGCCCATCGATGCATTGCTGACCATCAGTCGCATACAGGCAGTGGCGTTTGAGCATCATCATCCAAAGCTGTCCGAGGGAGGCTGCTCCGGGCTTCGTCTGCACCTGAAGCTGAGCCACCGCGTGGGCACCCGTCGCCGGCGTCACTGTGAGTATCCTGTCGGCTCTCTTCTGCCCGAAACCAATCTTTCCCGATCCTGCGCACGGAATCAATCTTTCCCGGAACAGAACTTTGGTGCGTACCATGAAGCTCGTTGCCCTCGATCATCCCTGTGGAGCACCAGTGTCTAACCAAGAGCCTCCTCTACAGGCGAGCTATACGCACCGGATAGGGTGCAGAACATCTTGGCGCCTGGCCAGGTGGACATGAGGAGATTCTTCCAGACCACGACCAAGATTGCTGTTCCGGCGCTTGGTAGTGAACGCCATCCAGCATGTCAACATGTGAGTGGCGGAAGAGACCTCGTATCTCGACAAGTGCATGCACTACGTCCCCTTGGTGAGCGATCCGCCTCCTTCGTCTTCGTCGGAAAGAGGCATCAACGCATCATAGCCCCAACGGAGCAATAGGATCCAGAGACCAGTGGCAGTCGGCTGAGAGGACCCTTTCTTGAGATGGATGAAAAAGGGCACGTCTTGCCCTGATCGGAGGGCAGGCGTGACCGTCATTCACTCTTTGTCTTCAGTTCCATCGCTCATGATATACCTTTGTTCATAATATTTTTCACTGAAGAATCATCAACCCCCGCGAGAAGAACGATGCTTGCAAGACTCGCTGCCGCAGCCTTTCTGGTGACCCTCGGGTCTGCTGGAGCCATCAAGCCCAGAGATGTCGGCCATGATGTCCCCTTTAACCCACGGCAAAACCCGGCGGAATGGGCCTACCAGGGCTGCTGGGCCGGGGATGTCAAGAGCCTCGCCGACAAGGCCTCGTACGTCGACGAGGCCGGCATGACACAGCCGGCCTGCGCCAGCTTCTGCGGTGGCCAGGGCCTCACGGCGGCGGGCATCAGCAAGGGCGGCGAGTGCCACTGCTGGGACTTTATGAGCGTCGCGCCGGAGCAGCTGCAGCAGCTCGACGAGAAGGAGTGCAACCTGCCGTGTGCGGGCGGTGGTGATGATCAGGCCTGTGGCGCCTCTGGCGAGGGGCATACGGTCATGCTGGTCCACAACGAAGCCGTGAGCGAGTCCGAGGACCTCTGGGCCGAGAAGGGCCCCGAGTACACAAAGATCTCTGGCCTGGATGACCAAGGGGGCTGTCCAAAGTGCCCGAGCTGTCACCCGTGCCCGAAGCCTTGCCCTTACCCTCCCAAGCAGCCTGTGCTCTATCCCACGATGTGGCTCTCCAGGACGATCTCTTGGGTAAGCTTTTCCTCCTTGCCGCCGTGACAGTTGCTGTTAGGCGTCAGATTAGATGTTTAGGAGCTTACGGTCTCGCTAGGCTTATCCGACCTCGCCGCTCATGAGCACAAGCTCGGATCCGCCAAGCTCATCGTCCTCACTTACAAGCACAACATCAACGGGCTCATCAAGTACGGATTCAACAACCTCATCTACTCAGTGGACAAGCACTCTGTCCACCAGTACTCTATCGACGAGTACTTTATCAACAAGTACTTCAACAGCAACTACCTCGTCATCGACCAGCACTCCATCAACGACTACTTCATCAACGACTAGTAGCTCATCGACCAGCACCTCATCAACCAGCACTACCAGCACTTCATCGACAACCACTTCATCGACCAGTAGCTCACCAACGAGCACTTCATCGACTAGTACTTCAACGACTAGCACTTCTTCGACAACTAGTACTTCATCGTCAACCAGTACTTCCTCGACAACTAGTACTTCATCAACAACTAGCACTTCACCGACGAGCAGTACTTCATCAACAACCAGCACTACATCAACAACCAGTACTACATCAACAACTAGTACTACACCAACTAGCACTTCATCAACGAGCAGTACTTCATCTACGAGCAGTACTTCATCAACAACTAGCACTACATCAACAACCAGCAGCACTACATCGACAACCAGCAGCACTACATCAACAACTAGCACTACATCAACAACCAGTACTACATCAACAACTAGTACTACATCAACAACTAGTACTACACCAACTAGCACTTCATCAACGAGCAGCACTTCGTCGACGACGAGCTCTCAATCGACGAGCACTCAGCCAACAAGTAGCACTCAATCGACAAGCACTTCAACAACGAGCAGCACTTCATCGAGAGCCAGTTAATCGATCAGCACTCAATCGACAACCTCATCAGGTACAGGGGCAGTTGTGTTTTCGACAGACTTGTCCGCTTTCCAGACAAGTACAACACCCTTAAGCGCAATATCCACGAGCCTCGATTGACAGAAGCGAGTGAGCGAGCGAGGCGGTTCGAAATGAGTGACTGAATTCCCTTCTCCCACCCACAATTGGGGGAATCGTCTTGTTTGCTTCATCTACAAATAGCCCTTCGTTAGGGACCATTCCTTGAGATAGTACAGCACATACACAGTAAACAGAGATCAAACACACTCCTTGACATTGATATTAAGGCTCAGATTAGCGGGGAGGGGTTAGGATGACCTGAGACGGGAAGACGAGCATAATTAGCTGTCCAGAAGCCCACAAGTGGAAGGTGTTCCGTATCTATAATAGTTAATTAAGGCCTGATCAATGTGTCTCTTCGTTATGCAGACCTCTAGACCTCTTACCCTCTGGTCATGATAGTTCTACCGGGTGGCTCAACCGTAGCACGCCGTTGATCACGCAACACTGGCAATCGTGAGAGATCACATTCTCTCGCTACTCCAAAGGAAAACGCATTGCACAACTAGTGGAATACTTGGGAAGGTACAGTAGCGATGCGCCTCAACCCCTTGTGTGGCCAGAAAGCTAGAAAGTCATGATCACATCACATTTCTGAATGCGCCAGCGAACCTGCCCGGAATGCAACGTGACAGAAAAAAAAAAAGGATCTCTCATAACGTACTACCTATGATACAGTAATCTTCATGAACAAGCTTTTTGACCGCCGATATCCGTCGTTCAATTCGTTCACCCCGAAAGATGGTTACCGCCCAAGTGTGCCCAATCAACCGCACCAGCCACCCGAGAGAAAAAAAACAAGAGAATAATCTGCATTGGCAGTGTCTTTGATTCCGATTAGCGCGTCGAAGCACGAACCCAACGAGCAAAGCCAAGGCAGGATCACTGGCTACTGGGCTCCTTGCGCTGACCGGAGGGCGACCCATCAAATACACGTGGGTGAGTGCGTAGGCTGAAGTCACCGTGGTACAAAGATAGGAGCTTCGGCATCAAAGCCCTTCTCGGTGGTACGTCGTGAAGTGGGTTGGAACACAACAGCCGAAGCATTGAGTCGCTTGGTGGGGTTAGGCGACTTCAGAAGGGGCACGGGCTCTGAAGGAGGCGCGCGGGCGGCACTCATCGGACTGGACGGTCGTCGAGCTTCAAGTTGCGGGTAGACGACCGCAGGTTGCGCCTAGAAGCCTGAGTAGCCGGTTGGTTGGGGAGCGAAGCCATTCGGTGCGCCGAACGCTGCGGGAGAGGCACGGCCAGTGTTGGCAGCGGGGCCAGCAGTGATCATGAGTCGGTTGCCCAGGATGGGCGTGTTGTCTTCGACCTTCTCCTGCTCCTTCTCCCTTGCCTTGCGGGCCTCATTGTCAATCTTCAGCTGAGCAAGCTCCTTGGTCTGCTGCGAGAGCATGTTGATCATGTATGGCATGGTGAAGTCATGCAAGCCGTTGCGCCACGAGAGCTCGAGGACCGTGTCAGGACGAATGAGATCGTAGCAGGCATACAGCATGCCGACGTAGCATTCGCGATTGCCAACATCGACAAACTAGGAATTGGTTAGCATCGAACAGAAGAAGAGGGAGAGAGATTCCAAGATGATTTCGTGGTGGCGACTCACGTAGCGCAGCAGATCTTCCACAACCTCGGACTTGGTTGACATGGCAGAGGTCTCGATGGCATCCTTCCAGAGCTTGTCCTGCTTGGACAGAGCGATCGACTTCTCCCAGCGCTTGTTCTTGCGATAGATGCTGGCTGCGATCTGGCGGAAAAAGACCAGCTCGTGCTTCTCCAGGCGTGACGCAAGATCCACAGCGTCGTAGTTGTCATAATTCTCGACGGAGTCCCGCAGGGTCTTGTAGTCCTCCTCCTCGATCAACAGATCGTTGATGGCGTCATTGACCGTACGCTTGTTTTGTGTCTGGACATTCAACAGGAAGGGCTTGATCAGTGGCAGGTTGTCAGACTTCTGGAACAAGCGAACAACCCGGTTCACATCAATGCGAGGGGTAAGGACCTGCAAGAGGTCGGTCAAGAGGGACGGGTGCTGCTCCAGGTAGAAGTTGATGGCCTTGTAGTAGATCTCGAGGTTAGCGACCTTGACGACCATCTCCTTGAACTGCTGGTGCTCCCAGGAGTTCTCTGGGCGCTCCATGACAGCAAGCGCAGCATTGTCGAACTCATCGTAGTGATAGTAGCAGAAAACGAGCTCTGGCCACAAGTTGGCCTCCTCACAGGCACGGATCATCTTTGGCATGTTCATTCGGCTCCAGAACAGCTTCAGGTGCTCCATCAGTCGCTCAGGGTGGTACTTGGCCAGGGCAATTCCAAGCTCGGTGAACATGCCCATGTGCGCGCGCTCGAGGCCGAGACCCTGCTCCAAGAGGTTGATGAGCTCGTCAAAGTAGCCGTTGTACTCATACTGCTTCACGAGAGCTTGCAGCTCCTCGGCGTCGACGATCAGGTTCAGGCCGCAGATCTGGGCCAGACGGAACTCCTTCTTCTCCACGCAGGCACCGTGGACTTGCTTCCACACTCGGATGTTGTTCGCCTTGCGAGCGCACTCCACAGCAGCTTGGTAGTCCTCGAGGTGGACCAGAGTAGTGGCGAGCTTAGCCCAGTTGGAGATGCTGGAGAAGAAGATCTTGGCAGCTTCGTAGAATCCCTCCTCGTAGGCCTTGTCACCGGACTCCTCAATGTTCGCCACATTGGTGCCGCGCAAGAAATCTTCCAGCTCGCCAAGCTGCTCCAGGCGGGCATAGCAGAAGGCAAGGGCAGTATCAATCTCTGGCTCCCGCAGAGTCTTGCGGGCCATGCGGAGATACTGAACAAGCTCTTCGTTCTTGCCAGCATGGGTTGCGATCTCGATGACCTCGGCGTAGTTCTTGGGATCATCGGCCTTGATGTAGGACTCAATGGCGTCACTGACGCGCAGACCATCAAGCTGAGCCTTCGCTACCTTGGACCAGACCTCAGGCAGATCGACGTCCTCGGCGTATGCCTGAGCCCGGTCTATGCTAACGACATGTTCGACCAGAACATTGACAGCGCCAGCCTTGTCGCCGATCTTCTTGAAGATCTCAAATGCCTCCTCATACAATCCGACGTTGATGCAGGAAGTAGAGATCTCTTCTGCGTCGAAGGCGTCCAGACGGTGTACATAGTCCATCACACGGGCCTTGTCCGCCTTCGCAGCAGTGAACATAAGCAGGTTCTGCAGGTTCTGGTTGTCGCTGAACGGGCTAGGCTCCAGAACAATCTTCTCGAGAAGCTCGATCAGCTCACCAGGCAGGTCAGCTTTCAGGAAGCACGAGACTGCCTGGGAGACCTTGGCCGGATCGGTTGACTCGGGCACAGCCGTGGAGATGACTTGGTCAATGACAGACCGGCGGTGAAGGTTGTTCTCGCTGAGAACAAACGACCAGAGCTCCTCATCGGCCCGCTCAAGCAGATAACGTGCCTGAGCCCGATACATGGCATTCTCGTTGGTAATGTTGACCAACTCCAGGTCATTTTGGCCCTTGCTGTATGCGATATATGCGAGGTTAGGATCTCGCTTCTCGCAGTACTTGCCGACAACCAGAGTGTCGTATTGATCGTTCTCCTTGAGGAACTTCTCCGGGTTGTTGTTCGAGTCAATATAGATCTTTGCCAGTGCGTTGTACACAGCCTGCTGCTGGTTGCCAGAGGCAAGGGTGGCCTCCAGGAAGGGCAGGAGAAGCTTGAGGCGGTTACGCGACTCCACCTCGGCCACCAGCTCATCAATCGGAACCGAGGCAGCGTTGATCGTCGAGAGCAGGTTCTTAATGATGCTCTCGTCGCAGTCAACATCGAGGAGGCCGCCAATGACAGCAGGAGCCCGCGCAGGGTTAACGCGCTGGACATATGTCTCGATGGACTGGAACTGCTGGTTCTGGTAAAGGTACAGGATGAGGTCGTGGACGAAGTTGTGTCTGTCGCACACTATTATGAGCGGCAGCTGCTCCGAAAGCCTGGCCTCCTTCAGGAAGTTCTTGACCTTCTCCGGGTTGTAGTAGTTGCTGTCTCGGCAGATACGCTCGACCTCGTTGAATTGGCCGATCTTCGTCGCGGCCTCGATGTACTTGAAGTGGACATCAGGGCTCTCTGACAGGTTGACGATGCTGCCCAGGTAGTAGAAGAGACCCTCAGCGGTCTTGTACTTCTCGAAGAGGTCGATGAGGCGCTCGGGACCAAGAAGGTCAGAGTATTTCGTGGCGACCTGGATGACGGACTGCAGGTTCTGACGGATGTTGTGCTTCAGCATGGCGTCGAGGCAGTCGATGGACTGCTCAACGGAGAGCTTGCCGAAGAAGGTGACCAGCCAGTCGGCGTTGAAGTTTGGAGCACTCGAGATGTTGACAACAACTCGCTTGACCGCAGCAGGATCCTCATAGAGCTCCAGAGCCTTCTGCATTAGGCCAGCCTGCTCGCAAAGGGTTGCGATCCGCGTCTTATCGAAGTGTGAGAACATGTCATTACCCAGGATGGCATCTGCGACCTGAGGGGCATGCATCAGATTCATCTCCAGGAGGCGGGTCTGGAGGTGGCCCTGCTCGGGCTTGTTGTCCTTGAGAGCATCAAGCAAGAAGGCGGTAGCTTGCTGGACCATTCCCTGGGACTGGAACACGTCGACGACACGCTCGATGTCGACCAGAGAGCCCTGGGGCTGGTTGACGAGAGCAGTGGCGAATTCTGCACCCTTCTCAGGGTTGCTGCGGACAATGTGCTGCAGCAGGCCAACCCAGTCTGGCGAGTAGCCAGTCTGCTGGACATAGGGCAGAATCTTATCGAACTGGCCCGTCTCGGCAAGACCAGCGACAACCTTGTGGGGAATGTTGGCCTTCAGGTAGATGGTGAGCGCCATGTTGATGTCGTGAGGTCGCACGAGGTCACCAAGCTGCTCTGAGCAGTCGAGCTTACCCTCCTTGAGCCACTTCTCCAGCAGATTATTCCTATTCTGTGCGAGAACCGGCTGGGCAAGCTCGAGGGTCTCGTGCTGGTTCAGCACGCCCTTGTCCAGGAGCATACCGAAATACTGCAGGATGAAGGACATCTGCCCAGGCTGCGCCGGAAGGCGCTTGAACTTCTCAATAGTGGCGGGAGTACGGAGGAAGCCACGAGGCGAGCCGGCGGCAACCTTGGCGGCAGCCACGTAATCTCCAGAGTTGAAAAGCTGATCAAATTGCTGGGCATACAGGTTGTCTGCACCAGGCAGTCCAGCCCGGGAAGCCATCTTGATAGCCATCTCCGTATTCGCGGGGTTCTGTAGCAGGTACTGGATGACAGTGTTGTCATCAACCGAGACGAACAGCACCTGGCCCTTGCGGTTGATACCCACGATGCCAGTGGAGTCATTGTCCGCACACGAGGTGAAGATGGTCTCGCTTGAAATGCGGTTCATGAAGATGCACTGGCCAGTCTCGAGATCGTACAGGTGGATGAAACCGTACTTGGTGACGAGGTAGATGACGCCGTACTTTTGGGAGACCTGCATCGCGACGGGGAAGTCGTTGACAGCCTCTGGCGGGAAGAAGACGTCGACGGCCTTCTTGGGGAAGACAGGGTTGGTCTCGGCGTGGTCGACCTCTACGATGTGGAGTTTCGCACCGCTGGCCGTCCGTACGGAGAATGTGAAGAGCTTGGTATCTTGGGGGGCACCGTCCAGGCGCAGGGTGCCGAATGAGGCAGCGTGGCCCTCGATCGCCTGGCTGATGCCGCGGTCCTTGGAGTAGAGCTGCATCTGGCCCACGACGCGGCCCTGGTCCTGCTTGATGCCCACGACGACCATCCACTTGCCGTCGCTGTTAACGCGGTAGTTGATGATCTGACACGACTACGAGTTTATCAGTATGCGCACCATCTATCTTCTTCTTTCCCTTCCACGTGTATACTTACGTTCAGGTTTGCGTGCCGGTCCGTGATCTTGACGGGCGTCTGTTGGTTCTCGTCGAAGACGTCCCAGTGGTAGATGGCAGCATCCGTGACAAGGCCAAGCGAGCTCTCGCTGATCCACTTCCAGAATACGACATCCTCGTTCATGGTCGCAGACTTCAGCTTCTTCTTATTGTCCAGGTCGAAGATCTGCACTGTTCTCGATTGGGCCTTGAGGGCGATGATGTTGAGGTGCCAGTGCATGATAGCACTATCGGCCTTGATGGGGCGCCGGGTCACATTGTTGCCGTTCTTGAGGTCGATGATAACGACTTCAGGTGATGCGGCTTCGTTCTTCTTCTCGCGTATGCAGATGTAGTGATCTGACTCGAGGGTCTAGACGGCACAAGATGGGCAGGTCAGCGCACTGGAAGCTCGACTGGCAGCTCGGACGGGGGGGAGGGGGGAGAGATGGTGTCTGGCCAGGACGTACACAGGAATTGAAACCGATGGCAGCAGTATCAACGCCTACGCTGTTGAGCTGCAGCACCTCTGTGAACTTGATGGGTAGAGGCGCCATGTTGACGTGCGCCAGCTCGCGCGGAGCGAAACGGTGTTCAAGACCAGGTCAGACGAGTTTCGCAGATCGCGATGGTGGCAGTTGGGGGGGGGGAGGGGTGGCGGAGGAGACTGCTGCAGGAGAGGAGGGGAAGGCAGCAGTTTGACTTTGTCAGAGAGACGGCAGGAAGGAAGGAGGAAAGACTGGCGCAACGGAGGAAGGTGTCTTGTTCGTTATGTGGTGCCTGAGCAGCTTGCTGCCAGGGTCGGGGCGCGATGGCAGGAAAGGGGTTGTGGGGGTCAGGAGAGAAATACAACAACTGTGGTGAGTCGAAAAGAATCAAGGATCAATCAGATCTGACCACAGCTGAGCCTTCCTCGTGGAATTAGGGACAAAAGAGGGACACCAGTGGTTGTGGAGAGGTAGAGGTGTGATGGAATTAGGTGGGTGGTTTTTAAGGTGTAGTAGGCCAGCTTGAGGTGCGCGAGAGATGAACTTCTGGCTACCTGTTACCTATTACCACAATAGACTGGAATCTCCCTGACGCAGCTACCAACGCACAGGCCATGAGCTATAAACCCCTGCCTGCCACTCAAGGCGCAGGGCATGGAGCAGTGCACTAAGCCAAAGTGAGCATCGGCCAGAGCTGCTTACATAAAGCTGCAGCACCCCTGTTCAGCAGTGGAAGTTGGCAGTTGGCAGTTGGCAGTTGGGAGGTTCCAAGAATAGCCGCCACCAGCCCTCCATTCGTGCCATTGACTCACTGGATGGGTTGTCAGGGAATTTTGATACTCAGAGCCTTGCAGCCTGTAGATGGCTGCATGACACTTGCTCTCTACATGTTGTCAGTAGTCTCTACTGGCCTCCATATTTCTCAGTCATTCAGATTGAAAATGTAAGCATTTGTTGATAATTGGCATGCATCATGTATCTGTATATATATATATATATATACACAGCATAATCACATTATGTTTATCTGGATGGTAACTGTTTTACTACCTTCTCCCCCGGTTGGGCCTGTGGCAGATTTCTCAGGCAGGGGGCATAGAAGAGCTTACCACTCCAGGCTCCCCTCGCCGTACCTGCTGCAACAACACACCACAGTAAGATGACGGCCACACTGAAGATCGTGCCTAGGACCTTGAAGAACATGCTGGGCATCTCGGTGCCGAATGTGATGGTGCTGATCGAGAAGACGCCCAGGGGGAACGTGAACCCCCACCAGCCCATGTTGAACGGGAACGGCCTCGCAGACCAGATGGCCGCCAGCGCGAACAGCATCCACACGATCCCGAACCCCCACATGACCAGCGCCACCAGCAGGCCTATCACGTACAGCATATCGCCGGCGGCAGGGACGTGGGCAAGCACCTCGGCCCGGGGCAGCAGCTCGCGGGCCACCTTGCCCTGGTAGAAGATGGTGTAGCCGCCCATGCCCAGCGGCCCCAGGGGCAGGAAGCTGCTCACGATGATCTCGCGCGGGGGCAGCTTGTGCAGGGCGAGGCGCTGGTAGTACATGACCAGCACGGCCATCGCGAAGGGCGTCGCCATCCCCCACATGACGTAGCTGGTAACCAGCGTGCCCAGCGCGTGGCCCGGCAGGCCGATGCGCAGCAGCAGCTCGGCGACCTCGGCGCCCGCCCCGGGAGGCCACAATGGTCGCCGCGATGGGGAGCAGCTGGGCCGCCGTGATGCGGTCCAGCTGGTTCTGGTGGCTCTCGGACATGAGCAGGAACATGAGGCTGACGGTCACGGCGAAGGCCGCAACGCTGTCGATCATCCAGGCGACCCAGGCCAGGATCACGGACCAGCGGCCCCAGTACGGGCAGCAGAGGAATAACAAGCTCTCCACCAGAGTCGCGAAGCCCATGGGGATGGTCCCCAGGAAGAGGGAGTTTGTCGGGTCGCGGATCATTACGGTCCATATCTCGGGGTAGAGGGTGTAGCGCAGGATGGAGATGACAAGAGCGGTGGTGAAGATGATGGTGTTGAGCACGAAGAATATCACCGACAGCCAGTACAACCAGGCAGCTTGGAAGGGAATCGTGATCAGGAGCAGAGAAACCACACCTGTGCCCATCGTCGTGCTGAACCACGACGGAGAGAAGTTCCGGACGACACGACGCCAGCCCCGTTCATACTTGGATACGAATTGGCTCGTCTCCGGGTCCGAAGTCCTATCGAGGCCTCCTGTGTCACCTGCTGGGTTGGAAACGTCGTTGTGCCTATCCGAGTCATCGCTGTGGACAACTCGATCGCTGCTAGTATTGCTGCAGGAGCTGGACGTGACTTGGAGCTGCGGAGGTGCCGACGTCGTGCCTGGTCGCTGGCCTTGGTCTCTCTCGTAGCAGCTGTCAGGGCCATGGCTACTATATCTCGAGATTGCTGAGCTCAGGGGCGCTGTCATGGCAGGGTTGTTGGAGGCCATTCGCTCAAGTTCTGCCTCGTCGCCCTCCATGTTGGCCCGGCCAGTACGATCTCTCGAGACCATCGTCTCCAGGTCTTTGTCGCGGTTCATGGCTGCATGGACGGCATCTGAAGAGACTTTACGATGCTCGTCATTGAAGAAGTCAAAATATACTGAAAAGTAAGTATTGGTCAAAGACAGCAGCCGTAGTAGCCGCAGTAGCCGTAAGTAGCCCGCCTCTATCTCCAACGGCTCCGGCGCTCGGCTTCGCGACCCATACTTATGCCGGCCAGCGCCTTCTTACTAGCTCATCAGTGCCAAGGAAGCACCTGAGGGTGACTCTAGTGGGACGCGTGTACTGCTGTAACGCACCCTGTGTACTAATGTACTACCGCCAAAGCTCCCTATACTTGGGACAGTAAATCAACTTCCACTACAGGGTGGCAGGCTGTGTTCATCTTCGCCAAGGTTCGTTTTCTCAAACAACACAAGACCTCTCAAAAGAAAAAAAAATATCGAGGCATATCTGCAGGCTATGTGAGGACAAAATTTGCCCCGTTGGCAACCTCAACCAGGTTCGGCCGTCTGCTCTCTCCCTTCTTGGAGTCAGAGCCGTTACCTCTCTCATCCACCGACCTCGCGACATCGTGCGTTCCTATCAAGCGCATGACGATGCCGACGTACTTGAACAGCATATCATGCGAGCGGACCCAATACTTGGGCCTGGCTAGTTCCTCGAGGGCCAGACTCCCATTCAGCCCTAGTGTTGTCGCCCTCCCGAGTGCGAAGCTATCCTTGAGAGCCGCCAGCATGGCCAGGACCGTGAGCGGCGGGCCCGCTGCCCTGGCTGCTGGTGATGCGTCACTATCTGCGGCGCCCAGCAGAGCACGCACGTTCGGTAGGTCAGCTCTGATGCCGTGCGGCGAGTTCAGCAGCAGCTCGTGCTGTCTGTGCCCGCCATCGCCGTCGTGCGACCAGACGATAGCCGTGGCGAAATTCAGCACGGCGTGACCCTTGAGCCGGAACACACTCAGCCATCCCGGGAGGAGCCCGCCGGGGTGCAGAGACTGCCATCCTTCCTGCTCGCTGGCGGGATCGAAGTCGTGCATGGTGGTGACGCTCTTGAAGTGGTCCCAGCCGCGAATCGTCGTGGCCGCCTCGGGCGTGGTAAAGACGGGGATATCTGGGTCGAACGTGACGAGGCTGGGCTGGTGCATGTGGTCGAGGTAGTGGAAGTGTACGAATATCGCGTCGACTACGATCTTGTCTTTGGGGATACCTGCGATCTCAGTGTCCGCAGCAGCATCCTCGATCTGTCGTGCGATGGCGTCCACGCCGGCGCCATGAGTCGCTGCGGCGGTATCGAGCCGCTCGAGGCCGAGGAACCATGTCGAGAGAACACTGGTAGCACCGTTGAGCCATGGGTCCATCACGATGTGATAGTATTTCTTGCCTGTTTGGCCCGGTATCCCAGGCGCAGATGGTAAGGGAAAGGATAAGAGCCACGACTGATCGCCATTCAGCGAGGTCAAGACGGGTCGAAGAGGCCCTGCTGGGCCGTCCAGGTATTGCTTCAGGCTGGCAGATGACATGGTGACGAAACGTGGTGGCTCTTGGAAGTAGGGGCAGAACATAGGAATAATGAACGATGAGAGAGGTGTTACACGAGAACCGCATGCTATTATATGCCCACTAGATAATGCCTACTTTGACCTAGCCAAGACAACGAACGAATCCATGGTGTCCTGTTTGACTCGATGGATCGTTCAGCTCGCATGTTTCTGGCATACTGCTTCTCAGCGCTAAGATCCTCAGGATTTGGATTCGACGTGTTCATGTCATGGCCTGCGCATTATGGACAAGGATTGGGGCTGTCGGTCCACCAGAGCAGAGGAGGGATCTAAATTGGCTCAGTGATCCTTCTGGACACACCACCTCGTGGACAGCACGTGGCAACCTCATGGCCATTCGAGACACACACCTACGATTGTTGAGCCACGGTGACCTACTGGCCCAAGAGCTCAATGGACCAGGCCCTCTTAGAGAGCGAAGAACACCCCTCCGTGTCCGTGCTCCTCTCCGAACGCGCCCGTCATGCACACAATAGATGTACGTTCAATCATTGCGACCCATCCCATACCTCGAAGGCGAGGGAAACGCCGCACCCAAGATTGTCCGCTGGATGTCTGATCTCCATTCTGTCCGAAAAACTTCAGCAGTCCTGGGCGCGTCCAACAAGCCCATATGGGTCGAAGGATGCACCTCGTGACGAATTTTGTGTTTTCGAGAATGTGATTATTTGCGTTGTTCAATTTTTTTGAAGAGAAGAAAAGAGAGAAAAAGAGTAAAAATTTCGCGAAGAGCCGCGAAGTTTTTATGGTTGGTTAGGCCATGTGGGGCCCCCTGCCTTGCGGCTGCTTATCGATAAGCGCAGCATGCAGAGCCGCCCCTGCGCCAGCAAGCCACGGACATATGAGGGACTTGAAGCCAATGTTGGGAAGGGCCAACTACCGAACCAACTGACAATTGCGACGGCGAGATATCTCCCTGCAACACGAGTTCTCCACGCTCACAACTCAAAAAAATAAATTCTCTCGAAGCTCGGGGCGTATCTGTTCTTAGCCATGGCGAACACGGTACGGACATTACCAAAGTTTCTTCTCCCACGGCTCAGCTGGACTGCTCCTGTGGGACAGACCTTCGCGAGAGCTTCGACGGCTTCGGTGCAGATGAGCAATTGTGGACCGTGGCAACACGCAGCGAGGTCCTTTCACACCGACAGAGCACATCTGGGGAGACCCATCGAAGGATCTGTTAGATGGAATGTGCAGCAGCCCTGCCTCCGGAGAGCCTTCCACGCCTCACCTACAAGACGGAGAGATCACCACTTCGACACACTGAAGTTCGTCCAGCGTCTACAAAGCGAGGGGTTCACGGAAGAGCAGTCCGTAGCCATGATGAAAGTTCTCAACGACGTCATCCAGGAAAGGTCAGCATCATCGCCCGGGCCCCCATGTGTTGCCTCCACGGTCCCCTGCGCAAGCACAAGCTGACGTCTTCCTTCTTGAACAGCATCCAGAACCTGACCCGCACAATGGTCCTACGCGAGGACGCTGCGCGCGCAACCTACACCCAAAAGGTCGACTTTGCCAAGCTGCGCTCCGAGCTCCTGTCCGCCGACAGCACTGAGTCGAACGCGACGCGCGCCGCCCACGAGCGGCTGACCAACGACATCGCCAAGCTGAACAACCGGCTCAAGGACGAGATCGGGCGGACGCAGGCTAGCGTGCGCCTCGACCTGAACCTGGAAAAGGGCCGCATCAGGGAGGAGGCGGTGTCGCAGGAGCTGCGCATCAAGGAGACCGAGACCAAGATCGAGCAGGAGGCCGGCGGCCTGAGGCAGCAGCTGGAGCAGGTGAAGTTCCAGACCCTGCAGTGGCTGATTGGTGTGTGCACTGGTTTCGCAGCCCTGACACTTGGTGCTTGGCGGCTGTTGATGTGAGAAGGATGGTGTTTTGTGATGTGGATTGGAAGGCGGTGACCGCAATGACCCCTTTAGTGGCATGCTTGAGGTTGAGACACAGGGGCGAGAAGCATCTATGAGGCTCTGCCTTGGGCATCCCCTGGAAGGTACAGCTGACGGCTGGGTAGGACGGTGATGCATCTTACAGACGGCTTGCAGAAAGCCACGAGGAATAAAATACCCAGACAAGAGGCATATATCCCCATCATATCAGCAACTTCCTTGCATCTCTCGAGACATAAGGCTCACAACGGATCGTGCTGAGTACTACACCGTGATATGGATCCACTCTAAGGGCGGACAGAATCCATTTTACACAGGAGAACAACATTGCAAATCACAGTCACTGGGACTCCAAGCAAAGAAGGGCCAGGGTGTTGCAGCCAAAAGTAGGTATGTTCTTTGCTGCCGCCTTCTATCTGTGAGGCTAATGAATATTTTCTAAAAACGTTCAACATACCAGCCATGCCCCGTCATCTCATTCATCCACAGTTTAACTAATGTCGTTTAAAAAACGAGAATTGACACGAGCGGTCCTCATGCAGGTGATGATCTATTCCCCACATTCGTTCCTTGTTGTTCGCCCTACCGGATAACGCCAGGCTGCGTGGTGGTGTAGGTGTGCTCGATGCAGAAAAAGAAGGAGAGAAGTCTGTCTGTATGTATGTATACATGTGGATGGGACGAGGCGATAGCGTGGTGTATTGGTATGTCGTCGAGAGGAGGTGAAGAGAAAGATTTCATCTTGTCAGTCCGCGCCGTGTTGCCCTTTGTTTTTTTTTCCTTCTTCTTTTCCCTGAAGGGCCCGCTCCAGGCCGGGTGCAAGAATGGCTGATGACAAGCGCCTACTCGTCGTTGAGGTAGTCGAGCAGGTTGCGAGCAGCAGTGTGCATAGCACCCAGGTCGCGGCGGGCCTGGGAGCAGGCACCGTCCTCGGCGTTGCAGCGGGCGACGACATCATCCATGCCGTCGCGCTTCCAGCAGCCCTCGCCGTGGAACAGGCACCAGCGCGCCTCGACGTCCTCGGAGGATCGCTTGGCAGGCTCCCAGCTCTCGATCTCGGTGACGAGGGCCTCGGCGGCGCGGCGGGCGACGTCACAGGCCTCGCCGGGCTGGTTGCACGCGCGCTTGTCAGCGGCGGCGAAGTCGCGCTTGGAGGCGTAGCAGGTGCTGGAGCCCTCGAAGGGGCAGAAGGCGGCCGGGGCGGCGTCGCGGGCAGCCAGGTTGGTGGTGCCCGTCTCCTCGGACCGCTTCCAGCAGCCCTCGCCGTGGAACAGGCACCACGGGTCGGCCTCGGCCTCGCGCTTGGACATGGGCTCGGCATCGCGCTTCCAGCAGCCCTCACCATGGAAGAGGCACCAGGGGGCGGCGTCGCGTTTCCAGCAGCCCTCGCCGTGGAACAGGCACCACCTGCGGGTGGCGTCGCTGGTCTCGTCGCGGGCCTGCAGGGCCGTCTCCTCGCGCTTCCAGCAGCCCTCGCCGTGGAACAGGCACCAGGGCTCAGGGTCGGCATCGCGCTTGGTGGCGGTCGAGGCATCGGTGGTCGGGGCATCGTCGGTGGGCGGCGGGCCGAAGGTGGTGATGTTAGCGTCGGGGCCGAAGTGGGACAGGATAAAGAGCTGCTTCAGGAACGCTGGGGGCTCGGAGGTGCGGCCCGCCATCATGTCGGCGATGTCCTGAACGGCGCGCTTGGCGTTGTATGCGGCACCACCGCGCATGTTGGAGATCTCGGCGGAGCGGGACTCTGGGACACCAGCGGCGCCGCGGATGGCGTTGGCAAAGGCGTAGACGGCGCGCTTGACCTTCCAGCAGCCCTCACCGTGGAAGAGGCACCAAGCCTCGGGGTCGGCCGCGGGGGCAGGGGCAGCCTCACGCTTCTCCTTCCAGCAGCCCTCGCCGTGGAAGAGGCACCAGGGGTCGGCCTCGGGGTCGGCTGCCGGGGCAGGGAGAGGGGCGGCCTCGCGCTTCTCCTTCCAGCAGCCCTCACCGTGGAAGAGACACCAGGCTTCGGGGTCAGCGACGGCCTCGGGCTCGGCCTCACGCTTCCAGCAGCCTTCTCCGTGGAAGAGGCACCAGGGATCGGCCTCAGCCACAGGGGCGGCCTCGCGCTTGGCGACGACGGGGGCAGGGGCAGCGGTGACGTCGCGCTTCCAACAGCCCTCGCCGTGGAAGAGGCACCATGGGTCAGCCTCACGCTTGTCGGCCAGCTCGGAGACGGCGGCGGCGTGGGCGGCGGCTACGGACACGGCCGCGAGAATGATTGCGGTAAATCTCATGTTGTTTTGATTTGATAAATGAATATGTTGGGGGTTCACAAAAGGTCTTCTGAAAGAGTGTAGAAGATCTGATCTTTTTGGTCTCAAAGAGAATGAAAGAGGTGGTCAAGAAAAAGGAATAACGATGACCGTCGTGTAACGCTCAACACTTGGTGATCCTTGACTGAAGGGGTGGTCGGGATGGAATTGAAGGTTGACCTTCCGGTGGAGAGAGGAGAAAGGATGGGAGAGATGAGGTGGTACCATGGTGAATATTTTATATCCATGGGGAGGGCCCTCTATTGATGGTAAAATTTGGCCATGGTGTCTGGTGCTCTATTGAGGAACAATAAACTCAATAGACCTTCGACTCAATAGAAACCCCACCATCGACCACCATTGGTTTGACACCCTGCACGTGCCAGCTTTTTCGACGGACTTCCTGCAGGTATTCTATTGAGACCAGGGTTCAATAGCCAAAAGGAAGAAGGAAAAAAAAAAAGACACAGGCGCTTTTGTTGGTCCACGACGGACTTCCATTCGGGGACTTGCCGTCTCGTTGATCGTCTGGCTTGCTGGAGGCTGTCTATTCAAACCCCAAACAGGAGCCTCGCTCAGCAAAGCCCATGCAGGTCCAGAGCCGATAGCACAAAGATTCTATAGGTCAAAAGATTTCGATGGCAAGGCCGTGGCACTCGCGAGTACGAACTTGTGTCGTCGCCTCCATTGCTAGATCTCGTACGAAGGGGCATTGGCATTCAACTCCGCGTCTCCTAGAAAGGAGTAATTGGAATTAACTCGGCATGCTTAGGGCTCCATCATAAAGACGAGGCTCGAAGGTTCTTTATTTGGAAGAAGGAAGGCTTGTCTTCTGGGGTGGGCAATCATTGGTTGAGATGTGGTTGCTTGAAGTCCTATTCAAGTACGAATTAGGAAAGACTTCGATCGAGGTCAATGGCGGTGTGGGTCAGCCACTTGAGGCTCGCATCACCGGTCGCACGCACTTTTATGCAAGAAATGTAATTTTGGCACCTACTACCTAGGTAAGCCTCGTTTGTCGGTGGCCTAGATCCAGAACTGGGCGGGACGTTTGGAGGGCCAAGGAGACGACGGGACAACCAGTTTATCTCACGTCAAAATGAAATCCTGAGCGGTTGCTAATACTTACTCTATCTTAACCAAAAGCCAATATCATCCTCGGCTTCTTGAAGTTAGTCGCCCTTGAGTAATAGCGTGTTCAGCTTGGGCCCAAATCGGGTCTGAATAGTGCCGCATGTACCGGACGATTGTACAAGGAAAATAAAGGTTTCAGGGAGAGGATAGAGAATTCACAAACTTGACAGCCAGCACAGTGGTTGCAGACTCCCGCGTGATCATACGAGGATATCGGGAAGACGCTTGTATTTAGGCACACTCTATATGAATACTAATTCTTTCCAAAACAAATCGTGCAAGATCTATAGAGGCCACCACGCGAACGGCCTACCATCTACCTCTCGCACTTCAGTTGTCCACATAGAACGCCTTCAGCAGCCTCTCGGCAAAGAGCGTGATCGCAAGCTTCCCACAGTCCAACACCCCATCCATGGCAATGAAAGGGTGAGGCTGGCCCCTCATGACCGTAACCCTCGTGTCCGTCCTGCCCGCCCGCACCAGCTTCTCTGCAAACTCCTCGCCCTCGGTCCGCAACACGTCCAGCTCGCCCAACACAACTTCCGCCGCCGGCAGCCTGGCCCAGTCACCCGCCCAGAAGAGCGGGCTCGCCTCCGGGTGCGCCCAGGTCGCCTCGTCCGGCAGATAGTGGCGGCGGTACCACATCATCTTGGGCGCGGGCAGAGCGGGCACGTACTCGTTCTCGCGCCAGGAGAGTTTGGTGGCGGGCGTGGCGGTGTTGTCGGTCACGGGCACGGAGAGGAGCTGGGTGGCGAAGGAGATGCCTAGGCTGGGCCTGTCGGCTGCGCGCTGGCACATGATGGCTGCGAGGTTGCCTCCGGCTGATGAGCCTCCTGTGGCGAGCTTGGTGGTGTCAATGTCGAGAAGATCCTTGCCGGGTCCCTTGACTGCCCATAGCACGGCTTCCCAGGAATCCTCGACCGCGGCTGGGAAAGGGTCCTCAGGTGCGAGCCTGTGGTGTTGATGTCAGCACGTTTTTTTGCTCTCTCTCTCTCTCTCCCTTTTCCAGAGGAGAAGGATAAGAAGAAGAGCCAGCCATAGTGGTTGCATACCTATAGTCTACATTCACCACCACACAGTTCGCCCGCCCACAAAGGTTGGTGGCGATCACATTCTCCGTAGAAATGTCACCTAGCACCCAGCCGCCGCCATGGAAATACAACAGACACGGCCACCCCTTCTCAGGCCTCTTGCCAGCAGGCGTGAACAGGCGGAGCTTGACTTCGGGTCCTTGGCTCTCCGTCCGCGGGATGGAGACGTCCTGTGCCTTTGCGACCGGGTACATCGGGCCCCCGCCTGGGATGAGGGTGCCGCTGCTCCTGGATGCCTCGACAGGCTGGAGGTGGACCTGCTGCTTGTCTATGATGTGCTCATTGTAGAACCTGGCGTAGTCGAGCGCGAGGCGAGGCACCACGGAGGGGTGCAGGGGGTACGGAGGCTGTGGACTGGATGCTTTGTCGCCCATGGTTGCTGACTTAGGAAGTACGGTGTCTGCTCGTTAATACTATATAGGAACAAGTAGGACAAGAGGAAGAGATACTGCGTGGGCGGTAGTAAGAAAGGACCAAGACAATACGTTGTCAGAATTCACTCGCTCGTAATACTATCTACAAGGCCTGACTGACGTGTACTATGACAGCCCGGGTTGCGATGCCGGTGACCAGAGCGGGTCTGCCGGTCCTGGCCTGGGCCGGAAGCCGAACCGGTGTCTGGGTCCAAGCATCCAATGTCACCTTGCATATTTTATCATCACCAGACCTAAGCGGAACATGAGTAAGAAAGGAAGGCTCAGCGGGTCCCCTCGCAAGACAAGTGACAAATCAATTTACCCCAGACAATCTTCACAACGGCCCGGTGGGTCCCCAGGAGGTCAGGTTCACGTTGCGCCGACTGTCCAGTGGTTAATTTACCCGCCATTATACTCTATGAGCCTGGATCTCTCTCTCTCTCTCTCTCTCTCTAAAACTTTTCGATGGTTGGACAAGAGCTAGCGACTACTCTAGCACTGGCTCCTTATCCACAGCTTGAAGAAAGAAAAGAAAAGAAAGAAAAAACCCGCATATGAGAGTGGCTGCTCCGGATGCGGTCTCCTCAAGTGTACATCACGAGCAGACTCTAGCTGGACCTCGTTTCTTGACATCGAGATCCCGTCTCAACGCCAACAAGGAACCTGGCGCCAGACTTGACATCAAGGCCATCCCTTGGACATCTTAATCACATCATCTGGCATGGGAATACACAGGTTTACTATAGTAGCGTCCCTTGTAAATTATTGCTGCTGCTAGAAAGTCTACGAATAATCCACCACTGGTCCCCATTTTCAGATCCTTCCGCGGGCAATATACATGGCTAGATTTGCATATGCAGTGCAGAGACCGTCGCTCTTTGGAAGACGACAGCTGAATAGGCGAGGTTGCATGCCGCAAGACCGAGTGGGTGGCATGCATGTCTCATCGGCTGCCAACCATGCTGTCGGATCTCTGGTGCAGTCTTGGCATGTCTTGACGCCTCGCTCCTCGTCGAACCGACGCGAGAATTCACATTACCTGTATCTTGGAATAATAGCGTCGGGTGCTAATGTATTTTGCCGACCACAGCCCTCCCACGAAGAGGTACGGTTCTCGCACTGGGGCTATTCGGCCGAGTGGCCCATTGGAAATTAAGTTTGGTCTTTTCCGCTTGGGTGGATTAAATTTAATCTGCCCCATTTTATCTTTTCTTTTCTATTCTTTCCTTTTTTTCCCCCCCTCCTTCTCCCCTTGCAGGATCTGGAGGTCAAGGGCTACCATGCCAGTTGATGCTAGATCTCCAGGCATTCTTTATCATCAGAGTTACGTCAGGAAAAGGGCCCAAGTCTCACGATCATCCTACGCCTGGTTACGTACTCCAGATTTGCTCCCTGAGCCCTTGACACTGGGCGCCTGTCTTGTTTTGTGTTGGGAGATAGGGTATAGGTAATACCTGCTATGGTAATTATTTGATCATCACATAGCATGTCTATAGATAGAACCATAGACTGCTGATCACGGTCCAGGGTCTATTATCATTGAGGGCGTGGCTTCACTTCTTGCACCCTTAACTGTAGGTGATTGATCTTGAGGCGTGATTGCATGGCGGCAGCTAAACCCATCAGTGTTTCGAGAGAATGCCATGTCCTCGGTAATGGCTTCTCATTTACCAGAGGAAATCACTCTCGAACATCGAGGCAGGCACAGAGTGACCACAGCGTCGCGTGCTTTCCCTCATGATGGATCACCAGAAAGAGCAGGGGCGATGATACGCACCTGTGTGAGAATGCCCGTGTTGTCGTCGTCACGGCTCTTGTTGTGACTGCTCGCTGCTTCGTTCACCTTGTCCCGGTCTGCATCAAATATAAAAGACTCTCGTGCTGTTGCAGAACCAAGGACACCAGATTTCTACACCCCATTCAAGTCTCGCTCTGGCCTTGTAATTGCGACCTGGATCCCTCATCACTTACTTACCTACTTAACAACCGAACAACTACAGCTGCGCACTTGAACGCTTGCCATCATGCCTCAAGCTCTGAAGCCAGGCGTCTACGTCCCCACCCCGGCCTTCTTCTACGACGACGACGACGAGTCCCTCGACCTAGCCACCACAGCCCGCCACGCCGTCCGCCTCGCCCAGGCCGGCGTGACAGGCCTGGCCGTGCAGGGCTCCAGCGGCGAGGCTGTCCACCTCCTCGACAAGGAGCGCGCCGACGTCACCCGCGCGACCCGCACCGCCCTAGACGAAGCGGGCTTCACTTCCATGCCCATCATCGTCGGCACGGGCGCCCAGTCCACGCGCCAGACGATCGTGTTCTGCCAGCAGGCCGCCGAGGCAGGCGGCGACGCCGTTCTCGTCCTTCCGCCGGCGTACTACAGCCGTGTCCACGACCACAAGGCGTTCGACCGCTTCTTCACCGACGTGGCGGCCGCCAGTCCCCTGCCTGTCCTGGTGTACAACTACCCAGGCGCCACGGCCGGGTTCGACCTGTCGAGCGACGAGTTGGTGGCGCTCGGCGGGCCAGAACAACGCAACATCGTCGGTGCCAAGTTCACGTGTGGAAACACGGGGAAGCTGGTCGCGTGGCCGCCGCGCTCGGCGAAGGAAAGTTCTTGTGCTTTGCTGGCTCGGCCGACTTTTTGGTGCCGGCTCTCTCGATTGGTGCTGCTGGAGTGATTGGTGGTGTTGCCAATATGGCTCCCAAGACTGTTGTGAAGGTGTACGAGGCGTACAGGGACGGGCGGCTGAAGGAGGCACAGGAGATACAGAAGATCCTGGGCCGAGGTGACTGGGCTGCAGCACAGTGGAGTGTCGCTGGGATCAAGGCCTGTCTGCAGGAGTATGAGGGCTACGGGGGTTGGGCTCGGAAGCCGCTGGTTCGGCTGGAGGGGGAGGTTAGGAAGCTTGCGCTGTCAGGCTTCAAGGAGCTGATGGAATTTGAGAAGTCCCTGTGAGCCTGTCTGTAAGAAAGTCGTTATGAGGGAGGAGCACCTGGCGCGGGCGCCATGAGAGAAGAAAAGACGCGTTGTGTTTTATCCTTTCTTTTCCCCCTCCTTAGTAGCGACCCAAATATGATTTGATTTGAGATTGCGAATTCGCTGTGACCATGGGGTTCTTTCTTGGAGCCATTTCTGATGGGAAAGTATCTGGGACTTGGATTGTGATTTATGCTTTAATCTAACCCCTCAAGCTGTCTTGAGAGGCCATCCTTCACAGTTTGGCTCTGGCACCACCCAGGGCGGCGACACACTCAATTTCCACATCTGTACCACCAGGCAGCGTCTTGACGGCCACACAACTGTGTTTGTGAAGAGTTGTCAGTTGTTGCGCCCAATTAGTATGTACAGCACTTTAGTAGTGCTGTCATTTGAAAAGACCAAATCCGAAGAAGAAAAAAAAAAGAAAAGAAGAAGAGAAGAAGAGAAGGGAAGAAAAAGAACCACCACTCACGTCCGGGAGGGCTTGACACTGCCCCAGTACTGCTTGTACACCTCGTTCATCTGGTCAAAATCCTTCATATCGGCCAGGAAGACATTGACCTTGACTACGCTGTCGATGTGGCTGCCTGCAGCCTCGAGCACCGCGGCCAGGTTCCGGATCACTTGATGCTGCGGGTGCGATGAAGTGTCAGCCAAGGCGTACTCAAGGCCCCTGGGGAAAAAAAAAAAGAATATAAAAGGGGGAGGCTACTCAACGAGTGAGCCTAGACAGAGACAGATACTTAATTGATGTCACGTACTGTCCGTGCATGGATGTCGCCCTCTACCATCTTACCCGTCTCGGGGCTCCGCGCGAGCTGCCCGCTGCAGAAGACGAAGCCGCCTGATACGATGGCTGAGTTGAGAACACCCTTTCTGGGGGGAGGGGCCTTGTCCGTGTTGACGGCTGTCTTGATGGGCGGCATGGCTGGTGAGGTCTGACCCGAGAGGCGCTGCTTACGGAAACGCTGTAGACGCCAAGAGATGCGGGCAGCCCACGGGTGTTTAGGTATAGTAAGAAAAAATTACTGTCCGACGAGCCTCATGATAATAGTCTGGTGAAAAGTCGACCGTTACGGCAGTGGCTTTCGGCCCCTATGCCGGCGCTGTGGGCCCTTTGGTCTGCCGGATGTATAACACATACTAGATACATTGCAAGTACTCCGTACTGTATAAGCTTCCGCCCTGGGGGGGGGACCGGGCGAGCTCGCTCTTGTCGCCCTCCACAGATAGTACCTTGTATGATAATAATGGTGCTTAGGTAAAAAGGTGGTCTCTGTTGCATCCGTCTTATTCTCGTGAATACCAGGAGACACCCTTGCTCAGCATGGAAAGATTCGTGTCTAAATATTCAACAGGACACTCACTCTCCGACCCCAGGTGGCCTCCTCCGTACTACCATAGTACATGGTATGTCGATCTGGGGGTCTATCAAGAGGGCCACAGTGCTTGGCATTCCGCGTCTTGTTTGTCACCGACTCATGTTTAGGTTCTTCCGTAGAGATAAGGCGGGCCCCACCGAGCTGCAAGGAACCGATTTGGCGGCGCCGGAAAGAGACCTGCTGGGTGGGTGTATTTTAATGGTAATTAGTCCAGTGCTTAGTGATACTTACTACGTACTACATACAGCACGCCCAGGGCTCCAGGCAACGTTTTATCATGATAAGAGGTTAAGCACAGCATTAAAGTGGTTTAGTATAGGTTAGTATGTAACTATGTATGCACTTTGACTTGTCTGGGGGGCCTTATCCGGTCGTTGCAGTCGGTCCTTGGTAACCGACAGACGAGCCCATATCATTTAAAAGATGCAGGCACCGGATCGGCTTCGATAGCTGTAAGATCGGTCGGTGGTGCCTGTGGTGTGTGTATTTGTGTATTCCATCATCTCATCACTGTACATACATCTCCCCCGCATCTTTACTCATCCACACCATTTTGTGTCCTCAACCTCGTCTTTTATTCTTAACTCCCATCCTCCCTCCGCAAGCTGTCCCTCCTCTCCACCCTCGAGCGCACCTATCCGCGCGACAGACCCGAGAGTGATTCTAGCCTGCCTCCCACAGGCCTACTTCCTTGGAAGTCCTCCCTCCCTTCTTCCCTCTGGCACGTCTCTCGAGCTTCAGAAAGGCGGAGTATGACCGCCCACCCGACAAAGGAGGACACCACCATGGAGGCTGGACCTCTTCCCGCCAAGGATGTCGACGCCGGCGACATCGAGAGCTCTACCAACGGCGAGGGCCACGTGGTGGCGGATACGGCCCGCGTCCTGGACCACGAGGCGGAGGTGAAGCTCTGCCGCAAGTTTGACATCCGCATCCTGCCGGTGCTGGCCTGCATGTGTAAGTGATCCCCCACCCGAGAGAGGCGGACCAACCGTGGCAGAGGCCGCCCGACCTGACCTGAGACCTCCACACATCAAGACCTCTTCAACGCCCTCGACAAGGGCAACCTGGGCAATGCAAAGACGGACGGCCTCACGGACGACCTGCACTTCAAGTCGAACCAGTACAACATCATCGTGTCCATCTTCTTCGTGCCCTACGTCCTCTGCGCGCCGCCCTTCGCCATGCTGGCCAAGAAGTACGGCGCGCAGCGGGCCCTGCCCATCATGATGCTGGGCTTCGGCTCCATGACCCTCTTCATGGCGGCGGCGCAGAACTTTGGCGGTGTCTTTGCCATCCGGTTCCTCCTCGGCATGTGCGAGGGCGCCTTCTTCCCGACCGTCATCTACTACCTGACCACCTTCTACCGCCGTGGTGAGCTCGCCCGCCGCCTGGCCCTGTTCTACGCCGCCAGCAACATCGCCAACGCCTTCAGCGGCCTGCTGTCCTTTGGCGTCTTCCAGATCCACGACTCGCCCCTCGAGGCCTGGCGCTACCTCTTCCTCATCGAGGGCGCCGCCTCCGTCCTCTTCAGCCTGTTCGCCTTCTGGTACCTCCCCAAGTCCGCCTCCGAGGCGAAATTCCTCGGCCCGGAAGAAAAGGAGCTCGCCTTCTTCCGCATCCAGACCGACTCCTCCTCCGTCGTCGCCGAGGCCTTCAACCTGCGCGACGCGCTCAAGATCTTCCGCTACCCATCCACCTACGCCTTTCTCGCCATCGAGATCTGCCTCGGCGTGCCCCTCCAGTCCGTCACCCTGTTCCTGCCCCAGATCGTCGGCGCCCTCGACTACTCCACCGTCAAGACAAACCTGTACACCGTGGCCCCCAACGTGACCGGCGCCGTCATGCTCCTCATCCTGGCCTTCAGCTCCGACCTCCTCCGCGTGCGCTTCCCTTCATCATCCTCGGCTTCGCCTTCACCTTTACGGGCTTCATCATCTACGCCTGCATCGACGACCTCTCCGCCCAGATCCACCTCGCCTACTACGCCACCTTCATGATGTGCTGGGGCACCTCGGCCCCGAGCGTCATCCTCTCCACCTGGTACAACAACAATGTCGCCCACGAGGGCCGCCGCATCACCCTGACTGCCGTCGGTGTCCCCCTGGCCAACCTCATGGGGCTGGTGAGCAGTAATATCTTTGTCGACAGGGAGGCACCCAAGTACGAGACGGCTCTGATCGTGACTGCTGTGTTTGGGGCCCTGGGGGCGCTCATCACCGCGCTGACGGGGCTGTTCATGATCTGGGACAATGCCAGGCGGAATCGGCAGGGTGGAGTCAAGATTGATGCGCGAGATGTGCCCACCATGAGGCTGAGGGATGGGCCTAGCGTGCCTGAGTTTAGGTGGTTCCTGTAGGGAGGTTTGTTTTGTTCTTTTTGGTTGCTTGATTTACTACCACGATCCGGATAGCGGGCATGGCCCTCGAGACGCTGTCTATCCTCTTGTCTAGATTGATATCTCTACCCAATAGACCTCTTGTCATCTGACCCGATTTCTATCATGTACACACCTTCTAACCGGCATACATACATACGAATACATATATATATATATATACATACATATATTTAAACAGGTCCTGCGGCCATGGCTATAGCTCGTCGTCCACATCATCGGCTAGATCATCATCATTCCGCAGCAACTCCCGCCGCTCAGACGATCTGTCGTCCTCCTGAGATTCGCCATGCTTCTCCTCGATGCCGAACAGGTATGCCATCTCCTCGAGGGTCTTGCCCCTCGTTTCCACTGTATTAAAAAAAAAAAGCCATTGTCAGTTGATTCCGCAAGCTACAGAGTTCTCTTTGTTTGTCGTCTTTTCTTGAACTCACCGAGGCAGTACCGCACAAACAAAAAGGCAAGGACATTTATGGCGGCTAATATAACGTACAGACCCCATGAGATGGATGTCATGATGGGCGGGGTCACCTGGGCGACAATAAAGTTGGAGATCCAGAGCGATGCGGTGCACAGAGCGTTGCCTTTTGCCTGCAGAGCTGCGTCAGCGGGAGGAACGCACAGATCAATAAGGCCGTGCGGCTCCTGTTACCCACCCTCAGCGAGATCGGAAAGATCTCCGCCGCATACGTCCAGGAGCCCGAGCTCCAGGACATGTTAAACGAGGTAAAGAACAGGAAGGGGAACGCGATGATGGCATAATTCCGCGGGTCGCCCGGGTGGCCCTCGGCATGCCGCTGCAGGAGCGCGATCCCGAGCAGCGCGGTGAACATGCCGACCAGGCCCAGCTGCAGCCAGGTCTTCCTGCCCAGCCGGTCGAAGAAGAAGATGGGAACCCAGGCGGAGAGGAACAGCACGACGCCCACGCCGCTGGTGGCCAAGTTGGCGATGTTGGGGTCGGTGATGCCGCCGTTGCGAAAGAGCTGGGGCGTGTAGTAGAAGATGGCGTTGGTGCCCGTGATCTGCTGCAGGAACTGGACGCCCGCGCCCAGCAGGGTGACGCGCAGCACGGGCGGGCGAAACATGTCGGCCCAGGCGGCGCCCGCCAGCGCCTCGTCCGCCTGCTCCTCCGACACGGCGTCGCGGATCTCGCGCATCTCCACCTCGGCGGCGTCTGTGCCGTGTAGCCTGGTCAGCACCTCCAGCGCGCAGTCGTACCGCCCCTGGGCCACCAGCCAGCGCGGGCTCGGCGGCACCCAGCTGCTCCGCCAGCAGCCCGCAGCCATCAGCGCCGCGGGGAACACCTGCAGGAACAGGGGGATGCGCCACCAGCCGTCGGACGGCAGGAGGAAGCAGGCGTAGTCGACAAAGAAGACGACCATCTCGGCGAAGCACAGGATCATGAGCTCGATGCCGACGACCCGACCCCGCAGGCTTGCCGGGCTGATCTCGCTGACGTACAGCGGCACGCCGGCCGCGAAAGCGCCTATGCCCAGGCCGATGACGAAGCGGCCCAGCGTCATCTGCGCCAGGGTGCTCGAGACGGCCTGCACGAGAGCGCCCAGGATGGTGATGACGCCCGCCACGGACAGAGTCCTCTCGCGCCCGTAGACGTCGGCCAGGTGCCCGACGAAGAGGGCGCCCAGGGCACACGAGAGGTTGTACACGCTGACCACGAAGCCCACGGCCCAGTCCGAAGAGGGCTGCATGAGGGCGATCCAGCGGTCGTCGGCGATGATCATGCCCATGGCGCCCTGGTTCCAGCCGAAGAGGAAGCCGCCCAGGGACACGAAGGCGGTCAGGGAGTAGACATAGCGCAGATCTGGTGGGCGTGTGCAGCCTGGCTCGATGTTCCTGGGGGGCCTGATGGGTTTGGTCTGTTTCAGGAGGCTGAAGACCGCCATCGGTCGAGGTTGGGCCGCTGCGCTGGCCTGCAGCGACAGCAGCTCGAGGGGAAGGAGGTGGGAGCCAGGAGAGGGAGGGGTGGCGAGGGGGAGGCGGGCGGCGGTGGTGCTGTCGTCTTGTGTCGTATCGAGTCTGACGTTCAGCGCTGAGTCGAGCCGCTGAGAGAGAGGGTGTGTGTGTGTGTGGTGCGTGGAGGGATGCAGAGAGGTGACGAGAGGTGATGAGGTTGTCACTTTCAGACCAGCGATGTCGTCAGTTGTCACCACAAAACCCCCTGTCAGACCGCCGGGGCCGCCTAAACTGCCACCATCCGATAGGGGGTTTACTAGGGCCTGCTCAGGCCTGCTCAGGTGCACCTCCCCCCTGGAGCGGCGGGGTGTCTTGGAGTGGTCATGTGGGGCGAACAGCAGGTCAACTGGACCCAGATAAATTCCCCCCTCCACCCCCGCAAAAACCATCTCCTCGGCGTGTGTGCTGGCTGTGCCTGTCTTCGCTTGACCCCAAAGACATTACCACCACCACCAGCACCGACTCCTCGGCCGTGGTGGTCTCGATAACGGGCCAAGGGATATTGATGGTCTGGTCTCTCCTGTCTTGTCTCTTTTCCTCCTCCTTTCTTGTCTTTTGCCTCTCGATCTCGCTCGTCAGGTTGTCTCATCCGACGTTGCCCCCGAGATCTTCTTGGGACGAGGGGCCAGCTTCATCACCGCCATCATCGCCTCATGTGTACCTCTGGTGCTCCAAGGTGAGATTCGGATGAGGTCATGTGTTGTACAAGAAGGTCTGGTCCCTTGCGATCTTGCGAATATGCGAGTCGTGATACATAGTCGCCAGTGTGGCTGCGGTGTAACTAGCAAGTGCTACGATAAGTCGAGATGAGATGAGACGATGAAGCTGACGGCCTCAGTTCGTATGAGAGAGAGAGAGAATGAATGAAAGAGAGAGAGAGAGAGAGAGAGAGAGAGAGAGACAAAATCATGGTTCCGCCATTCTGGCTAAAGTCAGCTACAAGGCGACGATTAGAGCGCTCCATTGGTTTTTCGTTTTTCCACGGGCTTGGCTCACAAAGAACAAGTGTCTCTCTATATTGAATGCAATCAAAACATCTACTCCAATATATCCATTGCTACAATAGCCTGAATACTAGGGACTTTTGATGACAGCTAAAACGTCCAGATGCCTCGCACCGCCGCCACGGCTCGTGCTCCTCACCCGAGCCCGTCCCACATCGTGTCGGCGAGCCCTTCACGTTGGTGTATCGAGTTCTCTGTGCCCAATATTCGCCACCGTTCACCATGATGCTGCCGTGGCTGAGAGTCATCCTTCCGCTGGGCCTCGCAGCCGTAGCCTGCGGTGCTGTCGTCAAGAACGGATCAGCCTGCACCGTCACGCCGCTCAACACAGGAAACTCGAGCGATGACACGCCCCAGATCCTACAGGCCTTCCAGCAGTGCGGTAAGGACGGCTCCATCGACTTCCTGGAGGGGACCTACAATATCCGCCAGGTCATGGACACGACGACCCTCGAGAACTGCGACATCTCCATCTACGGTACGTTCCTGTGGAGCGCCGACAACCTGCAGTACTGGATCGCAAACTCCCTATCTGTCGTCTACGACGGCATCACCACGGCCTGGAGGCTCGGCGGGACCAACGTCACCATGAGAGGCTACGGACAGGCGCTGTTCAACGGCAACGGTCAGGCCTGGATCGACGCCAACCGCGACGGGAGCAACATGAAGGGCAGGCCCATCTCCCTGACCATCTGGGAGGGAACGAACATTCTCGTGGACGGCATCACCTGGCGCCAGGCACAGTTCTGGCACACATTCGTCGCGCACAGCCAGAACGTGACCATGACGAACCTCGATATGTCCACGACGTCGGACTCTCAGTGGTCGGCGGTGAACACGGATGGCTTTGACAGCTGGAACTCTGCAGATGTGACTCTTGTGAACTGGACGGTGACCTCTGGTGATGTGAGTCCGAAACAGACAGGGCCCATGGTTATGCCAGATACCTGTGAGAAGAAAGAAAGAAGAGGAAGAAGGTAGAGACCGAGATACTGACCCCAGCCTTGTCTCAGGACTGCATCGCCGTCAAGGGAAACAGCACCAACATCTCCGTAAAGAACGCCACCTGCTACGAGAGCGGCTGCACCACCATCGGCTCCGTGGGGAACAACGCCGTCGACTTTGTAGACAATGTTCTCTTCGAGGACATCCGCTGCATCCACAGCTCCAACGCCGCCTGGATCAAGACCTACCCGGCCCAGGCCGGCCACGTCAAGAACGTCACCTTCCGCAACTACGAGATCCAGGACGTCAACCAGCCCATCTACGTCACCAGCTGCATCTACAGCTACACAAACTGCGACAGCTCGCAGCTGCCCATCACCGACATCACCTGGGAGAACATCACGGGCACGAGCCAGTACGATGTCGCTGCCGCCCTGCACTGTAGCTCCGCCGCGCCGTGCCAGGATCTTAGTTTCAGCGGCATCGACATCACGCCATCGGGTGGTGGGCAGGAGAAGGTGCTGTGCTCAAACATTGCGAACCAGGCGGCTTCGGGCCTGGACTGCACGGGGACCTGTCCAGGGAGCTGGCCACAGCAGCTGTCCGGAAACCAGTAAGGTAGCGAGCAGAGGCTGAACACCAAGATCATAGCCTTTCTTGAATAATAAGCATTAGTATAACAAATAATAATGCTTATTTCCACATCATTACGGGGCATATGAAACAAACAAACGATAAGAAGAGGGTAGCTGGAGAAGTGCCCATGCATCATAGAGCTTCCTGCGCGGGAGACGTCCAGAAGCGGCTGGCAGCCCATCCGAACAGAAACCCTTGCAGACCCGACGGAGGAATAGGGAAAAAAACCTCCGAAGAAGGGGGGAGGTGGCATTTCTCAGATCGGCGCCGGCCGCCCGTAAGAGGACATGTGGCCCTACACATGCATCTCATCCGGGTCCTACCGCCTTCTTTTTTATTATTATTATTATTATTATTTTTATTTTTTTTTACACACACACACTGCCTGCAGGTCAGGCGACTTATACCCAGGACACAAATCTGTGCACCAGACCCTCCAGATTGTGCGGGGTAAAATTATGAGTCCAAGGTATTTTGCTGCAATCTTGCGGTGCACAGGAGCTCATCAGCTTCCTGGAAGGAGAGTCATGTTCCCGGGCCCATGCAGGACGGGTGATATGGATAATATGTGTGCTGCATGTGGAAGTCATGTCTGGAAGGCCAAATCCTCTGCAGATAATTTCCCCACACCCACAACCTGAAACACCATGCTTAGGTCTATCTAGAAAGTGGGACGAGCTGCTGGGAAGGCGACGAGCCTCGGCGGCGCTGAGAGGAGCCAGTTCTTTCCGAGTCTGGACCGTGGGTGTCTGCACCTGGAGCCAGTAGTCTAGGGAGGTTGTTGGGGGACTATTTACAATACGTAACGGCGCTGACGATTCTGGCCATGCAGGAACCCGGGGGTCCTATATTCCGTGCTCCTGGCGCCGTTTTCCTGCATATCAAGTACATAGTATTACTGTATTAGCGTTGCGTTGGCGCTAGGGATGCCAACTGGGGAATGAAAGTGCCAAAATACAAAGGTACTACTCAAAGTCCGGCTCTGGGTGCGTTGTATCAAGTAGTAGGGTTGCATTCTGGCCCAGTTTGCTGCCCCCTCCCCCAAACGCACATGGCACATTTCCACTACTGTGTGACCTCTCCTGCCATTTGCGTGTCCAACTCTGACTATGATAAGGCACCATCATGTGCGCTTGCTGCAATGGGCTTTTTGTAACGTTACGACATCTAAAAAATCTTCGCACTCCGGCCGGACCAAAAAAAGAGAAAAAAAAAATGGTAAAGAAAAAAAAGAAGCTGACATATGTTGTAGCATTCCAAGTCAGTTTAGCAGTGAAGGGATGCCGAAGGGGCCTTTACTGGTAGTTTGGTTTTTTTATGAACTAGACAACTTAGGCTGGAGGGAGGGCGAGTGATTCAGTTTTGCATCTCCCTTGGTACCTTTGCGTGTGCGTGATCTCGGAAGACGCCCCCAATGCAGCCCGGTATTGGGAACATGGTGCTTTCAGCTGACGGGCTGCTACATCCGAAAAGAGAGGGGTTCTTTTCTCTCTTTCCACACACTCTTTTCTCTTAGATAGCTAATATACAAACTATCAACAGACAGGCCCCAACTAGAAACATGCCAAAGTACCAAAAGAGGAAGTTCTAAAGACCGCCTCCTCCACCGCGACCCCGAGGCGGCCGAAGGGGGAGGTGATCAGTCCTATTAGGCCCATGGCTCTTGAAAGATGTCACGATGCCGTTATTCTGGTGTGCACACTGACCACCTCAAGGTCCCTCCCGCCGTGCGACAGATGAAAATGTGACCATGTCTCAGATCGTGATTCGCGAACCAGATGCTGTTGCCGCACACCAACGTGGCGCGCCGGAGGCTCAAGCCTTATCTGGAGACCAGAGTCAGCCGGATGCCGGGAGAGTCAAGAGGCTCTTTTCGATGTCTTGAGGCCACGCAATGCAAGGGATACAACCATCCAAAGCAAGTAGTCGAGTCTTGAATTTGCCCACTAAGCGTCAACATGAGTTTGACCATGGCATCTGTTCCCCGTTCTCCTAAAGAAGGGAGTGCTGAGCTCTTCGAGTATATATTAGCACATGTCTCTTCTCCCTGATGCGTGTTCAAATCCAGAGCCAGAGCCAGAGTCGTCTGTGTGGTCCCTCGTATCGCTTCTTTCTCTTCACTGTACATCTAGTATTGTATCGTACATACTGCTTGCTGGTCGCGTGTCGTCATGTTCTCTACACTTGCAGGTCTTGTTTCCTTAGCCGGCGTCGTCTCTGCCGTGGGACAGAACGTTGTGTACTGGGGCCAGAATGGAGGTGGCACCATCGAGGACAATGATCTCTCGACCTACTGCACTTCCACGTCGGGCATAGACATTCTGGTTCTGGCCTTCCTATGTAAGTCCGCAGAGCTGTGGCTCTTGGCCGAGAGAAAGACACATTGTTGACCAAAAGCGCGCCTAGATGAGTTCGGGATCTATACGGGTGATATCCCTTCGGGCACGATCGGACAGAGCTGCTTCATATCCTCGACCAACGGCGAGGGCCAGGACTGCGATGCTCTCGCAGCAGCCATCGCTACGTGCCAGGATGCTGGTGTCAAGATCATCCTGTCTATCGGGGGTGCCTCGGGCTCATATTCGCTTGAGGATGATGCCCAAGCCGAGGAGATCGGGCAATATCTCTGGGACTCGTATGGTATGTTCTAAACTAATATGTATGACCCAGCAATTGAGTTCTGGAGCCCTTTTTACTGACAGGTCGAATTCATAGGAAACTCGGGAAACACCACTGTCGAGCGTCCATTTGGTGATGTTTTTGTCAATGGATTCGACTTTGACATTGGTTAGTGTCAATCAGCTCTTCTTCTCTTCCCCTCCCGTGTTTTAGCCTGTGGCCATAAGGTGTCAAATTTGACGGCGTAGCATTTGAGGCGCACCAGAGTTGTACCCGTGGCACATGTCTCGAGAGAATTAAACGTCAGTGCCGTTTTTCGGGCCAGTACTAACGAGTTGTTTGTCTCAGAACTCAACGATGGGTATTCGCAATACTACCCTGCTGTAAGTGCCTCTGCCTCTTCAAGGCCAGCCTCAAACCTACAAGTTACATAGTTATGAATGGTCTGCTAACGAGCCTCTCAGATGATCTCGACGCTCCGGGCCAACTTTGAGACCGATCCCGACAATACCTACTACATCACCGGAGCGCCACAATGCCCAATTCCGGAGCCGAATAGTTAGTCATCCACGCTCTGGTTCCTCATTTTGTTGTCTTTGTGTTAGTGCCGATAGCAAGGAACTCGTGTTCTGACAATCTTATGATACATCTAGTGGGAGTCATCATCGGCAACGCCACCTTCGACTACCTCTGGGTGCAGTGGTACAACAACAACAACTATAGTGCTGACCCCTGCGCGTTGCCATTCAACGGCAACGCCCCTTTCAACTGTAAGAGACCTTGAATGCGCCCGTGGCAGGCTAGGTTCATTCAGTCTTTGAACCTGCCGCTGACATGAATTGCTAGACGACGACTGGGTGAGCTATACGGCCACAACCCCCTCCGCCGACGCTGAAATTTTGTGAGTGACCCTTCTGTTTAGACAAGAAAATCCCAAAGTTTAAGCACTTGAGTTACTGGAATCCAACCCGGTAAGCTGACTTTTGATCTTCCTAGTATCGGCGTACCAGCTGCCCCTCTCGCCGCCAACGGAGGCACAAGCGGCGAGACATACTACATCACGCCCGACCAGCTCTCAGAGCTCATCGGTGAGTACGGGGATGCAACGCGCTTCGGCGGCATCATGATGTGGTCGGCCGGCTTCTCCGACTCCAACGTGAACGACGGGTGCACGTACGCCCAGGAGGCGCACGCGATCCTCGAATACGGCAGTCCATGCTCGGATGGCCCCAGCAGCGTGTCGATCGCAACCACTGCGCCGCTGACGACATTGACCACTTCGACCACCACCGGCGTGTCTGTGACGACGACGACGGCGACGAGCAGTGCGGCCTCGGGGACTGGCACCCCGCTGACGGAATGGTCGCAGTGTGGCGGAGAGGGTTACACTGGCTCGACTAACTGTGAGAGCCCTTACTCTTGTGTTTGCACTAGCGAGTGGTGGTGTCAGTGTGAGTAGGTATCAAGCTGGTCTTGTCTGTCCCGAGAGGACTTCTTCTTTTAGTCTTTTTTTTCCTTCTTCCTTCCCTTCCTGTCTATTAGTATTTCTGCGATTTCGATTTTATCTTTCTATCATGTATATATTCACCACAACATTTGGCTGTCATTCACTTGGCAATTTGTATCACAGGACCTGGAAGGAAATACCCATTCGCTACGGAGGAATGTTATTTTAGTTTTGATATTCTCATCCAAGCATTTTACTGGATGATATCACATGGTGACCGATTGCACTTGCACGCATTGAAAATCATGAGAGCTGGGACTTTGGTAGGAAAAAGTGAGTACTGAGGTAAGTAGTCAAGGCGAGGATATATGAGTGGGTCACCCCACGAAGGTACGCCTCGCCTCCTTTGATCCTTTGACGCAGGGCAAGTTCCGAGTCAGGCTCACTGCAGGGCATTCTTCTTTTGTTTGGGCTTACTATTATGTGGAGTTGGCCTAGTAGCACAGCCCACCCCCGCCAACTATGCTTGATAATTCAGTAATTAATTGGAACTTGTGCTGTAGGCATCATCTTTTGGCACGCCTGCACAGCCGCCGAACCATGGCCAGACAACTGACAACAACGTGCTTTCCGGAGAGAGAGGATCAATACATCATAGGGACCGGCAGCGCCTGCGCCACAATCATCGCTCGGCACTTCTATATTATCCCGCCCTGCTGACACCACCACCGCCTTGTCCCACGACAAGCTTTCTAGAGACCTCATCACTAATCAATACACCTCAGACTTCAGCAGAGATGCCGCCGGCATATCCCAAAACCGGCCCAGACCTGGACATCCAAGTCGATGGCAATGGGCGCCCGTTTCGACCAGGCGAAACCATCACAGGCCGCGTCGCTAGGCGATCGCACATGGTCTCTCCGATGTCAACAGTCGAGATTCGACTCCTAGGTCGAGCCAAGGTCAAGCTCGGCAAGACGAGATACAACGGACAGTCAAGCTACACCACATACTACCGCGGCCGCTTCAACTTCTTTGGCAATGAGACTCGGCAGCACCTTTACCAGGGACCTGTTCATGTCCCGCAGGGAGGACCTGGAGAGTCGTGGGAGTTCGCCATCCAGATTCCACTACATGCTACCCCTGGCGTCCTCCTGGGTGGGCATGACGACCCGCGAAGCAGCTTCCTGCCTCTCAACATGCTCACCGTTGACTCGACACCGCTACCAAGCACATTCTACGACAGAGGTCATGCTCTCAGCACCAAGTATGAGACATACGTTGAGTATTTTCTCGAGGCTTCACTGGTACAACAAGGCAGCCACGGCGCTTCATTCACGGCTAGTTCTCTCATTCCTATCCGAGCCCTGTCTCTTCCCCATGAAGCGGGCCAGCCTGCCCTCGTAAAGAAGTCACAGAATGGTCGAGTCGTCTCGCAGCGCCTGCTGCCCGGTATGGAGGATGCCCACCTAAGTTTTAAACAAAAGACCCAGAAACTCTTCCACTCGTCCAAGGTCCCGAGCTTGGGATTAGTTGTCGACGTGACCTGCCCGAAGAGCATACAGCTAGGTTCACAGGTCTCCCTCCAGGTCAAGATCCGGCCGAATCATCACACCACCAGCGAGGTGATTCATAACGTGCCTCAGACGGCCATTCTTTCCGAACTCGAGCTCGTTCTGGAGGCACGCACCCATGTCATCGCCCCAGGTACCTGGCATCCATGTAAGCGCCTCTCGTTCTGGCGGCCCACTTTCTCCTTGATATCTCTGCGCAGCACTGCTTGTCGGAGTTGTTGTTGACCAGGATCCCAACAGATGAGGCGGATGACGACGTGAAACATCGCATAGTCCTGCCTCGCGTATGTCCACCAGTCGAGAGCCCAGTCTCAGCAACGTCGAGGGATTCCGCCAACTACGAGAATCTCCTGCCGGCCTACCGAGACAACGATTCTCTCTCCGTGTCGACCGAAAAGTCCGCGCCTCCCTCTTACGATACCACAGGACATCCTTCGAGGTCTTCCCAGGAGGATGCAGGGCCTTCAGCGGCCAGTATAGACTCGAAGCCAGCAAAGGGCTTGCATGCGCTACTGCTCATGCAGATCGGGTGGAACCCGGAGGAGGATGGCCCGGTCGACATCGGAGCTCTTTTCAACCTGCGGATTCATTCCAGGTACGCCATGGCGATGGGGAAACAAATCTCGGGAGGCGGACCAAGTGCGATATTCCCAAGCTTTAAGACCTGGTGTATTAGACATGATCACATCCTCGGATACAAGATGAAGGTTCTGATTGCCGGTGAATTAGTCAAGTTTGAAGGACAGATGCCTGTGGTGGTGATTGCTCCGGCCGAAACATGACGTGTGGGAAAAGAAGTCACTTTAACTATGACTCCGCGGGTTGTGTCTGCTATTGGGCAAGCAACATATTAATTTGAATGCAGACTGACATCACTGCGATTTCTTGAAGAGGGAAGAGCGTATTTTTTTCTCTCTCAAGCCCCCCATAAAGTGTTGCATGGAACACGAGCCTTGCAAGGAAGGAGAACTGTCACAATTGTGGTTGTCACTATAGAATAGCAACTTGACTTTGTCGGAACAGAGTCATAACTAATGATCACTTATGCCCTAAACTCTCCGAGATCTTGCCTGTCTCTATCTGCTCATCTTCTGTCAACAAGTTGGGTGGAATAGTAATCATCAGATGCTTCTGACCAGGCGGTACAAAGATCCGATGCAGGCACCTTATGACCACAATTTCGAGGCTAAGTGGACTCTCACGTATCCAGCTGAACCAACTGTACAATGCTGTACTACATTGGACCTATGAGGTGCTATGCGGACACGTAATTACTTCTCTAACCATGGTAGACGTGCATATACGCCAAAAGCTGAATGCTACCACATAGTAGTACTTGCGGCGCCCTCCGTCAAATGCGGAACCACTAAGAACGATTCTGCAAGTCCACGAAGGGCGCTCTTTGTGAGTCAAAGGAAAGACAACACCAGCCGATCTCGGCCAAACATTACGGCCCACATCTCTTCTACTAACTCATCATCAAGGAACATAAATGATCAACAAGACATCCATCCATCCACCCAGACATAAGCCATACCAACCCTCACACGTTTCTTGGAGACCAGCAAAGAAAGAAAGAAGAAGATGACATCGTACCCGTCCACCCAGTCCATCCAGGCCAGCCCGGACCTTCTCCGCACCTTGCAGGACCTGCACGCCCAGGCCCTAGCGGAGGAAGCCTACGTGAGCACAGGCGGGCCCGCATCAACCGCCCTCGACAAGTTCGTCGCCCTCGACCCGGACAAGTGCGCGGCCGTCTACCTGCTCCTCCGCAGCACCGGCGCGCGCCGTGTCGTCGAGGCCGGGACGAGCTTCGGCCTGAGCACGATCTACCTCGCGCTGGCGGTGGGACAGAACGCGGGCGGGGACACGAGCAAGGGCAAGGTGATCGCCACGGAGAACGAGGCGAGCAAGGCTCGGAGGGCTCGGGAGCACTGGGCGCGGGCGGGAGGTGAGGTCGTGCCGTTTATTGAGCTGAGAGAAGGGGATATCCTGGAGACTCTGAAGAGCGACCTGCCTGACGAGGTGGACTTTCTGCTCCTGGACAGTGCGTACTGCCCTGTGGGCCTCAACCCGGTGGCCTGCTTGATGTTGTGCCTGTGCTGTTCTGATTATAAATGAATAGTCTGGACGCCTCTGGCATTGCCGACGCTGAAACTGGTGCAGCCACGGCTGAAGAAAGGAGGAATGGTCATTGCGGACAACGTGGAGGCCGCAGAGGCAGGCTATCGTGATCTCATGGAGTACATCAGGAACCCGGAGAATGGTTTCAGGACTATGAATCTTCCGTTCTCCGGGGGCCTGCAGCTGATTGTTCGGGTGTAAAGGTATCTATAGCTGCCGGGGCCTGCTTTCATCGTCTAGTGATACTATACACGCACAGAGGCTTCCATAAATAGGAGGCGCCAGAAAAAGTACACGGTAATTTAGCCTGTGGAGATGATTGCCCCAGAGACCCAAATTCCCCACGCCGAGAATCTGGGGAAGAAGCTTGCGAGTATAGAATCTAGGCACGCTCGGGTCACATTCGGGATCCTCCATCCCCTCAATCCTTTTCTCTGCAAGGAAATATCATCTGCGGGAGGAGGGGCGTGCTGGGTCCACTACCGACAAGATCGACAGCACGTTTGCCTCCTCACGTTCAACTTGGAGATGCGCTCCAGTCGGATCGCGGGTCCAGCTTACTGTATACAGAGGCCCCTAATTCCCGTCAACGAAAAACCGTCGCTATCACCGGTCGGCTTGTCCAGATGCAGGAAGCCGCTCTGGTGATAATGACGTTGTGCCGGTCGGATGGAGGGCGTTGGTTGCCATGCAGGTGGCTCACGTGAAGACAATGCATGATAATATTGCTCTCTTGTTTTTTTATTATTATCATTATTATTATAATTACTGGACACACACCGGGTGAACTCTCGTATTTCCGTACTTGCATCCTTTTCCTTTGGTCAGATTTACTTTCCTCCTCACCTCCTATGTGGTGGTCGCCGTGTCAACCGTGCGATCATGATTCAGACCAACTGGTTCGGCCGCGGCCTCAGGCTGCAAGTCGCCATTACAGTCGCATGTCAGATGGTAATTATGTGTCTTTTTCTGAGTTATGATTGTCTCTCCTCGTTCTCGCTCACACGCAATCACGAGTGCCCCCAAGTCCCGCTGAAATAGGAACTGACCATCCACAGGCATTCGTCTTATTCGGATACGACCAGGGTGTGTTCTCCGGCATCGTTGGGAACGAGGACTGGCTCGAGACCTTTGGCTACCCGGGCAGCGCCCTCGAGGGGATCATCGTCTCTATCTACAACCTTGGGGCCTTCTCAGGCTGCATCCTGGCTTTCATCATCTGCGAGAAGACCGGGAGACGGCTTGCGATGTGGATAGCAATGGCCTTCATCATAGTCAGTATTGACTGTAGTTACCAGACACACAGAACAACAGGAACAGGGAGACGGATGATTCGGCTCGGCTGACTGCAGCGAGTGACAGGTCGGCGCTGCCCTTCAGGCCTCGGCCTTCACCATCCCACATATCATGATAGCCCGATACATTACCGGCATCGGCACCGGGATCGAAACCAGCACCGTGCCGATGTACCAGTCCGAGCTGTGTGAGGCATCTAAACGAGGCCGCCTGGTCTCCTCTGAGCCCCTTTTCGTCGGCGTCGGAATCGAGATTGCATATTGGTTCGACTACGGCATGAGCTTCGTGTTGAGCCCGGCCTCTGTCGCCTGGAGGCTCCCGATTGCATGCCAGATGATATTCGCATTTGTACGGACCCTTCTTCTTCCTCCAGGCTTATATATCATGATTTATCTGTGTATGCAGATGAAAGGGAGAGGGAGGATTAAAAAAATGATAATAACAAAATGTAGGCCGTCATCATCTTGGTCTTTGGCCTCCCCGAGTCCCCACGCTACCTCTACGCCATGGGAAGACACGAGGAGGCCCTCGCCGTCCTCTGCAAGGTATACGACAGGCCTCCCGACGACCCCAAGATCCTCAAGGAGCGACAGGAGATCCTCGAGGTCTTGAACATGGAAAAGTCCCAGGGCGAGTATCGATGGTCACAGCTCCTCAAGCGCGACGAGGTGCAGACCGGGCGGAGGGTCCTGCTCGCGTACGGCATGCAGTTCATGAACCAGATGGGCGGCATCAACCTGGTGGTCTACTACATCACCTCGGTATTGCAGGACAACGTCGGGCTCTCGAGGAACCTGTCGCTTCTGCTGGGTGGTGTCATCAATGCCATGTTCTTCATCGGGTCTCTGTTCCCGACGTTCTTTCTGGATCGATATGGTCGACGAAAGCCGATGATGTGGGGTTCTTTTGGCCTGGGTGTCTGCATGATGATGATTGCCATCCTGCTCAGCTTCCAGGGCCGTGGGGGGACATAGCCAAGAGCACGTCTTCGGCCAGTGTTGCCTTCTTCTTCCTCTACATGGTAAGTCAATCACGACGGTCATCATTACTGCTGCATTGTATTCCCTCTACAGCTCCGAAATAATGTCCTGCACGGTAAGCTGACTGACCACTCACCCGCTGGCCAGCTCATCTTCGGCGGAACCGCAAACTGCATCCCCTGGGTCTACGTCCCCGAGATCCTCCCCCTCCACGTGCGCGCCAAGGGCACCGCGGTCGGCATATCTAGCAACTGGCTCTGGAACTTCTTCGTCGTCATGGTCACCCCGACGCTCCTGACCAACCTGAGGTGGAAGGGTTACCTCATCTTCATGTGCCTCAACTTCGCATTCGTGCCGCTCGTGTACTTTTGCTATCCGGAGACGAGCAATCTCACCTTGGAGGAGATTGACTGGCTGTTCCTAGAGAAGCACGCTGTCACGACGAGCAGGAAGGTTGCTAGGCATGGGTGGGGGAGGACAACCCGTGGCATAGGAGGGCGACACGGGTTTCTGTGCCGGAAAAGGATGCTAATCACACGGTTGAAATTGCTGAGTAGTGGGATATTCTCTGGGTGACCAATGAATACAGAGAAGGAGGGATTCATTTTATTTATTTTCTCTCGAAAGGGGACTCAAGACCCAGGTATATGTCATGACTTGCCGTTGTTCAGACTGAAAGACTCTATCCTTTTATAGAATGCTCGGTTCTGAATTCTAAGCATGCTAGAGTAAACGTCCTCTTCTCCATACAGTTCTATCGAAGCCACGGCTGTTGTCGGCACTAGGACACGGCGCCGTCACATATACATACACCTCGATTCGTTATGTCTTATCATGATTATGCTCGGTCTCGTCTTCTTCAAATGCAAGGAAAGACAACGACATTTTTTTTAAGAAAAAAGAAATAATTATTCCATTACTTCTCTACATAATTGTATGCATTCTTTAACGACACACTTGTGTCTGCCATGTTTTGCAAGATCCGCGCAGCCAGGATTTCAGCGGCATGATATTACCGCGCACATGTCGAATTCTTCCGTATGCTTCTGATTTGTCACAAGTACAGACCAAAGCCTCGAGAAAGTAACGCAGAGGAACATCTGTCCAGGGTAGTACTGTTGAGAGCACGTCTTGCTGACCAGGGAAGCATTACCAGTTGCAGAACAAGAAGCGGTGTGAGATGTAGAAGTTGTAAAGGTTCAGCACAATGAGCGGAATAGGGTTGTACCACGGAAACCCATGCAGGAGCCGATAGGTGACAGCGCTGAACATGCCGCCCAGGATGAGAATCGTCCAGATGCAGCACAGGATCCGCATGTTGCGGTACTTGTTGCTCCTGTGGGCCTTGGCGTCGCCGGAGGCAGCCCACAGGAGCTCGATTCCGAAGAGCCGGTCCTTGATGGCGGTCAGGTAGGCGTACGACTGTATCAGCATGATGTGCTGCACGTTCATGCCGTAGGAGGCCCTGGCCCAGAAGCGGAAGACGAGCAGGCCGTAGGCGATCGAGGGGATGGCGAAGGCGAGGTTGTAGTACTTGAACCATTCGGGACGGAACCACAGCAGCAGGATGCCCGGGACCGGGGAGATGAAGATGCCGAGAGAGACGGCAGAGTAGTAGAGGAAGCCTGGGAGATTTACAGCACACCACATGGTCAGTAAGCTTCCTTACCCTTGAACGGAGGACCGAGTCCCTGCTCGCCAAGGCTACTACATACCGCATAAATAGCAGATCTTCTGCATCAAGGTCAGGTTCGACACCCAGAAGTGTCCGTTGGTGAGGAGGGTAGTGCTGCCACGGGCCCACCGCATCTGCTGCGAGAAGAAGGACCTGGGCGTAGGCGGACAGACGCCGGTTGCGAGACAGAGAGGGATGTAGCGGACCTTCCAGCCCCTGTCGACGGCACCGAAGCTAGGTGATAAGAAAAGGACAAGGACTGTCAGCAATGCAGGTCGTCACAGGAACTCATCTCTTGTCAGAGCCGATTGACTTACCCAGTGTGCACATCCTCGGAGAATCCAATCTCGGCCGTACCGCCGACTTCCTCCAGGGCGGCTCGTCGGTACATAGCATTGCTACCGACACAGATGCTCGCGCCCCAGCGGTCCCGGTTGACCTGCACCACGCGGTAGAAGAGCTCCTGCGTGGCCCCGGCACCCTGCTCGACCCACGTCTGCTCGTCCGTGACGCGGAAGAACTGGGGGCTCTGCACGATGGCGGTCTTGTCATCGTCGAGGTGCTCGACTATCAGCTCGCGGAGGAAGTCCGGGCGGGGGCAGAAGTCAGCGTCAAAGATGACGAAGAAGTCTCCGTCGGTTCTCGCGAACGCCCATCGCAGGTTGCCTGCCTTCTTCAGGCGGGGCCGGTCGTCTCGTACGATGTAGCCGAAGCCGTACTGCTCCGCCAGGCTACGTACTGCGTCCTTTGCGCCGTCGTCGAGGACGTGCACCTTGATCTTGCTCGCAGGCCAGTCGAGCCGGGCGACGTGGCGCCAGGTGTTGTCGAGAATCTCGAGCTCCTCGGCACAGACAGGCAGGAAGACGTCGACGCTGGGGGCCGTCTCCTCGGTGATAGGGTGCTGTGCGATGCGTTGCTGGTGCGCCTCGTAGTCCCAGTCCCTGCCAACGATGCCGACCATGTAGCTGATGAGGAGGTAGATGTTGAGGCAGGCAACAAACACACCGTACCAGTAGAAAGGGGCGGCGCAGAGGGAGAACAGCCACATGCCCGCCCCGAGAGAGAGGAAGGAGAATATGCCAAAGACATACAAGGGGATGCGGTTAGTATGCAGGTAAGACAGTTTCTCGTCATCGGTAGGGCAGCTCGGCAGGACGAGAGGAGGCTCCTGAACGGGACAGTACGTCTGGCGGATCCAGTCATGTACCAGCCTGAAGGGATTTCGGGATTTGCGCTCGGGCTCGTGCTGTGAGACGCCGGCTTGTCGAGAGTCGTGTGCCTCCTGTTCGTCCTTGGTGGTAACAACGCCTCGGTCTGAACCGGATTCTGGATCGGTATCTAGAGCATTGGCCAGCTTCTCGTTCTGGGCTTCACCCTCGTGATCTGCTTGTGGTTGAATCATAGGTGTAGGCACTGCTGGGGTCTTGAGGTAGTGAGTAGACTGATTCAAGCCTGAGGAGGATGGCATACTGACAATCTCGAGATCGTCTGGATGAGCTGGCTCAGGCGAGCCTTGGTGAGAACCAGGACGGGCCAGCTGCATGGGGACAGCATCAGTCACCACTGGGTCATCAGAGGCCTAGAGGTAGTTAGTGATAGCCGTAATGATGCAGGAAATATCAGGACCTTACCACAGAGCTGGTTGATGGGACACTGGTCTGGGAACCCGATGAGCCTTCATACTCAGAGGCCTCAAATGGGTCTATGATGTGACCAGGAGGACTTGAGGGAGGTGGTGAAGTCATGTTTGCACAGCTGAGGACAACTCAGGACTGAGAAAAGAAACTGTGTGGTCGAGGAATGTGCAGTAGAGAAGAGGAAAAGAAAAACAGAAGGGAGAGTTGTGAGATCGAAAGTCTGTTATGAAGTGGTAGATTGTTGATGTGCGATATCGATAGAGGCTTGGTAAAGTCACAATTCAAAAATGCTTCAGTACCAGGGCTATGAAAAGACTTGTTGGGTCTCTAAACGTGACCAACAGTGAAAGGGGTGACGTGAAGGAATGAAATGTGGGCTTATCACCACATGAGTGAATGCCCATGAATGAGGAAATCAAGCGGCATTTACCCAACACCATAAACACCTTACTGGGCAAGAATCAAAGGAAGGACAGAGAGTTTATCAGACGAGATCTCAGATGTCAATTGGAATATGATGATTGGGAAAGAAAACAAAGTAAATTTAGTCCCAGGTCCCACTACATACTTCACAGTACCTCCCACGAGCTAGACTATACAGAACTGTTGTTAGCCTTTAGCACTGTCATATCACTGTTTACTTGTTTCCTAGTGATGAGAGGTCCTAGAGACTAAACGCTACTTGAAGATATCACATTCTCTATCTGCTTCCAAGACCCTACGTGCGGATTCTTCAACTTCCGAGTCCGTCAAAGAAGAATATTCCCTACACCGTACTGCGCCACCACTAACGTAGATAGGGCATCTAGAAGCATATTCGGTACACGAGCAAGTCAGAAACGCACGAGCTACAAAAGTCGGGCTCGGGAAGTGGCATGATGCTGAAAGCCATCCTGGGTGCTAGCTTTGACGGTACGAGAAGGGAAGACAAGCTCAACGACGGCTCCGTTACTGGAGGATGTAGGGAGATACGAGAGAAGTAGCGGTCGGACTGTGCATGTTCCAGGTGGGTGAGGCTGATGCGCGTGTCGGGGTGAACAAGCGCGGTGAGCTCAAGCCAGCGGGCAGATGTAATTAGAGGAAGCATTGAAATGAGTATTCGGGACAATCTATACGGTGACAACGTATTGGTACAGAGGAAAGGGGTGGAGAAAGAAAAAAAAAAACAGGAAAAGAAATAAGAATAAGCCACCATGGCTTGCAGTGACCATGATGAAACGGGTGCTAATGTAGACCACGAGGTCTAGAGGGACTCCAGATTCGAATCAACCAAGCATAACTACCGGAGCTGAAAGCCACCCGCCTTAGCTAGTAACCACAAGGGCGCAGAACACGGAGAACAACGCCATGTACAGCCCGACTGATCCCGCTCTCGCCCTGACCGCCTGGCCCTCCTTCGATTTCCCGCTGCTCTGTGGGCTCGCCGGGCCTGTGGGGCTACCCGCGCAACTCTCGCCTATGGGATTCAGTTCAAACTCGGGCGGTTCTCCTTCCCACATCTCCATGGTGAAACTTTCCGCGCTGAATGTCACGTTGGCCTCCGAGTGATAAGCCTCGGAGCCGAACTCGACCAGCCCGAGGCAGGCGCTGGCAGCCACCAGCTTGTTGCGCCAAAGGTACTGCAGCAAGGGCGAGATGTCCTCGTCGAAGCTCGTCTCGTCGGCTGGTGACACCCAGGTGAAGACACTGGTACCTCGGGAGTTTTGACCCACATAAAGCGTGCTGTAACGGTGTTTCTGATTAGCTCATGTTGCGGGACAGTGTGTTGAGGTGACGGAGATGCTGTGTGACGGGTGACACAAGTAGTCCACCGCGAGGGCAGTGAGAGCCGAGACTATTGCACCTTGCAGGAGATGCTTGGCCGATGTCTAGTCAGGTACACGCGAGGGTGTATGCGGAGGGACATGACCATAATGATGAAAAAAAGGGGGGGTAGGACCAAAAAAAGAAAGGAAAAGGAGGACAGCGACCAGCTAGACTGGGCTGAGGTGGAGGGTTGCCTGAGATCTGGCCGGGATGGCTGCAGAGGAGCAAGGGCTGAGAAGAGTCCAACTCACAAATTGTAACTTCCCAGCTGCTGCGCGTAACAGGTGGCGTTGTTGGTGTCGTATCCCAGCGGGTAGGGATCACCAACACGGCCTATCCAGATCATCATCTCGTAGGCCGCGTCGGTGGCGGACGCAGAATTTTCCTTGTCCAAGTCGAGGAACATATCGAAGGCGACGTTGGCCTTGGCTCCGACCTTGTCCAGCCCGCTCGTGTCGACGCCAGCCTGCGCCATCGCGTCACGAGCCGTCGAGACCGTCCCCGGGGACATGGCCCATCCTGCAGCCAAGCGAAGCCCCGAGATGTTTGACAGGGGCAGAGGTAGACTGTCCGAAGAAAAGGCGACGTGGGGGTATGAATGGACGGTGTCGGCATTGACCGGCCAGTGCCAAGTGGCGTCGAATCCAGCGAGGGCAGTCGAGTTTCCGTTGATGACCTGATATACGAGACACATTGGTCTCTTGTTAGCTCATATGATCTAGCTTGCTTTTTTTCCCCTTCTCGCCAAGAAAAAAAGTGTCTCGCAGGCCGTGAAACATTCTTTTTTTGGTTCCGGTCCTGTGCTGGAGGTAATATTGGAACTTACGGATAAACATTGAAACCCGACACCTTCCGGGTTCCAAGCATCAGAGCTGTCTAAGACGTCATGGTGAGCTTTACCTGAGAATCTAGTTGCGCGAAAACAAGAGAGAGCGTTGTTGGCAGGGAGTGAGCTTGCTTACACGAGAAGCCAGAACCGCCTGCATACGCATTCTGGCCACATATGGTGGCGTCGTAGCCATTAGATGGCTGCGAAGCGGAGTCTTCTGATGACGAGAGGGACTGTGACCTGCTGCTGGCCTTTGCGCCACAGAGACAAAGAAGGAAGCTGGTGGCAGTGGCCATGAAGGGAGAAGACCTCATGTTGGGCAGGTCCCAGGTCAAGGCTGAACGAAAGATTGATCTGGAGAGGATCAGAAGATCAGGTTCCAATATTTTGTCAGGCGGCTTCAACGTGCAGAAAATACGTGGCGATAGGTTGCTGAGAGCGGCTGACACGCTGCAGATACGATACTCAAATGTAGGCCCGCGCGGACGAAATACGAGAAAAGAGCGGTCATTGAACCTCAGCTACTTATCAGTGGTGGAGGTACGAACTCTGTGTCCTGGTCTCTGCGATGAAGCTGGAAACTGTCCATTTCACTAATATGTACCTGAGCTGTGAGAAACTTGGAAGGCTAACAACTAGTAACAGGATATGAATGACGTTTGGCACTGTGAAGTATTAAACACGAGTGGTAATAGATCCTTCCACGCAGTAGCCTTCGGAGATGGTCTCAGAGGCATTAGGACAAGTCCAGGTCGTATCACATTAGGGTGTTATGGTGCGAGGCTCTTCAGTCCAATCAATTTAGACTGAGCCACAGAGACTCTCCTTGTACGATACACATGGTAGAGGGCGGCATGCCGCTTACCAGTCCATTATTACTACTGCGTGGCGTTTATTCCCCCAAGGTCATCCGAACGAGTTTATACCAAGCAAGAGTCAACCTTCCCCAACCCCTTATCTACGCTGGCGTTCGTGGCGGCAGATCTCTAGTGTCGTGCGGTACAGTCTGCATAGTATGTTGTACTCGATGCATCTTATTTTCGTGCCTTGCATTGAGAATCAGCTCTAGGCTCTAGCTGCCATCTTTAGGTTTGAGACGGGTCGGTCACTGAGCTGCCCGGTGCCCCTGAACCTAGCTCACATCAGGTGCGGTCCAGCTCAGGAGAAGGCCTCGGGCTTTTCTCTCGAAGCTGGAGTTCCACTAGGATGAAGGGGGTGGGTGACGGATATACAGGTACACTCGTTGATTGCCAATCCGCTTGGCTGAACTGAGATTCTAATTCTAGACCACTCACCGCCCAAGGCTTCCGCTGGGTTGGCTAAACCTTCCCTTGTGAGCCTCCACAGTAGTCCTGTAAATCCGTGTATTGGTCAAGGCTAGCATATAGTTTCATTAGGACTGTATGTTTTGAAAAGGGAGGACATTTTGAGACTAGCTGAGGATCATTTCTACCTCGCAAACTCGTCACACAGCTCACACTGCTCTGGCGTCTACATTTGGTTTCAAACACGAGCAAAGATCACTAAAGTGAATTCAGATATGCTAGTTGTTGGTACATGTACAATACGCAGATACATAGACAGGAAAGACAGGCTTATCTCCCATGGAATGAATAGTGATATGAGTATTCTAGTATACGATGGTAGTAGGACAGCAGTGCTATGCCGTTCAAGTCTTTGTTAGCCCATTGTCAAGATTCAAGAGCAATGTTTTTGTCACATTGAAGGATGCTCACTTGCATGTAAACTGTCCATCTTGTGAAAAGAACAAGCAGCCACCAGCCCAGGTACTGGTTCACTCGTTGGTCACGCCCAAGCAGATATACATTCAAAAGCATGGACTGTCAGGTTGTATAGAAGAAGATGATTGTGTCTAGTTCAACACACACATCCCATAATCTCAGTTCATCAAGCCAGCTTTCCATTTTACCTGCCACTAGTGAAAGCACAGCTGCCCTACAGTACACACATAATTAACAGTCCTTCTGCTGCCTGATAGATCACACGACAGCTGGAACAGTCGGAATCTGATCATCGACCACCTGCAGATTTAAGACTCGGAGTTTTTCGCCTGTCGACCTACCACAAGGAGCTTTTTGTTTTCTTGTCTGTAGTCATTTCGTCTTTGATTCCTTGTCTTCTCAAAGCCTAACCGAGTCCTTCCCACATTTTGACCATGGCAGCGTTTCCGTCATCGATTGACATCCCACAGATGACGCGGAACACGAGCGCAGAGCTCTCGACGGCTTCGAGCTGTTCTGCGTCGGACAACTGGGGCTCGAGTGCTGTCACGCCGTCCACTTCGTCCTCCAGCTCGCGTGTCGAGTCTCCTGAGCGCAAGACTGGTGACGGCGGAGCGACCCGACACACTCGCTCTGACACGGTCACTGCCCTGCCATCGGCGCAGCCCGTGGAGAACATCTGCTTTGTCGGCGCAGGATTTGTTGGTAAGAGAATATACTTGACAGAACCCTGTGGGAAATTCTGGACGGCTAATAACTTGACGTGCTATATTCTAGGCGGTCCAACCGCAGCCCTGATTGCCTACCACAACCCGCACATCACAGTCAACGTAGTCGACCTCAACGCCCAGCGCATCGCAGCGTGGAACTCGAACCACCTGCCCATCCACGAGGCCGGCCTCCCAAAGATCGTCCGTGTTGCTCGAGACGGGACCAAGCAGGCCGCAGTCACACTATCTGCGCCCGAGCCGAGCACGATCCACATCCCTACCCGGAAGCCCAACCTGTTCTTCTCATGCGATGTCAATACCTGCATCGGAGAGGCAGACATCATCTTCATCTGCGTCAACACGCCTACCAAGATGTACGGCATCGGTGCTGGTGCCAGCGCTGACCTCTGTGCTCTCGAGGCCGCCACGAGGATTATCGCGAAGCACGCCAGGGACGGCGCCGTGGTTGTTGAGAAGAGCACAGTGCCCTGTGGAACGGCGACTATCATCTCAAACATTGTAAGTCCGCTCCCGCATCATCTCATTCCCAAGTCTCACCTATCATGGCTGCGGCCGTACCCAAGGTCTGTTCTCCGCACAGAACTGCCATCTCTACCCGCAACATGTCTCGGGCAGACCCAAGACAAGAAGAGAGAGAATAAAATACACTGTCTGAAATTGTGGTCACCAAGACATTTTGCTGACTGCTCTGGCTCTCACTTGTGTATACAGCTCCGCCAGCACCGTCCCGAGACATCCTTCGAGGTCCTCTCCAACCCAGAATTCCTCGCCGAGGGCTCCGCCGTCGCCAACCTCACCAGCCCCGACCGCATCCTCATCGGCAGCCAGCCCAGCCACCCCGAAGGCCTCCAGGCCGCCGCGTCCCTGCAGGCCGTATACGCAGCATGGGTCCCCGCCGGCCGCATCCTGACCGTCAACACCTTCTCCTCCGAGCTGGCCAAGCTCGTCGCCAACGCGATGCTGGCGCAGCGCATCAGCAGCGTCAACGCCGTCAGCGCGCTGTGCGAGGAGCTCGGCGCCGACGTGGAGGAGGTCAGCCGCGCGCTAGGTGCGGACTCGCGGATCGGGGCCAAGTTCCTGCACGCGGGCGTTGGGTTTGGCGGGAGCTGTTTTGAGAAGGACATCCTGAGCCTTGCGTACCTGGCGCGGTGTCTGCACCTGGACGAGGTGGCAGAGTACTGGACGAGCGTGCTGGATATCAACAGATACCAGCGGGAGAGGTTCGCCAGCACGGTGATCGGCAAGCTGAACGGCACCCTGAAGAGCAAGAAGGTGGCCGTGTTTGGGTTCGCTTTCAAGGACGGCACAAACGATACGCGCAACAGTGTTGCTGTGCATGTCATCGAGAAGCTGGTGGCTGAGATGCCGCGAGAGGTTGCCATCTTCGACCCAGGCTGCGGCCCGGACGAGGTCGAGGAGGAGATCATGCGATTCGTGGCGGACAAGTCTGTGATGGCTCGCATTAAAGTCACCAGTGGATGGAGGGATGCAGTCGATGGCGCCTCGGCCGTCTGCATTCTGACGCAGTGGGATCAGTTCCGCGGTCCAGCGGCCATCGCCTCGAGGAGCCACACTGCGCTGATCCCAAGCAGCAACACCAGCAATCTCTCAGACTTCCTCTGCACGCCTGGTAAGGAGTATACCGAGATGGAGATTGGTGTGCTGGAGCAGGCGGTGGCCAGCCGCGCAACTGGCAGCACTGGCGACCCCGAAGACCCATTGGATCGCCTGCTGCCTCTACACGCATGCAGGCTGGGCTGCCCAGACTGCCAGAGGATCCTGGCATTCTCTGGTGACGATGATGTCGTCGACTGGGAGGTTGTCTCGACCATGATGGAGGATCACAGCTGGGTCTTTGACGGCCGGAACGTTGTGGATGGCCAGTACCTGAAATCACTGGGCTTCCAGGTTCACAGCATCGGCAAGGGGCTATGAACATTTCCTCTAGAGTCTGTCGAGTCTCTCGCTAGCCCAGGGACCTCCGGACTGCATGTAAATAAACATTTGTCATCGTGCTCTGCCGTCACATCAGTCTCAATATCATCCCATGGGAGAATACTAACGCTCTACAACCTGTAGGAAGGAAAGTAAAGATTTCCCCGTACATAGGGTTAACTCCTGTAAGGTAATACAGAATATGGGAGATGAAACTTTTTAGAACTATGCTGCAAGTCGTGACATTACCATGATGTATTGCCCACACCTTCGTCTACAGATGCATTTTTCTTCAACACATTCAGTTTCTGTACTCCTCAGCCCAAGAGCCAAGCTTGTGCGTGGGAACAACACAGTTCGCCCTGGCAATGTAGCATGACTCGAATGTTTTTGTCTACAAGCTCACTTTCTTCTACCGACTGGCTTGTCTTCCTCACTCGACTGGCCGCCACTCGACCTTTAACCGCCTCCCAGCCGTGGCTTGCTCTGATGGCGATGGGTGGCCTCGCCGACCCGAGGTCGGACGGGTCCTGAACCCTCCCTGGTATCCACCGAGAAAGGCCTGATCCTCCTCTCTGCAGCAACAGGACGCGGTATTCCGCGGGAACGTGGATGTCTCTTTATTCCCAAGAGATTTTGTTTTGGAAGTTGTTGCAAGGCTTCCTAAAGACGGGGTCGTCAAGAAAGTCCTGCTCTGGGCTTGGCTGAGTGTCATCAAGCAGACCATGGAAAGTTTGCCTAGATTTATCTTTGATATCCAGCTCAGACTCTATATTTGCCCTTTGATTCTCCATCACATTTGGTAAGCGAGAACTTCTCTATTGTGCACTCTTCCCGGCTGCAGGCGGCTGATCGCTTGATCAGCAAGGCTTAGGCGGTGTCTATTCTCGCTAACTCAAAAGTGCAGGAGGCATTCAAAGACCTCAACGTCCTGGTGCCACCATTTATCTGATCTCGCGATACCAGTCACAGGAAGAAGAACATTTCTAAGACACAGACAGGGTCTAGGGGAACCGAGAGGTTGAAAGGCTTGATCCTTGATCCTAACTCCTTGTATTGTACTAGTCGAAAATACAAAACGTCTTCTGTTTTTGTTTCAGCTGATAGCTTCTGCATGGCATGTACAGAAGGGCTAGAAAATCTCCACGAGTGTGGCCGGACCGATAAGAAAAACAAAACAAAAACAAATAGCAAGATTCAAAATGTTTACCCTTGGCGAGAAGCCGGACCAGGCCCCCCGCTCCAGCATCTTGCGTACCGCACTCCTCACGCCGTCGTGAAACAGAGTCTAGAGAACGACAAAAGAGTGCCTGCCTCCCTCTCTCACACATGGTAAACGGACCAGCGGCGGAGCAAGGTCGAGGTCACCTTGAGCTCTCGACCGCAGCATGGTCATCGGACCTGGACTAGCCCTTGACGATCTTGCAGACCAGGTCTGTGCCGTCGACGGAGTCGCCCTCGCGGACCTGAAGCCCAGAGACCTTGCCGTTGTGGGGAGCAGTGATGGACATTTCCTAGTTGCGTTCACCTCTCGTTAGCTCTGGTGGGCTGTAGCTGGTATCGCAGTGTATGTCTCGTCACATGTGACGAGCAGGACACCTGTCGGGAAGGTCAACCGGACCGGGGAACAACTCACCATCTTCATAGCGCTTAGCACAGCAAGCGGGTCGCCTTTCTTGACATCTGAGCCCTCGTGCACGCGGAGCTCCACCAACACACCCGCCATCGGGGCACCGACCTGGCTGGAGTCGGATGGGTCGGCCTTGGGCCTGGTGACGTTCTCGACCGAGGCCTTCTTGTCGTCGGTCGTGACCTGGCGCACTTCCCCATTGACCTCCCAGAACACCTCGCGCTGGCCCGTGTGCTCGCTCAGCGGGCCGACGGCCAGCTGCTTGAGGATCAGAACCTTGCCCTTCTCCAGCTCCACGTGGAACTCCTCGCCGATCTCCGTCTTGGCCAGGAACTTCTGCGTCTGCAGTACCGACAGGTCGCCGTACTTCTGCGTGAACTTCTTGTAGTCCTCGAACACCTTCGGGTACATGACGTACGAGGCGACGTCGCACTCGTCGATAGTTCCGTACTTGCTGTTCAGCTCCTTGCGGACCTTGGCGAAGTCCACAGGTTCCAGGTACAGGCCGGGGCGCTTGTCCATCTTCCTGCGGCCACGGAGAGCGTCTGTGCGAAGGGGCTCGGGGAAGCCTCCGTACGGCTGACCCATGAGGCCTTCGAAGAACTCCAGGACGGAGCCGGGGAAGTCAAGCTCCTTGGCCCGGGCCTTGACATCCTCAGGGCTGAGCTTGTTCGAGACCATGAACTGAGCAAGGTCACCGACGACCTTGGAAGTCGGCGTGACCTTGACGATGTCGCCGAGGAGGTCGTTGGCGTGTTCGTAAGCCTTCTTGGTCTCGAGCCACTGCGAGCCCAGACCAAGCTGCTGGGCCTGGAACATCATGTTGGTGAGCTGGCCGCCAGGGATCTCGTGCTCGTACACCTCAGGGTCGGGTCCGGTAAGATGAGCCTCAAAGGGCGAGTACAGCAGGCGCAGCTGCTGCCAGTAGGTGTCGAGGGCACGGACGTGGTGGACGTTCAGGCCCGGGTCGAGGTTGGTGCCCTCCAGAGACGCGAGCAGAGCGTTGATGCTGGGCTGAGACGTCATACCGGACATGCTGTCGCTGCAGGCGTCCACGGCATCCGCACCGGCCTCAGCGCACGCAACCATGGAGGTGACACCAGTGCCAGCCGAGTCGTGGGTGTGGACGTGGATAGGCAGGTCAGGGTACTTCTTGCGGATCGAGCCGATCAGCTGCTTGGCAGCATAGGGCTTCAGGACACCCGCCATGTCCTTGATACCGAGGACGTGGATGTTCAGCTTGACAAGCTTGTCGACCAGGTCCAAGTAGTACGGCAGGTTGTACTTCTTCGCGGGGTTCTGATGACAAGAGTTAGTAAGGAAGGCCCAAGGGAGAGGAGGGATCAATGCCAACTTACGAGGAAATCACCGCTGTAGCAGACAGTGCCTTCAACCACACCACCAGCCTTGTGGACAGCCTTGATTCCGACCTCGAGCTGATCGATGTCGTTCAGAGCATCGAAGACACGGAAGATATCAACACCGTTGTCCTTGGCCTGCTTGACAAAGTGCTCAATGGCATTGTCGGGCAGAGATGCATAGGCAACTCCGTTGGCGCCGCGGAGCAGCATCTGGAAGGGGATGTTGGGGATGAGCTTGCGCATCTTGCGCAGCCTGTCCCAGGGATCCTCGTAGAGGAAGCGCATGGCCACGTCGAAGGTGGCTCCGCCCCAGCACTCCAGACTGTAGAGGTTGGAGAGGGCATGGCTGGTCTCCTTGGCGATGTTGCACAGGTCCACGGTCCGCACACGTGTCGCGAGCAGGGACTGGTGCGCATCTCTCCAGGTGGTGTCCATCAGCAGGCAGCCCTTGTACTGACGGACAGCCTTCGCGAAAGCTTCGGGGCCCTGCTCCACGATGATGTTGCGCCAGCCCTTGGTGCATGGCGCCGAGACATCCAGCTTCTTCCCGGCATCATCCAGGAGCTCTGGCAGGATGATCTCGCCCTTGAACTTGGGGTCGCCGATCTGGCCCTTGATGCTGCTCCCGTTGACGAGGAGGTCACTGAGGTATGCCAGCAGCTTCTGGGCACGGTTCTGCGAGCCGATGAGGTCGAAGAGCTGGGGGGTATCATCGATGAAGGTGGTCCAGCAGTTGCCGTCAATAAAAGTGGGGTGGTTGAGCAGGGAGAGGAGGAAAGGAATGTTGGTCTTGACGCCACGGATGCGGAACTCGACAAGGGCGCGCAAGACCTTGCGGCGCGCAATCTCGTATGTGGAGCCATGGCAGGTGCACTTGACCAGCATGGAGTCGTAGTATGGGGTGATGACGGCACCGGCAAAGCCGTTTCCACCGTCGAGACGGACACCGTTGCCACCAGCGGACCGGTAGACCTCGATCCGGCCCGTGTCTGGCTGGAAGTTCTTGGCAGGATCCTCGGTGGTGATGCGGCACTGGATGGCGAAACCGCGGGTCGATATCCGATCCTGGGTCAGGCCGAGCTGCGCAAGCGTGGCGCCGGCAGCGATCTGGATCTGGGCGGCCACGATATCGATACCAGTGATCTCCTCGGTAATCGTGTGCTCGACCTGGATACGGGGGTTGATCTCGATGAAGTAGTACCGGTTCTGCTGGTCGACCAGGAACTCGGCGGTGCCTGCATTGCGATAGTTGACCGACTTGGCCAGCCTGACGGCGTCGTTCAGGATGGCGTCGCGCACATCGACCGGCAGGTCCTTGGCCGGGGCAATCTCGACGACCTTCTGGTGTCTGCGCTGGACGGAGCAGTCACGCTCGTACAGGTGCACCAGGTTCCCGTGGTTGTCTCCGAGCAGCTGGACCTCAATGTGCTTGGGCTTGTCCAGGAATCGCTCGACAAAGACGGTGCCGTTGCCGAAGGCAGACTTGGCCTCGGAGGTGGCCCGCTCGAACGACTCCTGAAGTGACTCGGCGTCGCGGACCACACGCATGCCACGACCACCGCCTCCGTAGGCGGCCTTGATGATGACGGGAAAGCCATACTTGTCCGTAAAGGCCTTAACCTCCTCGAAGCTCTCCACAGCACCCTCGGTTCCGGGGACGACAGGGACGTTGGCGGCGATGGCGAGCTTGCGGGCCGAGACCTTGTCGCCCAGCCCGTCAATCACGTCGGGAGAGGGTCCAATAAACTAAATCATAGGTAGAAAAATATCAGCTCGGCCGTCATTGGCGCGAAGCAGCCGAGGTTGCATAGACGGCTGCAGCCGAACGCGACGGCGGAACAAAAAGAGAGAGGAAAAAAAGGGGGAAAAAAGAGCAACACTCACGATAAGACCAGCCTTCTCGACATTCCGGGCGAACTCGGCATTCTCGGACAAGAAACCGTAACCTTCCGAGGCTGTTAGCGTGTCGAGTCTCGCAGCGGACACCAGAAGTATCTCGCCGTGGAGCCTCATATGTTTGGGCTATACTGACCAGGGTGGATCATCTGCGCGCCATGCTCCTTTGCGATCTTGATAATCTCATCGCCAGCCAGATAAGCACCGACAGGCTTGTACTGTCCTCGCTTGCCAATGACGTAAGCCTCGTCGGCCTCTGTTTACCAGCACAACCGCCACGGTCAGCATTTGGTTATAGCTCGTGTTTGATGATGGGAGGAGGATGAGGGTTTCGGTCGTACTTTGCCGGTGCATGCTGAGACGGTCCTCATAACTACGCGAATTAGCATTTTGCAAATCTATTCGGAATGATGCAGGGGCCTAGCGACATACCTGAAGACAGCAATGGTGTGAAGTGACAGCTCGTGAGCCTGGCTCGCCGGTCGGGTCAGCATTGCAAAACAAAGCACCATGCCCACCGCCCAAGGTCGGACACTTACTGTTCTGAAGATCTATACGACCGGAAGGTAACCTTGTCAGCGTGTCGTCCAGAAAGACCCTATGGGTCGATAGTTGTCCGATATGCGCGCGTAGGACCTACACGGATGGCTGCGTCGAGTATTAGCAACTCCCTTGATAGCAGAAGAGGGTTGGGCGCATGACTTACGAATTTCTCCACGGTTGGCGACTGGGCAAGAGATACATGGTTAGCCGAGCACTGCCCTGTCCCAGGCAGGAGGAAGGGGAAACGGTGCAAGAATGAGGGCTGCACTGCTCCTCGAGGTTGTAGGTGCTCACCAGGAGCAGTGCTGTGCTGGTGGGATGGCCTAGGACATACCCAGAATCTTGTTCACCTGCATGATGGATGAATTGGCCCGCATGCGGTGAACAGTCCGCTCCTGCTTGGGAGCAGCGCCATCCTCAAAGACTTCCTCGTACTGCATCTCCGCCATCTTGGGTCACTGTTGCAGGTAGCAGGGCCAATTGGGAAGTAGTAGTCGAGGTATGACTCCCTCCCTTGCAGGGTGTCGTGAGGGTGGAGCTCAGGCGAGCGAGCTGGTCGGCGATGGAATGCAGCGGGGGAGGGGAGGGATTGACCGCAGAGAGGGAGCAGTGGTGCCTTTTGTTGTGATCAGAAGAAGGCTGTCACCGGGGTGCAGCAGACCACGACTCTCCAGGGAATGTTGGGTTGGCTGGACAGCAGTAGTAGGTTGAATGTGGGGTGTGAGGATGGGACGTTGGATGGGTTATTTACGTGGGGTGATGGAGGTCCTGAGCTGAGAAAAATAGAGGGCGGGCGCGGGACAAGCAGTAAAACGAGGTTAGTGAGGGGTTTTGAGCTTTCACATGGGTCGGGGCAAGCTACTAAGCTCTCTAGCTTCCTAGCTTCCCTCCAAATCCCACTAACTTGTAGGAGCTTTGCTGTGTCAGTGTGTGTGTCATTTATGGGGAACCCCAAGCATTTATTTATGTCTTCTTTTCTTGTCATAATAGTTTCTCCTCAACACATGGTGTCTGCTTGAATTATCCTTATCTCGCTGTCATGCCCCCCCCCCCATGTCTCAAAGAATGCTGGCCGGCTGCACAGGAGAGAGAGGGAGGGAGAGGGGGCAGCCAGTGCTCATGCAGCCTGTATGTAACAGTTCAAAGTTTATTGTGTCACATCTTGAGATGTAGGCCATGGTGTTTGTCCTCAACAACCCATGCACACTCCATTCACACAGGAACCCTCACTCTGACTCGCCCTGCCGCTCCTCTCTAAGCCTGAGCTTATATCTTGTCCTCCTCTGCCAAGACAGCCTCGTTACAGCTTGTGGTTACAATACCTGCAAGGCTCCAGGATAGACCTCTTGGCTGTGAGACGGCATCAGGCCGACCTTCTCCATCTGAAGGCTGCTGCAGGTTGACTGCATCTTGGCTGTGATGCATCGGGTAATTTTTTTCTCTTCCTCTCCAGACTACCCAAGGACTACAATAATACTACGGTAGCATGAGAGATCTGGGTGGGCCAGGGCCTCTGTCCCATGCCTGAAGGGGAAAAGAGCTCTGGGCCCAACCAGAAGGCCGAGATAGCTGCTGATACGCCACAGGATCGTGGATCTACCATAGTACATCAAGGATCTTCGCCATGCCGTCTGTCTTTTCTCTGCCTCTCTCCCTCCTCGGTCGACGAGCGGCTATATCGCCCGTCCGGCCTAGACGCTGCAAGTCTGGTGAGACTCGTGTCATAGAGCACACGTACGAGGCTATATAACCGAGGATCACTAGGTTTTTGTACGACCCGATCTTCGTTCTCCCCTTGGTAGGTTGTGCTAATAGTACAATCCGAGACCTGTCGGCCTGCATTGGCTGCTGCTCTTCGGGGCAGATACTATGTACAGGGTCGCCTGGGTACGTACTAAAATGCACGAATCTAGGGCCCTTCTCCAAGTTCAGCCAGCCTTCTTGGCTCGGCTTTCCTCCTTGGATTCGTCTCGGGGTCCAGATCTTTGCGTCAATTTTTTGGGTCTTCCTCTCTTCGTTGTCTCTTTTTTTCTTCTTCTTCTTTAATTTTCATTTTTATTTCCCTCACCGTCCCGCCCTATCTGATGCCGAGAGAGGAAGAACCGCCCAAAAAAGAGAGCGGAGGGTCCAACATGACGTTTGTGAAATTTTTCCGTCCCGAGTCGCATCCCGCCGACCTCGGCAGAGGGTATGACTGCATACAGCGGACGATCGGGTAAGGCTGAATATGGCTGTATCCATTCGGCCGGGCTCAATTTCCTCGGTTACGATGTCGTTACGATGTTGTTTGGAGATTCTTTCTCCTCATACAATGAACTCAATATTACTATGTATGCAGTGTTTGCGGCTAGAAGAGGGTTTCCACGGCTGTTGTCGCTTCGTTGAAATGCTCGCCTGCCAAGATGCGTGCATGGAAACGTTGTTCGGAGAGTTGTGTTTCTCTGTTCACCCTCGCCCCATCTACGCCATGGGCAAGCCACCCACCGCCAACCAGCCTGCAATGACTCTTGTCACATCGCGCTCCTAGGATCGTGTCCCTGGAATCTTGGCCTTCGATATCGGATGGGCCAAGAGAAAACGGTCCGCGTTCCCGAGCATGCCGTGTCAAGATCCAACGGTCGTCAAGCGTACGTCTCGTGTTCAATGATTACTGGGGCCTCTGGAACACACGCGGTCCGAATGCTACACACGACAGCGGAAGGATGACTCAAGATGTTCGTCGGAGAAAGTTAAGATCATACTTGCTGCTGACGTGTCGGGGCTCAACCCAGTCAGGTATGTATAGCACAGCACAGAGCAGCGCAACCTTGATGATACATCCCCATTGGTGCCCTGCCACTGCGCACCTAAGGTCATTGAGAGGGGGGAAACGCCTCTGCGCCCTCTCACACCTTCGAAATCGCGACAGCTACCCTTGGGCCAATCCAGGGACACCACCAACCACGCTACCAAAGTCCAAATCCTATCGAGTATACGGTCTCCATCCTCTTTTTTTTCCCCTTTACTTTTCTGGCGTGTTGCCCTTCTCCCAGCTCTTCTCAGATATCACCCTCCAACAGGACGACTCCTCACTTGCTCACCGCCGCCTCCACCTTCTGCACGCCCTCCTTGACGCCCTCCTTGGCCTTCTCGGCGCCCTCCTTTGCCTTCTCTAGTACGAGCTCGCCTGAGGCGATCGCATTGTCGCGGCCGCCCATGTAGTGCCAGTTGTACCACCGGTAACCCTGCGTGAGCTGTGAGCCCTCGTTGATGAAGTGGCATGCAAAGAGGAGGTAGTTCCGAGGGCTGACGGCCAGGGCGTAGCGCATGAAGGTCGCGGAGTAGATGGTGAGGGCGCCGGTCATAGTGCCGGAGATGCTGCCAGAGGAAGAAAAAGAAAAGGTGCGGTCAGCAGTGGTAGAGAGAGAAAGAGAGCCCACCTAAAGGCGTGAGGGTAGATCGAAGGGTTGGGGGGGGGGAAGAAACCTACAGCTCCGGAGACTTTTGTGTGTCCATCACCGCGGCGATGGGGATACCAAAATTCGACACCGGGCCCCAGAAGTCTGCACATCGTAGAACGGTCGAGTTAGTCGTCTCTCTATAGAGAGCACGCGTGCATAGTAGTGTGCTGGCCGGCCAGCCCAAGCTGCCGCGTCTCCCACCGCCCGGCAAGGTAGCGCTCGCGGCGCAAGACAAGGCAGCGCTGCCAGCCTGGTCGCGACCGCGCGGTGTCACGATGTGGGCATGCTACCTCTTGGTCCAAAAGGCCCCCTTGAGCCACCAAAGAAGAGCCCTCCCAAAGCAAAACAACACAGCACAATGTCCCGTCCCGACACCGAGCAAATGGTCCGGTGACGGCATCCGAAAAGCAGAGGGTCTCACGTACGTGTGGAGCAGATGTAATCGGTGTACTTGTTGGAGCGAATCTTCGCATTAATCGCTTTCACGAAGGCCGCCATCTTTGCGATTCGGCTGCGTCGGGCGTTTGATCGGGCCAGATGATCGCAGTCTGCTGGCTGGAGGGGTGGCTTTGACGTCGGGGCTCGACAAAGGCTTTATCGCGAAAATGATAATATCGGCGTTGAGGAATTCACGGCCGGCCATTGGGCGGTTCGGGTGATTGCCGGGGAACCTTTGCGTGCAGTACGTAGTACGTACCCGCTGCAGCGGCACTGAACGCCGGGCTGCTGACCTAGAACCAGTGCTATGGTACAAGGTACACACCATGGTAGCTTGCTTGCCATGGGCACTAAACAGAGCGTCGAGCCAGAACCCGTTCTTTTCACATGACACAAAAGTTCGTATCAGCGAGAACATACAGGACTAAGTCGCAGTCGTTGTTGAACAATATGTTGTCTGGGAGTCTTCCACCCGGTGATGTATTCATGGCCATCTACGTTATGGTACAGTTGTCCGCCAAAACCCCCGATCTCTCAATTTTGTAAAGCATCCGAACGCCCAGAATGTCCCAACTCAAATTTAGACCGGTGGAAACGCGCGATTTTCGGGTATAATAGCGATTATCTTCGAGGCGGGGGGTTGAAGCCGGCAGGAGGCTGACCGCCAGGAGCACCAGGGAAGCCGGGAGGAAACTGGCCACCTGGAGCGCCTGGGAAGCCTGCGGGAGGGAAGGCCCCAGGAGCGCCGGGGAACCCAGGAGGTGCTGCCGATATGTTAGTATGAGGCGAGGGTATTGTATCAACGGCGGAGAGATTGTACTTACGACCACCGCGGCCCGGGAATCCAGGAGGAGCACCTGGGAAGCCTGGGAAGCCGGGAGGCGGCACGCCACCAACACCAGGGGCGGGACCCTATTTGGGTACATCAGCAGCTGTTCCCACATGTTTTGCTACGGGGTGTACTTACAGCAAGTGCCACAGGGGGGACAGCCCCTCGGCCCGCTGGTCGAGCGACGCCAGGGCCGCCCGTCAGCGTCGACGAGATTCCGCCGGTCGTCGACTTGCCCAGACGCGCGCTGGGGTCCGCCGGTGGTGGTGACTCGACCGAGAGGGAGACGATATGCTTTCCTCGCAGAATCACGAGACCAAGTGTGCGCTTCTCCTCCTGGACGACGGTTTGCGCCGAGCCTCCAGCGCCAGGAGCAGCAGGCTTGCCCTGCTTCTTGGTCTTTCGGAACTCTTCGGTATCGGCGAGAACAAGGTTCATATGCTACAGCAGAAATTAACGCATGTTCCATCACGTACTTCGCCAACATGGAGAGATCGCACCTTATCGAAGGCCAGCATCTGTCCCGTCATCTGGCGGCCGTCCATAAGGGTAATACGCATCCGGTAGTTGATCTATGAGGCGCGTGTCAGCGTACTGGGTGGCGACTGGACCAGAGTTGAGAGTCATCGAAGAAGGAGTCGAGGCGGGAATCACGATAGGATGCATGCACGTACGTAACCGGCCTGTCAGAGAGCATCTTGTCAGTCTACTGGTGTCAACCTTGGTAGTACTAGTACGCAATTGCAGGAGGCAACTCACCATCTTGCCCTGCTTGTTGGTCGCCATCTTTGCGACAGGATGCTACAAAAGTAGCTTGTCTTGGTTTCAAAAATTGTGGTGAGGCCAGAAGTGACCTCTTGTGGGTTGTCGCGATCTCGAGAGCTTTCAAGGAAGCTTCCAAGTCCAGCAGACAGCTTGCGGTGGTGTTGACTAGAATGATGGCCGCTCCAGGATGAATTTGACGCGCGCTGCTTTAGGCCCAGTGCCTGCCGCGGCATAGCTATCAGTCACATAAGGGCACGGACCATCGCAGCCTTCACAGCCTTGCCCGCTTTGGACTAGCGCTTTACTGTCGCACACTTTTCGATTTTCCACAACTTACCTCCACCTCCGCAGTTTTTTTTTTCCTTCTACGACTTCCTTCTTTTACTAACCAACCGCCAGCAACAACCATCGACCTTCTCGTCAATCCTTTTCATCAGGACCGCTGACGACAATCATCCAAAATGGTAAATTCACCTCAATTAACAAGCCGAACCCGGAATCCGAAGCACTAACGGTAGCGACACAGTCTGAGAAGGCCAACAACCCCATGCGGGAGCTCCGCATCCAGAAGCTCGTCCTGAACATCTCGGTCGGCGAGTCTGGTGACAGACTGACCCGTGCCGCCAAGGTGCTCGAGCAGCTGTCTGGTCAGACTCCTGTCTACAGTACGTTCTAAACCTTCCCGTCCAACCGGCATACCGCAGTGCGCCGAGACCATTTCTCCAAAAACACGATCAACCCTCCTAACATGTGTCACCCCCTCTTTCTACAGGCAAGGCCCGCTACACCGTCCGTACCTTCGGTATCCGCCGTAACGAGAAGATTGCTGTCCACGTTACCGTCCGTGGCCCCAAGGCTGAGGAGATCCTCGAGCGTGGCCTGAAGGTCAAGGAGTACGAGCTGCGCAAGCGCAACTTCAGCGAGACCGGCAACTTCGGCTTCGGTATTTCTGAGCACATCGATCTCGGCATCAAGTACGACCCCGGTATCGGTATCTACGGCATGGACTTCTACTGCTGCATGACCCGCCCCGGTGAGCGTGTTGTTCGCCGCCGCCGCGCCAAGGGCCGCATCGGTGCGTCTCACCGCATCACCCGTGACGACACCGTCCGCTGGTTCAAGCAGCGTTTCGATGCCGTTGTCCGATAAATTGGACAGCCCCCACCACGGAGGGATCGACGTCCCAAATACCAACACGATATCACAAAAAAGGAGTTTCTGAGTGCTTTTTGACATTGGGACATGGCGTGGCATTTGATCTGGAGGTTTCTGATGGAAAGGGTTTTCACGGAAGTATGGTTCAGATTTGAATCCTTGACGATCCTCACCCGTCAATCTAGCTCGCTCTGAAATGTCATCAGTCGAGCTACGGCCTCAGAGTCCGACCGGCTACCATACCGGCTCTCGTCTTTTGTGATATGCAATGACAATCCATCCGCTTGGTTGTGACCGGCAGAACAAATCTCTGTTCAACGTGACACGAAACGTTGGCCACGTGCAGCACACCTCATCGCACCGGGCAAGGCATTGGCTGCTGCTCTCGGAGAGAGACAACACGTGCTATGAGGAAGACGACAGACTGCCTTTCCTTGAAATGTCCCAATATTTTCTTGCACGAAGAAGTATAACCCGAGAGTAGTTACACACTGTACTAGAACACACCTGAGCATCGGCATCTCGTCTCGTGTAGGTCTGCGACTTCACTCGCTCCAAGGAGACCACACCGTGTTACCGGTGAAAGGCCGCATGCGTTCGCAACGAGTAACATCCGCAGCAGCCATCTGAATGCTACTCGTGATCCTCGCCCATCCTCTCGGGGGATGGGGAACCCGCCAGATCCGCTGGTCGTGTTTGATCGCGCGGCCAGGTATCAAATCTACGGTATAGGCAATGGGTCTGGAGGTCCCCCGCCTTAGCCCTCATGTCTGGGTCCCGTCCATCCCGCCCAGTCGCTGGCTTCAGGACGAGTCGACTCTCCGCGTCACCTCGTTGCAGCACCCCAAGAGCCTCTTGTCCATATCACGAGCCAGGGTCCTCGTCTTGACGCACCAGGTTCGACTCGCGCGGCTCACTTCCTCGCCCACTTCGCCTGTAACCGTGGCTGTTCTAGAGTATGTCACAAAAACGACAGGAAGTGCTCCGGCCCACAGGACAACACTCGAGTCGTCATCTCGGGGCTGCTTCTCGGTACTGCATGGCCGTCCACATCTGCAGTGAAGGGGTGGGGACAGGCCCCATGTGCATGGCCAGCTGGCCAGCGCGCTTTTCAAGTCCGGGAGGGCTGGGCAGCGTGGCATGATTATGGTAACGTAAAAGAAACCAGACGAGGGGGCGACGGGTTGACCGCTGGGCGGCCTTGACTGTGTGCTCGAGCTGGCCTGTCACTGGTCTACAGATCGTCAAGGCTCTATGTGTCATGCTTCTGTGCGAAGATGATGCCTCAAGACCCGGCGCATAGTTCATCGCTCATGAGCAGTACAAGTGTTGAGAATCGAGACATGTGCAAAGGCATAATTTGGATCCCTTCAGCTCTGAGGACTGTTTACCTAGCTAATAAACCACACCCTGCCACCGTTGCCACAAAGGAGAGAAAACCTGCGCATAGCGTGGAGATATGATGTTGGTATCTTGAACAAAAGAAATATTGTTGCAGTCGTGTGCATTGTCGTAATTCATCAAAGACTTTTTCTTCTGATCCGTTGCCCGTCTTCAAGCTGATACCATAAAGCCCTTTAAGCCCGCCTTTTCCCCATTTACTCCCTTGATTCATTGTCTTGTCCTGGACTGAACGAAGCATTCCTTCTCATTATCATCAAATCATCTTTCCTCCATGGACAGTCGGCGGCCTGTTGATCAAAGTGCCGCTCCTGCTGACCAGTTTTCCCAGCGCCTGCAAAGTGCAGGTGGACATGGTTTCATCCATCCTTCAGCGTGCCAGCATTCCTACACGCGGAGGGCGGTCCTCGCGCTGTGCCTTCTCGGTTGTCTCCTCAGCGTCCGTCCCCTGGTGACCGGCTGCTCCCTCCTCCAGCCTGTAGTCGAAACCCCTCTCGTCCCTCTGTTAATGACATGCGTCTTGCTGCTGTGGTCGCCCGCCTCTTCATCCGCAACGTCGATCCACCTGTCGGCGTCCTCATCGTCAGCCTGCTCCGGCTCCGCGGCCACAGCAGCATCCTGGCTGCTGCTGCTGTTGCTGCTGCTGATGTTGTAGATCTTCCGCTGCTGCTGCACGTAGGCCTGGGAGTTGCTGGTCAACATGGCGGGGAAGGACACGATGAGCTCCACGAATATAGCCAGCGTGAAGACGATGGCCGAGAGGCCGATGAGGCTCACGCTGACGGCGATGATGCTGGACATGTCGTCGGCGTGTTTGAGGTTTGTGTGGTTGTGTGTTATGTGTGTGTGTGGTGATAGCGATGGGTGAGAGGAGAAGGAGGACTAGCATCCAACTGCGTCTTCTTGGAGGTCAAAGAGGACAATAAAACTCCGGGGTAATATATATAAAGTACAGTGCGTGTCCCGTCGGTCACCCAGTCGCGCACGAAGGCCCTGCCTCTCTGGTCTAGTCCAGGTCGCCGGATGTAACAATGCAATCTAGCAATTTCCGACGCGCGGGAAGCATCATCACCAAGGCAATGAAGGGCGTGGAGAGAAGAAGAGAACAGGGAGAAAGACTCGTCCTCGAGTGAAACAAACAGACCGCCAGCCCATATATACACACCCAAGGCCACAGAAAGAAACAGAAAGAAAGAAGGATCCGTCTAGCCAAAGTCGCCCCATCTCGAGACCGCATGTCGTCGAGAGGAACAAGGGTCTGTCTTCTCATGGGGGCTGGGTGGCGCCCGCAGCACACCAGTTCACCGCAACTGCGCCGGGTGCTTCCGCAGGGCCAACGACTGGCCAGCATGGCCTGACGGTCCCCACCAGGGCACACGGCGCCAGTCCCCAATCGACTTGTGGTCGTGCTCATGTGCGTCTAGGTTGGTCCATGGCTCTCGAGAATCTCCACCGGGGGAAGCCGTCGTGGCTCCAGTGCACGCGGAGGTGGTGGATTTCCTTCTCTTTCTTCTTCTTCTTCTTTCCCTCTCCACAGACGGACGGGGCAGAGTTCGCCATCTCCCGCCTCAGCCAGGGCTGGCGGGGACCACAGGGCGGCTCAGGCGGTGTACAGAGGGGGCAAGAGGGAGAAAACCCCATCTGCTAAGCAGGGACATGTTATCCTTTCACATAGGGGTTTCAAGACAACATCATTAGGGCGATGGGAGAGGGGCCGCAGATGGTGCGGAGCAGAGAAATCTTCCGAGGAGTGCAGGGCCCGAATTCTCCCTGCGGGTGCCGCGGTTGCGCTCCATGCTATACCACCGTAGGTACATAGTACTGCTACCTGTTGTAGTATGGACCATGCATTGGTGCCCAGGAGTGCGCCAAGGCGTGTGTGCTCTACTGCAAGAGAGCGGGACCAATGGGACTCGGGAAGGGAGGGGGAAGATTGTGAGCCGATAGAAAGGAATACATCAAGGGAGGACGAGACGAGAGGTGACAGCTGCTGGTTGACTTACACTCCTCCTCACATACATAATTATATACATGATTCGTGGCGTACAAGAAGAAAGAAGAAAAGAAAATAAGAAAGGGCCGAAAAAAAGAAAGAAAGAAAGAAAGGACCAATAGAGCGCCAAGCGCTTCAAGAGACCAAGACAAGTCAGTCCTACGGTCTCGAGGAGCATTTCACGTCGGCGTCTGATGGTAATCAATCACTGTGCATGAGTAGCAGGATAAAAGACTAGAAGGAAATCCCATTGATGCTATGGCTTGACGCGATTACTGGCGTCTGTCAAGCGACAATCGACTACAAAAGAAAAATGTAAGAGCTAGTTCCGAGGGGAAAGCCATGTCCGACAAATCAAGATCTACCAGCCCAGAATGCTGCCAACACCTGTTATGAACTTCTCTCCGCTTCCCAGACGCCCTCATCACAGACCAATACCCACACTTGTGTCCGCTCCGCCCATCCTACAGCTCCCACCTAGACCGCCAATGCTGACGAGCCGTAGTTTATGTGATGGATCATCGGTTACAGCATAACCCAATGACCTTGGCAGGAAGCCTGGCGATAGAGAACAGTCTCGGCTGCAAACCAAGGAAACCACCAACCACCACTTCTGCTTCATGGTGATTTCCCTCTGTCTTCCCTCTGTCCTCACTCCCTCTTTGCTTGTCGAGAGAGGAATTGTGCTGACTGATGTGGTTGATAACGGGGAGGAGGCGGAGGGAGGACACATCGAATCGAAGACGCTTGTTCACTCCAGAGAAACAGTATGGAGGCTGCCTTTTTTCTATTTCTTCAATTAGCATATGGGGTATTTGTCATATTGTGGAGGGAGTTCCATACAGCAGGCCAGAGAGGGTATTCAGGATTCAGTTGTGCCTCTGCAACTTGGCGATCAGCTCGATAAGCTCGACAGCATCGAATTTCAGAAGGATGATGACGATGGCGAGGACGACGCCGATGACGACAAAGTTGAGAGCGATAGCGAAGAGGACGGAACTGGTGCCCCTGGAAATGGTGTGTTTGGCCATCGCTTCGGTGTGTTTGGCCATCGCGTTGGTGTTTCTGGCCATCGCGTCGGTGGTTTTGACCATCGCTTCGGTGGTGTATTTCAGGTGCTTCCCGACGGCATTGAAGACCTTGTCGATTCGGTCCTGGTCGCGGACTGTCTCGCCAGGCAGGTGGGCTTCATAGAGGGCGGGGCCTTGACCACCAGCCACCATGCGAATGGATGTGTGGTTCGGGCTCACAGGGAGAGGCCCCTCAGGTTGAGGGACCTGGGGCTGGGCCTGGGGCTGGGCCTGGGGCTGGGCCTGGGGCTGGGTCTGGGGCAGAGGCCAGATCCGATCCAGGATGGCAAGAAGGAGCTGCATCATGGTGACAGGGGCCGGGCGTGGAAGCTCGTCCTCAGGCTCGTCTCCGCGTTGGTCTTGAGGCTCGTATCGCACCAGAGCGACCTCCCAGCCGTAGATGTAGTTGTCGTTGTGGTCGTCGCCGTGATCGTGACCAAGGTTGTGATGATTCGCGGAGTGTTGGGTGGCAGAATTATCTGCAGGCTGGCCTCCAGCACCTGGGTTAGTGGATGCCATTATGTATTGAGGCAGTGTGGGTGAATGAAGTGGGTGAAGAAAGAGGCAAGAGCTCAGTTGGTGAAAGGAGATAGCTCCGAGAGGTTGGTGGAGAGAGGTTGGTGGAAAGGCGATGCAAGAGTTGGATCCCAGGTTTCTCGGGGGGCTCGTATATATAGTTATGGGTAGACCTGGTCTATGTCCATGATAAGATACAACCTCTGCATGTACCAAGATTGTTCTGTGCTTCTCTGTGAACTGTTACATAACAATACTATAGACAGATGACTTTATTGTCACCCATGTTGTCTACCTGTGGAAAGGTGAAGTCGGTGGCAACAGCTATTTGTTCTTGTCAACGCCAGTGGAATGCCCACAGGAGAGCCTTTGCTGCAATGGAACAATATCTATGTGTGCAGAGGCGTTCCTTTACTAGGCGGCTCTTCAAGTTTAATGCTCTGTTATTCCAAGAACATGCTGAGATCAGTGTAGTCATACCATACTTCAATTCTATATTCACAGTTGATAGCAATGGTTCTGGAAAGTTCGGTGGACGTGATGAAATCCTGACTGTTGGGTTTCACTAGAGGAAGCAATGATTTGAATTACCTGGCAGGAACTTCACACTTTTAACTGTCCAGTGTTTATTGTAGAGAGGAATACACTGTTTACACAACCCAAGTAAATCTTACATGTGATGGCCTGCATTAAATGATTACTTTACCTCGGTCACACAGTGACATGATCATCAAGCGGATTTGTCTATGTACATACCACCCACCCATCTACAACAATATGCCACACCAGATCTGCAGACCTTTATGGAGACTTGACGGAATCGAAGTGAATACCGAAGTGCCCAGGTGGACCGTTCGGGCCAAGCTCTCTTCCTTCCAAAATAGTACTGGAATCATGCGTCTTCGGAGGACCAGGCCTTGTTGTCAAGCTCGAGGCTCTTCATACTCCTGGCATCATCAGAGTCCGCCGACGCGGACTCAAACTGACCTGCACTCCACAGGCGCATGCGCTTGCCGTATCTGAAGACCACCGGGAGCATGAGACTGAACAGGGCCATGATGCCGCTGTAGATGCCGAATGTCTTCAGGAAGCCCATGTCCAGGATCCAGTCAGCTGACTTGAAGCTGATCAGGAAGCCGGCGATGAGACGGAATGAAGACATTGTCACGAGGACAGGCCTGCGCAGATGTGTTGTCAGTAACCAGTGTTTAACAGCTTAAAAAGATAAATCCACAATGCAGCATGGTGGTGGTGGTGCTGATGCTGGTGGAAGTAGTACGTACCCAGCGTAGTTAGGATAACTTTCGACCAGATACACGCTCACGAGCGTGTTCATGGTCAGCCCGCCGAAACCGATCAGGAAAAACCCGACGAGGAGGAAAGCCAGCGGCCTCTCCTCCGTGTGGTCGCCGGCATACCCAAACAGGAGCGGACCGGCGATGCCGGCGATCAGGGGGAACGCGAGGCTGATCAGGTGTGACTCGGGCTCTCTCTGCCCGTTGTTCTTCTTTGCGCGGTAGTTGGAGATCTTGTCGGCAAAATAACCCCCAAAGAGCCACACAAAGGGGGTCGCGGCGACGATGGGTAGCACGACCAGGCCCAGCTGGTCGAAGTTGAGCTTCAGGCTGAGGATGATGGCCGCGGCGTTCTGCGTGGTGGCCGAGAGGGAGCCGACAAAGACGGAGTTCAGGGCGATGACCCAGAGCACGTTAGGGAAGAAGGTCGCCTTGATGGTCTCCATGACGGACTTCCTGCAGAGCCTCCACTCCGTCTTGACGGCGAAGACACCAAAGTCGTCCTTGTTGGAGCGGTAGCCGTATTTTGCGTAGTCGAGCCGCGGCCGATTCTCACCTGGGCGGATGGGGTACAATTCCTTGCCGGCTGGTCATCGAGTCAGCTCATGTTTCATCGTAACCACAGTTGTCTTTTCCTATTTTTCCTTTATATATATATATATATATATATCCTCTCCCGGAGACAAGACCTGTAGGTACGTACCGAGTTCTTCCTGCGAGCGGATCCATCTCGTCTCGGGAACCAGAAAGATCATAGCGATCCAGACAATGATTCCGGTCCCCGCGGTGATGTAGTAGATCCAGCGCCAGCTCAGCTTGACAATGATCAGGGGGCTCGTCAGGCCGATGGAGACGATGAACAGGCCCTGGCCGGCGCTGACAAGAGAGAAAGCCTTGTTTCTCTGGTTGATGAACAGCATATCCTGCAGGATAAGCGGGATGAGAGCCTCCACGGCACCGGCGCCGAACCCCTGGAAGACCCTGGCCGCGATGTGGCTGTTGAGGCTCTGGCTGAATCCCGCCCAGAGACCTCCTGCCCATGCCATCACCCCGGCGAGGGAGGATGATGGGGCGCCGGCCCCACGCGATGGACAGCGGCACCAGGACGTAGGAGGCGATGCCGTTGACGAGGATAGGGAGCGTAGAGATCAGGTCGACCTTGGAGATGGGCGGACCGCCCAGGCTCGACAGCAGCTGGATGGGGTCCTCAGGCTTGCCGCCCGGGGTGCTGAAGTTCAGCGTGCTGAGGTCGATGGAGCCCAGGATCTTGGGGTTGATCCCGGCGTACTCGAGGACGAAGATGGGGACCAGGGCGCCGATGATGGCCTCTGCCGAGAGGGCGAGGGCTCCAAACAGCGAGAGCGTGATGATGGCGGCCCACTTGCGCCACTCGGGTAGGTTGAGAGGATCTTTCGGGTCGGGCGTGGGCATCGGCACGCACCGCATCTGGCCTCCCTCGAACAGTTGAGTCGTGCCCACCACCTGGGCGACGGTCGAGTCTCCGTACGGCCTCCCTGTCCACGAGGACCTCCTCCATGCTGTCTCGCATCTTCACATCCCTTATGTTTGTGAAGGTATCCATGTTTGCTTTCATTCGGCCAGCGATGAGCTCACATGTGTGTGTGTGTGTGTTTGTGTGTGTGTGTGTGTGAAGGAGAAGGAGGAGGGGGGGAGCAAAGTCGAGAGGATAAGGTGCAGCCAAGAGCCAGGAGGGGAACAGAAAAAGAAAAGGAAGAGAAAAAGGAAAAGGGGACAGGCAGGCGAATTCTTAATTCATATTCATCTGCATTAATTACTTTTTTCCCCTGTCTCTTCTACTCTCTCTTCTCTCTCTTCTTCTCATCTTCTCATCTTTTCTCTCTTGCTCTTCACCTCGTCTTCTCGCCTTCCTGATCGGGGTCACTTGCGCAGGAGTTTGTGTCGCAGACACCGTGTGTCGCATGTACACCAGAACAAGGTTAGTTTGCCGCCGTCCGATCTCTTACAATGGCCCCGGTTACAGGATTTAAGGCACGAAACACGAACAACCGAATCATTTGTTTCCTAATCTGGCAACCCAAGAGCAGGCTATCCCTCAATGATCTACGTCAAACAACCTTGGCCGCGCTGCGCACAGCCCCACAGCCACAGGAAGACCCATGGCAATCAGGCCAGACATTGGACATCGGAGGAGGAGAACTCCGATGCGATTGGGTCACAGCGCGTGTGAGGGCGTGGTAAGCATTCAAACCTAGGGGGTTTAAACTTTTGTTGCGCCTCGCCAATGGCACTGTGTCAGGTCCAAGGGGTGTCCTTCGGTTGAAACACCAAGTATCATTCTCTTTTCTTCATATATAATACTCGATAATTAGGCGCCGCACTCTCCACTGCGCCAACAATGCCAGGCTGACCTGCCGCGAGTCCATCTTCAACGAGATGCAGCACCTGGAATTCTGGAGATGTGTGTCGAGGCAGTGAACACATCGATTCGTTCCTCATCCACAGCATACAAGGTTGGTTATCGTTCAGGACTCTGACAACATATCTAACAGCACTCTTGCTTCTAGTATGTATGACAGCGAGACCATGCCCTTTGAGCCGTTTTCTTACCTAAGACGCCTTGTTACAAGAGAATCGATTACCGCCCACAAATCCAGTCCAGCCTCACTAGCGACTATTATTATCAATTTATCAATGACGATGACTTAGCGCAAAGTACTAGCAAAGGACCCATAGCAGCATCTCTGACGTAGACGACCAATGTCCTCGTCGAGGGGTCCTCGAAGTCCAGAATAAGAATTTCATTCATTAATTGTCACACGAGCTTTCCTCTGGGTCTCTCTCTCTCTCTCTCGCGCTGCCATGATAACTTGAGAAGACATATCGAATCCCCAGAATCGTGATATCCAGAACGCCATGTCTGCCATTCGTTCCGCACTGCTCCGTCAGAGGCTCGCTCGCCAGCCTCTCGTCTCCGTGGCGAGAAGATCCTTTGCCTCTCACAGTGCAGAGGGAACTGCACCAAAGACCCAAGGAATCGGAGGACTTCCCATGTTTGTACTACCCAGAACCTTCCTCTTTCTCCTCCTTGTCCCAGAGTAATCCGAGATGATTACTAACTGATGGCCTTTTTCCAACTCCAAAACAGCCTTCTCGGAGCCGCGGCCGTGATTATCCCCGGCAGCCTCTACCTCCTCAGCAGCAGCCACGACAAGGTCGCGCACAATGATCACGAGGCCCAGAAGGGCCTCCATACCAAGCACATCCATGTAGAGGACAACAAACGCGCCGCAGGTCGGCTGGGCGGCCAGCTGCAGGGAATCGACCAGGTGGTGACCACGAGGCACGAGGATGTCCAGTCGGACCTGCCACACGACGCGCTGAACCACCCCGTGAATCGGGAGAAGGTGAGTTACACGTATCTGCTACGGGCCTGGTGGACAAATCTCACGCTGACAGGAGGCGCCTGGATAGATCGAAAAGACTCAGCAGCTCAGTCCACCGACCAAGAGGGTAGATCCGATCAAGTCGGTAACGGGTTGATCGGATGCTGGCCGCTGTCGAGACTCTGGACAGCAGAATTTTTGAAGCAATTCTGAATATCTAACAGGCAATAGTTCTACTCAGCAAACGTTCGATCCACCACATAATAATAGGACAGGAGGACGTCTCGGCATATATTTAGTAAAGCATGAAGAAGTTTCCCAAGGGTTCTCCTAGCCTTCTTGACATTCGACAAAAGCATGTACTAATATTATACGACGTTCCTGGATTTTCAAGGAGCCCAGATGAAGGATCTTTGAAAATATGACCCGAGTTTCATTAATATCCCCTGCTTGGCGTACGTTTCCACTTTTGGATTTCGTGTTTCAATTACTACTCCGATGTCTACCAGATGGTATTATTATTGTCAATCCTCTTTTAATAAGTTCTATAGTCTATACAATTTCTATAAAACGCCTTACCAAATACACCGATAATTGAGACGCGAAACCTCTTAAGCCTCGTTAACCAGGACGTATCGGTAACGAGCCTTGCCGTCCTCCAAGTCGACAACAGCCTTATTGGCATCACTCATTGGGCGCTCCTGGACGAGACCACGGATCTTCTTCTCGGTGACGAACTCCAGCATGTCCCGCAGGTCTTGGGGAGATCCGATCAGAGACCCCTCAAAGTTGGTCCGGCCGTGGACAATCACGCCTCCTGGGATCTGGAAGGGGCCGTCGTCAGGCAGCCCAACCTGCACCAGGCTGCCGCCCTTCTTCAGCAGCGACATGTACGAAGCAACGGGTACCTAAGATAAAAAGATTAGTTCGTCCAGTCTACAGTCCCACAAGGTCCAGCGTGGTTATGCTGGAGGCCGAACGTACCTTGCTGGAGGCCACCGTGGAGATGATGAGGTCCAGGCTCTTTGCATGCTTCTTCTCCCAGTCCTCCTCGTCCGCAGTGGCGATGTAGTCATCTGCGCCCAGGCCCATAACCTCCTGTCTCTTGTTCTCCCTCCTGGAGATGCCGACAGCCCTGGCGCCCATGCCCTTTGCGAACAGCACGCCGTAGTGACCGAGGCCGCCAACACCGACGATACCGACCGACATTCCAGGCTTGACCCCATGCACCTTCAGCGGCCTGAACATGGTAGCACCACCACACAGCATCGGGGCCGCCTGGCTTGACTCGAGCCCGTCCGGGATCTTCACGACGAAGTGGCTCGGCGACCGGTGGTAGGTAGCGAAGCCGCCCGTGTTGATGTCGCCGTTGTAGTGGGCTGAGTTGTACGCCCAGACGATCTTGTCGCAGTAGTTCTCCTCGCCGTCGTCGCACTCGTGGCACTTTCCGAAACGGCCTAGACAGGCATCGCCTTGGGCACCTACACCCACGCGGTCGCCGACTTTGATGCCGTTCGCAGCTTGGGATCCCACACGGACCGCGACGCCGACGATCTCGTGTCCGACAGTGAGAGGGTAGTTGCTCGCGCCCTGTGGTCGACCTCTTTTAGTACTATCTTTCTCGTCACTTGGTGATGGGCTGCGTGATAATAACTACTGCCGAGAGGGCGCCCTTTCTTCGAACGTCGACGTTAAGGTGGTGAACTTACCCAGCCGTTGCTCAAGAAGTGCAAATCCGAGCCGCACATTCCACAGTGTGTCACCTTGATATCGACGTCTGTCTCCTCCCATGCCTTGGGCTTAATCTCCTGCCAGTCCATCTTTCCCTCAATGGCGGAGGCATCCTTGGCTGCCCAGCCCTCGAACTTGTAATCCGCTGTGCTGCCCATGGCTAAACTCTGTGGCTAGCTGCGTGTTTTCAAGAGTAGAGTACTGCCGAGTAGATTTTACTGAAGTTAAGGGAGAGACAGACGAGACTAACGCGTGTCTATATAAGGATCTGATGCCAGACAAAAGGTCTCTCACACACAAAATATATATTAACCGGATTTTCCGATAATTATCTCAACGCAAGACATATTTACTATATCATATAATATATAGACATTAACGCCTACACTTCTCCGATGCTTATCAATCACGACCCCTAAGGGCCCGCATTGCGTGCCATTTTTTTCTTCTTTTTCTCTCTCACTGTCTTGCCTCGAAGGAGATAAAATTTCAATTTTTTGCAACAAAATTTCCGCAATGACGATGGCGACGCCGTCCTCCCCTTCATTGGTTCCTCAAAAACCTTTCAGAACGGGGTCCACGCGGGAAGCTCCAGCACGGCGGGTCCTCTCCCGTTCGTCGTCGGGAAGGGATCGATTGCCTTGCATCCACTGACTCGAAACATGGGAGACCATGATCGTGGACCCCCCTTTCAGAGAGAGAGAGAGAGAGAGAGAGAGAGAGAGAGAGAAAGCGAGAGGTGGGCTCCAGAGAGGGAGGGAGGGACGAACTCGCTCGGCAATGCCAGGGACCCTGAGCATGATTCCCGCCTGGGTTGTGGGAAGGACGAAACGGTTCCGCTGTGACGTCGCATCGATTTCTGATAATGACTACAACCTTGGCTGATGAGTGATGACGCAGTGTTCATTCTGCGCTGGGTACTGGTCGCTCTTCGGCATTCGGGCACTCGTGAAGACGGCCGAGGTGCACCTCAAGTATAGATTGCGTGATATAGGCAGGATATGTAAGTTGTGGAGAATATTGGTGAGAGTCTTTGAAGACGGTTCTACCACCTCTAGCAACGTGGACTCGTGCCGAACTTTCAGTCATCCGGGGCTTCCCAAGTTATTTAGTTAGTTTATACCTGTGGCGACTATGACAATGTTTCAAATAAGCTTATTCTTTCACCCATCCCTTAGCCTGAGAAAGATGCTGTAATTAAGGGTTATCTGTCTAGCATAGAGCAGACGCAGCAGTGCGGCGAAGAGGCTTGAGGGTACCTAAGTAGCTTGACCTTTCGGATTCCGTTCTACTAACTTGTATTCATCTATCTCCTATGTCGCTCATGTTATGACCTGGGTCTACTACATACTAGTAGCAGAATTGGCTATGTGTTGGCCAAGACCTGACGTTAATATGCCCCATGTTGTCTTCTCGGTGGTAGCCTTCGTGCCTCGGAGGACCCCCACCAGCACTTTAGGGCTCACATATCAAAATCATAAGATGATTGCACTAATATATATTGATTAAGCATTCATCCACCGCCCCTTTACGCTGCCTGAACGTCAGCGGCGTCGTTGTGTCCACAAATCCCACTCACGTTATCCTCCCGAGACGCCGCTCAGGAGCCTCATCCTGCCAAAATGGGATGATTTGGTTGGCTTTGCACAATAGCTACAGATCAACTCCTACCAACACACATCCCACTTCCACGAGTGGTATGTCTATTTTCGCTAAAAGTGTGTATGAACTGTCACAAATCAGAAAACGCCCACACTAAGGAAGTGTGTGTTCTAAGGCCGCTGTGCGCTACCCTGCACATCGAAAACACTCACCTCAATGGCATGACCTTATTCTCGGATTAATATTAGTGAGTGAAACACAAAGCGCACCAGCCTGCATCTCACGGATGTCGGCATTCTAGTTCCAGAGCGCCGGGAAGCTTCTCTGCCATGTAAAGACGGGCAAGGCATGTTTCTGTCATAATATCTAGTCGCATTCTCTTTTAACATAACAGAGCTCGTCGCCCCATCCGCGCAATACAACTTTCGTGTGCTTCTATGTCTCAGATCTATAATCTCTTTTATATATAAATGTGTGTGTGTGAATGCATAGTGCTGCCATCCCTATGAGCACTCATGACTATAAACTTAGGCGTAGTAACGTCGTTACTACGATCAGTCTCATTCTGCAGACCGTGAAATTCGAAAAGGGTTGCTGGGAGGTGCTCATGATGTAGCACGGCGAACATGGTCTACGCTCAGGTGGAACGCCCAGATGAAGAATTATGTGAGCCATCTTCTTATTGATCCTGAACAAGCGTTCCGATCTGTGCAGCCCGGGCAGCTAAGGGGATATTCCATCAAACTGGACTTGATTATATCTAGCAACAAAGCATGGCCGATGAATTTACTGAACTGAGTGATAGGTTGGACCAAGTTTTCAAGATGGTCAAGATAATCCAGTCCAGGGGCTTGCCACCTCTCTGTCCACACAACAGAGTAGATATCACATCACAAGGTTCTTCTTCCGGAGAGGCGTATTTCAAGAGTCTTGTTGAAAGGTGGAGTATACTTCCCTCATTTATAATAATATCCATTTTTAAGATTCTTGCTGATATCATTAAGCTTTTTGAAGCATACAGGAAGAACATCTCTGCGACTAGCTGTCCATCGTTTATAGTCTTAGCGGCAGCAACGGGATCAATGGATGGGCTACTAGAGACATTACACATCCAAAATTATAGCTCCGAACCCAGGGAAGAAGCAGAAAACAGACCCTTCGATGACAATACGGTGCATTGTGAGTTCACGTCTTGCCACCTTCAAGACCCAGGGTCGACTCCGTTGGATCGCGACGGTCTTCAAGATCTACTGCAGGCCAATACAGCTGTTGAGAATGCTTTAGGCGAGTTAGTCATTCAAGGATATCGATACCGATGTCGCAGAAGGCGGCGAATTTATCCCAGAAGGACGCACAGAGCAGGAAAGAGACGACATGGTTATTGAAGATGTAGATGCCTCGGAAACCGAAACCTTTATCTAGCAAAATGATGCGGACAACGATGACACAGCTTCTCATGCACGACACGAGGAGTTCAAGCGGAGCCGAGGAAGGATGAGGTCGTGATTATGATGGGATATTCTCTGGTGAGCCCCAAACCCACGAACCGCATACATACCTCTAACTTCCTTATATTCCTATAGCCGCTGTCGCTGCCTGGCATTGTGCCTATTCCCGCTGCGCAGATCATTACAATGGCAGTCGAAGTACCGTCATGGATTGATGGTTTCGGTATCCACGAAGGCTGGAAGTTGACCTTGGGAGGGGTAGTAGTCATGGGGAATCGATGGGACAAGACCGGTGGTTTCTGTAGGACTCTATACAGTTTCGAATCGTCTCTATGACAGTGGCCCTAAAATCTTCCTGGTCCTCTAATAACTGGTCTTGGGGCCCAGGATCTCGGCCAACCAGCCGTGTCCTGAGAATCCAAGTTGTGACATAGCGTGACTTTTGTAAGTAACTCGACAGATTTCCCTCCATCCTTTGAGAGACAGTCAACTTATTGAGCTGTCTGTGTCGTGGCCCATTTGAGACGCAGGACGCTCACCACAAAATGAGACGTTGCGAGTCTCCAAGGGAGGCCCACGGTTCCTCGAAACCCCCTCGAGGTACGGCGGCAGAAGCTGGGGCGGGCATTCCAAACCGGCAGAAGCAGTGGCGTGATCGTTCCAAACAACCCAGACCGGGTAAAAAGTGTCACCTGCTCGGGTCTGCGAAGCAAGCAAGGGGCCCGATGTGCCGGATAGGAACAAAACCCGCTGTTACACTGGTTTAATTGTATTAGTACTTTATGCCTGTGAATCTTAGCAGACAGATGTAAAATTGCACTTGATACTATCATGCCAATACTCATATCATGCATACATCTCGCTGGTGTATCAATATGCCCATTATCCTCACAAGACGTCCCAAAACAACCCCCCCCCCCCACCACCCTCAAATAATGCAAACACGTCCACCGGCATCGTCCCTTCGTCCGTAGTATACCCAACACCTCCGACTCCCCTCCCCAGATGACAAGCGAGGCCCCCATAGGCAAGGGCATGAGTCTCGCCTCGAAGGGCGCGGACCACAAGGATCTAGGAGGATGAGCAAGGGGTGCCGAGATCAGGCGATGAAGGAAGAGACAAGTGTGTATAATAATGAGCATATCATATGGGTAGAGGGAGCAATTATATTCCTTGTATTATTATTGACTATATTTTTTCTCTCGTTGGCCCTCACGAGTAGTCGACACTTTTGTTGAACACACCGGCCATCCTCGTATCATCAACAACTCGAGCCGCTGACGTGGCATCCGTGCGTGGCCATCGAAGCGTGTCTGTCTCCTCAGACTGCCTTCGCCTGGTGGAGGAGATCTGCTGCTGGACTCCCCCTTCCCAGCGGAGGAAGGAAAGAGGTTCTTACCGCCAGCACTATTTTTAGCAAATATGTACACATTATGCCAGACAAAATGTTCATCCAAGAGATATGCAAGCAGACAGACACGCCGACACACAGTCACCCCGCTGTACGTAAAACCAAGTCCTCGTAACGCCAGCCACCACTCTCCACAGGACGCGGGGCCACTACACACCTACCATCTAATGGTTTATCTCCTCAGCTCCGACAACTATACCATCCCAAAGTGCAGATATGACAGCAGCATTCATGCCCAGCGCTTACCCGGCCCCATCTACCAGAGGAGCCTGCCTAGGTAAGCTCCATTGCTTTACTCACGAGTCCATCGTGACGCGATCACCTGCCCACTCTGCCCGCCTCGGCAGATGGAGGAGTCACACAATCAGTTCTTTGCCCCCCTCTCTTCCCTCCCGCTCCCCATCTCCCTCCCCCAGCCCAGCCTGTGCACGACCTCTGGGAGGCCGTCGAGATTCGCTCTAGACCAGGCGGTGCCAGGCAGATCTGTCCTCTGAAGGATTCTCGCGATAATTCATCCGCTGTTCAAAGCAGAAATGAAAAGGAAGAGACAGAACAACCACAAAAAAAAAAAAAAAAAGTGATAGGTCTTTTTTTTTTGTCAGCAGCGCCTGCCTCGACCCGCGCCGGGTTCCTCGTCCTCCCCGTCCTCGCTGCTATGGACCTACCTGAGAGCGCGCGCTGGCCGCCCTGTCGCGGTCGGGACTCGAGCAGGCTCTCGGCTGATGCTTACGAACGCCGAGCATTGGTGGCTGGGGCCAAATTATGTGGACAGGACATGTAACATTCACGATAAAAAAAAATGTGATGGGATCGTGATCTTGCACAAAGAGGGGGGGGGGGGAGGCTCCACGGGACTTGGGACGACTCAGCCTTTCTGCCCTGGGTCAGGCATCGCTGGAACAAGACCAGCCAGACAAGAAGACAAGAGGAGGAAAATTGATCCGGCCGTGCCAGATCGAACAGCGGGATTCCACCCGTTTCGACCATTTCGCGGTTGACTTCCGACGACACAAGAGCACTCGGTCCCACGGACCACTGTGATGTCCCAGGCTCCAGCAAGCAATCCTTCGGCCATTCCGGCGACACGATCCTGAGCTGTACACGTGAACCACCCAGATGACGCGACAAGGCGGGCGTCCTCACCGGTGAGTGAGCCGGGTTGGGCATCGAGGGCTCCGTCCAGCCAAAAAAAAAAAACCCCCCCACCAGAAAAGACAACAGCAAGAAAGCAGAGGAGAGAGTCAGGAGGTGAGATTGATATCTACTGCATCAGCTGGGAGAGAGCATGGCCCTCTCACCACGGGATGACCCGAGGCTCGTTCTCCCAACAGCCTGGCAGCTGCTTTTGACAGTGCCGACACCCGAGCCAGCCTCGCGTCGGGACACTGGTCCGGCTCGAATTGGCAGCTGTAGTATGCAGGCGCAGCAAAGTCAGTAGGAGCAAGTGTGGAGACGATGTTTCATTTGTCCACGGCCAAGCTGAGAGCGCTGCAATCGCGGCTGTCGCAACAAATGAGACTGGGCCCCAGGTACTCGGGAGCAGCACCGTCACACAGCCAGCCATACATACAACACAGATGATTTTGGGGAGTCGCGGACGCTGCGGCTCTGGAAATTACCTCCGGATAAGACGCTGGGAATCAGGCACCGACAGCCATCCTCGCTATCGTCGGGCCGTCTTGCTGGGTCATAATAATCTTAACGTCGCTGCGACTAGTGGGTCAACACCTCTCACGTGGTTGTGGACCAGGAGAGAGTCGAGCGAGGAGAAAGAGGCACCGCACGACCACATGGGAGGGGGCAGGAGGAGCATGTGAACCAAGCCGCCTTGTTGTTGTTTGTTGTACAGACGGACAAGCCCGAGAATTCTGTTGTTAGGGAGCTCCACCCGTCGGCACGGTCTGGCATGCGACGTGGACAGGAGAGGCCGCCAGCTAGGCACGTATGGACACCGCATTACGCATCTGGGGGGGCGGGCCAGCGCAACACACTTGAAAACAGCCACGGCTGCGAGGCATTGGAGCCTCGGGGCCTCTGAGCCTGTGAGCCAGTGTGGTCCAGTTCCTCTTACGAACCCCGAAAGTCCACCGGACGCGCGTGTGGGATTCGGATTGTGCCCGGTGACCACCCCTAGTGAAACGACAGAGAAGGAAAAGAAGACAAAAAAGAAAGGAAAAAAAAAATCAGAAAAGAGAGAAGGAAGGATTAGGGCCAATTGGTGGAGGCATGAAGCCTAAGCCGAGCTATTGTTGCAACCGCCAGGCCCGCTTCATGTACAGTGCCAGGTGATCACATTCAGAAACCTTGCTTGGAGCCGAGGGATTGGCTGCTCGATCGACACAGTGCCAATCTCCGCTGAATGTTCCTCAAATGACGATCCCAACAGAGAGCCCCTCATTGTTTGGATCGCCGGGTGTTCAGGAACGGGGCCAAAATGCGGTCTGTGTGAACTCCTCTTCTCCTGTGCGAGAGGTCAAAAGAAGCACACAAGGTGCATGTGCATAAGAAGAGAAGAAAAAGAAAGAACCCCCCCCACACACACACAGAAAAACAGCGCAATTGCGGCACAGCAAGACATGAGACATGCGGGTAGAATTGTAGTTGCCGGCTTGTTGGGATATCTGCTGGGGACCGGAACAAATCTCCGGGCAGTGTGAATGTAGACTAAAGTGGACTTGAAAGACAGCAGGACAAGCAGCCTTGCGACCATGCTCGAACTAAGACTGGCACGCGGGCGATATGAGGCGGAAGTTTGTGTGACACACAAACCGGTCCTTCTTTTCTCTCTAGGCACGACACGAAAAAGATTCTGGACGGCGGTGTGGATGAGGCGCGGACTAAAATTCCCGCTTGAAATGACGCGAGGGCGGGCAAAGTCCGGCTACTTACGAACGCGACACAGCCTGGTGTTCCCTGCAGCCTGATGATGTCGGCCGAGGCGACGATCTTGCCCTCGCGGAGGCAATTTGATGTGCAGGCTAGAGAGAGAGAGAAGGGGGGGAGAGCAGAGTGTCAGGTGCGTGAGAGTATAAAAGAAGTTTCGGCGGTTGGCTGAATAACCGCGCAATGACGGCTCCGGACCTTGAGTGTCAGGAGGAAAAGGAGACGACTGTCAAATGAGAATTTGTTGTCGTCACGGCTGAGCGTAGATGATGACTGCTCACGCCGGTGATGCTGCCTCTAGCTAACCTCTCAGCATCTAATAGTAGTACCTTTAGGCGAACCACAGCAAGGAATAGGCCAGCAGGGAGGACGGGATGTAGCGAGAAGGAAGCAAAACGTCGCCGATCATGACATAGGGCGACCGGGTGGGAAGGCCAGGAAGGCCTCCTCGAGGCGTGTCAGGAGGACAGGCGGCCCAGTCTAGCGCTAAGGAGGTCTGACCTGACGGGCAGGGCCAAGGGACCTTGGGGACCAATACTGAGGAGCATTGGGGCGATAGGGAGGTTTTCAGCCTTCCCATCCCCCCTCCTTCCTCCCACGAGCAGCCGCCGCCGCCTCCTGCAGCCTGACACTCTCTTGCCCGGCTGGACGGGGCCTCCAGGGTCCCGGCATCGTGGTGACGATGATGACGACGAGGAGGAGATGCAACACTGAGCGATGGCGCATGCTCGTCGAGTTAAAAAGCAATGGTAGGACGGGGCGTGGTGGATTTGTGTTTCGGAAGGCCGGTCTGCGCCTCCATCACGGTATAGAGAGAGGATGATGTGCCGCAGCACTGTACTATGTACTATACCACATGGCGAGTGGCAGATGGGTGGTATACCGTAGTTGTCACTCTGGCAGTTCCCCGTTGCGGACCCCAACCGTGCTCGAACTTGACCTTGACCTAGCTGCGTGTTTCCTTGTCGCCCGCATTACGCGGGTGATGTCATGCTGTTAGGCTGGGTTTCGAAACGGCGGGAACAAGGCGGAGTCTAATTTTCACGGCCATAATCATGACTTGGCTGTTGTCAGGGTTGTCTCAGCGTCTCGCGTCGTCGGATGGCGGTACTGGTTTGGGGTTTCTGGTTCAACGTCTGGGTATGATTTCATCTGCAGGATAGGATCAGGATTCGTCTGAGATCAGCTGAAGGGAGAGGCAAAATAGAGAGAGGAAGAAGAAAAACATCAAAAGAAGATCGGCTCGAGGGGGTGAGCCTCATGGTGGTGGTCTTGCTGGCATCTCTCGACCGAGCAGAGACGGAGAAGATGGAGTTGACTTGATTGTGCTATGTAGACTAGGTCAATGTGGCTGGCAGGAGGGGAGGAGGGTTGTTTACATACATATCATCGTTAAGAGCAGCAGCAGCAGCAGCATGGCGTGCACCAGCCGAAGAAGCCTCCAAGAGCAGTGAGGGTAGATGATGATGCTGATGGGCGGGCGGGTGCAGGCCCTCGGCGACGATCTTTGCAGTACATGGTAAACACCGTGGTACAACTCTGTTGGGAGGAGGGCATCCCACCAACCGACGCTCGTCCCCAGACAGTGCATGGTGCACAATCCTGCCACTGGGCTGATGCCGTTCGGGGTCTGATGGGGGTCATGGCCATCCTGTTTCTGTCCAAGATGGGCAACTGGACATGGGCATCTCTCCCCAAGGTGCCAATGACGACCCGCGAAGGACCCTGCAGGAGGAGGCAAGCCAGGAGGGCCCTGTACTGTGTACATTCCGTACACAGTAGTGCCAGCCTGCCAGGGGGGGGGGGTTGGGTGGGACCGGAAGGAGGGGAAGAAGCCTGAAGATATGAGTACTCCTGTCTGCTGCGTGTCCAACTTTTCTTCTTGTTTGAACCAGTGTTGATGGTGCGATGTAAAGCTGGGTCGGTCGACGAAATTGAGTTGCCCAGTCAGGCAGCCAGTCTCGATGACCTGCCCCACCGGGTGAGAACGTTTCCTCGATGAAGGTTGAGATAATCGAAGGGATGTAATCTGATAGTAATGAATTTCAACTGGCGACTGACTGGCCTGGCTGATCGCCGAGGTGGATCAGGGAAGAAGAAAAAAAAAGTTGCAAGAGCTGGTCAGCGTTTGTTGACTGGTGATAGTACTTGTCTTGCTCAAGATTGGGATCGGCTAGGCCCGAAATTGACAAGGCGGGAGGACCGTCGTCCATCAATCACCACCTGCAGCGCAGTGCAATGGCAGGAGCGGGTGGGAGTTTAGCGATGAGTGATGTCAGTACAGTACAGTACAGTAAGTAGTGTCAGCAATAACTACCCAGTTGTCAGTACTGTTACAGTGCCTTGACACCGTATCACACAGTAGCATGCCACGCCTCCTGGGCAGGTACTTCCGGTGATTGCCCCTAGCTGCTTTGGGTTACTGCCCAGCTGTCAGAAAGAAAGAAGACAGAAAGAACAAGAAAAAAAAAGGAAAAAAAAAAAAACAGAAAAGGAAGGGGGCACATACTGTACAGCACTGGATTGTCATAGTAGGATGACCATACGGTGTTGCCGCTGTGGCCCCCCCTCTCAGCCTGCAGACGAATGGAGAGATTTCATAATGATGACTCTACAACACATAGCATGATGTGTGATTTGTGTATTTCTCTTTCGTCGCGTCTTCGTCATCATGGTCCTGATTGTGATGCTCCGGGGCCGAGGGCTCGTCAGATGCCAACGAGCTCACAACATGATTGCAGCACAGCGGTATGTACAGGTTTGTACATGATGACTCAACCTTTGCCACGGCCCCATTCGAAACTATACTGTGTACTCTCGCCAGGGTCCATTGTACAGTACCACACTGATGGCCAGGGTCACTGCCTCACCGGATATGTGCATGGTCTCCTGCATGGCCTGTCCTACGTACAACTTGTCGCAACTCGCGCCGCCCTCTTCCAAATTCTGCTGGTGATCGACAAACGGCACCCACTCCACCATGCCCCCCTCGTCTCCTCTTGACAACGGCAATAAGGCAGGCCAGGCAGAGAGACAGAGAGAGAGACGCGGCAGGGCGTCGGAATGATGATCAGGAGAAATCCTCCGCCCGCTCGTGGGAGTAAAATATGGAAACATTCTCCGTGAGACAGCCACGGCCTGGTTCGCTCTACCTAGTCCTCCCCACAGGCCATGGGGGATTTTTTCTTTCTGGTCTCATCGGTTACCACGCAGCATCGTCAACGTCGCCGGCGGCTACGAACACTAGCTGCCTCTCGTCTGGCCCTGGGCCTCGTAGCCTGAACGAAGCAGAAGAGACAAAAGAGAGGAAGAACAGAAAGAAAAAGTAGAAATAAAAAAATAAAAGCAAGATACCTCGCCTACCCTCGTCCTCATGCAGTGTCTCCAGAACCTTCGGCTGCGTTGCCAAGAAGGGGCCACCCCCTCAAATTCTGCTCGACGATCAGCGAGGATCACTGGCATGAATCGCCGCTCGTGATGCACCGGGGAACCCACGCCGCAGTCAATCGCATTTCTGGCGGTGACCCGGTGGCCAACGGTGGCCAACAAACAAAAAAGTGATCATCGCCGTGACCCTCACAACCTCACCAGACCTCCTGCTCCGGCAGCCGGCCGAGTCAGGCTCTGTGTCTCACTATGGATCCGTACTGTGACATCTACGGTATAACGCATCAGACAGGCATGCATGCATGCATGCATGCAGGCAGGCATGGGTCAAGAGGAGGACGAGTTGGTACATACCTCGCAGGGCAGATGCGAGAGAATCATCATGTACCGCGGCACACAAAAGAGTTGTGCCGTGTACTAGGTGTGCTACGTGTAGATCCCCAGATTCCAATACGAGCAAGAGGAGAGGGAAGGGAGGGCTGACAGGGTTGAACCCAACCATCCGTCCTAGCCAGCGCCTCGGGTGACGTATCTTGGCGGGAGGACCCTGAATCTTTTGACCTTCCCTCCCGCCTGGAAAGTTGGCAGGCGAACAAGGCAAAGAGAGAGCGCAGGACAAGGCAAGCGACCGCACCAGCGAGTGGCGCGCAAGCAGGAGCAGCAGCAGTAGCAGCAGCAGCAGCCACGCACCCGCTGTGGTGGAGGCGAGTCAGCCCCTTGCCCCCATGTCCAGGTGTCACCTGGCCCTGCTGGGCCGTTCCTGACAGTGGATGGTTGCTACAATTTTCAGTGGCCCTCCGGGGCTGCCCGCCAGCCACTTCGAAGCCCAGTCAGGCCCAGTGCCTGTTTGCCCCTGCCTCTCACTATGTACTGTGCTCGCCTGCAAGCGTAGTACTAACTACGTACGTACAGTACATACGTAGGCAAGGTAGGGTACCGGTGGCACACGCCAGGGGGGTTTAAACCCAGGGGTGCAGGGGTTTGGGGACAGGGGACCATACGACATGGGTAATGGTCACCGAAGCTCTTCCTGTTCTGTGCCCTCTCCCCTCTAACGCGCGCATCACAACCTCCCCTCCTCCTCTTGTCCTCCTCCTCGCCCAAAGAAAGACCTTTCCGCCCTCGCACCCACGCCCACCTGCAGTGCTACGGTATACAATTGGATCCTCTTTTTTTTTTCTCTCTTTTTTTTTTTCCTTCCCCTTCTTCCTTTCCAAGTCGTGAGGCCCAACACGCAACGATTCCCATCTCCCCTCAATTATCGTGGTAGCCCTGCCCGACTCTTTTTCTGGCTTCCCACCCCCTCCTCTCTCTTGGCACTAATTGAAACCTTCCTCCCTTTTTCTCTCCTTACTTCCCCCCTCATCTTCTCACGAACCTCCCCTCACCACACCACGATCACACGGGTGCTGTATTTGCGCGAGGATATCCATATCCAGTCTTAGTTATTGACGACTGCGCCGAGTCACAAGATCACGTTGCGAGAGCGGGTCTACACACCCAATACGGATTACAGTACGGTAAACCTACTGTGGCACCTTTCGGTGAGGACGAGGCGGGAAGAGCAAAGCCAAAAAAGAATACAAAGGGAAGAGACAGAGAGACGGCAGAGGGCGGCGCTCGCATGGAAGATCAGTCACCCAGCGATCCTGTCCCTTGCCTTGATTTTCAACTGGACTGGATCCACTCCACCTTCCTATATCTCGCCCAAATTCCGAGTCCACGACTCAGGCACACCACGCAGTCAGCTTCCGGGACCACTCAGCCGCCCACTGGCGTTCCCCATCTTTTAACGACCACGAACACCACTACCATCCCCAGGCTAACACTCCCTGGAGCCACCAACACGCCTTGACATCGACAAAACTTTCCCATCCTGCCACACCCGGTAGACCCCTCCAGACACGCAAGAAGCCCTGCGTACATCGCACGCTATGGACGAGGTCCCGCAGCCGCCGAATCGATTCGACGAATACCCTCGGCAGATGCCAGAAATGGCTCGTTCAGACTCATCCTCAGCCTCTTCCGTCGGTGGTGACTCCTCGATCCCGCAGATCGTCGCGCCCGTCCCCGTGCGACCGCGTCTCCCGAGCCGCAAGAGCAGCGGCACGATAATAGTGCCACGAGAGTCGGCAGAGGCCGTCGAACCCGCGGAGCTGAGGTTAGATCCTGGCGACGTCCGCGCCATGAGCCCTCGGCGGACGAGCGAGGATCTCGAGAACCTCGGCCGCGAGGCGAGAGACGAGCTACGGAGGTGAGTCTACACACGCCGGCAAGACCCAGAACGACACTAGACGCCAGACTGCACATGTTCACACTCCCGGGGACCACTGCTGACGGATGAAAACCATTATTACAGACATGCAAAGGCCCTACAGGAATCACTGGTCGCAATATTCAACCGTATCGAGGCCGTCAAGGAGGAGCACGACAAGCTTGACAGCAACAATAAGTTCCTGCAGAAATACATCGGTGACCTTATGAGCACCAGCAAGATCACGGCTACGTCGTCGAGCCGGGCTAGGAAATGATCCCAAACACATCGGGATCACGGTATCCTGCGGCGAGGGAAAAGCAGGGCAGAAGAGCAGAGAAAGACGGTGGATGCCTAACGAACGCCGCAAGGGAAATAACCCCCCCCCCTCTTCCCGAAGAAAAAAAAAGGGGTGGTGGTGGTGAGGGGATGACGGCTACGGCGATGCAGCGCAACACAGCGGAACAGCGGACGGCCCTACAAACATTTTCAGCTGACCACATCCGGCTACGTCATGACGTTTACAACAAATTCCACGACTGGCGGTAGTCGCTTACCACATCTCACTGCTTGGGATTGGCAAGGTTACACGACGCCGCGGTGCCACTACAGACCTGACGGCGCTTGGCCGTATGGCCCACGGGATTGGATGGGCTCGGTATGATCGGCATCGGCCGGTCAGCACACCGCTCTGGGGTGAGGATGATGAAAGAACAGGAAGGAGATGAAGACGAGACAAGGGCAGCTCGCAAGCAAATGAGAGGCTGCTGGCCTCAGGGATTCCGACGGAACCAATCCCACCAAATAACTCGTGGGCGCAAGACAAAGGTCCCTCCTTTCCTCCAACAACCAATCAACGAACATGACACCGCCGCCACTACATCTCATTCGCCACCGTCAACAGGGAGGACCAAGGAAAAACCCCACACTGAATACAAATTGTCGAGACGACACACTCTATTTCTATCAACGCTCATCATTCGGCGGCGCACCCAGGGGGAAAAATTGTGCGAGTTTTATACCACTTCAACAACACTAAACACCTTTTACGTCTCCTTCTTCATCACCGCCTCGCGGCCTACTCAAGACCGGACAGACAGCATATTCTACGGGTTTTGTTTTCAAGCATCTAGCAGAGGGGTTCAACCAGGCATTCACAAGGACAAGGGGCTGGGCAGCATCATGTCCTCGGCGTTGGTGTGTTTTGAAATTATAACTGTTTCCTTTGCTCTGTTTTTTTTCTTCTTTTATTATGTCGGCGTCTAATGATATATCATTGTACTGTACTCGGAACAGGTAGCGGAGGAGCGCGAGGGCAACGCCGGCACCACAGGGGGAGGCAGCAGGCCTCACGAGCATGAGACTCAAGAAACTTAGATACCAGTCAGAGATCAATCAAGATGGCCCCAATCCGGAGGCTCGGGTTTGTTTTTACTTCTACCTAGACTGCCTCCTGCTCTTTCCTCGCGAGGACGAAAGAAGATGGTGATCGTATTCTCGCCATCCCCACTCCATCGTCTCATGTACCGGGCAGAGATGGTGCGTCTCGCTGGGATCCCTTCCGGACTGTAGAGGAGAGAGGCTGAAGAACCCTCCACACCGATAGTTCTTGGGTTCCTAGAAGGGACAGGAGGGAATACATGGATCCCCGACCTACACTGATGCATTTACGCCTCTTACCTCCGAGATGCCATATCCGTTGGAAACCCCCAGCCCCCCCCCCCCCCAACCGTCGAATCGGACCCGCGATGCAGAGGGTGGAGTGTGTTTTGTTTGGCTATAAAGTCTGCTGCTGTGCCCCCTTTCGCCCATCTGCTTCGGTAGCGAGGACCGGAAGTGACCAGCTACTCCTATCTATGTACCTATCATTCTGCGTTTTATTGTTTTACTTTGGCCTTACCCCGCCTTACCCACGGTTGCAGACATTAGTTCCGCCCAGGGTCGCGGCCACTGATGTACCATAGTGGAAAAAGGATGGGCTGCTATGTAGCAGTAGTAGGCTTCTGCGTAGTGCTTACTGTTCATGATGTCTTTGTGTTCTTCTTCTTCGGCTGATGCACCGTGTATGGGAAAGACGAGAGGGCCCGCAATGGGCTGTGTGAGCGAACTCTGGGTGGGATCTCACACCAAGGAGGGCGGTGAGTGGTGATGGTGAGATAAGAGAGGCATGCCAGGCCGAGCTCGTCCTACGCCCTCGAGTCATGGACGAACGAAGGATGATGACATCGCGGCACGTCGAAATACATGAGCGCGGCTCACCTTCAGGGTAGCAGCACTACTACGTGGTAGGCAGCGCAACCACGTGCCGGCACGGCATGGCTGCTAGCTAACCTGACGGGCACGGCATGTCGAGGCGGGAAGAAAAAGAAAAAAGAGAGACACAAGAAAAGGGAGGGAAGAAAGGAACCGCCCCTCCCTCCCCTCCCCCGGCCCCCCGGCAAGGAAAAATCAGCTTTGTCGCGTCATAGAGTGAATCATTGTGCGGGGTGGTATCATTGCATGTTCCTGTAGTAGCGGATTAGCAAGAAAAGAAAAGAACGGAAAGGGGAAAAGAAATAATGGTTCAGGAGAGACAAAAGCACGTATGGGCGGCAGTTGGATCAAGGATGCTGCTGGCTGGGATCATGGTTTGATGATTATTTGCTTGTCAGATCAAGTTGACTGACTGATGGCTCGTGACGCTCTGCGCTGTCGCACGCGATGCTGTACAATCAGTACACAACAACTGTTGTGGAGCACATGTGTTGGGCCACTGTTGGATGATGACATTGCAGCAAACCCTATTGATATAAATACGCAGCGTGTCTTGATTTTCCAATAGTAAAAACGCTGTGCCTGCCTGCATGCATTTCTTATCAAACAATGTGGCCACGGCAATGTTGCGGCGGATCGACGACGATGGGTGAGATGAGAGACCCTGCCGCTGGGAGGTAATAAATGCGAGCAAGCTGAGATACTTGATCAGGGCTGCCCTGCGACTTGTTGGACCGGCGATTAAAGATGTTCAAATGGTGATGTCAGGCGGGGGAGGGGGTGGGCATAGCACCTGCCTGTCGAGGCTGCTTCATCGAGTAAGTACTAAAGTATATATATATATTTTCAAGGTGATGTGGCAGGTGCTCTCTCTAGCTCACATGCTAATGTAGATATCGAGCAGGAAGTAGCGACTCCTGATGTTCACGATCACGGAAGGAGGAGAGGAGGAGGAGGACTTAGTCATATAGCCACCCGTCCATTCTTCTTGGCGCAACGGATTAACGGATTTACCGCGCCAGTGCGCAACGGAGCCAACGAACCCCGGCCACCGAACACCCCCTCTCCCTTTCGTTGGCGACGATGCATCCCTCGCTACATGCTGCACTGTCTATGCAGCCGGCAGCCAGTGGTGTACGCCCGAGTCTTGCATTATCTCCTTGTCTTGGTCCGCTGGCCCTGCCACATCTCGTCCTACTGCCAGGTTGTTCGGATTTACGGCCGTCTCGCTCCGTGCTTCCTGGTTCTCGACCTCGACCCGGAGCAATCCGCCGAGACAAGCATTTTACATATACACAGGACCGACGTGGCAGCTGACCCGTTGTGGTCTTCCCGGCCGAGAGGACCGGCAAGATCGACAGGGGGGGTGGGACGGCACGGACTGGTGTTGAGGGTCGAGAACGAGGATGGAGAAGAACCCCAAGGCGTGCGAGCCCTGCCGGAGGCGGAAGATCCGGTGTGATGGTAAAACGCCGTGCAGCCGCTGCGACAAGAAGCCCTCGGAGTGTGTCTACCGTCTTCGCACCCGTGTCAGGGAAAAGTGGCGCCCGCCGTGCTGCTGCTGCGGCGGCGGCGGCGGCGGCGGCTACCACCGCGACTGCTGTCCCCAGTGCCGCAAAGTCAACAGGTTCTGATGGGCGGAGCGTCGACGAGCAGGACCCTCTCCTCCCGAACCCGACCATATCATCGTCATCCCCGGCATCAGTCCCGAGCAGGCGAGGGAGGAGGAGGAGGGCCTAGGCCGCACTCGGCGTACAGCACTGTGTACCAGAGCGTGGCCGCGGCTCATGAGAACGGCAGCGGGAGGGAGTCGACCGAGAACTCTCGCCTATTCTATGGGCCCTCGTCGCAGTTTGCCTTCCTCCAGCAGATCCACAGGGCTATTGTTACCTCGTCGTCATCGTCGTCGTCCGCCTCTTCAGGTCCGCAGGGCCAGCCGGACCGCGAGGTCCAGGAGGGAGGCGAGGGCCTGGACCTTTTTCTGCAGCGCAGCTTCTTCTTCGGTACCGCCTCGCGCGTCGACATGAGCTCCCTCTTCGGTTCCTCCTCCTCCTCCTCCCCCTCCTCCCCCTCCTCTCCGGCTGGCGTCCCCCTCGAGCAGGCCGAGGCGTTCCTGCGGGCGTACAAGGGCTGGACCGCCCGCATCCTTCCCTTCTATAGCGACGACGAGCTAGACGTGATGCTGCGCAACCTGTACAATAGCAACAGCAACAACAGCGGCAGCAGCCAAGCCCACATCGGTCGGCCCACGCAGGCAAAGGCGCTCATGCTGGCGATCCTGGCCGTTGGGGCGCTGGCCACGCCGCACACGGACGCGGCAGAGGTACTCCTGACCCGGGCCCGGCACGAGGCGGTGGTGTTCGAGGATACGGTTAGCCTGCAGATGGTTCAGTTCTCTATGCTGGTGGCGCAGTACCAGGTGGACATTGGCAGGCCCAACCAGGTGTATCTCGCCCTGGGCACCGCGTGCAGGAAGGCCTTCGCCCTGGGCCTGCACCGCGAGTCCGTCAACTACCTGTGCCGGCGGGCCGAGGACGTGCACAAGTTCCGCACGACCCTGTGGTGCCTGTACACCCTCGAGAACTGGTACTCGATGAGCGTGGGCAGAGAGAGCTCGCTGCGCATGGACGACATCTCGTCGCCTTTTCCCGAGGGACAGCCCCTCCTCGTCAGCCTCTGCCGCCTTGCCCACATCGCCGAGCACGTGGGCCGCGTCATCTACGCCCAGCGCTACGACTCCCTGCGCGGCCTCTACGCCGCCGCCGAGGCTGTCCACGCCCAGCTCCGCGACTTTGCCCGTGAGAACGGCATCGCCGCTGGGGAGGGGGCCGGCGGCGGCAGCGGCAGCGGCAGCAGCACGGCTGTCCCGCAGGAGCCGCCCTCTCTGATGCTCCACAGCCTCTTCTACCACACCATCCTGCTCACGTATAGACCGTTTCTCGTAGCCGACCACGCCCTAAGCGCTGCTGGCCCCGAAGGCGGGATGAACAATAGCAGCAGCAGCAACAGCAACAGCATCATCGGCGGCGGCGGCGGTAGTGCGATGTGGCTTCGCCAGGCGTGCAGGACGGCCATCGGCTCGGCACAGGACTGCATCCTGTACGCACACTCGCAGATCAGGAAGCACGAGGCCTGTAGGGCGTGCCGGTACAACGGCTTCTTCTTCGAGTCGAGCTGCGCCGTCCTGCTCTTCGACATCCTGCGCCACCCGTCCAAGTACCCCTACAACGCAGAGTATATCCACATGGCCCTGCAGTCCCTCGACTCCATGGTCCACGACGAGCCCATCACCAATGCCCGCGGGTCCATCCGCCAGATCCTGCGCGTCGTCGAGGACACCATCGCTAGGAAGACTGCCGGCGGGGCCACAGGCGTTGTGCTGGGCCTTGCGGACCCCCTCACCCGCCAGCAGACAATGACAAAGACCGCAGACCCGTCACTGCCGTCGCCGGTGTCATACCTGGGTCAGGATAACAACCACCACCAGAACCACCAGCTCCAGCACCAGCACCAGCACCAGCAGCCGGTGGCCGCATTCGCATCCACATCCTCATTATCCCATGCACAGTTCCCCTCTCTGAATGGGCCGAGCCAGCAGCTCATCTACTTCTCCGACCTTGGTGGCAGCGGTGGTGATCCTGCTGCTGCTAGTGGTGCTGCTGGGAATGGAGGCAACCCCTGCCAAGGCCTCCCCTCAGCAGAAGCCGAGGCAGGCGGCGAGTGGCTGGACCCTCTTTCACACTTCCACTACGACGTCCTCGCGACAGACCTGTACTCCTTCTTCCCGTTGAACATGACGCCGCCGGATGTGGGAGACGGGGCACCTACGGGATGAGTTTATCTGCTGGATAAAAAACAACGTGGTATCTTAATTACTGTGGCAAGCTGTGGCGGAAAACTCTGGAGGCAGGTCACCCAATGAAGAGATAAAAAGATCGTATCGTATAGTCTGTCTAGACAAGTGCTATCTGGCTTTGCAGATTTGACCACCATGTGCGCCTCCTTTTAAATAGTGAGTGACAACAACCCCAATCGTGATTCCTTTTCTGTATACTCTCTTCGACAGACACATCCACATGAACACACACACACACACGAAAATCTCACAGCATCGCAGTCATAGCCAGGAGTGCGGAAGCAAGTGCCCAGCCCGTGGCATAAACCCGTCCAGCCGCATTGTCCTTGTCGTCCGACTTGGCATCCTTCTCATTATCACCCGACGAAGACGACTTCTCGTTGTCGGCACTCGTGCAGTTCGTGATACCACCATACAGCATGAGCCGGCCCTCGGTGTAGTTGAGGTACTCCACGCCCCACCCCTGCCACATCTGAAAGTCGCTGACGTTGCGGCCCTCATAGGTCATGTTCAGGCCCGGGGTCCCGTCGCTGTGGTTGTAGACGCCAAACTCCCACTTGCCCACGGCGCTGTCGAGGGTGACGCTGTGGCCCTCCTCGACGTTGGTGTGGGACGCGACCTGCTTGCACTTGCTGTCGGTGATGGAGACGTTGAACTTGGCCGGGTCGTCGCTCTTGGTCTTGTTGTCCGACTGGGCCGCGATGACAACGCCGCACCAGGAGCTGGAGGAGGACGAGGTGCAGCCCGGGTAGGCGGTGGCCGTGGCGGTCGTGGTGGCGGTGGTTGACGTGGAGGACGAGGTGGTGGTGGTGGTGGTGCTTGCCGTGGCAGACGACCAGGCGTCCTCGACGCGGGTCTTGGCCTCGTCGAAGTCGCTGTGGATGTCGTCGAAGATGCCCGGGGTGGCGGTGACGCCTGCGGCGAGGAGGGCCGTGAGGAGGCTGGCGGTGGTGGTGGCCTTCATTTTTTTTTTTGGGGGGGGTCTAGAAAAAGATGGGGCAGGTTTTTATCTGGTGATGGTTTATCTTCAAGGAGAGGGAGGAGCAAAGACGCACAGCGTCGAGGGTGCAAAATTATAGGAAGATAATACAAAGATAGAAGAGAAGAACGTGCTACATCCAGCCTGGGAGAGCGATATCAGAGAGAGACACAGAGAGAGCGTGAGGAGAGGACGAACTGGTGGATGCCAAGACCTGATGAGCAGGAAGAAGGGAGGAGCCTTGCGATATAAATCATGAGAGAATCTAGATGAGAACATCTTGCGCACTGCCTGGATCCGCCCGCTCGTCCGCCCATTTCCACGGCCTATAGACTGACTAGCCTCCTCGCGCCGTTGTACAACGAGAAAGAAACGCAGGCGAGACACAAGCGTGCTGACCTTGATGACGATGCTGACGGCCGAACGAGGGCAGCCGCCCGGGACGGGACGGCGGCACAACAGCAGCATGCATGACTGGGCGTCGAGGGGGGGAGGAGAAAGAGAGGAGTGACGGAGGGGTGGAATTCAAGCTTCTTCTTTCTCCCCGGGGCCGATGGGCTTGGTCTTGGCCCGGGCCGCGCCTGTCAGACCGGACGGGCGGCGTTTCGGGTCTGCCCGGGGGTTGGAATGAAAAGTGCCGGTGTTGCTGACGACACTTGTGGACGACAGAGAGGGGGCCTTTGCAGTGGAAATGTTTTGGCGGTGCGATGGCTGTGTTGTGCTTACGTGTGCCTCCTGGTCGTCTCCCTCTCTCTCTCTCCCTTTCTTTATTATTATCTCCCCTTTGCTTGTCCCCGCCACGTTCGTCACACACTGGCTGCTCTCTGTCTGGTGGTCATTAATTAGGCTCTGGCCTGCGATGCTTCATTATCTGCCTAAATAGTGCATGCAGATCCCGTCCCGTCCCGTCAGCAGACGAAGTGGATGCGGTGGACGATCATTGAGCCTGTTGGTTCGGGGCTCGTCGTGGCGGTACTGGTCAGAATCACGGTCCAGGCTCTACGGGTTTGATGCTGTGTGGCTCATGTTGCGTGCATAGATTCGAGAGGCGTGAACAGCAAGTCTATCCCGTGCACGCACCCTCACACTTGGACTGGACTTACAACGGGAGCAAGAAGTCTGCGACCCGGTCCCAGGTGGACTGAAGCGATGAACCACTCCGATAATTCACAGCCATGCAGCCCAGGCTACATAGTACTCATCTGTCCTCGTTCCCAGGGCCCAGGATGAACACTGTACTCCCCTGTCTCCTGCCTGTCACCCGATTCATGAGAGTAAACCCGCTTGTAAAGGAGTGGCTTGCCGACAGGAAAGGAAGGGGGACCAATACGGTACAGTTCATCTCTGGGCCGGGTAGGATACCTATAGGGGATAAGCATGGAGTCGGGCGGGGACGTGTATTTCAAACGTGTCCCAGCTCCTGCCCAAGAGGTCGCAGGCCACTTGGTCAGTTCGTCTCGAGGATGGTGTAGCCCTTTTCGTCGCGACGGCTTGCTTACTGTGCCATCCCTGCGCCCGGCCAAGGCGAGAGAGGGCATCATACTGTTACCACAAGAGAGAGTCCTGATATCTCGCCCCAGAGCCAGGCCAGGCTCTTGTCTCGGGGCTTGAATCGTCCTCTTTTTCTTCTTCTTTTTTTTCCCTCCTCGCAGACGAAAAGTCGCCTGAACAGAACGAACAGTGCAGCTGCCAGCAAAAAGTAATACGCTGCCTCCAGGGTCCAAACTCCTGAACGATGCCCTGGCGTCACGGATGTCGGTGTCGCTACCAGTCTCAGCACAGGGCTCGAGCTCCAGGGAGACGCAGACAGGGGCTCATCACGTGGATGACGTGCAGCAGCAAGGCCTTGGTCGAATCACCTCACTGAAGATCCCAACCTTCCATCAAATCCGGGGGAAGGGGAGGCGAAAGGGGGGTGGGCATGTTCTTTTGGCAAACTTAATTTCGTCAAAGCGGCTGATAGAGTTCCGGGCCGCATGTCTCCCCTCCCCACCCCCTTCTTCAACACCGATTGCCGCACGAACCAACAACCAATACTTTTGAGTTTGCAGCGTCTATTCTCAGGAAAAGATCCGGTGCGTACGTAAGACGAAAAATAGAGACAGAGAGAGAGAGCGAGAAAGAGAGACCCCTCTTTCGTCGTGGGAATGAGGAGGAACCTTTCCTCTTGACCGCATGGATGGCTTTGGAAGGCTGGGATGTGCCGTGCCAGCTGGCTGACGCGCAAGTAAGGGAAACATTGGGGGCCCGGTCCACCAGAGACAAAGAGAGGGAGGATGTTCTCCGGATAGACGTCATGAGTTGAATAATGTTGATAGGGGAACGGAGAATGGCAGTGCAATCCTCTCATCGTCGCACACGCACGCAGAGTCCGCTGGCAGCCTGTTTTTTTATCTGGGCTGAGATCAGTTCAGACCGCTGCTCATCAGATCGCCAGCGAGCACGGCACGGCACAGCCAATGATGGACGAACAGCCGGTCGCACCCCCAAAATAAAACCTGTTGTGCCTACAGCCAGGCAGCCAGGGCAGTGAGAAGAGAGTGCCTATACATGAGATCAAGACCGGGGGGGGGAAGGGGGCGGCGCCTCTGAGACATTCCATTCCAGCTGGCGAGACCGCTCTGTGTGGGTCTGGGACGGGAATACCGGTTTATCGATCTTCGTGCAGATCCCAGAAAGGATGTGTCAGTGATTGTCGGTCGAGCTGCTGGAAGGCTGGCAGGACACGAGCCCTTCTCCATTTATTATTACCTCATCCTACTCGACCACACCCACCCTCACAAAGGAGATCAGAGGAGAAAAGACAAGAAAAAGAAGAGAAGAAGAAGGTAAGGAGAACGAGATAGGATGGATATCCGTGAGGATCAAGAGAGAAAAAACAAAAGAATCAAAAGAAAAATGAAGACTCTTGTGCGGCACGATGCTCCCGAAGAGAGATCTGCAGCCATCTGCAATACCATCCGGGTCGTGCCTTGGGGCTAAAATCGGAAAGAAAAAAGAGGGAGGGAGAAAAAGAGGAAGGCGAAAAAAAAAAAAAAAAAAAAAAAGGACGACGAGGCGCCTCTCATCCCGATGTGGGCCTCATGATCATCCATCCACCCACCCATCCATCCAGCCATTCTTACTGTACGGTACAGCTATCCATACGATGTACCATACATAGTACATACTTTGTAATATGATATCGATAGTTGTGGCTGTGCTGCGGTGCTCTTCGTGTTTGCAAGTTTGATGGTTTTCCTTTTCTTCTTCTCCCTCTCACTCTCTCTCTCTTCTCTTCTTTTCTGGTGTATACGTACCTGGATCTGCAGTGTGAGAGAGTGATCGTTTTTCAAAATCCTGATTTGACCTTGTACCAGTGTCAGTCACATCACCACCAATGATAGCTCTGTTGGTAGGTGTAGGCGTCAGGGTGTGGCCGGCTTATTTTAGCACCTGCATGCAGCTCTTGGTCAAAACCTGGAACCTGCAACAAGCAGGCCATACTATGCCAGCAGCCAATGGAAATTGAGATTTGGATAAATGAGGATCGGATTGGACTGGGCCATGGTGTGGTGAGGAGGCGAGGTGAGGTGAGACGAGACGAGACGCCTCGAAACGTGCAAGGCCTGGGATGGTGGAGGAGGAGGAGGATCATGATCTGGGTGGAAGGATTGGGGGAAGGGCTGACATGGGTGGCTGGCTCTTTGGGAGGGGGGCCAAGGAGGGGGTCCAGGCTGCCAGGCACGCAAAGCACAAAAGGCAGGGGTGTCCCATCACTAAAGAACAGGGGCGAGGGGGGGAGGGGGCGGCCTGGGAAGCCCTGGAAGGTTAGCGGGCACCGACAGTCTGGACGTTCTGTGGGTGTTCCTGCTGGGGACGCAGCGCCAAGCCCTGCAGCAGAGCCCCCATGGCCCCTGTATGTACGTCTTCTACTGCACTGCTGCAGCAGGCCGACCGACCCATTGGCGCCCGGACTGCCTAACCAATAGGGGCCCCAGCTATCGATCGTGCTGCCAGGTGAGCCGGCCGGCCTTACAAATGGTAGGCGGTAAGGATGCTCTTGGTACGGGGAATCTCACCTTATGGATCCAGTAATCCGCATCTTGAAAAACAGAAAGGAAGAGAAGAGAGAGAAAAAACAAGAATGGGACTTGTATAATAATACACACAACATTACTATGGTAGGCTGAAATCCTGTGTTCCATCTGCCGCTGCGACAAAAAAAGAAACATGAAAGATTGGGTCGCCCGGTTTTTTTTTTTGGTTTTTTTTTTGGCTTTCTTCTCGTTTTCTACACATTCGTCTCATCTAATGAGAAATGAGAAAGAGAAAAGAGAAAAAGAGAGAAGAAAGGAGAGGAACGGAAGAAAAAGAAAAAGAAGAAAAAAACGTCGACAGCCAGAATCCCAAACAAGGTACTGACACAGACTGTGTTGCAAGTAACGACCGATCAATCACCAGCCAGCCCCACGCCAACCAATTTTTTTGAGAAAAAAAACCCAAAAACCACCAAATGGTGATGAGTTGCATACTGCAGACCATCGCAGTAGCTTGGTTCTGGTCGTGTCTCAAAACAGGGCTGGGGACTGCCACCACAGACTATACGCGTAAGACGACTCGGCAGTATTTTCCGTGGTGCGCCATTATACATACTATTACCATAGTACCTTTGACTACCCCGGAGCAAAACAAGCGCGGGAGATTAGCATACACACACAAAGGGCCAAACCCCTTCGTCCCTCGCGCTGGAGAATATGCGCCTTGACGACGTCAGTATGGGGCCGTTCCCACTTCTTTCTCTCTCTCTCTCCTTCTCTCCCTCCTTCTCCCACGCCTTGTGCTCTGTCCTCGTTCTTCTCTCTCCCTACCTCTCTGGCTAGTACTGATGGGCCCCCTTTCTCCATATTCCCTGGGATCGTTCTCTACTTACCAGATCGACCACGCATCGCGCTGATACTGTTATTCTGCGCTATGGATTAGGCCTCTTTTTTTTCTTTCTTTCTTTCCCTCTCCTTCCATGGTTCCTTTCTTGGATCCTTGATCCGCGGTGGGCCGGTGACGAGTCCCCACTTGACGCTGACGGAGCAGTCCAGAGCATTTTTACTATAATAATACATAAATGTACGGTAGGTACTGTTTAAGAGAGGAGAATTCTCCGTATCGTGGGGGAGAAAAATAGTCGTTGACGTTGCATTCCCTCGTCTCGCTTCAGCCTCCTCGGGCCCGTTCTCTAATTTCCATTATTTACAGGTGACACCACCGACCACACCCTCTCGGCCGACCCCTTCTCCCCCCCCTGGAACCAATTCAATCTCTAACCGACATTCGTTTTCCGGGCACAGTTTCTTACATTGTCTTCTTTGTTTGGCTGTCTAATCCCCTTGTGGTCTCCATCACCGGTTGTCGTTGTGAAATATTCACGCACATAGAAGGAGAGAGAGAGAGAAAAGAAGAAAAGGTGTGTATTGTTCAAGTGTGTATTCATCTTGATGCGTTCTTGGCCCTCGACCGTTACTCCTTCCTCCTTTCTCTGTCCCCCCCCCCGTAAAACCGGATCACCACACACCCACATCCCATCGGAGATCCCCTGTTGCCCACCCCCATATAAGCCCTGTCAGCTCACAGACGTCTGTGGTCATGGTAAATAAGGGTTGGGTAGCCCCAGATTCACATAACCTCAGAGAGAAGAACCTCTCCTCTTAACCTTACCCATCTTCCCCCTCCCTCCAATCAACTGTGGCCCCTCGAACCTAGATCTAGGATCTACACTTGGGAGGACGTGTGGTTCACTTTTACTTACACACGAGGCCAGACCGGACTCTTCTTGTTCACACACACACACACACAAGATGGGTGCCTCAAGCAGATCACGGGCTATGGGTCGTGCCGCGGCCATGACCGCCGCCTCTCAGCTCGTCTCGTCGGCACTTGCTGCCTCCAACACCATCTCGATAAGCCCAACCGAGACACCACCCTCGGATATAGCAGGTGTTGTCGACATCTCGTTTGCCGGCTTCGGGATAGAACCTTCGAACCTGTTTGCCTTTACAGGTCAGGGAGGACACGAACGATCTGTCCGTCAACCTGCTGGCTAATCTGGCCAACTACACCGGTACGTTTTTTTCTTCTTCTTTTTATTCTGAGTTCATCATATATATATATCTCATATATATTATATATGTGAAACTTTGTGTTGGTTCAAAATATAAAAGGATGAGAAAGGGGGAAAAGGAATAAGAAGAACTCACACTCACTTACCACCCACCCCCCAAAAAGGCAAACCTCCTCATATCCGGCTAGGCGGCAACACGGAGGACTACATGCTCTACGACTCTACCCAAGACAAGTATGCCCAGATCCATAATGCGGATGCCAGCGGCAATGGGTCGGTCAAGTGGGACAGCATGTTGATCGGCCCTCGCTTCTTCGAGGCGGCCAACCGGTTCCCCGAGGGCACGCCCGTCACCTGGGGCCTGAACCTGGCCTACAACGACGACGACTACATCGACAGGATCACCACCATGGCGCAGCAGGTGTTTGACAGGTGCACCAACCTGGACATTGTGGCCTTTGAGATCGGCAACGAGCCGGACCTGTACTATGCCAGCAGCCTGTTCCGCGGCTCGTCCTGGACGGGCGACGTGTACTCGTCGGAGTGGCTCGAGCGGGCGCAGGCCATCTACGAGCAGGTCATCGAGCCGGCGGGCCTGGGCATGAACTTCTTCGAACCCCAGGCCACCTCGCACACCAGCGGCACCACCTTCGAGATCGAACAGCTGGTGACGGACGGCATCACGGCCAAGACCAACGGCTCATCGTACGTGACCAACTGGAACCAGCACGACTACACGTACTTCTTCGGCGTGGCCACCTACGACCTGACCCTCGAGGCCGTCATGAGCTTCGACCTGGTCGAGAACCAGCTGGAGAACCAGGCCTCGGACCAGCTCACCCAGTCCGCCGACACCGCCTACGGCTATGCCCTCCGCGAGATGGGCTGGGTCGGGCCCGTCGGCGCCGTCGACGTGACCGACACCTTTGGCGGCGCCCTGTACACGCTCAACTTCCTCCTGTACGCCGCCTCGCTCAACATGACGGGCGTCAACTTCCACATGACCCAGAACAGCTACACGTCGGCCTGGCAGCCCGTCTACCTGAAGGGCGTGGCCCCCTACCCGCGCCCCCTCTACTACGGCCACGCCGCCTTTGACCAGATCATCGGCCCTACCTGCACCGCACAGGTCTACCAGTACGCCCTGTCCGACGTGCCCACCGGGTACGACTCGTACCTGCGCGCCTACGCCGTCTACCAGTCGTCCGCCCTGTCGTCCATCACTGTGGTCAACGGGAAGATGGCCAACGCCACCGACTCGGACAAGGCCAACCTGACCGTGTCCCTGACCATGCCCACCTCGCTGGCGGGCAAGACGGTCTACCTGGCCTACCTCACCAACGACGGCATCGACTCCAAGTACAACACCACCTGGAACGGCATCACCTACGAGTCCAGCGGCGACGGCACGCCCACCCAGGTCTCGGACGCACAGGAGACCGCCACCATCGCCAGCGACGGCACCCTGACCATCTCTGTGCGCGACTCCGCCGCCGTCGTGGCCCAGGTCGGTGCCCAGGTCGGCTCCCCTGACCGCCGACAAGGCCGCCTGCTCGTCCATGGCCTCGCTGCGGCCCGGCACCTACAGCCTTTCTGCGGCGTCCTCGTCCGCATCAAGTAAGCCCGAGAGCGATGGCACCACCTCCAGCACGGCGAGCACCAGTAGCGACGGTAGTGATAGTAGTTCTTCTGACGGTGCTGACTCGAGCAAATCGGCAGGCATGAGATCGGTGCCCTCTTCCGGGCGCCTGATGCTCTCCGTCTTGGTGTCCTGTGCCTCTGTGGCCGCGGGCGTCTTTCTTTTTAACCAAAAGTACAAGACTCAAGACTTTCCTTTTTTCTTTTTCTTTTCGTCAATATTCTCCTCTTCCAACGACCTAGTTCCTTACAATGGGACATCCAAACTCTCTCGATTATTCTATCTTTCTCCTTTTTTTTTTTCATCCCGTTTTTCTCTATATTGGTGGGTTTCCCTTGTGGCATAGCAAAAACAAAGGACTGGTTTAGTGGTGGGTGAGTGTACAAATTACTTGTGCACTTGGGCAGTACGGTCTGTTCCCTGGGCGTGTTACAGCATCCGCATATACATACATGGGTGGATGGTATCATTTAACAGCATGGCTTGGCGTTTACAGGGCGTTTTTTTTCTTCTTCTTCCCCCTTCCTCAAATCTGTTTGGTCTATTAATGTTTTATGACATCAGAGACAGTGGTGGTGGTGGTGTTTGTCTGGAAAGGGGTCCAGAAGACGTATGATGCAGGCTAGTTGGTGGGGATCACTTTTCCTAGGACCTGTTTGTTGTGATGGATATACCCACACTTGTGCATATCATTCTACATGGGCCATATATAGAAGAGGGAAGCAGAGAGAGAAAGAGAGCAAGGCATAGACAACAGAAAATTTGGAAGGCGGTGGGTGTCAAGAGAGGATGCACACATAGCTAATTGAATAATGCAAGAACGGTGTAGTTAATATTCAGTTGTTCTTGTGATGCCCGTCTCATGCGTGATAATCAGCAGAGGCGATTACTAAATGTGCATATGGGTTTGCAACTCTACTCTGTCACCTATTTTCATAGACAGGCTTGGTGCAATTGTAGTAGTGACTTGGAATAGGAATTCTCCGTCTTTCACCGTTTCAGGATGACGAAACAGACGTGAATGGAAATACCAAAACATCCGGGCTGGTCACACTTGTATGTTTCTGCCTAGTAATTATACTCTCTCTCTTACTCTCTTTCTCTCTCACAGAGGGGGTGCTGATGACGGTGCTTTCCAGCCAGATGTCGTTGTTAATTAATAGGAAATAGTGACTGACTGTAGCATTAGAACATGTGCACACGACCTGCTCGTCCTTCGCCTGTGAGTTCTGTCGCCCACGTTGCCAACTAACGCTCTATAAATATCACGAGATTCTCCAAGCCCTGTTCCTCCTGTTCACCTTTCCCGGAATGCACATACACGTCCCAACACACACACACACACACACACACACACACACACACACACACACAACACCATACACGAGTACATCCAGAGAAAACAGAGACGCAAAAACCCAAGATGACGAACACGGAGATGAACCCCCTCACGCCTGAGCTTGATACCAAGTCCTCCTCGGGCGAGGCCTCCACCAGATCGATCAGGATACCCCCGGGACGCTGCTCTACATGTCCTGTACGATCCACGGCTTGGTGCCCATAACCATCACAGGCCGTTGCTCCAAGTGTAGGCCGTAGTAAGCCAATTGACAAAACCCCCTCTTCTATTACTCTGGACCTATCTGACTCTTTCTGAGCGACGAGATGTACCGAACATAATTATTAATAGAAGTGTGTTCGCCTTGTCTGTTTCTTCTTTTCTTGCTTGGAGTTTGGTTGGGTGTTCACGCGAGGCAAAACGTATGGCGAGCTGGCCGGGAGGTATCGTGGGGGACCTGAGAACAGGATGGTCTCTATGTTGATAGGCACACTGGTGGATGGGAAATTGACTGCTTTTTGTGATCAGTCTTGAGAGATGCATTTATTATGATCTTTCTAGAGGCGTACGGCCTGTCCGCGTGACATGAAGATTTCATGAAAGTCAGTAATTTCCAGTGGAGGTAGATTTTAAGTTTCTAATAACCGAATGTCACTCATGATTCATATGCCAGATTGATTTGCGAGACGCAGGGGTAATATTTCACAATTCCTGAACTGCACACTCAAAAGCAAGGTAGACCGGCTCCGATATGCTTCCTGAGTTGTGGTCCGTACAAGGAAAATAAAAGTGTCATCAAAATAAATACAATCAAAAGTCCTAGAAGAATCTGTCTGACATGTTGTCATGTCCTGTTCAGTAAAAATGTCATGTCTTATTCTCTTATATCCGGTCAGCTTTCTTCGTCCTTGCTCCGCCCTCGTGTGCAGAGGCAGCGCAGCACTTTAATCCCAGTGGTAAGTGATGTTGAGGCCAACACTCGGCCCTTCCTCCTCACAGGTCGTGTTCAGCGCCAGGTTCTGGGGCGCATCCCACTCACCGCCCGTGCAGGTGCTGAACTGGTCGCCGTCCACACAGAGCAGGTAGCCATCCGTGCATGGGCTAGCCAGCGAGGTGGTGCCCGAGGGCAAGGCTGCGGAGGCTGTGGAGGATGCAGCCGCAGACGGGGTCTGGTAGGCAGGTATGCTGTATGGTGAAGAAGATGCAGCCACGCCAGATGGTCCCAGGGTTGCTGTGGAAGAGGCTGTGGCAGGAGCCTGTGTCGTGAGGCTGCTCGCAGCCGTCGTATAGTCCACAGCACTCGAAGAAGGAGATGAACCAGCGCCTCCTGAGGGGTTCGAGCCCACACTTCCTCCGTACGAAGGAAGAGCCGTGCCAACCGCCGTAGCAGTAGTAGCCGAAGGCTGGCCAGTGGCGACAGCACTGCTCGTCCCCGCGGCCGAAGCAGCGCCGTTGTTTCGCGGGTTTCCGTCGCAAGCCTGAGCGAACAGGTTGTCCTGGCCGTTGGGATAGCTGACGGAATTTCCAGGGTAAGGATAGGCGATGGCGACCTGCTCGTACAGCGCCTCAGAGGTCGTACAGCCGTTGCTGGCGCTGCCGATGTTGGCAAGAAACAGATCCGGGTAGGTCGTCTCGGCAGCCCTGGCCTTGGTCCTCTTTCGGGAGTTCTCCCTCCTCTGGGCCCTTCTCGACGAGCCGGTGGTGGTGCCGCTGCCATCGGTGACAGTGACAGGCGCACAGTTCATGTAGAACTCAGGAGACCCTGCAATGCGGTTCACCCAGGTCCAGGCCCAGGTGTACTCACCAGGCGCAAAGTCGTCCGGGATCGTGAAGGTATACGTATCCGGGTCCTGGCCCGGCTCGAGGTTCCCCGTGACGTTGGCCTTGGGACAGCCGCCCTCGATGGAGTGGATGACCTTCCAGGCCGAGTCGCTGGTGGGCGCGTGGCCCTCGGTCAGGGCAAACTGGCAGCTGCCGCCGCCGTGCACCGCCCAGCCCGCGAAGGAGACAGTCTGCTCCTCGCCGATGGCCATCTCGGTGGCCGTGCCGTTGATGACGAAGGCGTCGCCCTGTGGTACCTTGCATGGGTAGTCGGAGCCGTCTGGGTTGAGAGGGTTTGTGGGGCCGTATTCATCCCAGTTGTATGGGGTTGGGTTCACCAGCTGGACGTGGCGCTTGTGAATGGTGGTGTCGGCACTGGTGAGGGAAGAGGTGAGCAGCAACAGGGCTGCCAAGGCGGCCCTGCGTGGTGTCTTCATGGTGCTGCGGTCAATCATCTTGGCTGCGTTTCTTCCGTGTTGTGTATGTTTGGTGTAAGTCGTGTGTGTGTGTGTGTGTGTGTGTGTGTGTGTGTAAGTAAGTCGGCCAAGCTGGTCTTGGGTAGGAAGTTTATGAGAATTGTGACTGTGGTGAGAGAGTGACTGTCTTCTTCTCGTTCCCCTTTCGTTGCGAGAGGCCGGGCTGGTTGTGTACAGAGAGATAGAGAGCAGTGGGAATGAGTGGACGCCTACTGTCTTATAGGCAAGATGGCCGACTGAACAATTCGAATGCCTCTTCAAGAGAGCGAGTGGCGACACCAGCGCTGTCGGAAGGGAATGTGAAGAGACCGCAAAAGCAGCTCAGCTGTTTATAAACAACACAAGTGTTGCGAGATGAAGAATTACAACAAGCTTAGGGACGAAAAGGATGAAGTAAAACGTAGCGAGTGTATGTGGAGAACATAATAGCTTCGTTCAAAGGAAGGCAGGGGGGGGGGAAGAAACAGAGGTAAAGAGAAGAAAAAGAAAAGAAAGAAAAAAAAAGCCTCGAGTGATTCATTCACAGAAATCATGGCACCTGTTCACCAACAGCAACAGACAAGAGGGTAAATCTGTTCAAAGGGATTGAGCCCCTCGAAATGCCGTCGTCGTTTCGAGCCGGACGCCTGCATGATCAATGTCTCGCTCTCATTCGCCGTGTCGTGAGCCGTGGGAGGCGTCGGAATAGGGGCTCCACGCCCAATCAATCCCTCGAATCAGGAATCGCCTTCTCGTGGCGCCCATCAGCTGCTGGCGCCACCCTCTGTGATGCGACCACCTGCTTACTTGCTTCTCGCTCTGTCTGCCTGCCATACAGGAGCAGCAGAGGGCAGGAAAGAAGAAGCTTGCTTGCATTAGCTTGCGGTACCTGCATGAAACAAGTGCCCGATCGTTTCTTCCTCGGTCCGAGGGCGAGTCTGGGGGCGTTTCAGTCAACGTCAGGATCCGAAAAGGGGGGCTGCCCAGGACCAGGAGGAGGAATAAATCAAGGGCTGCTAACATGTACGGATGAACTGATCCAGCGCATCCTCCTTGAGGAAATCCTTCTACTGTATGTATGTACCACGAGCAGGCTGCTCGCGTTGCATCCTATGAGATCCATGTCACGAAACTGCAGCCGGAGGAACCCGGAGGCTCTGAATAAGCTCTCTGCACAAGAAGGATTGACTAAAGTACCTTGACTCAACCCGAGACTGCTGGCAGGACGCAGGGAGGGGAAGATCTGGCTTGCACCGCTCAGCGGTGGGAACTATATCAGGATTCCCACAGAGTTAGCAATTCCGAGTCAGTCCAACGGCTCACGAGGACATGATCACGTAGTAAAAAATTTATGGACACTTTTGAGATAAGACAAACTTGGAGCCAGGTGTTATTCACTGAAAATTGCCCTGCGTTGGTGGATTATGGATGCATCGCGGCCTTGACCTGCTGTTGCATCACGTATCAAGTCATCATCCAGTATGCTCGTGCACGCACCCTCCTCAGGCCCTCATGAGCCCCGGCACAGGTTCTGCGACCTGACCTTCCACCCCAGACGCCTGTACTCCCCCACCATCCTCGCCCCAGCCGCCTCCTCGCCCTTCAGCACATAGTCCAGCCAGTCCACCGCAGCCCGCCCAAACCTGCCCCCCTTTTCGTCCTCGTCATAGAATGTGCCCATGTGTCCAACATCCAGGTTCCCCATCCAGGCCGACAGATCCTTGGGCAGCAGGTCCCAGTCCATCTCGGCATTCCGATGCGCCAGGTCCGCAGGACCGCCGACGAAGAAGAACACCGGCACCGTCAACCCTCTCACCTGGTCCACCTTGTCCGCCGGCCGAAAGATCAGGCCCGAGTTGAATACCCCGACCGTCCTCACCCTGTCCCTGGCCCCCTCCGCCTGTGCCTTGGCCTCAGCACCGCGGCCGCCGCGTACGCATCAATGGCCCCTTTGCTCTGCCCCGCCAGCGCGATCCTCGACCCATCGACGTGCGACCGCACATCCCCGGCGTCCAGCGGTCCCTGCTGCTGCCTCTGCCTCGCCTCCGCAGCGACCACCCAGGCCACGGCCTCCAGCAGGGCCCCCTCATCCACCTGCTGCAGCCTCGCCACGCCCGCCCAGGTCCCCTCGTCCCCGGGGCCCCCGTTGGCAATGACGATATAGCCGTGCGAGGCAATCTCCCTCAGGAAACAGCCAAACATCAGGCCCCACGCCAGGCCCATCCCGTTCGCCCACACCAGCACGGGGAGTTTTTCATCCTGGCCGAGGGCGCTCGGGTGCGGCGTGTAGATGGTGTGGTTCCGGAGTGTCGGGTGGACGAGGTACGAGGCCGGGCCGTAGATGCCGGTGCCGCCTGGGTCGAGAGTTCGGGTGGTGAAGAAGTGTTTGGTGCCTTTGTGGAAGGCGGAGGCGAAGTCTGTGATGTTGGTCAAGGAGGAGAACATTGGAGGTGGTTGTTGTTGGCTGAGGAGTGAGCGAGAAAGAAGACAAAATAAAAGAAAAGGCCTGTTGTTGGTGTAGGGAAGACAAGGGTGCTGTAAGATGTTTATAGGGAGGGGTCCTGAAAACTGGGCCTGGGCTATCAAGAGACGAGTTTCAATGCTTCTATGTAGCACTGTGGGGGGGGGGGGGTTGCAGCGCCTAATGAACGAACCACCCAAGCACCGGGGGGGGAGGGGGAGGGGCAAAAACCAACGTCACAGGCGACCCGTAATACTTGATTCTCAGAATGACCTACCAAGACAGAAAACACTGGAAGCGGTTGAGGAGGGTGCAAGAAGGAGTAGTGATTTTCTCTCTCTCTCTCTTTTTTTCCCTTCTTCTTCTCTTCTTTTCTTTTTCTCTCATCTTGTCTTTCTTTACAGGTCATAGGTTTGAGCAGAGAATGCTTGCCCAGCTCTCATCCGCTGCCTCTGGTTTCCGCCGAGTCCAGCTCATATCAGCAGCCCCCCGGTTTTGCTTTCCACCGCGCTGCACCCATCATCAGGTCAGACATTGCGCACAGGCCCCGAGTCACTCCTGAGCAGCGGGTTCTCGACCAAGGAGTTCCCGCACGGCCTGCCCTCCACAAAATCCTCCAGATTCCTTAAGGTACACTCTGCAATCTCCGTAAGGGCTTCCCTAGTGAAGAAAGCCTGGTGACCACAGATGATGACATTGGGGAACGTCATGAGCCGCATGAGGTCGTCGTCCTCGATGATCGTGTCGGAGTGGTCCTTGTAGAAGATCTTACCCTCGCCCTCGTACACGTCGAGGGCCAGCCCGCTCCAGCTCGCGGTCCTTGAGGGCCCGGATGACGCTCCTGGTGTCGATCAGGGCACCGCGGCTCGTGTTGACCAACATAGCGCCCGGCTTCATCTTCTTGAGCGCCGCGCCGTTGATGATATGCCTGGTGTGGGGCACCAGGGGGCAGTGCAAGCTGATAAAGTCCGACGAGGCGAGCACCGTGTCAAAGTCCGCATATGTTCCGTATTTTCTGAACTCATCATTCTCGTGCGGGTCGAAGGCGATGACCCTGCACCCGAAGCCGTTCATGATCCGGGCCAGGCATACCCCGATCCTGCCGGTCCCGCAGATGCCCACCGTCTTGCCGTGCAGGGTCGTCCCCAGCAGGCCGTCCAGGCTGAAGTTGCCCTCGCGCACCCGGTTGTAGGCCCTGTGCGTCTTGCGGTTCAGCGTCTGGATCAGCGCCACCGCGAACTCGGCCACCGCCTCGGGCGAGTAGCTGGGCACGTTGGCCACGAAGAGGCCCAGCTCCCTGGCCCTGTCCAGGTCGACGTTGTTGAAGCCTGCGCAGCGGGAGGAGGATGGCCCGGACGCCATGCTGGTGGAGGGCCTCCAGGATGGGTGCCGAGAGGTCATCGTTGACGAAGGCGCACACGGCTGTGGTCCCGGCGGCCAGGGACGCAGTGTCTGAGGAGAGAGGGAAGTCGTGGAAGACCAGCTGGATCTCGGTGACCGCGGCGCCGGACGAGCTGCGCGCCTCATGAGCAGCTATGATGTACTCCTTGTCGTAAGGGTGCGCGTTGAAGATTGAGAGCCTCATCTTGCCTGGCTGGGAAGCTGTGCCTGGGATCGCGAGAGGCCGTAGGATGGCCGTCAGGAGACAAGATGGAGGAGGGTCTCCCGGCTCCTAAATATGGTCTGGTCTGCTAATGATGGTCTGGTGTTGTTGGTTCCTGTTAGGAGGAATGCAGGTGACGTGAGGACGAGAGGATGCGACATGTCTCTCGGCTCTCCCTCTCTTTTTTGGTCTGGTCTCGAGGAAGCTTATTATGGCGCGATCAGCCTGCCCTGCGCCTTCCCGGCTCTGCTCCTTCCCGGTTCTTCTCCTTGCTGGATGCACGGCAGGTGCAAGTAAGAGCGTAAGCAACATGACGACAGAAAAAGGGTGTGCCAAGCTTGTAAGCGTGTCTTGGCTGTGAGTGGTTGGCACTTTCCTCTGGTCTGAATTGCGTGCACCTTTTTGGCGAATATTTGAGAAAAAGAAAAAGAAAAAGAAGAAAAGAAAAGAGAAGGAAAGCAGGAGAGAAGAGATGATGATTGAGCTCTGTCCTGTGTGATGATCGAGCACAGTGTTCACCCGACTATGGTGCCTATGGGCTGCGAAACACGCTCATACTGCCTCCCAAGCAAATCATGCAATCATAAGTAATTGTTCACCCGAGTAAGAAGAAAAGAGAGAGAAAAAGAAAAGGGTCTCTATTGCAGAAGAGAGTGTCCAGATAGGTCGAGAGGCCAACGTGAAGAAAACAGCTGGTAGCCTGTGAGGATCGACCTCAAGGAGCCATCACCAAAAATGACTATCAAAGCAGCCGGTAGCCATCATAGATCACTACCATCCTCGTCAGCCACACAACCAACTCTACTCCACCACAGATAACCTCTCCAGTGAGAGCACCATACACACACATGCACCAAGAAAAAGAAAAAAAAGGAAGAAAAAACTCACCTGCTGCACCCCTCCTGATGCCACTCCCAATCCACATGCCCGAGTTCACCCACCGATACCTCTCATCCCCCGTCTCCAGCCTGACAAACAGCCGAAACCGGTACTCGGACGCGTCCACCTTGTCGCCCTCCACGGGGTCCAGCAGCCTGCTCAGCACGTCCGCCGGCCCCGTCCTCCACCCTTCCGTGCGAACCATGATGTGGGCCGGCTCGGCGTCGTCTGTGGCGAGGAGGTACCGCGTGTCTACGAACGTGGACTTGTCTCCAGTGAGGAGCTGCGCGTCTTGGCCGCCTGGCTGTGTTTTTTTTTTTTTTTGTTGGTATCATCATAACCCAAGACGATTTGTTTGTCAGATCATGCCGCAGCTGATCAACTCTGAGGGTCCCATAAAGTGTAGGGAAAAATAGTCTCTACGCACCACGATCTTTCCTCGTCCCCAGGTGGCGCTCCAGTTCCCTCCACATATCCCGACCCAGTTCCGCTCGCCCCAGCAGCTCTGGCCCAGCGACACCTTGCGCTCCAGCCTGGCCGACAGCCGGAAGTCGTGGGCGATCCTGGGCAGCGGCAGGTCGATGCTCTGGGCGAGACTGGCCGAGGGGAGACCGGAAAGAATCGCCTGTGTCTCCTCGGCAAGGCCACGTGGGGCGTGGTCACCGAGCTGAGACGGAGGCGAGGGTCCTTGCTGCTGCTGCTGGGCCTCGGAGGATAAGACGGGGAGGAAGGCGTCGCCGTCTGCGGCGGTGGGTGGTGGCTGGGCCATGGTGCTCACAGAGAGAGAGAGGACTTTTCTACGCCAAGGCGAACCTGTTCAACTTGCCGAGGTTCTTTGTATAGAAAAACATACGTTGCTGGAGGGTGGAAAAAGGTGACGTCGACGGGATCCGGACGTCACAAAATTATCTACGGTGGATCTCGGCAGTTGACCTCTGCGGGTCTCGGCTCGGAGAGCCCACTTCTATGGTCTCTATACTTTAAGTAACCGCATTGAATATAATATCGAGCGGGACAGGTGGTCGTTTGTCTAGGTGAGCCCTTATTCATCATCGCCCTTGACTCCGGCACTGCTCCTAGGCTTGGCTTGAGGGAGATCTGACTCCTCTTGGTGTTCGAAATCTGAGGCTGGGTGTGACATTGTTGAGTGTATAATACGAGTAACCTAGCTAGAGGGGAAGAGTCCATCACTAAGTCAGATATGTCCTCGAGCGATGAGGTCCATCGGATCTTAGAAATATCCTCCTTTCGTCATAGAAGACCACAAATTGCAGAGTATCTCCTGCCACCCGCCTCGTGCCCTGAGATCTGTACGACATGCCACACCGGATGCTGCTAGGTTATTTATTGACCTGCCCAGCCAACCGCTTCCAGGGCCAGGACATTCTCCCCGACGAGATTTTTCCTTGGCGGAGTCGTAAAGGATCTGTTCCGGCCTTTGGCTGTCCGAATGAGCCTCACTACAAGCATACTGAGGATACTAGACCAACATGAAATGAAGAGGAGGTAGAGCAGGACACACTCGGGTTTGCCTCGAGTGTTATTACTTGGGACTTCTCGGGCCGCCAACCGTTGAAACTGTAAAGAGATATTCAGGGGCAGGTGGACGTACGAGGCAGACAGGCGTACAAGATGCATCAGATTATGCAGCACACGTGCGCACGCACGAACAAAGAGCATGAGAGAAGGTATTCGCTCTAAACCCCTCCCTTTGATCACACAATGTTGACAACGAAATCAGGTATTGGTATCAGAACTACCTATAAAGGTCATCCCTATAACCTCGACCTATAGTAGAACCCTTGGGCCGAAAAGTCAAGGACAGAAAAAGAGAGATGAACGCCACCTGCGCCGAAGCTGGGATATAGAACCGTAGAGACAAGACCATTTTCCTCGGCTCCGTCAATCAGCGGCCGCCTTTCAGATGAAAAGAATACCTTTCCAGTTGTTGGGGAAAAAAGAAATAGAAGAAGAGAAAAGTCGGGTCGTGGGACCCTACAGCAGGCGTAGAGGCTACCATTTACTCCGGAAGAAAAGGGAGAAAGAATTGGTGTCCCGAGTGAGCTCCCGGGAGATTGACACAAACACGAAGGAGAGGTGGGGCCCTGAACTTCTCATGTCGTGTACAAAAAGTCGGGCCGCATGTCGCCCAGGGCCTCGAGCTCAGGCTCCGACTTGCCCTCGGCCCAGCCGTCCCGCCTCCCCCTCGAGGCGCCGCTTGTTCTCGGCACGCAGCAGCAGCGTCATGAGCAGTGACCCACCAAAGAGAAAGAGCACCATATAGGCGATGATGACGCCGTGGCCCTGGTAGTACCGCGGGGCCTGGAAGAAGACGTTGGACGAGACGATGCCGTTGAGGTTGCCCCAGCCGATGACGAAGCCCAGAACGACACCGCGCTTGTAGACACCCTCGATGTTGTTGGCCATCCAGGTGATGGTGTTTGCGATGCACGGGTAGATGCCCAGGGCGCCCAGAAAGGTTCCCGCATACTGTACCGCCGCGTTGCTGGAGCCGATGAGCATGCTGAAGCCTACGATGCCCAGCACGGAGACGGCGATGTTGCAGATGCCACGGGCTCGGGTGCGGTCCGCCACAAACCCGATGGCGATGGTGAGGGCGGCGGCGGCGGCGTAGGGGGGCACGCTGAGGAGCTGGGACTTGACGGTCGAGCCGCCCGTGATGCCCAGGTTGGAGATGATGCTGGGGAGGAACAGGCTGAAGGCGTAGAGAGGCATGTCGCAGCCCATGTAGATGACCATGCCGAGCCACATCTTCCAGTCGCGCAAGGCCTGCCAGAAGTAGCGCATCCTGAACTCCTCGTGCGAGGCTGAGGACTGCTGGTCCAGCTTCAGGCGCCGGATGACGCGCGCGCGGTCCTCGGGGACAGGAACTTGGCCACGTCTGGGAAGTCATGCACCATCCAGAAGGACACGACGCCGATAACGATCGTGAGGAGTCCCTCCAGGATGAAGATCCACGCCCAGCCGGGCCGTCCGCCGATCCCGTCCATCTTCTCGATGGCGGCAGCGAGGAGGCCACCAAACGAGCCAGAGAGAGCGGCAGCCGAGAAGAAGATAGCCTAGAGGCCGGACAGGTTAGAGAGCACTGAGAGAAAAGACACACGGAGAGAGAGAGAGAGAGAGAGAGAAACAAGACACCTACTGCTCGAACGCCAAACTCGGATCGCTTGTACCAACAGGACAGGTAGTAGTTGATGCCAGGGGAAAAGACCGGCCTCTGTGAGACCGAGAAACCAACGGGCAGCCATGAGACCAGACCACTTCTTGACGAAACCCATACCAAGCATGCTGCAGCCCCATCCGATCCTAGTCCCACAAGCGTCAGTACTTTGCTCTTTCTTTTCTTTCTTTTTTTCCTTCTTCTTTTCATCCCCACCCTTGCTCTCGTCGTCCCACAGAACCATCCTCCAGTCTCGACAGGGTTCTGCTTACATGATGAGTGGGATGAACTTGGAAGGTCGAAGTTTCTTGAGCAGAATGTTGGTGAGAGGCTCGAAGACGGCATACGAGACAAAGAAGATGGTCAGGCTGGAGTTGTACTGCTGAGTGGTGATGCCGATGCCAACGGGCGGAGCGGCCACGAGGCCGGCGATCTTGGCATTACCGATGTTGGTGCGGTCGAGGAAGGCCATCAAGTACAGGAGGCAGAGCCAGGGGATGAGGATCCAGTCGAGGCGCCAGACCAGCTTGCGGTCTATGGCAGCCTTTTCCTGGTCCGAGAGGCCGGCATCAGGGTCCTCGGGAAGGTCTCCCAGGGTGCCGACAAAGTTCTGGCGCAGCTCGCTGGCCTTCTCCGTGTCGTTGTCACTCATCGTGATCTGAGCTGAGAGGTTTGCTGTGGGCTGTGGTGATGACTGTTCATAGAATGAAGGGCAGGATTGGGCGGCGAAACTCCTCGATGATGAAGCCGAGTCAGAAAGGCTGCGTGGACATGGTCAGTAACAATTCAATCAATAGCATTTCTTGCCATGTTAGGGAGGAATTTCAAGGAAATAAAGTAGCTAAGGAAAGCTGACAGGAAAATCAATTACCAGGCAGCTCTTGCAGCAGAAGGCCAGGTCCGGGAAAGGTCGGTGGTGGCGGCGGGGTAGACCAGACAAGCTGCACCTTGCAGGTAAAGAAAAACAGCCTTGCTTTTTTTGCTTCTTTTTTCTTTTTCCCTTCTCCCTTTTCCCTCTGCTGTCCAAGATAGGTGCACTTAACACAAATCCAGTGTGATGCCCACTGGACCAGGAGTGGGAGGTAAGAGGCTGGTTTTTGGTAGAGAAAGAGAGAGAGGGTAAGATGAAGTCAGAGGTGAAGAGGAAGGGGGGGGGGGGTGGAGAGAGGGGAAAAGAAAAAGGTGGAGGCTGATTGTAAAAGTCAATGACAATTATTAATTGTAAGTAAGGCTGGGGATATGGATGATTTGAGATGGTGGATCAAGATGATGGATAGGAATGACCCTTTCAACCGAAGAGGACAATGTCATGGCCAGCCACTGTCAGTGGTGGGTCGAGGGTTCATGTTGTGCTATAGTCTGGGCATCTTTTTGGTTCCAGACAGAGAGGGAAAAAAAAGGCCGACCATTACCCGAGGAAGAGGAGGCGGATGGGCCAAGGAGGATATCACCTGATTATATGTGACGAGTACGAGTGGGGGAAGAAAAAGCCTGGGGAAGACAAGGGGGGGAGGGGCAAATGGATGGATGATGTGGGTGTAGGACATTGCGTGAGGGCAAAAGCTTGACGAAGACAGAGAAAAGAAAATAGGACACCACTCACCTCTGTGTGACCTTGACAACAGTGTTGGATGTCAAGGAGAATTGATCTGCAGGATCGTTGTAGAACAGCTGTGTCACAAGGTGCAGCAGCACAGAGAGTGCAGCACGACGAAGGACGTCTTGCAGAACAAGCAGACAGACGGCTGAGGAGGTGTGGCACACAGCTCTGAACTGAACTCCGCATCTGTGGTGCAAGGCGACGAAAAAGTGCAGACAAGAAAAAAAGGAAAGAAAAAAAAAAGGAGATAGGCTGGGAGCAACCAGGGTGGACGAAAGGAACCCCAAGGGAAAACCAAAACCCACTCGAGTGAAGGAAGAAGAGGGAGAAAGGATTACGGCGCTTGGCAGGAGCTACTATGTAGGAAGGGAAGTGAGGGTGGCCCACTGGAAGTGCAGCCACTACAACGAGTGACTGGCATCCTAGCGGCCCCTCCCCTGCCCTTGTCACTGTTGACGCTAAGAGAAGCCTGGGTACGGCAGTGCCACCCCTGTATTTGCAGCAGATTTGGAGAGAGAGAGTAAATTGGCAGCAGTAGAGAGGCCCTCTTTTCGTCTGATGTCTTGTTGTTAAGTAGTAAATGGTGACCTGACTTTGATGAAGAGCCGGTCATCTGTCCCATCATGCCGTGTGCTGGGTGTGCTCGGCTCACAAGACTTCCAGGCCCTGTGGGCGCTACAAGTTGGCGGGCCACAGTGGGTTTTGGCGGGTCTGGGGAACCCCACGCAGCAACCACAGCACCCCAACCCCTCCCCCAGATATCCCCCAAGGTGTGGTGGAGCATATAAACTTGCCACTGACCCCAAGACCCACTCAGGCATGCTGGTCTTCAAATCCTTCAACGTTCTATGCCAGCGGCCAATCGGTGTTCATGGGGCTCTGGAGGTGGTTACGGAGTGTACGTTGTGGTAAGTAAGGTCATTTGCCCCTGGTTGGCGCTTCTTGGTCAGTGGCTTGCTTGTTGGGCCTGGCGTGGTGGGAAGCGGACCCGTCTCGACATATGATTCTTCTACTTCCTGGGTGCACTTGTGCATGCTGCTGGGTGTGCTCATAGCGCTGACCGACTTTCCATCTTGCCAGTCTCACAGGCCCAAGAGAGGACAAAAGTGTGTGTGTGTGTGTGTGAGTGTGAGTATGAGTGAGTGACAAATAGCTAATCCGAGACATCCATTACATCTAAAAAAAGCCGACATCTTGGGATCTGAGACATCCCAATCGAGATCAATATTATGCTAGTGTTCCCGTCAGTCGTCGACCCTGCCTGTCTGTCCGTTCGTGATGAACTGACTACAATTACCAGCCGTAGCCTCACCATATACATATCTCAGGCTTGCGTCCGGAGTCGCCGCGGCGGCAGCTGCCTCTCTAGCGACATCATGGTTCGGGAACCAGGAAAGCCGCATCGCGGGTGAGGCCAGATTGTGCCCAGGCGTGGATGAACACAACCACCACATTGTCTAAGATCTCAACGTGCCACGGACCGAGGGAAGCGTAGGACAGCATTGAACGAGGTGCGCCTGAGCGATCTGAAAAGAATTACAACAAGATACAAGGTACGAGCAGCCAGATTGACACGAAAGCGCAGCCTACAAACCTGTACTTAGCCGAACACAAACATATGGTCCTTGGAGTTCTCTCCACTTGAGGAGCGGTTCAAAATCACGGTATGCTCAGCGTAACTAGCATCGACAGGACGGGAGATCATGGATGGATGCCGATTTCGGAAGGTTCGACAAGACGCAGAGGGAGAAATATGTTGAAGCATTGTCAACGCCTCGCCTGGGCTTCGCCGGCATCTTCGCGTCTAGCCCTTCCAGAAACCAAGCCTAGAAGACCCTGATTAGTCTGAGACCAATGCCACTCGGAAGTCAAATTACTGCTGGCTGGTAGCGGGCCTCAACAACACCTCCCGGGGGTTTGGGGGGGTGGGGGGAGAAAAAGAAAAAAAGGTTGAGTGGTCGCTTTTTCTGCATAGTTGACTGACTAGTCAGCTGCTGGACGAGGCTCTGTGGCGACTACGGCCTGACATACCGATAAAAAAAAAGAAGCTCTCATCCAGCTTAGTTTTAACGCGAGGATAGCTTGAGAGAGTGTTTTCCCTGCCAGATACTGTTCAGGGTTTCAACTCAGAGAAGAAACACCTGTCGTGGGTCTGCACCAACAAGCCCAACAGGTCGTCGAATGCATCTTCTGCCTGGCGCCGATCCCTTGGCACTCTGCACGTGCGGCTGAAAGCTCTCGGAGAACGCCTGCTGTGCTGTCCTCATCGATATCCGGGCTACAGCATCCGAAGTCGATATGTCCGATCCATCTCCAGTAACACGCATTAGTCACGGGGTTCAGACCGTCGTAGGACGTCCAGCTCGCTGCCATCAGTCAGCCTGGCGCTGTGCATTGGCGAGCTCAGCTAAGCACAGTATGGAATTGTCGGGAGAGAGGATCTACTGCTGTGTCATGAGAAGAGGTCTCTAGGTTGAATTTATCGAACCCTGTGAGACCTAAAGACGCACACGAGATGTCGCTGCGTCTGTTTGCTGTGGTCGAAGAAAGATCACCCGATACAATCGACCTTCTGATCCCGAGGTGAGCCCTAGGAGGCTCAGGATGGTCGTACAGCCTGCCTGGCTCCCGAAGCAATGAGCTGATGCCTGCAAAATTAATTGCGTTTCCGATTCTTTGAAGGACACAATCGTGATCAGTACCAATTCCGAACCTGGATGCAGGGAATGGCTCAGAGTCGTTATACCTTGTCGCACCGGGCGAACCCGACCCACCGGAATCATCTGGTGAACCCCCCAAATCTGGTAGTGAGCTCGAGGTTTTCTTCGCAGGCGGCTACTCGATAGACCCAAGAGATTTTCCGAGACGCATGCACCCGCGTTCGCGTGGAACCCAAAGCGCGTGGGCGTGCTGCAGCTGTCCGCGATGCCGTTGACCCTTGTGCAGAATTGCAGCTTACGGCTGGGGCAATCAGAGCCAACTTGCTAGCACTCCGTAGTTTTAGCCCAGTATCATTACATATTGATGGCGGTCTGAGTCAAGAGCAGACTTGAGTGGGTTGGCAGGTTATCACCATAACAATGTGAAGCGACTTCGAGTGACCCTTGCAAGTTCTCCAGATCTCTGGGAATTATCATCAGCTGCATACGCTATCATTCGACCAATTGATAGCATTCACGGGCGTCAGATCCCGACCACGAAAAAGGGACGCGTACACATATCTTGAGGCTGTCTGTGGATCGTAACATGCTGCATGCAGATGGCGTTGACTAGGATATAAGGTGGTCAGTCCGTCGGTAAGCCCGGGCTGAGGTCAAGAGAACCGCGCGAAATCGGAACAGATATCATTGCTGATTTCACATCATAGACGATCCTGCTGATGCAATGATTCCTCAGTGGCACTGGGAGCTACGTCAGCTTTACCCATGAACACAACCGCGGGAGTATCTGCACCTAATGTTTCTCGCGACCCTGCCTGGCGATAAACCCTGTGTAACATCACTAACCCAGCACAGAGTCAGCCCACTCGGATCAGAAGATTAATTAAGGCGCGAAATGTAATTCATCGTCGGAACCAATTTATTGGCGCGCGGACGATCGACATGATCCGCTGATTCCTGACCAGCAATTCAAGTGCTCTGTGGGGAATCCAATACGCCCTCTTTGATGCCAGCTACGAGTTTGGAAGTTGAACATGAGACCTACTGAAATGCTTTCAGCCACGCCTAGTCTGAGTTCCGTCGGTAGGGTCGTACTGAAATATGCAGTGATGAGTTTTTACCAGCAGTGATCCACAGACGTGGCTTGCGCAATATCATTCGGGGGCGCCCTCATCTGTCTGAGACAGCAGCTGTGCGTGTTCCTGGCTGGGGTTCCTGGTATTTTCCACCTGTCTTGCTTCGTATGGGAATTGCAGCTGAAATGCACAGACCGCCTCGCTGAGATTGGCGCAGATGACTATTGCAACATGGTGTCATACGAATTTGCGAGCGTCATAAAATCATGTCGGGAGGATGAAAATCAGGACGAGGAGAAGTAAAGAAGGCGGCGAAGGTGATGAGGAGAGGTTGCTAGCAGCCATGACTAAGCATGCTCTGGTGCCGCTGAATGGTCCATGAGAAACAGCTTACGTAAGACTGTCCACAGCGACTGCCCATGATTCCACAACCCTGCTGGGTTGGGCAGGAACCACTCAAACAAAACCTGGACAACAACATCGACAAGGACACAACTCGGATCTTATGTGAGATCATTTCAAGCCGGCGTTTCGGGTCTCTCTGGATTGTTCTTCTTTCTCCCTTCTTTTCTTAGTTTTTTCTTTTTTTTTGGGGGGGATACGGATAAGGGTATGGGCACGGCATCTTTCTTTTCTGACTGAATAAACCCATCTCGAGCTGGAAAATCCCGCGGGACAAAGTTACAGTACGACCAGCACTGATCCACGTACCTACTACCACACTGCCGACAACCGTCGGTCAATACGCCATCGTGACACTGACTCACAGACGCATCTGCATCTGCTCCAGGCACCTGTGTCTTGTGTGTACAGCAGGCTTCTCGGTACCATGGCGGCGCCCAAGAGAGTCTGCATAATCGGCGCCGGAGCTTCCGGGCTGGTGGCCGCGAAGGAACTCCTTCACCGCCCGCAATCTGCTGCTTCTGGCCTCGAATACAGCTCCACAATCACCCTGTTTGACGCACAGCCTCGGATTGGCGGCCTCTGGCCAGTGGAGAAGACCGATGGTGCTGGGCTGGTGCATCCTCTCATGATGGCAAATCAGAGCAGGCATACGATGCAGTTCAGCGACCTGGCCTGGGAACAAGACGCACCGCACCTGCCGAGGGCATGGCAGGTAGGGACATATCTGCAGCAGTACCTCAGGAGGTACTGTGCGTTCGAGACCAGAGGTTCCGACTGCGACTTGGCTGGAAGGTCGAGAGCGCCATTCCCCGCGGCGAGAAGGAGAGCAGGACATGGCATGTCACTGCCCGCTCTCAGGAGGGACTTGTGGATGAGGCTGAGTACGACTACCTCGTGGTTGCCTCCGGATTCTTCGGAAAGCCCGTCATTCCTGATTTGCCCGGGCTGAAAGACGCCGGCGGGATACCAGTTGTGCACAGCAGCCGGTACAGGGACCTCGAGACGCTGCTCCCAAATGCAGATGGAAAAGGGGGCAAGATCCTCGTCGTGGGGGGCCAGATGTCAGGAGTCGAAATCGCTGGGACCATCGCATCTCACCTATCCTCTGCCGTTAACTCCCCAGGACAAGGCAAACTGGCCGGTGCTGACAAGTACACTGTCCACCACGTCATCCAGCGACCGATATGGGTATTCCCACTGTTCACGTCACCAGCAGCAGGCCGTGCCGCCGCACCCTTCGCACCTCTCGACTTTGCATCGTACAATCTGGCCAACCGACCTGGGCTACTTGCAAATACGCAGGGCCATATCACCACCGAGAGCGCCAAGGTGTCCAAAGGACTCTTCCAAGCGGCACTGGGCACCGATCAATCCGAGTTCTCACCTCTTCTCTCTCCATCGGAAGGCGATATCGAAGAACCTGCCTATCTAGCCGTTAGCGACTGCTATACCGAATTTGTGCGGTTGGGCCTGATCACTCTCGAGAAGGGCAAGCTGGGGTCTCTGTCTGGGACCACAGCCACAATCGCCGCCGTCTCTCCAGAACAAGAGCCCAGAGCCGTCACTGATGTTGCTGCCGTTGTGCTTGCCACTGGCTTTGAGGCAGCATCCTCCTTGTCCTTCCTCCCAGACGAGATCCAACGGACTCTTGCTTTGGACCCCACCAACATCGACAACACCGTCCTCCTTGCCTTCCACGGCACTCATCATCCAGAGGTGCCTAATCTCGGCTTTGTCGGCTTCTACCGCAGCCCATACTGGGGCGTCATGGAGATGCAGGCCCGCTTCCTGGCCGAGCTCTGGACACAGCAACGAGAAGGCCAGCTCCGCCCCTCCCTGCAGAGGGCCCTTGCCGAAGATGCTTCTATTCAACGATTCGCAGCGCTCCGGGGGGATCCCCGTGCCTCTCAGTTTCCCATGGGCGACTACGCCTTCTTGATGCAGGAGTTCGCGGCTGCACTAGATATCCCCTTGCTGCCCTCATCAACCCAGGACACGCCACTCTTACCGCACAATGGAATGCCTATGGACATTCTGACCCCGTCGCGATATGTCTCTCCGCTTGCGCAGCCGTTGGAAGTGCGCAAGTCCCAGGTACAGACGAGAGAGGCCGTCCTGGCCTCGCTGACAAGCGGGAAGTTTGTGGCGAGGGCCGTCTTCCGCTCGCTGCTGGGCGAATGGAGTCTCGAGAGAGATCTCATCTCGAAGCTGCCCACCCACCCCAGCGGCCATTGGAGCGGAACGGCGAAGTTCTTACTCCGGCAAGGGACGAAAGATGGTCTCAAATGCGTCGACGGAACCGCTCAGGGTGGTGATGTCGGTAGTGAGCGGAAGGACGCAGAGAACCCCGGTCTAGAGTACCTGTACATCGAAGAGGGCGAATTCAGGACTACCACCGGCATCACCTTCCCAGCAACGCGGCGGTATATCTGGCGATACAACGAGAAGACGGACAAGTTAAGTGTCTGGTTCGTACGGACCGGCGATGCATTCAGCCGGAAGGACCCGCGGCGAGACGAGGAGCAGATGAAGGCAGATTATCTATTTCACGAGGTGGATTTTGTAGTCCCAGATGACTACGCCACCAGGCAAAATATCACCCAGGGGTGGGAGGCGAAGGCGGGCCACCTCTGCGTCGAGGACTTCTACGATGTCAAGTATGAGTTCAGGTTCAATGCCGTAAATCTAAGGGACTGGTCGCTTGGATATACTGTGAAAGGCCCACAGAAAGATTATACCATCGATGGGAAGTATAGGAGAAAGCCCTCGGGGAGATAGATCATAGATCTAGGGAGGATGTTGGTTGGCGAATCTTTTCTTCCATCGCTGCAGCGACTGGTTGCACACAGATGGAGGACCACGAGATTCCACCTTGCACGAGGCAAATCCACTGATTCTACTCATACGAGAAGCCTTTTTTCATTGACTGGCGCCGGTATTATCCTCCGTGAAGTCGATGCGAGTCCCACGCCTCACCTCAGCGCTGCGAATCAGATCTCGAAAGTGATCGGACTTGTCTAGAGCCACAGCCTCGGCAAGCTTCTGATACCCGTCCAAGTTCTCCCATCCACAGAAGAACACCCACTCCTCCTCCTTCTCCTCTTCCTCTTTATGCCCACCAGAAGCCCTTTCGATTCTCCATCCCCCTGCAGGCCCCTCCCCCTCCGACTGGCCAGGGTCCCGACGACTCAGCCACGCCCAAGATCTCACCCGCTCCTCAAAATCAGCCTTGTCCTCCCCACGGACACGGAACCACCCGATGCTCAGCACCGGCGCGTCCGCCGGCACCTCGGCATTGGGCACGTCCACATGGTACATCTCGATGCGCGGGATGTCGAGCTCGTCCCCCAGGAGCTCGAGGAGCTCCTGGTTCTCCGGGCTGGGGATGAAGCGGTCCCAGTGCTCGGAGGGGGAACGCCAGTCGCCGAGGAGGTACAGGAGCTTGGGGTCCTCGAGGGACTGGTAGTAGGTGAAGCGGCGGCCGGGGTGGCCGAGGGCTGTCCGCATGACCTGGAGGGATTTCTGGAGCTTGGCGTAGAGGGCTGGGGTGGTGCCCTGGGGGGCGAGGGGGAGGACGGCGAGCTCGGTTACGGGCATTGTTGGGGCTGATTCAAGCTTCTTGCTTAAAGCAGGCGAGGACGATGACCTAGTGGGGGGAGAGAAAAAAATGAATGTTTGGGGGACGGGCAAATACGTTGCCTTGTTTTCTCTATATTAAAAATTGCTTTTTTCCCCCCTTCTTCTTTCCTTTTTCTTTCCGTGGGCAAGGTCATCTCGTACTATTTAAGTATTAACTTGGGGTTCAGGCAGCCCTCATGACGCAAGCCATACTCGGCCTACCTAATTCGTTTAAATCCTGTTCCTCTTCATGAAGTTCATGTGAATGGAATCATTTCTGCCTATACCGTCCCTTTGTTTTTTCCAACTCGATTCTGGAGCGAGTGCCATTTACCTACCATCTCGCGAAGATCTACCATGGTCCTATGGATTCCTCGCTGACCATGATTCGATATCGCCAAGGACACTTGGGGGGGCGCCACATTCTAGATGATTTAAACTTACAGCCTCCCAGGTGACGCGTTACCCGATTCATGCTCCGTATGCGAGGTTGCGATTGATTAAGAATAGAGTAACGCATACTGTATCGACGATCGCTACCCCTTTCTCTGGGTGGAGGACTGATCCAATGCATGTCCGCCCGCCGCTTGTTTTCTCACGGTATTTTCCGTCCTGCTGCGGTACAAAGTAGAGTTTGTAGGGCTGAAGCTGTCCTTCGCTGCGCCTGGAAAAATCGAATCTGTTTGAAACGTCCGTGGAAACAAAGTTTCCCCGCCGACACCGCTAAGGGCCCTGGCCAAATTGCAGGGGGAAGAAGCGACTCCTTGTTTATATGAATGACCATATGATTTCGGTTCCAGACTCTCAGGGGGTTAGTCCCACGCCACCGGAACAAAACATTCAATCCTCTGGGTGGGTTTGGTGATCCACAGCCAGGATTCCCGCAATAGACTCCAGACAGCAGCTTGAGAGAGCAAGTATGCTGCATCGTGAGATCAGGTCCTTGGCGTGATGACCCCTCCCCTGCTCAGCTCACTTGAACCTGGAGTACAAGATACTGCCGAGGCCCTTATATAAGCCTCACTTTTTTGTTCTGTTTCTTGTGCAGCACTATACTGCATTATGCTACCCAACTCAGAGAGACAAGGCTGCTGCAGTTGATCTGCAATCCATTCTTTTTTTGCCTTTTTTGATATTTCACATGCTATTGTCACATTCTTTTTGATTCAACTGTGTTGTTGACCACATTCATTACATAAGAGACGAAAATATGAAGCACTCACTCTTCTCGTTCGTCCCAGCGCTGCTGTCGCTGTCGACGGCCGTAGACGCTGCCGGCCTGACCAACTCGTCCCTGACAACCTATGTGGACTCCGTCTCCCTCAACTTCAACTTCGACCCCGTCAAGGCTGCCTACTGGACAGGCTACATCCACCACCGCCGCACGCCCTTTGCCGTGTCTCCCTCGGGCAGCGTCGCATACCTTGCCTACCTCGACGGGTCCGGCACTGACGTCCACGTCCAGGCGGTCGACCCGACGACGTTCGAGGCCAGCGGCATCAATGTCACCATCTCGGGAGGCAAAGAGGCCGGAGGCCTGGTCGCTCAGGATGACGGCTTTGCTCTCCTGACCAACGAGGCTATGCCCTCTGGTACTACTGATGCTCCCCCTGGCGAGACGCCGGTGCCTGTTCTGTATAGGTTCTCTGCCGCTGGTGAGCAACAGTGGAAGACATGGCTTGGCGGCCCAAATGTCTCGGATACCTATGGCCACAGTATGTGTCTTCTTCCTCACCCTCTTTGGTTCGGTATAATTATTGCATAGTCCCTCTGTTCTGACGAAATTAATAAATAGTGGCCGCCACTGACATGAATGGTGACCTGGTCTACTCCAACACCACTGGCCGTTACGCGGCCTACACGGTTGTGACAGCCTATGACGGAGACGCCGAGGGCCATTTTGGGGACGCCATCCGCTACATCGAGGACGCAACGGGCGAGATCGTTGTTATCGACGGCGCCAGCTCGGACTGGGGCTGCTCGCACAACACGGGTATCGCCCTCGAGGCCGCCGACGCCGCCCCCTACGCAAGTGTCTGTGCTGAGGACCAGGGCGGCATCTGGCTGAACACCAACGGCCAAGGGATGACCACCGAGGGCGTCAAGATCTCCAACGAGAACACCACCGACGGTGCCGACGGCGAGCCCATGGGAGGCATGTCGGGCTCGTACAGCAACCTGGCCCGCTGGCAGGACGGCGACGGGTACATCTTTGCGTGGGTCTCGCGTGGCGCTATCGATCTCTACGAGAACGCCTGGATGGGGACGGGGTACACCGATGCGTACAACCGCACCAACGGTCGTAATGTCGCGGTGGCTACGTTCACGGACAAGTACACCATGGTCGAGGCTGAGGCCTCCAGCACGGCTGGCGCCGCCTCGGGCGACTCGCAGGTCAACTGGATCACCAAGACCACCACGGCCGACATGAGCAACGCCCACGTTGCCACCTTCGACGGGACAAACGCTCTCGTCACCTGGGAGGAGATCGCCGATCCCTTCTGCGAGTACATCGCCTTTGGGTGCCGCGGAACCTTCTCGGGCGCATACTACCAGCTCGTCACCAACACTGGCAACGGCACGGCCGTGGGCGAGCCTCTGGTCAAGTCGGATGTCTATGTCTCTGGTGACATGGTGACCATGAGTGACGGGCGTATCTGCTGGCCCTATGTGAACATGGACTGGAACCTGGACGGCGTTGTTGGCTGGGGCTACACTTCTTCCAACGTTACCAAGATGAGCTTTGCCTGCATGAGCCTGGACGGCTCTTCCTCCTCCTCCACATCTTCGGCCACTGCTGCCGTGGCCTCTTCCTCCTCCTCCTCTTCTTCTATCATTGCGTCCACCTCTTCTTCAGCCATCGCAGCTGCGTCAACCGAGGTAGCCGTTGCTGCTGCGTCCGCATCTCCGAGCACCGTCTCTTCGTCTGCTGCTGCCGTCGCTACCACCGAGGCCGTCTCTACTGACGCGGCTGCTGCTGCTACTACTCCTGCTACAGAGGCTGCCACCACCTTGGCCACCTCTGTCATCGCTGCCACCTCAAGGCAAGTCACTTCCACGAGCGACGTATCTTCTGCTGCAGCAGGGGCCACGCACACCAGTGGGAGCGGTGGCTTCTGGTCTGGAGGGTCTGTCTTTGGCTGGGGCCACTGGCAGGGCAATTAACCAGGCTAACCTGTCCTTCTCTCTTCCAGCAAGTCGAAATGCCACCGGTCCAAGTAAAGACATGGTCTTGTAGTTGCATGTGGTAGTTGGTCGAGGTGTTGCTGTTGGCTCGGAAGATGGGTTGAGCTCCTGCTGCGGAGGAGCCATGGTCAGGATCGAAATCAGTACTGGCTCTGAGGTGAAATTCGTGTACATAACGTTTTATCATTGTAGAGGGTTTAACATGTATAAAAGACCTCTGACAAACAGACAGTGTACCTGTTCTGGACCATCCGGTTGACTTGTATCATTTATTGACATTCTGCCGAGGGTCGTTGTCCCAAACGGACATCTGTGGCCCCTATTTTCTAGCTCCTGCGGGATCCTGATGACAGTATCTAATAACTACGGTAACTTCATCAGGCTGTCTAACTCGTGGAATACCTGCTTTAGGTTGCTTTAGCCCGACAACAGGGAACCTCAAGCCCTACCGCTAGACTTTGCACATGCGCTCACACACTGACATCTGAAAGAAGCTCAGTCTCTCAGGTTGAAAACAGTTTAGCACATTTTCTCTCACCATTCCTGAATCTAACGGTTCATGACCTACATTTATCTCTCGATGCTAATGGCCTCTCTCTCTCTCTCTCTCTCTCTCTCGCCAAAGATGTATTGCATAGGCCTTCAACTTGCTTTGCTAACAGCTTTGACTCTGGCACAAGGTCAAGTCCTTGAGAGCATCCGCATAGCTACTCTCTCTCTCGTTATGCATGGTTTGTATCAGTAGCATATAATGAAGGCTGTAAAATACCACCGTTCGGCTCGATGGTGAAAATGACATTCGAGAGTGCCACCACTGACACGCAGGTATATCTTTCTGAGATGATTCGGTCTGGGAGTACATCCTTGCATCTATTCTTCCTACAGAGGCACATGTGATCCAGTGTACCGGTCAGGAACCAGTGAATTGTGACCAGAAGATGAGGGGGTACCCGTTAGATGAGGTCCACTTCTCGTACCTTGGGATGAGTATCGGGAGTCCGCTTGACAAGGACGCTGCGTGTCGAGGTTTTTTATGAGTGTGAAGTTTCCCTTTGCGAAATCAAGACTGCCTAGGCATGCAGGAGTGTATAGTCCATCGAACACACCTTCTTCCAAAGTTTTGTTCAGTTTCATTATAAGAATAGTACAGAGACTCCCCCTCTGGCTAAGGATGTTCGACTAAGAGTAGAGATGAACCTCGTGGCCCGTTGTCTGAATGCCTTCAGCAAGGTCCCGTATCAAATATCTGCTCCATCCACTCGCCCGTCCCAAAGAATCCATACGCAGGCATCGGAAATGCCATATGGGAATGAACAATGCGAGTCCTGGTATCCTCTGCCATCCCATCTCCTGATGCATCACCACCCGTAGTCTCTTGGTTCGAGGTTGTTGCGCTTGTCAGCAAGCCCTCACGAACTCCCCTGTAAGGCGTGTACAAGCTTCTTGAACAGGTCGTCCTCGGCAGTCTCTCCTGCTTCGATACTTGCTTGTCTAGTCACTCCGATGACCCCATCAATAATAGCCGGCACGTCAATACTATTTTGCACGGCCTCGAGGTCCCATGCGGTACCGCGGAGCGTAGACAATCTGAAGAGTGTGGCAAGGCAACGTCCCACCTGGAACGTGTACTGAATCGACAGACCAACCCAGGCAGACGGCGAAACGGACGTCCAGATTTCAAAGCAGGACTTGACGGCCATGGCTGACTGCCAGATACAGTCCACTGTCTCGGAGCTGGGCATGGCGTCTGCCTCGACGGCAGTCTGGAAGGCTTCCGCTGTGACTTCGCAGATGCACAGCTCTACAAATCGGCTTTGCGCCCGAAGGATATCTTGTGTGAGGCATCAGAGGTTAGCTTGGGGGTATCTCGACAGCGCTATGGAGGTTAATGCAGATCTCTCACCAGCTTGTGCCATGCTTGGTCGAATTGATGTCTCGACTTGACGAAGCTGTTCACGTAGTGCTTTGCGGTAGAATTCCACGGGTGGTGATGAAGGATTCTGGTTGATGTGTATTTCTTGAGCCTTCTGGGCTAGATGTTGCAGCCGGACCTGCACTGCCAGTACTGAATCAGACGGGCAAGCGGCCTTCGACTCTATCCGCCGAAGGCAGTCCTCTAAATGCGACGTCCAAGATAAAGGTTCCATCTGTTTGTAATATGTGGAGGCTCTGCTAGGATGAAGCTCATCGTGTCAGCCATCAGGGTACAGCAAGAATGAGTCTTATGCCCTCCAAGTGAGAGGATCACTCACGAAGCGCTTAACAGATAGCAGCCCAGGAGCACTCGGCTCTCTTCGAGAAGCCTATCGTCATTCCCGCCGGCTGTCTCGAGATTCTTCTTAGGACAACTACCCTTTTTGAACCCAGGATAATTTGAAAGCCCATGCGCCACCTGCTGTTTCGGGTCGTTCAGGCCGAGCTCATAAACCACAGACAGAGCGAGAGTCAGGAGACGGGAGATGCTCTTTTGTTGAGAAATGTATCGTGACTCCACGCGACGAACGTCAAGACAGCTAGCAGCAGGTCGATACTGGAATGGCCGTCCACGATTAGCTCCTGGGCTAGGGTCCGTTTTAATTCTTCTCCTCTGGCGAGTCTCGTCTTCGTGGATGGCCTAGCCACCGCGATAATCGCTAGCAGTAGGAATGGCCTATCCCTACCGAGTGTCTCTATTGAGGTGTCGCGAGGAAGGTGGACAAAGGGGCAGCAAGGAAGCAGTTTCTCGATGAAACGGGTTAAGCAGGCTTGCTTCTCGTGATACGGTGTGTCAAGAAGACTGCTCATGCCTTCGGAGGGCTTCTCGACGGACCGGAGGATCAACGAGGTCGTATTTTCACCCGGCTGCCTTCTAATGTTATCACTGTCGCCCTCCGAGGTGATATGACTTGCAGATGACGATGCCGTAAAGACTCCTGGGGAAATGTTGGAGATGGCGGGGTCTTTCACTTCAGACATGGCATCATATCTCCTGGCGTAAATTTCTCGTTGTAAATTTGTCTGCAGCGCGTTCATCGAATCGGGAGATTGGGTGGCATCCTTCAGCAGCGACATGAGGCTGTCGATCCTCTGTTCAAGATGTGCAACCTTGGAACCGCTCTTTTGGCTGCTCTGTGCCTTGCGGCGACGAATCGCATCCGATGGGGTGCATTGCTGACCAAGGCGATGGCATCTGCTCCATCATCCGTGAGTATTTCAGCCAAGTTAAAGTAGATCAGCGAAGCTTGCGAGTGAATGTGCACCAAGCTCAATATTATTATTACCTTTCACAGGTGCCTCGGTCGGCCCGTAGGATACATTTGCATTTCGATCTATAGCACTGCATACATGCTTGACCGTAAGGGGCCGGCTGGCCAGCCCGTCTGCTGTCCATGTAATTTCGAGCTTGGCTGCGATTCAAAACGTGTTGATATTGGAAGGACATTCAGCAGCAGTGAGTACACTGTAAATATCAGGACGACTGCAAGGGACAGTGATGGAATGTCGGTCCTTTATGGCCGGAATTAGAGTCTCCTAAATACGATACATCCTCGGATTTTTAGACTATCCGAAATCCGCCCCTAAAATACGTTACTACGGGACTTAACGGATATTGGGAACCTGTGCCTCATGGCGCTACAACCACACTGAGACAGCGTCAAGTACGCGAGGCTGACCACTGCTGGTGGTCCCAAAGACGCAGAGGCCCCTCGGCGACTCTCTGCCACCTACAGCTCCGCCAGCAGATGATTCTGATCTGATAGCGTCCTGATCGGCTCATTGCACTTAATGTGTAAAGTACTGCCTCCTCTGCTGCTGTTTCTGATGCTCGGGAAACATGGTGGCATAGAACTCGGTCCAGCCGCCCATTCTCACACGCACCAGATTGTACTTCTCAGGATCCCTCGAAGCAGCCGCATAGGTAGAAAGATCAGCACATGTAAGTGAGATCAAGTTCCCACCAACATCGCCAGCGGCGAAGGCCTTGACGAATTGTTGAAGCTCATCCAGCGGGAAGCATTCTTGGATGTTCTGGATAACATGTCAGAAGAGCATATATATTGGTACAAAGTTCCTTGAAAGGCACTGTGGGATCATACTACGTACCATGTCGACCGGAGTCGCATTGGAGAGTCCGTACTCAGCCGCATGGCCTTTGACGCTCTTCATGGCCTGGTAGATGTTGCGGAAGCGCGGGTTCGGAGGGTTCAGGTCCTGAGGCGCAGGTGCCGGCGACATGTCCGAGGCGAGAGGGGTGCCATTGCGTCGTCCATCCGCCGAGGCACCGCACGCTGCTCCGTCACCGACATAACCCTCGAAGGTGCCGATACCAGGTGTCACCACGAACTCGAAGCCGCCCTCGTCGTCCTTATAGCGCTCCTTGATGGCGTCCAGCTGAGGCTTGAGGGCCGGCGAGGGGTTGTCTCTGTCCATGACGCCTGTGCACAGCCTGACGAGCTGGTCCAGCAGCCACTCGCCGAGGGCGTTGACCTCCTCGTCGCCCCCACCCCACTTGGGTAGGGCGAGGGCGGTGTCTCGCATCTGCTGGAACCGGAGGCCGTGCTCGGCAGCATCAGCAGGTCCCCTGTTGAGCGTCGTGTAAGCATATCGAAATTTCCATGACAGTGGAGAGGTTGGATAAAGGAAGTCAGTGACGAATCTGCCAAAATGGGACCTACAGCAGCTGATCTTGGAAGGGCTCGACCATGTCGAACCCCCAGTCGTTCATAAGACACCGCACCAGCTCCTGCAGGGTGGTGACCGCGGTCTCGGGGTCGTAGACCAGCTTCTTGATGGCGTACAGAGAATCAATCGTGTTGGAAACACCCATGCACATGGGCGCAATGACGTGAAAGCGGCCACCTCCATCCGTCAGATCGCGCCCCTTTTCCACGCAGCCATCGATGACGACCGACAGGAGAGGGCTGGGACAGACGCTGACGAGGTTTCCGTAGTTGCTGAGCATGACGTTATAGCACTGGATCACGAGCCACTCGAGCTGCTTCACAAAGACGTCTTGCAGCTGCTCGAAGGTCCTCAGCTCCTTGGTAGGCGGCGAGCGGAACGTCTGCTTCAGCCCTCGCAGGTAAATCGGCCCCGCAGCGGCATACGTGGCTCCCTGGTTGAGGGTCTGCTCCAGTGCCTGCATCAGGCCGACGCTCGCGAACGTAAAGTCGTTGGCCCCGGCGAACATGGGCTCGTAGCAGCCATCTGCGGCGTAGTTCCTGGACCAGGCCCGCGTGACGGTGCTTCCAGAGTCCAGCAGCCCCTGGCAGAGCTTGTCGTCGTTGTAGAGCATCGGCTGGGCGCCGCCGGAGAGGAGACACCTGGCTGCCTCGTCCAGAAACTCCTGAGGCATGTCCTTGTATGTGCGCAGCGACACCGTTGGCGCGTTCACCGGAATCCGCCGCGCAGCCTTCAGGAACAGCATCGTGACCGGGTTCGCACCGCCCTCGGGCTTCTCGTCGTCGGTAAACTTGTACCCGCCCACGGTGATCTGCTGCACCCACTGGTTAATCCCTCCACCCTGTGGAAAGTTGCCTCCAATGCCACACACGGCGCACGTGCCCACGTTGCAGTAGTCATAGATGAAGGCGCGGTCGATAAAGGCGTTCTCGCCAATCTTGATGAAGAGACAGTCGATGATGTCCTGCGCCTGCTCTGCCGACAGGCCCTCCTCGCGCTGCCAGAGGGGCCAGAGGACCTGGTCGAGGCGGCAGAACGAGGTGAGCTCTCCCACGAGGTGCAGGCAGCAGTGGAACGAGAAGATGAGCTGCACCGCGTCGTGGAAGGTGGCGGGCGGCTGCGCCACCAGACGTCGCAGGCGTGCTGCGTTGTCCTTCATGTTCTGCACGTCCTCGGGCGCCTGGTCAGGTAGCTCGGTCACCCTGTCGCAGTTCACGGCCCAGTTCTCCAGGTAGGACTGGACCGCGTGCAGCGAGATGATGGACGCCCTGAAGAAGGTGGACTGGTCGGCGTCGCTGCCCTTGGCCTCGCGGCGGGCCTGGAGGTCTTCAATCAGCCCCTGCACCCCCTTCTTGACCAGGGAGGTCATAGTCGGGCACGATATGTCCCATGGAGGCGTGCTCGTTGAGCCCGTTCTTGAGCCAGTGGGCGAGTTCTTCATCCTGGTCTAGGTAGGGCACGACCTCCTTCCCGCGGCCGAGGGTGAAGTCGGGGATCTGGCCGACGATGAGCTCCCCTGGCCTCGATGCGCAGGAGGTTGTTCTTCTTGGCAACTGCCGAGTCTGGAGACGAGAGCAGCGTGGCCAGGGTGTGGGAGTTGGAGAGGGCCTTGCGCAGCGCCACGTCTTTCTCGCGGCCTCGGAGGATCTCCTTGTCCTTTGGGTCGAGCAGGGTGCTCAGGTGAGGCAGGCGAGGGAAGCTCTGGCGGTGGAGCCACCCATCACGCCAGTGATTGAAGGCCCTGGCCATGAGGCCGAGGATGCGGTCGCTGGGGGATCACCGCCAACGTAGAGACGCTGGCCCATCTGGTGAAGATAATCCTGGGAGTTGTAGAACAGGAAGCCGTTCTCGCTCCTGACGTTCCAGTGGTCCTCCTCGTAGATGTCCTGGGGCCCAGACACGCCAGCAACGCCCAGCTCGGCCGCCGCCGGGACATACCAGTAGCTACCACCAATGCCCTGGACAGTCGCCAGCAGGCGGTCCGCGGCGTGTCCAGCATGCGTGCCGACGAGGTGCTTGAGCAGCGCCTCGAACCGCCGCTGGTCGTTGCAAAACGCCACAAACATGACGCCCTCCTCCCGCGCAGAGTACCCGCCGGCTGTCCCGTACGGCATGGCCTGGCGCAGGATCTTCTTCTGGTCGCCGTTGGCGTCTCTCACATTTCCTGCGCGGTGGACGTGCCCGCGCAGGCCGTGCTGGGACAGGACGGCGCCGTCTACATTGCGGCCGATCATCTCGTCCTGTGCGTCTGCGGTCTGGGACGCGATGGCCGGCCAGTCGAACTCGAACTTCTGGCTGAGGCCGAAGCAGGAGCCGGGGTAGGGCCCGTCGCGGATGAGGATGTCTTCGACGAGGGTGACCGGGTCGTTTGGGTTGGTGATGCCGTCCACGTAGCGGCCTCCGATGACACGGCTGTCTGAGCGCTTGCCACCGATGGTGATGTTGATCTGGCCGGGACCGGCAAGTGGTTCCAGGTCCGGGAGGAAGGCCGAGACGATCTCCTCGGCCTTCTCGTGGCTTGGTGCCTTGAGATAGAGCAGCACGTCGCCCCCGGTATTGCGAAACTTGCGGGTGTCGCTGTGCCTGCCGTCGAGAACCTTGGTGCGGATGGGAATATCGCGTCCCGTCCACTTGCCCCAGAGTGCAGGGGCGAAGGCCGCCACAAGGCCGCAGTCTGGATGCTTGGAGTTGATGGTGGTGTCCAGGTCACGGATCAGGCCGGTGATGGCTGTGTGCATCTTGTCATCTTGGTGTTTCAGCTTGATTGTCAGGAGCTGGCCAAAGACTGGCTTTTGTGAGCAGGCCCTTTTGGGCCCCAAGAAGGGTTTTGTCGAGCGCCATGTTGTTTCGGTGTTGTGGTTCTCAACTATATTCTCTTCTTTTCCCTTCTTCTTTCTTTTCTTTCTCTCTATAATCAAGTCTACCCATGCTCCTGACAATGCAAGACCCTTATATAGTTGACAAATCTCACAGCGTTGTCCTCTTCTCTCTCTCTCTCTCTCCACATTCTCTTTGAAGTAATGAGAGAAACGGCCGTGTCTCGGTCATTTCTTCTTTGCTTACCCCTCTTTGAACACCCAGTATGACAATGGCGTAACATAAACTGAGGGGAAGTAAGACCTCGACTTCCCGTGTGGCTTTCAATATGCATAGCGATGGGCCAATTGCTGTTGGCAGCGTAGATTCATATTTCGGGTGATTTAACGCCCAGGCAACGCCGTACGCATCCATCTACCTCCCGTTGGCTCCACACAAGTATCACGAGGACGGTATATCTGCCGCATCTCGGGTCGGAGCGTTACGAACTGCATTAATGCACTACGCAGGTGGCAGAGAACACCCCTCCTTGGTGTTCCCATGGCGCGGATGGGAGGAGATGAAGGAGGGAGGAATCGTGCGAGGTCAGGATCCTCCCGAGCTGTTTGCATTTCTGATGATCTGCTGGCCTGTTCCTCAGGTTGCTGGACTCCTGTCTCTTTGGCAGGACAGTTTCTCTACATCGGCCGTGTGGCAGTTCGTCGTCGGTGTCAAAAGTTAAAGCCACCACCCTTCTAGTTACGTGACTAATGTCATCCCCGAGTTTGTATCTCTAGGCAGATATAGTTTGCCTGGACAAGCTACGTAGATACTTCCTGCTTATTTGAGGGGTTTTCCGGTCTTCTAATTCATTACATTACTATACAGATCCTCAATGAGAACAAATTCGGACGCAGTTTCTTTCTTTAAGACCTTATCCCCCTCCATGGTCATTTTCGGGATCTCTCAGACTGTTCCCGATGCCGTGGATTCTTTTCTTCTTCACATCTACTCCCCTGATCAATCTGTTGCTTTGTGTCCTTCCTTAACTTATGATACTTGACAGACATAACGCATATGTATTCTATCATCATCACTATTTTCTGAACCATGACAGTTCCCTCAGCCCTTTCGTACTGAACTTTCACCCCAACCACCCCCACCTGATTACGTACCTACTTCACTGGTAGCCGCTCGTCTACCTTGGCTCGTGGTCACTGCTAGAGACTCTTTAATGTGGCCTTGAAGCATTTCATGCTTTCAAAGATGACCGAATATTGTGAAGAGGATGCTGATATGACAGGATAATTACTAGCCAGGCTGAAAAAAATGAAACCACTATTCGACAAACATTGAAGCTTTTTCTTGGTAGCAAGGCATTTAGAGGAGGCCCATGCTCACATTTCTAATAGTATTTTCTGAAGAGGTCACCCTATGAGCGGTTTACTATGGCTGCGAGGATAGGTGACAGTGCCCCTGGGATGAGAAGGTGGGTGAGATGTCGGGGTTGGGTGATCAGGCTGAGGGGGCAGGGATCAGACCCCACGGAATTACTGTACTACAGCCGCGTGCTAGTTGCCGTTAGTGCCCCACCCCCGCTTTACTCCAGCATCGACGGCTTCACCTTCACTTTCCGCAGCAAACAGCGACACCCTCGGCCCTGCAGAACCCGACCATGTGGCGCCCCTAGAGCTGTCTGCGTCTGGCTGCGTTGCATTCTGAATGCACTTTAGCTGGACTGACAGCCATCCAGACCCAAAATGCACCGCATCGTGATCATTATCATCCACCCAGTCAACACCAACAGCCGCACCAGATTCAACAAAAGATGCTGCCCTTCATTAGCAACGCGTACGCGAGAGCCATGCGAGCTCGGTAAAGCTGACCCGGGACCAGAGAGATCCATGGACACCAAGAGACAAGCATGTTGGCAGCATATCTCGACACTGAGCGCTGAAAGCCGACGGCGTAGCAGGATGATATGGCACTGCGAAGGCCCGAGCAGCACACATTCACCAGGGTCTTGGTATAAAGGCGAGTCCATCCATGTCTAAAAGGGGTTTTAGGTATATAATTCGGCCACCAGATGAGAGTTTACCTGCCCTATGTGTCTCCAAACCACCACGATATGACGCTCACCAGTGAGTCCGCATTGTCCTGCGTCTGGCTTCCATCCAGTGCAACCCAGGTCACTCTCAAGTCAGGACGGATCAGGAATGCTTGGATACCCTGCCATCTGTCTCCTACCAGCTCAACGTGGTTTTCAAGCAGCTTGACCTTGTCGCCGTGTGGCGTTGACAGGAGACGAGCTCCCAGCGCCTCTCTCTCGACAGCTGCATTGCCCGACCCACCTACAAACGCGAGGACGAAGATGTTCTGTCTAGCCGCTTCAAGTAGATCGTGCGCATGCTCGTCGGCAATATGCGTCAGCCGAGTCCCCACCAACATGTGTCCTGTCTGTGTGCTCTCAGGCTCCAGATGATAAGGCCCCGTCGGATCGTCAAACCCTGTTACGCGCCGCGCCCACAGTTTATTAAAAGCCGGCTGACCAAGCGCCTCTGTGACAAAATCCACCACGGCGTGCTCCTGTTCCGTGGTCGCGAAGAGCAAGGTTGTCTGGACCTTCACATTCTCTATCACAGCCTTCACAGCCGACCTGCGTTCCTGAGTGTAGCTGTCCAGGACGCGCTCGACCACGTCTCGGTTCAAGATGGTGCCGCTCACGACCGCCGCGAGCTTCCACGCCAGGTTCGTCGCGTCGAGAAGCCCCGTGTTCATCCCCTGTCCTCCTGCCGGGAAAAGCTGATGCGCCGCGTCCCCGGCCAGGAACACCCTTCCCGAGCGGTACGAACCAGCGTGGTGCATGCCGTTCCCGGTCACGGACGACCAGTGCATCTCCTGCACCCCGTAGTCTGTGCCGAAACATCTCTTTGCCTGCTTCCTAACGAAGTCCTTATCGGGCGGACTTGGCCGCTGCACGACGCCTATTTCTGCTGTGGATGGTAAATGCCCTATGAAGCGGATGATGCCCGGAGAAATCGTGTGCATGAGCATCTTTTGTCCCTGGACCGAGGCGGTGCGCATCCCCGGCGTCTCGTCGCGCACGGTGCAGTCCGCCAGCCAGCCGTAGCTCGTCGCCCCTTTTCCTTGCCATGGGATCTTGGCTGCTCTTCGGACGGCGCTGTGGGTTCCATCGCAGCCGACCAGCCACGAGCTCTCGATAATCTCCACGCCGTCGCCACCGCCCTGTCTCTCAAAGGTGGCCGAGACAGCGTCTGTTCTCTGCTCCAGACTCACAAACTTCCGGCCCCAGGCGAATGGGATCCCGACCTCCTCGCAGCGCTGTAGTAGGACCTCCTCCGTCTTCACCTGCGGAAAGGTGCAGTTGAACGGATACTTTGTCCCCAGCACGTCGTAGTTGAGGTCAAGAAGTCGGCGTGAGGCGCCAAAATGGCTGTTGGGAACGGCAATGGCGTCTTTGAAGAATCTCGTTGCGATGCCGAGGGTGCGGAAGACCTCGATCGAGCTCGCGTTGAAGTTCTAGAGATCAAAAAGGGCTTAATATTCACATTCCTAACAGGAAAAACTTCTACACGTATAAAGAGTCACTGAGTCCTCCTTGGATATATGGCTCGGTCCTCTGGATGCAGCTGTCCTGTGACTCCTGACAGAAATGTGGATATTGGGATGACGGGGAGTTAGATTCGAGTTCAACCTACCAGGGCCTTGGACCAGCTATTCGTCAGATCGCGCGAAGGCCTGGTGTCTGCGACGAGAATGGCGCTTGTTGGAACACCAGCCTGGTGGAGAGCTAGGGCAGTGGTGAGGCCCACGGGCCCTGCGCCGATGATGAGGACTTGTGGCGAAGTCATTGTCAGGCCGGGTCTGTGACGAACAATCAGCGCAACGGCTCTCGAATCCTGCGCTCCTCTAATGCTTCACTAACTCTTTATGTGGTTGAGACTTGAATGCCACGGCTGACATCGATCGGCAACGCCTTCTTTTTGCCCTTCCTCTCCTTGTGCTCTAATGCGCCGTCCACGGCGTGGCGCCCCCACGGCCCAAACATCTAGCCGAGGCTCCGAATTGTTGTTGTTGCATTCGCTTCTGTATGCAACCCCTCGTCTTGTCGCGTGTTTTCGTACGCACGTAGAGTCCGAGTAAGATCCGAGTGTTGGTAATTGTCATTCAGACCAACGAATCATCGTCGTTATCTCCGCTTTCGCGTCTCCTTTTTGCCGACGATACTACCTAAATAGTAAGCAGATCGATCTCAAGGTTCGCTTAAAACTTTGATTGCACACCACTGGTAGAACTCTGACAAAGGAAACGGGGCGAGAACAGAGCGAGAGCGAGAACCTCTAGTTCAAGAAGGAATGGCTAGGGCGGGCTGTATGTTAACGCTGGGTCGGTCTCGCAACTGGAGTCGGTGAGTGATGCGACGGACATGCAGTAATATGTATATCATGTCTGGGGAATAAATTCAGTAAAATGCCCACTTAGGCAGGTAGGTAATGTAGGTCGAGCCGGTGATTTTCTAGAAGACTCGGCTCAACTAGCAACTGCCTTGCTTCATATCAGTACATTGTTGTCTCCAATATGTGCAGCCCATTTTAATTGTAGCGCCCGGTATATGTATAATTGTATGCATGTATCTATCATCATTAGGAATGTGTACAAGAGATTATATAATACAGAACGCTCTTTGAAATCCTACCAGTGATTATGTACTTGTCTATCCTCTATGGTGTTTGTTATACCAACATATATGCTCTTACTGTACATGCCCTTCAATGTATCGTCTGGACGATTGACTTCTTAACGGTGATGCCGTTCCAGGTACTCTGGGAAGTAGCCTGCGGCTCGTCAAACATATCGGCGAGGTTAGACTGGCTGTTGCTCCAATCACCAACACCAACGCCGGAGGCGGAATCTAAGCCTCAGACCCAGCATCACCCTTGTGCTTCTGGGCCTCCAGATCGGCATCGTTATGGTTGTTGCCATAGTGGATGACAGTGGTAACTCCGTAACGTTGCTTTCCAGACATGTCGTGTAGGTTGAAGGCATCGGCGTTGGTACTGCCCTTGGGGTGGCCGCTGCCGGTCCTGCGCCACTGACGAGCAGAGGTACCGTGGCCTGGCGCAGAGGAACCGCTGAAGAAGTTGCGCAGGAGAGGTCGGAGCGTGGCGAATCCGGCGGCGGTGATACCGAGACCAGTCTCTACGGTGGACCAGATGGCAATGTCGGCGGTGGAGTAGAGGAAATCGTTGATATCGGTGAGTGTAGGCAAATAAGGGAACCGGACGATGGTTGCACTCGAGGCACTGTAGGCAGGCATTACTTCTTGTCAGTCACTGGCGCCACTTTGGTGGTTTTGGGGTTCTTGTTGTGACTTACATGCAGCCGGCGGCTAGAACGAGTATGACAGAGATCTTGACTCTCCTGTTCATTTGCAGGTTCCAGACCAAAAAGACCGGCAGGATACTGAAGGTCCAATCGGTCCAGCAGCTGATAGCCGAGTAACCATAGAAGGTTTTGGAAACGACGTCCGCATTCATGCAGTAGCCGTCAGGAGGGTCTGCGCCGTAACGGAGCCAAAAGAGAGACAGTGGTCGGCATTGCACTAAGAAGAGCGTGAAGAAAGCGAGACTGTAGACTTCTGTGACGCCAATGACAGTGTAGATGATCCACCTGTGCCATTTGGACACGCAGATGCGCAGCAAGAAGATGGCGATGGAGGCCTTGATGGCCATGTTGGATAAGACATAGAGAGGCTCACATGTCCACCACATCTGGGGCGGTGGTGTTAACAGGAAATTCCTGGACTGGAACTTTGGCGGTTGAGCATGATGAGACATACCTGCATTGCCTTTGGAATATTTTTGGGCGCAATGTTGACAATGTGCTGACCGGTTCCATAATGAATACCAGTGATCTCGTAGGAGCAGAAGAGAATAAACAGTATCTGCTGCATGTCAGTGTCCACACGTCATCAACGCTGAGCCGTTTGGGTATCACATACTTGTGCAGCAATAGCAAGCCAGTCGTCCGCTGCAAAGGCCTTGATGACCCAGCCACGACAGTAGATGCGAAGCGCAGTGGCAACGGTGGAAATGACCAGGAAGGTGTATCCAACCGCAGCAATCTGCGTCGCGCGACTCTCGACTGCCATCGTGATATAGAGAGGGTTAATACGGCTCCGTAATGTTCTCTGAAACCGAAGAAACACGCAACCAGCCTCCACCCGGTTCAGGGTGTGGGTTGCTGGATTATATCAAAAACAAAAACCAAGGCAAGGCGACTGCTTCTTACAACATACGACGACAGCACACCCAGGACCTCTTATGGTATCTATATAGTATGGGGTGGATATCTTAGCCCTCGAGCACCCCCTTTAAGGTCAGAACATTCGGGCCGGTCCCCAAGGGGCGACTAAGGCTTGGCCAGACGACGATTGTCATTTCTCGTGGGGTTCGAGGCCAAACTCCTGACTAGCTGGACATCAGATCGAGTACGGAACGCCACCTACATTGGGCTAGCATTGCGCTTTGATGGAGACTAACTGTTGCACTAGAGCAGCTCTCTGGAGCCGACGATCGTCACGTTATTTAGTGTCGACTAGAAATCTATTGCCCTTCCCAACACTTATCGCCTGTAGGCAAAGTCGTCCACAGACCAGCTTGGGCAGGCTTCACGTCGATCTGGAGCGTCGTAAACACTTGCCACGACACACTTCACACAAACCATGGCCATCGCCAGAAGGATGCTTGCCTCCCTGAGGGAGATCGACTTTCTCGCGCGGGATGAGCAGCACGGCCAAATAAATAATACCTGACATGGATCGGAGTCAACTCATACTTCTTCGTGCTGCTCGTCCTCTTGGTAAGTACAAGCCACATACATCATATATCGTAGAAAGCAGGCTTTTCTCTGCAGGCTTCTCTCTGCTGCTGAGTAGGGAGAGTGTTCACTGTTGCCTACGTCCTTAGCTTGTCGGGGCTTGTTGATAGCCTCTCGTGGATGCCTGCACTGACTTCAGTCTATAGCCACGCCATCTTTTCGCATGCAGAGCCGGCGCCCTCAGCAGGTGGTCTGCTGCGCACATGAGTTTTGGTCATCCCTTGCATCACCTCTGCGAGGTGTGGCCTGACGGTCCTGGTCTTGCCACGGAGAAAATTTTAGCGGGAGCGTAGTGGAGGCACACCAAGTGGGCGTCCCCGGTCTCTCAGCAGCCCCGTCTTATTTCCAAATTCGTGATCAAGTAATAACACTCCTCACTCCAGCATGTTGCAAGGAGACCGTCGTTAGTTTCTGACAGGGTGGTTCTTGGAGCTAGGAAACATTGGGAGCTTCTCAGAGAAGAGGCATGAACGATAGATATCAAATATCCTGGAACCACAGCTTGGCTTAATAATATTATTGCATACATGTCCATATCCATGTAAAAAATTCAAGGTCTAGCAACTAAACCATAATCCGATCACAGGAAGCCCCTTTTTGATACCCTTGCAAGCTGTAGCCGGCATTTCACCCGGCCCGCCGGCTTTACATCCGCATTCATCCACACTTCGGGTCGTTATACTGTAAATGGCGATAGCGTACCACAGTCTGTCGTCCTTGAAGAGCCTTCTGATACACACCAATATGACGATCTTCTCTGATAACTCAATGGCTTTGAAATTTGCTTCGAGTCTCGCGAAGAATATTTAAAATGTTCGTCTGGCGAAGAGCTCCACATACGGGTTTCTTGACAACGGTGCTCGAGACTTCTCTCACTCTTGTCGTTTTAGATAGGCATTTCATGCATTGTAAATCCACTCATTTCTGTATTTAGACGTACATGGGCACTTCTCAGGACATCGCTAACTTACGACGTCGTTACCCCGGGCCTCAGCTTCTACGACCTCATATGGCATGACCAAGTCCACGTAATCACTGATTTTTTTCTATATGAATGGGGAAAAGGCATCTGGACGTTCGAGAGAAGGTTTTGAGGAGCACCAAAAAATAATAACTACGAGAGTTCCGGGTTTATACTCATCCAGGCCATCAACAAGGAAATTGTTTTTTTTTCTTCCCTTTCCCTTCAACATCAGAGATTGTAGCATCTCGAAAGGATCCTTTGCACTTCTCATCTTAGAGAAGATGTCAGACACCCCAGGAATTCCACTTCAATGCACCTGGTTACCATCAGACTTTCTGCACCTCGACCTCCTCTCGGAACTGTGGAAGAACAGGCAGCTGGCTGCTGTAGATATCCCGCTTTTCAGCCGTCTGTACATCCATATATGTATTTGGACTAGCACTACGCTGCATTGGCCAAAGCTGGTAGAAATTCGATGGAATTACAGCGTTGCTTCCAAAGGAGCCAGGGTTCTTGGCTTCTGAGCTGCTTTAGATGTATGCAAGTGCGTATCAAACCTCAACAGCTACGATACCAATGCGCCTCCCTGATCCTTGTAAGCCTCGCGTTCCCGAGCTTGAGTTAATGCCATATAATCACTTGCCAGTTTTTCAAACACTAATGCCAAGCGAATAAATAAAACTTAAAAGGACCGTTGATTCGGGTAGCTGTGTATTTTAGCGGCACAAGAGATATATCTGGCTTTCCAGCTGTATCTCAGGAAGCCCGAGGCTCCCTCGGGCTACCCAGACCTCTTCTAAATCCGTCTCCAGGCTGGGAAACGAGAGCCCGTTGCAACAAGCATCGAAGAGTGCAGTCAGCACTGGAAGCAGCAACCACCAGGGTCAACAGTGCTCACAACGGAAGTTTTTTTCTTGTCGGCGCGGGGGGTACGGAAGCTTGCATTAGCGGACTCTTCCTTATCATTAGCATAACAACAATGACTCTTTCTTCTTCTTTCTACACCAAGAATCCTATGCTCACCAACTGTGAGCATGGCCAACAACCATCCTTGCTTTTCTTTTCTTTGGGTATTACAGAACAAGCCACCTGAACAGGCACCCTTCCTCCCACTCACAGGGACCACGAAATTCGGTGCTAGCCTTCCGTCACTGCTCGTAGGCGGTTCAGTAGACAAGGCACGTTGAGCAGTAGGTGCTGACCGACGCAGTGCATTGTTGACCATAACCACGGGCTAGACATCTTCTGTTTCCCATGCGATGAACTTGACATTGCGACCTACCTGCTCTGTATTTCACCCTATCAGCTTTTGACCACACCTGAGCTGACTGCTTAGAGCAGGAGGCTGCAGTGTTAAATCCGCACGGTAGATGCGGCACTGATGGAGGTCGCTCGATGTGCGGAGAAAGGTGACAAGTGGCGCCGCTCGTAGCGCTGGCTGCTTTCAATGGCTTGCAGGAGGTCGGATACCGAATGTGACGTTGGTCTCACTCTCTTGTGCACGCCTGCTCCCGGCCGGATTTGTTAGGGCTTTGAACTCTTCGGGCGTAGCAGCCAAACCAGAGAGGTAATGATCGATCCTCGCGATACAGTGGTTCGTCGGCTTGCAGGCTTCAGGTGTGACAGCTGGATCCGACCTGGAGCTCTGGCGCCAAAAGAGGCTGGAGGAGAAACGAGAACCTGGGCGGTTGATTGGCCTGCTCTTTTGGCACGTGCTGATCGTCACTGTGGATGATCTCACGTCTTTGTTCTCATCTATATGACGACAATAAGAGCAGCAGCGAGCGCTCTAATGTCCGGGAGCAGCCTCCAAAGAAGAAAAAAAAATGGCTGGTGTGAAAACTGCACCCGTTTGGTCTGCAGGCACCCGCTATGTTTGCTAGGCTTGACGGCCTCCAAACCCTTCGCGAAAATCGGCATCGGGCATCGGAAAGGATGGGAGGGATCAATATTCGTTGCATGCTGTTCCGAGTTACACATGGTAATTAATTTTCCCCTCCTGCTTCCAGCATAGAAACCCGTCAGCTGCAGACCCAGACAAGCGAGGCAGCTGATAGGCTTTTTAACCCGAATCGAAGACAATCTATTAACGCAAGACATCACCAGGACAACTGACCTGTCACGACGGCATCGGTACAGCCACTCGATTCTCCAGGGCCCTTGAGTTGCTAAAGAGACAGATCTGAGACCTCAAACGGCCGAGTCTCGCATACATAACTATGAGATCGAGATTGGCTCGACCCAGGCTTGCTTCCCCCACAGCCGCCCTCACTATCTGATCTTCGAGCAGCCTCAGGTACTTATCTATAGTTGGGCCCTTTCGGCATCATCAAAGTAAGTAGTCCAGTGCAGTCCAGACCTGCGGATCGACCTGATGTCCTTTGGGGGGGAAGCGCCATGATGCGCCGTACCGGGGCCTCAGGCCCCTGATGCTCTACTGTCAAGGCCTACGCGGCGCTATCTGGCGGTTTAGTAATCTCATTTCACATGTCTGACACATCTTAGAACGCGGTCAGGTATATTAGTGAAACGAGGCTGCTAGGCAAAGACGCACACAGCCGACGTGTATGCACTGTCATCATTCGCCTTGTCCACTCACACGTCTCACGACCCATTCCAGATCCTACTCAACCTTTGTCCCGAATGACCAATGTAACGCCGGAGTCGCTTCCGTTGTTCACAATCCGTCCAATCAGTCCTAGACTTGTAGTGGTACAAGTGAATTATCCTCGACACATCGACGCCGACGCAACGGCCTCGACCCGCGCCCACCCTGTCCGTCCCCGCCGTCGGCTGTGAGCATCACTGGATGCTTCAGAATGAGCATAGTAACTTTGTGCTGCACGTTTCGGCACACAGCAGCTGTAACCCGCTCGTGTTGTCCAAGGAAGTCTGCATAATAGTGATCAGCAGGTCTGCAGTCCATAGCATCCCAGCATCTCGTTTCTCCTGCGTGCTCGCTTGCTCATATCGACGCGGCGATGTGCAGATCTAGGATCATTGCACGAGGGCCATGAATGGCCTCTCCTCTTTCTTCCCACCACCTCTCCACCCCTCTCCCTCCCTCCCGGCGGGCATTGCCAAATTTGCTTGTGGTACCCCTTTGCTAACCACCTTATTTCTCTACAGCCTAGACAACAGGTTGGCTCCGGTCATCCTGAACAGTGTGCAGCGGCCGGCAAGACATCCAAACGGTCTCGATTCGTTTTCGTGACACGGTTTTGTGAAAGGGCAGCAGCCTGCCTGGGACGCCAGGCTCCTTTGGTCTGAGTCTCGCCTTTGTCTCCATGGTCCTGCGAGAAGCGCTCCCAGCGCCAAGGTATTTCACCTTACACTTGTACAGCTTTCTGTATCCAGGGTTCCGGGCGTTCCTGAACGTGTCTCTGCGATGTTCGGGTGGCTTTGCCCCCCACCATGGTGATTTTGTAGCCGTTGAATATTTTGATTTTTTTTCTTTTTTTGCCACCATTCCCTCCCAACTGATTCGTACGGCCACTCCGCCGGTGTCCAAGGTACGAGGGCTCAGGTACAAACGCCCTTCGTGGAGAGCCTTCTCCTCCTCCACAGGCCCCCTGGCGTGGAGGCATGCCACGGAGTGGACCGCCTGATCGGAATTGTCGTCCCTGCTTCGCACAATGGTCGCCTGCGGCGGACACCCTCCCCCTGGACAATATTTTAGACGCGGGCCCTGCCCGGTCGCAATCGTCAATAAACACACCCTGGCTCCCATCTGGCGGTCCTGAGAGGCTTTTCTATCTCCACCCACACTTCGTCAACGCACATGCTGTGGCTTGTCTGACGGTCCCTGGCAGCCAACACTCGTCAACTGGTCCTCCGGCCCACCGGCACTTTCTCCAACCTCGAGGAGATCAACAGAACAGCAGGCATCGAATTTCGAGCTAGATATTAGAGACACGAGTCTTCCACACCCGTCACCCGCAAACCCCTGAGCCTGGCAGCTTGCTTCCTGACATTGGGCTTGTCTTGAAACTTGGGCTTGATCAAGGCGATCTAGAGCTCGCCCAGCACAGCCTTCTGCATCACGCCCTCACGCCAAGTTATCAAGCCTTTGTTCCCCATTTCCACCAGAGACCGGTTCGGCCACACACCCGTCATCGAAACGACCATCATCCTCTCGTTGACCCTCCCTCCCAATCATCAGGACAGGCGCAAAGCCACCCGTGTTTTCCACCCCCTTGCCTTTTCCTGCCCGCATATCTTGTATCTTGATCGACATTACGATCTTTGTCTATTTTCTTTTCCCTTTTCCCAGTCTCCGTCCGGATCACTAACACTCACAATGGACGTCCCTCTCGCCGAGGACCGCGAGTTCGCCATGCTGGATGAAGACCAGATCAACACACTCAATGCTGTTGAGCGCATGGGCGCATCACTGTCGCTCACCGGGATCATCCTGATCTTTATCACTTTCGCCATGTTCAAACGCCTGCGCACCATACCGAACACGTTTATCTTTTTTGCCTCGATCGCAAACATTGGCGCCTGCGTTGCCTGCATGATCGGATACGATGGGATTGTGGCTATGAACCAGGATCGATCTTCTCCGCTCTGCCAGGCACAAGGTTTTATTTTTGAATGGTGAGCAGCATACAGCCGGTGCTCTCAAGCTCCCTCCAGAGGCTGTAGGCGAGTCCCTCGAGCTGACCTTGGAGTTCCCTCCCTAGGTTTATGCAGTCCGACCCTTGGTGGTCCTTCGCGATGGCCATCAACGTCTACATGGTCTTCTTCATGTCCTTTAACCCTTCAACCTTTCGACACTACCTATGGCTATATTGTGTAATCTGCTACGGTCTCCCGGCGATACCGGCCTTTGTGTTTCTCTTCGTTCGCATGCCAAAAGGCCTCATATATGGTGACGCCGTGGTAAGTTTGCGCCCCTCTCCGCCCCCCTCCTTTAAGCGTTCTAATTTCACCGGCTTTGCTGACAAACTGTGTGTCTTTTTTTTGCTATGGCTGTAGCTCTGGTGCTGGATCGCTTCTCAGTGGAACGCACTGCGCATCTATTCCTACTACCTCCCCATCTGGGTCTGCAGTGTTTTGTCTGCCGTCATCTACTTCGCCGTGGGCTATCATGTGTTTCACCAACGCAATCAGCTGCGGAACCTGTCACTGAGCAATCAGGGCAAGGACGCGACGAGGGATGATACTGATATGAGAGACTCGGCAGAGAAGGTGTGTTGCCTGTGTTTCCTTGCGTATCGTTGCTCCCGCTGGTTTAGGCCCTCGAGTACCCAGCTTCACTTCCCGTTACCCTTTTTTTATTTCTCTCCCTTCTCCCCTCTACTTTATATTTGCGACTAGACTCTTCTGTTTGATAGCCCTGAGTTACTCTGACGGCTTCACACCCATGACGATCTTACCTGATGGCGTGGTCTTTTATACGCTCACCAACCTCAACTATCAACATGGCTCGAGACAACGAGCTCTTCGCTTGTGCCTGCCTACTTCCGAAAGACCAACATGGCAGTCGTCTTTTGAAACAGCACTATCACTCTGCCGACGATACATAGGTCATCATGGCTAATGACCATCATTTTTGTCTCACTAGAATCTGACGTCTCATTCCGGATCGGGCTACTATGGGACTGTCACAACCGAAGTCCAAGTGACCAGTGCAGCAATCTCGCCCAGCGCCCTGCCTGCCTACATCAATCCTTTCCAAACCGCGGCACAGCAGCAGATCTCCTCCTCGCCCTCCACTAGCACCCACCGGGCTGACAGCCCAGCAGAAGGAGGCCCAGGCGAGCGCCCAGCCTTTCGCATAGACACAACAGGAGAGTCGCCACGTACGGTGACGCCAGCCCCCAACGCACCAGGAGCGCTCTCTCCCATCCAGGCACACAACTATCCGTGGTCGCTAGAGCCCAACTTCTGTTCTCATGCGGGGCCTGAGGCCGAAGCTGCCACCTCAACACTCGTCGGCAGCAGTTCCACAGGCTTCGCTTTTCCGCTCCCACCAGCCCATCAACATGCAATCAACAATAACAACAACAACAGCAGCAGTAATAACTTCGAGGCGACAAACCATGGTTTCAACACGACGCAGTATACCTCAATAACTGCAGACCCACCCTCTGCAAAGGATGACCGCGGCCCCTCCCCAACACGCCTCTTATCGCCCATCTCGAGGCGGTTCACAAACGAGGACCAACTGCACCGCGGCAGCAGCAACAGCAACAGCAGCAGCGGAAACAACAAGAGAAAGCCGCGCAGCCACAGCAACATCTTTCGGCGCGTGTCGAACGGCACACGGCGGTTCGGGCAGCGGCTGAGGCACATGGACCCGGTGAAGCTGGCATACCTGCGCACGTCGTTCGTCTTCGCCATCTCGATCCTCGTGACCTGGACGCCCTCGTCCATCAACCGTGTCTACACGCTTATCTATCCAGACAGGGCCTCGTACGGGCTCAACATCGCCGCCGCCGTGGTGCTGCCGCTGCAGGGCGTCTGGAACGCCGTCATCTACTTTACCACATCGTGGCGCATCTTCCTCGAGGAGATGGACGCCACCCCGTATGGCCGCCGCGTGCTCGCCCTCCTCCACGTCAGCCCGGGCAGCGAGGACCTCGGCACCAGGCAGAGCGGCAGCTTTGCTCTCGGGTCGTCGGCCAGGTCGCCCAGGAGCGAGATGGGACGGAGCAGGAGGTTGGACGGCGAGAGCCGCGACGGTGATGAAGGGGTCGAGCTGCAGAGCCCGCTATCATCGCCGGTGGTCACGCCCCGACGGCCCCAGCCTGTGAGGATGAGTACTATGAGGGTCACCCAGAAGCAGCTGGAAGAGCTCAACTGAGGCTGGATCATCATGTCGCTGCTGTGCATCTGGGCGGGGAGATGACACCTGCTCTTCTTCGGCGGCCTGTTCCTGAAGACCTGGGCTCAGACCAGCGGGATTGGTAGACCTTTTCTTTTCTATTAGAAAAGGATTGTGAGTGGTTTAGGATGGGAATCAATGGGGTATTACTACAGCGTGTGCGTTGCTGGCAACAACGAGGTCATCATGAAACAACGCCATTCCAAAAGGCGACAATATCCGGATGGTATGATCTTGTAAATTCCGCCTGCCAATATGAATACAAACACATGAAATAAAAAAAAATAGAGAGCGATCAAAAGAGGGTCGGGGGGGGGGGGGAAGCATCATGATTTCTAATTCTCTTCTCCGTCCCTTATTTCTCTCTCTCTCTCATTCACTCATTCACTCACTCCACCACAATGGCGTCGATCCAAGGCGTCCCATCCGCCTGAAAGATGGTCACCACATTACCTCCTCTCAGCATATCAACAGTCAACGTCTGGTTCCCGTCTTCCCCAGTAAATGTCACCGTCTGGTTCAATAACCAGTTGATCTGCACCTGCACGGAGCCGCTTCCACCGCCAATGACCGTCAATAATGTCTGCCCGGCTTCATCATCCGGCGTCCGCACGCCTGCCAGTTCGACCCAGCCGCCGTTCCCGAGACTCACACCGCCATCCTCGATGGTACCATTCATCCCCTTGGGCGTACCCTCAAAGGCCCCTATGAACGTACCGATCACGCCGTCCTCGGCCTCGTAGCGCGGACCCGTGGCTGGCTCGACCCAGATCTGGATCTCGCTCACTGCCGTCGTGTATCTCAGCTTGTCGCTCAGCGTGACCTCCAGAAGGTCCGTCTCCACGGAAAAACCTGTGCTGCTTGAGTTCGTGATCGCGCTGACATTGTCACCATTGCTGCTGCTGCTGCTGCTGCCCCGACTAGAAAAAGAACACCGTGTTTAGCGCATTAGGGATGCAGCCGCTCCAGGGATTCTCAAAGGCAACAACACTTCCCGTCCTGCCGTCGGTCACCTGCATCCCGGCCGGACAGTCCGCCACACCGCCCCTCTCAACGTCGGCGAAGATGGCCAGGCTGATGCTGGTCATGCTGCGGGGGCGCGGGAGGGTGATGGTGATGGTGCTGTAGGGAACCTCGCTCTGGTTGTTGGTCCAGCGGTTGTCGGGGGTCGTGTCGTACCAGAGGAGGCCATCGTTCATCTTCCAGGCTGGGTAGGAGCCTGTGTCGCCGTTGGGAACGAGGTTCCAGTCCGCAGTCACACTGGGTAGGCCGTATGGTGCTGCATAATGAGGTGAGTTTAGTTATAATGAGTATTGCGCACCTGTGCAGTGGGGAACCTGCGGCTTACAGTTTGGATTTGCCAAGATGTTTTGCCATTCGGGCTGGCTAGCTAGGGCCTGCGCTGCCTCCGTCGTGTTCAGAGGAAGTGTTGCGTTGAACACGGCGCTCAAGTTCGACTGGTGGTAGAACAGGGTGCCGTTCGAGTAGATGCTGAGGCCAGCCGAGACATTCGCGTAGTGGCTGCCGTACTGATCCCAGATGAAGGACAAGAGCGTCCCGTGGTAAGGCAGAGACTCAACCGCAAAGTAGGACCAGTTGCTTGGGACCAAGGGTTGAAGGGTTAACGTGTCGCCCAGGTCTGGCACGATCCCGAGCAGGTTCGTGAAGATGTTGTCCATGTATGTCGAGTGCAGATAGTTCTCGCTGTGGTTCGTCGTGTCGCCCGACCACATGTCGATGGTCGGATAGTGAGACTCCGCAGTGTATGGCTTTCCGTCTTTGTAGTTGGTCCTCGTGTACTTGCCCAGCTCCTGGTAGAAGAGTGCTGGCGTGATGGTGCTGCTCCGCCCGCTCCTGGCGATTCGTGCGAGGGTCCCCAGGTAGACGGAGGTCGAGAACGGCCAGCTCTGCCCCTGCCAGAGACAGCAGTATGTCGTGTTCTTGAGGGCTGTATAGTATGGGTTTGTCTGCTCTAGGGTTGTCGGGCCGAAGTCTGTTAGGAAGTGCTCCGTGTCTAGTCCAGCAGCAAGGCCATCGATATAAGTCTGGTTGGTGCCAATATCGAAGCGGTAGGGGAAATATCCGATGAGCTCACGGCCCTCGCACCGCAGGTTGGTGCCTTGGACAACGTCGATCCAGAAATTAAGCTCAGTGCTGTACATCAGGTCCTCCATATTGTTGTATAGATCATTGCCATAGTCCGTCCATGTCTGTGCGAGAGCTGAGCTGTTTATTATCGATCAGAAATCAGCAGGTATTAATGAAGAAAAAAAAAGGTGTTTAGAAGATGAAGGAGAAAAGAAAGAGAAAACACATACTCGCCAGCGAGCTGGGCCACCCGGCCAATCGCCCAGGCATTTGCCACCATGTACGCATTGAAGCTGGGCCTATACGTCTCGGGGCCGAGCCAGATTAAATCATAATCATTCCCACCGCCCATGCTGGACGATAACCCAAAGTCGTTCCACACCTGCATGGGCCCTCCGCCGGGACCACCCACCAGATATCCAGGCAGGCTATATTCCTGGGCATCCAGGAGAGGCGTGCGGTAATAGAGCCCCGTGGTGTCATCCCTGGTGGTGTTCCACAGGTTGTAGCTCTCGATCATCCCGCCCAGCTGATCGACCAGAAAGGAGACGTCGCCCGTCGCCTGTGCATGTTCCAGGATCGCCCTCTGCATGTAGTGCGTGTAGGAGATGCCCGAGAGTCTCTCGACGCCGCCGCGGGTGTACTCCTCGATGAGGTTTTTGATGTAGTTGGTGTCTCGTAGCCAGCGGAGCTCGAGGACATGGTGCGGCGCCGAGTCTGGGATTGTCTGGAACTTGGAGGCCCACGAAACCGGGTGTATGAACTCGGTTACGACCCATCCGTGGCCCTCGTGAGCCCATTTGATATGGCGCTTGATGACGCTGGCCCGGTAGTAATAGACGTCTTGGATCGACCGGTCTGGCACATCGATAAATGGGATGTTGTCCAGATACCACTGGTGGTCATCTAAGCCGCCGAGGTAGGACTCGTGATCCAGGAAGTTTGTGGTCTGCAGGTATGCATCTGCAGGGGGGTATGGCCTTGTATTCTGGGCCTCGACGAGGAGACCTGCCACAAGGGACACGGCAGTGTTTTGCAGCTTCATTGTGCATTCATTCAGCCGACGCGCACGGGGGAAAGACGAGATAGTTTGGAAGAAGAAAAAAAAACCAAAAAAAAAAAAACCGAGGTCCGTGGAGGAGTTTAGAAAACCTCTTCCTACCTGTATCAAGTAATGTGCTCCTTCATCTTCATAAATGCTTCTTATTTACAGATTGTGCACGCCTGTGGGTCTCGCCACATCGGTTAGCACGGATGAAGATGCTTCATTCTTATGTCCTCTTGCAGGTGTGTTCGCCGTAACGTCTAGGGCTTTTTTTCTTCTTTTTCTTTTTCTTTCTAGGCGCACCTATCACAGTACAGCACAACTTCTGCGGGGAAAGAACAAGCAGACGAGGGCAATCATTATATCGGCTGATATTCACCGGACTTGGTCGGCAACCGTAGTGACATTGGATTGTCGCTACTGGGGCTGCAAGTAGACAGCGTAGTAGCGATGGTGGCCATCATGCGGGGGAAAAGGTCGAGCAGGGGCTGCACTGGGCTGCAGCTAAATAAGTTGGGACGAACTCCAGTGGCGATTTTGATAGACCCGTGAGAACATATGCCGTTATGATTGATCTTTTATACGTATGTATATGTATATATAATGCTTACTGAAGTAACATGGAGTTGGTTGCTAGGTGACTTGACGCCGTTCTAAATCAATCTTGTACACGCCTTGCCTTCCCAACCGATAGACTGCGGAGAAAAGACATAAAATAGAATAATACAACTGATCCTAACCGCATGTTTTGGAGAGACTTTGATTCTTAAAAGAAATAAAAAGAGGGCGGCCAAAGCAAACTCCTCATTCCATCTCTAGGTCGTTGCAGATACTGAAGGTGCACGTCGACACAAGTTGCTATACTGAAGCTCGCTTTCCACCCAGAGGAGATGCCTCCAACGTAAGCACGAGATCTGAAACCTCATGCATTGTCAAGATTGATCACATACTTTCCTTGAACCTGTGGAATGATGTGTCAGTAACAGGCTGATCCCGTCTGCGCGGGCAGAACTTGTACGCAGAGAAAAGTAGTAATGCTCACCTTGCCCTTCACGACATCGTCCATCAGCGCCGTCATCCTCTCGAGCTCCGCCCACTGCACCCTGGGCGAGACCAACCCCCTGCGTACAAACTCGAGAGCCTCCAGCGTGTCCCTCCGCGTGCCCACCGAGGTGCCCATGATCTTGTACCCAGACGCGATGAACTGAAGCGGGTGCACCGAGAAGACCTGCTCCAGAGGCGGAATGCCTACGCACATGAGCGTCCCAAACGGCGCCAGCATCTCTGTGGCCGCCTGGTACGCAGCGCCCACACCGGCACAGACGACCACCGCAGCCGCTCCCAGCCCGCCCGTCAGCCTTTTCACCTCTGCAGCCGCACCAGCACGCATCGTTTCCGGGCTGGTGATGTCCACAAAGTGCTCCGCGCCCTCGCCCATGGCGAATTTACCCTTGTCCTCCCCCGCATCGACCGCAATCATCCTGTAGCCCATCGCCCTCCCAAACGCCACCACAAAGGCGCCAACACCGCCGCCGCCACCGCTCACAGCCACCCACTGGCCCGGGTACAGCCCGTCGCACGACTTGAGCGCCTTGTACGCCGTCACGCCGCCGCAGAGCACCGGGGCGAGCAGCTCGTCCCCCACGCTGGCAAACTCGTCCGGGATGCACAGGAGATACCGCGCCGGCACGAGCGTGTACTGCGCAAACGTCCCGTCGCAGTGCTGGCCCGAGTGTGGCTTGGCGGCGCACCGCGTCTCGCCGTCGTTCGCGAGGTTCGTGCAGAACGCGCACCGCCCGCAGAAGTCGCGCGTCCAGGCCACGCCCACGCGCTGGCCTGTGGTGATGGACGGGTCGAGGCTGCTCACGTTGCTGCCGAGCTCCTCGATGCGGCCCACGCCCTCGTGGCCCAGGACGGGGCGCGTGGGGCCCAGGTGCCCTGCTGCCTGGCTGCAGTCGGTGCCGCAGAGAGAGGTGAGGCTGAGGCGGACGAGGACCTCGTTGGGGCCGGGACGGGGCCTGGACAGGGTCTGCAGCTGGAAGGTAGGGGGATCGCCTTGTGCCTGGAGATGTGTGTGCGTGTGTGTGATTTATTTATCATTCGTCAGCGGGCTTTGTCGCTGTAAGTTCGTTCCTGTGCTGGAGAGCATGTTGTACTCCTTGTCATTGGAAAGTTCAAACTTACCGTCAAGACGGCGGCTTTATAAGTGTTGCCGTTCATTCTACAGCGACAAGAGACTAAACAGGGGGGTTACCTCGATAGGAGTGAAGCTCACGATATAGCAAGATGCTCATGAACAAGAAAGAAAGGGGAAAAAAAAAATCAAAATATTCAATCTTTAGTCTCAATCTTGCAGTGATGGTTTGCTCCGATTTCCTACAGGCGGTGGCAGCTCCCTGGAATATGTTCCTACTATGTATAAGCCAGACAGACGCGGACTATCAAGTAAAAGTATACGCAGGGTGTTATTATAGCCGGCTTTCTTTTTCTTGTTGGGTTTTTGTTTTTACTTTGTGTTACAGAATTGATCCAGTGCTACTGTTTCATCGGGAGCAGAAGCCGGAATATCCTGTCTCAACGCGCAGAGCGGTTTAAGTTTTCTCCCAGCATGCCCAAGGGCCGCGCGCTGCTCCAGACAGGTAGGCGTCTTTACAAGCGCGCGCCCTGGAGCATAATTTACCTGCCGACAGCCAACATGAACACTGGACTAGCTGTTCCTCTGGTGCATGAATGAGGCCGCTGGGCAACAGCTAGGTCGGATCTGGTCAAGAAGGAGACCCACACGTGACAAAATCTGGTGGATAAAGTTTTGGATGGCGAGACACGGGATGGACTACCGCCCTACTGCAGGGACCTTTTTCCAGGGTCGACTTGGCAGTATATGTTGGGAGGGTCTTCAGATCTTCTTGTACCGGGTTGGGTGCTCAAGTGGTTGGTCCTCATGCAGTAATTACACCTTGGAAGATTAGATGTATTGATATCTGTTGGTTATCCAGCTAAGAGGGGAAACAATCTACTATTCCTGCTCCACAGCACTAAACATAAAAAACACGGCTGGCTTGATAACTCCTATAATACATGGTACTAAGCAGCAAGGGGGCCGGCGCGTCAGGGACACGACCAGATGTCCTCCTCCTCCCCCCCTGATGCTCCGCCACCACTCGCTCTGCCGCACGAGCTCCCCCTCCTCACCACCAAGGAGCACCCAGTACTTCCTCAGGAACCAGGGCTTGGCCTGCCAGCTCCTCGAGTCCCACGGCGTGCCCGAGGACGCCTTGCCCGTGGCACAGTCGAGGTCCTTCCTGCCCGCGCCGGCCCCTCCCCAGCAGATGAGGCCCGACAGCATATCCACACAGAATAGGTCCTCGTCAAACGGGGCCACGTTCAGCAGCATGTTCTTCCTGACGGTGGGAAAGGGGAGGACGTCGACGGCAGGGTGGTGCGGGTGGGTGATCTGCTCCCTGATGGGCCGCAGGTCTGGCTTGAGCGTGCGGAAGATATTCTGCACCGTGCGGATCATGGGGCCGTCCGAGGTCCCAGAGGGCGCTGGCGACGAGGGCTCGCCGTCCTGGATGAGGTTGCGGCCCAGGCCTGGGCGATAAAAGGGCGACAGGCTGTCATCCTCGCAGAACATGGGCTCTGATATGCCCACGTGCAGGCAGTTGGACCATATGGCGGTCAGGGGTGCACATGAGCTCCACGCGGATGTGGTTGGCATAGGGATCGGCTGGGAGGGGCGTGCCTCCGACCCTCAGGATCTGGACGCCCCTGCCGGAGCCGGGCTGTCTCGTCTGCACCTCAACGTGCTGCGCGGGACACCCGCAGCTGACGAAGCTCTTGTACCAGGAGTCTTTGTGCTTCGCCCAGTGGTAGTTTTGATATATCTGCTGGGAGGGGTTGAAGAAGGCTCTAAAGTCCATGTCCCAGAGGGCAAGATCCGAAGATGGCCCTGCTGCTGCTGTTGTTTCGGTTATTGTTGCTGCTGCGGCCGTGTCATCTGGTGGTGTGGACGAAGACGACGACGACGACGATGACGACGACGACAACGAAGCCGATGCTGCTTCTCCTCCCCCTTCAAACGGAGAGAGAAAACCCGCCATCGCGGCTGCTGGCTCCCCCCTCCCCCAGGGCCTCAACAGTAGGGCTACAGTCCAGGGTGATCCAGTCCTGCAGTACCACATCAGGCGGCGTGGTCTGAGGGGTGATGGGGGCCCCGGCCACAAGCTGGGCCAGCTCTACACCGTCACTCGCGGGCTCTGGTGCTGGCGAGCCCGTCTGCTGCTGCCTGCCCTGGGCCACCGATGCTGCCAGCGTCTCGAGGTCATCGAGGCGCTTCCGCAACTTTTCGCCTTGAGAGCGCGGTGGAACTCGATTAGCATATCTACAACAGAGAAACAAAATAAAAAGTAACCTGTGTCTTATGAAAGAAAAAAGGATGGCAAACTCACGATATTTCTTCTGGGCTTGGATGTTCTGTAGTCTTCTCTTCTCCGGATCCCGGCGGACCGGCTTCCGCTTCGCTTGCACCCCACTGTTGTTGGACCCCTTGACGCCCGCCTGAGGGGCCATCTTTGCTGTTGCTGTCACTTCTGCTTGCGCTGGATCCATAGCGTTTCCTCGTGCTGCTCCTGCTGCTGCTGCTCCTTGGGAGATGAAGACGGGGGGGAAATGGCTTACTTGAGCGTAGCTGGGAAGGGTGGGGGAGCAGAAAGGACAGAGGAGAGAGGGGGTTCTGCTGGCGGTGGGAAGCTGAGGCCAGGTCGAAATGGCTGATGTGAGCCACGGCAGGCCATCGGAGGGGAAAAACTACCCGCGTGTGGTGCGGGCTCGGGGGTTCGGCGACTCCGGGTCAGCTCTAGGCAGAGAGTGTGCCTCACGCATGATTAGTCTGCTCACCACAGGCGCTCACTGTTGCTCGGCAGCTCATTCTCTCTCCCCCGGCTGAGATCCAGGCAGCCGTAATAGCTCTTTCGGGCTGAGGTTATGTCGTGGAAATGATCCGCAAAAACGGAGCCACGTGGGTTTATGAAGCGTTGAGCGTCACCAGCGAGTTCATATTATATAGCCGTGATCTATAATGATGGGTCACTTTTTTATTTTTGGTTCTACAGGGCCCTCGCGTTGAACAATTTGGGACGTCTTACAGTTTCTACGCCACCAAACACAACAAGACAGTATATCTATACGTTCATATATCTCATCAGATCTTCACGTTCGCCACCTCGAATGTCTGCACCTCGTTCGTCTCGAAATACGACCAGAAAATAGTCCCGTCCTGCACGGTATCAGCCGGCGTGGACACATACTGGTCACCGCTCCCAATCTCGGTGCTCCACCTCGGGATGGCCTGGCCGTCCGTGCCGGGCGTCGAGAAGCCCGACAGCTCAAAGTTGAGGTACTGCGCAGCGCCCCAGTTGACCGCCACGATGACCAGCGTCGACGTGTCCGCGTCATACGCCGCGACGACGTGATCCGAGCCGCCGTCCAGGATGCGCATGCCCTCCCGGATGTGCCGCGAGAACTGCGCTAGGCAAAAGTACTTTTGGCTCGCGGCGCCCAGCGTCAGGTCGTCGTTGTCGCCGTCAATCAGCCCCCACCCGCTCTCGTCGACGGCCTGCCAGTACACCCAGCCCGTCGGGTGCAGCCAGCGGAGGTCCAGGATCAGGTTGCTCACCAGGCTCTCGCCCGTGGCGTCGCTGTCGCCGTACTCGCTGTTCCATAGGGGGAGGCCCGCCGCCGAGGCGAGGTCATACAGCCCGTCCCGGCTGCCGTCGGCGTACTCGTAGCCGTGGACGTTGATGCGGCCCAGGTCGCCCAGGGCTGTGGAGCCGAGGCCGTCGAGCGTCGTGATGGCCTCGTCATATGTATCCTCGTCCGAGGCGGAGACGATGGCGGAGGACAGGCCCAGCGCGTCCAGCGCGGAGCGCAGCGACTCGACGACGGCGGCTTGCGTGGACACGTCGAAGTGGCACCCCTCCTGGGTGCCCGTCGTGCCGACCCACCAGTCGGCAGAGGGCTCGTTGAAGGGCTCGACGCTCTCAAAGGTGACGCCCCAGTTGTCCCTGGCGTACAGTGCGATCTCTGCCAGGTAGTGCGTGTGGTTGTCGTAGTTCCAGCTCTGCAGGTTGTCGCTGGAGCCGTCGTCCGAGCCCGACGGGTTCTTGTTGTACAGCATCCACCACATGGGCGAGTTGCTGAACAGCTCGATGTGGTTGGCGCCGTTGGCCACGGCCTTGGCCAGCATCGACCTCTGGCTCGCGTCGACGTCCCAGTGCCAGCTGGTCGAGGTCGGGTCGCCCGAGGCCCAGTCCCACCAGTACCCGTCCATCTGTCGAGATGGGATCATGTCCGGGGACTCGACCATGGAGTAGCCGTCGTAGGTGTTGTTGCTGCACGCCCCTGCGTTGTAGCGAGCAATGTTGAAACCCAGCCCGGGAAGACTGACCGAGCCATAGATCGTCGAGTCCAGGCTGAAGAAGATGTCGGCCAGGTCGTCGCGGGTCCCAAAGGCTTTGGCCCACCAGGCGAGGGAGACGCCCCATCCTTCCCAGGTGCCCCAGTCGGACGTGGCATTGATGGTCCATGTCTCGTCGGCTGCGACCACAGCCGCCAGGGCAGCGGTGGTGAACAAGATCCTGCGCAGCATGGTCACATGCGATGGATGTCTCGCAGTGAGCAGTTGGACGGTCGGCGAGAATAATTACACCCAGCAGTCCTCACCAGGCCTTGAGGAGATATCTGTGGGCTGCAGAGTAAGCAACAATGTCTATTATAATTACTATTGAAACTGGCAGCCCTTGATTGTAATAGGGCAGAGACCAGAGCAGTAATTCCTCGTGACAAGAAGCGTTGCCTTCGGCTCCGGCTCCCCGAGGTCACGCTCGGGGGGGGGGGGGCTTCCGAGCTGCTCCATACGTCTTGGACCCGGCTGTGACCTCTCCGCCGGTTGCTTCTTTGAGCCTGTTGGGGTTCTTCGTTCCGTATGGCATTTGCGGGCGGGCGGGATCGTGGAGAAAATGCAAAAAAGCAAACAACCCTCCCAATTCAACGGCACGTGCCCACGATGACCTGCCCATGTGCATGCGTGCCGAGACGGAGTGACCATGTCCATCCAGTGAATTAGCTGTGGTGCTCCTGGCCTGCAACTTCACCGCTACAGCGCCTCGGCTGTGCTCAGATCTGTCTCTGGCCCTGCAGATCTTATAAGTTGATTATGGTCAACTGTAGAAAGCAATTGAGCAGCTGGTCACATCGGAATACGCTGTGGTCATCTGGTCGTGCCTGGTCTGTTATAACCAAGAGATATTACTCTAAGTAGCCGTGGACATACTCAAGAAAAAGCTGGCACAATTTCAGCCCTTGTCGAAGCCTAGGGTGTACATCTGCGCGGTCTGGAATAGGGACCAAGATCTCAGCCCGGAGCCTGTCTTGTAGTATCCGATTCTGATCTCCATGGATAGATAGAGCAATGGGATATTTCTCTAACCAACACCATTTGGAAATTAGTGTATTTTTACCATGACCTTAAGGCCGCATGGTACAGTTGATACTTGAACCCAATGCACTAAAGATAAGCCACAACCTGAACAAGAGCAAGATTAAAAAAGAAAATAGATTAGAAAAGAAAAGAAAGAAAAAGAAAAGAAAAGGAAAAGGAAAAAAATAAGAAATAAGAAATAAAATAAAAAACAAAAGACCCTGGAATCATGATTGACTTGGTAGGCTGGCTCTCGAGGTTGTTCTCAAGTAGCCTATATGGCGATGCTCGATCGGCTATTAATCATTTCATATTATCAAGAAATAAATAGTGTACTAACAGTCTCTACGCCGCCCACAACCTCCTCTTCTCCTTATACACACACCCGCTGGAGACAATCTAAAATACCTATTGGCCATCTGTTTGGCTCTAGCTGTAGGTCAGCCTCGATAGAACAAGGCGCCTCCTATTAATCGTCAGCGGCACCCTGATATTTACCGAGACATTTCCCTCGCCAATCACCCGAACCCCGCCGTAGACATATCATCATCATCATCGATCGTCATCATCAAACATCGATAATCAATGGACAAGAAGAATGCCTGAGCTTTTGATCTGCACCGATTAATCCAGGCCCTGCAGGCACTCTTGCAACAAGACTCTTTTTATACTCTGAACCCGGCCGCAGACAAGATGGAACTCCCGTTCGAGCTCAAGGACAAGGACCTCTTCCGGCCGCACTGCTTCGTCCACGGCAGATGGTCCACGCCCAAGTCCGACAAGCGCTTCAGCGTAGAAGACCCGGGCACGGGAAAAGTATGGACCACCTGCGCCGACAGCCAGGCCGAAGACGTCGACGGGGCCGTCCAGTCCGCCCAGGACGCCTTCCTCGCCTACTCCAGGTACACGCCCCGCCGCCGCGCCCAGCTCCTGATGGCGTGGCACCAGCTCATCCTCGCCGCCCGCGACGACCTCGCCCGCATCCTGGTCTACGAGACGGGGAAGCCCCTGGCCGAGGCGCAGGGGGAGCTGGACTACTCGACGGGCTTCACGTGGTGGTTCGCAGGCGAGGCGGAGCGCATCCAGGGCAGCCTGTACAGCCCTGCCGCCCCGGGCCGCCGCGTGCTGGTCGTCAAGCAGCCCCTCGGCGTGGCAGCGGCGCTGTGTCCGTGGAACTTCCCCATCGCCATGGTCCTGCGCAAGGCCGGGGCCGCGCTGGCTGCCGGCTGCACCATGGTGGTCAAGCCGAGCCCCGAGACGCCCATCACGACGCTCTGCCTCGCGAACCTGGCCGTGCGGGCGGGGTTCCCGCCTGGCGCGCTGAACGTGCTGACCACGAGCCTGGAGAACACGCCGCCCGTGGCCGAGGCGCTGTGTCTGCACCCGCTGGTCAAGAAGGTCACCTTCACCGGGTCGACGAGGGTGGGCAAGATCATCTCGGGCCTGTGCGCGCGGAACCTGAAGAAGGTGACGCTGGAGCTGGGCGGGAACTGCCCCTTTGTGGTGTTTGACGACGCCGACCTCGAGCAGGCCCTCGGCCAGCTCATGGCGCTCAAGTGGCGGCACGCGGGCCAGGCGTGCATCTCGGCCAACAGGGTGTATGTCCAGGCCGGGGTGCACGACAGGTTCGTGGAGATGCTGGCTGCGGAGACGAAGCAGCTCAGGGTCGGACACGGCATCGAGGAGGGCACGACGATGGGGCCCGTGACGACGCCCAGGGGCCTGGACAAGGCAGAGCACCTGCACCAGGATGCCGTGGCCAAGGGCGCCAAGGTCGTCATGGGCACAGGCAGGCGGGTGGAGGGCGGGGCGACGGGCTATTTCATGGCGCCCACGATCCTCACGGGCGTCACGGACGAGATGGAGCTGGCCCGGGAGGAGATGTTTGCGCCTGTCCTGGGCGTGTTCAAGTTCGACACCGAAGATGACGCGGTCCGCAAGGCCAACGACACGAGCATGGGGCTGGCGAGCTATGTGTTTACCAAGAATGTCGACCGCCTCTGGAGGATGTTCGAGAGGCTGGAGGCTGGCATGATCGGCCTGGTGAGTGGACGAGAGGATGACATGACGAGCCCGCCTGCCGCGCTGGATCGTTCACAGAAGCTGACACACGAGGCCAACAGAACACTGGGAACCAGTCCGCGGCCGAGTCCCCGTTTGGCGGCATCAAAGAGAGCGGTCTCGGAAAGGAAAGCGGCAAGGATGTTGCTGTGAATGAATACCTGATTTCCAAGACTGGGACCCTGACGCTTCAGGACCACTACTGATCCGCACTAGAGGATGTCGTCTTCTCACCTGGTCGGTCGGGCGAGTAGTTGTGGTCTACGATGTTGTGGGAGGCTGCTGAACCTGGAGGAGCCAAACGGAGGAGGGACGGAAGATTGATCAACCATATGACTCCTTTGCTGGAGGTTCATGTTCGCTATTTACAACTTCGGAATGCTTATCTTCACACTTTGATGAGATCCTAGCCCGTGTCCTAAGTGCCCCCGCCATCTATGCCTGTAAACATGTCTTCTGTCGTCCATGTCATGATAAATAAACCGCAAACTGCCATTTACATCCTTGGTCGCTGTCATGTACATCCATGTTTCGTCTCGGTAGACACCGTGTAGGTCTGCCGTGATTGATCTGTATGGGCAGAGAAGGCCTGACGGGTCTGATCCGGTCTCGTCCTACGAAGTCCTGCTGTCCCACCTTTAATTTGGACGTCAGCAGGCTCCATGAGGAACAGAACTGCACAACAGGGCACTGGTTACTCACAGGTCGAGGAAGAGCTTCCAGAGGATGGAGAACAGGATGCCCTGCAGCCCATTGGCAATAATGCGCGTCTTGAGGCCGCGACCAAACAAGCCCAAGATACCGTCCTGCAGGACAACGAGCCGGGCGGCCTCGGCTGTAGCGCACACACAAAGGTGGCACAGAAACAGGGTCAGCAACACGTCACATCACATTATGCCACGTATCTTGGATGTCTCTCTCCCTCTCTCCCTCCCTCTCTCTCTTTTCTCTTTGGCGGTGCTACAGGGCAAGGCAAGGAGAGGACTTACTGTATGAGACCTTGGTGTCGTTCACCTGACGGTATGTCTTAATCACCCGCAGCGAGTTCGAGACAGAGTCGGACACGATCGAGGCGCAGAAGCCGATAAGGGCGAGGCGGGCCAGCCAGACGATGAGAGGGTGCTTCGGCGGCTCCGCGATGGCCTCTGACAGGAAGTTGTACTGTCGTTTGTGATGATTCGCCAGCTTGTTAACCCCCCTCCAGCTAGTCTAAGAAGGAAAGAAGAGAAGAGAAAAAAAGTAGAAAGAAAGAAAAAGAAGAAAAAAAAAGGATCAGTACAGAACTAGACTCACCGTTGCGAACCAAGGATAATGTCCGACAAATGTGGCCGCCGCGGTGGCAAAGGCACCCCACCACAGGCTACCGATACCGTTCTCCTTGACACGCCTCCTGAGGAGGGCTGTGCCGCGTGCACCCTGGGCCTGCATGGTGGTCTTCATGGTGTCGATCGGGGTGAGGATCATGCGGAAGGCGGCGGCGCTTTGATCATGTCTCAAGGGTCAGCCAAGCCGTATTCTCGTCATCTGTACCTCTCTCTCTCTCGCTCTCTCTTTCACACATAAAAGATGCTCTTGTTATTGTTGTTGTTGTCTTACCACAGGGAGGCAAAGATGGTCTGGATGACCGTTGGCAGCTGGCGGAGATAGCCATTGGACTGGAGCAGGGCCAGAATCCCAGCATTGGCGGCGGTGTCGCCGAATCTTGAGACGGGGCCTTGGATGAGGGCCCAGCCCGTGCCCTGGTAGAAGCGGCGGATGCCTCCCTCTGCGTACAGAGTCTTGGTGGCTGTGGTAAGAGAGGTGCCATGGCGGTACTGGTAGTTCATGATTGTACGGATCCACTGGTGAGAGCGGGGAGGGCTCGGTCAGGACAGGAAGACATTGAAAAGGCTGCAAGGGTGTGAGGCATTGTGCATAATTACCATCAACAGGAGGACTTGCAGCAGCATCGCGGCAGCACCGCTCAGGCCACCACCAAGCGCCTTCATCAGAGCGCCTGTCAGGTCAAACTGTGTGCAGCCATATCAGCATCATATTACCCCAGGATAGCAGGCCCTGAATTTCACGTCGCCAGACGTGTTTGTACCTCACGTCGACATCCTTCGCGTCCACCCAGCCCTTGATGAAGACGGCGAGTACCAGGGCCGCCACCAGGGCCCACAAGATCCGCCAGAACCACCAGCTCCTGGTGCGCCGGGTCTCGCTCTGCGGGGGCTCGAGCAGGGCAGCCTCCTGGTGCTCGTCGCGGCCCTCGTCGGCCTGTGATGCGAGGAGCGGCGTCTCTTCCGTGTCCGGAGGTGGCGTCTCGGGCGGTGTTTCCGCGCCGGCTGCTGCTGCGGGAGACATGGTCCAAAAAGAGGTGGTTTTCAAGAACAGAGAAACAAGAGAAAAGAAAGAGAGAAAGATCAAATCTTGTTTCGAATACTCTAATCTCTGTCGTGCTCCTTTTCTTCTTCTTCTTCTTCTTTTCTCTCTTTCTATTTCAAATCCAAGGTTGTAGTCTTCTTGTGTCAAAGAAGAATCAGTGTCCTCGTTCCGGCATCAAAACCTTAATCAAGACCGTGTTTCGCAGCGAGCGCTTAGAAATCCACTCCATCGCCTAGCAGTGAATGCCAATGATTGCTTTTGCCGGGCAACCGGGCTGCGTAATCTCTGGCGTGTTGGGTCTCGTTACTTATCTCCGCGCCGTTTCCGAGGTCTCCTTGACTGCGCTGGCTGGCACACACACCTTCCACTGCCTCCACGCGCTCGCCATTCTCTGCTGGGGTGACGCGAGTCTCCCAAGATGTCATAGTCATCATCTGCTTGAGGCATGCATATCTGCGCCTGTCTGTGTAAATTGCATGTCAAGTAAGCAATTAGTCGCTTGTTTGCATGACGCTTCTTTTGAGAACTTAGTTGCATAAAATTGGTCTGGTTGCACCGCTGCTGCGAGGCCGTTCTCAAGTAAACGGTCGATCAGATCGAAAGGCATAGGACAGGAATAGAAGCGAGAGCCTGATCAGAGTTCAGCTTTCTCAATGAAGAACAATATTTCGAGTGTCATTTGTATCAAGAAAACACGTATTATTAGAAGGGTGGCATTCAGGCCTCATCATCATCAAATATTCGAGGCTTGGGCACAAGCAGCCAGTATTCAATTAGAAAAAAAAAATTCATTGACGAGACAAAAGTTCCCAGACTGCCTCTCAGGCTGCGAGCCGAACCCACGCTGCTCCTATTTCCCCTCCAAACAAATAAATTAACCGACGAGATGTGCCTATAAATCTTTTTTTGTTTGTGTGTGTTTGGTTTTCGGTGGACATTGTCTCGAGGCCACTCTTCATATGCCGATCTGGCGTGCGGGGTTGGTATTAGCCCTCGTATCTTGTTCGACCAGTGGCCACTTTTATACCATCACCGCATACCTCTTTATTTCATCATTCTCTCTCTCTCTCTCTCTCTCTTATTGTAGACATAGTTTCATGGTCAACCACTACCCGTGACAACAACTCCACCATCATCCCGAACAATGTCTGGCCGTCTCGAGGGCAAAGTCGCCATCGTCACCGGCGCGGCCTCGGGCTTCGGCCGCGGCATCGCCACCAAGTTCATCCGCGAGGGCGCCAGGGTCATCGTGGCCGACCTGTCGGTAGAGAGCGGAGAGGCCGTCGCCAGCGAGCTCGGCTCCGCAGCCGTCTTCCAGCGAGGCGACGTGACCCGGAGGGAGGACTGGCAGTCGCTGCTCAAGACCGCCACCGAGAAATTGGGCGGCCTGGACATCGTCGTCAACAACGCCGGGGTGACGTATCCCAACAAGCCGACCGAGTCTGTGACGGAGGAGGACTTTGATCTCTGTTTTAATGTCAACGTCAAGGCCATCTGGCTGTCTACTAATGTGATCCTGCCTTACTTCCTCGAGAGTGGCAGGCCTGGGTGTTTCATCAACGTGGCGTCTACGGCTGGCGTACGGCCTCGGCCTGGGCTGGCTTGGTATAATGCATCCAAGGCGGCTGTCATCAATGCGAGTGCGTACTGCGTCCTGCTAGGGTCGGATGTCACTACACAGATCAAATCCATCACAGGAACAAGCATGTGCTGATCCCTCCGTCCTGACAATCAATAGCAAAGTCGATGGCCGTCGAGTACGGGCCCAGGCAGATCCGATTCAACTCGGTGGCCCCGGTCTTTGGAAGTGGCACTGGACTGTGAGGACTCCTGTTGATGCAGCATCGCCTGTAGCAGAGAATGTTGTTCCCTTGCTGGGTCTTGTTTGTTCTGACCTCGTCTCTAGGTCACACAAGTTCCTGGGCAAGCCAGACACTGAGGAGAACAGAGCCGGGTTCGTCGCTACTGTGCCCCTCGGCCGCGGGTCGACGCCGGCTGATGTGGCCAACGGGTGTTGCTATCTCGCCAGCGACGAGGCTGCATTCATCACGGGCGTGAATCTCGAGGTGGGTGAGGTCTCTCTTCTTGCGTATACCTGCTTACCAACCCCCTCCTCTTTCCTGTCGAACGCCGCTTATAAGAGTACAATTATTGTCAGGTCGATGGTGGTCGCTGTATCTGAGCCCCGAGGGTAACAGCCAGTCACGCATGTTTGAGTACTCAAAAAGTCTTCAGGAGGACAAGACAGACTGTCCGCTAAGCGGGTTGTGCCTGCAAGTAAACTTAATTAATGCATCTGGGCTGGGCCCCCAACACTGCTCTTCAGCTCGTCCTGCCACCTGGTGACCTCTGCCACCTTGGCGCTGCCTTCGCCATACCACTCCACCAGCCAGATCCTCAATATCGACACATAGCCAAAGACTACCGGATCACACGGCGACCAGAGCCCAGCCGCCGTCTCGATAGCCTTCCGCAGTGCCTGCTCTGCCTCCTCGCGCTCGCCACGGTGTCTATGCCTCTCGGCCAAAAACCGATACGGAGCCATCCACCCGGGTGCCTCTTCTGTCCGCCGCAGGATCCAGGCGTAGCCCGAGTTGACCCGCCAGTCGGCCTCTGTCTCGCGGCCCTCGGCGTCGGAGAGGACCTCCATGGCCCGGACGAACGAGTACAGCACGTGGATCGACTTCTCGCTGCCTGTGGGATCGGGCTGCTCGTCCAGCATCCTGATGCCCTCGTGGACGTGGTTGATGAACGTGACCCCTCCCACGTCGCATGCTCTCACGCGGTCTAGGATGGCGGAGAGGGATACCAGGTGATTGAGATGACGCGCAAATGCCATCCTGTGAAGCTGGACATGTCAGCCCGTTCTTGCCATGACTCACCCAGCTATCTCGGCCGTAACCAGGCGACCGAGGCGTGTGGAGGGAGAAGAGAGAAGAGAGGTGATAAAAAAAAAAAAAGAAACAATCCAAAAAGAAAGAACAGAAGAAGAAGAGTTGATCAACTTGCACGGAGGAGGGCGGCGTACCATGCCCGCATCACAGCCTCCCCCAGGTCCTCGTCCTCTACTTTGGACAGGTTCCTGGCCAGCGAGATGGCCAGCTGGAGCCACGGCGCCTTGGTAGGCAGCTCCGACAGCATATCCGCCACATAGCCCGTCAGGGACTTGGTCGCCCTGAGCAGCCACACCGCCTCCGGGTTCTCCATGGCGGCACAGTCGCGGATCCTCTCGATCAGGAACATGAACAGGCTCATGACCACGTTGTTGGGGCTGCTCTTCCAGTGGGCGGCGAGCATGGCCGGCATGGCGCGCATGAGGATCAGCGCCTCTGCCAGGCGGCGGTTCCGCAGCAGCTTGCCCAGGCAGTACGAGAACTGCGACCACCGCATGGCCTGCGCCAGCGGCTGGTCGGGCGTCATGGCGTGCACCACGTCCATGGGCGTGATCTCGTCGCCCCAGTGGCAGCGGATGTACTCTGGGATCTGGAGGAAGATGATCTCGACGAGGCCGAGCGTGTCGGGCGGCCTGATGGACACCGAGGCGTACTGCAGGCCGAAGGCGCCCTGGATGCAGTACTGTCTCGCGGCGGGCGACATCATCTTGCTGCGGCGGAGGTAGGCGTCGAGACGGTCGACGTCGACGATGACGCCGTTGGCCAGCTGGATCCGGGCGCCGTCCCTCTGCGTGGTGTTGGTGATGTGTGCGCTGCTCGCCTCCTGGAGCATGTCGTTTTTGATCCGGATGTTCTTGCGCGCCCCCCAGCCCTTGAGTCGGGTCTTGTACATCTTTAACCTGCGGAAACAGGTTAGACCTGACCTGGACTGATACAGCGAGGTAAAAAAAATAAAAATAAAAAAAAATAAAAAAAACAAAACAAATTAAAAAAAAAATAAACAAGCAAAAAAAAAAATATGTATTCTGCAAGGCAGGTTGTCTCTCACGATGCTTTGAAACCATGCTCTCTCTCCATCAACTCCATGACCCACTTGAGCGGCAGCTCGTCGTCCATGTACAGCTTCTGGATAAGATCCTTGTGACGGTTCCATTGCGCCTCTGATGTCCGCATAGGCCGTGCTCGCCTGGTAACGCGCGTGCTGTCCCTGACCTCTTGTTGTTGTTGCTGCTGCTGCTGCTGCTGCTGCTGCTCCTCCTCCTCACCGACGCTAGACATGGTTAAAGATATCACACGCTATTGAGAAAGGCTGAGAAAGGAAAAGTGTAACGGCGAAAGAGAACAAGAACATCTTAGGACCTGTAACTTATTATGTGGCGGCTTCTGCGTCCTACGAGGGCGAGAACGGGAATCGGGGGAATACGTTCGAAACGCAATCACCTGCAGCGGCTGAAGCTATCCTCCTGCCGGGGTGTGGCACAGCAATCCTACATCCCACTGCCGAGAGAACACGAGGCATGGTCACCTACGAGATTCCGGCGTTTAGTAGTGACCAGGAATCAGGCCATAATTACAGCCCAGTAAATAATGCCCACCGTCCCCCTTCCCCTTGCGTATAGTTCAGCTTCTTATCTCCTTTGGGCGCGCTCTTGCGCATTGTCTCCGCATAATTATTAATTATGGCTTTTGGGTCTTGTTTCTTCTCTCTTGATTCAATGAGACGACGGCACCGAAAAAATGACTTGTTTATTGACAACGTTTGCACTTCTCATTGTGAACTACGAGATCATTACATTGCTCTCAACTACAGCCATTTGAGTGTAGAGAGAATCACAGAGGCTTGCCCTTCCGTGTAAGTCATCCCTTTAGAGGAGAGATTTCACTTTGGAGTAGTCTGGTGGCATCCAGTAGTTCATATAAGTATCAGCCTGTCCGATGATTTAAAAGTCAGCAAACCAAGGTTAGACAAAATCCATACGCTCTGGCCGGAAGGGTTCTCACCAGCTCCCTGGTCACACCAGTCCTTGCATTGCGGAGGCTGCTGTCATTCTCCTCCAGGAGCTCCTGGACCGCCCGCTCAGCATGAGCCTCGGGATCATATTCTTCAGAATGACACCAAGTCAGCCCAAGTTTCCTTTTTCTTTTTTTTCTTCTTTTCCCCCCCTTTTAGAAAGCAGTAGGGGAAAAGAAATAAAGAGAAGAGAGGAGGTATTTGAGAAGAATACTTACCGTATATTGTCCTCCACAAAAGAGGATCAGCATGCAGGTTCGGCGACCGGATGGGCTGCACCCCCTTCAGCTCCCCCCTCCATCTGGCGATCCCGCGCGGCCTGCTCCGCGCTGCCGTCCTCAAGATGATAGATCAGGCCCATGATGAACGACTGCTGCTGCTTCAGGTCCACCAGCGGCATCCTCTCCCGCTCATACTTGGCCACCGCGTCTCTGAGGGTGATGGCGCCCCTGGCCACCTCGCGCAGCATGACGCCGAGGAAGGCGCCGTCCTCCATGGCCGTCGCGGCGCCCTGGGCGAGGTGGTTGACCATGGAGTGCGCGGCGTCGCCCAGCAGGGTCACGTTCTTCTGCGGCGAGGACCACGTCGTCGGGCACCGGGTGACGAGCAGGGGCCAGCGGCGGATCTCGCCCGGGATCATCTCCAGCACCCTCCTGAGCCGCGGGTCGTAGTCCCGGTACGTCCGCCTCACCTCGTCGAGGGAGGCGTCCTCGACCTCTGTGACCGGATATGCCCTGTGGTGGGAGAAGACGAGGTTGTACACGCTGCCCCCGCTGATCTGGTACGCGATCACGTACCCGTGCTCTTTGCCCTCGGCGGCGCCCATCCACACGTCCATCTCGGGCCGCTGGACCAGCTCCCGCGTCAGGGGGTCACTCCTGACCGCCTCTATGGGCACGATGGCCCTGTACGCGGCGTTGTTGGTCGGCGCGGCGGGCTTCACGGAGGGCAGGATCGTGCGCCGCGTCACCGAGTTCAGGCCGTCCGCGCCTACGACGAGATCAAACGCCCACTCCCTGCCCCCCTCGTCCCTGACGCGCACCTCCTCCCCCTCGCCGACCGCAAACCTGATCTCCGCCACCCTCGCCCCCGTGACCAGCGCGACCCCCCTCGCCCTGCCCACCTTTACCAGCCCGTCGTGCAGATGCATCCGGTGGACGAGCCACCACGGCGCCCCGGCCCACCTCTCGGGCCCTCCCCCGCCAGGAGCCCCCGTCCCGCCCACGACGCGCCCCTCCTTGCGGCGCAGGTTGAGCCGGTCAAACGAGACCAGGTTGGCGCCGATGACCTCCGCCACGCCCCAGCGGACGAGCAGGCGCGCCGCGTTGGGGGTCATCTGGATGCCCGCGCCGATCTCGCCCAGCTCCGAGGCGGCTTCCAGGACGGTGACCTTGACGGTCTCGTTGGTGTGGATGCGGATGGCGATCGCGCAGGCCAGGCCACCCAGGCCGGCTCCGATGATGCCTATGTGCTGGATCTTGTGCTGGGGCTATCATTATGTAAGCCTGACGAGAAGAAGAAGACAAGGGAGTTCTATCACGGGAAAGAGACGTACCATGATCGTAGTTGTGTCTAGTTGGTTAGCTGGCAAGTATAGAGAGGCGTTGTCAGGTGGTGTGGTCTGTAGTGAGACCTGCAGAACAGCAGCTAGGTAGGTAAACCTTGGAGGAGAGATCACCTGGTCCCAAGCAGGCAGGTCCTGGATGAATACTTATACATGAAAGAAGAAAGAAGAAGGAAGGAAAAAGACCCTCCGGCCATAGGGAGAACAACAAGATATACAGTTAATCCCATTTTATTCCCATCCATACGGCAGCGCAAAGTCACACTGCCGCGCATGAAGGAGGGTACCATCCAAAGCCCGTGGACCCATCGGCACACAGCCATCTCAGGTATAGACTCGTCCTCCGTCGAAGAGGAGAGGAGAGGGGGGGTAGGGAGGGGGTAAAAGCATCCACAAGAAGAGGGGGAGGGGAGACACGAGGGCGTGTGTCGTGACGACATCTGCGTGTGTTGAGATGCACCTGGATGGATGGTAGGCCGAGTCTGGACCTCAAGAGACCCCCCTCCCTCACGGGTATACCAATCTTAACGTAGTGCGGTGTGGTGGTAGTTGGTATCATCCGCCTGCCTTGCTGTTGAGCAGCGCAGGCCTTGCTCGTATCCCTGGCAGCCCGAGGAGAGCCTGTAAGTTCCTCTGATGTCAGACGCCGGGTCAAGAACGGAGCTGTCCTGGGTGGCGAGCCACCCGAGAGTTGTCTGCTGGGCTGGGGAGGCTTGTGTGGAAAAAACGAGCCAGCATAGTTTAGCTCAACAAGATAGATCGCTCTATGGGCTTATGCAGAAGCAAGGTGGCCAAGGTTGGGATGGTCTGGTGTGAGAACAGGTCAGCGAGGATGACAAGTAATGCAGATAAACAAAAGAACAATATAACATCATCCTCTCGAGATTTCTCTCCAAGACCTGACGTTTAATGTAGGACTGCTTACTTACTTTGACTTACAAGGTGGCTCACCCTTGCTCATTTGGCCCTCCTCATCGATGGTTCTTTTTTTTTTTTTTTTTTGGAAACAAAAAAGAAAATACAGAAAAAAAAGACCGGTGACATCTACACCGAGAAGAACTGCCGATGCAACAAGGTAAAGGGCAGCACACACCACACAGACCGGTCTTATCTCTTGCGCAAGGAAGTAATTAGTCCATCCATCCATCCATCCACATAGAAGAAGTATGCCCAAGTGCCACAAGAGACCGGTGAGAGCCTGTCCGTCCGCCTTACCCGAGACCGCACGAGCGCTCGCACGGTGGTCTGTTTGAGACAGACAGGAGGTGCCTCTAGCACAAGCTTTGGCCCGATTGTCAATGTCGTCACGCACAGCCGCTGGCCGTGGACCTTTTTGTCCAGGAAGAGGGGGGAGAAAAAGGTCAGGGTCGCACATTGGATCTGCCATGTTTGCCGCGCCTATGAACATACAAGTAAGCCTTGCCGACCAATGAGGCGTACAGAGGGGGGGAGGGGTGCAGAACACGCCGGTCCACAGCCTGCATATCGGAATCTAGCACGATAAAGCCATCTATCCTTCCGCCCTCCAAAAAAATCTCTTGCTTACGCACCCGAGATCCGTTCCCGTCCTCGACCATGCATGCATGCATGCATGCATGCGTTGTGACAGCCATGCGGGGACGCGCAGAGACACCGTACACGATTGCTGGGACCTCTGCTGTGCTCTGGTGTGGGGTGATCGATGCACTGGTGGATGCGTGGATAAATGCGACGATATCGCATAATAATACTTGGTTGGGAGCGTGCTCTCTGTCTGTAATGTAACATGTCTTTCTCGGCTATCCATCGTCTCGCGCGAGTCTTGGCTGGCCTCGCCAACAAAAGAGAATCTATTCCCACCCACCTCCGTCTCCTGCCTGCCTGCCTGCCTGCCTGCCTGTCTGTGTGTGTATCTGTCTGTCTGTCTTGCCTCTCTTTCGCTGTCGCTCTCTTTCTCTTTGTGACACTGGGATTATTCTCACACGGGTATCAAACAAGTAATGATACACACGGGACGAAAAGGAAGCCGGACCCGTCTCTCCTTCTGCGTGTGTATGTGACCTTTTCCATTCTGTCAGGTCCATTCATCGTGGTGTAAGCCGCGTCCGTGGCAAGAGATGTGTCTCCTTTTCATTCGTCTTGGATGCACCACCACGCTCTGGTACTCCTTCTCCTGCACGGTAACATGATCCTGTGTGTGTATGTGTGCCTCGGTGTGTATGTCGCCTGGAGCCGTGTACAATGGCCAATACACAGGGTCTGCGGTCTCCTGCCGTGTCCATCGTTAAGAGGGGAAAGAAAAAAAAAAGGAAAAAGTCCGTCCATCGCTCTCGTCATGCATGCATCCATGATGGGGGGGAGAGAGGGGGGGGGGTGTGGTCACCCCTCTCTGCCTTGTTGTACAGGTACACACACCATAGGCGCTCTCAAATGTGCTGTTTTTCCATCCGTACACCCTCCCGTCCATCCACCCCCGCTCACATCCCCTCCTCCTCATCGAGCGGTTCGACCCGTACCAGTATTTCCTCCAGGAGCCCCTCCAGGAAGGTGCCCACGTCCTTCCCCATGCCGACGGGCTCAGCCTTGTCGTAGTGGTCAATCTCCTTGCAGACGTGCGCTAGCTTGTAGACGAGCTTGCGGACCTTCTCGTGTGCCGCCTCGGCGCGCTGCTGCTTTGGGGTCTGGGCGGCATGCTGGCCCGAGAACGTGCCAGAGCCGGTCCTGCTCTCGATGCCGGGGGTGGCCGCGGGGTTCCCCGACGATCGATAGATCTGCTGCAGGCGGATCTGGCGCCTCTTAAGTGCCTCCTCCAGCGCGGGGAATATCACGTCGTTGAGCGCGTCCAGGTCGCCATTCGGGTTGGCGGGGGCCGGAGGGGGAAAGGAGAGGGGCGTTGGTGTCTGCGGCTCGGGCGTGTTGATCGAGTGTGTTGCCGAGGGAGGGCCACGGTAGGCCTCTTTCGACGGCAGAGGGCTCAGGTTCTGTGTCTGAAGGGCCCGCGGCTGTGGGAAGTACGACTGCTGCTGTGGCTGTGGCTGTGGCTGCGGTTGCGGCTGTGGCTGTTGTTGCTGCTGCTGCTGCTGCTGCGGCGGCGGCGGCGGCGGCGCTTGTTGGGCTGGGAGGGCCGGTTGGTTGAACTGTCTCGCCTGCTGAGGCTTGGCCGGCAGGGGATGCTGTTGGTTCGTGATCCTCTGCAGAGGCGATGCTGGTAGGGCCTGCTGCTGCTGTTGTTGCTGGGTACCGCGGTAGGGAGGTATCTCCGGAAGGTTCATGGGCCTGACTTTCGACGACTGCCGCTGCATCGGCGGTGGCGGCAGCTCTCTCGAGGCCCGCCTCTCGGCGCCGATCGCAGGCGCCAGGCTGATGCTGCCAATATCGCGCTGCAGCTGTTCGTGAAGCGTCCTGTCGTAGTCGGGAGACTCACTGCTGCTGCCGCCGCCGCCACCGCCGCCCGTGCTCGTCTGCTGCATGCTCTTCATCTGCGACGCCCGGGGGGTCTCCTGGCCCTGGGACTGGGACTGCTTCGGAGGAGACGGCGGCAGCGGCACCTTGGAAGGAGATCCCGGCCCCACACCGCTGCCTACGGGCTTCCGCTGGGGCGAGACCTGCCTGGCCGTGCCCGAGGCCGAGCCCGACGTCCTGAACGTGTCTCGCTCCTTGTCGATCAGGGCCTTGGTCGGCGACAGCTCCCGCCTCGTCTCGCCGTAGTCATCCGCGGGCTCGAGCGGTCTGGACGAGGAGCGCGCGTTGGTGGCTGACTCGTCCATGGGGTTCAGCCCCGGCCTGTGCACCACCTGGCCCTGGTTGCCCACCAGCCGGACCGTGCCGAAGTCCCACATGTCCTCGTTGACGGGGTGTAGGTTGGCCGGCTGCCCGACCTCGTCCGAGGCCTCCTCGTCGTCCGCGTTCTTGTGGGTGGCGGCCCAGCGGGCGGACCGCTCGATCAGCTCGGTCAGGTAGCTCGTCTTCTTGGCCTTCCGCACGAAGGGGTGCCGCAGCAGGTCCTTGGCCGTGGGCCGGTCCTTGGGGTCCCGCTGCAGGCAGCACGCCACGAAGTCCTTGAAGACCTTGGAGAAGGCGTCCCTCTCGAGGCGCGGCGGCGGGTTCTTGGGGATCAGGAACAGGACCTTCATGGGGTGTATGTCGGCGTAGGGCGGCTCGCCGTTCGCCAGCTCCAGGGCTGTGATGCCGAGGGACCATATGTCGGCCCTGTGATCGTAGCCCGACTGCTTGATGACCTCGGGTGCCATCCAGAAGGGCGTGCCCACGAAGGTGTTCTTCTTGGTCATGGTGGCGGAGAGCTGACCCGAGACGCCGAAGTCGGCCAGCTTGACCTGGCCGTTGGAGCTCAGGAGGACGTTGGCAGCTGTGCGCGCGCGTGTCAGCGACCCGGGTGGTAACAAGACCGGCAGCAGTAAACGCGCCCTCTCCCTCCCCGCCTTCCTCTCTCTCCGCAAACACACACACACACACAGAGTCCTGGCAAGACATACCTTTCACGTCCCTGTGCAGCTTCTTGTCCGAGTGCAGGTAGTCCAGCCCCAGCAGCAGCTCCCTGACGATGATGGCGATATATTCCTCCTCGATCTTGCCGGGCTTCATGAGGTCGGCACAGCTCCCGCCGGAACAGAACTCCATGACGATCCATAGCTCCGCACCCTTTGCGTAGGAGCCGTAGTATTTTGTGACGTAGGGGGACTGCAGCTCGGACAGGATGGCGATCTCCTGGATGATGTCTTCGACCTCGTCCTCGGCGCTCTCAATATCGATAATCTTGATGGCTACCGCGTGGCCGGTCCGCTTGTCGACGCTGCAGAGGGGGGAAGAGGGCAGGGGAGGGAGGATGTGGTCAGCTTTTTGTCTGTTTGTTTTGTTTTGTTTTCTTCTTCTTCTTCTTCTTCTTCTTTGTTCCTTGGAGGCGACACGAGCGCACGGGACGTAGGGGTGGCCGAGGGAAGGGAGCGAGGGGTCAGGTGATTGGGTCAGGGCTGGGGAGGGGCGAGGACCTCGAGCGTACCCTTTGTAGACCTTGCCAAAGCTGCCACCGCCTGCGGACACGCGTAAAGGTCAGCGCGGTGCTCCTCTCCTCTCCCAGCAACCTCTCGGGCCGGCGCGGGAGCAGATGAGCAGCAGGGAGCACGTGTACGAACCGATGCAGAACTCCTTTGTGTACAGGGTCTCCGGGTCGGGAGACCCCTCATTGTTCTCGTCCCAGTCCTTCTCCCGGCCCGCCATGATGCCGCCCGTTTTCTCTCTCTCTCTCTCTCTCTCTCTCTCTCTCTCTCTCTTCTCGCTCTCCCTCTCTGTCTCTGTCTGTCTGTGTCGTCGTCGTCGTCGCGATCAGTCAGTCGGTGCCGGCGTCCCGCGTCCTGACGACCCGAGCTCGAAGGAAAGCAAGGAAGGCGGCGTCTCCTGGCGGACGGGCAGGTCTCGGGCGACACAGAAGAAGGGTCCGGGGGGGGGGGTGGTGAGAGAGAGGGCGAGATGCTCGTCAGGGCGGGTCGATGTAGGATCGGGCCGTTGTTCGAGGGTGGATACTGTCGTACTCTGGCTTTCCTTGTTGCCCCCCTCCCCTCTTCGACTCAGCGATCTGGAGGGGCTGGGCGCGACGGTGGAGCTGTGGGGCGCGGAAGCTGGTAGCAGCAGCAGCCAGCCGGGGCCCTGTCGTCACTCTCTCGCTGGACTGCCTCGGGTGCGGCGGTGAGGTTGCAGGTGCTGCTGTTTTCCCACTGGCGACGAGGGAAAACACACACACAAGGTGTGGGTTCAGGACGAATGGCGTAGGTCCCACGTCGTAGTCTGCTCTCTTGAGCTCCTGCAGGAAAGGAGAGGAGGAAGAAGAGAAAGAAAAGAAAGGGAAAAAAAAAAAGAGGGAGACAATAAGAGAGAGGGAGGGAGGGGCAGATCAAAGGTATAAACAATCCTGTGAGAGAGAGAGACAGGCTTGATGACGACAGTAGGGACCTGGTCGTGCTACTGGACGTGCCGTTGCTGTGCTGTGCCGTTGCTGTGCCGTGCTGTTGCTGTTGACGAAAAGAAGAGACAGGTCTCGCGCGCGTGAAGAAGAAAGAGAAAAAAAAGAGAGAATGTTGGTGGTAGGTCGTGTTGCACGTGTGTGGAATTCGCGTGGAAGCACGTCTGACAGTTCCGTAACCGCCTCTTGCAGATCGCGCTTCCTTGTCTGCCAGCCTCCTTCCTTTTGGCTGCGTGCGTGCGGGCCCCACTGTATATGCGCTGGATGAATTGAATGGGCTGGGGAGAAAAGAGGCGAGGGCAGGACAGACTCTGTGGCCAGGAAACCAAGTTTAAAAAAAGGGGGGTGTGGGAGAGAGAGAGGAGAAGAACAGGAGACTAGGCCTAGGAGAGAAACAATGAGGAAGAGAGAGTGTGAGAAATGGAAAAGAAAAAAAAAGAAGGGATAAAAAGAAGACAAAAAAAGGCAGGGAAGGATGATGAGAGAGATATGAGACCAGAACAGAAAGCCAGACAAGACACATGCACATGCACAAGAAGAGGAGGGAGGAAAAAAGGAGAAAAAAGAATAGAAGAAGAGAAAAGAAAGAAAGAAAAGAAAAAAAGGAAAAGAAGAAGAAAGAAAGAGAGATAATAGGAAACAATGTCTACAACAAGAGAGAGACACACACACACACGCATATACACACAAAAAGGAAACACAAAACAGTCACGTCAGTCAGTCAGTCAATCTACTCAGTTGCAAGCCGACCGACGGTGGGTTGGGACAAGAACAACAAGAAAACCAAAACCAAAACCAAAACAAAACCAAAAAAATAAAATAAAATGAAATAAAAAGGAAAACGAACATGAAGCCCGTCTTGCTCTTGTTACGACCTCCGATCAGGTTCCTGGAGTGGAAAGGTACATGGCGGGGATCCAAAAAAAAACCCCCCCGAAAAGAAAAAAAAAAAAACACAAATCCCTGGTCTCGGCTCTGTCATTGGAGAGGAACGAACGCCCTCCATCGTCCCTTTCGCAAATAGCCGCGCTGCCGCTGCAAACACGCCCCCTTCCCCGGCCCCCCTTCTCGTGTTCGTGTCGGTCAGTGTCGACCAGGGCTTCACTCGCACCTCGCTCGATTTTTGGTTTGTGTTTTATTCGGTTTTGGGGGGTTTTTTTTCTTTGGTTTCTCTGGCTGGTTGGTTTCTTCTCTTCTCTTTTTTGTTTTTTTGTCCCCCTTCTTTCTCGTCACGGTTCGGCAGCAACGGCATCACGGCATCGTGGTGGCATCATGGATATCATCACCTGCAGTCTCATGTCTTGGTCGGTGGGACCACAGCCATTGGATGTGAGCATGTCGTCCATCTTTTGTGTCCACGTATGGATTTCATATTCGGTGTTTCGGGATCGCGAGAGAGAGAGAGAAAGAGAGAGCTCGTAGGCCCACCCATCTCTTCTCTCCTTCTCTCCCTCCCTTGTCTGCAGTGCTTGTAGAAGAGACAAAGGTCTATGGTTGGGGAGCCTCCTCCCTTTCGTCTTCCTATGTCTATGGTCATGGGCTGTGTGTGTGTGTGTGTGCCTGATGCGTTCAATGCCGTGTCTACCGGCCTGGCCTGGCCTGATCCCATTGCCGTGACGCCTCCCAGAGAGAAAAAAGAAAAAAAAGAGGAAGAGAGAAAAAAATGCGTGGATGAAAAAGGAGCCTCCTGTCTGAATTATAGACACGACTCGAGATTAGAGCCATTACCATCAGCTGCAGCTGTGTGGAAAACCAGCACTGTTGACCGTCCTCGTGCCGCCGGGCCCAGCAGCTCCCCAGCTCCCCCTCTCCTCCCTGCCCACATCCCACCCTGCATGTCTCCGCGCGTCAAGAAACCCCCACCCCCTGCTCGTTCTTCATCCGCACGCCTCGCCGGGGAGATCGTCTCCCGCCTTAGAGCTCGACGTACTCGACCATGACGGTGGCCTGCTTCAGCCCGGCCTCCTCGACCGTCCTGTCTAGGTCCTCTAGTAGGTCCTTGCCCTGCGGCATCACCTTGAGCTCAAACACGGCGCCGGCCCCTCCGTCGAGCGGTTCTGCCTTGAGCCACTCGTAGATGCGCCGGACAGGATCAGAGAGGGCGAACCGCCGGATCACCCTGCCGTTAGCGTGCCGGAACTGGATCCTTGTCACGGTCGGGTTCTGCTCTGGTTCGGCATGTGGCCTGTCGGCGGCGATGCCGGCGAAGATGGAGTCCTCTGCCGCGGGTGCGCTCGCCGCCGCCGCCTCCTCCTCCTCCATAGGTAGTGCGCTGGCCATGGCCTCGTCCTCGGCGTCGTCGGCAGCGACGCCCTTCCCCCTGTCCAGCGTGAGGGACTTTGTCAGGGCGTCCGGGTCGTGCACGTTGACGGCAGCCGCCGAGGTCCCGCTGCCGTTGGTCGCGAGGCTGTTGCGCAGCGCCATCTCCAGCATCTCCTCCTCCGTCATGCGGTCCACGTCGACGGCCCGCTGCGGCGCCTTCTGCTTGGAGACGGGGTTCTTGCTGTTGCGCGCCAGCGAGTAGCGGTCCAGGAACTCGACGAGCTGGGAGAGGAACTCCTGCGCGGACGGGAAGGGGATGCCCGACCACACCTTGACCTGCTCGCCCGTGCGGGGGTCGATGATCGCCACGTGCGGGAAGTTGTCCCGGTTCTCCTGGGCGTGGTGCGGGAAGTAGAAGGTGTTGTACTCGGTGGCGCGGGGGTCGTCCTTGCTGTACTGCAGGAATATGAAGCTCTCCCTGACCAGCGAGGTGATGCCGTCGTCCTTCCATATATCCCGGTTCAGCGCCTGGCAGTTGAAGTCGTTCATGTCCTGCACGTTGACGAGGATCCACATCTTGTTCGCCTTGCCCTCCTCCCGCGCGTCGTCCCACGAGAGCGGCGACATCAGCTGGTAGGGAGGGCGGAAGAGGTCGGCGAGGCGCCGCGCCCGCTCGCCGGCGCCGGCGCCACCACCAGCGGCCTCGGCGAAGGAGGGAGGCCCGGGCGGCTGGGAGCTGTCCTCCCAGATCGACTGGCCAAAGGGGTTGCCCTCACTGTATCCTGGCTGTCAGCCCGTGTCCCCCACGTGTCCTGCAGGCATGTCACGTCATGAGGGGGGCTCCCGTCTCACATTGTGCCGTGCGGGCCCTCGAGGCAATGTAGCCGGGGAGGGCGCCGTAGTCATCCTCATCGGGGGCGGCGTAGCCGCTGGGGGCCACCAGGGTCTCCGTGGTTCGTGCGATGGGAGCACGCACCCCGTCGGTATCCATGGCGTTCTGGCCGTATATCTCCTCCTGCATGCGGCGGGCCATGGCCTCGTCATCGTTCTCCTGGGCGATGCGCTGGCTGCGTTCCATAGATTCGAGGCGGTCGCCGCCGTCGTCGCCGCCGCCGTCGTCGTCTAGACCGTCAAAGTCAACGTCGTCGTCCGAGTCTATGGTGATGACGCCAGAGGGCCTTCCCGACCGGCGGCGCGCGATGAGGACTGTGGCTGGGCGGCAGGCACGGCAGCGGCACCACCGCGATCGGTACCAGCATCAGCACCAGCAGCAGAGGACGACGATGCTGCATTGGCAGAGGCCTGTTCGGAGAAGGAGTTCGCGATGTCGGGGTTCTCGAAGAACATGTTGACCGCGGCCATGACGTCCCCCTCGGTCATGCTGAGGCAACCTGCAGCGACGGTGGCATTCTGGTTGGTGAAGGCCATGAACTGGGCCACGGCGTCATCCATCTTGATGGTCCCTATGTATTGTTTTTTTTTTCTTTCTTTCTTTTCTTCTCTCTCCTTCCTCCACTGTGGTGATTGGGCCTCGGGCGCGTCTGGGCGTGGTGAGGAGGGAGGCGACAGGTCGGTGGTGGCGAGGGGCCAAGGAGCTGTCGGGACCTTGATCGTCGGTGTCGAGAGGAGAGGGAGTACCTGCTCGCCACGTTGTTTCTCTCTGTGCTCGACCTGTAGACGCCTCGCTGGCAGCTCTGTCCCTTTCTTTCGGGTCGTTAAGGGCGAAAGGGAACAGGCCTCTCAGCGAACACACACGCGCGGTCTGTGGTCGGGCGGCCGAAGAAGAAGCCGGTCGAGCGGTCTTTTTTTTTTTTTTTTTTGGTTTTAATAGTCGCAGGTGCTCGTACGTGGTTGCTTGCCTTGTCCTAAAGCTGGCGTTCTGCCTGGGGGTACTAGCCACGCAGCAGTTCGTCCTGGAAAAGATGTTCGACTTGAGAGAGAGAGGCTGGTCGGGTGGTTGGAGTGAGGAACCGAGCTGCGGTTGATCTGGTGGTCTATGGCGAGGAGGGGTTGTTGTTGTGCTGGGCCGGAAGGGGGGGAGGGGGTGGTTTGAGATGGACGGATCTCAATGTGTTAGTTAGCAGACCATCTGCGGTCTAGGCTGGTGGCACACTTTAAAGTTGTTTGCAGTGGCCATCGCTTCAGGCGCCGGTGCATGACGCAACCTGTATTTTTAATACCTGCCTGACATTCTGGCCCCGCCGCTGAGCTTGCCTTGGTGCTGTGTACTATGGTTGGTACCTGGGCATGCTTAGCGCCCATGTGCACCTAGACCCTGCCACAGGCCCCCCCTGTCCCCCCCCCCCAACCACTATGCAGCAGCACCTGAGCACCTGGAACCCCAAGTAACCTTATGCAGGGTCAAGAGCTGCGGGCCCTCCCGTCAAACCTAATAGCAGCGCAGCACTGGCAGTTGGGTGTGGTTTACAGCATCCTACAGGCTACTTCGACAGACTTCTTCCTATGAATCATAACAATCATTCCTAGCACCTAGTATGAAACTGAACTGCTAATAAGGATAAGCATAGTTAGAATTGTCATCACTCATTAGCCAAGGCTGTTGGAGGCCACATCACTGCCCCCATTACCACTCCTCGGGTGCGCCTCCTTCACGGCCTTCCCCACCTCCATCGCCCCCCCTCAAAACTCACCAAGTGCCTCCTTCACGACGTCCTTCACCTCCGTCGACCTCTCACCCTCCAGAGCAGCCTCGATCGTCTTCTTCGCCTGCTCCCTCACCCCCTCAGCAGGCCCAAACACACCGCTCTTGACGGCCCTGGCCAGCGAGAGCGTGGCCTTAGCCCTCGCCAGACGGTGCGGCTCGACGCCCACGTCTGGCTTGTCCACGTCCAGCGTCGCAAGGTATCCCAGCGCCACCTTCTCGCGGTCGTCATCTCTGCTGTCGCTGCCCGTCGCCCTTGTCGGGTGGTCCGTCTTGGCCGCCGCGTCCAGCAGGTCCGCCGCACAGCCATACCACGTCTCCCTCCTGACAGAGTCGAACTTCCTCTGCTCCAGGAACGGCGCCAGCGTGCCAAGAATCTCCCTCAGCACGTCCACCGGCGCCTTGAGCATCTCTGGCCGGCTATAAGCCCTGGCCACCGCCTCGGTGGCATTCAGCACCGTCCTGTAGGCCTGGAGCTCCCTCTCCCTCGCCCGAGCTCCCTCCTTCGCATCTCCTCCCGCGGAGCCGTCGGCCTCGGCGTGGTTCTCGTCGGCATACTGCTCCAGGTAGGGCGTAACGATCCCCACGACGTCCTTCCACAGTCCCCCCTCCAGGTCATCCCGCGCAGCCGCACACTGCCAGAGACACCTGAACGCGTGCACCCGGTACGCATCGTTGTTCCTCTTGGCCTCTCGTAGCACAATCTTCTTCAGCTGGGCCGCCGTCGCCTGGTCGCCCTCCCAGAAGGCCTTGGCCTTGGTGTGCACATCTGCCAGCGCGTCGAGCAGCTTCTCCTTGCCCGCAAACGTCTTCAGGGCGAGGGCCTTGTCGAGCACGGGCCAGAGCTGCCGCAGCTGGCCGACGTTGACCGTCGACCCGGTCAGGTCACCCTGCGCGGCGACAGCCCGGACCGCATCGCCGGCCGTCAGCGCGCCCGCGTGCTTGAGGCTCCACTGCGGCGCGTCCAGGCCCCTCGTCGCCAGGCCGACAATCTCCGGCACGAATCTCGTCACCGTGCGCGCAGACCCGGCGTGCGCCTCCCAGACCTTCTTGAAGGCGCTGGCCACGTGCTCGTCCGTGTCGTGCATGCCCAGGTAGCTGAACGGCAGCAGGCTCCCCTCGAGCGCGTTGAGGTGATCCGGCGAGATCCTGCTCAGTGACACGATCACCGCGGCGACCTTCTCCCGCCTCGCCTCGTCCTCGGCTGAGAAGAACAGCGAGACGTACCTGTCCACAAAGTGCTCCTTGGCCTCGCCCGGCGCGTGCCGCATGATGTATGCCGCGGCGCGCGCATACCCGCTGCTGACCTCGTCGTTCTTGTCCAGGGCCTGCTTCTCCATAAGCTGCAGGAACCGCGCCGCGTACGGCTGAAAGTCACTCGTGTGTCGCATTGCCAGAGCCCCGAGGACCCGTCCGCAGCCGACCTTGGTGGGCATGCCGATGGCGCTCTTGATGGTCTCCTCGATCCCCGCCGCGAGGCCGGGCATCACGTCGGCGTCCACGTTGCGCAGGCAGTGTTCGATGGCCTGGAAGATGGGGCTCTGGCCGACCATCTGGCTCCGCAGCCTGTCGATCTTGCCGCGGTCGTCCTCGGAGAAGCGCTGGTAGTAGTAGTTGACCGCATCCGGCTCGATGGTGCTCAGGAGGCCCAGCATGCGGCTCACGATGCTGGCGATGTACGGCTGGAGGGCCTTGCCGCCCGTCTTGGTGATCGTGATGACCGTCTTGATAGCAAAGCCCTTCACCTCCTCGACGCTGCTCTCGATGCCGTTCTCGGACAGGAGAAAAGGGAGGGTGGAGGACATCATGTCCCGGGCCGAGGCGGACACCCCGCCTTCTTCGAGCTGGCGGGTCAGGGTGTTGGCCATGCTCATGCACAGGCGCATGGCGGACTCGCGGACGCTCGCCTTGACGTCGTCCAGGACTTTCAGGGCCTTTGTCCAGATCTCGCCGTAGTATCTCTCGTATGTCTGGAACGGCCTCCCGCCGATGAGGTCCGTGATCGCTGCGCAGCTTGCCTGGCGGACCCGCCACTCCTTGCCGTGGATGGACCCGAGCAGGTCAACGATGATAGATTCAAAGTATACCTCGATGACATAATTCGGGTCCCTGACGAGGGCCTTCCAGATATCGTTCATGGACCGCTGCACGTTGGGGTTCGGGTCGAACCGGTACCTGAACAGCTTCGGGTACAGCTTGGGATCGACGTCCGACTCGGAGAGGATACTGCTCAGGCCAAACTTGCCAAAGGCAGACCGCGTAGACCACGTCGCCGCGTTGGACGCGAGGGACATGAACTTGTAGACCAGCGTCTGGTCGCCCACCTCGTTCGCCAGGTTCACAATGTCCTTGTACGAGGTCACAGACCTGCCCTCGCCCGTCGGCAGGGCGCCGGCCTCGAACAGCTCCGTCTCCTCCTCGACCTTGAGCTGCGTGCCCGAGCCCGTGAAGGCACCCACGAGGTCCTTGACCAGGTCACCCCTCAGCGCCGAGTCACCCTTCTCGTACACCAGCGAGAGGCCGCGAGAGGCCGTCTCCTGGATCAGCTCGTCGCGGGCGCTGAGGAGCCGCATGAAGGCGACCTGGCACTCGCGCAGCCGAGACTGGATGTCGGGCAGGTGCGCGCAGTACTGTATCATGGTGAAGAGCCAGATGCCAGACGCCCTGAGCAGGGATGGCTTCGTGGTCTTGCAGTCTGTCAGGATCTTGTTCAGGGCCTGGTGCATCTTCTCGGGCCGCTTGCCCACGCGGTAGTCACCCCACGTAGACTCGACGTCGGCCGTCAGCTCGACGATGTCGGAGTCCCACCGCACCACCGTCGCGGTGATGGCCTCGCCGATGGTGAACTGCACCTCGGCCTGCTTGAGCTCGTACAGGTCGTAGAGATGAGATAGCACGGTATCCACCTCGGCACTGCCATCGGTCAGGCCGATAGTCAGCCGCCCCAGTGCCGTGATGGCGCGCTCGTTCCCTTTCTTGCACTCCGGCAGCAGTAGATCCAGCTCCTCGTCGATGGGATCCTCCTCGTCGATGAAGGACGCCGTCCACAGCTGTGTCTTCACCGTGAGGATAAGGTCCCGAAACGACTGCGGTGAGCTCTGCAGGTCCTTGACCGAAGGCATCCAGACCTCTGGAGAGATCGTCATGGTGTTGGGTAAATCGATGTCCCCGACGAAGGCCTCCTTCATCCTCTTCGACGCGGCCGCGGCTTCATCGGCGGTTTCCTGTCCCGGGTCAATCCTCCGCCTCTTGGATGGAGGTGGGTCCGAGGAGCTCACCTGTGATTCATCCTGCCAGCGCGGCGGGGCCACGAATCGGTGAGGGTAGTACCTGCCCCTGGACCACAGGTGCGCCAGCGCGAGGAACGCGCCCTCGGAGGCGTTCATCCCTGCGCCGGCAGCCGTGTCCCAGCAGCTCGCCCGCCCGAGCAGGATGTAGTGCATGACGTTGAACAACTCCATCGTCACCACTGGGTGTGCGCCCAGGATGCCGATGGCGCGCGCAGCGAGGCTCCTGACCTCCTTGTTGTTCGACTGGAGCACGGCCAGCAGCCTGTGGAGCCCTCTCAGGGCGAACCGCGCCAGCACGCCGATGGCACACAGCGAGGCCACGTCGACGAAGGCCCTGAGGCACTCTTCGGTCGTGCTCGCGTCCTCCTGGATGCCGTCGAAGGCAGCCTCCAGCAGGTCCGTCAGCGAGGTGCCCTGCACGCCACCGAGATACACCTCGATCTCGGACCTCGTCTGCCTGTCGGTCTGCACCAGGGTCTCGAGCCGGCTCTCCCAGTCAGGCCCGAACTCGAACCTCTTGCTCAGCGCAGTCGCGAACAGCATCTTCTTGCAATAGGTCACGGCCATCGGGAATGCGGCCTCCGTCATGTCCGGGAAGTTCTGCCGAACCCCATAGAGCTTCTTTATTGGCTGTATGCGGCTCTCGACCCTCTCGTAGAAGAATTGGTACGTCAGGGCTTGCCAGTCTGGTATCGGTTCGTAGCGCTGGTCGCTGTTAAGATAAAACCACCATGGATCAAGGCCCTTGAGTCCTTCCTCTATGACCTCGGTGCGCTCGTCGTAGCGCCCTGCAACCGCAATGATGTTCATCCATCGCGCCAGCGGGGTCCGAGAGGGCCAGGCATTGGTTGACGTATTTCATGGTGACGTAGCGCGTGCTGCGGATGGCCTCACCGCCGTCGGGGAGAAGCATGTAGACGATGAGCACGGTGCGGAGGTCATGGACCACCTCGTCGTCGGGCCTGAAGAGCGAGATCATGCTGGACAGGGCGCCTTCTACGTGGGCCGCCAGATCCGGCGTCGGGTCCTCACAGAGGACCCGGAACAGCCACGTGAGGATGTGGAGACGCTTCCTGTGCTCTATTGGGCTGCCCTTGGCAAGCAGCGCGATTGTCTCGATGGCCCTCGCACGCACGACTTGGTCCTCCGCCGGGTTCGTCGAGGGCCTGTCCGGGTCGGGCTTCGGCCACCCCAGCTCATCCGAAATGAAATCCTGCAGCATCTCGACCAGCTCACGCCCGATGGTGAACTCGCCCCGCCCAGGCCCGATGCGCGCCACCCAGTTGGTATACTCAAAGAGGGCCCTGTGGAGCTTTATCAGCTGGAGGCCATCGGGTCTTGGCTCGCCCGTAGCTGCCCCATCAGAGCCACCGATGTCTCGGCTCACGAGTGCGAGGATCTCATCTGTGAACCTGGAGTCCGTAGACGCTGCCGATCTCGCCAGCAGCTTGAGGATGCGTATCCGGTACTGCGCCGGCAGACTTGCATGCCTGTCAAAGAGGAGTTCCACCCGCGCCTCGTCTTCCAGGCTGGCCCTGCTCCGCATCAACATGGCCTCGCCCGCCCCGTGGATCCTGTAGTCGGTACTGCTCGCGGCATACACAGCCGGCAGGAATCGCTCGTCGTCCGTGAAGGCGCCGCTCGCGAGCAGCCTGACGGCTAGTAACCTCGCCGACGATAGGTCCAGGCCGTCATTGCCCACCAGGTTCCACGTCTCCGCGGGCCTGCCCAGGGTGAGGAACGCGACCTCGGCCTCGGCCAGGCCAGGCGAGGTCTTGCCCTCCCCAGGAACCAGGGAGGAGGAGGTGGCCGAGCTTCTCCGCCACGAAGGCCGCATCCTCGGCATCGTTAAGCCCGAGCGCGCCGCGGAGGGCCTCGTCCTCCTTGGTGCCCCTCTGAGGGACCTCCACGTCCTTCAGCACGTGCAGGAACAGGTTAAACCTCGCACCGACGGTGCGCCCGGTATCGGCCGCGATGCCCCCCACGAGCAGCTCCGCGAGGGCCCTCCTCTCCTGGGGCTTGATCCTCTCGATGCTGTGCTGCATGAAGTTGACATCCAGCTGCCTGATCAGGGGGTGGGTGCTCTTCATGTACTGCTCCAGCAGGCTTCCGACCGGCAGCACCACATCAGGCGGCTTGATGAAGGTCTTGAGGCGGTTGGCGATCAACACGACCTTCTGCCGGACAGCTGCATGCTCGCTGCCCGCCTTCAGCAGGAGCGGTGTCAGGTAGGTCTTGAGCAGGGCAGAGAGCTTAGGGCCATGGTTGGCGACGTTGATAATGCGCAGGTTGACCTTGTCGACGAGGTCGATCTCGCGCTGCTCAGAGGAGGCCATGGCGGTGATAGCTTGTGCGAGATCTCATAAGGGAGTGACCAGTATATTGTGGCAGGGTGGGGAAGTGCCGGTCACAACGGCGGAGGGAGGGGCCTCGAGAAAGAAAAGCCCGCGTACGTAGATCGAGGGTTGGTGGGTGGGTGGGTGGGTGGTGAATCGGTGGTGATGGAGCTGTGATGGTGACGATGATGACGATGAGAGATGCAGCGCCGAATGCTCGAGATGCGCCGTTTCCCTTGCCAGAAAGAGAAAAGAGAAAGAAGGGCCCAGAATGTGAGCAAGAAGGCGTCCCGTCTGTGTCATGGACAAGAGAGGTGGAAGAAGGGAAAGGTAGGGAAAGAAAAGAGGTTGCCGTTTTCCACAGTACGAGGGTAGCTTGTGTGAGAACGTGGTCTGCCTTTTAAGGAAATCAATCAGACAGCAGCTCTGTTCACGCGGCCTCGTTTCCGAGTTGGGCTGGCCGTGCATATGGATTGATGCAGTGTCACCACGTCCACCCACCAAGCGTACAGCTCTAACACCATCCCGGCAGGTTTGCTCCCGATACTGTTAGTCGCAACCTGCCGCCACGTACAGACGACCGACCGACCGACCAAGCATCGACGTCACCTAAAGAAAAAGCAACCACCTTCATTTCCCCAAATTCTCAACAAAATAAATCAGAGAGGCTGGATCATTGTTTCTCGTAAATGTGATGATCTGCAGGTGACCTGATCTATTGAATCTATCTCTTGCCGCCCTCGCCTCGGATACATTCATCCATCCGCTGCCGCTCTTAGCAGTCGATGTGTCGATTCTGTCCGGACGATCACGAGCACGGCCATCAGCGCCTCCAGGTAGATTGCTTTGTCTGCTCTGCTTCCGATCCCGGTAAGAAGGAAAAAGTGTGGTTTTTTTTCCCAAAATGTATAGTTGGTCTATATATGCTTTCCCACTAGGTTGTACATGGTATTGCTACCCTGAGGACGCAGAGATGGCCACCCCGCTAATGCCCTCGGTGAGAGTCTACCTTGCCCAGCCGTTGCCGCCCTGATGCAAGATACCATCCCTTTTTGGTTCGTAATCAATCTTGATCCTCCCTCCCCTCTCCCCTCCCCCCTCCCCCCTCTCCTTGCCAGCCTCCACTTGGTATCCTCACATCCACGTATTGTGATCATTGTGTGTGTGTGTGTATGTGTGTGTGTGTGTGTGTGTGTGTGTGTGTATGAATGTGTATGTTTCTGATTCTCTTTCTCCCTTCTTCTCTCTGTCTCCCTCTACGACTTCTCCATCTTCTCCAGGATGGCCTTGGTGAACTCGTGTGTCGAGTTGTCACCGCCCATGTCGCGGGTGCGGACCTTGCCGTCGGCGATAACAGCGTAGATGGCCTTGGAGATCCTGTTCGCGTGGTCGTCGAGGCCGAGGTGGCGGAGGAGCATGCTGCCGGACAGGATCAGGGCGCTAGGGTTGGCCTGGTCCTTGCCCTGGATGTCGAGGCCGACGTGACGGCAGCCGGGCTCGAAAACAGCAACGTCGCGGCCCATGTTGCAGCCGGGCACGATACCCGGACCGCCTACCAGCGCGGCACCAATGTTGGACAGGATGCCGCCGTACAGGTTGGGCATGACCATGACGTCGAACTGCTGGGGCCTGGACACGCACTGCATGGAGGCGTTGTCGACGATCATGTCGTTGGCCTCGATGGTGGGGTACTCGGCGGCCGTCTTCTGGAAGGTGGTGCGGAACAGACCGTCGGCGAGCTTCATGATGTTGGCCTTGTGGATGCACGTTACCTTCTTGCGGTTGTTGGCCAGGGCGAAGCTGAAGGCGAACTTGGCGATGCGCTCAGACTTGGCGCGCGTGATGATCTTGAGCGACTCGACGACGCCCTTGACCGACTGGTGCTCCAGCCCCGAGTACTCACCCTCGGTGTTCTCACGGATGATGCACATGTCGACGTTCTTGTGGCGCGTCTCGTAGCCGGGCACGTTCTTGATCAGGGAGATGGAGGCGTAGATGTCGAGCTCCTGGCGCATGGCCACGTTGAAGGACTTGTGGCCGGAGCGCTCCAGCGGGGTGTGCAGGATACCCTTCAGGCCCAGCTTGTTGCGGCGCAGCGAGGCCACGGCCTCCTTGAACATGTCCTCGGCCGACCTGGTGCTCGTGCCGCTGTCGATACCGGTGACGTCGAGCTGCTCCCACTCGATGGGGACATTGTCGGCCTTGAAGAGCGTCTTGACGCTCTCCGCAACCTCGGAGCCGATACCATCACCGGGGATGAGGGTGACGGTGTACTTGCCGCCGTACTTGGCGGGCTTGAAGATGTCGCGCTGGACGGTCGCGTAGGATCGGGCGGTCATCGACGGCTGCTGTTGCTGGGCCGCGGCGCGCAGGAGGCTCTACGGTGCAGTATCGATCTCGTCAGCCTCTTGTCCTCGTCATACATACATACGCCCGTCACCTGGCATTCTTCTGTCTGCCGCGCCCCCCCCTCCCCGGGGGCGCCCTCCTCTGCCATGAGGAAAAGGAGGGGCCAGAAGATCGCCTGTGCCCTAAACGTCGTCAAGGATCAACGTCACTTACGGTAGCCGTCCTTGTCGAGTTTCTGGACAGCATCTTGCCGGGACTCTGGAGGAGGAAGATGGGATTTCGGAGTGGAGATTTATTTGTAGAATGAAGGAAAAAACAAGGCAGAGAAGGCTAGGGTTTAGGATTGGTCGTCAGGTCGTCCAGAGAGCTGCCCAACAGCACGGCGTCGACAAAAGAAATCTCGTTCTGTGAGAAGGTGTAAGTCAGAAGAGAGAGAGGAAAACCAAGCTTTGAGTGCCTGCAAATAGCGCAGCGGAAACAAATTGACGATAGAGCTATCGCTTCTTCGCTCCGTCTCGGCCGCGGTTACTGGCGTGGGCAAGCACAGGCCCCACCAGAATTCGGAGCTTGTCGGCTTAAATGCTTGGCCCGCTCGCTTCAAGCTCGGCCCAGCGGCGCTGGGGGGAACCACTGGAAGCCTGCCGCAGCCAACTGCAGGGGGCGGTGCGTCAGGGAGGGGGGGGGAGAAAAAAAAAAGAAAAGGAGAAGAGGCACTATCATCGATCCACCTGTTATAGGTGCATTCCTGTTACCCGCATGTGACATTCTCAAAAATTCCATCTTCTTGAGCGCGGCTTTCCAAAGCATGAGACACAGTATTCAAGTATATATCAGGATCGATTGCTGTCTACTGCGATATCCTTCCTCAAACCCGATCAATCAGCAGAGACAGGACTTAGGTGCATTTTCCTTGCCAAAATCTATCTGCAGGTAGCTTCCACACAACAAAACCGTCATAGTACCCAAGACAGCACCCTGACGCTTCCGGTATCTAAATCTGGAGCCCACTGTCGCCGCCCCCCCCCCCTACCGGCGCCCCCCTTCCCCTTCCCCAGCACCAAGACACCACCTATTATTCACTATATCTCATTTTGTAGATTGAGATCAAGAAGGATGTCCTTCTTGCTTGCCTGCTTAATGATGCACTAGTTGGATACGTCCCATAGAACAGTTTCATGTAATCTCAGTATACCGACCGGTCTGTTTCTCTGAAGGGCGATCTAGGAGTGCATTGGAACGCGATCCGAAGCCTCAACGAGGGTGACCGCGAGAGGGACGGAAACCCTTCTCCTTTCCTTGAGTATACCACGGCAAGACCATCGAGGCCAACAATGAATGATCCCCAAAGAAGAAAAATCACTAAAATTACAAGAATTTCAAAACAAAAGACACCAGACCACTATGAAAAAAAGCAAGCTTCAAGACAGCCCTGATCGCCGCAACAATCTCCTCCCTCTCACAGTCCTGCTGCACGCAAGAGGGGTTGGTGAAGCTGTATCAGAAGCGTCAGGCCGTGGACGAAACGACAAGGTAGGAGACGTGAGTTGCTAAGCGAAACGCGCTGCAGACGGTCGGGTGTTTTTTGTTTTAAATAAAAAAAAAAAAAAACCACCATCAGCGGCGAGGTGATAGAAAGCACAAGTCCATGAGTCTCCCCCGGGTGGGGCGGGGCCATGAGTAATAAGGGCAAAAATGTTATCAGTAAAGCATAGTTCGGCATTCAAAGGACCTAAACTCAGTCGCAGTCTGCAAAAAGACGCAGTACTACCACCTAAGATAAGTCTACCGCAGACAGAATCCTCACTACCTAAGAGTAAGCTCCCACATGACACAAACCAGGTTCTACCAGTGTGTGCAGAACAGATCCGGGTCCGTGGGGGCGCAGGCAGCATAGTAGGAGAGAAACCAATGCAGTATTGCGCCGGAACGAAAACCGAAACAGACGAAGAAGGAAAAATCAATTCTCAAAAGAGTGACATTCCGAAAGACGACCATTATTCATCCACCCAATCTGATATTTATTGCCCGCTCACTGCATTTCGTGCTATTTGCGGTTGGGGGATTTGTGATGTGCTGAGCCGCTCGGAGGGAGAGAAGATAGAACGCGAGGCCCAAGTCGAAGTCAAAGTCGAAGACGCAGAGAGTGGCCGCTTGAGAAGCTAAATCGTGATGTTGAGCGCCGGCGGAAGGAAGAGAACTGTCCGAGACAAATGATAGGCATCTCAGAAACCAACGCGACGAAGCATCCCCAAGCAGAACGCAAACCGCAGACCGCAGAAAAAAGACCGTGAACAAGGAGCGTAGAGACTCCGGATATCATGAGAACTTTTCCTGCCGTTAACTCCACGCGCCTCAACACCATGTAGATGCGACAAAAGGCACTGGCAGGGACTTCGAGGTGGCGGTTACTAGAAGAGGTAGACACGTTAGACACTCGCCATGCAAAAGGAAATATGTGTGGAAGATGAGAGAAAGAAATGCGCGAAAAGCAGGGCGAGCTCAACAAACGTACCGCCATAGGAGGAGGCGGAGGGTTGCCGCCGAAGCCACCACCGAAGTGATGAGGGCCATAGGGACCCGGGGGCCACCACCGTAGTGAGGGGGGGGAGGGGCAGGACGGTATGGAGTACCCACGCCAGAATTGTTCTGAGAACGTCCCCAAGACAGGCGGACACGGGAGTTGCCAATCGGGTAGCCCTGCATCTGATTGATTGCCATCTCGGCAGCGTGGCGGTGGACGAACTGGACGAAGCCACAGCCCTTGCCGGGGGGGATCTTGACGTATGTGATCTCGCCGAAGCCCTGGAAGAACGAGCGAAGCTCATCCTCAGTGACGTAGCCGGAGAGACCACCGACAAAGACGGTCGTGTTGTTGGGATCGGTGAACTGGTTCATCTGCCCAGCCGGCTGCATCTGTCCGTAGCCATTGTTGGGGTAGAAGGGGGCGGGGGCCTGCTGCATGCCCCAACCGACTGGTTGCATGGGGTTGCCCATCATAGGACCGCCGTGACCGCCGCCATTTCCGTAAGGGTGCTGTTGGTTCCGACTATGAGGACTTCAAAGTTAGCCTGTACAGTCTGGCACGAACGGGAAGGCAAAGCATACCGCTGCTTAGGCGTGGCGGTGCTGATCCGCATGGGTCGGTTACCACAGTACACGCCCTGCATTTCCATCAGAGCACGCTGTTGGTCGCCTTCATCGGAGAAGCGGACAAAGCCGTATCCGCGAGATTGGCCGGTGTTGGCGTCGGTCATGATCTTCGCGCTCTTGCACGAAGGGAAGCGCGCCTGGAACAGAGAGACCAAGACGTACTCGGTCACCTCGGGGCCAAGATCGCCAACGAAGATCGAGAACTCTGGGCCGCGGTCGTCACTGCTCATAAATCAAAAGTCAGCGACGAGCGAGTAGGGAAGATAGAATAGTAGCAACGCACCGTCGGTCCACGAGACCACCACCAGAGGCCCAGTTGAGCTTGAAGTGCTTGCCGTTAGAGCCGGGGATGGGGGTTCCAGTCAGAGACAGAGCCTTGTTGGCAGACTCGGGTCCGGGAAACTCGACGAAACAGTAGCCAGCGTTGCTGCAAAAGGTCAGTATCATAGTATTTTAGAGTCAACAAACTTGGGAAAAGTCGGCCAGGGTAGGGTTTCAAGTGAAGAGGGCAATAGACATGGGAAAGGGAAAATCAGAGGATAGAAGCTCCCGAGTTCCCACGGCGCCATGAGCCTTGTGGGCAGTGATTGGAGGGACAGAGAGTGTCGAGGTCAAAGGCAGAGTTGACGACGACACAAGAGACGATACAAGCGTCGACTTAGGATTTCAGGATGCGAGCGAGGAGTTGAGGCTATGGAGCAGGGAAGGAGCGAGGCAGGGAAGGGAGTGCCAAAGTCCTGGTTCCCAGACAGGCTTTTCGATTTCATGCCCCTTCTCCGCAAGAGAGCAGGAATGTAGGTTGAAGAGAAGGAGGCAGTCGAAGTTTTACATACCCAGAGTTGCGATCACGGATGATCTTCACGTTGACGATGTCGCCGGTCTGGTTCTGGAAGAGGGACTTCACGAAGGACTCGTCCATCCAGGTGTCGAGGTCGCCCATCCTAGCAAAATGGTGTCAGAAAAATGTACCAAAGAAGAGAAAGAGGATCCCACTTACCAGAGAGTACGGGCTGCCTCGTTGGAGACAGGCTGGCCGGCAGGCGCAGCAGGCAGCTGATTGTCCATACCATTACCACCGCCATTCGAGTCGAAGCCACCGTTGGTTGGGAAAGACATCGTGACTAGAGAACGTTAGGTTCAGAAACGAGCTGATCAGGTCGAGATACGGGTGTCCAAACCACAAAAGAGATGTGGGAAAGATGGCGGCTTCAAGGCGAACGAGTGCGCAACAAGAACAGAAAATGCAGCAGAAAGGGAATGCAGGATGCGCAAGGACGAAGTGCAATAACGGTTTGCGAACCAACGAACGCCAGCAAAGGGGGTTTGAAGAACGCCCGCTGGTGCTTGTTTTTGTTCGAAGGGAAAAGAGGAAAAGGAAGGACCTGTGGGAAGACAAGAGACTGATTTTGATTCTGTGCAGACTGTGCACAGACCTGGAGCTCCTTGAGCCCCTACAAACGACATGAGGGCATGGGGATAGTGACTCGTCCATACCAGTCTAATTGACCAGTCAGAGAATTCAGTATCCCAAATGGATGCTAAAGCATCATCGATGAATCATGTGATAGACCATGTTTCTATAGGCACCATAAAAACCTGCACAAGCTTGGGCCTCAGATAACTGCACTCAGGTCCTGAGCTCATCCAGTGGTACTGTCTGGGACTTGGAGCTATCATGCAGGCGAGGCCTGAAGACCTGACCTGGAGCGCTTGGAGTCGCACTAGCCATGTACATCCTCACAGAGCACAGTGAAAGGGGAGGTGTAATGAATCAACTGGGTAACGACGAACTATCATTACCCTGATGAGAGTAAGTGCTGATTTGTGCTACTGCTCAGAGCAAGAGCGAAGGTTCGTCGAAACCTTCATTGATGGCTTGGGAAACATTAAGAAAAGCCAATACATCAAAGCACAGAAACTTCTTAGAAACCAGGGAAAGGGCTCTGAGTCACAATGATCGCTTCTCAGATGAGCGCAAGTGACTGGACAGCTCAGCAAGAGGAAGCCTCGAAGAGCTTCAGTGGGAACAGTCTTGGAGGGATGCCAGGGAGAGCAGATAGAAAAGAAAGCTAAGGGTACTGTAGGTGAGAGGAAAGGGACAAGACCAGTGTGTGAGTGAGAGTCAACATTGCAGGAATAGGGGTGGGAGGAGGCTGATGGTGGGCTGGCATTGTTGAGAAGTCTTCATCGAAGACCTCGCAATTGGTCGACCAGGTGATGTGACATAGAGATTGCTCTTCCTATATGTAGCAGATGAGGCATCCTAGCACTTGCAAGGAGAGGCAATCATGTATGTATAAAGTTGATGCTGGGTAGAGAGAGGGGGAGAAGGGTAACAATTGGGGAGTTGATGTATTGCAATAGACTCAGAGCATGTGCAGAAGAATAAGGGGTAATGGAAAGGACAAGGGTAAGCCGATCGAGACCAAAATGAGTTCAACTTACGAGAATGTATGGAATGCTGTTTCGTAACAGGGTCGGATAAATTCGAAAAATACAAGGGCTGCGGTAAGAACTGTCAGCTAGGTCAAGCGAGTTGTGTGTATGAGCCTTGTCCAACACAAGGAAGAGCAAAGAAATAAATCTGGCCAGGCTAAAACTGGTCCAAGTCCGCCGCCAAGTGTGCAAGCCTCTGTTCAGCAGCGTAGACGTTTGACGTATTGGGTCGATGAAATGGCCATTTGGATGGAGGTCCTGTCTGTGGCCGCCGGTATAGGTCTTTCGACAACAGTAAGGTTTCCTTGCGTAGACTGTGGCAAAGTGCCGACAGCTAGTGGGAGTCGTGACCGGCTGGAGACTGATGCAGTACACAGAAGTCGTCGGCCGTGGTTGTCGAAGGAGAACGATATCCCTTGAGTGGAATCCTTGGATAGTCAAATGAAACTTGGCATCCACAAAATCGACACGGCCAGCAGAGACGTGCAGCGGGTAACCATCAGCCACAACTCTCCCAAAAGTACCAAGCCCGCCGAGCTTTGCCTGTTGAGCCCGGCTGGTGGCGCCGACAGAGGCGAATCCCATTGAAGCTGCCATCAGCGTTGAAGTGGCGGACGAAATCGGACTTTGGCCAAGGAAAGGGAAGCCATTCTGTCACCAGCCATTTGGGATACGGTGCAAGAGATGCAGTGCAGGCACCAGCTGGTAGCAATGACGGAGCCAAGCGGGCAAGGCCTCCTCCTGACAGCTTGAGACCACAGTTCCGGCCCGTGGCACATTTGCTCGGTAACCCAAAACCCCAAGCAAGCACCTTTTGAAGAAGCCCCCAGCGACAGCCAGGATGCATCATCAAAGGGAGGAGGATGCCATCAAATTGCCAATCTCCTGACCCTTCGGCTGCTCGAGAGCTTGCTGCACATCAAACAAGGACAACCGCCAGCCCCAGAGAGTGCCCGTCCTTCACCTCCGTAGCAGTTGCGTTGAGCGCTAGAGCCGCCTTTGACTCCTCCTTGATCCTTGACGTGAGGCGAGAGACGAGAGCCAGGCTGCGTCAAATGGGCCCGAATACGGGAGCAAGACCGCTGGAAACATGACCCGATATGCTGGGTCGCTGTTCCAAGCCGGATAATCCCTCTGTGAAGCCAGGATAAAGGATAGTCCAAGAGGCGTCCAATCGTTCCAGGTTGACCGTTCCATCCATAGTCGCATAGATTGTAGTCTTATGAGGGACCACAGCAGGCGTAGATTAAAAATGCAATAAACAAGAGACCGAAGAGAAAATTAAGCTTACAGGAGTATTAAAACCGGAAGATCGTCAAGAGCCAAAGACTTTTGAAAGTATGACGCCCCACAGCTTAAAGACAGGAGGAAGTCGAAGAGTGGTACAGTAGACTTGATAGAATCGAAACGAAGGTTAAGACGCGTTTCTGCTCTGCAGGATAGATCCAACACAGGCAGGAGATAATCTAATGGTGGGTTAGCATAATCAAATCTCCGGACAACAACAGCTGGAGGCAACAAAGGGCAAACAAGTCCAACCGAGCAACACAAGAAGCAGTCGGGGGGGGGGGGGTCCTCCACAAGAGCAAGCCTAAACAAGATGAAGAAATACAGGCCAGGTGTTCAGCCATCAGAAACAATCCGGGTTATCAGGATGTGTATGTCGTCCTCGGTGTGACCGGTCATGATAAGCCTTCCGGAAGCGGGACCAGCTAGGCAGTCCCCAAGACCGGATTCCAGAAAAGATATCCAAGGTTCCAGGTTCGTGTTGTGAAGCTCCAAAAGCCACAGAGCCTAGCGATGAAGGACGGATTTGGTGACCTGTACACGGCTCGGCACTGCGGATCCCTAGGCTGCATATCTAGTCGAAATGTGGTTGACGGTGGGGGTTGCATGACAATAGCTCTAGGGAGCCCGCAAACTTCGGGATCAAGATCCGTAGGCCCGTTGTCAAGGCCACACCAGCGGGGTCCATCGATTGCATTCGGCGTGTCGAATTTGTCCATCGAAACAATCAGCGGCACGCACTGCGACGTGTCACAGACGGCCGTCTGCCATAGCAGACCGCGCACCCGAACAGGTAAGCGCGCAATCGACATTTCGAAATGTCGGATTCGGGGCGGCTGCTCTCATGCCATTCGTCCTTGCCATCATAACCCACAGCACATGCTGAACCTTAATCGTTCCTAGTCTGCAGGTGGCCCCACCCCTTGGACGTGAGGAGACGGCAGCTCGAGGTCGTCGCCGGATGTAATCGGTCGCATCTCACGGCTAACCGGGTCGGAGTCGCCGCCGTCATGCTTATTGATTGTGCAGCACAGCCCATGCCGGCGATACCGGGGTCATAGCAGCTCGGAATCGTGTCTCCTCGCTTCGACAGCACGGGAAGGAGAGCCTCTGCCATGATCCCCCCATGGCAGACCGAATATCATTGGGGTCGACATCGCAAGCACAGACGGCGGTGTCCTCGGATTCGACAGAGATGGTGGGGTGGTTCCGAATCGGGCCTCGCATAGCCAGGGGCTCCACAGGATCCGGGGGGGGGGGGTGAATGACGAACAAGGTCCCAAATCTCCGGGAAAGCTTTGCCATGACGCACACAAGAAAAAAATTGGAGAGAGGATACAGGACCCAAGAATAACATGATTTGAAGAACACAGGCGGATAATGGAAAGAAGCTCACACACTCACGTTTATTCTAAGAGAATAGTGGTCGCAATACACTGCTGCTCAAAAATGTGGCCTGAATCAAGGGGCAGACAAATGGTGCTCCCGAATGCGACAGCGGCAAAGAGGAGAAGGAGCCGTAGAACGCCGGGTGCGAGATGCCAAGAGGCGACGAGTAGGTGTCTTGTATTCCTATCGAATTCGTATCGAGACGGTGCGGAAGGAGCGCTGGTCCTCGAGGGAGGTCCAGGGAGATAGATCGAGGTGGTCAAGAGAGCCGTGGGCTGGGCGGCGCACGGTCGTTCGGTGGGTGGTCGTAGTCCCAAAGGCAAGCGACGTAGTCGCTAGGAAAATGTCAATCGCGGGAGCGGGTTCGACGGTCGCGACGGTCGCAATGTGCAGGGCGTGTACTCGTCGTGACAGCGCGCAGGTGATGTCCGCTTTGATGGCCTGTCCTGCTAAGTCGGAGCAGTGGCTTAGCCTGACGAGGTGACTGGAGGTCGCGAGACGAGGCAATGAAGGACGCTCGGTTGGTCGGCCGGACGGGCGGTGGATCGGGTCTGGAATACTACCGTTCGGGGGCGGAGGTCGCGAACGAGACTGAGGGATGATGGGAGTCTGGAATTGGGATGTTTTCTCTGAATCGTGTTGCGCCGAGCTGATGAATATGGTCTGTCGACAGCAAAAAGCACAACCGACCACAATAACAACCAACAACAACAAGACAGCACGACACACACACAACAGAAAGGGAGTCGGAAAAAAGATGCTTCCGCGAAAGCAACGCTCAGGACGGACGCGAGGGAAGTGAAACGAGGTGAGGTCGTTCGCGATGTTCGCAGCTTGTACCAAACGCGGGAAGAGAGGAAGAAGAGAGAAAAAACGCAAAAACAAGACAAGGCGACGGAGGGAGAGTCGTGGCAGTGTCGAGTAAGTCGAGGAGGTAGCGGAGAGCGGAGGCGGGTGGAAGGGAAGGGAAGGAAAGGGAGCGAAGAGTTTAGTTCTGTCTGGTAGCTCCGAGTTAGAGAGGGACTACGTACAGGCCGGCGCGGCCTGGTCGGTCCTGGTCTGGGACTAGATCGAGTCGTGCCGCCTCGGAATGGGCACTGGGCTAACAGGGCAGGGCAGTGTACCTACCCAGGTAAGCAGCCTGGAAGGGTACCTAGCGGCCAGTGGCAGGGTACCTTGACCGTGGAGCAGTAGTAGGGCTGGGGGGGGAGGGGAGGGTCAGCTACTCTGGTTTTGCGCAGGAACACTGACAGTGAGCAGGATGCCGTGCCAGGGTGATCACTAACAGCGGACCAGCGCAGACTTACAATAGCACTAAATGCCCTGGATATCCGCTGCACGGGGCCTGGAACAGCAGCAGGCTCCTCCCCCCTCGCCAGGCAAGACAGTGCAAGCCAGGCGCGACGACGCCAAGGCAGGGCAGCGCAAGGTAAAAAAAAGGCCTAAATGCTGTGTAGAGAAGAGGGGGGAGGGGTAAGGAGGCTTGTGGACAGGGGAGGATCGTGTAACAAACAGGCAAGCAAACCAGGCCACCACCCACAGACATTCATTGTCTGAGCAAGTACCATGCGCACAGATTAAACTTTGCCTAGACAAATACTACGCTCGATAGCCCAGCTTGAGAGAACACTATCCAGTGCTATCTCGTATAATGTACATGGTAGAGGGCTGAGCACGAAAAGAAAAAAAAAATTCAGACGGAAACGATGCTGGGAACAAGAAGGGCGCAAATTACAGGAGCGCCTATAAAGCTTTGTCACGGGCTGCGGGAGGAATGGATCATGCCGGCAAGATGGGGAAGATGGCTTGGGAAGGACCGGTGTCGACCCGGCAGTAAGAAATGAGGAGCAGGCAAGTCTTGTGAAGGTAGTACACAGGAAAGACACAAAAAAAAAAAAATCAAAAGCAACTGGGATCGTAGGTGGGCTCCCCCCTGCCCCTGTTCCCTGTCCCTTGTCCCCTGTCCCTTCCCTACGACTACCTGTCTCCTGCAAGGGCTCTGAAGCTTGCAGCTGTCGCTGTCACAGGCGCACCAGGAGGAGCGCGAGAGTGTGAAACAAAGAGAGAGAGAAGAAGAAAAAAAGACGAAGAAAAGTTCGGGCGGGACTTGAAAAGTAGAGTGCCTGGGTGATCGTACCATATGGGTACATGCAAGGCACAAGGCACGGGGCTCTCAGACGAAAGCGGATGCACTGCCCCGCCTGACGATGGTACAGTGCGAGGGTTGAGGAGGGCAGGAGCCACTCAGTGACCAGAACACGGCTCGTCTGCCAAACCCAAATTCCAAGGATCGCCCCTCATGGTCATCCATACCTCTAGTGGGGCAAGGTCTGGTGCGGTACATCGCAGAGCAGGGAACCCAGCTGAACGATGAGCGCGCTGGAAGGAAGGGGTGGGCTGCTATCGTCAGCTCCCAGAGACCTGCCATAGTACGACGTACCACGGTAGTACTTACCTGCCAATACTAGCACAAACCTCACAAAAGAACAGCTCCTCGTCCCCTTGCCTCCCCCCGTCCATGGCTTTCAGAGGCGATTGACTTACGGTCAAAGGCAGCCTACACCATGCACCTATCCTTCCCACCGAGCCCTCTACGATAATGCTCACAAGCCCATACCCCGAAACCCTTCGCGCCCCCGTTCCAGCCATCCGCAGGCGATGACGACTACTGCTGCTTCGGAGGAGCCAGACGCCGGATGCGCAGCCATAGATCAAGAGACTTCGGGGGTGCGGTTCTTTAGCTTCAGAGAGAGACAAGAAAAAACAATAAGTTGAGCGGCCCTCGCTGCTCCGACGAGAAGGGTTCGGGCAAGGAGGACAGCCCATCTGGCTGGCACGTACCTGCTTGCATTCTGCATGGAGGAGTCATCGACAGAGGTTGTCGTGTTCAGTTTGGTCACGCATGTTCCCGTCGAGAGATTACCTGGTCGCCCTCTCGGCTGTTTGCATTCCTCTATGACTACGGCACAGTAGCTGCACTCCGGTTGCGAAACGCTGAGCAGAGACGAGACCGGAAGGCCCCTTTTCGGCAAACCGAGCAACAGACCAACCAGGGGGTGGAAGCGCTCGCTGCAAGACATCTTGCTCTCTCTCAGTAGTCCTCAACCTAATGGCCGAAGGAGAATGGAGGTGGCGAGGGGGTTAAACTACTATGGTATCACGTATGTACTATGGCTTAGGAAAAGAAAGAAAAAATCGACAGGCATGTCGTTGAAGGGTCCAATCGATAGGCCAGCATACCATTCCATGCCACGCCGTATGCAGGTAATTGCCGTGTGTGCTGGCCGGCGGCATGCAGCCCAGCTGCCGGTGCCGGGTCCCTGGATCGAGGCTTGACCGTCGCAGACCAGCTAGAGCTAGCCAGATCATGATCCAGATCTGAACCAGGCATGCAGCTCAAGCTCCTGTTTTCGTCCTGTCGCGAATGGGGAAGTTCCTCCTCTGGCTTCGGATATCGCCCAGTGCCATGCAGGAGCTACCACTCATGTGCTCGGGCCCGATAGTCCGTCCGAGCAGGTTCAGTTCCCAGCGGCAGTGTCCTGTCCCATGCGACATTGCATCATGATGATTGCCTGGCGGAGAACGGGAAACGGGCTGCCATGATTTTCTCAAACCCCGTCAGCCATGGTCCGTCACCGGAGCCCGACGCCACTTCGAACCATGTCAAGAGTTGGTCTTACTACTATTACTATGCCACTGACACTATTAGACAAACTCGACGAAAGGTCCTCGAGCCAGCAGACCTGGTCATCCTTGCGCATCGCCATCCGGTTGGTGCCCGTTGGGCTGCGATGGGCTACCACCACCATCCACAGCACAGTATCCACATGTCACCCAGCCCTTCAGGCTGGCAGAGCTAACCCCTGTCGCTATATCAATACCCCTGGCGCGGCCGAGCGATTGACCAGTCGTTCTTACAGGTCATAATTCGTGGCGTCAAAGAATCTCGAGTCTTCTACAGCTCTTTGGCACGCCCATGCCTAAACGCATAAGCAGACGATGTCCGTATATTGCGCATATCATCACCAGATCCGAGCCGAGCAGAAATTGTACCCAAGTGACACACAGGTGCAGGTCCCGTTCGGCCTGACGACAAGACTTTTTTTTTTTTTTCGTGTCGTGCCGAAGGGTCAACCTGGCCCAACAAACTCTTGTTTCACTGTGCCACCCAAAATCGGTCACACATGGTTGGCTGCAATCGAGTCAGCAGAGTCTGTTGATGCCGACCACCTCGTCAACAGATCTGCGGGTAGAACCAGACCACCCTGAGCCTCCTCAGCACGTGCAATGGTGTGCTCATGACCTACTGGGTTACGACTGCTGACACAAGCCGCGAATCAAGGGGCTGGCTGGGCTGGAGATTACTATGTATAGAAGAGTCCCGCGACGCCGCCCAGGCGCGACAGGTCCCGGGGACGGTTGACGTGAACCCCAGCCGGGAGAACGCTTGGGCCTGAAATGGGCCTCAGCGCGGATATCATCGAGCTCGGGTGTGCAATGCTCAGATCCAAGGCCCACCGGCCAGAAGGTCGTCCAAACCTATGTACGGCAGCACAGTGGTGCATTGGAAGTGCGCAGGCTGCCTAAAATCTCCAGACTTTGCCCAGAGTCGGTAGTCATCACGAGAGGTATGGCGTGATGCGAGTCATACTCCAGAGCGGCTGACAAGACCTGGCCATGATTCGTCCAACAAGAAGCATTTCTAAAGACCACGATGGATGAACACAACAGAAAAGTTTTTTTTTTTTTTTACCTTCCCGCCTCCCCTGCCTCTACTACGGGACTTCGAGATACCACAGTTGGGTTTCTCCCCCATGTCATTTGCCAATTTGGTGCCTGAAGCACGGTGCAAGTCAAGTCTCCACCCTCCACTGACAAACCACCTCCACAAGCCCGCATGATCATCTCGGAGCCTCGGTATGAGCCCCTCCCCCCTACCTCTGCGGATTTCAATCTTTTCAGTTGATACGTACAAAGTACGTCCATGATCTACAGAGCTCCTCGCCTCCAGAGAGAACTGCTGCATTCAGTGACTCCTCAAGCAGCTCTCATCTCCCGATCCCCGCCAGTAAGAGATATCTACCGGCTCTACCGTATCTCGAAATGTCTCTGTATATCTATACAGCAGATATACTATAGTTCCATCGCAGTTCTATGGTAGGGACGTACTACCATAGTCCTGCTATGTATGCATGCATTCGACGCCAACGTCGCAGAATCGGCCCTAGACTGGCAGACCAGGTCTCGTCAGGGAGTAACCCTGCATGCACTGCGCGTGCCGGGGATCACGATAAGATCGGAGGTTTAATGGTCTTTTGGTCCTGACCTCCCAGAAGGGAAACAGAAGGAAAGGTAGAAGAAAAAAAAAAAGAAAAGGCGACCAGGGCTATTATATCGACGACCTCAAGAGGCAGGCCGGCACACAGGCTGAGAGGGACACTCGCTCCGTCAATTTCCTTCTCACCGCAGCGGTGTCATGTGTTGACATCTACCCGGCGACGTAATGGCGGTCTGATTGCTGTAGAATCCTGTCAGCACCAGCCCGTAGATGGGGCGAACGGAGTCCGGTTCCAACCCGATTTGCCCCTGCATGTAAGTGGACGGCAACCCCTGACCCGAGGGATCTCAGCTCAAAGTGGATTTGGTCTCCATCTGGCCTGCACCTCCGTCGTCAACTTGGTTCGTGATGCTCCTGTTCGAGCTGGCACAGCACCGAGTAGACAATGCCGTGCGTAGATGATTAATATCTTGTCAACCTGGTCTTCAGCTGTGGGACACCGGCGTCTATCTACGCCCATTACTGCACAGGCCAACAACGACCGCGACATCTAGCAAGCTATAGCAGACGGTCAAAACTCTGGCCGGCTCGTCCAGAAACGTCTTAGATTTGCCACATCGACGTGACGGGGCCTATATCCAGGTGCAAAGAAGTGATAGCGCTAAGCTCCCCAGCCAAGTCGAGGCTCGACAGCCCCCCGAGCTAATGCCGCCTCCAGCAACCCCTTCCTGACGTACAGAATCGTCATAAAGGGGACATGTGAACTCTGGCACTAGGTTGAATGCTGCAATAGCGGCCTCAGATATCCTCAATAGTCCTCCTGGAGGCTGGAGCCGTTCATGGCCTATCTGATTGTTGATATACCGCCGGCGGGACTGTGGTCATGCCTGCAGATGGTGGGTGTTGTGGGAGGCGTTCGTGCTTCAGGAGCATTCGTGGAGGCTGTTTACCTAAGCCCCTTCACCGGTTCGTATATTCCACGGACTACTAATTTCCGGCTGTTCTCTATGCAGCTACGATTCTGATTCGATGTCCCTCCAGGTGAGGGCGTCGTCCCAACCGGCATAAACAGTCGAAGGATTGCAATCGGTGATTGGCACAGCCCTTAGTTGGAGGGGACCTGCTTATGGTCTGTCTGATGCTGACATCTTTAGTGGTCTGGTCACCGGGACGCACGAGGGAAAGGGGGCGTCGGTGGGTGCGAGGAATTGATGACCTGCTCTTTAAGGCACCGAGGAGTTTGGGTTCTCGGCAGTTTCTCCGAGGACTTCAGTCGTCTTATGTGAACCATAGTGATAGGTCGCGGGCGCTGGAGAGGGTGGGAAGCGGTGCCTTCACTCGTTGCAATCATCTTCACGACTAAGGTTAAATCACTCTTCATACACGAGACATTTTACATGCCTTGCGGCTTTCAGCTTCGGAGAGGAATTAGGTCCTAGGTAGTATAGAATGGATGAGGAAAAACATCCGATGCGAGCGTCAATAATCAGATCACGCGAGGGGTTAGGAGCATAAGCATGACAAAGAATTCCATAGAGTATCATTTCGGTCTGTGTTTAGCTGACTAGGATGCATCTAATCACTTGGCTTTTCTCACTGCGGGTATCGTGATTTCAACATCATTCAGCTTCCAGCCCAACTTTGCCTTGTCAAGCGAACCTCAACGAACAAACTAGGCGCATTGAAATATTCCACGGTATCTACCTCTCAGAGAGCTCTATACCATGGCAATATATCAAGAAAAGAGGAGGAGAAAGAAAGAAGAAGAAAAAAGAAAATAGGTGGCGAAAAAGGCAAAATCCTCCATTCGAATATCTTTTGTGTTGTGGCGCACCTCTTTCGGCTGCGATGGTGTGAAATAGGCATCTTGCTTTCGGCCTTTCTCACCGCATGCCACTCAGAGAACACTGCGATATGTCAGCCTCAGACTCAAGGAGATTTCACCTACATAGCCTGGAATGAGCCTAGAGATTTTTTGATGCTTACATTCCATGGATAAAGTCTTGAACGCGGACGTTTATTTTCAGATGAAGTGATGCTGGTGGGGCCTCGGAAGTAGGCGATCGTCAGTCGTGGCTAGAATCGTTCACACCTTCAAGTGCACCCACAAGAACGGATTCTAAAAGGGTTCAGCCTCAATAATCCTCGGCAGATGAGAGGTATGTATGGTCGTCCACTCCAGGCGGTTCCACTGTTGAATCGGTGCCTTCAGCTGTTATGTCATCAGGCGTGGTGAGCCTGACGCGCTTCTCTGGACGCTCCATGCCCCAAGTTTCGAGAGCCTTGACATTGCGAGGCCTGAGCAATTCATCCTCTGGGAGGTTTTCGATGATGCTGATGTCGTATTCGCCAGACATAGTGTACAGAGAGAGGTCAATGGCGATGCTTGGGATCCTCTGAGAGGTGAGAGGTCGAGAAGACGGCGTTGCTAGTCGAGGTGACTCAGCTGGCGACCATGGCTCGCATCCCACAGACAACCAGCGCCGGTCCTCAGCAGACTCATGCGTCGCATCTTCGTGATCCTTGGTGTCATTCAGGGTGTTACTCAGAGCCAGGACTCTCTTGATCAGCGTTCGATCTAGCTGGGTCGGCAGCATCGGGTCTGGGTGCTTGACGAGATCATCTTCGTTGTCGAGAACCTTCCCGTAGCTTCTGTTGTCTTGGATGCATGTTGGAGGGAAATCTTCGACGGCTTTTTGGAGTCGTGGGCTTGCAGCTGACCTTTGGCTTTGATCGATCAGGCAGCACTGTTTTCTTCGTACCATTGCTCACTAGTGGGCTCGGGTCGAAGAGGAGGCGCGATGGTCGGTTGCGTCGAGCCACGTGTGGCTGTTTCAAGTGGATATAATAACTTGTTGCGCCCTGAAGATTGAGCTTATGGCTAGATAAGGCACTGGGAGCCTGGTGGCCTTGGAAGGCCGTGTTTGCATCTGAAGGTATGTTGCTGTGGAATGTAATTAGCTCAGCTGGTTTATGCAGTAGCATTCGATCTAGCTATGGAGTCCGCGGTAGGTGGATGGATCTGTATGTGAGGATGAGCAGGAGTGAGTACCTTGCGATCTGAGACCGGGAGACCTCGCGAAATGCGTGGCCAGAACGCGTGAGACCACTCATGTTGTAAAGGTGAGGCCGTCGCAGTATTCAGGCAGTCTTCGTTGGGAGGATATTGAACAGCGGTTGGTGGCAGTGGAAAGAATTGAAATCGGTAGAGAAGGTATTTCAAGAAGATAGTGGCGAGAGAAGATTGTAGAATGGGTCTAGCTGTTGCTGTTGCTGTTTTGAAGTTGGTATCAACAATGTAATCAGAAACAATAGCTGGGACGGGCAGAGCTGGAACGTGATGACGTCCAACAAAAAACAGAGCGGGTTGACTTGAAGTTGGGGATCGCTCATGCTGCCATCTATCAGACGACTACCATAGGGCTGTAAATGTCAAGGCCAAGAGTGTATTGTCTCGTAGCCATCAGGAATAGCAATAATACCTCGAACGGGATATTGGGCAAACGTTGACATATTTTCTCTGCTCCGTAGCTCCTCTGATGTCAGAAACGTCTCAGCTTGATTTTCCTCATCCGCAAATATTAATAAAGTACAGTTCAAGCCCTGGACAGATCTTTACCGTCCACCAAGACTCGGTGTGTAAACAAGTGCTATTATTTACCGCATCTCAGTCACAATATCCCGAAGCGCCAACTACCGAATCCCTCCGTGTATCGCAAGGAGGCGCTTAGTTGGACTAACTACTTATTCAACCTGCTTGTCACGCGCATAGGACCGTCAGCTAACTAAAGCAATTGGTTTTACAGCATTGGCACATCGGAAAAGACGAGGCGAAGAAGGCGAAGAAGAATATGTGGGTATCTTTGAGACGATAGAGAAGAACAAGACGAGAGCCGAAGACCAAAGGGTCATCGACCGTCCAAACGCCAAGCCATGCCGAGGGTTGAAGTCATGAGAGTCGTGCCGAGGAGTAAAACCCGAAGGTGACTATCTAGAAGTTCGGCCGCCGCTTCCGTCCAGTATATTTGGAGGTGGCCTTGACGATCTTGCCCTTGCGCTCCATCTGCTCCTTTTTCTTGATGATCCAGGCCTTGCTGCCCTTCTTGATGTCACCCTTGCCCGACTTGCCGTTCCGTCTCGAGTCCAAGACATCTACGCCGTCCATGCCGTTCACCACGCCTGTTATATCTCCCCCGGTACCGCCCACAGTCAGCACCAGATACACCTTGACGTTCTTGGTCTCGGGGTCATCCTCCAGCAGACCAGCGCCAAATCCTGCCTTGACGGCAGCCTGCGTGATCATGTTCCGCTGTTTGTCATTCTTGGGGTAGAACTGACACACAGCCCTGCCGCCTCTCTTGAGACTCGAGTACAGCCCGTTGAAGAACCTCGACAATCTCCCTTCAGGGCTCGTCTCGCTGCTCTCGGCATTACAGAGCCACTGTATGGCGCTGATGCTGATCGCCGCGTCGAACGTGCCGGCGCGGAACGGCACGCCTTGTCCGATATCTGCAAGCAGCAGGTCACCCTCGACATCACGCTGCAGGGCCACGTCGAGCATGGATGCAGAGACGTCCATGCCCACCAGACATGTGGCCCGCCTTCGTCTTCCGGTACGGAGGAGAGGATCTCGCCTGACAAGCCGCTGCCACAGCCGACGTCGAGGATCATGGAGGGAGAGTCTAGGTCGAGCAGCTCGAGGGCCCGTCGTGTCATCGAGGCCTGGATGTTCTGTATCCGGCTGCTGGTCGTGTACTTGCGCGCCTCGGTGTCATCGTAATGGACGTCGGCCGCACTGCCAAGAGACGTCAACGTCAGTAAGACCAAGTCTGAACGGCCGAGAGGCGCTTGAGGGACTCACAGCGTGTCCTCTGGACGAGACATGTTGCCGATAGTGCCCAGCTAGGTTTCCCAGTGCTATGGATCAAGACGAAGAGGAAAATGCACTTGGTAAACTGCGGGAAATATACTGTCTCTTCAAGTTGTCTGGGTGCTCTGTCGTTGAGAAAAATCCAGGCGAGGGGCCCAGTAAAGTTTCTTATCGCCTTATCGGTACCTGCCACTAGAGTCCCTGCTAGCGAGGGAAGCTTGGGCCAAGGGGGATCTCCTAGCACTGCTAGGGGGGAGGGGGGGGGTTTGTGTGCAGGGAGGCAGGAGGCAAGGGCAACGTCAGGGGTGACGCGATTTGTTGGCAGAGAGAACACGGTTGAGGACAGACAGCTGGAAACCTACCTTCCACCAAGAGACATTCACAGAAACCACCACATACTATGTGTGATCGATAATCCCAACGCTCGTTATCCAACATGTGGATTTTACCATTAGTTGGGATCATTGGGTCCATCCTTGGCTTCTGTTTCCTGACGCTGGCCATAGGCAAGTTGTTCCCCCCCCGTAACTCTACTTCGGATTTCTCTTTGCTGGTGGCTGTGATGCTAACTACCAGGGACCAGCTTCGGGGCTCTACTACCTTTCCGAGCTTGTCGAGGAGCACACCGTCATCTCGAAGCGCTTATTGACACGCCTCATCTACTTCATTATTGTCCTTCAGCTTCTGCTATGCCTTGTGGACAGGTTCCCTTTCTGGCTCACGATGCTGGGCATCGCCTCCCATGTTGTGTACCTGGGCAACATGCGGAGGTTCCCCTTCGTCACCCTGACGGATCCTCTCTTCATCACATCATGTGGTAGGCAACCCATGTGCCAGACTGTCCCTACTACGCCCTCCAAGCACCCTCAGCTGACCCGTGGTGCGTCCAGTGCTTGTCCTCTTTAACCACGTCGTCTGGTACCGACACTTCTCCGCCCTCCAAAAGAGCGCATACTCCAACGTGTCCTCTTTCTACGATACGCCTGAAGATATGCCTAGCTTCACTGAGGTTGCCTCATATTTTGGGATATGCGTGTGGCTGGTGCCATTTGCCCTCTTTGTCAGCTTGAGCGCAAGCGACAATGTGTTGCCGACGGAGAACCCAGCTGCGGCGGCGGCGGCAAGCGGGGACGGGAGCAAGAGGAGGGCCCAAGGCATGGCCAAGATGCTGGTTGAGGGTGCCCGAAACGCGATCAGCGAGGTCGGGGTCATGGCGGGCTGGAAGAAGAGAGACGATGGGTTCTGATGGTGCAGGAACCTGGGTCTTGGCTGGGATGCACAACAGCTGTAGGACACATGGGCGGGTCCGCCTGAAGATTGGCCAGCACAGAGCTAGGACAGCCTGAAGAATATTGGTGAGCCCCCACTCGCCTCAATAATCCTGCCCAAGTTCGCTATGATGCATTTCCCTCTTCCTTGTTTGAGACGGTACCTGAGGAGCCTTTGGCTCGGCTTATCTGAATGTACCCGTATTTCTCTTTTATTCTCCCCTTCCTCTATGTTCCTCTCTTTGATGGACGAGCCCCGGTGATAGCAGATACTAACGATGGCACAGATTTCTGCACCCGCGACTGCATACCGTTCCCCTCCAGAATTTCCTGCCCGCATGATGTTTTGAGAAGATATCCCAACTGATCTGCCCGAAAGTCACCGGCAGCGAAAGCGGCCCTTCTGCTGCCTCACTTTTCGTTCTCTCTGTGTTGCTAAATGGTAGCGTGCCTCGCACAGTCGAATGTCGTCTGCAAACATGGAAGGCGTAGCGTCGGATGCCGGCAGCATCGTCACAGGTGTGACGTGTCGAAGGGAGAGGAGGTTGGACAACGTCTCATATATATGGGATTGTGGATTGACTGGATCGAGGCTGGTCCTTGCGATCCGCCGCCCTCGTCCAAGTTTGAACAGAGTCAGCCCAGATTTCGTACCGGGTGGCATAGGCGTACAGCAGCTCGGCAGCCATCGAGGCTGTATTATACATTTGGTACCCTTTTGCACGCACTCAGCGCAATCTTTTGTGCTCGTCCGGGATGCCAGCCATCAACATGACGACAGTGGTGCATGGCGCCTAGCTTGGGATCCATGGTGCCCCATGATCTTGGTGCTGACAGCACTGCTATGGCACCACTGGCGGACTAGATTGGCCCAGTCGTCCGATCTCAAGCAAACATTCTTTACATCAACTATTTTCTACACCACTCGATTGGCCCGTTCTGGTTAAACGGGTAGGGTCACACTGTGGATGCGATACCACGGCCAGAAGCAAGTATCTCTCTATCAAGGAATTGAGCACTTCGAAACGGCATTGTGTTCAGCGACGATCATGTGCATGATACTGCGGTCTTTTCTGGCAACACTTCTCACCGAAACGCTTCCGACATGGAGCACTTGACAGAGGACATTCGGTCAAAATAGCCATTTACCAACTATGGGGTATCTCGAGCAACAAAGAACCTAGATGGACATACAGTGCCAACAGACTTTAAGAGGAATCCAGTTGAGAAGACAGAACACCGGCAGTTAATTCACCCCAGAAGAAATAATGGACTTGTCCCTTCTTCAGCTCTCCCCGCCTGTCGTTACCGGGACTCCAAGACTCCTTTTGATGTCCCTTGCCCAGACCCTTCACAACCCGGGGGCAAGGCAACCAACTGTGACTGTTCGATGATGTTGGCGTCGTTGTCAAAACGCGAACCGATCGCCTCCATAGATCCACTCTCGACCAGGAACACAGGGGCCTTGTGACAGGAGTCCTTGCGATGCTCATTGGTGCTCGCGGTAGTAGCACCCGTGTCACTCACAGGCGCTGCGACCTTTCTTTGTGCTGGATGTTCGATTGTAGGGTCTTGGAAGGAGCTGATACCATTCCAGCAAGCCTCGCGAGGTGTCTCCGACAGCCAGCGCTCCACTGGGGTAGGCTCGGCGCGCTGGGCTGGCCCTTTGGTATGGGCTATGATAGGAGATGACTCTCTCAGCTGTCTGTCGACATAATCCCAGGTCGTATACAGCGGCGTGTTGTCTTCCCCATGCGGGCATCGTCGACTAGGTTGTCAACGATTTTGACCATAGTGTATTCCTGTTCTTGTCTGCTGAAATGGCAACATGGGATGAAGAAAAATACTGATTTTTGGAAAGCAAAACAGGACGAGTGAGAACTGTGAATGGGGAGATGGTCTCTTGGTTCTAGGCCATCTGGCTGTCGATCCAAAAACAAATTGGTCTTTTTATATTCAGGCCGAATCTCTCGACACCTCAACGGCTACTCTACGCACCCTTGGAAGGGCGAATGGGTCTTCATTCCTGGCTCTTCACGAAGGGTGACTATAGGGATGCACCGTCGATGCTTTCTCCCTTGTTTGACAACAGTGGCAACTGCTGAAAGCCAACGAAACGATGCGTCTGGACAGGTTCGTCCAACTCTGCGCAACCCTTCCAAGCAGAGAAGCGTGCTGTCACGACACTCGCCTGCTCTACATGCTTGCCTTCTTTATGGCGGCGCAGAGCAAACGCCTTGGCGAAGTGAGGCTCGATGGTTCGCATCGATTGAAAAGGTCAGACGAGGAGGCCACCCTCAGCCACCTTATTTACGGATCTCTGCTGCTGGTGCTGCTGGAACTATCCTGCGGTGAAACTACTTGATGTCTTACTGCAAGCACTGCTGGCGACAGGATGGTAATACTTACTGGACCTGGCAGTGCACCCTGTCTGGAATACGCAGTCCGGAGGGGCCTGGCCGTTGCCAGAAAGCCGGGCTCACCTGCACAGATGAGGCCAGGACGCTTCACTGGAAGAACGCCTCTTGTGAAGATGTCATCCTGGCCATACCGGGAAAGACCTGCACGTTAGCACAATGGATCATCTGGTCACGGCATGGTCGTCCACAAGCTGATGGTATAAACAATGTTGCTGGGATTTTTCATCAACCGAAACCAAGATATGTACACAGAAAAGGTGTCATGACATCCCAAGACCGTACGCCATGGGTCTCCCAACCGGAAAGAAAAAGGCAACCCCTGGAAACATGTGACTCAAAACACACGTGCACACCCCCCTCACTCACACCACGGCGCTAATGCTTTACAACTGAGCTGCCGCACGCCTCTTCTTGCACTTCTTTGGGGCCGTAGAGCCAGTGGAGGAGCTGCTGGCAGCGGTGGTAGTGGCAGCCGAGGAGGACGAGCTGGCGCTCGAGGAGGTGGTGGTGCTGCTGGCGGTGGAAGCCTCGCCCAGGAGGACCTTGGCGGCATGCTCAGCAACCACCATGACGATGGCCTGTGTGTTGCCAGTGGGCAGGTCAGGGTGGACGGACGCGTCGACGACGTAGATGTTGTCGGTGCCCCACACCTTGAGGTTGGTATCGACGACCGACGTGCCGTCGTTGGTAGCACCCATGCGGGCGGTGCCGACGTAGTGGTCACCCTCGCTGATGTTGTCGGTGGCGATGAGCTCGGCGGCGGTGGAGGTGAGGGCCTCGAAGGGCGAGCCATCGGCGGCGACCATGGTGATGAGCTTGTTCATGAAGTTGGTGATGGCGGACACGTCGGCGGTGGTCTGCAGGTACGGGGTGGTGGTGATGGAGGTGGCGCCGTCGGAGGTCATCTCCAGCACGCCGTGCGAGGTGATACCGTGGGTCAGGTACGTCTTGATCTTGATGGTGTTGTTGGACGGGGCGTTGATGGTGCCCTGGACGTAGTAGGTGCTGCTGTCGTTGGAGGAGGTGGTGGTCCAGAAGTTGATGCGCTGGCCAGCCTGGGCCAGCAGGCCGGCGGACTCGTCGTTGAACTGGCCGGCCACGGTGGCGTTGGGGTCGGTAAAGGCGGTCGAGGACAGCGCGGCCAGGGCGTCCTTGGTGGTGAGCTCGACGGTGAAGATGGGGTGGTCCTGCAGGTACTGGCCGACGGGCAGCTCGATCCACTCGGACTCGTCAGGCAGGGTGACGTCCACGCTGCCGCCCTGGACGGTCTGGATCTGGGCCTTTGGGCCGATGCCAGAGTTGATGAGCATGCGGGGCGTGGACAGGGCGCCGCCGGCGAGGACGACGCTGCCGCCCGACTTGAGGTTGATGATCTGGCGGTCGCCGCTGGCCAGCTCGACCTCGACACCGGTAGCGGTGGTGTTGTCACGGATGACGCGGACCAGCGTGGAGTTCATGGACAGCTTGAAGTTGGACCTGGCCTGGGCGAGAGGGAGGTAGTCCCGGACGGGCCCGCCGCGCAGGCCGTCGCGGATCAGCCAGGGAGGGTGCGAGTAGACGCCCTGCTTCTCGTTGGGGTAGGCCAGGGCGTCGGTCTGCGAGAAGCCGTTGTCGTCGAGGAAGCCGGACATGACGGTGAAGGCCTCCTGGTCGACACCGGTGCCGTTGGCGAGGATGAAGCCGGGGGTGCGGTCGTAGAAGGACTCGGCGGACGAGGAGACGTCGGACCACTTCCACCCTGCGGGCCACTTGTCGTCAAAGTCGTGCTCTGGGGGCTTGACGAACATCATGGCGTTGACGGCGGTGGAGCCGCCGAGCAGACAGCCGGCCATGCCACCCGTGTCTGTGCAGTACTCGGAGGTGTCGGACGCGGTCGTGAGGTAGTAGCCCATGCCTGGCACGTCGTACTGGGTGACGGTGTCGTTGTAGGTCATGGTGTCGTCGCCTCCAGAGGAGTAGGTCGAGGCACCACCACGCTCGAGGAGGAGGACAGAGGCACCGGACTCGACGAGGCGCTCGGCAACAATGATACCGGCGGCACCACCGCCTGCGACGATGTAGTCGTAGGTGGAATTGCTGGTGGTGGTGGTAGTGGTGGTGGTGGTGGCTGTCGAGTTGCCAGCCGAGCTGCTGGTCGTCGAGTTGGAGGAGGCGGCGGACGAGGCAGCAGTGTCGGCCAGGTTGGTGGTCGAGGCCAGGGCGGCCCAGGTGGCATAGTCGGACGACATGGAGTCGGTGATGCTGTGGGCGTACTCGCCATAGGCGTTGGAGTGGAAGTTGAGGGTGGCGTCGGAGCTGCTGGTGTCGGTGAGGGCGGTGGTGGACTGGGCATAGCCAAAGACCTTCTCGGTGTCGCTGGCGCCAAAGGAGATGGAGGTACCCGTGGCGCAGCCCTTGCAGACAAAGGTGAAGGCCCAGCCCGTCGAGTTGATGGAGGTGCCCGTGGAGATCTCGTAGATGCCCATGGACGAGTTGGTGACCTCGGGCGGGTTGCTGTACCCCGTGGCCTCACGCAGCGAGGCCACGATCTTGTCGCCGTCGACCCAGGCGCAGATGAGCAGGGCGTTGGCCATGGCGCCCGTCATGGACATGGCCGCATAGCCATCGATCGAGGACGAGGCCAGGTAGCCGATGAAGTCACCGGTGTAGGTCTCGGGCGAGGCCAGGCCGAAGGCGACATCGCCCTGGTTGTAGTAGGAGAACTCGATACCCGAGCTGGAGTCGGTCCAGTTGACGGTGGACTGGCCCATCGCGCCTGCAGCCAAGGTGGCCGCGGCGAGAAACGACCTGAGTGCCATGTCTGGTGTGTGGGTCTGTCTTCTTGTGCTGCTGTCTCTGATCCTCTCAACAAATCGTCACACCTTCACAAGCCTTGCTTGTGAGTGAAAGAGAGAGAGATAAGGAGAAGAGGTTCTGAAAGAATGGTAGGGAGGGAACGAAAGTGGCTCTGCCACAGTAAAGAACGTGTTCCAACGAAGAAAAGGAATGACTTCGTTGAAAAAGAAGGAAAGAGAAAAAAAGAATGTTGATGGTTGGTTCAACCAAGCAAAACAACCCGAGATGAAGGATAAAGGAGGAAGAGAAGGAAGAAGGGGGAATTCTCTCTGGACAAGATCTATCAGAGACCACCCTTCCTTTTATTTTCCCACCGTCACCCATCCATCAGGCCCCCTCCCTCCCCCCCTCACTCCCCTATTGCGGCTCTGAGGAGGAGAGAAAGCCCCAGGACTACGGAGCATGAGGCTCAATTGAGCATATCGCCGGCACCGAGGCTATGGATCATCGTGGTCCACCACGCCGGCCCTTCATCACCGAACTGACGAGCCTCACCAGGCAAGCCCTGACATTGGAGGCCATGGTCTAGATCCACACTTACTGAAGGGGGGGAGGGGAGGAGGGAGGACCTTCGAGAACAAAAAGGTGTGGCCAGCCGAAGCGAAGAGTACGTGGTGGGGAGAGAAGGAAGGGGGAGAGGAGTGGGCAAAAAGAGGACACTGGCTGAAGTGTTTGGCCAATGGCGTGTTGTACAAAGAAAACAGGCAGTCCAGATCGGGAAGGGCGAGATGTTCTGTAACATACCAGGGGGGGGGGGGAGAAGAAAAAGAACAAACAAAAAAAAAAGCCCACCACTGATGGACCACGAACGTTTTGTTGACCCATATTTAGAGTCACTGGCAGGATGTTACCGAGGCGCCTAGGAGCCTGGGCCCCGCGATTCAAGTTTCGAAACAAGTTTATGCGACGAGGGGGAAGAGGAGGGATGGGGATGGGGGCGGAGGAGGGCCACAACCTGGGCTGGAACCTTGCATAAACGTTCAACAGGAGAGCCCTCTCTTGTACATACAGGGGCAGAGCTTGGCAGGGTGGGAAGGAAGAAAGAAAAGAAAGAAAAAAAAGAGGGCTAACACGAGATGGGTCTGGTTTAAGGAGGGGGGGGATGGGTTGAAACAAAGTGGGCGGGCCATGGTAATAAACAGGCAACGGCGCGATTGTTCCACGGAGCCACAAAAATATATTACATCTGGGCTGGGGACGCCTGTGCCCAATGATGGTCCCGCGATTACACAGTCGACGTACGGATCTTGGCCGCGAATCTTCAAGGTTCAGGGGGTGGCGGGCTCCTCGCGAGACAATACAAGAAGAAACAAACTCTCTCTCTCAAAAAAAAAAAAGACATGGAAGGGGGAGTAGCAGCTCGTCAATCCGTAGGGGCGGGGGCCCGGTGACGATTGGTTTGTTTCGTGTTGATGAAGAAGCCCGCCCTTGGCCAAGGCTTGGATATATTATTGGTTCTTTTTTTTTCTACGTGTGTGGCATTTTGATACAGATTGAGTTTGCCAGGAGTGTCCCGGTGCAGAAAGAAGAGAAAAAGAAAGGAAAAAAAGACCTCTCTTGACCCTGTTTCTTTCCATCGCAGACGTAACCAACCAGACCGGCTGCATTAGTAGACTGGGGACTTATTGGTGCCTCCGTTATTCTTGTCAGTTAGCACCTGCGCGGCGGGCGTCCAGTCTGTGCATGCATTCGGTCCCTGCCGGATCGCCTGGAAACCAGCCTAATGTGATGATCATCTGCGCGCGCATGAAGAGGTCCACCTCGTTACCATCTTTGCGCGTCGAGGGACGGCTTGCTACTTTGGGTTTCCCATATAATTAGAGTTGGCACGCCGCTTGCAGAGTCCTTATGCATGTCAGAAAATAAGCTAGAATCCTTCTGCGGAGGATGGTGCTGCTGGGCTCGGGACCATGGACCGGCGCAAGCTCGCAGCCGCCGTATCGCCGGTGTGTTTTTTTTTGGGATCGTCCATGATTACCGTGGTTTTTGGGGAAACTCCCCTCGAATCATCGGACAAAGTGTCCGTCCTCGCGTGTGGCCAAGCGTTGAGGACTCCTCGGATGTGTCGGCCCAGCGTCGTATCTGCGCCGTCGATTCGATGTGTCTATTGATGGAGGTCTCTCAAGAGGTAAGACGGATGGATTTCGGCCTTCATGAGGGGACTCTTCACTGCAATATGACACGGACATATAAGTAGAAAAGGGGGAGTCTGGTAGGGCCCTAGGCATGGTCAACGATACATTTAACTACTACTGCACATGAGAAACTCTCCTCGTCGCCATGGAGCCATTCAGCCTGACGCTGTCCAACGGCGCGACCCTGACAGGGCTGCACAATCGCCCAGCCCCGTCGGGCGCAGCCTACGCCGCAGTCGCAGACGAGAAGAGGCCTCTCTTCGTCGCGATCCACGGCGGTAGCTATAGCTCCTCCTATTTCGACGCCGACGCGAGGCATACCGCCTCCCTCTGCAGCAACAGCCTCGGCGTGCCCGTCGTCGCCATCGACAGGCCTCTGTACGAAGGCTCGACGTCCTTCTACCCCTTGCCGGAGGGCGAATCCTACCACGGGGAGCTGGGGCACTGGCTGCACCGCTACATCCTCCCAGCGGTGTGGCGGCACTTTGGCCAGGGCCGCAGCGGCGGTATGGTCCTCCACTGCCACAGCCTGGCCACGCCGGGCGCCGTCATGGCTGCGGGTCTGGTCGCGCGAGAGCAGGCCCGGGGGGAGACGCCCGAGTATCCACTGGTCGGCATGACGATCTCGGGGTTTGGGACGCGGAACACGCCTGCGATCACGGCGCACTCCTTCCAGCCTCCCATGGACCCGGCCCCTTTCTTCGCGCCACCGCTGCCTGCCAAGGCGAAGGACGAGAAGATGATTCCCGTGGGCACTGCGGATCCTGCGATGTACGCCCTGACGGAGAAGCTGGACAAGCCTAGGCCCTTTGCGGAGGTCGCCGAGTACAGGGCCGTCTGGGGGCGTGAGGATGGGTGGCGGCAGCTGTGTGGGATGGTCGAGGTGCCGGTCATGATTGGACTGGCGGAGCACGATACGTTGTGGATGGGGACGGAGGAGCATGCCAGGGAGTTTGCTGGCGGGTTCACTGGGAGTGAGAGGGTAGAGACGGCCGTGGTCAAGGGGGCGCCGCATTGTATCGAGCTGAGCTACCTGGCTCAGGGCTGGTATGCTAGATGCTTTGGATGGGCTCTGGAGTGTGCGGCCGCTGCTGCTCTGAAGGGGGGTGGAGAATGACCCTTGAGCTGTAATAGTCCAGTCAACCGATCGTGAACACCGCTCCATAATACCTGACAAACCTTGACCCGCTGTTCAGATTTATCAGCCACGCGCAGGCTCAGGCTTGTCTCTGTACTGGAGCTTGGCTCTCATCTTCCTGTAGTCGTCCTGGCAGATTGGGGGATACCGGGCCGGGTTCGTCTGACTTGCGCATGCAGGAATGCACTCGATGATTGATGTCGGGTCAGGACTGACAAAGTAAGGGATCGAGTACCGAGCTCTGGTCACCGCATCCCCTGCTGCAGGCGTGTCGGCGGCGACAGGCGGCACAGTGACACGATGCAGTGTGGACTTGAGGTAGTCTGGAGGCACAGATGAATTTAGCCCTTGCACATTTCCAGATGGGTAGCAGCTTTATCATGAGGGCCCGAAGCTACACACCATTGCTCCATCGCATCAGCAGGTCGCCAACGTTCATCACCAGAGCACCCTCGACAGGCGTGGCATCAACAAACTCCCCAGGGCGTCCGACCTTCTCGACCTGCAGCCCACCGCACTCGTCCTGGAACAGCATCGTGATGGACCCCCAGTCTGAGTGGGCCGGCATCCTCGCCAGCGCATTACTCGACAGCTTCGCGGTCTCGACGGGCGGGTAGTGCAGCAGGCGCAGCTGGTTGTTCTGCCCGCTGTGGTACCGCAGAAAGAAGTCCTCGTCGTCCAGCCCGATACCCACGGCCATGGCCCTCAGCAGCTCCTTGGCTGTGTCGAACAGGGACCAGTAGAAGCCTGTCGCGAACTCGCGAAAGCCCGGCAGGACCTCCTCCGGCAGCCACTGGTTGGTCTGGGCCGCGAGCGTCTCGCTTCCGATCTCGTACGACTCCTTGCAGTCTTGCACCTGGCGCAGCTGCGCATCCTCGTCGTCTGAGTCGGCGCCGTCCTCGTGGATATACTGGGAGACCTTCTCGAGGCCTGGCCAGGAGTAGCCCCGGTGGACATCTGGGCCTGGTGGATGGGGGGCTCGCATCTTGTCTTGGTGGGGCAGGTCGAACAGCTTCTTGGACCATGAGAAGGCTTCCTGGAGAAGATCATCGGGTACGCCGTGGTTGGTGATGTAGACGAAGCCCACGTGCCGGCATGCTTCGGCGAGGTCGCGTGCAACCTGCTTCTTGTCCTCGCTGGATCCGTCCAGCCAGCGGCTGAAGTCTATGACGGGCAGTGAAGCCATTGTCCTGGTCTTTTCTTCTTCTTCTTTTTTTTTAGGGGGGGGATGGTGGTCAGTCTCTCATGTGCTTTCGTCTGCTGTATTTGGAGATGGAATCAGTTAGGCATTGGAATGCGAGCGCAGGATGCTGAGGCAGGCAAGATGGTCTTGGTTTGGGGTTGCGTTTGAGTGTTTCGGCAGAGGGCGCGACGCTTGCCAGAGATAGGGCGCGGGGTCGATACGCTCTCTCTTTTGCCACAGGTCATCTTGGAGATAAGATGCTGCAGTAGCTGCTGCAGTGGCTGCTGCATGCGTTTATGTTGGCTGCCCCGACCCACAACCTTGAGATGAGCACCAGCCAGTCTGTTGGGTCTGACCATTCACAAGACAAGGGAGGAAAGAAAAAAAAACATACTTTTGCGTGCACCTATGAATGGCGTAACGCAGCCAATGGTTAAAATTGTGCGCATTCTGCTTGACGGGGAGCGTGATTGGGATCAAATCCTGCCTATTGGCACCGGACTGATGAACTCATTGGTGGCGATGGAGTCGATTCCTGATGAGGACAACTTCTGTGGGAACAGTCTCTCAGACAGTCGGCTGGGACAGACTGATGATTGCATTCATTATGTGAACGGCTACATGCTTCATGAAGCCACGGCAAGGGACGTGATCGTATCATTTCTTCAATATGGCAAGTCCCTAATTGCAGACGGCAGGCGCAATTGCAGAAAGGCGAGCACGGCACCTTCCAGGACTGGGCTCTTTCCTGCACTTAGATTCTCGGGTTTCTCCTTCCTCAAGAATTCTCAGCATAATTAACAGCATCACGCAGTTTCTCCCGTCAGAGGTCGACAGTGAGTCAGTGCCCTGGCGTCTCACTCTGCCCTTTGAATCTCCATCGCGTCAAGCTGCAGATCTCTAATACTCCATGCACACGACTTCTCTTCAACCAACACACTGCACTTGAGCAGAGTAAAGTCTTCCACTTCCCTGGATTTTCGTGCAACGCATCATGCCTGAGTACACACCCATTGACCCCCAATAATCGGGCGCTCCTCGTGCACATCTTTAAGGAGGTGGAAGACCAGATCGGCCACCCATTGACTGCCGCCGAGCGTGCTGAGATCGCGCGTACTGCCGTCCTTGAGACGCCCTCCAAGAAGTGGATTCTGGCTCGCGACGAGATGCGCCTGAGCCCAAAGGACTGGTTTCGCCACCAAGCTATCGATGACAGAGACCGCGCCCTGATCAATGCAGCCTCATTGCCTTGCTTCGACATCGGCCCCAAGTCCTTTCTCAAGAAATTGGTAAGCGGAGTTCACTTGCTCAGAAGAAGTTGAATGCTGACGGTTTGCAGAACCACAAACTCGTGGATGGGGAGTTTAAGAGCGTATGCACCTCTCTGCTCGGTGTTTTCGTCCTCGCCCTCCACTCGTTTACTGATCTCATTGCCTCTCGATCAGACCTTCTGGACCGTCGAGAATGACCAAGAGTGCCGCAGGATGATTTGCCAGGCTAGCAGCGGCTTCATCGGCTTCGAAAACGGTCCCTCCAACAGCCCTCAACAGAACTGGCATTCCATGAAGCGTACGTAGCGACATGAACCCGATGGCGCAAGCTTAGCTAACCCAGGTGCCTGGGCCAGTGGACATCGCGGTCGAAGGAGACATGGGCCAAGATCTGGGCTGGGGGCTGCTGTGTAGCAAGCCTTCCAAAACCCGCGTCTTCGCCGGACCCGAGTCCTCCTGCCCCACCCACCCCTGGGATGCCATGATTCTCCGCGACTGCTACGCCGGCACCGACTCAATGTACAACAACCCGACCTATGGATCTCGTGTGTTTGATGTTCTTCTCATGAAGATGTGCGAGGACTATGACCGTGAGTTGAATCCCAGAAAGTCCTCTTAAGCATATGACACTGCTGACAGGAGTGCGCCAGATCCCTGGGTTCTGGTGGCTGTCAAGGATTCGGGTCCCTTCGTCGCAGCGGACGGATGCTATTCGCTCTGATCGTCACGTGGGTCTGTCGATGGTGCAAGATGCGCAGGACGGCCTTGGTGGTCGTATTCTGGGCTTGCACGGCCCATTTCATTTTCTCCTCTCGTTCCCCTTGGTGGTGATGGCCCGAGCCAGATCAATCATTGGTTGAGAATCCAGACCCCTACCTGGGTGAATATCACTCTAGGGGGGATCACCGGCTGCCAGGTCCAGATAGCGATCTATTAATTCCTGTTCTTTGGCAAGACTGACGCGGACAGTCTTCACTAATGAGGACATCCGTCGATGTTCCCAATCACTTACTTGATTTGCCACTTTTTTTTTTTAAAAAAAAAAAACTAATGACAAGGCTTAACGGATGTTCAAAGATTAGGGGATCAAGGTCGTCACCGCCCGAGACTCGCAATACTTCTAGATGAAGAAGCTATCGTGCCCAAGTTTCGATCCTGTTCTTGGAGATCATTGCACAGTAAATATTATTTGGCTCAGTTGGGAGGGGCCGGGGGGGAGGGAGGCGCTCTCGGTCCTTCGGTGAATGGACTTTGGATTAGGTATGGGCCGGCCGGTTTGATCCCAGCGTTGGTGATCATGCTCGTGAAAAGGTAAGTGGGCGCAAGTGAACTGATGTGAGGACCTCTCAGTATATACCCGCGCGTAGCAATCAATGAATCATGTAGCTCATCTCTTCACGCGTTGTAACAGGGCTTTTGGCCCGACCCTTATTAAATATTCAAAGTGAACCCATGCCGTTTGTCATTGGGTACTGAGCACGTGTGCTGCACGTGAACAAGAATCAGTACGTGAAGTACGCATCAATGGATTATCAATAGACAGACCTTGAATGCTTATCCCACCAGAGACTTCCTATATATCCTCGGGTGGTGGCCTTTTTCTTCCACCAACCAACCTTCCAGCAGGCACTGGCAAGGTTTTTCAACAGAAACACTAGAGACACCTGACAGAAGGCAACTCTGGCGGCCAAATCAGCTAAGTAATTGTCGTTGAGATCCCCAAACGGAGCAGAGGCCCTGGCAGCCAACCCTCCGTGTGCAACACTCTGATCCGTACGTAATTCCTCAGATTGCTACGATGCTACGAGTTTCAACCCTAGCGTGTGGTGTACAGGCGTCGCTGCGCGCAACAACGAACCGAGCCTGGCTTTCGTTGACGGTTGTTGCGTTGGCTGGGCAAGGGGATTCCTACCTCTCTCAAATCACTGTCACTATTTACTTGTATTCTTGTTGCACGTGCATGGACGTGGTGCTGCTGAGCCTTTTTTTTTTATGACAGGAATAGCACATGCGCGACGCCGACGACACGGAAAGAAAAAGCCTCTTCAGTCTTCTAGGAACCAATGAGGTGGTCGAACTCCCACGACATTCGAGACAGAAATGAAGAACGCCCGATCGCACGAAGTGCTTCCGCAATAATTAGTTGAGAATTGGTGCCCGCGGCATTCATGGCCCACTGTTCTGGAGAATTATTGGTCGGTATTGTTCTCTTGGGGGAAATGGGACGACCATGGACCAAGACATACATGTGTTTCAAGATTATCGCAGTGAGGCTGAGTGAGGATCTTGTGGACCCGCTGCCGCGGGGTGCGGGCAAGGTTGAAAGCCGAAAGGCAGACTCAGATACGAAGATGTGGTATGGAAACTTGGGCTGTGCGCCCCTACACGTGCATGAGATTTTATGAACAGCACCCAGTATGGAAATCCTGAGGCGCTCTAAGAGGAATAGGATCATCCAAATACTGACATGAAGCCAGAAAATATGATACCAGAGTACACAGCCCACTCTCTTGGCGGATGATTGACAAAAAGTCAAATTGATGGGCTTCCAAGGAAAAAGGCGGGGGAGCGAAATGACCACAATGCGGCTCTGCAGAAAAGGGCGGCTTTCGCAGCGATCCTTCGACAGCATGAATCGCGCGTGGGTGCCCTGGAAGTAAGCCGTCCCCTCCACCGCACGCCTCCAATTTGCCTGCTGGCAGAGCCATCGAGTAAGAGAGCGGTTGTGAAACAACCCACCACCTGCAGCACAGCCTCAGTCGAGACACGGATCCTGACTCAAACCGCGCGCGCACACCAGACTCAACGACGGCTTGGCATGGAATTAAACTCATCACAACGTTGAGGTTATTCTAATATGCTTTTATGCGCCTAGGGGCTTAGATGAGCCGTCTATCGTGATATCATGTTGCCGTCGATCCGGAGGAGGTCATCTCGACCATAAATACTAGACGATGATGTCCAATTCATGAAACCATCATGTTTGTGATCACCACCCTTCGCTACACTTCCAACTAGACCTTCAAACGGTTCATCCATCTTTTCGTCACTCTCTCAAATCTACTGCATTGCAGACACGGTCTTTTCAAGCCAACACAGCCACTCGCTCTCAGGTGTCACTACCAACAACTTAGTAACACCACCACTCCCACAGTCCCTACCAAGACCAAAAACACCTATCGACACAATGTCTCTCAAGACCTTCGCCCTCTTCGCTCTCCTCGGCGCAAGCCAGGCCTCGCCGACCCCCAGGGCCCTCCAGCATGACGAGGTCCTCCTCCTGCGCGACGACGGAGCTCCCGTCGTGATGAAGAAGTGGGAGTACCAGATCCAGGAGGACATCAAGGAGGTGAAGCGCAAGGCCGACGTCGCTGCCCGCGAGGCTTCCGGTCTGCCCAGCCTCGACCGCAGATGCGACGAGAGCACCGAGATCCAGGTGCTCACCGACACCAAGTTCAACGACTGGGATGTCACAATGTCTCCGGTGATCCACAACACGGGCGCGGGTGCTACCGTTGCCGTTACCGAAGGATATTCCCTTGCCAACTCTGTTTCGGTAAGTCTAGCTGGACAATTTTTTTCTTTCTAGAAATTGTCTATTATCCTCTAGAGGTGATTTATATCTTGGATCCCGCGCATCTATTAACACCTCGCAGGTATCCGAGTCTGTTGGAGTCAGCCTGGAGAGCGTTTTGACCACGACCATGACCATCGACGTGAGCGAGACCTGGACGACCACCAACTCGCAGACATGGACATTCAACGTGCCGGCCGGCCAGTACGGCGTCGTCATCAGCAACCCGCTGGTCCGTCGTATCACCGGCAACGTGATTACGGGCTGCACCGACTCCCCGACCACGGATGCCTTCACTTCGGATTCATACTTCACCCAGCAGCAGGGAGATCTGTCGTGGGTTACCGGCCCCATCAGCATCTGCAACAGCACCAGCTACCCTATCCCGTACTGCATTGGTACCGGATCGCACGAGTAGCAGAACAGTCGGCAGATGAGCGCTTGGGAGAAATTATATGCTGGGATGTATGACCCAAGAGTTGATTTGTCATATTTCAGCATGTCATCGCATGTATTGCATTGTACATATTTTTTTCTTCCTCTTATTTCCTTTTCAGACATCAGATAGACACAGACACAGAGGATGCAGTAATGGTATCACGATTTCATCTTATCATTTTACAATCCCTAAACTATGTTGACCTGGGGATATCGAGGGTCTTGCTCAAAAAACAGAACTTATGTCCGCGGGGGTGGGTAGCGCTTATGGTGAACTCAGTCTCCCTCCTGGCCGTCTTGCTCTTGCTCCTCGTCCTCGCGGTGTGGTGAAGATGCCAGAGGTGTGTCCACACTGTCATTCCCAGGGTCTGCCTGGCTCGAGGTGGTCCTTTCGTTCTCCAGACTATCCAGAGTCTCGCCGGATCCTCGCTGTTGCCGCCTCTCCCGGACTACATCGCGGTACTTTTTCTCGCACGCAGCTCGACTGCGACCTTGCATAACCTATTATTAACAAAGGCATCGTTAGTATGAATCAGTCCAGTCGCCATTCTATCTAGGATCTGGAAACAATTATGTATCGGGAAGAGGAACCAATAGAGAATCACTCACACCGTGTACCTGGTCCCATGTCCTTCCACTTTCACGTGCGCCTATTAGAGTATCCACCTCGTCCGCCGACCAGGACTTGTGTGAGTGTCCAGGCGTCAGAGTTGGAGTGACATCGGTGGTATGTGCACTGCGCCGGTGCTCTGCCGCCACCGACGGCGACACGCTCTCAGTTCGAGGACGCTTGGCCTGGTGGTGAACAAGGCTTCCACCACTGGTGCTCGCTTCGGACCCCAGGGCGGCTATGCTGCGCTTACGACATACGGTGGCTGGAGTGACTGGTGCCTTGACATGATGCGTCGAGACGACGGGGGTGTCCTCGGACCTCGGGTGCGGCTTGTTGATGGGTGTCCAGCCCGTGGAGACTTCATGGCGGGCGGGGAGAGGGTCGTCTTGAGCCTCTGGGGTCCCATGCTCGGTGTTTGTGCGTGAGGTACTGCGCCCGTTGCTGGAATCGTCGGCCTAGAAGTCATGGTATCTTAGATGACTGCTTCGTCTTGGGGGAATTGGTCTTCTTCTTGGCAACGTACCTCGTAACCTTCAGTATCAGGCACCTTTTGGGGTCCGACAGGGTCCAGATACTCGCCGAACGGCAGATCGTCTAGTATCTGAGGGTCTTCTGCATGCTGGGCAATGTTGTTGATTGTGCCAGTGGCGAGATTAGAGACGCAATGACGGAACCAGGTGATATCGAGGTGATTTCTGCGGTATGGTCAGTATCAGGGAGACCAGCTAATATAAGGTAATCCCGCCGTCTCCTTTTCTCCTGACTGAACTCACCGGACATCAGCACTCTTGTTCCATTTCTTAGCTGCATGGCAAGCAGCCTTGCTGATGACCTTGACAGCTTCACTCAAGGGGATGTCTTGATTGTCTCCATTTTTCTTGCAGGAGTTGCGAATGTAGGCCACGACGACACTTTTGAAGGCATTGATCGCGAAGAAAGGGCTGGTGGCCTCGTCAGTAAGAGTGCTGATGACATTGAGAGAGGAGTCTTTGTTCTCACCGTGGCTTGAAGGTGATGGTCTGAAACTGCAGAACAGCTTCAGCAGCCTGAACAGCCAGATCTGTTACCTCACTTCCTGGTGTTAGCCTCTCTGCATAGTTTCTGGGGAATATTGACTAGGCTCCAGGATTCTCTCAAAAGGTCAGTTATACATACCTGATATCTATAGTTGTAGACATTATGGGAAGTTTGCAGAGTGGCTAGGTCAACAACTAAAGTGTGGGTGTGGAAAAGAAGTTGGAATTCGACGCGTTGTTGATTGTTGGTAGAAATCTCGACCTCGAGACCGCCCATAGCTTTATGCAGTTAAAGACGCGATTACCAGGGATCAATGGAGGCCCTGCAATGGAGGCCCTGCAATGGGATGGGCGCTAGCAGTTCACATTCAAGTCTGAGATGGCAGCCCAGGCGTGTCGAGAGGCTGGCCAATGATGGGTGTGGTCAGCCTCGTCACAATCCCTGCCCAGCATCGCTACGGGTGCAGATTGAATTGGAGCCCCCATTGAATTGTTGACCTGCTGATGTGGGCCCACAAGCTCTTCTTGGCCACATAGCCTTTACCTGCTTTCCTTACTTCATCTGTATGCTACAATCTTTGTGTTTGCTGGTTGTCATCTCTTTTGACCTCCCAGCCTCAATCTATCAATCAACAATCAGGCCCCTAGCCCACCACCCCGATCCCACTTAAATGCCCATTGCCTTCCCTTCCACCAGGCCTCTAACCTGAGACCTTGTTGACCAGCAATTTCCATCGAACGCACCGCAGTCAATTTTCTCCCTCCTCCGCTCCTAACATCTGACGCGTCGTCCAGAGCATCTCAGCACCAGTCAAGATGTGTCTCATAATCCGCTACGTCTGCCAGCTCTGCGGCCAGCCGACAGGCCAGCGCGACTATGTCACTCACAATATGGGTCTGCGCTGCGCCATTCCTGATCCCGACACCGAGCTCGTCACGTTCTGTCCCGAGGAGATGAAGTACGACTATGTGATGAGGAGCCCCGTCGTCAAGTCCTGGCAGTTTGCTTGCAAGAACCTCAACTGCCTCGCCCAGAACATGGGATTCCCCTTCGACAACAACGACCTCGACATATTCTGCCAAGAGGAATACTTCGAGGAGGAGGCGCGCATCACTCGCCTATTGGAGGTTACTGCTGATCACGCCAGACGGAAGGGCGGGGAGGCTGCCTACAAGAACGTCTGGGAGGCCGCCAAGGAACACGGAGAGGACATCTGGGCCCAAATGGAGGAACGTCGAGATCTGTGGCGCGGTGTGGTCACCCACCAGCGGCTGGAGCGCATGCAGAACCCTGATCGCGCGTGGCAGGTAAGATCTCCCGCCCAAACTCAAGAACACAGGCTCTTCCTATGTTGCACGCAATAATACTTGCTCCTAACCTGAGAACCTCTGCAGTGGACCCCTTTGGAGGAGAAGCTTCTCCGTCAGAAGACTGAAGACCACGACCTCAGCTGGAACCAGATCCTCCATGTAAGGATGCCAACAGGCCCCGCCCCCCTCTCCCCTTCCAAATCCCTTCTCCTTTTCTCCCTCTTATAAAAGGAAGGAGAATATACATCATGAATGCTGATACCAATGTGTTCCCAGGACATGAAGTTCGCCACCGGTGCTCACAGACTCACTGTGGATGCCCTGAAGGCTAAGGCCTGGAGCATGATGTGTCTCTCTCAGTGACAGCAGACCTCGCCCAAAGCACCGACCAAGGACAGAAACACGGAGTTCCGTCCAGAATGGGAGCCAATGTCCAGACCGGCAGAAAATCATGAATGTGCTCCTTTTCCCCCGAGGCTGGGGGAGGAAACGGTTGCGAGGGAAAGGAGAGGCAGCACGGCCCGGTACCAACGCACCATGGTGATGGGCTGCTACTTGAGGTAATGAGTGCGGGCACTGAGGAATGGAGCTGTGGACTGCGTGTTTGATCAAACTATGAATTGTCTTTGCCATGATGGCCAAACTTCTCCAACCCACACAGCATCAATGGAATTGTCATTACCTACCAAGTTGACAGAAAATTCATATGGGTGCAGGATGATCGGCTTGTGCAGGTGCCAGACCAGGATGGCTCTCACCTTGGAGAAGCACATGCGGGAGTCAACTGCCGTCCACTGCCAGCACTGCATTCCACAGCCACCACATTTCTGAGGGGTAAAGGATCAACAGCGGAGGATATTTTAACCAACAGGCACCAGTGCACCGCATGACGACTGACTCTGTGCATTAATAGCAACATATTCATAACCGACAACATCCAATCTTCATCTCATCCTAACTGTGCCTGCAACATACACATCGAGTCATTGACAGAAACAACCATGGAGCACAATATCATTGGTTACATTGGACTTGGAAGTGCAGGCTATCCTATGGCTGCTTGTCTGGCAAAGAAGGGCTACACCATGATTGTCCATGACACGGATCCCCACCCATGCCTTAGATTCGTCGAGCAATATGAGCAATGCAAGCTGGCTGCAACCGCTGGCTCGCCCATGAGCCCTGATGCATTCAAAGTCTGCAGTGTGATTATCACAATGCTGCCAAATGGCAAAGTTGTGAGGGATGTCTTGTTGGGAGAGAATGGAATTGCTCGGGCCTTGGAGCCTGGTGACTGACCCCAAGCCTACTACTGTCTCTCCATGCTGGGCGCACATTTCTGACAACCTTGATACTTAGATACTGTTGTGGTCGACACAAGCTCATCATCCCCCTTTGACACTCAAAGCCTAGGTGAAGACCTGGCCAGGCTATCTATTGCGCTTGTCGACTCACCCATCACCCAAAAACAACTGCATGCCATTGACAGTGGAGGTGCCACCTTGATGGTCGGGTCTGACTCATCCAATGCTCTCGAGAAAGTCATGCCTGTCCTCAGAGATATGAGCCAGCATGTGTTTGTGATGGGCAAGCTTGGGGCAGGGCACACGATGAAGACCCTGAATAACTATGTGTCCGTGGGCAGCATCATTGCCCTCTGCGATGCCCTGGTGAGTGCAGACATGTGCCATCTCCTTGCTGTATTATTATCATCCCAGTCTTGGACTGCATGCTCATGGGAAGCAGGTCACTGGGCGGAAGCTTGGTCTGGACCCACAGACCATGATAGATGTCCTGAATGTCGGCACAGGGGTCAACTTCTCGACAGCCTACTCGATGAAGAGTTTGAAGTCCTTTGATACGGGGTATCAGCTTGAACTCCTGATAAAGGACGTCAGGATTGCCAAGGAGGTGATCGAGAGGTCTGGGTTCGAGACTGAGCTGCCTGGGCTGGCACTGTCCTATCTGGAGGAGAGCCTAGACTGCGTTGACAAGGGAGCTTGTCACTCGGAGTGCATCAAGAGCTGGGAGAAGAGAGCCAATGTGGAGATTGAGAAGACACAACGCTCAGGTGATGGTCAAGAGAGTTGAAAATGTGGACTAGCACTATTACAGACAAGATTCTGGAGTTTCTGCTGGTGAGAGCTCCTGTTCGGAGTGCAAGCAGGCCCAAGAACACGGAGCACTCAAATTCTAAGGCATAAACAACTACTATGGAGGCCCATAGCGAGATAGACTTTTCCAAGCATGTGTACCAATCACTGTAAGTCACCTGATGATAGTTTTGAAACACCTTGGCAGCATACTACTCAAATGTTCCATGGTGCTCAGCGTAGGGAACAATTGTTATTCTGATGACCCACCCATGGCATACCATATCCTTGGAATTTTAAAAAGAGCTACCAAAAAAATAGCGAAGCATAATAAGCAAATACTTTAATAAGCATATGACTATACATATAGAGTCAAGACTTCTTGGTTTGAGGTGTCTTTAGAGAAAATGCTCATAAAGGCCTGAGGTCCTAATTATTGAACAGCATTTCGAAACCAGTCAAGATGCATTATAATAATGCAGACATAGAGGCCATTAAGGTGTTCAAGACTCATTTCAAGCGCCGATCCTTGCTCAGTTTTACCTCTTCTAGGCTGCGGTACCCTCCAAGAATGAATAGCCGGGGGCCTGTTTATGAGTATAAGGTAGAGCCACATCGGGGCGCTTGGCGGTTCCCGTGGCACGGAAAGTTTGATTGAAGTGATGAGCTCGAACTCAACCCAAAACAGCTACAGGCACAAAGTTGAAGGGTTACATCGTGACTAACTTTGCCAGACAAGGAAGGCTGTCAATCTGGTGATCCTCCCTGAGAAGCGGTTAGTGGTGCCCAAGAAAGATCTAAGCAATCTATGCTGTCGAGGATAGATGGGCAGTGTTCCTGTGATAATAAGCTGCAAGGGGTTCTCTCCTGGTTTCAGGATGGGCGGGAATCAACGTGAAAGGCCAGGAAGATTTCGCCTATGGCTTGAGTGCCCACTGTATTGACTACCGGGCCCCCTGAAAGATCATGTTCATGCTGCCTCCGCAATCCTGATCTGGCCTAGCTTTTCTCCAGCGGGAGAAGAGCCTCGCAGGCTTCACGGCCCGTCTTCTCATGCATCCATCCCTCACCAAAGTATCGCGGGCATGGGCGAATTCATCCACCCGGAGGGCAAGGCCGGTGAATGCAGCTCCGCGATGGCAGACTGCATGGACTTCATAAATACCAGAGGCATTACTCGCCTGGTGCTGAGTCTGAGATCTTAACGGCAGCCCTTCTCTCTCTCTCTTTTTCTCCTTAATAACACTCAATATCCCAAAGTCAATTTGTCCTCGTCCCATCACTGCACAATGCAAGCCAGAACTGCCATAGCAGTGGGCCTACTGGGGCTCGTGAGGGCCCAGCAGCCAGGCACTGTGACCCCCGAGGTCCACCCACAACTCACAACATCCAAATGTACCACAGCCGGAGGCTGCGTAACCCAGAACACATCGATTGTTCTAGACTTTGGGTACCGCTGGCTGCACACTGCTGATGATGCATCATGCACGACATCCAGCGGCATCAACACAACTCTGTGCCCGGATGAGGCGACCTGCGCACAGAACTGTGTTGTCGAAGGGGCAAACTACACGGCAGCTGGTGTGGCGACATCAGGCTCTTCCATGACCATGAACCAGTATGTGAACTCGTCCACCGGCGTCTCCAGCGCCTCGCCACGAGTTTACCTGCTCGACAACGACAGCCAGGACTATGTCATGTTCCAGCTGCTGGGCCAGGAGCTCACCTTCGACCTGGACGTGTCCACTCTGCCCTGCGGGGAGAACGGAGCCCTGTACCTCTCCGAGATGGATGCCACAGGCGGCCGCAACCAGTACCAGACCGGCGGAGCGACATATGGTTCAGGCTACTGCGACGCACAGTGTCCGGTGGAGACCTTCAAGAACGGCACGCTCAACACCAACGACTCGGGCTACTGCTGCAACGAGATGGACATTCTCGAGTCCAACAGTCTTGCCGCTGCCTTCACCCCTCACCCATGTCTGGACGACGCCAGCGACTGCGACAAGGGCGGGTGCGGCTTCAACCCGTACAACCAGGGCTACCATGACTACTGGGCTCCCGGAGGGACTCTCGACACAAGCAAGCCCTTCACGGTGACCACGCAGTTTATTACAGACGACGGCACCACGACCGGCACACTCACTGAGATCAAGCGTATTTACTCCCAGAACAACGTGTCTGTGCCGAGCGCCATCTCAGGTGGCAATGGTGACTCGATCAATGCGACGTGGTGCTCTTCAGCCGATAGCAGTGCCACCACGTATGGCAATCTCGACACAATGGGCCAGGCTCTTGGCCGCGGTATGGTGCTGGCATTCAGCATCTGGAATGACGCCTCTCGTAAGTCTGCACCAAGGACATTGACTGCCTTGCCTCACCTGGACTGTCCTACCCGTTGAGCATTCGCTGACCTCTACAAACTAGAATATATGGACTGGCTTGACGAAGGCAACAATGGCCCCTGCAGTAGCACAGCTGGAAATCCTTCCTTGATCGAGGCGAACAACCCGACAACTCACGTTGTGTTCTCGAACATCAAATGGGGTGACATTAACTCCACGGTGGCAGCGGCACCGAGCCTGCGCAGTAGGGTTGTGCGTCACTCCTAGCTGGTAGCAGGTCGGGAGGTTTTCTATGAAGCACATAATACCCCATAGGCCAACCAGGAAGGATTGAATATAGATACAGGGCTACTTTTACTTTCATGTCCATATTCCTTAGACCTCGTACATATCATCTCCGGTATATTTACTACAATATACAGGAAAGTGTCATACTGCTGGCTATGAAGTCGTGTGTGACCTTCTGTTCCAATTCTACCAATACATTAAGTGCAGCTATCACTTCCGGCAACAAAAGTACCGTCGGAGTCTTCACAGCCACACTCTCCAGTCTCGGGATCTCTGATACAGCCCGTCCCAACGCCGCTCGAGGTACCCGAACCGCTAGACAAGTTTATCAGGTCAATATTTGGACACGATTATCGACCCAGGGCTTCGTAGACTCTGTGATCTAAAGCTCACCTCCAGAAGAAAGTCCAACAATCAGTGTTGTTGTTCATCTGGCTCGACGTGGGTGGCGTGCATGTATAGGCTTTGCAAGTGCCGTAAGGCGCGCCGTTATTTCCTAAGAAGAGATTAGACCTATCAGAGACTGCTCTATTGCTTATGATGGAATAGATGCTTCAGCACAGATTGCCCGAGATCTCCTCATGTAGGCTCCAGCGTGTCTGCGAGCACCAGCATTCGAAGACTCGAGACAAACCACCATCACCAAGAAGACGTACCGTCATAGGTATGATCTGTCGTAAAGACGGCAAAGGTCTGCTCCTCGGATGTCCGGGTATTGTGAGAGCACTCAGCAGCTTGAATGGCCGTTGACACTTTGGCAGCGCTACACCCGAGATAGGTCGGGCAAGCTCCCTTTGTGTTGGAAGAGCAGGGTCGAGAGTCGCCAAGACGACTGACGATGAGACGAGGAGAAGGACAGAGGGAAGATGCATCGTGACAGACTAGCGTGTCTAGATGGGTGAGGTAGAGGTTATGCTATGGGTCGGAACATAATCAGGAGGAAGAAGAGGACGGCGGTCTTGAATAGTTTTATATGCAAGACCAAGGTGCACTGACTTGAGAAAAAGGAACGTTGAGTCCATCCCTTTTCGAACGCGGAGTTGCATGGTACCTTGCTTGTGAGTATGACCTTTCATTCATATGGTGCCAAATAGATTGATTGATACTCTACACCGCCAACACAACGCGCACCGCGAAGACTTAGCTAACACAAACAAAAGCAAACAGTACCGGCCTCAGAACTAAAACTTGTTGCCCTCAACTTCCCTGTCCCGTGAACGTTGGGTAGACTGGCTCTGCTCTGTTCTAGACCGCCTATATTAATTTGACCACAACGTGGGCCCTCGTCCTTTTCAGCTTTTAATATGTGTCTTACGCCTCATCCTGGCGATCGTGGAGATCAGCTAACATTGATTCGTGGTCTCAAAATAATGACCTCATGCGATCGATCAACGCTCCGGTGTTTAGGGCTGAACTTATTAGCGAATCTCCACCACGACATCAACTTCAGACAGGTGTGGGGTGCCTGAGTTATCCCGAGCCGTGCACAAGCTCAACAAGTTCATCCGTCAACTACAGCCCCGAGACCCTTATACCTTTGATACCAGAAATTAAAGTCAAGAATCTTCGATACTCGATATGTGCAGCGGGTGTATTTACACAGAACGACAACATGTTTACATCACAGCTGGACTGCACAAGTGCGCCGTCACCCCTGGTGTCCAGAATATATACGAATGAGTTAATATATACGTCGAGATGTCTGAGGAGCATCTGCCATATATGTACAAGAAGAAATATGTGACAATAAATCCAACATTTGTGCCAACCTTGAGAATACTCAAGAGGACATCGCCAAATCAAATAAGTCATGGTGAAACACCTAGCCACTCGCACCGTCAGTGCAAGTCACACCCAGGTCACTGGGCGTGTTGGCGCACAGATACTCAGTCGTTCCGCTGGGGGCCTCGACCGTCATGTCAGACATGGTGATACCACAAGTTCCATCAGCGGGACAGTCGATGTTGGCGACAACAGGTGAGTAGTCAGTGCTCGTGGTGCCGGAGAAGCCCTTGACCACCAGGTCGGTAATCTGAGCGGTGCTCGGGTACTCAGAGCAGTAGTCGTCGTCTCCGTCGTAGCAGCTCTGCACCTGGAAGGCATAGTCGGAGCTGTCGACCACGAAATCCTCAAAGGTCACGTTGGAGACCACCGCAGAGCCGTAGTCGTCCCCGCCAGGGTACAGCTTCAGACCTGCCGCCTTGGTCGACGAGATCATGGTCGCACCGCTGACGTAGATGTTCTCGACGGTGTCTGTCGTGCCCGCCTTGGACCCCAAGCTGCCAACACTAATACCGTGGCTCCCGCTGCAGGTGATGTCGTAGACCTCGACGTAGTTGGCACCGGGCTTAAAAGCGACGCAGTCGTCGTCGTTCAGGACCGAGGCGCCGTTGATGGTCACGTAGGTCGACTGACCAATGTCCCAGCCGTCGGTGTTTTTTGGTGCGTTGTCGCTGGTGCTGACGGCTGAGAGCGTGATGTCGGTGTACACCACGTTGGTGGAGCCACCGGTCGAGGAGTGGAAGACGTTGGGCGCGTTCTTGAACAGCAGGTTCGAGATGGCGACGTTGCTGCTACCGTCCACGTAGAAGAGCGTCGGGCGGGCGTACGAGCTGTCCTCGGCAAAGAGATCCCACGACGCCTGGCCGTTGCCGTCAAACACGCCGTCGCCGCTCGTGGACGTGACGGTCAGCCCGTCGATGTCCTGTGCCAGGAACACAGCCGTCTTACCGTTCCAGTAGTCCGTATCGTCCGAGACCAACAGCGTCCCTTCGACCTCGAAGGTGCAGCCGGAGCAGCCGTCGAAGGAGAGCTCCGAGTTGACGTAGTAAGTCGTGCTGGCGGGGATCACGATCGTTCCGGAGGGACAGTCTGCGATGGCTGACTCGATGGCCGCCACGTCGTCGGTGGAGCTGCTGCCTCCAGCCGTTGGCGTGCAGGAAGACGCGGCCGCAGCCTCGACTCGGTGCGGGCTGTGCGTCGAGGGCGCCGCGTGCACATAGGCTGCACTAGCAGCCAGGACGGCCGCTGAGAGGAGCATGTTTGAGGTTGACGACGGGCTGAAGAAGAATAAGAAGAGACAATGAATCTCAAAGGATCAAATTTCGTTGTTCGACCGTCCTGCGGAGTACTGCTAGAGAATGAAGAGAAGGGCGGTTGAGAACAAATCATCCAGGAGAATCCATCTCATCCCGAGGACATCTGGTGTCCTAAGTATATGAAGGCCATATTTCTCCGGCCCTCCCCCATCGAGAAGCCCCTTGTATTTCTTCCGCGACAATCCAGGGGTCCTCTGTCTCCCAGGCACGTGGTGTCGTAGTCAGTGGAGACATCCTAGCCGAAGCACCTTGTCATTTGTGGATTTAAAGACGAAGCGGATAGACATCCGTTCCCGTTCAGGGCATTTGGAAACATTGTGGCCGGGTTTGTTTGAATAGGTAAGAAGTACATAGGATTTCTAACGAACGAGAGATTTCTTATGAATCTAATGTATTCTTATTTGAACTGCACACATATGCAATATATGATCAATCGCAATGCACTCACTGGAGCGGCCAGCCCTTCAATCACGACGTCTGACTGAACGAACCCCTAGAGGTTTTCGAGGTTGGACATCTCGGTTACAATTGATGACCCACAAAACTGGGATGGACAGGCACAGATTCTACACCTCTTATGCACATTGCAAGCATGTTTATGAAGTATGAGCCTCATTTTGGAATCATGCAGGTGTGCCTATGCAGATGCATCTTTATTGGTGGGTGCTAATTCGGAACACGCCCCTCCCCTCGCCCCCCCCCTTCTCCCTCGTTAAGAGAGAGTGGTTGTCAAATACGGCAGTCTCAGAATGTAATGTACGAGTGTAGATTCAACATGAAAAACACCCCCACGGAAGTTTTCATATTCGTAATGTAGGCTCACATGAATGCTCACACTAGGCAAAACAACTAATTCAGAACACGCACAAAGTCGACTCTCTCTCTCGCTTCATAGGAGTCACTGTCTCTAAACAACTATCCACAATTGAATGCGCCAAGAAAAGCTGCGGTTCAATAGACGTAGGCCGAAAGGAGAAGTAGAAGTGAAACATTAAATACGGATTTTTATGCTGCAGATCGGTGACCCATGCATTGATTTAAGTAATATGTAATTGTTTTAATACGTACTTGAGTAAGCAAAATTGAATCCATATGCTGGGCCGCTATAATTACGTCTACTCCCGCCCTAGACATTATAATGTTCAGATTATTTATCATAGACCGTCGAAATATGCATATGCTATTAGTCCTACTTTTAGTGTGAGCAAGTACCCGAGTACTTAAGTAGACACGCCTTCAAATGAACACTATCCAGCTAAATTGACAGGCCGCATTCATATTGAAACTTTAAACGACGAAACCCACCATGGTGTGGCTAAGAACTAATATGTACAAAGTAATAAATATACCATTTAGATGAACATATCCTCCAAGCACCCTCCATTCACCGACGATACACAGGTTTCTCTCGTGAGCTGCTCATATCCCATACCGCCTCAAAGGCTCTCATGCATTGACCATCGCAAAGTAATCAACAGTAGCCTGGGTCGACTGTTCGGAACTCGCGCCTCCTGAGCTGGCAGGGCTAGGCTGGATCACACTCTCCTGCCATGCCGCGTTCAAGGTCGTCGCGGTCTCGTTCGTGATGTTCAGCGTCAGGGTGTCGTTTGGCCGCAGTATAGCCGTCATATCCTGCGCCCACTCCCACGGCGCCGACGTGCCGCCCGGGTCACTGTCGAAATACTCCCAGCCCATGATCCCCCCGATGGTCCCGTACAGCTCCACGAGCTCGATGACGGTCTGGTTCAGCGTCGAGATGTCGGTGTATCCACCGCCGTTTTCAGGGCTGGTCAGCTGGCCTGCCACGATCTCCGTCGGAGCCCAGCCGTACGAGACAATGTTCTCGAAATCCGTCGGGGTCGCCATCGTCCCGAACCCGCTGTAGAACTGGGTGTTCATAAAGTGGATCATCTCGAAACCAGCCGTGGTCACCGCCGCGCCGGCGAGCTCCGCGTAGTTGAAGCCGGACAGGTTGGCACTGTCTTCCAGCGCGGTGGCCACAGGCGCCAGGGTGATGATGAAGTCGTCGCCAAAGTCTGCGTTGAGCCGGTCGACCAGGCGTGTGATCCCGTCCTGCGACATGCCCTGCTCCACGTCCAGGTCCATGCCCTGGAGGTCATAGTACTGGATGACGTCGTACAGCTGGCTGTAGTAGTACTCAAAGGTGGCGTTGTCGGTGCTGTCGAGGGTGTCGGTGTCGAACGAGCCCGCCGAGGCGCCGCCAATCATGCCCGTCACTTTGACGCCAGCCTGCTGCATGATGACTGTCTCGTTCCAGAGAGTGTAAAAGTGTGGGTCGTAGGGCGAGTAGTCGTTCAGATGTATGTCCTGGTCAGCATTGATGTGGAACGAGCAGACGATGAGGTGGGTAAGGGCGATCCCCTGCTCGGTGATGAGGGGCAGCATGGAGATGGGGTTCCCATCGCTGTCGTGTGTTGTCTGGAAGTAGATTACGAGCCGTGGCAGCTCGCTGATCTCCCTTTTCGAGACATCGTGAACGGGAGCGGCCCAGGACGCGCTCCACAGGGCGGCTGCAGCTGCGGCCAAGGTCAGAGGTCGTCTCATGATGAATCTTGATTTGATCTCCTCGACGGCGGTATCCAAAGAAAGGCCTCAGCCTGGGCCTACTGGTGGGCGGTTCTATTCTGATTTATACTGGTCGATACTGTCCCCATCACGGGCCACCCCCACGATCCACCCCCAAAGCTGACCTCCAGGGCTCCGAGGTTGGTTGGATCTTGGTCTTCCTGCACCTTCTTGCTTGTGACACATGGGCTCTTGCATGCATTTGGGGTCACCAAGGCCAGGGAGCAAAGGGGACAGACAGGATCCATCTCAAGCTCGCCTGCCCCCAGAGAAAAGTGTGCACGTGTATAAAAACTCTGGAGAGAGGTGCGCACCACCAGGGTGCATCCTGATTCAATATATTGGCGGGCCTTGAGTGTCTTTTTTTTCTTCTTTTTACCAATAGTGCGGTTTTGCCCTTGTGGCTTGCAGATATCACGATGGCACTGTCCTTTATGCTTACTTTAACCAACCGTGATAGTGCCCAGCCGGGAAAGGTCTGTTTCTTTCACAAGGTGCTGATTTAGGCAAGTTGTGACCTTGAACACGGCCGAACTTCCTAAATTGGCCCCAAGATGACTGGACTAGGACGTGCGTTCGCGATAATACAGCCACACTATAAGGCAATATTTTGCCCAGGCGGCTCGACAACGGCCGATTCGCAATAGGCTTCTCCCAATAATTGCGACATTTGTCCTGGGAAACCACACAACCAAGATTACGCCGAGAAGAGCTTGTTACTGAAAGTAGGTCTTGGAATATTGACCCTGTCCCCTCCTTCTCCGCCCGCTCTAGATTCTACGACAATGTTGCATTTGCCCCGTGGCCAGATTGGCATGCGGATGGGCGTCCAGGCCTCTGTGATTAGCGACATGGATCTTCAGGGTCCACACCAGGTCTGGGGGGGAGTCAGCGAGCTGCAGGGCAGACGGCCCATCTGATCCCCCATGTCAGCGGCACGAGGACAAAGATTCCAGTGCCAAGAATACCACCTCGCGTGCTTCCATGGTCGCTACTCTGTATGTTTCCCTGCGGGCGGGGTTAGGCCCGGAAGATTTAACTGGTAAACGCTGTCTATAATAAAAGCTTGAGCAGCAGGCTTCGCGGAGACCAAGGCTTAATTATATTTGCCCTCCAAGAAACATGTGTTGTGCGTGTCGAGCCGGTGTGCTCTTTGCCCTGGGCTGTCCTCCACCCCTCCATCCAGGATGCCTGAGCTTGGTGTGAAGGAACAAACCATTTGTTACTTACCAGTATTTGGACGAAATACGTGTTAATTATTCAGTCTTTTTTTCTCTTCTTTTTCGGTGATATTACTCAGGCCTGTGATAATATGGTAACATCGCGGGCAACCTTGGCAGGTAACCCGACCCCCTTTTACGGATGGCCTGAGTGAATTATTTGGTGACATTATGCAGATGCAATCTGAATTGATAGATGCCTCGGCTTCCGCGGCAGACAAAATCTGGTAAGTAGGAACCGGTGACCAAGCCTGCAGAGAGAAATGATACGATGAATCTTCCAATATGCCATCCCGTGCCTGAGATGTGTCCTCAACCGCCGCCTTTTCTGACTTTCGTCTACCAGCCAGTCCCCCCTCATCTCATGACCGTGAAGCTCAGTGCTGCATCCATGACCGTTTGCAGCTGTGATGGTGAGAAAGTATCAAGGTGATCAAGCGCATTGATCTTGGTTTCCCCCCCTCTCCCCGTTTCCTTTTCCCCTTCCTCATTCGCCTAGTCTTTGTTGCCCATTTCTTGGACCATCTCGAGACTGAGCTCGTTGGTTCTGCACTAGATGATATAGATCAAGAATACTGAGAGCTTCCTTCCTGCCTGAGGACCACGAATCCCATTATCTTGACTTGGACCCATCTGTGTCCTTGCTCCCTTCAGCATTACCTTTCTTATCAGGTGCAGGCTTCTCGGTCTCTGGGCCCTGTGGCTTTTCCTCGGCGTTGGAGGGGCCACTGTCACCCGACTCCTCATCCTCATACCACCCAGGAAGCAGCTCATTATCCGCCTCACCATCATCCACATCCTCCATCCCCCGCAGCACCCGCCGCGCCGCCTCCCTCCCGACAACAGGCAGCTCCTCCACCCCCAACTTCTTCGCCCTGTCCGGCAACAAGCTAGGGTCGAGCAGCCCTGTCTGCACCAGCACGCTCGCCTGGTCCCAGTACACGTGCTCGCTGTAGAGTTTCCCGCCACGGACGGTCACGACGCTCACGACCAGGACCTCGACGCGCTTTTCCGTCGGAGGTACGCCCGGGAGGATCCAGGGCATCTCCTGCGTGTGCTTGAAGCTGAGGTGGACCTCGTCCACCAGGCGGTCGGCACCGATGGTCCGGGGAGATCAGGCGCAGCCTTGTGGAGGGCGGGTTCGCGCTGAGGAAATAGTCGCTGTAGAAGCGTTCGAGCTCTGCGGCGCCCACGCCGCCGGTGAGGGTGGGGAAGTAGGTCACGTGTGGTGTCTTGTGTGTGGTGTAGCTAGACATGACGTTCTGGGTGCTGCGGGTGAAGAATTTGCCTGTAGACTCGGTGGTCAGTATGAAGTGATATGTTGCTCGTGAGGTCTAACCTCGAGGGAGCCGAGCTGTAGTACCTTGGATGTTCTCGTCGAGGGTCAGCTCCATGTTGATATACCGATGGAAGGCCTTCCTGGCCGCCGCGAGGCTTCTGCTCCAGGCCAGCTCCGCGCTGATCTTCTCGTACTCGTCGAGGTCGTGCTCCGCAAAGCCGGCCTCTGCGGCGTATGTATAACTTGGGTAGGCCAGCCTGTTGATCCTGCCCGCACCGATGCCCGGGTCGACGTTCCGCTTCACCACTCGCCTCTTCCCCTGGATGCCGACCATCTGGCTATGCTTGACCACACCCACCTCGCTACCGACGAGGTGGACCAGGACCTGGATGCTGGAGGGGAATTTTCCCTGGGGCTCTGGAATCCTGGTCGGGTAGTAGGCTATCAGGAGCCCGAGCTTCATGCCCTCGTTGTTGTCTAGGATGTGGTAGTGCTCGAGGCAGAACGAGGCCGCATCGCCATACGCTGGAGAGAGAGAGAGGAGTCAGTCTCCTGCGCCCGCAGCCCAGTGGTACGGGATGGATCTCAAGAGATATTAACCCACCGATAATGCCAAACGTCTCACACGGTCCGAGGTTCCTCTTGGCCAGCCTCTCGAGCTTCCTGACGTAGTCATCGCCACCGTTGCCCATCGGCACATACTCAACCTGAAACCCTTCATCCCGCCACTCCGCAAGGGTGAGATTATCAAAATCATCGCTCTCGGCCGTCACGTACAGCTTTGGCGGGTTCCGCGGGAAGTCGTCTGAGAGGAAGCCGGGGTCGTTGTGGTTGGTCGTGTGCTGCGAGAGGATGGCGACGTTCTTCCCCTTCGTCCGCTCCGGCAATACTGCGTTCACGTTGAATCCAGGCACGTTGATCTCCATGTTTCAGGGTAGGCTTGAGTATTTTTCAAGGTTGGTTGATGGCTCCAGGCCAGGCTCGTTCATAGCTCTGTGCTAAAGCAGGGGAGTATGCATTCTACCGCTTGACTGTGATGGCGTGCATCTCGCAATGTGAAAACAGGTTATAATAATTCAGCGTTCACGTGGATGACGTCACATGAAAATCACCTACACGGCCTGAATTTCTATGTAGATTAATGCTATATTCGTCCATTGCAAGAACGGACACAATGCATTTGGGCTCGCGAGCTGTTATGAACGTGGCTGGATATCAGCCTGATTACATGGCAAGAGGCACATTAACAAAGAGAATGCTGCAGTCCTAGCATTCAAAGCGATAATAACCACTAATAATCGCTGTCATGATAAGAACCAGCATCTCAGCCCTGGCCGTCCAGCCCGCCTCCCTCAGGTATCCACACCCCCGATCAGCTGGACCAACAACACCCCTGAGCACTGAACCAGTCAAGTTGGTCTTGTTGGGAACATCGAATAGCCTCGCCCGTCCCGTAAGAAAGGCCAAAGCCTCTCCGAGTCAGTCGCGCAATTGTCCGCAATTCTCATAGTCATGGTCCTCTCCTCCCGAGACAGCGCCTTCTCGCACCGGTCCAAGCAATCTGCCAATAGATCTTGGCTCTCCAGTTCGTCACTTATACAAGTTGATAGCTTTTCCTCTTAGTTCTGGGACGCGGCGTGTGGGACGCACGTATATAGCAGACCTCGACGGCGATCCTAGTTCTGCGTGGTTCTCGACCAGTCACGAGAAACCAACATCAGTCATTCTCCTATTTTGGTGTGGGTGAGATTAAGAGTAAAGACTTGAGGCCTCTGCTTCATTTTGACGTGAGCGCTTGTCAGATGGTGCACTGTTCTCTCAGCTGTGCGTGCAGACAAGGCTGAGACTTGCCGCATTTGGTGCCAGACAAAACGGCTCCACCCGTGTAAGGGGCATCCTGGTACATGACACGCACACCACACCTCAATGTAGCGTCAATTGGCAATTGGGGCGAAAGGCTTTAGAGAGGGCCGAGAATGTTGGCCCTGGCTTGTCCAAAGCTGCCGCATCAAGGCTTGCTCCGAACTTCGCTTGCCCTTGGGGGTCCTTGAATGAATGGGTGGGAGGCTCATGGCTGGTCGCCACCAGAAACGTCGCACTGGTTACACAGCACCCAGCGGGAAGCAGTCAGCAACTGGATGAATACACCATTCGAGTTGTGGTCACTTGGGACAGCCGGATGCTAAGTGCTGCGCGTTATGAAGCTCATTTCGGACTCCTCATCGACCATCTCTAACCTCCACGATCTCGTGGCACAGCTTCAAGAAACGCTCTCTGTACTCTTCTGGCGTAGTGGTGATGCTCATCGGTCCGTGATGATGGATCAGTCTGTTGTATGCATTGATCAAGAACGTCACTAGGCGTGGCTGAATCTTGTGCTTGGCCCAGAAGAAGTCGAGAATGGCCGCGCGATAGATGAACTTGTCGTCAGCGCTCGGTATACCGGTTCTCCACGACGGCGGCCCTGGTGGGACAGCAGGAGGCTCGCTGGGAACCACATTCTCATCCGCTGGCGGGGCTGACGTCGACGAGGATGGGTCAGCCGCCTCTTGCGCAGGCGCGTTCGGCTGGATCCGGACCAGAAAGAGCGAGTAGTCAACTGCATTGTAGTGTGCCAGCATCCGCGTGTCCTCCTCCAGGCACCGCCAGAATTCGTCGGCCTGCTCCTTGCGCAGAACGATCTTGTCGTGGAATTCGTCCGCCAGCTGGCTCTTGGTGGCCTCACTCGTGAGCCTCCCCCTCCGCAATGTCCCGCTCTGGATAGAAATAGCTTGTCGGCTTGAGGTCCCACTGTTCCCACTCTGGCCTGCCTGCCTTCTTGGCATCTTCATTCCCGTACAGTATATTGTCCATGACAATATGATGGCTTGGGGCTGTGCCCAGCTGATGCCCCAGGGCCAGGCCAGAGCTGGCAAGGAAGTCGCAGATGCGAACGATGAGGGACTTGGGATGAGCAGCGATATGTGCCGCATAGGTGTCAAGCAGGTCGTCGCGAAAGAAGGTGTGCTCGTGGTGACGTGGCACGGATTTCACAAGGAATTTCTGATCAGCGGTGGAGAAGAACGTCTGATAGGGAGTATTGAATCAGTCGTGTGCGGGAGTGGTAGCTGAACGACGGCGATACTCACTGATCCGGAGAATCCCATGTCTCCCATCAACTTCAGGACGTCTTCGGGCTTGCCGTCTTCCGCTGGCCTGAAAGACGCGACGTACTCATCCTCCTCAAGCTTCCAATGTTTTTCACGAAGATCTTGGAACACCTGAGGCCGGTGCTTGTGCAGAGGTAGCTGGTAGAGTGAAAAGATAGTGGAGAACAGCGTGAGGATGAAGGCAATGGGCGAGCGTGACCTCTTCTTCGCGCCACCGATGATGGTCAGCACGATGGAACGTGCAATGGCATCGTGTCGACCCATCCTGTCAGATGCTGTCCACTGCTCAATGGTCACCAGCGTGTCTCATAACACACATTGTTGGCGGATGATGCCGAAGGAGGGTATCGTTGCCAGGCAGGACGGTCCTCTACCAACACCAAGAAACACCGAGGGAACCTCGTGGGCTGAAGGCTGTGTAAGGACTGTCGCTGCAGGGTCGGCTCTGGAGGCGGTGATCGTTTCGGGTGAATGTGACGGGACAGCCCAGAGGTCAACTTTGTTGGGAAGAAAGAGAGAAAGTCGCAACGCGCTTCGCTAGGTTGCTCGTCTCGGACTTGCCAACTTGCGGTGTTCAGTGGTCCAGTATGGGCCCTTCAAGCTTGATTGGGGCAGTCTGCGTTTCTTTCCAGTGTAAAAAAGAGAAGAAACCGAGCCGTAGCTGTGATACCAGGGAAGGGCGGGCCAGGACAGCCTCAATGTCAGTGCCGAAAGAACCAGTGGTGATTGATCCAGTCTACTTGGGAGAAAGAGGCGAGTATATGCACGTGTGCGTGTGCGTGTTTGTGTTGAGAAGAGCAGAGAAGAGAGGGGGGAGTCTCAGTAGGGTACGATGCCAGTAGACTTCGTAGCTTAGGTCGCGCAGGAGTGAATGAGCACATGACGTCATACAGCACCGGAGCCTTTTCTCCGCTGGTGGGTCACCCCGTTTTGGTCCTCGCGAGGCTATCAATCTCGCGATGGGCGTACTTAGCTAAAAACCGTTGAACTTCAGTAATTATACACACCTCTCCAGATAGTCTCTTCGTTAGTTTCAGCACATACGGCACGCAAGATGAACCTCTCATCATGCGTCCATAGCCTCTGTCACTCAGGACATTTACGAAGCTAGTATTCACTTGCTTGGTAACACTCATTACTCGAGTGGCCTGTCGCGATAGCCTTGTGGCTCCGACGAGGCGTATCCCAGAGGCTCTCCAGCCAGACAGACTATGCCACCACGTTTTTGTATCACCATCTCAGCTCAGAGCCCGCTGCTCTAGTACACTCGTAATCAATGTTTGCCCTTACCATCCTTTGAAGCCTATCAAGTGTCACGCCTGACTGCGACTTCAGCAGTTGGGGATTGAGTATCAAAACCAATCTAGTGACATTTGTGATACGAAATCCGAGTACAAACGTTGAAACACTACCGCTATGATCGTACTGTAGTGCATTCCCCTGTAAAGCTTCCCATCCTACGTCTTCATGTACAAGAGACCCACGACTTCCCAGTTGCAGCTGAAGCTGGAACAGAAAGTTCTGTCATTAGACTAGACTCGAATCTCATAGCCATTCTTCTGTGTTACATTCCTCTTTTTTTTTTTTTTTGGTCTCCTTTTTGTTATCTTCTTTCTCCTTTTAGGGCATGATGAATTGAGCCGAGGACTGCTACGTGGCAATGATGTGCTGCTGAGATCTTACTCCTCGGGTTGGAGATGTTTAGAGGAAGTCGTGACATTTGAATCCAAAATCTGACGGATTCGCATCGACACCCGTCGAAAGTGGCGCCTGTATCCATGGCCTCGGGCCTGCTCACCTGTGCGAGCCACCTCAGGCTTCACCGTAGCTGCCGTGCCCCGAGTTTGCTCCAAGGCGCTGTTAGTAGTTCGTTGGAAGGCTCCCTCGCCAACAGCGGTCTGGGCAGCCTGTACTGAAACAGGGACTGCAACAGGGCTGGAGATGTCAGTATGAACCTGAGTAGGGATCTGCTTGTCACCAGAGATGGGATCCCGAAGAGGCCAGTTCATGTCTGGGTCTCCGCTGACATGAGTCCGCACAGCCTCAATTTTTGAGTCGCGACCAATCTCCACGATATTAGCCCTCCCGACGGCGACCACCCGGCCATCGCAGACTTCGGCACTGTATGGGGATGATAGGCTCGAGATAGTTGGGGAGACAAGTCCCGTGGGACCCTGGGAAGATTGGTGGTCGTCATAGACCCCACAATCGACCGCAGGCTGATGATTCTCATCCCCGTCGGCACCCTCATCAATGTACTCTTCCTGGCCATTGATGCCGTATGCTGCACAGATCTCGTCGTCCTCGTACCACGCACGAGTCTCTGGAAGACCACCGTGGGCGTCAACGAATTCCTCGTTGGTTCGGTATGTCATTGTCGACATCAAGTCATCGACATCGTCATCCTCGTCGTCCTGAATAGGTTTTCCACAGCCCGCACAGCTCTTGTAGCCTGTCTGTCGTTCCACAAAGGTCTTTCTGCACCCCACACATTCCGTCAGGAATGTCTGTTGGTCATCCAGGAAGAGTTTTCCGCATCCCATACAATCTGTGTAGTGCGATTTCCTTTTCTTGGAGCCGACGGTGGGCGGCATGTGTGGCTTCTCTCCAGGGCCGAAGGACTCTTCGGAGAATGGGAACTGAAGCGCATTCCTACCGTCTGCAAAGGATCTTCAGCCCATCCATTCTCGTCCTCGCTGTCGAGCAACAGCTGTTTCTCTGAAGATGACGAGTATGCAATGCCTTGCTTGGGCTTGTGATCAGAAAGAAGTTGACGAAGGTTTGTGGCTGCAGGTCGCCGCTGGAGAGCCTGTCCAGGACCCCTGGTATGAACTTTGGTTTGTTCATGACCCTGGCTTGCTCCAGGCATCCACTGAGCAAGGCGCTTGGGTGGCTCCATGTTGTGGGCGAGACCTTCTTCACCAAGGCTTTTGGGTGTCTTCATGTTGCTAACAAGAGCATCATGATCGTCGCCTCTGGGAGACTTTAGCATGTGAATGACTTTGTGGTAGCCCTGAGCTAGGCCTGAGTGGGACATGTTGAAGTAAAGGCACAATCTGGTGATGCAATTGTGAAAGTTGAGCTGAGTGGAATTAGTTGGTGTTGAGATCACCGTGTAAAGAGTAGATGAGACTTACACAAGGCTGGATGTAATTTGGGAAGATTGAGAGGAAAGGTGATGTCAGATTTTCTGTCGAGAGTGCATCATTGTGCAAATGTTGGCGCAGGTTGCAAGTCAGAGAGGTCTCTTATAAGTCTGCGGGTTTCTGAGTCTGGTGCTTGAATAATTATATGATACGAGTGTAGATGCAACAAAACCGTTGTAGATGCATTGTTACAAAGTAGTACATTTCCTATGAAGGACTCCATTTATTCCATGCGCATCATTTACCTACTCACAGAATAACAAGCTATCTAGTCTGAGGTAAACTTCATGTGAATTTGTTGTGAAAGCCATTAGATGATACAAAAATATTAAACGATTGTAGAAACCACTTGAAATAAGAAGTATTCCTATGTGAAACTCTCAATTTACATTGGATCAGCTCCTTCAGTACTTAGCAAGTGGAGACAATGGGACTGTTTAGCAGACCGAAATTTCTTCTTGTGTGTTATCCAAGCTTCTTGAAATCCTCACAGTAATAATGATGGCATCCTATGTGAGCTTATTCTGTTCACTCCTAATAATCAAATGTTCATGGCCCACTCCCAGGGAGAAATCAAAGGTACCACTAATCAGCAATCCCTCAATCCAATTTCAATGGTCGTTAACCGCAAGTGAATTAAAGTCATAATCATACTGTCTAAGGTAAGTTGCACGGTAAGTATACTGACATGAATTCACTCGAAGTGGTGACACAACAGCCTAGGAAGAAGAGAGCACAAATGTCTGCAAGGCGCGCTACCACAGAGCCCACAGTATTAAGTAACACCATAGAGACTTTTGAGGTCCCAACTGCATGGTGACCATTTGGCCACGAATGCTATTGCACAATAGCCCCTGTGGCTTATATTGATTCCTGGTCTCGTAGAAACAAAGAAGAGGGAAAAGGATGATGAGACAACCCACAATTCCGATATCAAGATGGAAACGGTGTGTGGTTATGATGAACACTGGTCGTACGTTCCCCCAAAACAAACAGAGAGTAAAGTCTTTGAGTTGAGCCCATGCCTTTGACACCTCGCTAAAACAAGATTTCCAAACTTCCAGAAACCCACGAATAGAGACAGCCACCAGGTAGCTTTCGCCCAAGAGCCCCATCATACCGCCCTCGCCGGGCTCGCCCTCGAAGCATCCCAGTGAAACTCAGGCCGTCCCGACCCCCACCTAGGATCCTGCTTAACCTGGTACCGAATCGGCCCCAGATACAAGTGGTCATGCATATGCGCCTTATTTTCCCCCTCGGGCGTTTCCACGCCGTGCAGCAGCTTCAGGTCGTAGTTGTTCGGCGTGGGCGGCGGGGTGGCGTGGCGTCGCGGCCAGGCGCCGCGTGGGAGCAGCACGGTGGTGCCCTGTTTCCCCCTCGATGCGGGTCGGCTCCGAGGGGAGGCTGAAGATGCGGCGGACCATGGGCCAGAGCACGGGCACGCAGGCGCAGATGAAGATGCTGCCCGGCTCGGCGATCGTCCAGATGAGGTTATTCACCTGCCAGGTCTGGTCCGAGTTGGAGTTGAGCATGAACATGTAGTAGGCGCGGATGATGGAGGCAATGCAGCCGCTGTGTTGGCTCGAGTCAGCGAGCCGAGTCGGAATGTACAGACAATTTTTTGGAACATGAATGTCCATATATGTCAAAGGCAACATCCGCCTCTTGGGAAGAACTCACAAAGACCCGATCAAGAATACCACCGTGAGCGCAATCTTCTGCACCCGCGAAACCTTCTGCAGCGCCCAAATCATCGGCGTCGGCAGCGCCAGCAACACGACGTCATGAAGGACATTCGGGAGCGGGATGAACCGATACGTCGCCAGCTGGTCGATGCACATGCCATCCAGGGTCTTATCCCACTGGTAGGCGACAGGTGTGCACTGGACGATGGCCACGAGCGTCTCGCTGAGGGCCCAGAGCCACACGTACACGATCATGCCCCACGTGAAATGGCGGAACCAGCGTTCCACGCCAAAGATGCGGCGGTACAAAAGCAGGATCGAGGTCTTCATGATGGCGATGGCGATGCTGTAGAGGATCTCCATGGCGAAGAGTGTCTGGGCAAACTTGACGAACGCGCTGGGCTCGTTGAGGAGGATCCAGGCCTCATGTCGGCCGGCGCCACCAAGTGAGGCACCTTGGATACCGCATGTGAGCAGAGCGGAGAGAAGGAGGAGGACAGACCGTGTCTCTCGAACTCACATAATATCAGGTCGATGCATAGCCCCATCATGAGCATGTATGACGGTATCATCAACCAGTCCTCCAAGAAGACTGGACTATCCGCCACGCGATGTGCCACAAACCGCAGGAAGAAGACGAGCGTGCCAAAGACCATGAAAAGGACCGAGATGCCTATGATTCCGCCGCCCCTATTGGCGTCCAGCCCGCCCTCCAGGGCCACCGCCGCATTGCTGGAACTCATGGACGCCTCTTCGAGGCTCAGAAGCATGCACCGGGCCCTAATCACTCCTGTCTGAATGTGTTCGGGAGAATAGAATAGGACATGGGTCCTGCGCGGCGAAGCAAGAAAGGTATCAAGAGGGGAAAATGGGCTGCTGTGGGTGAGGATGAGTGGCGGATGTATGACATCTATAAACGATCGAGTCAAGCTGTACAAGGCACTCTAATTAAACCCACCGCCCCGGTACCGAACAATCGGAACAGCATGAATGTTGAGATGAGAGGAATGGATGCAGACATGCGGTATGACACTTTTGGCCATGGAGGGGAAAGGGAAGGGGGGGCCGCTGGATTGGTGTCAACCTTGCTTTACTCGCTTTCACACCGGATCCTGGATCCAGCCGCATCACCTTGTTCTCAAACCTAAATGTATGGATAATCCGGGGAGCGCCTATATCTTGTCTCAGTACTTAGCCGCCATGCTACGGAAATTGAGCTGCAGCACGTTGCGGCTTACTTGCATCTCGCTTGGGGTCCCTGATCCGGGGTCTGATAGACAGGGCTCATCATCAAAAGGGTTAAGCGGAGGATTACTGAGCCCCGTTGTCCCAACAAAATAAAGCGCCATTCTTTGGCATGCAGGAGGATCCTCGTATTTGCCGGTCTCGAGAGCAGCGAGACCTCATCCTCGAGCCTTGTACTGGCAAGAACATGCGATCACATCTCTGAGGTTGAGGAGAAGGAAGCCTTGACTAATTACCAAACCTCCTGCGGCGTTTGTGTTCCCAAGATGATCAATCTGTTTGGAAGGACCTGCCAAGAAGAGGGGAGTCAGCACCAGGGCAAGTAGTTATGTTGATGTCCAGCGCAGCCTTATCTCGCCCTGTTCGGTTTCCAAACAGGGCAACAGCACGGGAACGAAACCCGCAGGATCGGTGGTTCAAACACACGTGGCATGGGTGGTATGGTGTGACCCCTCTTGAGCTGAAAATATCCCCTGTAGCCAGAAGGCGCTTCCACACGTGGGTCGAGGCTCTCCTTGGGGGGGGAGGGGTGGTGGGACAGTGAGCCTCTGGTAATCGCAAGTCGGTGGAGTCACGCGTAATCAACCTACTGGGGGCCACTTCTTCTCTCCACAGGTCTGACGGCTTGGTGCACACTGACTGAAGACTGTTCTGTAGACTTCGATCCTGAACAAGTCGAGACGGTACTCGGCTGGCCATATCAAGAAATCAAGCAAGAAACCAAGTCGAGCTGGGGCTGGCTGCACCAACTGCATGACTTCATCGGCTAGGCTTCGATCAGAGAATCCTTCTCGTCGCGTAAGTTCAGTCGAGACGTAGCAGCATTGACATGGGTACTGGCTCGGAATCTATTTGCTTGATGGTAGTGGGAAAAGGGGACGCCGTGAATCTACAAGGTATTATATTGTTGTCAGCTATCCACAGTGGTAGAGCACCAGGCCAGTTTCCACCAGCAACAGACAGATAAGCTGGAGGTCTCAAAACTCTCCGTCCATAATCTCACAATCCTCTATTGACAGCTGTGTTGACGGAAGGGTCTGAGAACGAGACGTTATCAATGATGTGGTCAGCTTCATTACAGTCTGTGCTGTCCAGAGCGGAATATAGATACAACATCAACCAGGATCTCGAGATCGTACTCTCAGGCGGTACATGCCGAAGTACACAACAGGAGACCCGGCATGTCGTCATGAACAGCCGAAATGAATGCAAATCTGATCGACTAGCCGCTGCAGCCTCCAAAAGTCTTAGATAAAACATGTCGGACCCCAGTTGTGAGCTGGTGTCTGTTCCGTCCCCCGTTCTCACGGTATTCAATGTGTAGTGTAAGTTGGCGATGTAAAGATGGTGCACTGGTGCTCGTCTATTCGATTCTTACTCGTCAATGTGGATCGGCTTCTCGGTCTTCGCGGAAGCTGCCGTAGCAGTGAGGCGCACTCTCGGGCTGACTCGACGAGGCTCGTCCTCCTCGTCGATCGCCTTTGCGCTCGCTGGGGTGAAGTTGCGAGCCCGTTTTGTGCCTTTCTCACTTCCGCTTCCTGGCGCGCTTGCAGATGTGGCGAATCCAGCGTGCATCTGATTCGGCGTGGCCTGGTTCGTGATATTGGCACCGAACTCACCGGCAGAGGTGCGGCGGCTGAAGGTTGGACCTGAACCAGAGGATTCGCGGTCGTGGCCGATGGCGCCAAAGGCAATGCCCGTCTGCGAGAACTTCCGAATCTGTGCCTCAACCGACGGTGACGGGTTGGAGGGCGAGTTCATAGAGCTGGTGCTGGTCAGGTGTCGATTCTCCTTGCGGGATCGGACGTCGGACGCCGGCAGGGGAATCTGATGCGGCTGTACGGCGCCGTCTAGTGGGTGCGGCTGGTTCAGCAGAGAATAAGTGAGAGAGGTGGCCAGATCGCCAGACACGGCTGTGTTGGGAACGTCGTGATCAAGATGGCCTGGACACATAACATCATCAGCAATGGATAGGAAGCAGCCGGGCCGCCTGCGAGGGGAACCTGCGCCCAAGGGATGCATACCCACGAAGGCGGTCGGGGTGTTCGTAGGCACCTTGAGTGCCTCGGTATGACTGTCATCATCCAGGCTTGGACCGGACAGGGCGATGAGATCCGACCCAATGCCCTGGTCCATAGCGGAAGACAGATAGTCTGACATGCTCGGTATGGTCGCATCCTGTTCCTTGTGCTTGGTGCTGTTCCGGTTCGTGGCGCCAGGCCAGATCGCCTTCGGCTCAACAGTGTGTGGCTGCTGAGGGGGGAGCCCTAGAGAGCTTATCCACTCCTGATAGGCGGCCTCGCTGAAAGGCTCCATGAAGCCAGAGCTCGAAGACCCGGAGCTCTTCTGGCCGGTCGGTACGACGGCCTGCGAAAAAGGCAGCAGGGCTGAAGGCAGCCGCAGTGTGTGCTGCCAAGGAGCCCTGAACGCCAGCAGCTCCCATACCCGAGCTTCCCGTGTCTCGACTAATATAAGACCGACGTCGTGGAGAGTGCAAGTGGGAGTCGGCACCATCGTCGGGATGGTAGGTCGGCACGGGGATGCTCGGATTGTTCTGGGGACGGCGCCACATCTGAGGGTTGGGCCAGGCGATACCGTTGGTCTCGAGGATGTCTGGGAAGCAATCAGCATGATCCTCTGTGGACGCTAGTCGGATGGACAGGGCGAACCGACCCAAGGGGGCATGCTGAAAGGCGAAGACGGCGACATTCTTGACACGCTCTATGGGATTGGATGGCGAGTCCCTGGGAAAGCCCTCGCTTATAATGATCTTGATACGCCCAATGTCGTCCGCGGGGTTCCAGTGGTTCTGGTAGAGCAGTTCACGACGGAACGAGGGGAACTTGAGGGGTTCGAGCTCTCCTTTCTTGGACATTTCTGTGGGCCACAGGGTGTTAGCAGGGTTTGGACGGTAGGGATACATGTCGCCGTCTTGTTGGAGGCACGTACCGCAGGTGGTGGTGATCAGGCGCGGCCACTGTCCAAGAGGCTCGAAGGATGTCGAGCTATAACAGGTTTGGTTAATCAGCTACGAAGAAGCATATGAAAGATGGGCTCTTTAGGGCGAGGCTCACGCCACCATGCGGCCGTCGATCAGGATACGAGCCTCGAATCTGACCAGCTCCGGGTGCTTGCTGTAGTTGCGAGCATACTGACTGATCTGGGGCGTTCCCCAGCAGTGAATGGAGATGTGGAAGTGGGATCCCGGCTCAAGAGAGGGTGCGAAGCAGGTCATGGCGGGCAGACCATAGCCGTCCCGATTATGGGAGAACTCGTTATCAGGAATGACATGGCAGTTAACCTTGAACTCCTTCAGCGGGACTCGACCATCACGGCCAGAGGGAAACAGGAGCACATCCCAATCGTCGTAACGCATGGTCTGGGCAGGAGAGGGGTTTAATGTGAGAGGGTGTATGGGGAAGGTAGACAGAAGAGGAGGGAAGATCAAAAAGAGAAGGACGGTCGTGGTTAGCAAGAAGTTCAGCGCGTGCCAGCAGACCTCTCACGAACGAAGAAGACTGTTAAGGTGACGGTTGAAAGTTGGAAGAGCAAAGACGAGAGGGGACGCCTTGTTTTCAGGTGTTGTGCCCAGGCTTGGGAGGTCCAACGACGTGCCTTCCTCAGGAGAGAGGAGTCCCTGCAGCAAACATACTACACATTGGCCCTTCCTATTTTGGAATAAATAGTGCTTGTCGACACAGGGAACCTGGCTTCAGGAACGAACGCTCGCGAGCTTCGTCACGACTAGGGGCGTGTATACTGGAGCTGTCCTGCCAGCTTAGGCCACACGTACCTTCTTCATTGACGGTGCCGACGGGACATTCCTGCTCGACCGTAATTCCATGAAGTTCTGGCCCTTTGTTTCTGGGCTCCTCCTGCTGCTCCTCATCTTAGAGAGGTTTGCCTTGGAAAGGACAACAGAAAGGGGAGGCTATTGCATGCATTTTCTCGACGGCGACTTGGCCAATTACAGACTGGTAGTGTTTTGAGTCTGGGTCGTCTGGGTTTGACTGTTCTTTCTTTTTTTCTTTTCTTCTTCTTTCTTGCCCTTTTTTATTTGAATTTCCTTTCTTTTTCCGCCTGTATTGCATCTCGATCGATCTTTCTACTGTACACACCCAGCTTAGTCCACGTCCACCTCGTCTTGGAACGGCTCTGGATCAGCAGGTGCCCTTGCCTATAAAAACTTGTCAGTCGTGATCACCCAGAAGTTGTGTAAGGGAGGCAGGTCTAAGTTCTGTTGCTCACCCTGACCGCGCCTGCCCCTCCGAGCTCACGCTCCAGCCCTCCCTCGAAATCCCTTGGGAACGATATCCGGTCGGGGTACGTCAACTTGATGGCATAGCAGAGGCTGAGGAATGTCGCGATGAACACGCCGACCTGGGCAAACCCCTTGCCTGGGGCGACCCATGTGTACACATGGGGTGTGAACATGCCCAGCGTGTCGTAGTCCTCATGGCATGGCTCCCCGAAGTTCCTCCTGTCCTGTTTGTCCCACCAGTCGCCGTGGGGATCCCTGAACTGTCTCTTGATGGGAGGGGGTTGAACGTAGCCGCCATTCTATAGCAAGAGCAGTTTGTGTTAGCCTCGATAGCCTCGTCGCGGCGGGTGTATGCCAGCACTGCCACATCTACGCCTTCAGTAGCCCGATACGCACCATATTCGGGTCCTCAGCCTCTGTCAGGCTCGGGTACTCGGGGTATTTCTCGTCGACCTTGTCGTTGTAGGGAGGAAGGAAGGTCCGCTGCTGGATGATCGGGAGTCGTCTGGCGGCAGCGGCAGAGGTGGCTGACCGCAGGGTCGAGACCCGCGCAACCCCACGAGAGAGCATCTGTTGTGGAGTGCTGATGTTAGACCTGGCAGCGAGGCTGGCAATGGACCTGGGGGGAGGAGAGAGACGGGGCGCCTACATTGGCTAGGGCTTTGGCACCAGGATGCAGTCGAGATGGGAATGCAATTGGCGCGCGTTGATGCGTTGGTGTTGGCTACACTGGTCCGGTCTGCTCAGCGTTGCGGTCGAACGAAGCTCTAACTAAACCCGCGGCGGCGATGAGGTCAAACAAACTGCTGCCTCAGGCATCAATAATCAATCAGGTTGGGGCGGGTGGGTCCGTGCGTCGGCTAGTAACACGCTGCTCAGATTGGGCGAGGCGCGGTCTGCGGGTTGGGGTGGCATTGGGTAGCGCTGCCGGGTCTGTTTGCTCATGGGTTTCTGCCATCTCAAAGTTTTCGCTGACAACGACCGTCGACGCCTTGTTTTCCGCCGTGCAGCCTCGTACAGGCCCTCAGGCATGCGCAAACTGTGTCTGAAGACAGAATCCACACCTACGCACCGGTAGACGCTGTTTTGGGCCCATCAGATGCCGAACCTGTGGAGAACGCGACCCTTTCGTCCCTCCCCGTCGCCCTTCCTCCCCGCGTCGCTATGACGGAGACAGGGCCAACCGCGTCTGCTGCCTCTGCTCCCGCCGCCTCACCCAACCTCGACCTCGACCTGGCAGCGCAGACCAAGCCTGCCATCGACCATGACGCCAAGGGCAACTCCGGACAGTCCATACCTCCTCCCCTCAAACCTCCACCACTCGTCACAAAAGATCTCACACCTCCACGCGATGCCGTCGACGGCGCAGCCTCTGCTGCAAGCTCTCCCTTGTCCGACATATCCGGCCTGTCTGCCCTGTCAACAACTCCTGAGTTGCAATCCGATGATGACACATTCCTGGTGCTCAGGGGTAGTACCCAGACCAAGAAGGATGCCATCAAGGAGGAACAGGACGACGCCGCAAATGGTGATGTGCTGGACGAGGCCCGAACACCCGAAGATGAACGACCTGCCAAGCGATGCCGAACACGAGACTCGACGCCTCCGCCACCCGGCTCCAAGACGCGCAAGATCTACGAGTCGCCTCCCTGGAAGAAGTTCGAAGCTGACGGTCCCACAACCATCATAGAGGGTGGCAAGCGGAAGTCAGGACGTCTCAACACCGTTCCTCTGGATCAGCTGAATAGCGACAAGAGGATCACCAGGAAATCGTACTCGCAGACCAGCCCCCAGTCCAAGAACAAATATGCTTCGAGCAACGGACAGACGACTTCGTATCAGGCTACAAAGAGAGTCTCCTCGGCCAGCAAGGCCCTCGCGTCCAAGACTACTGCATCTCACAAACACCCTGCGCGGAAGTCCTTGGGAACCGAAACCAGGTCCACACCTAGCAGAACCCGCAGACCGTCGCCGCCACCACCGACCCAGCCCAGCCGGTCATCTGCCAGGACGCGACGGCCCTCACGAACTGCCCGCGAGGGCATAGACGACGACACACATGCCCTTCAGACGACAAGGACCACGTCGCGGCTGAAGCTACGGGCCAGCCGGCCGGACCTCCCTCCCCCTCACCGAGCTGCCGCTCCTCCACCCCCAACGAGTTCAGCCGAAAAAGCTTGCTTCCAATCTCGAGGAATACTTCAAGGTTGCCGACACCCTACCAGTGTCAGAGGGCGGTCAGATGCTACCCGAGGATGAGCCTCTTCTCACCGATGAAGCGGCCCTTGCCGAGGCCAGAATCATCCTTCGCATCGAAGACGAAGCACGGCCTGATGGGCTTCTTGGCGAAAACTGTTCCGTGTACCTGCCTGAGCGCGCTGAAGAGGTTCGCCAATATGCGCACATGGACTATGTAGTCAAAGCTGCACAGAACCTGCGGAAGTGGATGGTTCGGGAACAAAAAGATCACAGGGAGAAAGCAAAGAAGCTGGCCGAGGCATGTCAGTCTGTTTGGAGGGCTCGACAACCAAAGACCACCGAGGAACTGGAGCGGGAAGCGCGTGAGCTATGGATCGCACGATACCGCTTTGTCATGAGGGCGCTGCTCGGCACATGGGAGAACGTCAGAACAGAAGTGAACCGTCGACGCCTAGAGGATTGGGAGGCCGAGGAGCAGAGGCGTGTGAAAGCTGCCCTCCAGGAAGCTGTATCTCGGTCTGAGCAGCAGCTCTTGGCGCGCCAGGCACAGTTTGACTCTGACCTCACCGACAGCGAAGAGGACGATGACGACGGTCTTGACTCGGATTTGGAGCAGAGCCAGGGTTCAGAAGTCGACCACCGCTCCGGCGATGAGTCCGACAGCGGCGGTGATGAGGACAATATGTCTTCCTCTGACGAGGACGACGACCGTAAGTCGGTCGCATCAGATGAGGGTCTGACACAAGAACAACTCAGGGCGAAATACGCGGATCTGCCAAATCTCGATGGCCAAGATGAGATAGATGCCAACCAACTATCGATGGCTGAGGTGGACGGCGCAATGGACGATGATACTAGTGACGAATCGGTCGATATGGACGACGACATGGGCTCTACAGACGACGAGAGTGTCGACAGTGGCTCCGGTGAAAATGAAGGAAGCGATGAGGAGGAGGAGGAGGAGGAGGAGGACCAACCGTCCGGTCTCCTCGGCCTGTTCTTCGGCAAGAAAGAGCTCAAGAAGCTGCAGGAAGAGAAGGCGGAAGACCAAGCAGGCAGCACCTTGAATGGCGATGAGGAGATGTTGGACGCGATGGTGGACGGGGCGGACCAGCCAGCCGCGGATGTGCCCATGCTGGCCGAGAATGGAGTTCAAGACACGACCTCGGCCGAAGTCGACGCTGCGAAAGCAGACACTTGTTCTGAAGAGCCGCAGGTCAATGGCAGCTCAACGGGTTCTCATCCTCTCGAGACGCACGAGGACAAAAAGAAATCTGCATCAACCGAACCCACCGCCAAAACTGCCTCTTCGGAATTTGCGCGGATCAGTCCTGAGGCCGAAGTAACAACCAACCCGGCAAGCCCCGAGCGCAGCCAATCCCCCCGCACAACGGACACCAAACCGTCTGAGGTTGATACGGCCACGTCCGTCGAGCCATCCAGTGCACTTCAAGACCTCAGTAGGTCTGTGTCCGAGCAACCAATAACACCACGTACCGAAGTGCCCTTCCTCCTACGCGGCACGCTCCGCGAGTACCAGCACTATGGTCTCGACTGGCTCGCTGGTCTCTATGCGAACAACACAAATGGAATCCTGGCGGACGAGATGGGACTGGGTAAGACCATCCAGACCATCGCGTTATTGGCCCACCTGGCCTGCGTCCACGAGGTGTGGGGGCCCCATCTCGTTATCGTACCGACCAGTGTGATGCTCAACTGGGAAATGGAGTTCAAGAAGTGGTGCCCTGGCTTCAAGATCCTCACCTACTACGGCACACAGGAGGAGCGCAAGAGAAAGCGCCAAGGCTGGACCAACGATGACGTTTGGAACGTGTGTATCACCTCATATCAGATCGTCCTGCAGGACAACCAGGTCTTCAGGCGACGGCGGTGGCATTATATGATTCTGGATGAGGCCCACAACATCAAGAACTTCAGGTCGCAGAGATGGCAAACTCTACTTGGATTCAATACCCACTCTCGCCTCCTCCTCACGGGAACGCCCCTACAGAACAACCTAACCGAGCTGTGGTCTCTCCTGTTCTTTCTCATGCCGTCTGAAAATGGCGTTGGTGGCTTTGCGGATCTTAAGGAGTTCCACGATTGGTTCGCCCGACCCGAGTCGCAGATTCTCGAGCACGGCCGGGAGCAAATGGACGATGAGGCTCGAGCCATCATCTCGAAGCTTCACAAGGTGCTCCGCCCTTATCTGCTGAGGAGATTGAAGGCCGATGTCGAGAAGCAGATGCCCGCCAAGATTGAACACGTGACGTTCTGCCGCCTCTCCAAACGTCAGAGAGAGCTCTATGATGGATTCCTTGCCCGCTCCGAGACGCGAGACACGCTGTCTTCGGGCAATTATCTGTCTATCATCAACTGTCTGATGCAGCTGCGGAAGGTCTGTAATCATCCCGACCTTTTTGTGGACCGCCCGATCATGACATCTTTCCGAATGGACAAATCCGTCATAGCCGGGTACGACACAACCGAGCGGTTGGTTCGGTCCAAGCTGCTGGCCGAGGACCTGATGGCTAAGGTGAATCTTGGCGTTATCAACCTGTTACCCGCTTGGAACGAGCACATGTCGAAGACGGATGCAGAGCGCATACACCAGCTTAGCGCCCATAGCGTCCTGTTCAATATGCGGGATGCCCAGCGAGTGAGAGCACAATCTGTCTATCAGGCGCTCGACCCTACCACTGTCAATTCCAATGTAGCCTTCCTCGACACTCGATCGCGGTGGCACCGCTTCGAGGAGCTGCAGCACTACCGGTATCTCAACGCCCTTGGTAGAGAGCAGAGGCCCGTGTACGGCAAGAAGTTGCGAGACTTCCTTACCATTGGGGTCGATAAGCGGCCATACAAACCCAGACCACGCGTTCCCAAACTGGTCATGAGTTGGTTTGAGGAAGATTCCTTTGTACTACGCACAATGATACCGACGTTGGATCAGAGAGCTGCATCCATGGAAGGGATCATATCAAAGTTTGCCTGTGTGACACCAGCAGTTGTTACAAGGGACCTGGATCCACTGCTGCTTGGCACAAAGGGCGTCGAGGCCTTCACTGATGCTGATCTCAAGCTCTCTGCGCCTGTACGGCGGCTGCCTTTCATACCCCCCTGAGCGGCCGATCGACCCCTGGCATGAATCTCGCATGAGGCTGTCCATCCAGTTCCCCGACAAGCGCCTTCTTCAATATGACTGTGGCAAGCTGCAGGCACTCGACAAGCTCCTCCGGAAGCTCCAGGCTGGTGGCCACCGTGCTCTCATCTTTACACAGATGACCAAGGTCTTGGACATCCTCGAACAGTTCCTCAACATCCACGGCCACAAGTATCTCCGTCTTGACGGATCCACCAAAGTCGAGCAGCGGCAGATTCTCACTGACCGCTTCAATGTCGACAACCGCATCCTATGTTTCATCCTCTCCACCCGCTCTGGCGGTCTGGGACTCAACCTCACCGGGGCCGACACGGTCATCTTCTACGACCAAGATTGGAACCCCGCCATGGACAAGCAGTGTCAAGACAGATGTCACCGTATCGGACAGACCCGTGATGTGCACATCTACCGTCTCATCAGCGAGCACACGATCGAGGCCAATATCCTGCGCAAGGCCAGCCAGAAGCAGATGCTCGACGACGTGGTCATCCAGGAAGGCGAGTTCACGACCGACTATTTCAATAATAGCCGGCAGGTGACCGTGCAGGACGTGGCGGGCCGGCTGATGGGTGAGAATGACGAAGCTGCTAATGCCGCCATGGACCTTGTGCTTGGCGGCGTCGAGAAGAGCGATACGCGGACGGCGACCAAGGTGCTCGAGCAGGCTGAAGACACGGAAGATGTTGCTGCCGCCCGAGCCGCGGAAAGGGAGATCCAGCAGGACGACGCGGATTTCTCCGAGGCCAAGCCCGGCTCTGGTGCAGCAAGCACGATACAGGGCACGCCGCGCGAGGGGTCTGCTGCGCCTGGACGAAGCGGTCTCGGCCTGTTCTCTGAAACCGTGGACACGAGTGCCGTCGTCGAGGAGGCAGAGCCCGAGTACAACGCCTGGGGCGAGCGGGTGCATAACATTGACGAATTCATGTTGGATACCATGGTCAAGATGCTCAAGGGTACACCATTGGATTTACCCAAGGACAAAAAGAAGGGAAAAAAAGAAGGGACGGGATACGAGGAAGAGGTAGACGGAAGGAGGGCCTACCAGGGATGGGGGTTGGTTTGTAATGGCACAGCATAATTTGGTTCTGGTCGTCTTGTCAGCAAAAAGGTTCGTTCTGGCGTTATCGATGTGGCAGATAAAGGCGTGTATGGGCTTGGGACTGCTAGAATCACGGACACGGTTTTGCATTGGGTTAGGTTGGGCGATAAGGGAGCAGAACGGACGGAAGGGAAGGAAAAAAAAAAGAAAAACCCTCATATATGGGTCAAGGGATATAATGCATCCGAAGATTGTACGATATAAATGTCGTGGATGCTCACGGAGAACAAGAGCCGCTCACACACACGCCTGGCTGGCCTACTCGCTCAGTCGCGTCCAGTCCCATGGATGGACCAAAGAGTGGACAAGACAATACACTACTACATCACTGCCATAATGAGATGAGGCTTGGAAGACACTGAGGGAAAGAAATTTGAACACGGAACTATGGAAATCCAATTGCTGTCCCGTTTCCTGCGCCGGTCCGCATTTCAAAGATCGTAGCTGAGAACATTCGCAGACAAAGTTATCCAGATGTTGCCTTCAAGACCAACTTCCGCCGCCCACTCAACACAACAAGATCAGTCGGGGTCGAATTAGATGTGGAGTTGATGATCTATTCTCAAGCGATGCTTCAACATCCCCTGGCTCTGTGTAGGAAGAAAAGCCTTGCTTCGAAGAGCTCACCGCCTGCTCCTGCTCCTCCAGCCACCCTAGGTGGCCCAATAATTACTTCAAACTTTAAATCTGCTGTGCGCAAGATTCGGATCCTTCTCGGCAGTCACTCTACTATTATTTACTAGCTGTAGCACATCTCTGCTCAGTCAAGCACGCAGCCAGTCCGCCCCGGCTCGGCTCTTGGAATCTCAGAGGAAATATTGAGACCCACAGCAGTCGTCGATCCACGGTACTGACGAATGGCGACCAATATGTTGATGACCTTGAGCGTGGTGGTGTACGATCGATGTCACCTCTCCCCGGGATCTGCACCACGGATCAGTTCGACGAAGCAGCCAGATGCATGGTACCCGCTGCAGCTGTATAAACTGGTTTCCACACATTATGACGAGACAAGCCCAAATACTATGGTACACACGTACATGTTACACCTCTCGCGCTCGGGCGATATCTTCGGCTCCGGCATCACAACGGCTTCGGTGTTAAAAATCATCGCGACTACCCATGACAACCATCATAGCAAGGACTGATATGTGAACCGAGTCATTCCTCATGCCGCCTTGTTACCTGCGGGGTACACTGGACATCAATACTCTTTGTGTCTTGTCCGCGGGGATCTTCAGTCTCCATGGCCGTGTCTGGCCTTCACAAAACCCAATCACTTATGTTATGGGATGAACCCAGCCATTGAAACCAGCGTACCTACTGTAATTAGCATTTAAGCTACGCCTTCCCGCCCTGTCTGGTACTGCTTCATCTTTATTATTGCGCGCCTCACAGGAAACAGGCTCCAAGATGGCAGATTTCCTTTCCACTAGTGAACACAATCGCACATGGGCTCTTGGCGTCCTTGCGCTGGCCGCTGTATTGGTCTCCTATCTCTACAGCCTCTTCACTACACCCTTAGCCAAGATCCCCGGACCTTGGTACTCTCTTTTACGGAACGCATTCTCTGGTACTATCAGTTCGTAGGGAAAAGACCCGAATATGTCCACGGGTTGCATCAGAAATATGGTTCGTCGCACATGCTGTCAGTCAATCCCTGGTTTCGCCTGCGGTCGCTAAACAACATCATCCAGGCCCGACCGTCCGAATCGGACCACAGGAGGTTGATGTGGCCGATATTCCTTCAGTCAAGGAAATCCACACAGTCAAGGCGACCTATATCAAATCTCCCAAATTCTACCACGCGCTCCGGGCCCCAGGCACTGGTATGTATTCCACGTTCCGCTTTGCAGTTACCACCATGCATGCACTGGTCCATTTCCGACTAACATTGCCTCAAGAGAATCTGTTCAGCACAACAGATATCTACTACCACCGCCGATACAGGAAACTTCTTAGCGGCGGCTTTTCTGATGCCTCTCTAAAGTCATTTCACCCGATCGTAGAAGCCCGCGTCAAGTTGGCTATTCAGCGCATAGCAGAGGAGATGAGTGCACAGGGATCTGCCGACGTATTCAAATGGTGGTTATTTGTAAGTGAATCAGGCCTTGTCAGCTTGTTGTACCACTTATCAGAGTCGCAACATGTCTGCTAATGTTGATCATAGATGGCTACCGACGTTATTGGCCAGCTCTCCTTTGGTGAATCTTTCAAAATGCTAGAACTCGGAAAGGTATGGCCAGATGTCGCACTCATAGCTCTCAAGTATCGACGCTAAAGTCTTGAGCAGAAGAATGAATACATTCAGTTCCTGGAAAAGATCTCTGCCGTAGGCGCCCTCCGGACTGCCTTCCCATTCCTGGCACAGCTTTCTTATTATGGCCTCCCGATCCCCGGCTTCAGTGCGAACAAAGAAGTCTTCGTCAACAATGTCAAATACGCAACTCAGTCGCTAGCACGATATCAAAAGCTAGTCGAGGAGAACCCAGATACTCCGATACCGACCCTTTTCAAGAGGCTCTTTGCTGGAGACGAGGAAGAAGAGATGACATTTGAAGAGATCCGCAGCCAAGCGCAGCTCTACATCATTGCAGGAAGCGATACCACCGCGCTTGGTTTGACCTTTCTGGTCTGGCAAGTATGCAGCCACCCGAATATCAGGGATAAACTTGTTCAGGAATTATCGCACATTCCCGAAGACTATCACGACCAGGACTTGCTACACCTTCCTTACCTCAACCAAGTCATCGACGAAACTCTCCGCCTGAACGCGCCCGTTCCATCCAGCCTTCCTCGCGCTGTCCCTCCCGGAGGGGCTACGCTCAGTAACGGGTATTATCTTCCGGAAGGATCGACAGTCTGTACTACAACCTGGGTCCTTCACAGAGATCCTGAAGTCTTTCCTGATCCAGACAAGTTCGACCCTTCCAGGTGGGCCAAGGCGACAAAGCAGATGAGAGATCTGTTTATGCCGTTCGGCGGTGGTTCCAGGAGTAAGCTTCCCAACTTGAGTCTATCGATATCCACGGGTCTTGCAGTGCTCTTAAGAAGCTGACATCCTGTACTAATAGTTTGCCTCGGTCTTCATCTTGCCCGTCTGGAACTACGACTGGGAGCCACGCGCTTCTTTCGCACATTCCCCCACGCCAGAGTTTCAACTCAAGACGGATTTACCGATGCTGATATGGAACAGCTGCTTAATTTTTTGGCTCCACCAAAGGGAAAGAGATGCTTGATTGAGTGTGTATAGTTGCTCACTCTTTGCCGCCCAACTATTCTTGCGCACTGAGAGAGCCATCTTCTGTACCAATAGAGACCTGCCACCCATCAATGAGGTTTTCATCCTTGGTTTCTATCATCCGTGACTATGCCGCTTGGCTTGTGTAGTTTTCTTGTCCTTCCCCACAACGCAGGACTCGCTGCAGATATCCATCTTAGTCATCTCTTCATTACCATTTTTATCCGCATAGCAGTGCGGTACAGGCTGGTGACTGAAATATATCCTCATGTAGCCTCACAAGTGCAGGCTCGTGGCAAAGACAAACTGTGGTGTTCCAAGGACGATCTGGTATTTCAGGAAGAATTTCGATGCCAGAAATTGATCCTGTGGCCCTCTGATGTAGTCAGGTTGCAGCAACGTCTTCAAAGTGTGCATCTACATTGAAAGGGAAGGGATGTGATAGGCCCTGAAGGGGAATAGTGATGACAGCCCTCATCGTGATAGATACATCAAGTTTGATTATCTTTATAATTTACTTTGTCTCTTTGGGATGATTTTATATGATAATTTTATTCATTTACTCCGCCACCTCCACCGCAGCCGACACCTCTTCCACCCCGACAACCACCACCTCCTCCTCCTTCTCCTCCTCACTGTGCATCAGCGACTTATCCGGATGCACATACAGATCCCCGCCTAGGTTCCGCCGCCTGACAAACTTGCGCAGGTACGAGAAGTCCCTGCAGACGTGCTCCTGGTTCGAGTCGATGTACTGGCGGTGAGCGCCGTCGCGCCACTTGGTGGGAATAAGGGTGGTGCTGCCGTAGCACTGGACGTGCTGGCGGATGGCGTCGAGGCAGTGGGCAGTGTGGGCGGAGTTTGTCTCCGGGGTCATGCCGCCATGGTGGCTGTAGTGTTCTGGGGAGAGGGCCATGCGGATTTGGTTCTGGAACAAGTGTGAATGGTTAGTCGGGTATTCCTTCCGAAATATACACGCGAGAAAGGAGCAGAGTCTAACGTACAATGCAGTGCAGCGTGTGAAACACATCCAAACCGGCAGTATATCCACCGTGGTCCTCATCCACGTACTCATGCCGCCTCTCGCCCCAAGCCTCGATGGCCTCCTCCTCCGAAATGGAAAAGTATCGGTCACCAATCAGGTCGATCCAGTTGTCGTCGATCTCGTGCGAGGGTTCGCCGACAAACAGCTTGTTCTCGGGCCAGCGGGCGTGCTTGTCCACGTCGGGGGTATGCATCGTGCCGTTCTCGTCGAACTCTGGGCTGCCGTAGAACCGCCTGACCTCGAGGGGGACCGCCTGGAGGGATTCTGAGAAGAGGTGGCCAGTCACTGTCAGTCCTACCATGCCAGATCATATCCTCTCCGCCGCGGAGGAGCATTTCCACTCACTCAGATCTGTCGAGAACCTCGTCTCATAGGACCCAAACCTCCTCGACTCGGGCCGCTCCAGGAGCAACAGGATCGTTGTCGTCGCAAACACGCATGTCAGCAACCAGGGGATCACCTCGGGCGATATTATGCGCGACCGCCACGAGCGCCTGGGCTGCACGAGGCGCGGCCTGGCGGCGATCTCGGAATCTGTGGAGGACCTGGGCTCGTCGACGAAGCGCACGCTCTGCACGGCCTTCTCGAGGTCTCTGGACCGGCGTGGTGACTTGAGAGGCATCCTTTCCTTCCGTCGTTGGGAGGAGAAAGAAGGAGGGGCTGGAAAAGACAGAACGGGGTCGGGTCGTCTCGTCACTCAGGAGACAGCACGCTTTCGGAGAAGAGAGTGATTAAATTGAGCAGGCGAGCAGAACGAAGGAATGAGGTTTGCGACAGGCAGGATCCGGCAGGCGTGCAGGAGAAGAGGTGAGCGAGCGAGCGGCAGGGCCGAAGACGACGAGACGATCTTCAGCAGTCTCCAAGAGCATCTCTCTCCCTCGTTGTTCTACTTTTTCTCTAGTCCTTCTGCATCGCCACCCACACGGTCTGTATTTCTCTCTCCCTCCGTCATTCTCACTCTCTTCGAAACACTGGACATGCGCCCGCCGCCCAAAATGACGGGTATCCCCCCCTTGTTCCTGAAAAGGGTCCCGCATATTTCTCATCTCGGCTCCGGGCGACGAAACGGGGCGGCAGCGGTCAGCCCCTGCACATGATTTGTGGAAGTATGCGGGAACACTGGGCTTCTGTGGGCCGTGGAAGCATTCTGGAAGAAAAACAGGTAGGGTGTTCAACCTGACACTAACAGAGATGGGTAGTATGATGGGCTGGGCCGTGGTAGTATGTACCGTACTCACCGCCTGCGGTCGCAGAGGGGCAATTAAAAAGGGGGCGAACTGGATGGGTGGATGATAAAAGGATGGGTTCAGGGGCTGTTCCGGAGGGACGGCACGCCTTTGGCCCGAGCCTCATGTGGTGCACGGCTGTATAGCATATTTCTATATTATTACATCACGATACGAATGGTGGCACCTGCTTAACTTTTGTCTGCTGCTCACAACTCAAGGTCGCGGCTAAGGTTGCGCAGGATCAAGAGCGGCACTGGAGAAAGGCCTCTCTCGTTGTGGGCCTCTTGATCTACATACAAACTGTCAAGTGACCGAGCCTCTCCACATATAGTATCCAGAGGCGTCATTCATCTTATGCCACTGTTGCCTCGACCTCAGTCCTCTTGGGGTTCACTGGCTGCCCAGTCGCGTCCACAGGTCCAACGTCCTCCTCATCAGGCTTCGTGGCCTCCACCACAGTCTGGCGAGCAGCAAGTCTCTTTGGTCTGTAAAGAAGAAGAGTCAATATCAGCAATCTCTATAGACACAAGTCGAGACGGTGCATCAGACTCTCGTCCACTTACAACAGATACTTGTGGTCCACAATCCGAAGGAAGACGACCATGATAATCACCAAGATCCACAGCGCGATAGAGACCTGCCAGGCATATCGATAATAAGGCGCCTCAGACGCAGGCCAGACTAGGACCTGCGACCAGGCGATAATGGCATATACCCCAGCAATGGCATAGCCCAAGATCAACGTCCTCGCCTCGGGATCCTGGGGTAGCAGATCCGAGAGCCACGACATTATGAGCGGTGCCGTGCCCAGACAGAGGTAGGACATGAAGTAGCTCGCGTATGCCGCCGCGATGGGCGTGCTGTCTGGATGGCGCGTCCATATGCTCATGATGATGGCCGGGATCAGACCCAGCACAGCCTGAGCGACGAGGAGCGCCCATCGTGTCTGCAGAACATCCGAGAGAATAGCCCAGATCCAGACAAAGGCGACGTTGATGGCACCACCGGCGATGGGGATCGAGTTGACCTGCGCCGTAGACCAGCGTGGCGACCCATCCGCGTTGGTCAAAGATTTCAGGAAGAGGTTGAAGTAATTATACCCATACTGCGCCAGGACAGTCGAGATATACAACAGCGGCACGAAATAAGCCACCCACATACCCGCCGTCCTCCCTGGCCGCCGCCCAGGTGATCCTCTTGGCCTCGGCACGACCATGCCTCTCAAGCCTCTCCGAGGCGCAGCGGGTGTGTTCCGGGGTGAGCCAGAAGGAGGCGCGCGGGTTGGGCCGCGATGGATAGTCGGGCAGCATAAAAAACCCAGCTAGCCCGACGACAATGGTCATACAAGCGTTGATGATGAATAGCCACCGCCAGCCCGCGATACCTTGGGCGCCGTCGACGGTCTCGAGGATGGCGGTCTGTAAGGCGCCGGAGAGCATGCCTCCCAGGGCCTGAGAACTGTGATATGCACCCATACGCTTGGCCAGCTCCATTGGGGTGTACCAGTACACTTTGTGGATGCGTCTTGTTGTCAGCAGGAGAAGAGATGGGAAGGACCTTTTCAGCTAGGCAGGGGAAATCCTCACTTAGCAAGGTCATAATGCCTGGCCAGGCGCTGCTCTCAAACAATCCCAAGAATACACGAATCACATACACCTGTGTGGCATTCTGGCACAGGGCGGTTAGCCCCGTCATGACGCCCCAGGCGATCTCGAGCCCAGGCAGCCACCACGACGGCCTCACCCACGTCATGATGACCTGGCTGGGGATCAGCATGATGCAGTAGCTGACCGAAAAATAAGTCGTAAAGTAATTTAACTGTTCGCCATAGAGGCCGAGGTCCTCCTTCATACCGGAGACATAAGCGTTGGAGATGTTAGTCTGGTCCAGGTACTTGATCACCTGCGAGACGCAGCTGAAGGTCATGAGGAAGATGTCGAGGCGGCGCACGAGGTCGCGCTCGACGGGAGAGCGCTCGGCGTGGCGGCGGAAGAAGGAGACCCTCTCCCTAAGGGATCCAATGCCCATCGTGGTGGACCTTGGGGAAACTTTTGTGGTGAATGTTTTGACGAATGATATCAATGCCTGTCGATATGGTGGTGAAGAGAAGGAGGAATGCTCGTCGTCGTGGTTGTCCTGGCAGTGATGGTGGTGGTGATGGTCGTGGAGGAGGAGGCCCTGCGTCTCGGGAACCTCACTATTATCATCTTCTTGTTCTTGGTCCTGGGTATTATTATAAGGCATCCTCGCATGGCGATAAGTAAGTGAGAACTGTAAGTACGTGCTGTAGTTATCAATATGCAGTGGAACCCCTCAACGACCTCGGCGGCCGGGCAGATTATGGGAAAAATGCAACGTCTCCCCCTCTCTTTGGACCTTCTTCGCTGCCTATACCAATCTCTCTCTACGAGTCAAGATACAGACAACAGAGAGGGAGAAACGGGAATGTCGATCACGTTATCGCCATGCAGGCAGCTTTTCTTATGGAGAACCATGCAGGTGAGTGAGGTGCAACATTCTTGGCCAGAGAAGGACCCGCCCCGGCCCGGCACCCTCTTGAACGAATCACAGCAGCCATCAGTGCTGATGCAACCCGCCCACAGCAGATAAGATACTGTAATTATGGTGAGACTCTCTGTCTCGGCCCTCTACGCTTCGGCCTGTGGACGACTCCTCCCGGCGATATGGGCAAGAAGCCGGGACCGGATGAAGGTTCGTTATTCTTACTAAGTCTTTATTAGAATAACCGAGTGTGTTACTCACCTTTTGATTATTATACCTTGTTCGGAACCACAACCTGACTTTTGTCGTGCGTGTAAGTGCTGCAAGACTTGCCAAGCCTGAAATAAATCAATACCACTCTGGCTATTCCAAAACAATCAAGCCAGACAGATAGATCGTCATCATGACCGTCGAGGAATCCATCCCGGCATCGCTCCACCCCCAGCATGGCCTCCCCATCGACAACCCATGCCTCTCCTGGTGGCAGCAAACCACCCGCTCGTTCCCTCACCTCAACGCCAACAGCACCGCGACCGTCCCACCTTCAACGAAATACCTCATCATCGGCACCGGAATAGCCGGCGCCCTCACGGCCTTCGAGCTGATCCACTCGGCCGGCATTCCGGCAGCTGACATCCTCCTCCTCGAAGCCCGCGAGGCCGCCTCGGGTGCCTCCTCCCGCAACGCAGGCCATGTCCGCCCAGACGCCTTCCGCGGCTTTCAGGTCTACCGCCGCGTCCACGGTACCGAGCAGGCCCTCAAGATCATCGCCAACGAGCGCGACGTTTTTGCCCGCCTTGCTGCTTTCGTGGAGCGCCACGACGTACCTTGCGATTTCAACCCCGCCACAACCCTCGACGTATGTCTGACACCCGACTTTGCAGAGTTTAATGCGCGCAGCTTGAGAGAGTATCAAGAGGCTGGTGGGGATGTGAGCCATGTGACAGTGTACGAAGGAGACGAGGCGGCGCGGCGGTCTGGGATCGAGGGGGCTGTCAGTGCGTATGAGTGGCCGGCTGGGTCGAGCCATCCCGCAAAACTGGCACAATGGCTGCTGGGAAAGAGCATCGACGCGGGTGCGAGGCTGTTCACCCACTGCCCTGCAACCAAGGTGACGAGATCTGGGTCGAGCGGCACGAGCACGGCCTGGGATGTCCAGACGCCGAGGGGCTCCGTCACTGCCGAGGTGGTCATTCACTGCACCAACGCTTTTGCAGGCCACCTGCTACCCCAGCTTGCCCCCTTCGTCACGCCCAACCGGGCCCAGGCACATGTCTTTGTGCCCCCGCCCTCGCTGGCAGGCGACCTTGCCCTGAAGAGCACCATGTCCCTGCGTCACAGCCTCCATCACTTCTATTCCGTCATGCAGCGCAGGGCAGACGGCCTCATTGTGCTCGGAGCTCCGCGAAAAAGCCCAAACATCAGCAAGGAGGCCCGCGAGAGCGTCTTCACGACCAATGACACCAACTTTGTCGAGGAGGTTGTTGCGGACGCCGTGGGCAATTTTGAAAAGTGTTTTCCCGCCTGCGAAAAGACGCGCCTGCGACATGGCGAGGGCCTGCAGCACTCGTGGACGGGTATCATCGGCATGACGACCGACTCAGTGCCCTTTGTGGGTAGCATTAAGAGCCTGCCTGGGCAGTATGTCTGTGCAGGTTTCAACGGCCATGGCATGGCGAGAATCTTCAACTGTGCGCCTGGTCTGGTCAAGATTGTTCAGGGAGAAGCGTGGAAGGCGACTGGTCTGCCGGAATGTTTTGATGTCACCGAGGAGCGGCTGAGTAAACTTGCAAAGGGGAACATGGAGACTGTGTTCTAGTCATATTGAGAAAAAATATTACAAGGGCTTGCGCTCCGGTATGTGCAGTTCGCACTGATCTATTTAGAATTGTGTGCCTCCATGGTCATGTTTGTCTGGCAGTGAAACCCGTGGCCCAGTGAAGAGCAGTTGATTATTGGATGATGGCCTACCTTCCCCCCAAAGTAGCTCATGCTCTTCTATCGGCCTTGGAGGTCCAGTGGAATTACAATAATACTGATCAAAACAAATGTCTAGGCATCCTATCATCGAATGTAGATTCATTGCAGGGAGGTTTAGCTGTATGAGCATCGCCTATCACCATATCACCCTTCTCAAAGGAAGCATAAAAAGGTTGATGTAGTATGTGCTGAAACTTTCGAGCAAGATTTAACATACTTAGGCGAAAGCGTTATTTAACCTTGACCTTGAAAATATGGTCTCCGAGCTATTAACTTGATTAAATTTTGATAAGAGATATCTTTGTTGATATAGTTGAGGGGGCAAAGAAAAAAGGAGTTAGTAGTCATAGTGCAAAATCACTTCTTTCGCATTTTGCATTACATTTACAGCATAGTGAATATGAGCAAGAAACCAATAAGCTTTCTTCCTTCTACATCCCCAAAGAATTCTTCGGAAGTTCTTTCAAGGTTCTAGGAAATAGCAAGATGTCTGGTCTGCATTATTATTTTAGCAGGAAGATGCTTTAAAGTTTAGCGGCCCTCACAGTGAGAGTGAGCAGATTCAGAGCTTGTCCAGTGCCCAGAGACAGGTTTTGGTAAACATAGCTCCAACTTGAAAACGGCCGGGCCAATAGATCAAGACTGGCATACAGACAAAAACGATAATGATGACAACGACACAGGCAGAGAGACCAGCAATTAGAATCATATGTCAACAGACTCGTAAGCAAGAAGGCCAGTGCCCATCAGCATCCTCCCTTGAGCACTCCTAAACAATTGCTCTTCACCAGCATGGGCTAATTGATATATATGCGTGTTTAAAGCAGATAGTGTCGTCATGATTACCTCCTTGGGCCTTCACGGATAGATAAGCTGCTAATGCCAGAGTCCAAAAGGATCTGTTGTACTACATGGGTGTTTTCCTGCGCTTTGCCGGCTCCTTCTTCAAGCTTTCTGCTTGTAGTATGGTCTAGAAATGCCCGTACTCGTGACTATTTAATACTGTTTGCAAGATGTCCAAGTTGCTCGAACCCATGTAGGACAGACCATTTCCGCCGTGCACTCTGTGTCTTCGTGCAGCCAGTCATTAAGAAGGACCATCTCGCAGTGGTTTGTGTGCTTCCAGTCCATCAAATAGCTGTCGATCGGATGGTTCTTTTCGAGAAGTGCCTTGTGCATCTTCTTCCACATGTACTGTTGCGGACGATGGTGAGTTAAGTTGATTTGCACCCCGTTAAGACAAGAAGCCAGATGTAATAAGACTCACGGTGCAATGAACGTAATGGTACTTCTTTTGCGTGAATAACTTGGGATAGTCTCCCCGGAAGACAACATCAAGCGGGACCTCCGACTCGGCCGTCAGCTTTGGGTCGAAATGCCATGAGTAGTCGGTCCTGTTCATAAAGTCCGCGACCATCTCCTTATCGTAGCACTCTGGCCGCACCCAGATCCAACCCATCGGGTCGAAGATGCACCCCTTTGCGCGGGCCTCCTCGACGGACCCGTCCGCACCACAGTCGCCGTGGTCGACGGGTCCAGTCTGGGCGAGGTCGTGCACCTCTTTGGCCGTGTACAGTATTGAGCAGGCGCAGACCAGTGCGGTCATGGCGAGGAGAGCCCTGAGGAAGAGGCCCGAACGGGAACGGCGGCTTTGGCCGGTGACCTTCAGCCGTTCGCCCAAGAGAGTCATGCCGGACTCGTCATCTGACAGTGAGGCAGCCTCGAAGGAGGTCTTATGGTCTTCTTTCTGAGAGTCCATGATGGTGCGCGTGGAGAATGTGTGAAGGGATATGTCTCACTCGGTGAAGAAGCACCAAGACGGACGCAAAGAAAAAGATGTAGGCAGTCAAGAGTCCTGGAGGCACGCGCACGATATTCGAGCTGTCTCGAGGTCAGAGAGTGTCTTGCGAACTTGTAGGAAAAAGTCGTTGACAAGAAGACGGGCGTACCCAGAACCCGGGCACAGCAGAGGCGGTTTTCGCACTCTTCAAGACACCAGAACGACGCCATTCCATCGGACAAATTCCACCGCCGTAGGATCGCATCGTGCTTATCGTAAACGTAGTCGTTGCTGGACCTTGTTCTCTAGCTCCATCCTCCATGACAGCACGGACCAGTTGTAAGGCGTGCTGGGCATCGTCATCGACTCACCGTATGTTCTTCTGTCGGATACAGTCTTCTCAGGATGTCACGATACATTCAGAGACATCTTGCTTGGGACACTAAGACGTGGGAAGATGGCTAGACCGTCTCCTGGATCCAACGGCTTACGCAAGGTGTGTAAGCGTCCTCGAGGGGTTTCAAACTATATTGAAGCATAGGTCCAACCTCGGTATGATGTTGCAGCATTAGCTCTATCATAGCACATGGCCATCGCCAGCCTCTCTCTATCTCCGGGATCCATAGTAGGAGGCCGGAAGAGGTAGAGCTTTGGGGCTGGACCCCACAAACGGTTGCATGGCAGCCTCGATAAGGCGGCATTCAGATAATGGAGCGGAGTTCACTCCTAGAGTGAGTTAGCATGGATCCTGCGGGATGATAGCAAATGACTAAGAACTTACATGGTAGCCGTTCTATGTGGCGAGGCTAGCCGATGCAAAGCTGCGCCTCAGCCTCGCGTCAGGAGCTCGGGGTCGGGCGCAGTCTCAGCGTCGGACGAGAAACAGGGAATTCCGGCCGAGATCGGGCAGACAGCCAAGAGAATGGGAAACGTCTCTAGTCTCCCCTTCTCTGAGGACAAACAGTCAAGCTCTCCCTTATTTGCGAAATTCTGCGTCGCAGAGTGCTGGAGACTTTGAACTCGGGCGAGGAAAGTCTGTCCTTCACCTGTCTTTCGGTTCTTGCGTGTGCTGGTTTTCCGCCATGTCATCTACCAGACCTTCTCGAGCCCTCCTAAACTCGGGACACATGAAATATTCGCCAGTCTCGACAGAGGATGATCTGTCCATTGAGGACACATCATCGCAGCCACTGCGATTCCGCCCTAGAGATACGTGGTCCTGTCTCTGCCAACTATTACCCTGGGCGCTCACTATAATTTTTGCCTGTACGTCCATGGTGCTGTCTATGAGAACCAGCCACAGTCGAGATGAGCAATGTCACAAGCATCAAGACGCTGCCTCTTTCACTGCAGGATACGCCACAGATTTTGGTAGGCTCCCTTTTCTAGACGTGCACATTGCGTCGACAGAGCATTCTCTGATTTCTCACACCCTTTTCAGTAACCGCTAGGGAGCACATTCATGTCGAACAAGTCCGTTTTACGGGATCGCCATCTTTTCATGAGGACGGAACTATGTGGATTCCCAACCCAGAGCCTGTGCTCTATGTCGGTGATCCAAGTGTCCACCCAGAGATCGACCAGAACTGGGATAACCTAACATGGGGTGAGTTGTGATCCATTCTCAAAATGCGGGTTTGATCTCTGATAGCCTGTCTAGGCCGCTACATTCTCATCACGAGAGAAGAAGCCATAAAATCTTGGGGTGAAAAGGATATCGATTTATATTTCGACCACCAGCGTGGTGGCTATGTTGCCGGGTATGTGCTCCCGCTATGGTTCCTTTCTCACAGAGAATAATTAGCTGATATATGGACCTAGGCTGGATATGTTTCATACGCTTCATTGCCTGGTAAGCTGCCCTCACTTCCATTCCAATGGTCTAGGCAGTATTGCTAATTCGCTCCGCTGCAGAACCAACTTCGGCAAGCCCTTATGCCGGAGCATTATGCAAGCCACGGGCACAAAGCTAGAGCAAATAATGCCGCGCTTCACCAAAATCACTGCATTGAACAGATGCGGCAGTACATCATGTGTTCTGGAGATATGACACCCATACCCACAAAGTTCTATCCTGGCCTCGGCAGGAATTATGTAGACTCAGATGTACCGCATACCTGTCGCAACTTTGAGGCCTTACATGACTGGGTTGTTGCTAGATACGATGGTGCGGAAGCAATACAGCCCATTATTGAGGCTTAGAGATGCATTGAGATTCTACAATGTCAAACATCTTGAATTTTTTTTTCTTTTTTGCATCTAGCGCAGTCGATATCTATTCAAAAAATGATTGTATGTAAATCTAGATATTCGCTAACACGTAAAATTGTTATTGTTTCATCCGCATATCAACTCTTGATCATCCTGCCTCGGCTTGTTTACCCACTTGGTCTAACGGGAATCTCCGATCGTTCTATTCCTTTCTATTTCGTTGTCTTTTTGTCTTTCCGAGTTGAAGACTGGTGCCTTATCCAAATATTGGGCATCATTGGAAGATAGGAATTTTTCGAGTACGTGAGAAGGAGAGAGAAAAGAGAAAAAGTCCTTTTGTGACACCTTTTACATCTGGCTTTTTGGGGGCCGAGGAAAATCTTGGAGCTCATGGCTCTATTGTGTTTCAAGAACTTGAGAAATGTTATTCAATCGGTGCACTACAAAAAACAAGACTATTTATTTTTCTTTTAAAAAAAAAACGCTAGATTGAAATAGAAGACCATGGCGTCGCAAACAACAGCGGCTAGAGCTTATATACAGTCCAAACACACTGACTCCAGAACAGTTCGTCAGGCCCCGGTGCTTCCTTGAACCAGTCTCCGTATAATATCAGGTTTATGGGCGTAGACTCATTCATTGTGATGGTGAGAAGCTGCATGAAAAGCCTCTAAACGGATCTGATACTCCTCCTGTGGAAAATGGCGATCAGGATGCAGCATCCACTCCGTCAACTTCTCAAAGTCACGGCAGACGTGAGTGGTGTGAGCGTCTGGGAATTCTGACTGCACCCTGTCCATCCATTTCCATGGAATTGTGCTAATGTCCGAGTAGCATGTGATCGTCTGACGAAGATTGTCCACGCAGTGATCTGGAGTCGTGACAACAGGTTAGGATCTCATCAGTCGGCCAGGGTTCGCTTGTGTAGGCCTTGTTATAATTACCAATATGAATCCAGTATTCCTGCTTCTGCTGCTCATTCATGCTACTATCTCCGCCGTAGTAGTCTGGATACAACGCTCGGCGGATGAAGTCTAAGCAGTGTAGTTGATGATAGACCTCAAGCCCGACAATATAACCGTCATCTTCTCCCGGGATGGGTAAAGTGTGGTTTGGCAACTGCTCTGCCTGGGCCTTTGGAATCTTGATAACGCCAACACCTAGGAGATCTGGAGTCAGTTTTGAATGCTGGTACGGTGGGTGCACAGAAACAACTCGGGTTAGCTAAATTACCTCGATAGATAGCATCCCAAGCTTTGTCCACGTCATCACTTGGAGGGCCTTGCCAGGGCGTTCGATCTTCATGGAAGTTATTGTGGAATACGACAGGCTTGTATTCAACGGCCTCGAGAGCTGGTGAGTAGAGCTCAGGGGTGCTCCTCGAGAGGTAGTCGATCCTGTCACCCTCGGTAGCTGGTGGATATCAGTGTTGGCTACAGAAGCCCCGACAGAAGTTTTGAGACGGACTGTCAGGACTCACAGTAAAGCTCGGTGATATTAATCAAGGTGTCCGTTGTCCAGAATTCTCTTCTGGCCCAGAAAATGCAAACAAAGATCAAAAAGACTTGCAAGGGCGGTGATGGTGAGTTTCAGAACTCGCAGCTCTCTGACCAGGGCGAGATTGACTGCAAGATCTCCGTCCGACGCAGGGAGCGAGATGTTGTCAAGGGCCTCATCTTTCTGATCCGGCTGCGGCAGAGTCTGATAATTCCTTTGCGCAAGCCGGGACGAGACTGCCTCGTTGAGTTGCTTTTTCAGCTGTGAAAGCATTGCGAAGAAGAGACGCTGACAGCCACAGAACTAGGACTGTATTGATCACTTAGGCGAGGGCAGTCAACCACCAAAGAGCATGCGTGGCTGAGCGAGAGGTTCGTGTTCTCATCCGAATTGTATCAGGGGAATACCAGACTATCCTTTCAAGATGAAGAGACATGGCGTCCGAGCTCGGCCTACAACGGGCCACAAGGGAAGTACTGTAAGTATTCTTCGGGAGCCCGGAGAATTGCGTGCTCCTTGAGTTCGTCCTGCCATGTGGACGAGGCTGTTCGCACAGGGCGGCCGCTAGCCTAAGCCGTGGCTTCGTCCGCGGTGATAAGAGCTGATCGACGCCGCAGGGCTGCAGACGTACAGCTACCGCAATAGGGTAACAATCCGCCCCCCCCCCCACTCATTCCTGTGCTGCAAGCTGCATCAGTAAGCGAAAGGAATGACTTAAAGTAGTTTCGGAGTCAAGGGAGTGTACGCTAGCTAGCCGAGGCATTTTCTATTGAACGGACTTCGCATAACTGAATAGATGCAAGACTCTCGATAGATGGATACTGTCGAAGGAGTAATTTATCATCTGAGGGATGTCATTGGGGCCAAAACAAGCAGTCACCTCGCTTCAGACAGAGGGTGTACTTTTGGCCGTCTTTTCAGGCAGATACAACACCAAGGTTGCTCGTGGGATGAAGGCCTTTCCTCCACCAAAGTAGGTCGGGCCTTTCTTGTGGGATGGACATGAATCCAAGCTGACTTTCGCAAAGACAGACTCTCGACTATGATGGACACTACCACCCCAAGATACGCGGACCACAGCCCGCGGACTGTGGCACTGGCAGAGTTGGAGCATTTTGATGGCAGTACGAAAGAAGACAAAGACGAGCATGTCTCAGGTGTACGGAAACCACCATCTCGTCCACAACCTTTTTTTGCCGTCATCTTATTTGTGGCATCATTGTTCCTCATTGGCGGAATCCTGCTGGTTGGATTTCGATCTGCGAGAGAGGAAGGGACTGGGGAACTGGAGCTGAGAGTCGACGAGGAGTGTGGCGAGTCGGCTGCCCAGGCAAGAGAGCATGGCTGTGTATTTGATGTTGTACTCATGGGTTGGGTGCCCTGGAGGTGCCATGATGCGGAACTGGCGACTGAATTCTTGGAAAGGGACGATTGGGCATTTTATCACGATATGAACAAGACCGGCGCTCTTGTGTCGGAGGATGAGATTCTTCGAGGGGAATGGGGTGAGTTCTATGTGGACTATCACTACCAAGTTATCCACTGCATGTATGCCTGGAGGAAAACACAGCGTGCTGCCGTGGGTGGGGCTGTACTGGATGGATATCTAGCAGATCCTCATCACACAAGCCACTGTGAGATGATGCTTTTGCATGAAGAGTTTGCGGATAAGACTGTCTATATGAAGTATGCTAGCTGTCCACATGTTCATGTAAATAGGGGTCGCTTTGGTTGGTATAGGGTTCTTGGTGGCAAGAAGACCTACAGACAGCCATAACTTTGCAATACAGTGTAATTACGTATATGACGAGGCAAAAAGTGAGGAAGCCAAATACAAATATGACTAAATTATTAACATCAGTCTTTATCAAGTATCACATGGCAATATATGGAAGCTGCCGCAAGAACACCAATCATCGAGATAGGTCCTAATATCTCACATGGACACCTCAGGAGCCACAGTGTTGGAAAGCTCTTTCCAGGAGAGAATGAGTATAAAAACCTTGATTGAGGAAGGATTAAAGTATTACGGACTATACATAATACTGTTACCAGACCATAAATAAGCTTTCCTAGTTGTATAAGATACATAGTGTGACAGAGAGGCCAGGCTAATCATCAAGCTTATACCCATCAGTCCCTTCATCTGACCTCTTGATAGCAAGAGAATCCAGAGCGACACCCTCCACAGACCTCACATTAAGTGGCTTCAGATTCAAATTCTTATGGTAGATGGCTAGGGCGGCCTGCTTCCGCTCAGCAGGGAGCTTGTCGAAGATGCTGATGGGTGGACCGTAAACATTCGAGAAAACCATGACTCCACAGGTCTTGCAGTGAGAAACACCGCTGTAGCCAGGGGGCTTCTTGTACTCAAAGGTGTCTTCTATGCCACTGATCCTGACCTGATCTTTAGTAGGGTAAACTCCAATATATGCAGTCTGTCAAGCTTGAGTAAGTAGTCTAGACATAGCAATTGATCTCGCGGGACGGTCGGCTGTGAGCCTACCCTGACACAGGAGCTACAATTGTCCTCCTTGACCTCTTGCTCCTGTAGAGGAGTCAAGAGCTCTGCCTGTACAGCCCCACAGTGGCACGAGAACGTAATCAGAGCCGGAGGGTGGGACACGTTGAGATTTGGGATTTTCCTGTCACCTTCCTCTACATGGCTGATCGTCGACCTACGGACTAATTTCAGCACATGGAAATCATTTTCGGGCGGAAATGTTATCGTACTGTATTTGAAAAGGGTTCACCCCTTGGATTGACCGCACATTCACAGCAAGCTGGCCGCACATTGGTCCAGCCAGATGCTCACCCACCACTCCTGTGCCGCAGTAGTTGCAAAACTGGTGTTATTGCCAGTCAATAAGAGATGAAAGAGGCCAGGATGCGGGTGGGTACACACCTGATCATGGAGAGATTCGGAAGAGTAGTCGCTCAAGCGCCCGTCATTTTTGATCACTTGGAAACTGTCCTTTGGAGGGACGAGCCAGAGATATCCTTTCTTCTCGCAAAGACGACAGGTACAAGAAATTGCACTTTGGATCTCGGGGACTGTCAAAGTGAAGCGAAAGCGCCCGCAGTGGCAATTGCCAAGGTATGTCTTCACGTCTGCCATGGCAGCACTGGTACTAGTGATCTGCTTGGTGAAGACCGCATGTGATGCTCATGCGCTGCAGGTTGACAGGAACAACTCCTCATTTCTAGGTCAGCAAGCTTCAAAACAAGAACATCGTTATATCATGGAGGATGACTGGAAGTCTATTCTCACAATATTGCATATATTGTGCAGAGGATTCTGGGGCTAAATCAAAAGTACAAGCGCACGCAGTTTCATGCCCAAAGTGTGCTCAGTAGTTCACAGGGGTAATAGATAGTCGCGAATCCTACAGCTGACGGTCACAACTCTATGGGTGATAAGGTCTCCGTTCTAGATCCTACCGGGGCCGTTCTATCGGCATGTTTCCGTGCCTTGCGCTATTCTCCACAAAGACTGAAACGTCGGCCGTATTCCAGACCGTTCTTGCAAGCCTACTTGTGATCATATGACTGAGCCAGCGGGCCTTATTTTCGGCGGTGTCATGAGTGGCACTGCTATCCTGCTCCGGGGGCCATTTGAAATCCTAAGTACCTCTACAAGTCAAGGATCTCATCCGATGGTCTTGGATAGAAGTTGGCAGAAGGAATCGTTTAAGCTAACTATCCTGTCGGGGTCCACGTGACCCTTGTACAAGGGGCTGGTGATTGAGCTGAGGGCATTCCAACTACGCGACAGCAGGAATAGTCTCGGACGAAGCGGTCCTGGACGAGATGGGTGCGGAGGGAATTTGTGAAAGAATCACAAGGACGGGCAAAGATATGTTGACCCTTACTAAGTTCGTATGCCGGTCTTGAGAGCGTTCGTACCCTATAAAGAGATGGCAGCCCGAGAAAGGAAATGTGACTCGGGCGTTTGATACAAGCTTCGCTGCTCCTCTAGCTAAGCACAGCCCCTTCTTTCTTGTTTTCCATACTTCTCACATCAGTTCCCTCGTTGGCGACTTGAGTCTACAATCGCAATGAAGCTCTCCATCGTCCTTTTCGTCGCCACCGCTCTCGGTGCGCCTGTCGTCACACAGCGCGATACTGACACCACTGAGGGCGTCGTCACTTGGGCCGACGTCGCCAAGCGCGATACCGACACCACCGAGGGTGTCGTTACCTGGGCTGATGTGGCCAGGCGTGACACCGACACCACCGAGGGCGTCGTCACCTGGGCTGATGTTGCCAAGCGTGATACTGACACCACGGAGGGCGTTGTGACATGGGCCGACGTCGCTAAGCGCGACACGGATACCACCGAAGGTGTCGTGACTTGGGCTGATGTCGCTAAGCGTGACACCGACACCACTGAGGGTGTCGTCACCTGGGCTGATGTTGCCAAGCGGGATACCGACACCACTGAGGGTGTTGTTACTTGGGCCGACGTCGCGTAATAGGCTGCCATAGCCAGAGATATGTAAGCTCAAGTGACTAACAAAGATTACCTGGATTTGACTGCTGAATATCTCTTTCTTTTCCACCAGGCAAATGTCACACAAGCACGACTTCACAATGTTGACCAGGACTGCCTGATTGATGATGAGATGAGAGTTAGCGAAACAAGAAACAAAAGAGGCTGTCGTGTGTGTTGGGGAGGGGAGTCAGTCGTACTGAGGATGCTGCCCTCGAGGGCTCTGCGTGTGTCGTACCTGGTGGAGTGCTCATAGCTACAATCTTTTGGAGTATCTAGGCGGCAGCGTCCTCATATGTCCGCCGAAATATGAATAGCATACAGTTTCTTAGCGCGTAATAATTATTACGGAAGTGGTATGCGTCGGGTATTGTAATTGCCAGCACCTCATATATGTTCGAATCGTTGTGTAGGGACGGCAGTTAATTGGAATAGTTTTGACATTCTCGACGGCCGGTTATACCGTGAAAGCTAGAGAGTCTTAAAGGAGAAGCACTCTACCCAGGTGTCCCTCCTCCCAACTTATATTTGGTTCAAAATCCCCAGTCACCTTAATCAAGTGCTTATGGAAGGTTAACAAAAGTAGGCACGGCGTCTCACACAAAGCCCATTCAAAATAAAAGGGAAAAGAAAAAGACATGTCCTGAGAGCAAATTTGCATTCAAGCGTCAAGCACAATCCGCAAGAAACCCGTCAAAAAGTGCGCGCACATTTGTCTCACATTTGCAACCTATAGCCTGTTGTATTACTTGGTCAGTACCTGAATTGGCCGGAGTCCATAGTGCTGGATATACCTTCACGAGTTTGTTGCACTAGGGCCAGGGTGCGGTAGCCCTCAGACGGACACTGCTGCGAAAGGTTTGCATATTGATACACATTTTCTGGAGATCAGACATATTTGTACATATCACAATAAGTATTTCTTCGTAATTTCTTTTATTTCACAGTTTGTGATCCGGTGTTAACAAGGGCCTCGATGTATCTGGTGTCTACTTAAGTAAGTACTTAAGTACTTAGGTATAAGACTATCCAATGAGGCGAAAAGAGTACAACACATCATGAGGTAGTAGCAAGCTGGCTGGTGCTGTCACAAACTCACTCCCTCTCCATATACCGAGATACATAGCGTAGAATCTCCTCTGACAGTGTGACCAGGATTCGGAGCACCATTCTGTTGTGGAGACTTATCTCGCTTGAAGTATTCAGGACTGAAATGGAGGGTTAATGCAACTGCTCTGTAGTAGCTAGCCAGGAGCAGATCCGGTCTTCTTTTTCTTCTCCTTTCTCTTTCTTTCGCCCTTGTTTGTTTGCTCTCTCTTTTCTTCAAGTGAGACTTGGCTTCTGCTCCGAGATCTTTAACGACGAAGTTATCTGGATGCGTGGCAGAGTGCGTCCTGCAAGGCCAAGCGTGGATCGCTCGTAATCCCTGACGCTTTGATGGAGATGATTGGGTACCGCACATTTGTACATGCACATGTCTTCAGCCTCGCGAGTCTGTGTCTCAGAAGTGTTCCACCCGGTAGATTGCTCTCTGTATTGGCCTTCACTGCCGGTCCTATACTTTCACAAGCTTCTGCCGGTGGGATACGTCGTGAATCTGAAAATCTGAATTGAAGCGGTGTTTATATATCACTCGGGAGAGTCTTACGCCGAGACCGTAGGCATCAAGCTCTCGCTTCAGACTTTCTGCTTGGCTACAGTGCCTTTCAGATGCTGACAGTGTATTGATGTTCGAGTTTACAGTGGCACAGAGATGTGCTCAAAAAGAAAAGTATCAAGACTTGCTGAGCCACATGACTACTCGTGCCACCTAAATAGCATTCAATTGCAGACCTGTACCCTTCCAATGGTAGGTTCAAATTGTCAATATCGATTCCCGTCACCTTCTGGTCTGCGACTTGCCACCGACGAAGCCGACCTCTGCCGGTCCTGCTCAGGCGGCCCTAGTTGTGCGCCTGTGGGAATGTGACTGGTGCACAGTCTGTCTTGTCTGACCTATAAAGGTAAACATGTTCCAAGGGAGGGGCCAGGCGCTTTACGCAAGATGCCCAGTGAGTGGCGTCACGATGTCGACTCTCTTTCATAGCAATGGAGTGAGATTTCCACCCTCGCTGAAGTCTAGAATCAAATAGTATCGCTCGTAACTAATCACGAATACTTTCGTCTCAACACGTCGACCTCAAGCTGTAGGTGATACAGAGAGGTAGAGATGCTCAAGTGGGCGATCACTGTGGCAGCTTGACCGGAAGAGTGCAAGCGGTGATATTCTGCTATATTGATTCTAGCAGTTTTAACCATGCGGGTCTTGGATGGTGATGACGAAACTGATTCAACTCTTCAAAGATGCTGGCTGTTTTATGCTAGAGAACGCCCGGCTGAAGTCTCAATACACAGATGAATAGCCAAATATCATGAAATGGGGGATGATATAGCTTAGAGGGTGACAAAGATTGGAGGCTATTCTCTCTTTTTAGGTAGAATAGCAAGTCGAGCAGAGGGCCATACCTCCAGGAGAATGGAAAGCGGGGAGCGTCTGAGGTGATCCAAGTAGTGCCTATAGGTCTTTCAATTTTCCTTATTGATGAAATGCAATCTGGCACAACAGTTTGAGCTAGACGTCACACCATGGGAGAGAACACACTGACTGGTCTTGGGAGACCATATTGTACGTAATAAGTGTAGCGTAGTATTATGGCCTCCGCAAAAGCATACCAAGGAACCGGCATATAAGCCGGCGTGATAATGTCTTGGGTCCACTTTTACCTACTCTCTCGTCATGTGAAAGTACGTCGGCATATGAGCTCTCTATTTTGGGCAGATCATTTTCCGCTGCTGCTCGGTGAACAACACGCTGGCTCGTGGCGAGAAAGTGCTCTACTATGGCCAGTGACTCCATAGCCTGGCATGCATAATTACAGTATAATTATGTCTAAATGAAATCTAATGACAGCCATGTTTCACATACAAATGATCGCCCCCTAAAAATCGTGCAAGCCTCTCGTTCCTCATCCCGGTAGCACGACGGCCAGAGTGGGCTACGTAGACATGAAGAACACACTCGGTATTGTAGCTGATTTCTCTGAATTACACACGCTCACTCACTGATTGCCGGAAATGAGCAGTCCTATTCGATAGATAAGGCTGCCGGATGGACCTAGCAGGAAAAGACTTAGCGTGAAGCTATCGAGCCGTCCAGGTCCAGCCCCAACGTCTATCCATGCCAGACGTGCCGCTTCCAAGGCGGGCGGGCTGCTATCAAACTCTCATTTCCTCCTGCCATGCCGCCCATTCTGAGGGAAATCTCAAGCTTTGAAGCCTCCACGCCCCGGATGAGTCAAGCTGAAGCCTCATCACATCACGGGCGGTCGGACTCGTGAGCCCCCCTCCCTCATCTGATTGTGATTGAAAGAGCACTTGGACCATCATCCTCGTCTCGATTCTTCTGCAGCCGATTCTCCTGCCGCCGAACAAACAAATCCCTCAGCCCAAGATGGAAACATGTCGTCACGTCAGCCGTGGGTGGTGTTTACATTGTAGACCCTGGCTGGACCTTGTTCAATGTTGACTCCATAGCAATTGCAACCTAGAAAAGGCTTAGGACCACCCCGACCCTGCAAAACCTGGGGTATGAGCACCACCCATCTCCAGCCCCCACCTCGACTGACGCTCAGCTGTATGGCCCAACGTGTTTGCCTCCAGCCTGCCACCCACTGTAGCTGACATCTGTCTCCGGCAGTCTGCCCTACCTGGTGAACAGATGAGACCCCCGGAGACGCATCACTGATCTGACTCGGTCCTGGCTTGACCACTTGCCAGAGTATCTACATGGGGATGGGGAGATCAAGTAATGATCCAGGCAGTTCAGAGAAGGGAGCAAGAGTTGCTTGTTCGGTTCGGTCTCGGTCCTCGATTGCACCGTCGCAGCACTACTCCGGCCTGGAAGGTCCAGCCGATGTGGTCCCTGGCTAGAAGGCCCCTTGCTATCTTCCTCCCATGTTCTAGTCGATCAGTCTGTCAGTATACCTTGTGACTGCTGCTTATAGTTTTTGTTTTGCCTGGCCACGTGCTGGTAGTGTTTAGTACTAGTCCGTCGGCGCGGATACCGATATCAAGAGTGTCCAGCGAGGCCAACCTTATCTATTCGGGTCCACCTAATACTTACAAGCCACACAGCCCGTCCTATCTTTCTTCCCGTCTGCCAACCTGACTACTCCGCCCTCGGCCGATATCACCGGCAGTTCCGTACCAAGATGACGGACCTTCTGTCGCATTACAGCTACTACATGGTGTATACCACCCCAGCCCGTCGATAGCCTCGCGGCCCTAATCACCGAGCTTAGCGCAGACTCTATACCTGCATAGGGAGTACCAGCCGGAGGACCCCGCTGGAGAGCTCACTGGACCGCTGCCATGATAAGATTCAGAAAGCTCTCATCATGCTGTCGATCTTCAAGGTAATGAGAACATCCAGGTGTGGGGTTTTCTTGAGTCTGCTGCTGTGGCCATTTGCCTGTCTGGGAGGGGGGAAAGAGGACAACCTCGGCCAGGTGGGCTCTTCCATGGTGCCGATAGGAGAAGGAACTGTCCTACCAGAGGATGGGGGCCCTGGCTCTAAACTTTGATGTCGTGTAGAGTACAACTTTGATAAATAGCCACTGGCGCTTCCCATGATGGGCATCCCTCGTGGTTCCCCTGTTGGCTCTTCACCTCTCTCGACAACCTCCTACCAGGCAAAGTGGTCTTCTCCCGCTCTGCTTGGCAACGAGAAGTGATCGCAACAGAAAAAAAGAAGGCCAATCATGAGGCTCTCGGGTTCTGTCTCGGCCGGCTCGGCCGTCACGCTCTCTCTGGCCACCCTCGGGCTGCTGGCAGAGAATGTGCTCGCCCGTCCGTCTCCTGAGCCCAAGGCATCCTGGGTCCGCAAGGGCCACGGGCGCAAGGCCATGTCTAACGTCCTGAAGGGCAAGCGGGATGGCAGCCTGAACAGGCTGACTGCCCGCAACGAGACTGCTTCCTGTTCTGGCGCGGGTGCTGTGGAGATCACGGCGCCCAAGCAGAACGTGTGGGATCAGCTGGACGACTCTGATGCTGCCAGCGTCGTTGCTTGGCTGTTCGCGCAGGAGCAGTTCAACCTGACGGTTTCTGAAGATGCCGGCGCGTGGGATAACACAATGTGAGTTTTTTTATTTATTTATGATATATATAGAAACATATTCATATACTCTTAAAAATATATATCCAGGACTCTAGCTGACAATATTTTCTATAGCATCCTCGTGGAGGCCATTCAGCCTAACAAGACTGATGCCCTGGCATATATCGACAGCGAGTGCAAGGCGGCACCAACCAAGTGGGCCAAGGTCGTGCTCGACATGAGGGCCACCGATGAGCCTTACTATCAGGACCTGATGGTCGGCCCAGTTCCCATTAACAACGCCACCGTCACCTGGCAGCCTCTCACCTACCCCCCTGACCAAGAAGACGGATGGCAAGGTGCGCAACCTCGGTGCGGACGACGACGACGCTCTGTATACGGACTGGCTGTACCCCATCAGTGCTTCCATCGCCGACATCACCCTGGACCTGTGGAACGGCACTGCTCTGGGCCTGGACAACGACACCCTGGATATTTGGGGCATTGATCCCCTGTGGCAAGACGATGGGCGGATCGTCCGCTGGGACACCTTCTGGAACTATCCCACCGACCAGTTCGACGCCGAGACGCTCCTCCCGCTCGGGCTCTTCTTCAAATCCGATGTGACCGGTCGTGACCCCAGCCAGTGGAAGCTCGAGGGCTGGCTGTACAACGATATCTTCTACGAGACCACCGAGGACTTCCGTGCCGCATACTGGAGCGAGGGCTTCGTCAAGAACGGCGCCAACGTCGAGGGTTCCTGGGCCGGAACGGACCAGCAGGGCGCCATCATGCCCATGGACGTCCTCTACCCGCCCGTCTCTGTGGCTCCCGCCGGAAAACCGCTTCTCGGTCGACTCTGAGCAAAAGTACGTCGAGTGGATGGACTTCAGCTTCTACATCGGCTTCTCCCGCGACTCCGGCATCTCCCTGCACGACATCCGGTACAGGGGCGAGCGTCTCATCTACGAGCTCGCCCTGAACGAGGCGCTGGCACACTACGCCGGCAACGACCCAGTCCAGTCCGGCACCTCGTACCTGGACAGCTACTACGGCTTCGGGCCCTACGCCTTCGAGCTGGTGTCGGGCTACGACTGCCCGAGCTACAGCACCTACCTCAACTCGACCTTCTACGTGTCCGAGACGGTGCACACGCACATCAACAGCATCTGCCTGTTCGAGTACGACGCCGACTACCCGATCCAGCGCCACTCCAACAGCGAGTACGTCGCCGTGACCAAGAACACGTACTTCTCCGTCCGCTCCGTGTCGACGGTCGGTAACTACGACTACATGTTTACCTACACCTTCTTCCTGGACGGCTCTATCGCGGTCGAGGTGCGCGCCTCGGGCTACATCCAGTCGGCCTACTTCGCCGCGAACCAGGACTACGGCTACCAGATCCACGACTTCCTGTCCGGCTCCATGCACGACCACGTGCTCAACTTCAAGGCCGACTTTGACATCCTCGGCACCGCCAACTCGGTCCAGCTCATGACCAACACGCCCGTGACCACCACCTACCCCTGGTCCGGCAACAAGACCCGCAACACCATGAAGCTGACGCGCAAGTTCATCGAGAGCGAGGACGAGGCCCGCCTGAACTGGGACACCAACGCCCTGACCCAGGTCCTGGTCGTAAACCAGGACGAGAAGAACGACTACGGCGAGATGCGCGGCTATCGCGTGCTCCCCCTACACGGGTACCGCCCACCTGACGGTGCAGAACAGCAGCAACCTGGCCAACGCGGCGCGCTGGGCCGAGTATGATGTCCAGTTTACCCGCCAGAAGGACACCGAGCCCAAGTCGGCCCACGCCTACAACAGCCAGGATGTCCACGACCCGCCTGTGAATTTTGCCGAGTTCTTTGATGGTGAGAGCCTGGAGCAGGAGGACCTGGTTGTCTGGTTCAACCTGGGCATGCACCACGGTAAGTCTCAAGATGTCCTTCTTGGAAAAGAAAACGAGAGAGAAGAGAGAAGAAAAACAAGACTGACTTTTCCATCATTACTAAGTCCCCCACACCGGTGATCTGCCCAACACCGTCTTCACCACCGCCCACTCTGGTGTCCAGTTCATGCCCAGCAACTACTTCAACCTGGACAGGTCTCGCAATACCGTCAACATGGTCAAGATCGAGTACTCCAACGGCACCACCACCTCCGTCAACACGTTCGGGCAGAAGGAGACCTCGGGCACCTGTGAGCTCGACTACTCGGCGCAGGAGGCAGATTTCTGGGACTACACGGGCGACGTTGTCGTGCGCAAGTTTCCTTATGATCCTAATGACTGGTACTATGAGACGGACTCGATTGTGTAAGAGGGGGGCCAGGGACTTTGTCTGTTCTTGTATGCCAAAAAAAAAAAAGAAAAAGATGCGCGTGTCCTATTGCCACGAGCTAGAGATGTATTACATGATATAGCTAAAAAATTTTAATCATTGCCACACAGTTTTATGACGCTGGACCGTGAATCGCTCCATGGCCCCAACAGGGACTCTCTTCTATCCCTCCTACCTCTTATTATTTACGATATAGCCTCTAGAGGGAAGGCAAGGTATGCACAGACGATTTTTGATTTTGTTTTCTTTCAAGGGTCATTGTCTGCTTCATTTTTTCTCTCTTCTATCTCTCTCGTTGATCTCTGTGCCTGCCTGCCTACCTTGATGATCTAGTCATGCTTCTTACTAAATTTCGGCAAGGCCATCCAGAGCATAAGCTGCACCGCCAACAACGCCAGAGCAATAGGCTGCAGGACAGCCACGCCTTTCGCCTGCGCGATGGCACCCACCGCAAAGGGCAGCACGGCACCGCCCCCACCCCCAAAGGCAGCGGCAAACCCGATGGTGCTGACGTGGAGGTGCTTGGGAAGGACTTGGAGACGGCGATGACGGCGGCGGGAAAGAGAGGGCCTAGGAAGACGCCCACGAAGGCGACGGCCACGGCGGAGACGATGAACTGGGGGACGAGCCAGAAGAGGAGCTCGAGGGCCATGGCGGCGGGGAGGTAGATCTGTGAGAGGAGAGAAAAATGGGTGTCAGCCTGCGTGTCTGTCCTCGGGCGAGGCACGTAGCGGAGGAAGAGCAAGGAGAAGGGAAGGAGAGGAGAAGGTGAATCACATACCATCAGAGCCAGTCTCTCGCCCAGCATGGGCGTCACGAAGCCAAAGACAACGCGTCCCACAGTCAGGCCCAACCAGAACCCCGTGGCCGTCATGCCACTCGCAAACGCGGCCCCGTGCCTCACATTGATCATAAACGTGACGATCCACCCGCCCAGAGCAACCTCGACGCCCACATAACACAGCAGAAACGCAGCACACAGCCACGACACCCTGGCGGCAGGCATCTGCCACAGCGCCTCGTGCATGCGCGACTTGCCCCCGCGGTGCTCGTCGTCGTCGGGTGCGTCTCCCGGAACACCTGCCCCGTCATAGGCCAGAACGCCGAGACCAGCACGCCCAGCTCGACGGCAGAGACGGCGATCATGACGTAGTAGTACGCGTACCAGCCCAGCCCCAGCTTGGTGATCATGGAGGTGGCGATCAGAGGGCCCAGCACGCCGCCGACGCCGTAGAAGGCGTGCATGAGGCCCAGCAGCTCGTTGGCGTTGGCCATGCCGCCCACGAAGGCGTTCCAGGCCGCGTCGCCGATGCCGTTCCCGAAACCCGAGAGCATGTAGACGATGATGAGGACCGGGTAGGGAGGGTGCTGGGACATGATGACGAAGGCGACGATGTGGCACCCCCCACACATGGCTGCGGCGCCGCGCTGGCCGAAGCGGGTGTGCACCCAGTTGTTCATGAAGGCGGAGAGCGTGTAGCCGACAAAGGGGGTCAGGAAGATGAGCGAGATGAGGGTGTAGGAGAGGTCGTAGTAGGGCCTCATGTAGGGGATGATGGCGCCGTAGCCGGAATCTCCGAGGCCGAGCACCATGAGCGACCAGAAGGCAGCGAGCACACGGGCCCGGTTGCTGCGGGGGTAGTTCCAGCGCTCTACGGGCAGGGGAGGCGATGCTGGGCGCGGGGAGAGAGGAGATGCCATCTCGAAGGTCGTCGCTGTTGTCGTCGCCGCGAGGGGCGGCGGCAGCGGTCGGACTGCCGGTGGCAGCCTTGTTGTCGTGAGAAGGGCTCCTCCTGCCTGATGTCACTACCGGGTGTGGAGATCCTGGCTCACGGCTTGACGTCTTGACTGCGAGGGGCGATGGTCCGTCGTGTAGGGGCTGGTCGTGGACAGGAGCCTCCTTGAGCTCGACCGAGGCGGCGGAGCTGCCCGCCATGATGACTACCGCGTGCGCCACCAGGTTCAGATCGCCCGAAAAGGTAAATATGCTAGAATCATAGGAACAAACTGTGGTGAGGACGAGGAGGGCGTGGTGACGTTGTGCTCATGTGAGGACCCAGGGTGGATGCAGATTGAAAAGCTATCCTCGACATTTTTCGATTGTATTTAAAAAAAAAAAAAAAAAAAAAGTTAAGATGCGGTGACGGAACGGAAAGGGTCAGCATCGCCCGTTGCGCTAAAGAATACTTGGAGGTGGTTCAGGACGGGAACAATCCTCGCGGGAATAAAGAGGGAAGAGAAAAGAGTCTGGGGAAAAGGACCATTTGGCATCTTTTCTCCTCCTTCTCCTCACTCGACTCATATCGGTGAGGTCAACCCTTGGAGGAGGGGCCCGCCACCGCCAGAAGGATCATCATATGTGTAAGCGGTGGCTGCTGTGACGCGCAATGTTAAGCGGAGAAACAGAAGTTCGTGCATAGGTCCACACACGCACAAGAGCGGATCAGCAAAAGACCGGACAAAGTCGTTGGTAAATCTAGCATATTTAACAGGTCTAGCCAGACCTGATAGACCTGCTGTTAAAGAAGGGAACATGACGCTGCGGCTTCTCAAGAAAACAAACAAAAGAAGGCTAGATAAATGAATAAAATAAAAGCACAACTACTGTTGTCATTGATGAATACAATTTGGTACTTCGAAAGAAAAAAAATACATGTGCCCACAAGCAGTACCCCCCGTAATCATGGGTGCCACGTCGCCTGCGGTAAATCCTCGGCAGTGTGCATGACTCCTGGATTGATGATACTCTGCCCTGTTGTGAGCGACTCTCTCGGATTCACCATAGCAAACTTCCGTGTTCTGTCATCCGACACGGCTTCCCTCCCACATCGGCAGTGAAACAGCCTCAACTACATGATTCTTCTTGTCTGCGCCATCATTTGTCTGCGCCATCATCAACACCAACATCATGATCACCGTCAAGGGCACAAGGTCGCTCTGTCAGGGTTGTCTCTGAGCATTGAAGGAACAGATATGGGTTACTATCTCATAAGTGCTTTCGATATAGGAAATAAATCAGGAATAGGGTCCTTTCCCCGACAATTGCCATCCAACCCGGCCACACCCCCCCTCGCCTCCCTTCTCCCTCCGTTCCTTCCCCTCCTCGCACCAGATAGGTGCCTTCCCATGGCGTCATCATTCCTTCTCCTTCCCCTTCACAGCAGCAGAGTCCTCCGCTGCGCCTTCCTCCCTCGCGAGACAGAAACTTCTCAGTCAGTCGCCTCGCCCCGCTGTTCTTGTAGTCCTGGTCTGACCACCCCTCGAAGCACTTGTCCAGATGGGGCGCGACGATCTTGGCCGGGACGGGTGGCCGGCAGTGCTTGTGCATACTCAGGAGCTCAACGAGGCTGCGCTCGGCGCGATTATAACAGCACACGCCGCCCTCGACGCCGCGAGACGAATGGTCCCTTTCCACACAGAGGAGCTGGATATGGGACCACATCTCCCTGAAGCCCGGGACGCTCTCGGCGATCTCGTCCCTGAGCGGCCTCTTCTTCTTCTGTGCGGCCCTCTCGGCCTCGGACAGGTCGCTTAGGATCAGCGTCGTCCAGTAGAGCAGCGCATGGCCCAGCTCGCTGTGGTGGTACTTCTGCTGGAGGGCCCGGTGGACGTGGTTCCAGATGCGGACGCAGGTCTCGTTCAGCGCCTCCCAGTTGAACCCGATGTCGGCTATGTCCACCGACAGGTAGATCTGGAACAGCTCCAGGATGTCTGCCGGCTTCCAGCTGTGCAGGCGGCTCACCCACGTCTCCACGAACTGCGCCGTCTCCTTCTTGTCCTTGTTCAGCTGGACCGCGAGGCGGGACAGGGCCGGCCGGCTGTACATGACGTTGATCATGTCCTTGAAGCTGTCGTGGGCCCTGCGGCAGTGCTGTGAGCAGGTGTGCATCCGGAACTGCATGAAGAGCCCGAGGACGCTGTTGTACTTCAGGGGACGCCAGTTCTTGGTGTTGAAGCCCCGGAAGTGGGACTTGTAGCACTCCCCCCACGGCACCTTGCGACCTCCGCCATCGGGGCTCCCTGTGCCAGCAGCCACCTCCTGGCGCACTGGTCGAGCGTCTGGGGCCGGCCGCCGATGAAGAGCTGCTGCGTGTCTTGTTGGTGGATCAGGTACTCCATGTCAGGCCAGGCCATCGAGTCGGGAAAGGCGACGCGCCCGGCAACATAGCAGTGCATCATGCTATAGATGGCACCGACGCCGATCATGTTCTCGCTCCACACAGCGCTGTGGAAACAGCAGGCATTCTATCAGCTCTTGAGAGGAAGAGAGAGGCGAGGCCGCGGGGAGACAGGAGCGAATGAGGTTGACATACCAATGGCGGGATCGATACTGATCATACTTGATCAGGCCGCAGTACACCGGGTTCAGCTTGAGGAAGAATTCAGGCTCGTAATAATCCTTGAGACGGCATCGCAGCGATTGACCAATCGTGTCCTTCAACACCCACTCTTTCCCCACCCGCAGCTCTCTCACCATCTCCTCATACAGATCGGGGCACTGCACCAGGGCGTTGCTTTTCCTTCGGCAGTACGTATCAAGCCCCTCCTCTGTGAAATGGGTGGCCCGGATGATCGCCCTGATGTGTTCTGCCACCTCGATAGCCGGTTCTCCCATGCCTGCCTTGCCCAGGACATCATGGATATCGAGCAGCACTTTGAAGGCGAACACCACCCAGATGGCGGCCTCGTTCTCCTTGACCATGGACCTGATGCCACGGGTGATCTCATCCTCGAACACCGTGAAGCCCCCTTCGGTGACGCACATGAAGTACACCAGATAGGCCTCCAGGATGGTCCAGGTATCAGCAGGCCTCTCGTTGAGGGAGGTGACAGGTGTCATGCCCGGCGGTCGTCTGATTTCGGGTCTCTTGCCCAGGATGGGAATATGAAGAACGGAGTATGTTGTGTGGAAGTAGAGCTCATCCTGCTCGCTGGTTACCATCTCGGTGCGGCCGGGGCGGTGGACAAACGCATCGAATTCCTTGCTGCCGCTGCCGTTGTCGTTGGGGTCGAAGTACTGCGAGGCGAGGAGCATGGCCGGAAACTTCCACACGGGGTACATGGCCTCGGGAAATCGGGCTGGGCGGGTGACCTGGAGGCCGAGCTCGGTCTCGAGCCGGCGGATGATGTCGATGGCAAGTCGGGTCCCCGCAGCAGCCATGATGAGGTCGATCTTGCCGTCCTTGTAGTCCCTCCAGTACTTCTTGGCTATCTCTCGGATCTTCTGCTGCTCTATGAGGAAGGACATGATGCAGAACCAGAAGTCCTCTTCAACCTGCTTCTCGTCAGGGACAACAGTGGTGGCCGGCACCTTGCTGTTCGTCTTCTTGCCCTTCTTGCCCTTCTTCTTCTTGGCCGGGAACGTGCTGGGGCCTTCATCACCACAGTGGCTGACGAGGTCGTCCAGGTCATTATCAAGGCCTTCGATGGGCAGGGCGCTGAACTGGTTGGTGGGACAGGCAGCTGAGGTCTTCGACGTCTTTGCATTCTTGCCCTTGTTGTTGGCGACGGCAGCAGTATGGGACGACGCGTTGAGCAGCACGTTCCAGGTCTTGAGGAGGATGTTGGTGAAGTAGGAATGGCGCTCGTTGCTCTCCCACTCGCCATGGGCATGCTGTACATACCACCTGGTGACCTTGGTGCGGGTGGTGATGGCACGCCGGAACGCACTATTGATCACAGCGTCGAGGACGAACTGGCCGCTGCGGGTCCCGGCGGTGATGGCCTTAGCCATCTGCTCAAAGTCGCAGGTCCTGACCTTGGAGCTGTCGACAAGCTTGAAGCCATGTCTGGTAGAGGTGGTGCGCAGCCATCCGGCGATCTGCCCAGTGTCTTGTTTGTACTGCTTGTATGTGGCAAGCAGCCCCTGGTTGGCAGAGATCAGCACCTGGTCGGGGGGGATCTCCGGTCGCTTTTCTGGGCCGGTGGCCATGGTGCTGGTACTCATCGTGCTGGCTCTGGTGCTTCTTCTGGTCTTGGTTTTGGTGCTGTTTCTGTAAAGAAGAAGGGGGAGGAGGTGGTGATGGTGGTGAATGTTGGGAGGCTGGGCATGTTGTCAAGGTCGAGGGGGTTGGGCAGAGGTAATACGTTGGGAGGCGAGGAAAAGCAACTACTACAACCCCGCCCGCCTGGACAGCTGCCTGCATTCGTGTAACGGTACGTAATGAGTCCATGGGTTTCTAGTATATTGGCTAGATAATATCAACAAATTAAACGATGATGGGCTGAGAATATCCTTAGTCATCCCGTCGTATCAAAAGCAACTTTTGATGACTTGGGAACTTGAAGGCGATGCTACCTCTCCCATCATTACTTCCCTATACACTCCCTTTGCAACTATGGTCTTTTTCTTTTTTTTTATTGACAGAAAATGCCAAAATCGTTTTGAGAATGGGCAAACATAATTACCCATATAACTTTGATGTTGTCGGATATCTCGAGTGGCCTTCTGCCTTGTCAATTTGCTCTCTTGTCTATCACGTTATTACGCACAGGGCGATCTCATCTCCACAAGCGCCAAAAATGCTACGTTGACAACAGATACCCAGCTCATCATGCATGGAAAAAGCAGCTGAGCGAACCGTGCAAGTTTAAATATTCCTCGAATCATTCTTCTGCTATTCCTAAAACACATCACTCTACAGTTGAGGGTTACCTCCGTCCTTGCTAGCCTTTCCCAACGACAGCCCCCCTGAGCCTAGAAGGCCATGTCGCCGCCCCCGCCAGCTTTCCCTTCTGGTGCCATCTTCTCCGTTTTACCTCCGAGCCCTCTTCTTTCCCTTGTGCCATCTCGATGCCAGCACTCAGGTCAAAGATGTCATCTGCCAACACGATGGCCCTTGGGCTTGCGGCGGGCAGCTGGTTGAGCCGCGCGAACCGCGACTTGGGCGTAAAGCTGTTGGAATAATTGCTCAGCGTCCTGGGCGGCAGGTCGAAATGGTCTTCGTGGTAATATTCTACCGCCGTGACGGGCTGCAGATCGAACAGATCTTCCTCCTCCTCCTCATCCTCAACTGTGATCGGCATCGGCTGGAGCGCCTCACACCGGTCCATGTCGTCTGAGTACAGGCTGGACGAGTACGTGGGACATCTTGTTGGGGGCGGCAGCGACGCCATCGAAGGAGGCGCGAACTTTTCGATATGAGAGCTGGACGTTCGGGAATCGCTGCTCATGAAGCTCCCGTACCCGCTGTCCGAGGCCGACGAGCTGTTCCATGAGGCCCGATCGCCGTCTTGGGACGAGATGCTGCCGCCAAAGGTACTGCGGTTCGGTGTCCGCTGTCCGCAGGCATGGCAGTATGGTTCTTCTGCCGCCAGGGTGTCGCTGACGGCTCTCTTCCTCTCCACCCTCACGCTCTTTCTGAATCTCTTGAGCATTTTTCAGGATGTCGTACTTGTTCGGATGTTCGAGTCTTTCAAAACCACAAATCGATTTTTGTTATTTTTTTTTATTGTTAAAATGATGTCGGAAGGATTCCAGTCAGGTAGTTACACTTTAGGTGGTGAAGTGAAGTTCAAGGGAGCAATTAGGAGGAAGAGAGGTCGGAGGATTACTGGGATGAACATCATCAGATTACCATCCAAACTCTATATATCCGTCGCGTGTCGTCGAGACGGTGAAGCCCCCTGCCCATACATTGCTGGAACTGATCGACACCTGGGGCCTGTGGACATCGGCATCCCAGCAAAAAAAAAGAAGCCCCCAAACCAATCCGAAACACCTTCACGGCTGACTCGACACTTGTCACAGGCCTCCTTAAAAATCTATTCTTGAGAAAAGTCGTTAGATATTGTTCTTACTATTTCTAGGTTTTGGTCTGAATGAAGATATTTTCCAAAACTTTGCCAAGATATGTCACCGTTGGGTTCTGAAGAGACAGGCACATTTTCGGTCGGACTTGGGGTGTTCCCATATCATACGCGACACGATTCTCTGGTTCTCTATTTATAGCTTTCGCGCATGATCGGCTGAGCTTGTCATTTCCACATCACAGCGGATAGTCCGACAGCCTTGTCCAAGAGAACGGTGGTACCGTAGTATTACTCCTATGCGGTGCTGTGAACCGCGTCCGTGTTCCCACATCCTCATAGGCTGTGCTTGGATTTGTGAACATGGGTGCTTGAGGAAAAGAAAACAAAGCGGCTCAAGAGGACAAGTTCTGTGCTGAAAGGGTGAGCGAGCACTACGCAAACTTTCTTGAGCTCTCCTAGCAGAGCTTAGACGGTTTCCAGCACCCCTGGGCGGCTTGCAGGCACGGGAATTAGCTAGCACGGAACCCAGACCATCACGAGCCCATCAACTGAACCTTAATGTCTGCGGCTCTCCTCCTCATAGCCTGGCTGTATGGACGATCGTGCCGATGACAAGGATGGTCTACAACGACAGCCCGGACGCCAGCCAGCTCCAGTGAATCTCGACCAAAGTTTCGGGGCTGGTTGCCGTACTGTTGACGACATGAGAGTTCCGGCCGTCTCCTGAGGAAAAGGGTCTGATGTTGTGGTGTGCGAAAACTCGGCCGGTTAGCAAAGGACCACCCCCTAGAGAACTACACAAAGATAGAGAGAGAAAGAGAGAGAATAGTATGTGGGTTTTACGACGGCCACCAGATGCGGCTGGTTGCCTATCATATGTTTGGTTTGTGTTGTCCTGCTATACCCTTATGTAGTAGTATTAATTAAGGGTTGTATGATGATGCTTATCAAGACAATGACTACCCCAACTGGTAAACTTTACGATGCTCTGTGACGATGCTAAGAACTGGCAAGGCAGGATCAACAACCTTGGAAGATGGTGGGCTATGCACAACCAAAGGACAAAACCAAATAGCCTTCGCTTGACTTCACGGCTGCACGCGAGGTATTCAGTAATGAGAGATGCAGAGACTGGTATTGAGTGGCAGGGTCCTACCAAGATGTTGTTTGATGATATAATATTGGCACGAGGTAGTAATTATGTACTAGAATAGAAATTTAGTTGAGATCTGGATTATCAATGTATGTCCCATCGTCGACGGTGACACATCTTTCTAGATCTGATCTAGTATGAGGTCGGCTACTCTCTCAGCCATGGCATAGGCGACACTCTGCGGATGGCCAGGAGTCAAGAACGGCATCGCGCTCGTGTCCACCACCCGCAGATTATCAAACCCAAAGACAAGACCGTCGCTGTCCACCACGGCAGAGTCATCCGTCGCCACCCCCATCTTACAGGTGCCGCTGGCGTGATACACCGTAGTCATGCTCTCTCCGATCCACGCCCTGATCTCCTCATCAGTCTGCACGCTCGAGCCCGGGTAGGCCTCCTCGCTGTCCGCAACGCCCATCTCGGCCAGGGAATCCCAGATGGCACGCTGGCGCCTGAAGGCCTGCACCGCCAGGTCCAAGTCCGCAGGGCTCGAGAGCCAACCCGGGTTGACCTCGGGCAGCGTCAGCATGTCAGGACCGGCCAGCCTCACCGTGCCGCGCGACAGAGGCGCCACCAGGCAGCTGTTGATGGTGGCATAGTTGTGCCCGTCCCTGGGGTCGGCGGTCTGCTTGTCCTCGTTGTCGCCGTTGTAGGCTGCGACGGGGAGCCACTCGATCTCGGGCCAGTCGGACGGGAAGGACGCGTCGAGGGCTGCGCGGGTGCTGTTGGTGAGGTTGCTGCGGTAGGGCTCGGGGAGCTTCTCCCAGCCGTAGTAGCCTGGGCCGAAGATGCTGAGCGGTCCGCTGGCCGAGCTGAGGTATTCGGCCACGAGCTCAGCCGCGAGGGTCGGGTTGTTGATGGACGCAGAGGCCGTCTGGACGTTGACCCGGCGGGCAGAGCCGAAGATGGGATGGTCCCAGAGGTTGCCGCCCACGCCTGGGAGGTCACGCCGGCACTCGATGTTGAAGCCGGACAGCTCGGTGCAGTTCCCAATGCCGGACACCATAAGGAGCTGAGGAGACTGGAACGCGCCAGCTGACAGGATGACCTCGTTGCGGGCAGTGAGGGTGAACTCGACGGAGCCCGTGCCAAAGGTTCCTGCCGTGAGAGCGGAGACACCAGTGGCATGCGTGGTGCTGTTGCCTGCAAACTGGATCTGGGTGGCCAGCGTGTTCTTGTAGACGGTCAGGCCAGGCAGCTTGGCGCCGATGGCTGAGTGCAGAAACGAGGACTCGGAAGAAGACCGCTGCCCGTTGGTGGGATCCACCGTCAGGACGGCATACGCGGAACCGATCAGTTTCCCGCTGCTGAGACCGGTGATCTGAGGCATGCCAGCCTTGATAAAGGCCAGCCGTGCCCAGGTCCCAAAGGGATCCACCGAATTGCTGAAGGAGACCTGCACGGGTCCTCCGCTGGGCGAGAAGGCGGACGGGTCCTGGAGATTGGTGGAGTTGGTGTAGGAGCTGTTGGAGAAGGCCGTGTAGTTGACCGACTTCTTGAAGTAGGGGAGCATGTTGCCCCAGGTGAAGCTGTCGTCACCGACCTCGTCTGCCCACTTCTGCATGCTGTCGATGGTCGGCCTCTGGTACAGGAAATAGTTCCGCGCGCTGGAGCCGCCCAGTGTCTTGCCGCGGGCATAGTGAAGCCTTCGGGAAATGGGCGCAGCCTGTTCGGTCGTGGCAATGCCCCAGTCGATCAGCGGCTGGAAGTTGTCCAGCTCGCTCCCCTGTGAAGTAGGTCGCGTACCCGGGCACGACGCTGAGGTTGCCGTTGTCCGTCTCGTAGAACCCGCCCGCCTCGACGACGGCGACACTGGCATTTCCCTCGGCAAGCCGTGTCGCGAGCGTCAGCCCGGCCGTTCCACCGCCCACGACGACATAGTCGTACGTGGCGTTCGTCCCTGGCACTCCAAAGAACGACTCAGAGAGGCGCTGTCCGCTGACGGCAGAAACCCTCAGGAGACATACGAGGAGCGGTGCCCAGGAGCAACATCTCACCGGAAACGACACCATACTTGATGAGTGCCGATGGCTGGTGGCGGACTCGAGAGGTCTTTTGGCGGTTTTTTGTTTATTATCTCTCTCTCCTTGGCCAAGCAGATCTCGGGGTCAAGAGAAGACACGGGCGAATCAGGGATCACCAGGGCGCGATTCTACAGGTTTTATACGAACCTCTGGACCATCATGAGAGTTGGACCTGGCGAGTGGCGGGAATATCGCCAGAGGCGGTGGAGCGGGATGGGTCCTCATCTCCAAAGGAGGGGGGATCCCCTCTGCCTGCGCATGCGGTCTGTCTCCTCTTCGATAGCTGCACCGTCGGAATAACCAAGGACCCCACGGCCCTAAACACCGACCGACCCTACACATAGCATACTACCAGTAACCCAGGTAATAATAATATATGTGGCTCGAGTGTAAAAGCCTGCCCGCTGCCTCTCTCGCGGACCTGCAGGCAGCCGTCCTTTTATATTTACACAAATCGGAGAGATGCGAATAATTCCTATTTGAAACAACAGTGCCCTTGCGGACTCGAAATGAGATCCACAGACCCCAAATACATGGCACCTCGCTGGGAAGCCGAAAAGGGAAAGAAAGAGAAAGTATATTTCTCAGTAATACTACTACCAAGTATGGTACTTGCACACTATAGTATCATGTGGTAGCAGCGAACCCTAATGCCATGAGTCGGTGGACCTGATCACGAGCGCAGACATGGTATTCTCCTCCTTCTCCGTCTTCGGAGAAGATACCAAAAGGGCCGACAAGTTGCATCCAGCTTGAGCAGAAGGTTTGCGTGGTTGCAGAGATGGACGAATGCGATCCCAGGGTGAGATATTTTTTTCTGGATAGGATCGACCAGGCAAGGTTGACATAATTTTTGCTAGTTCGCTCCTCTGGTCCACAAATTGCGACCAGTTCCACAAAGCAAACCCCGGCATACTAGTAAACCTTACCAGAGCACCTGTGTGATAAATTGTAGCAAATGCTGCGGGTTGGACTGAGCTTTTTCATGCGCCTCGAGTCACCTGAAGGCATTAGCCTACACATTGATCCTCTGTGCCTCACCAAGGAGACACCGGACGCCTTGGGTTGACATTGTCCTGTCCGTCAAGGCCTCTCTCTCTCTCCTCCCACTGTCTCGTGATCACGACCGCATGCCCTGCTCACCCCCAGGCCCAAGCTCCTGCAGCGGTGAACGGATACTTATCTGCTCCTCCTCTCATAAGAAATTGAAATTGCACTTTCTGTCCCCAGCAGCTTCAGCTTTCGGCTGCTTGGGCTTTGTACGTCTTCGTAATGGGAGACCCCACATCGAGGACGACTTGTTGCTGTCTGCCGGCATTAGTCGCGATCGATCATGCATTGCGATGGGACGGAAGCCTCCTGCGGCCCGATGATGGCACACGGCCCATTTACGTATTGGGCTGTCAAGCCAGTTCCCACCCCCACGAATGAAGCAGCAAGCCCCCTGGTAGATGCACGTCGTAAACCTTCGAGGCTTTGTAAATTACCATGGATGGTCCCTTTCGTACATGCTTTTTGCTAGGACTGATAATATCACTGTCTCCTCCCCTCCCCCCCAGCGCATTTTCGTGACCACGTGGAGACTTCCTAGACCTCCCTGCCCCTTCTTCATACATAGGCCACGGCCCGCCCATCACTCGCCGATAATTCCACACAGCAATCTTGAGGTCACGGGTTCGCGAGAAGAAGGCCATTCAGGCTATCCTCCGTACGTTTCGTGCCCAGCCACCGCCGGTGCCCTGCGAGTTCGCCATGGCCGTAGACATTGCCTGGCACATATGGGTCGGCGTGATCGTCACCATCGTCCCAGCAACCTTCCTGGTGGCCGCGCGGTTCCTCGCCCAGACCCACGGCCCATCCGCGCCCGGTCTGGGGACTGATGACTGGTTGGTGTTGGCATCTCTGGTGAGTTGGCCCGGGAGAACAGTCTGCCTGGCTGGCGCGATCGGTGGGCATCTAATAATGAGACTGAACCTGTCAAGATTGTCAACTGGGCGATGGCAGCCATACGGTTCTACCAGGTGTGCAACCTAAGCTACGGTCAACACGCCTCCGGCCTCCCAGCCTCGACCGTCTCCAAGTTTCAGATCACCTTCCTCGCCGTCCAGGAGGTCTACTTCCTCAACGCCGTGCTTACCAAGTGCGCCCTGCTGTTCCTGTACCACCGCATCTTTGGTGTCTCCCGCAAGTTCACCATCGCCATCTATGTCGTCGGCGTCCTTGTCGTCGGCTACTTCATCGTATGCGTCGTCCTCTCCGTCGTCGGGTGCCAGCCGGTGTCGTATTTCTGGGACAAGCAGCAGGCCGGGCGCTGCTTTGACGAGGTCAACTTCTTTCGCGCCAATGGGATCACCAATATGCTGCTGGACATCACGGTGCTCGTTCTCCCGCTCCCCCATGGTCTGGAGGCTGGACCTGGGGCTGCGGCATAAGCTGGCCGTGACGGGCATGTTTCTCCTGGGCTCGTTGTGAGTAATCCCGTCCCTCCCACGCAACTCTCGGCCAAAGCCTTCTGACCAAGGTGGTGTGTTAACAACCCCCCCCCTTCCTCAGCGTCTGCATCACTTCCATCCTGCGGATTCTCGCCTTCAAGACCTCCAGGCAGTCCGACCCGACCTTCACGACCATCGACACGGCCATGTGGTCGTCTGTCGAGCAGTCCCTCGGCATCGTGTGCGCGTGTCTGCCGACCCTGCGGCCGCTGTTCCGGATGGCCCTGCACGGCAACAGGCAGAGCAGCTCTGCGCGGAGGTCGCTCGCCGTGCGGGACTCGATGGTCAAAAGCGTCAAGCGGGGGCCTGGGTCGGTCGCGACGGCTCCAAGCGAGCAGTACATGCTCGCGTCTGTGCTGGAGAACCCGAGCTCCAGGGACTCGCTCAGAGGAGAGGACTCGCCCAGGCCTGAATCCTTTGCCGACACTGGGAAGTTCTCCCATGCAGTGGATATCCAGCACTCGACTCGTATCTGGAGTGGTGATGCGTAGGCCAGAGGAAAAAGAAAGGGGCGGATCTGAGCTCTCCTTTCCTCAGACGGGGACCGTCATGGCCTCCCCTTCCGCGCATGCGTCGCATAAGGGCTCCGAAGATGCAGCGGCACACTCGTCCACCGATGCGAGATGAGAGAACCGGCTCTGATGGACTCCCTACCAGCGCCTCCACACGCACGCTTCTTTCTCATCCAAGGACGGAATGTCGAACCTGGGCTGCCTGTGTTCGTCGGCCGTCAGCGGTACAGGCGAGTGGTGTTCTCGGAAGATTCAGGCCGGCCCTCAGGCTTGAGCAAAACCGCCTTCTTTCTGGCATGGGACATGGCAAGAATACTGTACTGCAGGGTTTGACACAGGGCAAGACGGTAAATAGGCAAATGCGTTACAGGCGGAACAAGCGAGGAGTTTGGCCATGGCGGGAGCCCGAGGGAATTATAGCCGCGGGCAGGTCCTACAGCTACATGAGTAAGGAGTAATGAAGCAATGAAATGCAGTAATTATCGGCCCGTCAATCCTGAAGCATGTTCTTGCGGTGAAGACACGGCATAATTTTGTTCATAAAAATAACAGAATTCGTGGTTGACTCCGTTCTTGAGCTGGGGATCGAGTCATCAGGTGTGTCCGCAGCGATGGGTAACAGGCGCCTGGCCCCTAGACACATCCTCGCCCTCGAACCGATTGCCATAATAGATGGTACTATTATGGTTCGACACCCTTGTGGGAGAGCCACACAAGCTTAAAGACCACGTATAAGGGCGGAAACACACTGCGGCGAAAAGAGGCAGCGCTGCAACCCAGGCTTGTCAGTCACCCCAGTGAGGCGATCATCCGTACTGCATATCTGCCGAGCTCAGAAGCTAGAAAGAAAAGAAAGAAAAGAAGAAACAACAAAAGAAAAAGAAAAAAGGCTCTAGAGCTATCCAGCTTGTTGCTCGCGGTGGGTCGATACGGTACGTTGGTGGTTCTTTTTCGGAAAAATCTTGACGTCGTGTTCTTGTTGATCTTGATTTTGCTGGGGGGTTGCGCGGGTGGGTCAGCGCGGTGTACTGCGAAGACCCTGCTTCAGAAGGTGTGGGTGTTTTTGTTGTTAGGAGGCGGTGGAGTATGTCTCTGCGTTGTCACCAATTATATCTCCACGTGGATGTGGGATATCCCGGTGCCCTTGCCCCTCTCAGCGCTAGTCTGCCTTCCCGTGCAGCCGTTGTCACTTTCACTCCCGTCTTGACACTTCTTGGGCTGCTGCCGTGGTAGTTTAGGGGGTGGGTTAGGGGATGGTAGGGGGGCGCTCAGCGTGCTGCCGGGTGGCGTAGAGGCTCAGCTCTAGGCTCTAGCAGGCCCAAGAACATAGGGGACTTGTTAGCGGGGCTCAGTCTTGCCTGGCCCCTGTCGTGTTTTTGATTGCTAGTAATTTTAGCACTACTCTCCAGGGCTGCAGCTTGTACCATAGTAAAGGCGGTAGGCCCTCTTTGCTCGTGTCGCTGGTTGATGACGTGCGTCTGGGTTAAATTTCTCCATCCGCGTGCTGTTCGACCTGAGCCTGCCACCTGCACTTTTTCTTGTCTCCTATTTCCAGCTGCACCTCGACCTCGCCATCCAACTTCCCCCGTCCTCCCCGCGCAGTCCCTCGACGTGTCACTCGGCCGGGTCGTTTGCCATCATCCCCACAAACCTTAATAGGGCATCATCGTGTCTGCCTCTTGTCAAACCTTGATTGTCCACTGGAATTCTCGACTATTCCGATCCGTGCAGTCGCCAACCGCGCCCACTAAATCCCCCCCCCCTCCTCTCCCGGAGACTACGAGCTACCAGTGGACCTGCGACGGCAGCAGCAGCAGCACGACCAAGCAGGCAAGCAGTCACGATGTCTGCACAGAAAGACAACCAGCGCGACTCTGGTGAGGGAGGACAGGAAGCTCGAGGGTGGTGTCCTCAGACAAGACCCTGCCCCTCCAGCACCAGCGTCCAGCGGCCTCCATCCGGCGGTCTACATCGGGTGCGTTCCTCTCTAACCACCCATCACCCGAGGACCAGAACAGGAGGGCCCTCCAGATCTGTGTGGATGCTAACCTTCACGGTGCAGAGTCTGGATTGCCTGCTCCTCTGGTGTCATCATCTTCAACAAATGGGTTCTCGCGACCGCCAAGTTCAGTAAGGAACCCCCCCCCTGCAGCTCCTCCAAGACGCCTGTCTCGGCTTGCGTCCCTCCTCTGTTCCGTCCTAGAACTATATACAGCTGCTGACAACTCGTTTTCCAAACAGACTTCCGTAAGACCTCATTCCCTCGATGGTTGGCTCGCCAGCCCGGCCCGGTGATCCTCGACTGACCATAACGCGCACAGCCCTCTTCCTCACAACATGGCACATGTTCTTCGCCACGGCCATGACACAGTTCATGGCCAAGTTCACCTCCACGCTCGACTCGAGACACAAGGTCCCCATGAACACCCAGACCTACATGTGAGTGGCGGCAGAGCCCAGCTTGTCAGGAGCTGATAGCAGGCAGGCGGACGATGGCTGACGAGCATGCTGCAAAACAGGCGTGCCATTGTCCCCATTGGTATCATGTTCAGCTTGAGTCTGATCTGCGGAAACGTGGCGTACCTGTACCTCTCTGTCTCGTTCATCCAGATGCTCAAGGCAAGTCAAGCCCCTATCGCGGTTGCGAGTGCGGCGGTCAGCATTGACTGACAAGCTGGACACAGGCCACCAACGCGGTTGTTACCCTCTTCGCGACCTGGGCTTTCGGTATCGCCCCGCCCAACATGAAGGTCCTTGGAAACGTCGGCATCATCGTGCTCGGAGTGGTCATTGCCTCCTTCGGCGAGATCAAGTTCGACCTCGTTGGCTTCATCTGTATGTGCTGGGCTGCGGAATAGTGCTTTGCTTGCGAGCCGGCAAGGACTGGGCTAACCCGAACGAAATAGACCAGTGCAGCGGTATCGTCTTCGAAGCCCTCCGGCTCGTCATGATCCAGCGCATGCTGAGCTCCGCCGAGTTCAAGATGGACCCTCTCGTCTCCCTGTACTACTACGCCCCGGCCTGCGCTGTCATCAACGGTGTTGTGACCATGTTCGTTGAGGCACCGCGCATGTCAATGGCCGACATTTACGGCGTTGGTCTGTTCACGCTCATCACCAATGCCTTTGTTGCGTTCCTGCTGAACGTGTCTGTGGTTTTCCTGGTGCGTTACAAGCCTGTCTGCTCGCGTCGCGCTGAACCTCTTTCCGCTAAATGTCTACTCTACAGATTGGCAAGACTTCTGCCGTCGTCCTCACCATGTCCGGCATCCTCAAGGATATCCTCCTCGTCTGCGCCTCCCTCATCATCTTCCGCGACCCCGTCACCCTCCAACAGTACTTTGGGTACTCGATCGCTCTTGCTGGTCTCTGCTACTACAAGCTTGGCGCCGAGAAGATCCAGTCCGCATTCACCGATGCCCGCCTCCAGCTCGGCACCATGCGCCAGAACCACCCGGCGCGGGCAAAGGGCGCAGTCGGGTTCCTGGTCTTTGGCGGTATCCTGTTTGGGGCCTACCTGTTCTGGCCCAGCCTGCACATGCCACCTGTCATCACCACGCCGTCGGGCTAAGCCTAGACACCAACCTCGACGACGACGAGTCAGGCTTGTTGGATGTGTATCATGCAGATTGGGCGTTTTGATGGGAATGCAGTGGAGCAAAATGAGAAATGAATCCGGCACGGCAAAGGATGGAGCGGAACTTCGAGCATATGCAGCAAAGCGGAATAAGGCTGCCCATGGATCTGTGTTATAGAAAGTTGGCCTCTTGCGAGGTGTACATTTGGCTGGAGAGCCGGGGAGGTCTCCTCTGGGGGAAACGTGTACGATCATGAAAACGGTTGAGCGATTCCTGGTGCTCGCGAAATGTTCGATGGAGATATTTCAAGGATTGCCCTGTCGGAGGCGCGCGCGGGACATACGGCACTTCGACTTGCCAGGGATATATGGGGCCAGGAGAGCTGTAAATCACGACATGTATAGAATTATTGTTGCCCAAATCAAGAATGCAGGCTGGCTTAGTCCAAGTACAGTCCCGCCTTCTCAAGAATCCCGGGGAAGGACTCTTGACTGTAACCACCAGAGGCGTTCAGACCTGTGGTGAGTGACAAGCTGAAGCTTGCTCTGCCCATGCTGGATTTTGACTCTTCATCTACTCGCTCTTCCTTCAGCTGTATTGGCCTAGCTCCTGCCGAGCAACATTTGAGCCTTCGCAGAGAAAGACCCCAGGACGAATTCCTCTAGCCAGCAACCCTCAGAACAACCTTTCCAAAATGCGAGCCGTCATACAAGAACTTGAGAGCCTCCACAGCCTGGTCAAACGCAAACACGCGATCGACAACCGGCCTGATCTGGTGCCGGGCATAAAAGCCACACATCTCCTCAAACCGGTCCCGCGGCCCGTTGATGATACCTTTGAGCGTCACCGTCCTCCTGAGGGCGAGCACGTTGATATTGGTCAGATCGCCCGCGGGGTCGTCCTTTTCCCGCTCACGTAGCCGATGCTGTTGATCACGCCGCCGAAGGTGACGCAGTCGAAGGACTTGCGCAGGGTGCGGGCGCCCCCAACCTCGAAGATGATGTCTGCGCCCCGGTTGGCCGTAAGGCGCATGACTTGTTCGTCCCAGCCCGGGCTGGCTTGGTAGTTGATGAGGTGGTCCGCGCCCAGGTCCCTGGCTCGGGCGAGCTTTTCGTCTGAGGACGAGGTGACGATGGCTTTGCGTGTTGCATGCACCCTTTTGGTCAGCTTGCTGGATATCCTAGCCGGAGGGAGGACGAAGATGGAAGAGAGGCTGAGTGTTATGAATGACTTACTCGTGGCTCCGCTGGCCTTTGCAATCTGCATGCCGCTGATACTGACTCCACCGGTGCCCTGAACCAACACGACTTCACCCTCCCCGCCGGCCTGACCCAGGGGCCGCATGCCGTTGATGGCCATCCAGGCCGTCACGCCAGCCACAGGAAGACAGGCAGCCTCCTCATCAGTGAGATAACCGGGCGTCCCGACCAGGCCTGTCTCGGGGAAGACACGATAGTCCTGGAGCACGCCGTCCTGCGGCAGTCCCAGACCAGAGGCCATATGGTGCTCTCTGATCTGGCCTGTCAGGTGTGCCTGGCAGAAAGTACCCATAACGCGGTCTCCGGTCTTCCAGGACGAGACGCTGGGGCCGGTACCCACGACCTCACCGCACATGTCCGAACAGAGAACAAGAGAATTGTTAGAATCGCCATCGAGAGTCTTGTGGTGATTGTAAAGGCCCATAGCCACTTGGAGGATGATTAGCAGGTTGGTTTGTGAGAGAGAACGGTGGAGGAGGAGGAGGAGGAGACGGAAGGGCTTTTTTTCTTCTTTTTTTTTTCCGTCCTCAGATAGGAGCTGGCTGACCTTCAGTGTCGCGGTAGTTCAGTGAGACAGCCTTGATGCGGACGAGCACCTCGCCATCGGCCGGTTTAGGAACCGGACCAGACGTCTGGAAGATCTTCTCGAGGCCGTCCTGGCGTGTCTGCCACTGGCGATTCACCTCAGCCATATCTCGGTTTGGAATGAGTCGCCTGCCTGAGATGGTTGACGTCTGGAAGAGAGAGAGAGAGAGAGAGAGGCGCGAGAGAGATTACGGTATCAACTGCCGCATAGACAGATCTTGCCGGACGCCTTAGTCCCACTACATAACAAGGGAACACTGATGATTCACGGCACCGCTGGACCTCGGGGCCTCTCGAGATTCTTTCCAGTGAAGAATCTGAAGCAAAAGCCTCTCGCTCGTCTCGGGGTGGATTCCTGCTGTGGTATGATTATTAGAGAGATTCTTTATATAGTAGTGACCTCATCGTATATCCCTTTAAGGGCGGTGGATCCCACCCATGACGGTGGATCCTGGCTGGTCTTTGACTCGAGTGCGGAGGGGAAAGACGTCGGTGGGACTATCTATGAGTGGACGAGGGTGAGCTTCGTGTGGGGGTTCCTCTGCCCAGGTGTGCTGGCTGACCTGAAGCTGTGAGAACGCACGCAAGTGAAGTAGGGCAAGGTAATAAATCCCTTTTTTTCTTCTTCTTATAAGCAACGCGAATACTAAGGTGTATTGACAGATTATTTAGGACCTTCCTGGCCCATTCCTCCGTGGGCTATAGAGGTGAGTAGGCGCCATTCACAGAAAAATGTAGCACGATTTGACAACTTTGATATCACCCAGAGACTCTTGTTCCTACGGTGATAACCACAAGTGATGAGTAATTATTTACAAATAATAGTAGGCACATTGATTGCACTAATACCCCTTTACTTAGTCAAACAGACTGCGAATAAGGAACTATGGGGACACTCTCGTCCCTGTCCAAAGTAATAGCACACAGAAAGAATACATCAGGCGTTTTCATGATGAAATGGCAAATATTAATCCGCTCAACGACAAGCTTCGCATTTTTGATAGTGGTCTATCCCCAACAGAGCTTCAAAAAGAATTGAACAGAATTCACATCTCGGAGAGGCTTATCCGGGGCCCTCGACTTCGAGGTGCTCGACCAACACAACAGCCAGCCTTCCGGAGGTGAAGATTGTGACATTTTTACTGGTCCGCCGTCAGTACTTTCGCCGTCTAGATCCTTTAGCCTTCAGCAGCCTTGTCCAGCAGAGCCTCGCAGGCCTTCGGTATATCCGACATGAACGGTGTAGGACAACCGACGACTTATATTGACTAATAACCATAGACTATTTGGTGGTACAGAACTTACTTCAAAGCGGCCACGCAAGGGCGACGAGGGGCGTCTACGCCCTGGGTGTCCCAGATCCAAGTGCTCAGAGGCCTGGCTGTAGCAGCTCCTCAGCTCAGACATCTACCGGTGTCTTTTTCTCAGCGACGCCATGGAGCGCCTTGACCTGGAGTCTGTTGCGCCTCGCGTCTCAGCATCACCTCCAACCACGCAGCGGCAGCGATGAGGATGCCTAGTCTCCAGTTCATGGAGCTGTGGAACTGTGCGAACGGGCATGCCGCCATCCTCAAACCGCTCCTTCTTCCGGTGTTCTCTGAACGAATGCGAGCTCGGCTTCTTGTGAGTCACTGACCTTTTGTCCGACGTGGGATGATTGGTTCCTTCTTTGTCTTTCACACTGCCAGCAGTATCTCGACTGGATACTTTCCAGCAGACCTCGACCTCACCCCTTCCTCTCCACGCCCATTCGCGAAAACAACGACGGCATACTTGCGTCCCGCTCAACACCATGACACCCTCACGAAAACTCGTCACGCTGCGCAACATCACCCATATCCACCCCATGCAAAGCCCCAGGTATAAGCGCCGTTATGAGGTAGCCACCGTCGGCGGCGGGTGGACCGTCGTGGTCTACCGCGGCGACTTTGAGGTCGGCCAGCTGGTCCTGTACTTTGAGATCGACAGCTTCATCCCCGCGACGAACGGACGGTTCAGCTGGGAGATTTCTGACAGCCTGACCGAGTTTCGAGGCGAGAAGGGCTACCATGTCCGGTCGCAGATGCTGGACAAGCAGCTCTCACAGGGCCTCGTCCAGCCGGTCGGGGCGATGCCTGAGGTCAAGGCTATACTGGAGGGGCTGCAGGAAGAGCACGGGCGGGACAAGGGCACAGAGATGGCAATGGACATGGCCTTTGAAGACAGGATTGGTGTCAGGAAATGGGAGGTCCCGTCTGAGGTGCAGGGCCAGATCCTCGGTCCAGCGCCTTCATTCTTCACTCGGCCTGCGAGCGAGCGGGTCCAGAACATGCCCGACCTCTTCACACATAGGCACCTCGACGAGATGTTCCAGGTCACCGAGAAACTCGATGGCGTCTCCATGACTGTCTATAGCGTCGCGTGTGGCTCCAGGTGGCACAGGTCTCTGCCTGCTGTGCCTGTCGGTCCAGACCAGGAGACACAGGGCGTGCGTCTTGGTGTGGCCAGCGCGAACAAGGACCTCGACGGGCGAGGCACTGATCTCTACTGGAAGGCGGCGAGGCGTCTCGGCCTTCCCGCCAGGCTCCACGAGGCTGGCCTCCAAAACGTTGCGGTCCAGGGTGAGCTTATCGGCCCTTCCATCAAGCGCAACAGCATGCGATTCCCAGACAGCGCCGAGCACGAGTTTGTCGTGTTTCAGATCTTTGACATCGACAGGCAGGAGTATCTTGGATCTGTGGAGGTGGTGGGCCTGTGCGTGAGGATGGCGCTCCCACACGTGCCCGTTGTTGGGTACTTTAGGCTGCGGGACTTCGCCACGAGCCTGAACGAGATGCTGGCCAAGGCTGAGGGGGTGGGCACGAGAGGACAGACCAGAGAGGGTTATGTGTTCAAGAGCATCAGCTCGCGGAAGGACCTTGCTTTCAAGGTGGTTTCGAACAAATGGCTGCTCGAGCAGGGCGAGTAGCTGGGGGCAACCGATATTGTACAAGCAGAGAACCAGAAGCACATTTGGAGAGCCAAAGGCATCAATAATATATTTAGAGGCCGACATCCTCACAGTAATGTCTGTCCCTAGAGCTCGATTTGGCCACTACGTTCTCGGTCAAGCATATATCCATATCAAAGAGGGGTCTTTCTGCCGTCGACGAAGTATCGACGTCTCGTCTACGAATAATCACCTTTTTTTTCCACTTGCAATATTTACAGAGGCACGAGCGGTGCTGGCATCAATATCGAATTAATTTAGATTTCGTATTGCAGTCTGCTGGTCGTCGTATATGGCTGGCTCGAGAATAGCCAAGATGTTTTGAACCCTTCTGTTCATGTGCAATTTGATCCTGAAGTAATAATTACGTTGAGGTTATCATCAACCCACACAGCTGCCAGCACTTTGTTACGCCATGGAACTCAGCTTGATATCTGACTTCTCCCATCTCTCAGAGGTAATACACAAGAGACAGATCTCTATCGTCCAGGTTATCATACACCACGTTACCCAGTCTCGGAGACCGCCGGCGGACCTCTTCTTTCTCTGGCTCCGATACGGCCGAATTTACGGACAGACGCATCGGCAGTCCAGCTCCTCCGACGATGACGACGAAGAGAGAAAAGTCCCCACAAGGAAAAAAAAAGGAAAAAAAAAAAGAAAGTTGGTACCGATGGTCTAGACCTCTCCTCCAAGTACCGAGACGCGCAGCAGGTCAAGCGAGCAAAGCTCCTATCGCTGCCTCTCTCTCCCCCTCGCCCCTCACCTCCACCGCGTGCCGGCGGAATCTAACGCCGAGGAGCAGGAGTTTTGTGGCAGAGAGGAGAGAGAAAAGGAAAAGAAAAAAGATCTGCAGGCAGAGTCCAGGCTGAGCCTCTTCGCCACCGCGCGACCGGTGCGTCTACCCCCTGTGTCTTTTTTCTCTCTCTCTCTTCCGTGTATCTCTCTTCTGACCCTCTCTGACTAGTGGATGGTTGCCACCCTCCATGACCGGCACCACCCGCCGATGGAGCCGTCATGGTGAGTTGTTGTGGTACAGCAGTAGCGTCCCAGGTAATTGGCTGGCCCCTTATTACTACAGCAGGGCGTGGCGTGTGTGTGTGTAGCAGGTATACTGTAGGGCGCGGGATGAAGCACCCTCACTTCCACCCCTATCATGCGCGTCAGCCACCTCCCGAATGGCGCCGCCGTGGTGTGGGTGTCGGGAAAATGCAGAGAGGCCCTGCGAAACACAGACGAGATTTGGGAGGGAGTAGACGGAGGTGTGTCTTGGTTGAGGTAGGTGCCAATTTCCTTTTTATTTTTTTCTTTTTCTACCTTGTTTGATGATACCCTCCAGCAACGTGGCCAAGAAAGGATATCTAATAGCGCGCAATATACTTTTTTACCTTAATATGAAACACATACACACACACACACACACACACGCACATGCCGTCAGCAGATAGATTGTCTAGTCTGTATGTCCGGGTCCCTATAGAACAGATATGGATGGGGTGTTGTTTGACTGGAAAGGTCTAGGCCTTCTCTTCCTCCCGCCGTGTTTCCCACCCCCCACGCCTCGACCCCTCCGCCCTGCACGGATCGACCTCGCATATTTGCTTGAGATCTTGGGAAGGTGACCATGTGTGGGTGATGCATCGACTGGCTTCCCGTTCTGCAGCGAGCCATCGATATCTTTCTTGTGCAGGGGGGTTGTGGCGCACTGAGAGGCGGGCCCACCACGACAGCCGGCCTAAACCCACGGGGAGGGCCTGGGAAATTTCTCCGTGGCGCCGTGGGCTTCGGTCGGCATAATTGACTCATTAGTTTATGTGTGTGTCGAAGCCTGAAACGACCGGCCTTTGCGAGGTAGGTTGCTATGTGCTGTAAGCAGGGTTCCGAGGGCAAATGAGAGACAGCGACCCGTCTTGTGCTTTTTACTGCGGTGCAGCAGGGCTGCAGAGGCTTGCAAAGTATGTGCGCGCAAGGGTCAGGCAGACCCCCTTGGTGATTCCCGTCGGGCAGAAAGAAGTAGACTGGCTCCTTTGGTTGGTAGGCCTGGGTACATGAACGCCACGATATGCGGCTACTGCCAGGGCAGCCGAAACCTAGCAGACAATCAAGGTTCACCGAGAGGTCCAGCCACACGTTGCAACGGCGGGCCCCCGCTCAGCTTTGGTGGCCGGTCGACCGCCCAGAAAACGCCGCCTGTCTCGGTCTAATTCACGGTGAATGGCTAGTGGACTTGTTTTTACGTGCGTGGCGTCAAGGGCTTTACGTCTTCTTCTTCTTCTTCTTCTTCTCCTCTTCTTGTCTGCATGGCACGTCATATCACATCCACTCATCCATAAGCCCGATGATGATCGTGGCGTGTTGATAATCCAGCAGGGGAAAAGTCAAAAGAAAAAGAGAGAAAAAAAAAAGAAGAAGGCAAGGAAACCGGGACACACACTCGCTTTCAGAACCAAGCTCCAGCACGGATACAACGGTTTAGGATAAATCAGTGGGGCCGTGGTCCACCATGCAAAGCAACGCTGGGGAGGGGTGGGTGTCTGTGCTGTGGTGGACGGGTGTCCGGGACCCACGCGGCCTGTTTACTACTACGTATACTATGTATATTCACACAGCAGCTGTCCAGGCGGTAGTGTGGAGCAGGGCATCATTCGGACGCCGAAAGTTTGGATTTAGAGTTATCAGTTGTTGGGCGCTTTAGAGCCGGGTGTGGGGTGGCATGTTATTGTCCAGCATTGTTCTCACCGCCCCACGACCCTGGGGCTTTTTGGGGCCTGTTCTGGAAGCCTAGGCGCCCAAGCCCGATGGAGATACCGAGGGCTGGTGTCAGGTTAGGGGTGGCGTAGCAGACAGAGGGTGCCGCATCGACGATGCAGTCCGTCCGTCCTGTGGTGCCTGAGAGGGCTGGGATTATTGTCCGTGATGACGGCAGCGTCTCGGTGCTCCCTCGTGCTGTGTGGTCATACTACCACCAGATGACACCTCTCTTGCATGAGTGTTGCGATGCCACATCCTGACGGACGCTGGTGGTGCAATCTGCTGGTATTATCATAACGTGTAGTAGTGATCATGTGTGTATATGCCTTTCCTGGAGCCGCCGCCGCCGCCGCTGCTGCTGCTCTTCCCCTCAGGCATCCAGCTTCTTCGCCGTCCCAATAACCGGCGCTGGAGCTAAACTCCCTCCGGCTCCCAGCGCCGCAGCACTGCCACCACCAGCACCCGTCCTCGGGGCCGGTGGCGCCGCCAGAGACTCTCCGGTAGAAGCCCTGCGCAATCTTGACAGCCGGCTCGTCGATCCACCTCGTCACCATCTCGGCGCACCAGAACGTGACGGGGAGGAGGATCAGCTGCGGCAGCAGGAATGAGATCTCGAGCCCCAGGATGCCCGTCCTGGGCAGCGGGAAGCGGTTCACCCACCAGGGGGTGTTTGCCAGGTGGGCCTGGGGGTCTGGGCCATCCCACCCGGCGGCGACGTAGATCCTGTCGCCCAGGATCCAGAGCACAGGGCCGTGGACCAGGTAGAGCGCGTAGGAGACGCGCCCGAGATACTGGCAGAAGCGGGTCTCGAAGAAGCGGCGGAGCCAGGGCAGCCAGGGCGCCGCTGCCACCAGGAAGGTCGCCGCGAAGAAGAGGTAGAACCACTTGTAGTCGAACACGGCCTGGGGCTTGAGGAAGGAGAGGTAGTACCAGCCTCGGTTCTGGCGGAGTAGGGCGGCGTCGGTCGTTAGCGACGGGATGCCGCCGAGATAGATTGCGATGGCGAGGAGGTGGTAGTAGATGAACTTTTGTACGGCTCCAGGGACGTGAGGACGCGCGGGAGCTGGTTCTTGGCGGAGAGGAGGTCGAGGTCGGCGAGGAACATGCCCATGACGAAGAGGGCGCAGTACCACCCGTCGCAGATGTACATAAAGTAATACATGAGCCCGGCCGAACACCACAGCCTGGCCCGCGTGGTCAGGCCCGAGAAGGCCAGCAGCACCGTGTAGATGACGATGGACCCTTTCATCTCGACGGGTATGCTCCACAGGTGGAAGTTGTAGGTGAACCAGGGCTCGCCGCCCGAGTTGAAGACGAAGCTGAAGTTCTTGAGCTCCGCGTACCACGCCCACACCTCGTCGCGCATGTTGCCCTGCTTCCTGGCCCCGTGGATCCAGAGGCCGCCGAACGAGTGCCAGGTGAGCATGTAGAGAAACGTCGTGGCGATGAGCGGGATGTACAGGCGCATCCACCGCCGGAAGAGCTGCGAGGCGAGGTTGTCGGCGAGCTTGGACTGCTCGCCCGCCTGGATGAGGCTCAGGGGTTTTGTCGACAGCACGTAGCCCGAGATGATAAAGAAGGTCGCCACCGCGAAGTGGCCGCCGTTGAACAGGATCCTGATGCCGTGGAAGTTGGTGAAGCGGAACTGGCCCTCAAAGCCCCACGCGTTCTCGATGATGCGGCCCTCCTGCTGGTTATGTGCCCAGAGCTCGTGATGCTGTATGTACACGAGAAACGCGGCAAAGCCTCGCAGCCCGTCCAGGTAGGCCGTCGGCCGTAGTGGCGGCTGTGGTGCGCTGGGCTTGGACTTTGGCCAGACTGTCGACCGCAGCCGCCTGAAGGCCCAGCCGGCCCTGGGGGACTGCAGCAGCCTCGGCGAGGCCAGCTTCAGGTCCATCAGCCTGGGAGCCTTCCAGGTCTGCTTCTCGTCCCAGTCCAGGCTCGAGACGTCGTCCCACTCCTTGCCATCCAGGATACCCAACCCGTGGTGTTTTGTCGTCGCCATCCTCTCGTCCAGGCTGCCCCTTGTCGATGACGGGAAACTCGAGGCGGGTGACTGCGCCAGCTGGCCAAACCCCAGATCTGAGGTCTGGATCGAAATCGGGAGAGGCGGTGGGTCTCTCCCAGTCCGTCTTGTTGATAGATTCTCAAGAAACGATTTCATGGACGCCACAGTACGCAGAACATCAGAAGGGGCCGCTCAGTCTTGGACCAGCTTGATCTAGCGGGAGGGTGTATTCGCTTGGCGGCCAACAGCCGTGGCCTTGACCTTTTTTTTTTTAAAAAAAATTCCGTCCTCGCAGACCAGACCAGGTTACCAGCTTCGTTCTTTTTTTCTCCCCTTCTTTTCTTTCTTTCTTTCTTTCCTTTTTTCCTTCGTCTCGGAGCTGTGAGCTTGTCTGTCGGTAAAATTGTGCCGTCCGTGTGTGTGTGTGTGTGTGTGTGCTTGGATGTTTAGTGCTCCTTCGATCGTCCGTTGGCTCCAGGCTATTCGGTCGTCACGCGCGCAGCTTGAACAGAATATGCTGGATCTCGAGAAGGAGTCAGAGTTCGGCCTCCATCCACTTTCACAAGCCAGAACTCCCTCCTTGGGATCACCACGGTATAAAGCAGATCTCACCTCAGCGCCGAGGCTGAACGTGGTGTGGGATCAAAGCATGCGGGGAGTTCTGCGGGGAACCCTGTTCGTAACAGGGAAGAGAGGAGGGGCCCAGAGACAGAAAGAGAAAAAAAGTGACAGTTCAGGTGAGAATTCAAATAGCGCAGGTAAAAGTCCCCTTTCGTAATTGTGTGCCGCTGATCAGCGTTGGTGCGGTGAGTGAGCGAGTGACACACGAGGCCTGGTGAGGCTAGAACCTGCACGATGCCGAACGAGGTTCTCGTGTACTAAGGGAGGTCGTAGGGGAACAGGAGAATAAGGTTTCGAGACCAAAACGGCTATCCGTCTGAACGCTAACGGGTAGAGCGGTTCGAGGAGCGTGCCAGTCCCCCTCGCATGGGTCGGTAGCTCAGGGCGCTCCCTTGCAGAAGCCAAGCAGACTGAAGATCAAAGGGTGTGATGACGTTAAGGGAGAACTCTGTCCTCAGCTCGTCGGCCCGTCTGCAGGAGGTTGTGGCAAACGGGGAGGTGCAAGATAGAGGGCGACGCACAGCCGCATGAGATTGCAGCCGTGTTATCGAAGGACTGTAATCTCTGCCATGATTGTGTAATACACTGCCACAGTACTATAGGCTGTCCGTCCGTGTGCGTGTCTGTATACTGTAGGGACGAAGGAGATAGGAGTAAAAAACAGTGGGTAGATAGGGAGTTCGGCCTTGGACTTTGCATGGATAACGACTGGCGCATCATACCAGCTCGGGTTTCGGGAACAGGTTTTTTTCTTCTTCTTCTTCTCCTCTCTTTTTCCATCGCTGCAGAAAAGGGAAGGTCAGAAGTCAGATTGCGACGCAATGCAGGCCAGAGGCCGCCAGCCGCCGAGTCCCGTCACACGACAGCGGGAGGAGGCCCTTGAGAGCGGAACCCACTACAGCGCATTCTTCCTCATGGTGGTTTTGGCAAGCTCGACGAGACTCACACTCACATGCACGAATTGTTACCAATACCGCGGCTCTGGATGGCGGCTTGCATGGCTCTTGCCGAACAAGAACACGCGATTGGGCCGGCTTCCCCAGATTTCCCCAGACGCTGCTTAGCTCGCGCGAGCTTCTCTTTGCCACGGCCTCTGGGCTCCAACGTTCTTGCTAGCGCTCCGAGATTTGGCTCTCTTGGTGGCCGTCAGACCATAGTCACTGGACCTGACTACCCAGCGACCAGGGCCGTACAACAGGTAGGATAGGACCCGGCGGAGCAGCCATGGGTCAGCAGAGCCAAGCCAATCAGGACGCGCAGGGCGTCCCGATCGAGGGTGATCGCTCATGGCACACCCTCCTTGTGGATACGTGCCCGGCACTAGACGACGCCGTGCCGACCGGGGCCCGGTTCCCACCCTGGCCCTTGGAGATGAGGTGGATGCCCTGTCCTGCTTGATGATGGAATATCCCACCTGCAGCTCCTGCAGCTGCACTGGCACAATAGTCCCGTTCCGCGGACATCGCCAGGCCCAGGCTGTGGGCAGGAGAACAGAGTGTGCTACGTACCATCGTGTGGCGGGGTTGCCATTCGTGATCGGCGGACTTACGCCTCCGGGTCTGCATGTGCTCGGATAGCGACCACACACAGGACGCGCAAGACCGGTAGAGGGAGTGAGTGAGTGAGTGAGTGAGTGAGAGCGCCTGTCGCGCGGCCAGGGAAAGACTGGCTGTGCGCAGAGAGTCAACTCGGAAGCCATGACAGCACAGGTCTCCTCCCGATGCGCGCCACGGCACACTGCCCCTCCCCCTCCCACCCCCCCTCTCCAGGCTGGGGACAGAACCTGGCAGAACTACCAATATTGAGGTACCAAGTCACCTCCCGGTCCGCCCCTCACAGTAAGGCGGAGCAAGGGAACACCTGCCCATCAGGATGGGTGCAGCGAGCTGCTCGTGCAAAAAGATCGCCCAATGTCGACCAGATACCCTGGGCTTTCCCCGCCCGGCCGTGAGCATGTGCCGCCCTGGCAAATCAAGGACTGAGGGCCATGCCTCCTCGGTGAGTGAGATGTCTCAAGATTGAGAACAAGAGGGTGTATATGCCCAGCCCTCCAGGAGTTGCTGCAGGCCGCGAGGCACGTCTCTATTCGCCCACCTGGTATTGGTCGGCTCGACAGGCTCACAGTAATACGTCAGGGCCGCTCCGGAGGGGGGCTTGCGTGCTGCTGGGGTTGTACTGCATTGCGTAGCATTTGTCCCATGTGGCTGCGTATCTCTACCTGGCCGGAGTCAGGGACGAGACGCCGCACCTTGCATACTCATCAGCTGCGAAGAGCCTTGCCTATTGAGGAAGGCTGCCGGCGTGATATGGCGAACCTGGGGTAGCACACAGGCCGAAATGAAGTGGTCCTCCCGAGTGTTGGTAAGGTACCTATGATGTTAGATGCATCAACGCCTCCCCCACCTCAGATCCCTGTCCCAATTCTTCCGTCGCATTGTATCTTTTGTAGCTGGAATATCCCATGCTCTCTCGTCCTGTCTTGTGTTTCGTTCCACCACCTCAGATCTTGGTCCTCATATAACCTGTTCTCGCGATTAGCACAATCCTGCTCCGTGGCAAGCCCCAATCCCACCAACCAAGAGGAGAGTGACAACATACCAACAGACGACATGGACGAAGAGAAGGGCCAGCTCAGCACACATTCATCTCCTATTCACGAGCCGTCGTTTAGGCATACCTTCAGCATGCACTCGCCTGCGTCGTCCTCGTCCTCGCCGCGGTCCTCGGTGGGGACGTGGTCGCCAGCCACCCCAAACTTCTCTCACAAATTCAGAAATCGTGTGCCAACACAGATGCGAAGGTGTATACCCATATACCTGGCCTGTGTCTCCCTGATCCTGCTCGTCCTCAATGCCGACCTCCTCACCGTGGCAGTTCCCAAGAGTGGCAGCACGGTCTTCAAGCGTGGAGGCGGTCAGAATAAGGGCGGCTTCGCATCTGTGCCCGGAGTGCCAATGGCACAAGGCTTCCCAAAGAAGGTGTGGCAGACGTGGAAGATCGATCCCCTGCAGTTTGAGGAGCGAGACAGCACCACGGCGAGGACATGGCTCCAGAAGAACCCAGACTACCGCTACGAAGTCCTCACAGACACCAATGACATGGGATATGTGGAGCTGCACTTCGGCCCAGGCGGCATCAACCGCCCCGACATTGTCGAGATGTACAGGAGCATCACCGCCACCATCATCAAGGCAGATCTCTTGCGGTATATGGTCATGTACGCCGAGGGTGGTGTATACGCAGACATTGATGTCGAGGCGCTCAAGCCTATCTCTAGATTTATCCCGGATCACCGGTACGACGAGGGCGACATCGACATGGTGATTGGCGTGGAGATCGACCAGCCCGGCTTCCGAGACCACCCCATCTTGGGCAGGAAGTCGCAGTCGTTCTGCCAGTGGACGTTTATGGCGCGGCCAAGGCTGCCGGTGATGCTGCGGCTGATCGAGAACATCATGGGCTGGCTCGACGGCCTCGCAAGGGAGCAGAATGTCCCCATCTCGGAGGTGGAGTTGGACTTTGACCAGGTCATCTCGGGCACCGGACCCTCCGCCTTTACCGAGGCGATCATCGAGCAGATGAACCTCGACCGTCCAAAGGGCACTGCCGAGATCACGTGGGATCGGTTCCACGAGCTGGACGAGTCGAAGATCGTGTCGCGTGTCCTAGTCCTGGACGTCGAGGCCTTCGCGGCCGGACAGGGCCACAGCGACAGCGGTAACCACAACGCCCGAGGCGCCTTGGTCAAACACCACTACCACGCCAGCAACTGGCCGAGTCGGCACCCACGCTTTAACCACCCAGCATATGGCTCAGTCGAACAGTGTAACTGGGATCCCGACTGCGTGGCGAGGTGGGATGCAGACACGGCCGCGTTCGCACTCCTGAACGAGGAGGAACAGAGGAACCTGATTGACCTCATCCAGAAAGAACAACAGGAACTGCTGGAGAGACAAGAGGCCTTCCTCAAGGCATTGGCACAGCAACAAGTACAACAGCCCCTCCTCCCCCAGCAGCCGGCATTGGCGCAAGAACCACAGGCGCCCGTCGAAATCGAGAGGCACCACGAGGCCGAGAGGCGCCCCGAAGAGGTTGGGCAGCACCCCGATGCGGAGAGACACTCCGAAGTCGAGAGGCCTGATGTCGAGAGGGCGGAGGTCGAGAGGACCGAGATCGAGAGGCCCGGAGTGGCTGCGGAGGGCCGACCGGAGGGACCTGAATGATAGTCACGCCGTTTTCCTTTGTCGCGCGCCAATAGCATGAAACATGTCGGGGCATTCTGGATGGGGTGTTTTTGGCGTTTTCAAGACGAGTAATCCTAAGACTTCCAGAGAGCTCATCGTCCGCGACGATGACAAGCAAAAAGAGTTATGTTGATGACAAGAAGCTGGTCATTCTCTCCTCGACGATGCGATGGGATGTCGTTGATTCAAGCTTCCGAGATGCCGTGATCCTCCGCCGCTCGCCTGGCCGGATCCTGGAACCAACAAGCATGAACCACCTGGTCCCACAGCGTTGGTTTGATCCTATTCCGAAGCGATCTGAGGCTGTGGATGCTGGGATGGCACGGTCGGCGCTTGTATGTTGGGCGGATGATGTGCGTCGACAAGGGCTGCTACACCGTCCGAGAGGATTGCGGCACAGCAGCAAACATGTGTTTGATCCTAGGGGGGAGACGGGCAGGCGCATCGTTGGAGCCTGGACCAACCGTCTCGACCTGTGGTTGACTTGGGTCGAAGTCTGGTCTGATGCGATACCATCAAGATCAGAAGAGCAGCAGGATTGCGTTGGTGGTCGAGACGCGTCGGGCGTCACGGTGTCGTGGCTGCCAGCGAGCAGGCGTTGGCGGTCAAACTGGGCGAGGATGACGCCCCATATATACAGCGCACATACATGACATACCCTTCGAGAATACAAAGATTTGTTGAACACCAGTTGTGGTTCGAGGTCGATGGTTTGCGAGGTACAATTAGTAGAAGCAGAGGAGGAGCTGTCGATATCTGTAGACAGAAGACGGGGAAGGCGGTGGCTGACGAGGGAGGCTAGAGAGCAGAGCACTGACGTCAGGTACTTGGAGCATCTCGGGGTTAGTGTCACACCACGACACCACGTTACTAAGTACTTGAGTACTTGGTTGGCACCGAAAGAATCTGTCTCCTTCAGCTACTGAATCGGTCTATTTGGTAGGGCAGCGACCCAGTCATCACCCCTCGAGAGCCAATTCGCAGTAATAGCTCAGCACCTCAGCCTGCTGCGTCCGTCCCCGCGTCTAGTCTCGCTCGTCCCGGTCCTGGAACAGATCAGGCTCGAAAGTGCCCCCTTTGGCCAGATGCAGCGACATAGCTCGGGACCAGTACATAGAGGGAGGAGATGTAGGCGGATCGTTGGAACAAGACGCCTCAGCCTGACTGCCCGCGATCTCGCCGCCTCCGGGCTCAGCATGAGCTCGAGCCTTACCCTTCGCGCCGTCCCCGTGATGAACGCTTTCTCGTCGACTACATTGTCCTTGAGCATCTGCACAGCACCATCCCAGAAATCCTCTGCCCTTGCCTTGAGGCGCTCGACTTCCGCGTCCGTCGCGGCGGCTGATCGCTCGCACACATACTCGTGCAGCTTCCAGTCCCACACCTGACAGTACTTGCCGCAGTAGCGAGCACGCAAGCAGCGCAAGCAGACCAGGTACTTCTTGGGCTCCTTTCCGCAGTTCGCGCACTTGTTGATGTCGTTGAGGTGCCGAAGACGGTCGTGCATTTGTTGCGAGATCGTGTTGAAGGGGTTGGTCTCTCCGGAGGAGCTCAAAGGCTCAGGTGTGCGAAGGCGTGCGGGGTGATACCTGGGCGCCACCTCAAAACCAGCGTCGTTGTGCGGATTGTTCTTGCCAAGGCAGACAGCTGTATTCATTGAGGTTGAACTGGTCGGTAGGCCTCCATCTTCAAACTCATCATTTGTTGCATCGACAGCCCGGCTTGAGGAGGTGGTTTTTGTTTTCACAGGCTGCTCTGCCTCCCTATGCTTGTCTCTGCGGGTAGAATTGTCTGTGTGAGTGAGTGAGTGTGTTAGCGCTCTACATCGAGATGGACTCTTTTCCCACCCTCAAGGCGCTCTTGGTTTCATGAGATGATTGTCGTCTTGGGGAGTCTCTTTGGGTAGCTCTTCAAGCTGACTGCCAGCCCTAGGTGTCAAAGCCTGACTAGGTCTATCAAGTTGATGCACTGCCGAAATGTTTTATCTCAGGTACTTATATCTTGGGAACCTACTGCCTGTGGTACTGACCTCTTCAGGTGGCTGATTAGCCACTCTTCTGCTCCGTCTGGCGCTTCGTGTTGTTGAACGTGTATCCATTGTGATGCCTTAATGCTTGTGCTTTGAGTTGTCAGAGCTACTCTGACATGGATGGTTAAAAAAAATTACAGAAGAAAAAGAAGATAGGTCTAGATATTCTGTAGCAAGTTGATATAAGGTAGGGGGACAGGAAGGTCTAAGCTGTTGTTTACTGTGATCAAATAATTAATTCATAGATGCCAAGTGAATGATCAAATTGTATAGCTTGTCACTGTCAAAGGCTGTGAATTCATTATAAGGTGAAATCGTATTGTGCAGAGCGTCATACAGCTTACTTGGTTGAAGTAACAGAACCATATCCTACCTATATTCATTCAGTATTTATGGACACAATCATTCCTAGTGAGCATCCCCTAAGATGATGGAAGCAGCCTTTTGAGCCACAGAATACAGGTACGCCATAGGGTGTGAAGTTAGTTCAAGTGGGAAAATTCCAGCATCGACCACTCGAAGGCCCTGTGTCCCATACACTCTTTCAGACACAATACAAATGTCAGTTTATTATACTCAAGTGAAGTCCAGTATCCCATACATCCAAATAACAAAAGGGTGCATATGCAAGCTTGGGTGGCTAAGAAGGCAACTCACCGCAGCTCAGGATCAACCACGCCACCAAGTTCCAGGGGCAGCATCGCAGTGCTACCAACCCAGTGGCTCGCCCCGTAGCTGGTCGACCTATACCAGGCCAGATACTCTGCATCCGTGCTGTTAGGCCCTAGCGCGGGGTCATAGTAGGCGTCCGCAACGATTGCTGCCCACGGCGCAGAGGGAGAACAGGGCACCAGCGCGCCTGCTGATGGTCACGGCAACCTGTTGGTCGAACTCGTCCGTGAGGAATCTCGGGATGATGATCTGGTCCTGAAAGGGATCTGAGGAGTTGATGTGGACGTGGCCGCGGGACAAGGGTATCAGTGGCCAGAAGACGGCTTCGAGGACTGTTGGGTAGGACTCGCCGCCGACCTCGGCGACAGGGACTGGGAACATCGTTAACATTTCATTATAGCTTGACCCTGGGACCACAAATAGTAGCCTACAGTTGTGATTAGCGATCAGATCGACCGTAGCGTTGAGGATTGTCATGGCCCCGAGAGTGTTGACGGCGGCCCCAGCAGACACCAGAGCCTCAGCGCGAGACTCGAGGCTTCCTGGTGCTGTAAGCTGAGCAAGAATAGATTGAAAATCTGCCCAATACGGTGATAGTTAGCAGACGGTGGTCCTCGCGGCCTCCCGAGGCTGTTGTGTCGGCTGAGCTCAACAGGGTCTCACCGTATGGCCAGATCTGCTCGACATTGACCAGACTTATAATAGGCGCAAAGATGTTAATATCGTCAATAATGGCCGTATCATTTTGATATTCTTCTGCAACGAGCGCAGCCGCTCCCGTGCCTGGCTGGTCCACTAAATTGCACCCAACTCCTGGCAGATCAACAAGCGGCTCAACGCCCGCTGCTTGTAGAGTACTCGCATTCCCGACACCTGATCTCTCCAAGATAGAGGCGCTTGCGAGAGCGCCGGCGGATAGGATTACCTCCCGGGCGGCATGGACTGTGTGAAAACCTGGTTGACTTCCTGGTACACTGCTTCCAGGTTTGATGGCGAATACAACACCGGTGGCTGTTATGTTGGTAGTGAACAAGATCCTGTCAACTTTGTGGTTCGTCAAGACAGTGAGCTTCTCTCGCTGCTGACCAGGCGCCCAGAGGAGAGCATCTGCCGCAGATGACCTCAGGTTCTCGTCGGTTACGTTGTCGTACCAGATTGTCCAGGACGTGGATGCTGAGACGGTGTGATCAGCGGAGCGGTTCGACAGGTCGTTGCTGATGACGAGGCCTGGGAATGCTAAAGGAAGGGGAGTCTTTGTACGTTGCGACGGCTTCCGGGATCCTCATTGGAGTCTATCAAAACAAATTAGAGGTTTTTCGGCTCAGACTTTGGTATCGGCAGTGAAATGAAGGTATCAGCGGTAACGTACTGGGAACGAGACGTTCACTGCACCATGGAAGCCATGCACATATGGATCCAGGCCTGCGCCTTGCTCTCGTTGGAGTTCATCCGGAGGATAGTTCCTTTCGATCGCGGTCATGAACTGTTACCGTCATGTGGTCAGTCCGCATCCATGAATACCTTAAGTACTTATCCAGCTTGCGGACAACCAAGCATACCGGCTCAATACTTTCCCAATTCCACCCTGGATTCCCCAGTGCTTCCAGCTTGTCAACCTCCACAGCAGTTGGTCTGTTCCATACCATGCCGTTAACTAGGACACTCTGATCAGCATCACCAAGCGACATTCTCATCCCGCTCATTGCGAGCGAGCTTGTCATGGACCTACTCGACGTGCCCCCGCCAATACAGGCGCCAGAATCCACGGCTACAGACAGCTCAGTGCCGTTCTCATAATAAGCCGGATAAAGCCAGTCGCAATAAGGGTCATGCAGCACGCGGTCTGCGGCTACAGTCACCTCGGTGTTCCATCGCGGGTCCGGCCCAGCCTCAATGATGAGCGTCGAGTAGCCCTTGTCGCTCAGTTTTTTGGCAACGGTGATGCCTCCGAGTCCGGCGCCGATGACCACGTAGTCAAAGGTCTGGTTCGCCGCCACTGTCGTGTCGTTTGTGACGAGAGTGGCGCATACGAGGCTCGCGTAAACGACAGTGATGAGCCAGAGCTGGTGCAGCATCTTGATGTGCTCTGAGCCCCGCACAGGTCTCTTAGCATCCAAAATAAACGGCATTGAATAGAAGACTAAGTAAAAGATGTCTGATGGGCCTTCGACTCGTGGTTCCTGGACAGGATTATGGGCACAAGCGTCAAATGATAATGTTGACATTCTTATAGTTTTTCCTACCAAGGAATGGGTATAGTATCCTGTATTAAATTCATCACCCGCCGGGGAACTTGCCTATGCAGTGAGGTATGATTCCATGAACGGCTCACCGGCTGCATGCAGTCCTCCTGTTTTGTATACTTAACAAACCCCGCTTTCTCATCTCCGGTGGCTGGCATGAGAAACCTAGACCTGGGCAATCCGGACTTGCCGTCAGCAGAAAGAATAGTTTGACATCTCTGTACCACTAATTCGGGACCGTAGTAAATTTCCAGATATTTCCTCCTCTCGAGGTTATGTAAATTCGTATCGTACTATACACCACCTATTTACTGGCATCGTCCTGCTTTCCATTCATCTTCTCCTGCGGCCTCTCCTCATCCACCGACTGGCCACTGACAATATCCTCCACCCCATCCTTCAGCACGGGGGGCCCAGAAAAGTTCTTCCTGCCCCACGCGAAGTACCACACCAGGCTGATCAGCGCAAAGCCGGCAAAGACCACGCTGGCATAGTTCATGGTCGAGCTGTCGAGCCCCGTCAGGTTGGTGGGCATGCAGAACAGGAAGATGGACAGCACGATCCAGAGCAGCGTGGTGATGTTGATGGCCATGCCGAACCTGCCGAGCGAGAAGGAGGCGTGCCTGAGGTGCCTGCGGCCCTGGACTACGGACACGAGGATGGGCAGGCCGTACGAGGTCGCGAGGCAGATGGTGGCCACACCCGTGAAGCTGCTGAATGCGGCCGAGGAGCCGAAATAGATGAGGCCGAGCAGGCAGTCGACCACGGTGGACAGGGTCAGCGCCCAGAAGGGAATCTCGAAGCGGTCGTTGACCTTGGCCCAGATTCTCGAGGCAGGAATGGCACCGTCGCGGGCAAAAGCGTAAGTGCACCTGCTGGACGCAGTCAGGGCGCCCACGCCGGCAAAAAAGCCAGATGCCGAGGACCAGAAACAACAGGCCAAAGCCACCTCCAGCACTGCCGGTCGCCATCTTGAAGACGAGACCGATGGGCTGTCCGTTGGCGACATCCAGCAGGGTCTGCACGCTAGGGAGCACAAACAGGATGGGAATCAAGTACACCAGGCCTGTGATGCCCGCCGCCACGACAGAGAGCACGATGGCCTTGGGCACCTCGCGCTCCGGGTTCTGGACCTCCTCGCACATGGAGGCCACCATGCCGTAGCCCGTCAGGACGTATGCCGGCTGCAGCAGGCCGACGAAGAAGCTCCAGCCCCAGGGCCAGCCAGAGGCGGAGGCATCGTAGTGCGCAAAGACGAACTCGCCGCTCCTCTTGGTGGGCGACATGACCAGCAGGACGACCAGGAAGATGACGATGGAGGCGCCGGTCCAGTAGATGCACATGGTGTTGATCTGGTCGAGATATCTGGAGAAGAAGACGTTGATGAGGTAGCACACCAGCATGCACGCCCAGAACATGAGGATGGTCTGCCACTCGTTGGCGACAAAGTCCTCGTCCCAGAGCGAGATGGCGCTGAGGATCAGCTGGGCTCCGCCAAAATTGATGGACAGGGTGACGGTCCAGTTGCCCACCAGCGTCAACCACCCTGTGATCCAGCTGGCGATGGGGGCCCACTCCGGGCTCGACAGCAGCGCGCTCCAGTAGTACACGCCACCGGCGGTCGGGTAGACGGAGCAGATCTCGGCCAGCGAGGCGGCGATGGCGACAGAGAGGAGGGACAGGAGGACCCACCCCCAGAGAATGGTCACGCTCTGCCCGTTGGAGAGGGTGATATAGAAGGTGGTGCTAAGGCCGTAGGGGACGGCCATGATGGCGAACGAGAGCCCCAGCACCGACAGCATGCTCAGGCTGCGCGGGAGCTCCGACTTGTAGCCCATCTTGGCGAGGGCATCGTCGGCTGCTGCTGCTGCGGCGCCCGCGCCTGAGTGCGTGGTGGAATCTGCGCTTCCCATAATAATAATAATAACAACAACCAACAACGGCCTCCTCGGATGATCACGGAATGAGGGGAGAACTTGAGACTGGTCGGTCTCCACAACGAGAGAGGAGGGAGAAAAAGAAAAAAAGAGAGCACCGCGGAATGGGTTTTGCCTGGGAGTTGAAGAGATGGATGGAGGGAGAGGGAGGGCAGAGGAGAGTGCCGGACGCAGAGAGCACAACGGCGCTGCAGGTCAGGTCTTATGATGAAGAAGGTTCGCCTTCAGCCTGGAAAACCCCAATGCAGACGGAACAGATAGGAATTGCCAAGAATGGGTAACAGATTCAGGTAAGACTTGACTTTGCGCCGAGGTCACGGCGATCGATCGGTTGCGAATTTCTCATAGCGAATTCAATTACTCAATCCCTCCCCCAGGTTGGCCAAGATCCACCACGGGGGAGAAAAACCCCACCAGGTATTTTTTTTTACAGTTAAAAAAACGCAATGGCGAGTCAGGACATGATGGGCACTTTCCTGGTGCGTCTGAGCGAAGAAAAGGGCCTTGGAGGCTTTCTCCTCGAACCACATTAAATAGCGATATCTCGCGCCCACTGACGATCCGGCATGCTGTGCTCGAGCCGTTGTTGATGGTTGTGGCCCCCTGTATCATCAAGATAGGACCGACAAAACTACTACCCCTTTATATATAGCCTTGACATAGTACTATGTCTAAGAGGCAATTTGTAGAGACGACGTCATGGGAGACATGCTTCAGCAGGCAAAGTACTTACTCCCCACGCATTTAGTCAGACCTTGGCTCCCTCCTGAGCCGCCTCCTGAGCCGCCTCCTGAGCCGCATTCTGCTTGGTCAGAAGGGGAGAGAGTCTAGACCATATAATATACCAAAGTACTTTCTTGGCTCATAACCCTAGCAATATAATACCAAACTTGGACCGTAAGTCCCGACATCCGAATCAGCGTACATAAATGTATAGAGTGACGAAACACCACAACATTGGGACCTGCCGGCGTAAATACAATGAAGGCGGTTCCTCTGGCACCCGAGATCGCATCAACACCATCACCTACCTCGACAAGCGAGCTGCCGAAGCCTTCCGTTGCACCGTAATGAGCTGTGCTTCAATCAGACGATTGTGCCCCCAGGAAGAAAAAAGAAAGAGAAAAAAAGAGAGGTCAAACGTAGGAGCGTGAAGCAATTCCTTACTCAGCCTCTGATATCGATTCTGGGTTGTCATTATGGCCGCCCATGAGACCTGCATTGAAATAGTAGATGCAATGGATCATCTCTTGAGGTCTTCCTCGCTAACCAAGAAAAGCACTCTACCTACTTAAGTACTTATACGAGACTAGGATAATACAGCTCACTCAAGCGCATCTTAGCAGTTTTCTTGGTTATAAAAAATGAGAAAATAAAGAAAGAATACCCCAAAAGACCGAATATAGATCTAGAGAGTGGTCTCGAAGGCAGATCGTCCTGCCCAGAGTAATTATCCCATCACTAATCACATACTCTCCACTAGACGTACAGGATCCTTACTCGCCCATCAGACGGCCATTCACTACGACCAGCCAAGGAAGATGAGATGATTAGCAGAAAACGACCAGGGCAGGCGGCACTGACCCTTCGGGGGCCCCAATATTGATAAGCAGCAGAAATCCGAGGGACGAAGGCCACCTGAGCACGGTCAAGATCCGATCTCGTTCCCCTTGTCATGTTCTCTCTGTATTTCTTGTCGCTCGTCTCCCTAATTCTGAGAAAAAGGTAGAAAATAGAAGAAGAAGAAAAGAGGCGATGATCTCAGCACCGGTCTCTGGGATGACCCGGTTCTGAACATTCCTCTGTCGACTACGATATACGACTTTTGAGAGATTTATTTCCAAGGTCAAAAGCATCTTCTCATAGCAGGCTCTAGAAAGTCAAGACTTGAAGCTGATTTCACGTCGACGTAGCAGTTTGTAGGTAGGAATAACGGTGTCTGACAAGTCACATCCGATTTTGTATTGATCCTTCAGACGAGCTCCGTGTTTTTTTATCTCTATGGAGGACATGTTGATGGGGGCCAGATGGGATGGACTGGTCGACATTGAAGGGGAAGGGATTCCATCTCCTGTCACCAAGGTGACTCTCTCCTGGTCCAAGGGACTGACGGCAGCAGCGAGTGTCGAAGAGATCCATCCAGACGGTCTGATGGGTAATGGCGGCGTCATCAGCTACCGAGACGGACCCAGTGGGCTCGGCTTTTGGATCTATTGGAGCGATGTTATGAAGCGAGGGCTGAATTAACGCCATTGGCCGACTCTGGTGTATCAATCAATACACTGGAAATGTATGGAAGGGTTAGGAAAGTAGAGAGATAGACTCGTTATCCACCTTCCCTTTCCCTCCTGGGCATTGCGAGGGTGGCGGGGGAAGGAGTGTGGAGGGCAAAGGGAAGGCACGCCCCCAGGATTGATCCTGCCACCTCTCAAAGATGCGCATGGGAGAGGCAAGAGCGGTGGGCAGTTGCCCGCACTCCTACCCTTGGCTGTCTGTCCAGCTTGCCTGGAGCGATGTCTATGCCCTCTCTCGATCTTCCAAACTCGTGTGTGCCGTCCTTGGGTCGATTCGACAGCCGTCTCCGTTCAGCTGCTCGTGTCCAGCAAACCCACGACGGCTCTCGTTGGCTGGGTCTACGCCACACGCGAGCGTCACAATCTCCCAAGAGTCTATTCTACATGTAATCGCCTGATCATCCAGCTCGTCATCTTGATTTCTGGGGCCAGTCTAAGCCCGCAAGAACCTTGGTCATGGGCCTCGAAGTCAACGAGGACGGCGACTTTGTTCGCAGGTCCTCGACCTCACCTGCCAAGAAGACCAACGCGACACCAATCTCGGCACATTTTGGGTCTCCAGACCTCGTCGCAGATCCATGGACCAGCGTCCAGCCTCAACCTGATGGTGACTCCAGTGCCGTCAAGCAGAACCACACGCGACGTCGCCACGCCCATCAGAAAGCAAAGCCAACTTTCTTCGACTTAGAAGACATCCAGAAGGAGAACGACGACCCGGACAATTCATCTCCCTCCACTACACTCCAGAAAGAGCCTTTCAATCTCCGTTCACGGCTTAGGCAGAAGCCTAAATTTCCCAGTCTACCCTCACATGACACCAACACTCTTAATGGCGGCGACGAGGCCATCTCGCCAACTCCGCGTCCCGGACAGCCCATGAACCGAGCCCCCCATCATGGCAAACCTCGTGGTCCTGTGTTAGACTCGAGTCCTGTGAAGAGCCGTCCCCAGCAAAAACATGAGCAATCACCACCTTCTTCGGGAGGCGGATTGCGTGACGTCGCTCGTTCTCCAGATCTTCAAGATGGCCAGGACCTGCTGTATGGCGATGACAACGGCTCGCCAACACCGAAGACCAAGACCGCACGTTCCTCTCGTGTTACGAGACGCAAGTTGACCAATGCTACTCATGTTCCCGAGCATCCCATGAGGAGTAGTATCTTGCAGCTGTCATCTGCGAGTGCCTTCTTCAGGCAGCCGGAAGAGCGAGCGGACGCGGACGATCACCTTGAAGCTGAGACTGGAGCTTCTGTCGAGCCTTTAAACTCCCTGCAGCACACCGCGCCGCTGTCTGTCGCCGAGCCACCCCGCAAGAGAGAAAACGACAAGGACGTCACGAATGAGGGAAATGACAAGAAGAAGAAGCACACATTGAGTTTTCTCTCTGTGGCTGCTTCCATCGATATGGATCCGGATCGATCTTCCCCCCAGGAGAAGCTCTCTCGCGCCATGAGAGGCAACTCTGTGGTGGGCGGGGGTCCCAAGGACCAGAAGAAGAACGCTGCTCGCGATAAGTTGGTTTTCAAGTCCAAGAAGAAAGTGAAGATTTCTGCTCTCGAGCTGCAAGACGATGGAATCGACAAAGGTGACATGGATGATCCATTTGACATTACCAACGTGGCTTTGCCAGGTGGCGCATCTCCCACAGCGGCTGGGGCCAAGGCAAAGACGACTTCGAAGAAGCAGGCTTTGGAAAAGCAGCCCTCCGTCAAGCATCCTGATCAGGCGCCCAGGCGCAGAAAGGCCGCAGCGAAGGCCCGCAGGAGAGCCAAACCAACATTTGCGTCTCTTCAAGCTGACACCCCCACTCCTGAGAGTGAAGAGAGCCATGCGGGAGACACGCCTGGGTCCGACGACCAGGCTAAGTTGACAACAGCTGATAAGTCTAAAGGCTCTATATCAACCCGGCCAGTCCAAGCACACCTGGCTTCGGCGGCTAATCAGAGCGTCATCGAAATTTCTTCAAGCTCAAGCCAGTATGGGTCTGAGGATTTTGATATGTGCTACAACGATGCCGAGGATGAAGACTACGTCGAGGAGCGGCCTCAACCCAAGGCAGTCAAGACTGCCGTAAAGCAGCGTCGGGTCAAGAACGCTGAAGCCAAGGTCGAGAAGCACGGGATGGAGGAGATGGAAACTACTGATGAGAACGGTCGCATGGAGTCGCCGACAACGAAGGCCATCGGGGCACCCGTCAGTCATTCCTCCGCAGCCTCCGATAAGGAACACACACCTCAGGCTGAGATCAAGGAACGTGGTTCTGCTCCTCAATCTGATTTACCCAAGCAAGTGGAAACCAGCCATCAGCACGGTGGGGTTGCTAGAGAGCTAAGAAGCAGACCATCAAACAACAAACGTGCTGTCACTACTGCCGATGGAGCACCCACTAAGACCAAACAGATGAAGCCGACTCGTGAGCATCCCGGCAGTGCCCAAAACAAGGCTGTCAACAGCACGAAGCGAGATTACAAGGCGCCTGTCGGGAGGAAAACGAGGAAGCACGCGGGGACCGCGACGTACGCCAAACTTGACGCCGAGATTGACGGAATCCACGATCTTCATCAAGCCATTAGCGTCGAAGCCGCAGAGGGAGAAAAACACAACGCTGTTTCTTTTGGCATCAAAGGGTCGAGTGCTGACGGAAGCCCACGTCAGGACGACCTATCTATCGATCAGTCCACAGCGGCCTTGGCATTCGATATGGGCACAGATCTGGATGATTCACCCTTGAAGTCCTCCAAGACGGATGCTGCGAGATTTGTGCCAATATTTGCTGGGGACAAGGGGAATGGGCGCCAAGATCAGCCGAAGAGTTGTCGAGGGTCAAAGAGACATGCGAGGGATACTGATGTCACCACTGATGCGAGGCTTACCGACGACCCTGATGGGCGAGGTCACCTGACGTCTGCCCAACCTTCATTCGATGATCCTGAGGCATCTTTCATTCCTGACAGTCTCGAACAGGCTGACGACGTGGAGCACATGGTTCCTGGCCAACCCTTGGACTCTACTCCTATCGCTGATATCCTGAAGCCAGCATCAGGAAATGGCCGTGCTGGATTGAAACGACCAGCACCGGAAGGGGAATCGGAAGGGCAGCTGGTCTTCGAGGGGGAATGTGCATACAAACGTGCCGGTGGTGAGAAGAAATCATGGAAGCGGTCTCGAATTGATGGAGCAACAGCCAAAGGCCCGCGATCCTTGGCAATGCCCGACGCAAAAGGCACACACTGCTTGCCTACAGACGTTCATTTCAGTGATGATATCACCGTTCTTCCCGAGGTATATGAGCACTCGAGCCTCGGAAATACCGTGGTGGAGCGCCTCAGAGGCCTGGAAACGGGTCAACATGTCACCATGAGACATAATACTGTGGTTATGAGCCATGCCTCCAAGTCAGCAAACGAGCCAGTCAGACAGCAACAGACGCATCGACACCCAGTTGGTGTGCTGAAAGGACATCTCGGATTGACTCCCGCGGAGAATATCCAGACAGTGCATCCCATATACTTTGGCACACGTAGACATGCAAACAAGCATCAGTCGGCCAAATTTGGTGGGTGGAATGCGGACGCTGCCGACCACCAGCGACAGGTGGATCATGACCAGGGAGTACAATCCTCGGACCGGCCAAGCGATGGTACCGAGAGTCTTGGGGATGTCATGCATCGTATCGTCAAGGTAAGCATACCCCCGTGTAGTAGGCGCCTCTTCCCCGGGTGGCAGCTCACAAGTGGCCAGGGCGTCCTCCGAGAGCTGAGGGAGAGAGAGGATCCCATTCATGATGTGGTTGAAAACTACCGGGTAGGTGGCAGCAAGATCGTGCGGAGCATCTCCAAAGCGCACGATGATGAGAAACGACAGATGTTTCGAGAATTTGAACAGAGCAGGCTGGACTATGTCGACGTGTGCGAGAATGTGCGTGGTCATGTCGCGTCCCTTGCGGCTAACCTGCACGCCATGGATCCTGGCAAGATGACGGTGCATCCTGCCTGATGCTGGAACAGCTATAGCGCCACACGGGACCAGCAGGTATTATCGGAGCTAGGTGTCCATATTGATCCCCAAGCTGGACACTGGTGACACATGCGGCCACCTCGGTCAAGTGCACGCTTCCAGCTGCGGTGTCGACGGAGCGCCTTGTAGACGAGGTCTGATTTTTGAACTCGTATTTCTATTTTGGTCTGTTTGAGGGGCCGTGGCGACTGTGGTGTCATGTATGCGTTCGAATGGGTGCTTGCTAGTCGCAGATGATAGCTTTCTTTGTTCACGATCTTAGGAAGAATTCATGGTTCCTGTAGTTGATCCACGCTCTTGAGGCCCATTTTGCGGGCTGTCTCTGATAACTTTCCGTGACTCCCATACCCAGGCGGATGTATGACATCGGACTGAACCACGAGGGGATCCACGACGCTGGCTTCTTCCACCAGGCTGCCCGTAGCCGTGAGCTGGTCAATCCGTCTCAAGTGACCATCCTGTTACCAAGCTGTTTGGAAATCTTCGTACCACGTCATGGCTCGACGCGATTCGAGATTGACGTTATAGATGATTAAGCCTCGGACAAGGATATTGGAGTCTAGAAGGGACGTGGCGGTGCACGGCTTCTCTGCTTGCTTTTTTTTTTTTTAAATAAGGTTTTCAGGTTGCAGTCAGCCGGGGGCGGGCATCGGGAGGATGCAAGTCTGCCGAGCGCTGGGACCCCGCAGTGATGGGCGGGAGGATGTCCTGCCCACCTGGAACCCAAGAGGCCTTACCAGCTCTACCCTAGTGCATATTGGCTTGGTGGTCGTCGTCGCTGTTTTTTTTCCTTCTCCCTCTCTTCTTTTTCTTCTTCTTCGTCTTAGTAACGTCTACGTGCTCTCTCGGGTATTACGTCACTGAGCTCAGCAGCGTGGTCACTTCCAGGGCAGAGGAGAAGAGACTTGCCTCTCTCGGGGGGGGGAGGGGGAGGGAGGATCGGTTGTTTGTTCTGTGAAAGAAGCGGGAGATGTTATGCAGCGTATAATCACTAATAAGGGCTTGAGTGAATGTACCATCCTAGAAATAGAATTTCATATATATTTTATTTTAATTTTTAAATTTTTTTTAATTTTCTTTTTGCGAATTGTCTTCGTCTTTCCATTGCTTTCCTTTTGGACCTTCCAACCTGTTGCCATTTTACGGCGGCGGGTACGAGTGCATTTGGGCCGCGATCTTCTCCCTTCCCCAAACGCCCCGCGTTTTCAGCTGAGGTTTGTCTGCGTCCTCCTCCCGCTGAAAAAGAAAATTCCAGCCGCAGCACAAAGACATCCTTGACCACGACATCACTTCTCTCTCCTTGGAACTTTTGATTTTTTTTTCTCTTCTTCTCTTCTTCTCTTCTTCTTCTTTTCTTTGAGGCCGCCCCTCTACCCCTTTCAGCACGCTAGGGCAGCATTTCTGCTGGCCAGCCTATGTTGCGCGAGAGGGAGATCATTGGCATCCGACACCTGTTTTCCCCACCCGGGCCACACCCCTCGTTCCATCTGCCATTCAACCTTTTCTACCGCGTCGAATCTAATCTGGACTGTTCCACCCTTGATAAAAGAAATCCCAAAGGGAGAAGACCCTCGCCCACCCCAAAGAGAAACCCAAAAAAACCCAAAAAACCAATCAGACCGGCGGCTCGGCTCGTGCATTACAATTCAAGGCATAGTCACAAGGGGCTGGTTAGCCTTGCTTTGACGTACACTCCAGTACACACCCACTACGTTTCCTGGCGATCGCCTCTCCACCAGCAGGCTCCACCCGCTGCGGAACACCATCGCCGTTCTTCACGCAAACCCCCTTGCGGAAGACCGGCACGCGCAGCCTGCACAGCAACAGCTCCTCCTGATATTGTCACCTCCACTCTAACAACAGCAGGGCTAGTTGAGCCTGGTCCTTCTCCTTCCTCATCGCACGTCGACATTTTGTGCCGGTCCGCTCGCGAGCCTCAGACGAGAGAGGTGGTCCCTTGGCTCCCTTCGGACCAGACCACCCCCCCCCCCGGACGACTTTGTCTCGTCACCAGAAAGAAACCGACGACACGACCACACACCCCTCCCACGTCACCTCCCCAAGTCGACTGCGTCCACGTCCCACCACTACCCCCAAGCATACCCAAGTCTGCAATTACACATACACACACACACACACATACAGACCTACACAAACCTCAGCGACAGTCGCCGACCCGAGACACGAAAAGAAAGAGAAAAAAAAGAAAGGAAGAAGTCAAGATGCCGTTCAGAGACAGAGTTGCTCGTCGGTTTGGCGAAACTGTAAGCGCTTCAAAGTTCGGTTCTGCTTCAGGTCTCGATTTCGCTCCGGAGCAGGTCTCTGGAGCATGCGCCCTGTCTTCTGCTCAAGTTCTGTCTCCTTACGTCTGCAATTCCGGTACCGACTGCTCCGTCGCCGTCGGCAGCGCCTATAACTTAGAGGCTTGTACCGGTCGGGCTGTCAAGGAGGAGCAGTTCGCGCGCAAGGCTCTCGGGCCTCAGCACCGAGGAACCAGCAAGAGCAACAGGAACAAGAAGCCCACCAGGAAGCCCGGTCAGCAGAGGCCCAAGGGCACCAGCAGCCGCCGGACCTCAACTTCTACCGGCTCCTCCTTCTCTTCTCCCACCACCCGTTCTACCCGCTCCACCCGTTCTTCTACGCGCTCCAGCGCCTCTCCCCCATGTAGCGATGATACCTTTGTCGATGACGACGAGGTCTTCAGCCGCCCTCGCCGTTTCGGCACCAGGACCACCAGATCCAGCTCAAGAATGGCATATACTAATGTCAGCGGCAAACAGCTCTCGCCCACCTCGCCCTACCTCTCATGTGAGCACCCGCTGACCCTCCGCCCCGTGTTACCGCGCCCTGCTGACCTGTGTCCTACAGACCACGACGTCTGCCGTATGCGACCTCTCCCCCTGCGAATCCCTCCGTGTCGCCCGACCGCCGCTGACATGTGACAGTTACGTTCGAGGACATCAAAGCGCTGAGGAATGACTGGCTGACGGACAATGTGCGTTCACACACAAGACCAAATCAAGAAAGAAAAAAAGAAAAAAAGAATATAACCATGGACATCTTGGTCCCGTGTGACGGCATGCTGACGATTCTCGTGTAGAATATCGCCTTCTGGGAGGAGTTCGTTCTCTGTCTGAACCCTACCATACGTCTTGACCTCTCAGGCTGACGAATCTCTTTTTTTTTCCCTCCCCCAATAGGTGGCTCGAGCGGGAGATCCTCCCCAAGTATCCTCAGGCCCGCATCTGCCTCCTCCGCCCGTCCATGACCTACCTCCTGATGCGCGAGCAAGACCCTAGACAGCTGCGACCCGTCCTCCCCGACATGTCCAAGGTCACACACGTCTTCCTGCCCATCAATGACGCCGCCTCGCGCACCCAGCCCGACGGCTCGCACTGGTCGCTGCTCCTGGTCAGCAAGATCGACGGCGTCGCGTTCCACTACGACTCCCTGGGCGGGGCCAACAACATGGACGGCGAGCGCGGCACGCAGCAGCTGTCCAAGCTCCTTAGCTTACCCCTGCGGTACCAGTCCATCAGCGACTGCCCCCAGCAGGAGAACGGCAACGACTGCGGCGTCTTCGTCTGCATCCTCATGCGCCACCTGCTCGTCAAGCGGCTCCTCAACGCCAATGCCCGCGAGAAGGTCAGCATGAGCATGAGCAACAAGATGATCGACGCCAACGGCGCGCGCAAGGAGATGACCAAGATCATCGAGAGCCTGCGCAAGGAGGGCGAGAGGCGGCGGAGCGCCAGCCCATTCGCCAAGAGCGAGGGCGCCCCGCGGATCGACTAGTAAGCGATCTCGTGGGGGCTGGCGGTCCGATCGTACTCTCCTGTTCACAACGAGCTGCCTTGATCTACCGCGCACGGCTCACCACAGCCTAGGCGCGGAATATCGCCAGCCGGCTCGAAACAGTCCAGCTATGGAGACGCCATTCCAAGAGAAGAAAGAAGAAAAAAAAAGAAAAGATGAAACACGACGATACGGACCTCTTTGGTCTGTATACAACCCGGCCAGCACAAGAGGGCTAACCAGCATTACACGGCGGCAGGCGTTCATGAGAGGGAGGAGATTCTGTGGGCAACGGTACTACGGCAAGCGAGCAGAGGCGTTTTGCGAGTGTTTCTCTTTTCCCGGAGGGTCGGCGACGCTCATAGGTGGGGCCCCGCACGCATGGTCTGGTTACGCATCTCCTGGGGTGCGTGGACAAGCACTGTTCGGAGCCCAAGAGAGTGCAGCGCGATGGGCGGCGGACGAGCCGAGAGCCGATGTCGAGGGCCACCTGTTTAGTCCAGGAAGACCCTCGGTATTGGCGACCGTCGCTGGGCCGACCTATTGACCGCTGCGACTCGGTCCTGCAGGAGCATACAGGCCAGGCTATGAGCGTGGTTTGGCTTTGATGACGACGAGATGAACCTGGATACCCGCGAGTTCAGGATAAGGTGTTGCAGGGTTAGAATACGATGAAATTTATTTCATGGCAAGGTCTGTCTGGTTACCCTTCTGATCACAATCAACATTGCCTCTTGTCTGGTGTTATCCTTGACAGCCTCGATCTGTACTGGGCCTGTCTGTTGTTGGCTTGTGTCTGCTCGTCTGTTGGTGCCGCTCCACAGCGTGCGTAGGTATGATGGTCACCCCAGGCAGCTGTGGATCGATAGACAGTGCTTGGGTCCTGTGTGAATGAGGGTATCTTTTTTCCTTTCTCGGCCCTGACTGGAATCTGTTTGGACGTGGTGGGGCGGGCGCGGAGGGCACCATACAGTCGCTGTATATGTCCCACCAGCTCAGTGTTTTCCTCCATAATGTATGCCGCCATCCCAAAGATGACTGCGAGTGCCGGGCCATGGCTATTTCCTGCCCGAGTGCTGCAGGCCGCCAGGCCCTCCTCAGTCCGCATTCTCCCCCGTGGCCCTCCTCGCAAAAGCTGGATTCTGCTCCATGGTTGCTGATATAAACCCCCTCAGCGCCGCAAACCTGTTGGCCGAGGTGCTCGCCGCCGGTGGCCCTCTGCACCCGCCATGCGCGTGTCTCCCGCGCCGGCACTCCCCTGCGCCTCCTTGACGCCCGACAGCTGCGCCAGGTTGACGCCAAACCTCTCCATCTCCCCCCCTCACCACGCGCTCCTTCCTCCGCAGCGCCCCCGGCCGGCTGCCCAGGCTCCTGTGCCTGACCTTCCCGCCACGCGCCGCCTCGCCCGCCCCGACCTCCTCCGCCGTGAGCTCGGGCAAGGCATCCGCCAGCCCACCCATCGCGACGGCCGCCTCGGCCTGTGCCTCGCGCCTCCGCCGTGCGTCGTGACGCTTTGCGTTCTTGCGGCTGGACCTCGACGCCGCCGCGGAGGAGGGCTTGGTGATGCGGGAGACGAAGGAGGCGCGTCGGATGCGGGCGCGGTCGGCTTTGGTGTCGAGGAAGGTGTCGGTCACGGCGGAGTCGGGGCGGTGGACTTTGCGCGGGGCGAGGGGGTTGGCCAGACGCTCGGTTGCTTTGAGGCGGAGGGGTTTGCGTTTGGTGGAGGGGGGCGGTCGGGGCCTGGGGGTTTTGTGTGTGTTAATTGGAAGGCTTATTGAGCGAACCAGGTTCAATAGATAGAGACAGCAATATCTTACCATGATATTTTGTGTGCGTGTGTGTGTATCGGTGTATGTGGTAAGCCTACGGCGGTGTGAGGGAGGTCAAAAAGAGTCGAGAGCTTTTCGCTGCTGGTGTCGCATGTGAAGACGGAGGAGGATTCAGAAATATAAGTGTTGATAGAGCCTTGGCCCGCCAAAAAATTGAGAGACATGTCAACAGCCCCAGTGGGTGACCCCGCCTAGGACCCTGCAGGACAGGGGGTTGCCAGTGTCCGCCAGGTCAGGGGGGCTCCACAGGCGGTTCGTGCCCTGTCGCTCAGTGTACACCCACTGCCGGGTACCATATTAGTACAACCTCCAGGTCCTCTGTACATACAGTACTAGTAGCCCTGTAAGTGGACAACCCCCCTAGTCGGCCAGCTTCAGCCTCAGCCCTCCTCGCCCGGAATCTCCTACCGAACCAAACACATCCCTCGCTCACATTTATATTCGTTATCAGGGGTTGTCATACCTAGAGGAGGAGCAGCAAGGTGGAGGCACGACACATGGAGCCGGCCAGGAAGAGCGCAGAGCACCTACGCGAGCAGATACTCAGGGCTGAGGTCGAGCTGGGGGCTCTGAAGGCGCGGCTCGCCGAGGTCGAGGCTGCGGAAGAAGATGGAGCAGAACACGAAGGAGAAACGGCCTGGCCAACAACAAGCCAAGCTGTAGATGGCTGTCCAGCTTGGAAGTGGCCTCTGGGCGCAGACGAATATGAGCGTTATGGCAGACAGCTCATCCTGCCACAGGTCGGGATTCATGGTCAGAATCTGAAGTCTTGCCCTGGTCCTCCACGATGCTTTTTTCGCCGTTCCCTGGAAGGGTCAAGGGGGCCTTGGGGAATGAGGATCTGACCAGGACTTCAGCTGACACTCCTCTAGGCCAACGTAGCTTGAAAGCATCCAAAGTCCTGATCATAGGCGCGGGCGGTCTCGGGTGCCCAGCAGCAGCATACCTCGCCGGCGCCGGGGTGGGCACGCTGGGTTTTGTGGACGGGGACGTGGTCGAGCCTTCGAACCTCCACCGACAGATTGCGCACAGCACGTCGAGGGTGGGAATGCTAAAGGTGGACAGTCTTGTGCATTATTGCAGAGAGTATGTTGCTTCATCCCCTTCCCAACCGGCCGCTCCCCCTTCTCTGCATACGTGGACACCCACACATGCTGATATACCGTCCAGGCTCAACCCTCTGCCCAAGTATGTCCCTCACCGGGAGCATCTCTCGCCAGAGAACGCAGAGGATATCGTCAGGGGCTACGACCTTGTCCTCGACTGCACCGACCACCCTACAAGCCGCTACCTCATCTCTGATGTCTGCGTCCTCCTGCTGAAGCCTCTCGTTTCCGCCTCGGCCCTGCGCACCGACGGCCAGCTCATCCTGCTCAACACCCCTCCCACGCCCCAGGGTGTCTTCCCTGCCGCCACCACTACCAACGCGACCACCACGGACCAGCCGGCTTCCCCTCCGCCCCCTCCTCCCTGCTACAGGTGTGTCTTCCCTAGGCCGCCACCCCCTGGCGCCGTGGTGAGCTGTGGCGAAGGCGGTGTCCTCGGCCCCGTCGTCGGCGTCATGGGGGTTCTCCAGGCCCTGGAGGCAATCAAGGTTATCGCGGCCGGCCTCCACGCCCCGCGTCACACCTCCTCTTCAGCACCGCCGCTGCGCTCTCCTCCGGCCCCGCAGCCTACCCTCCTCTTGTTCTCCGGCGCGACGATCGGGGCGCCGTCCTTCAGGCCATGCGGATGCGGGCCAGGAGGCGGGACTGCTTTGCCTGCGGCGAGGACAGCCATGCCAGGCTCACCCTCGAAACGCTGCGCTCCGGCAGCCTGGACTATGTCGCCTTCTGCGGCGGGATGGCAGCCCCGGTTGCCGTGCTCGGGGATGAGCAGAGAGTTAGTGTGGCTGAGTATTACGATATTTTTAGGGGATCGGGCGGGGCAGGGGCCAGTGCTACACATGTCCTGCTCGATGTGAGGGAGCGCGAGCTGTTCGACATCGCGAGCATCGAGGGCGCTATTAATGTGCCGTACTCGACGATACAGAGGACCACCGGGAAGAGGAAGGGGAGGAGGTCTGATGAGGCGGGAGCCGGTGATGCCGGCGGTGTGGATGACGACGTCGACCTCGACTGGATGCCGAGGGATCTGGCGGCGAGGGATCAGCCTATCTATGTTGTCTGCAGGGTGGGCAACGACTCGCAGGTGGTGGCGAAGCAGCTGATCGATCTCGGGCTGGGGCGGAACGGGCGGTGGATTGGAGATATCAGGGGTGGGATGAGGGCCTGGAGGGACGAGGTGGACGGCACACTGCCGTTTCTGTAAGGAGGGACCAGATCGTACCAGCTCGACAAGCTCACCAAGATGGCTCCCCGAGTCTGTCTCAGTCTAGGTTTTTGCGCATGCGTGACGGCTGCAAACTTGCAATTGGGGCTTTCTCGAAGAGATGCGAATGTTAAATTTCAGACGAGGCAATGTTCTCGTGCTCGTGTCGGTACAATCATGGACAGGGGCTGAACGCCGCCACGCGAGAGTGTGAAACCCTTCGTCGTATCTGTACACACTTTCTACCCTTGTAGAACTCGTTGTCATTCCTCTCCTACCAGCTGAGACCTCCCCCAGAGGTGGTTTCTCCTGTAATGAGACCACCGTGGCTGGGTGACTGATATCCCATTGCCGGTACACTCCTCGGACGTGGACTGGTGATGCCTGTGGCCAACCGTCCTATCAATTGTCCACCCCTTATGATATGAACGTGGTGCGCTTCTTGTTGTACGCCCGTTGGTCCTTCAGCCACTGCCTGTACCCAGCCACACTGGAGATCTTCTCACCGTAGAAGTCGGGAACTGCAGCAGGTTGATCAGTATGAGGGACACACGCGGACCGAGAAGGGGACGCAGGGGACCAGAGAGAAGACATACCTGGGTTGCCGGTTGAGGAGTTGGAGGGGTCAACACGGTTCCTCTTGATCCGGGCAAAAAACTGGCTCTCTTTCTGAAAGATTGACACCTCGTCAGCACACCCCTCTCTCCCTCCCTCTCTCTCTCTCCCTCCCTCATATTTTCGTCGTAGCAGAAGGGAGTACTTACCACAGTCATGGGCGTCTTGTACTTCCTCTTGATCAGGTAGAACACAGCGCTACCCAGGCTCGGCCCCGCCAGCCACCCCAGGGCCACGAACCCGATGGTCATCAGGCCCAGCGTCAGGATAGGGTCCAGCGGGATCTGGCCCGTCAGGCTGTCCGCCGCCCCCGTCGACAACAGGATGGCGCCGCCCGTCCCGCTCGCCAGCGACATGACCACACTGAAGGCGACCTGCCACCTCCGCCGCGTCTTGCGCAGCTGGAAGAAGGTGTTCCAGTCCAGGGGCGGCGTGTTCGGGTTCGCCGCAGCCTGTCTGGACATCGCGCGCTGGGCTGCCAGCGCTGCTGCATCCGCGTCGGCATCGTGGTCGCGGGAGGACGAGGAGGAGGTGGAGGCGTGCCGGCGGGCGGCAGCGGGAGTGGGTTGTGCTGCTGCTGCGCGCAGGACGAGGATCTGTGATGGTCTGGTGGGAGCGATGGTGGTGGTGGTGGTGGTTATGAAGGGCGCGATGGGGAGCTTGGAGCGGACGGAGAAGGTCGAGTACGGGCACGTCGTCGCGGTGCTGCGCAGGATGATGGGCTGCAGGCCGCAGCTGCGCATGACGCCTGATCGCAGCATCGTTGTCGCCGTCGTGGTGCCTGCGATCATCTTGTCGACAATTCGTATTTCTCCCTTCTTGATGCTCTGCAGTTTTCTCTCGATGGCAAGGTCTCAGCACAAGCCAGCGGCACGTCAATTGCGCTGTCTCGCAGTGAGTATCAATTCTCGGACAGGATGTTTAGGTCCCGGCCAGAAATTTTGGTGGAGCAGTGACGTTGCCTGTGATCAGCCTCGATCGTGGTCGGTGCCTGAGGTGGTTTTTGCTTGGCTCCGCTCTGGCATGGGAACGACGGCGTCGAAGCTTTGGGGGAGGGGAGGGTCGGTCATGATGGCCCAAGCTTCTTTTCCTCAGGTGGTTATGACGTGCCTGCCGTTGCATCCTGCTCAACCCGTTGGCTGCCTGCCGCATAGGAGGTCCCTTCCCTCTTGTCTGCTGCAAAGAGGAGGAGCTGCAGTACTTGCTCCGTTGTATAAGTCATAGAATAAAATGCAAAAGAAATATGAATCAAAAGCTATTTGTTCTTTTGACTGTTATAATAGACTAAATCATGAATGTTAAAAGTTGACTTTCGTTTTTCTCTCATTTCTTTCTACTCCTCAGGTTTTCTTTTATTTTCTCTTAATTTTTTCATTCTATTTCTTTCTTAAAATAATCAGCAACATTCTTTATAAGTATTCTTATTTTTTCCTTTCTCCTGGCTAGGCCCCTCGCCGCACTAAAGATTAGTGGTTGCTACTGCTACTTACCGCTAAAGCCACAACGCGTTTGTGCTCAATCACACCTGATCCGGTCCCCGTTCTGGGACCCTGGCAATTACCTCTCATTCTTTGACGGCAGCAACATTCCCATTCGGGGATTTGTCCCTTGGGAGGCTTGGGGCAGTCGTTGCCTCCAGTGCCTTCTTTGCTACCATTTCTCAGGCCCAAAGAGAACAGAAAAGACCTTGTGTTTCAGGCGTAATCCAGCAATGCGCACCATTTAACGAGACGATCCGCGACCGAAAGCGCGCTGGAACACCCTCCCTGGCCATGGAGGACGAGGCAGTGGCTGAAGAGGGAGGAGTGGTCGCGGAAGTAAACTGGGCGCTCTTTGGAGCAGACCTGAAGGTCTCGAAGATGGCCATCAAGCGTCCTCGCCCCTCTGTGTCCTTCGAGATTCCCATCCTGCCCCGGCCGCGGCGATACAGACCAGGCGATGGACCGCCCCCGCCGAGCATCGACCTGCAGCTCGCCCACGACTCAGAAGCCTTTATCATCGACAAGATCATCTTGCCCCTCGAGCCTTTCACCTCCCGACAGAGGAGGGCGTACTATATTATCGGGTGGCCCGACCTGCCCGCCGCGAGACCCGTCATCGACTGCGCCCGGGCGCTCGACTACATCTCTCCTCGGATATTAGAGGATTGGGAATATCAAGATTTCTTGCGCCGGGAGGCGGAAAGAGAACAGGCTGAGGAGGAGGCTAGGGAAGCCGCGGCTTCTGCTGCTGCTGTGGCTGCGGCTGCTGCGGCTGCCCAGGCAAAGGGCAGAGCTTATACGGAGCTGCTACCTAATGGGAAGAAGAAGCCGGGGAGGAAACCCAAGCACGCAAAGAGGCTGCACAAGAGACCACCGACACCACAGCTGGACAGCGAACAGGAGGAGATGCTTGCTAAGCGCAAGCATGGCCCCTCGCTTTCTACACCTTCGAAGAGCAGGATCGCCCAGCTGGACGCCGAGATAGACCTGCTGGAGGGCCTGGAGGAAGAGAGCTCGGATGAAGATCCGGAGAAGGAACTCCAAATACAACTGGAAAATGAGATACTTGGTATGGATGATGATACGGCCAAGGGGTTCGACATGGAGGCCTCGGGCGGTCTGGGCTTGTTTGAAGCGAGTGATGCTATGTCTCGTTCAGGGAGTTCGTCGAGGGCGAGCAGCACACGAAGGCAGGTGCCTCAGAAAGAAGCGATTTCCAGTAGGTCCGATTCTGCCACGAAACGATCTGCAACCCCAGCATGGGACCCTACCCGTCAACATCCTGTCAGCCAGGCAAGGCTGTCTACCCCTACGGTCTCCGGTCAGCTCTCACGGTCCTCCCCCGGAAAACCAGTTTCAACAACTCCTATACCGCTACCAAAGCTACCACCATTTATATCGAAAGAAAAACCCATACCGCCACCGGTCGGTTTACCAACACATATTCTCCCGTCGGTAGAGACAAAGGCGTGGGCATCAGAATCACGGGCGTCGAAACCAGAGGGTCAAGAGGAGTTGACACAGCCTGGTTCATCCTCAACAAGACCACTACCAAACACCAATGGATATGGCGGGTTCACAACCACCAACATCTTCACGCCTACAGGTGGTCGTCTCCCAAGGCACCCCAAACGATCAGCGAAACGTTCGCCTATAGGCGTCACCACAGCAGACGAGCCCGGCATGCAAGCCAAGAAGAAGCGGCAGAAGACATCACACAAGGTTTCCCAATCGCCGCATGAAACGGTCATGGAAGAGATAGAAGCAATGCCAGCCCAGCAAGAGTGGGTAGTTAAGCGCCTCGAAGGTCATCAAGTCGTCGATGGCGTGCACTACTTCAAAGTGCGCTGGGAAGGCGACTGGCCACCCGAGGAAAACCCATCGTGGGAGCCCAAGGAAAACATTTCGGCGGATCTCGTGAAGAAGTATCTAAAGCGCAAGGCTGGTCAAGATAGCGAAAAGTCAAAGAGGAAGCACATAAAGGGTAGTGCTGGCTCTAGCAAGCCAAGAGGCAAGCAGCAGAAGACTCTAGCACAGTGGGCTACAAAATACAACAGCGTCTCTGAAGCCTTCGAGGGCAGGTCGGAGCTGGATGACACGGCCGACCACGTCGGGAACGGTGATGCTCCCGAGCAGACATATGATTCGGGGCAAGCGGACGTTGAGGAGGCCAATGAGCTCTTGGTCGTGGATGAGAAGCATCCTAGGGGACATAAGCACGCTGCCGCTAAGAGGAACAAGAACTTGGGTGCCCAACTTGCTGCCCAGTTTGGACGGAGATCAGAGTTTTGAGGAGAGGCTCGTTGGCCAAGCTTACTTTAAGAGCATCCAGGCCTCAACAACGAAGGTAAAACCACCTTTATGCTGCGCAAAGCATGCATGCACAGCTCTATGAGCCAAGACACGATGTCCACTCCACAGCGAATCAAAGGCGCTCAATAAATGAAGACATCGACAGGACCAATGCTCCGCTGAATTTCCATGGTTTGCCATGTCAGACATCTTTGTAAATGGGAATTAGACTTGGAGGCATAGCTGCGAACCTAAGCCTTCTAGACGCCAACCTGCTAAAGACATGCTTCCGCCGGTCTTCGCCCCGGCTGGCCTGCTGAAAGTGGTAGAGTATCTTGGGCTCACCACAGCGCTCAGCCAAATCATCGCTTTCCGCAGTGCTGCCCCGTCCAACGATGGGAATATATTTTTTTGGTCAAGTCAACCCTCCAGTTGATTATTCTGTAGCTAATTATCTCTCTGCCTACGACCGCTCTCCTTGTGCAAGATGAACACCAGAGTAGTTACACCAGCCTGTTCGGCCGTCCACGCCAGGTTGACGACGATGGTGCTGCTTGTTGATGGACGAGTAAGCTAAATGTGGGAAGTGAATTTCCAGGACCAAGGCGGTCATCAATGGTGCAAAAAGCAAGTTATGTTGGGGCGAATATATGTATGGAGGAAAGCATATGCAGTCTGCCAGGGAGGGGGAGGGGAGGGTGAAGGCTCGAGTGGACGGTCGTGGAGGCGGAGGGTATCATCTGCTTGTTATGCAGAGTCACCCTCAAGGTGAGGGTTACCTCATCACCAAGTGAGATGAAAGGATCTTGTTCAAATCTGAACATCTCCTGTCTGGTATAGGGTGGTTAGTGGCAGCTATTTCACCAAGTGTGTTGGGGCAAACCAGTGGCCCGGTTTGTAGAAGGACTCACCGTCTCTGACCCACACAGCAATCGATTACTTTCCTTTTAGAAAAAGAATGGCTCACTTCCTTTTTCAGGAGATGGCCGTAGCTTCAGCACGGATATCTCAGACGTAAGTAGTTCCAGGAGGTGAAAAAGAAAGGTCGAAAGCAAAACACACCACACAGACCCGAGACCAGGAAGCTCGAGGACAACCACCGAGAAAAACGCTCGCTTCATTCATCGAGAACGCTGCGCTTGCCACCGGAATCGTGTTTCTTGGCGGTGTTGAAGCCCTCGGGGGGCACGTAAAAGACTGTACCGAAGGCCATCCACTGCTCATCGGACATGGCGCAGAACTCGTCTATGCTGACACTCCAAGAGGAAGAACGTTGCATGCCGGCTTCCCAGTTCTCGCGAGAGTAGTCAGGATATTTCTTCTGTGCTGTAGAGTCCTCTGCGCCTTGGTCGGGCTGCGTGACGCCGTCCTCGTCATCAGCGGCATTGGTCTTGTCGCTGGAGGCGGAGGAAGCAGTGAGAGGTCCTCGAAAGGCAGGGCCACCGGGTTCAAGGGCCCAGGGCAGTAAGGTGAGGTTTTCGCGACTAGAGGCGAGAACGTAGACAGGGCAGCAACATATGAAGTCGCTGAAGGCGCCTGGCAGTCTTGAGGGTCAACACAGCCATCCTCGTAACCTCTGCCCTGTTTGTTGCGTGACGCACGCTGACCGAGACGACCGTAATTGGAATTGCGACTGGCGGGTCCAGTGAAGAATTTCTCGGTGATTCTCCGCTGGCCCTCTCGCAGCCGCTGCATAAGGTGCGCCTCCAGCTTTGTCAACTTGGGGCCGCCGGTGTTGATTATGTCTTTCGCTTTATCAGAGACGACCAAAGTATGGTGGCTGGCAGGCTGTGGGACAGACCGCCAGGTCGCGAACAGCTTGTTGAGCTGGCCCAGGTCGCTCAGGCTCACCAGGCTCGTCTGTGGGTGGCTGTGCCAGGCAAACGCCGGGTCGACACCGTCGCGAGACGTCAACGTCGACTCGCAGGCCCCGCAAGGATCCGTCTCGAAGTTGAGAGTTTCGAACCACGCATGGTACGCCTTGTTGCGCACATACTTGTCAAAGGCCGTGACCTTCGCACTGAAGGCTATATTGATGCTCGTGAACCAGATGTGCAGGTTGGCAAAAGCAACCCGGCCAGCTGCGTCCTCTTCGGGTGTGTCCATCCAGATGTCTTCGATTTGGTCGCGGTAGTGAGGAGTTTGGAGGAGAAGGGGAAAGTCGAAAGCGCTCCAGACAACTTCGGCCCTGTCGATAGGGCAACGCTCGACGACGAGGCAGCGGGTGACCTCGGCTGGGAGAGGGAGCCTGGGCTCCACGGCGCTAATAGAGGGATCATTGTCGAGCTCACCGTTCAGCTTGGTACAGAACACAAGCTCGGCGAATTGTGTCTTTTGGGAGGCAGGAGCACTGTCGGTGGGCTGGAACGCCCAGGTCAAATCGCCAGGCTTGTCGCAGGCCTCAGCGTACAGCTCCGCCGAGGAGGCCTCTTTAAAGGTGACGGCTGCCGTCTTCTGGGTGCCCAATTGAGTAAGGGTGAGGTTGGCGACGGCGCCGCCACGGACTCGAGGCAGGATGTCTCGAATTGTAATGTCTAGAGGGAGCTGGGTGATCACGACCACACAGCCCTTCTCGATAGTTCGTAGAGGAGTAGGAGCGTTCATGGTCAAGTTGATCTCGGCGGTGGTTGAAAGCTGGGGTAGTCGAGGCTAAGATGGGGCGAGCCGATCGTCGTATTTGTAGGGTTGGTTGTGTACGGCGGTCTGGCTAGCACGGTCGAATATGCCAGGCTAAAGAGAGAGCAGGATATAGCAGAGGGAATGTTCTTTGGGAGGGGCCGGGTTGGATCAGGTCTTCTTCTGGAAACCTCGAGCTTGCAAGGGCCCGTCCGAGGTCGCTGGCGGGCTCTTCGTTCTGTTAGCTGATGGGCTTGGCTGGAAGGTTTGTTGGGACTGGATTGGGTCAAGTCTTCAGGAACGATGGAAGTAAGTTCCACTGTCTTCCCTTAAGATCTTTAGGTATGGGATGGTTAGCAAGGGTGGTGACTTGATGGGGAAAGGTAGATGGTAGAGATTTCCAGATACTCGTAGAAATTGGTATGTAAATGGTGGCAGAAGGAGAGGGGGCAGTCATAAAGTTTCACAAGGTGGCATCAAAGGGCAGGAGGAAGAAGACATCGATGGCATCAGCAGAGTTCGTGGTGAAATGATGGATCGAGAGAAGTAGGGAAGGCTTTCCGGAATCTTCATTTGGCACATGAGAAGCTGAAGCTTGAATGCTGGGAATTTGAGGGTAAGTCAGAAGTTAACATGATGAGGCGGGGCACCAATTCTAGGGTGATATCTAGAAGAAGACAAGAAACCCTCTCGTGGAGTGCTGGGTACTTCAACATGAAGAAGATAACATCACAGTTCCTCAGATGCTTCAGAAAAGAGACCAGTAATAGATCAAGGATCATTCGAGACTTTTGGTATGAGTACCGGGCAGCACTATTTTAGAAGGCCGGTCAAGGCAAAGAACTTCTTGGAAGTTGTTAGAAGAATGTAGACATTCCATTATAAGAGATTCCATAACACAAATGTAGCACCGAGTGATTGCAGTAGCTAAGAAGTTGTTGGGTATGATAAATGAGACTGTTACGCTGCTTTTCTCTTTATCCTCAACACCTACCAAGTAGTTTAATGCTTCTCTGCTTATTTGTTCACACAAGACTTCCTTGGTACAACTGTTACCACTAAGTGTTCTTTTGCTAATGGAAGCTTGGTGAGTTACACTACACTCTAGATTTGCATCTATACATCTACTTTGACCCCCTTTGAGAGTGGATATGTAGTGCTGCAGCATACTTGCAGGCTTTCTCAAGGAGGTAATATTTTAACGTCCGAGAACAATAGAGAGAATACTTCCAGTTTCGAATTCTTTAATCTGTGGTCGAGATGATATCTTCCTCGCACAGCCATGATTCTTTCTCATGCCTCTGTGTAGTGCCTAAGATGCCCAGACTACTAGTCCAGAGGTCACAGTAAACTGAGGCCATGCACATATCTCCTTACAGCATAATTACTCTAGCCCCAGCACTGCCACAAGGTATGGCGAGGCTGTGCACAATATCAGCAATGCTGCAAAGGTGGCTATGCCAGTCGATTAATTTGTTGATGGCACCTGCTGATGGGTATCTGTGGCACCAAGCACCTTGTTCGGGGTGATGATCAACTGGCTTCCAAGGTTGGGGGCAACAGAACCAGGTCCCTCCTATGGTTCTACCTTCGAGAACATGTGGCAAAAGGATTTCCTTGGAGGATCCTCACTTGGTCCTTTGAAACTGTCACAACCAGTAAAAAACATTCCTGACGCCCTTGCCGCCATACTTGGTCCCATAAAAGAACGGATATGAGGATCGCAGACTGCGCTCTCATGACCAGCTCTGAAATCAATAACTGGTGATCAGTCTCCGAGTCAGGATCACTCCCTCGTCGACTATGCTGTGGATATACTACACGTCATTTTCGGGCTCCTCATGGCGGTGAAGGAATTTTTGGAACAATATTCCACCCCGAGCGAGGAGGCGGATTTGAGGGGGGTGGGGGTGGTCAAAAAGCCTTGCACTGGATTCTGGTTTCAAGTCTGTCCATGTGAGGTATCGTGCCAGCATAGATCGACATATTTTGGGTTTTACCAGCGTAGATCGTACCATGTTGTGCGCAGCCAGAATGGGTGTTCGCAAGGACCGAGAATCATTGTACAGTTTGGCGGAAGATGCCATCTATGTTCAAGGCTATACCTTTTATAGGCATAGGTTCTGAGGGCCTCAGGGGCTGTGCGGCCTGGAGAACAATTACCTCGCTAGAAGGCGGGGGACACTATGGCTTGTGTTGAACGAGAGGCAGCCCGGTCGGAGGAGGGTAGGGGGGGGTTTTTTTTCAAAAAAAAAAAAAAAGAAGAAGAAAAAGGAGAGACAGAGAGAGAGAAAGGCTGAGGTCAAAGCTTATGAAGCGTAGATGTCAAACATGCCCTGTTCAGGCATAGCTGGGGTATTCTGAAGCTGCGGTTCGTGTCATGATCTGATGTGGTGTTTCAGATTTGGCCTGAACAACCTCCTGGGTTAAGGTTCGCTGCGCCTGGGGCCGCCACATTTGACAACTGGCACCTCCGTGGATACCGAGGTTACAGAGGTACCCGGATTCTCCACATGCCAGGGCGAGGCAGGTACAGAAACCGTCGTTGAGAGGCCAAAATAACGTTGACAGCCATGCACAGTATGTAATATATTTAGTATCCTGGCGCTGCTTGATGATACTTGGTCCTCACCTTGCCTCTGTACATGTTTATGGCCTCTTCGTCCCGACTCGGATATAGTTTCATTTCTGGCTGTATAGATCTCGGTACCAGGCTGGAGCTCAAGCAGCAGACGTACCACTGTGGTAGCCCAGACGAACGGAAATAGATCTGTACCTCTCTCGAATGGCTCCCAGCCATGCGCCGTGCACGGGTTGGGCGCTCAGTATCCGCCTGTCCGCAACATCGGATCTGCATTTACCTCGCAGGTCGACAGGGGTTGTCGGCGACTATCAAACACCACTATGCATGATCACACCAGTTGTGATGAACCTTGGCAGTGCTTAGGAGGCGCTGTAGACCCAGTCTTTAGCCCTGCTTCAGGAAGAGTCCCCATCCGAAAGGCTCGTTTTGGTCACTGACGTCTGTCAGCCGGGATGCCTCAGGGAAAGGATCAGCGACGGCAAAGCGCCCAGGTGAGCGTTCTGGGAAGGTCGTGTCTCTTTTAAAAGACCTCAGCCGCCGTCCGGGTCCATGCCTCCTGGGTCGCTAGTAGACCATATTGATGTGATTTCTCGGCATTATCCTTTGGCTGTTTCCTCCGTTTCCGGTCATTTTCCACTTCGTTCGAGGCGATGCCTTGCCTGCAGCTGGTCTGTCTTTCATAAAAAAAAAAATTATCTTCTTTCCAAATACACTCTCACACAAATTTAAAATGGCGTTTCTCGCGAAGGCTGCTGGTGTGCCCAACCGGCGAGGGCTGGGCTCCATCTTGGGGCTCGGTCAGGGTGATCCCACGGCTACACCTGCGCCGGCGGCTAATAATGCGGATGATGGAGGCGGTCTTCTGGGCGGGCTTCTTGGTGGCGACCCAGCAGCATCGACGACAGCATCGAGCGATTCCGCCGAATCAACCACGTCGTCTTCGGCCCAGACTACGACGAGCAGCAGCCCGCCGTCGACGTCAGCAACATCGTCGACGACCTCGGAAAGCATAAGCACCACGACGCCAGCTGCTGCTGAGGTGCCCGCCAGCACATCAGCGGCGACTTCTTCTTCATCAACTCTCACCCAGTCGACAACGAGCACCCAGACAAGCTCAACGGATGCCTCATCACCGACAATTTCTGTGTCATCATCGTCCTTGCTGGAGTCGGTATCGTCCATTATCTCCTCTACCGGCACGGCATCATTGCCAGCGGCGGACCCGACGACGTCTTCTGGATCTGCCATATCAGCCTCGACGGCGCAACCAACAACACTGGTGACGGGAACCAGGTCATCTGCTGTGCCAGCCGCCACATCGACGGCAGCAACAGCGAGCCTCCAGAACGAGGCGAGCGCCAACTCACAGGCCAAGAGCGATGCGAGCCACACGCGGACTCTCGCCATCGCCATAGGGGCTCCCGTGGGTGGTGTCGCCATCCTCGCCACGGCGGGCATCTTCTTCTACAAGAAGAAGAGGGGCTGCTTCCGCAGCTCAAAGACCCGCAGGAGCTCACTGCTGGATGACTTTGAGCCCATGGCGCAGACGACGACGCTGACGTCCATCGCGTCGTACAATGACAAGTTCGATCCCTCGAGGAATTATTAAGCACGCCCCCTCACTGCTTCGGGGGCTGGTGGTTTTGGTCTAAATAGCGGCGAAGAACAACTTCATTCATTATTAGAGCGGAGAACAGGATATCCATAGACATGCGAACACACTCACTGGTAATCAAAACTTGATACCGACGCAGGGGACGGATTAGCCATGTGCAAAATCAAAAGCTGTATGATAGTCGTATAACCAAATGATAATGTATCGAATATCATGAGCAGTTCACATGCCTCACCGAGATGACTTTCCTATCCGGGCCTACGCAAAGTGTTTCAGAGCGTGTTTGGATACCAAGATAACCACTGCATTTTTCAGGACCCATATAAGCATGATGGAATGTTGTTTGCCTTTGTTTTTTCTTCATCTTTTTCTTTTTGGCAATAATGTGCACTGCAATTTTTGTTGATGCAGGCTCAAATAACCGAATGACTATAGGCCTCAGCCTTTATTATGGTCAGATTTGATAATGACCAGGTATTCTTTGTGCTTGTAGATAATATATACTAAATATTTTCAAAAAAAAATCATCATACTCAGTGAGTTTATTCTGAAAATTTGGGAAGCTGTATTACATACTTGGCTTATTGCAATTTATTCTTCCAAGAAGTAGTGAACCTAATGTTGTTAAGTGTTTGCTTAATTAATTATTGCACTTCGGTTCGGCAAAGCTTTTTGGACTTACGCATCAGCAGACTTAGTCTCTCCTCAAGTCTGGTAAATCATCTTGACTAGAAGGACCTAGCATTTGAGTTTAATATAAGTCAAGTTAAGCCTCTAGGACGGTCGTTTTCTTTAGACCTTTTTGCTATGTCAATCACAACATACCGGCTTAACTAAGTAGGCAGTCTAAGCTCACCGATCGACTTGGGAACTCAGCGCAGGACCGGACATATTTGCCACATGACCTGTCTTGTGCTGCATGACTATAAGGTATTCAGAAGAAGAAGAAAGGAAGAAACTCAAGTCATGACGCTATTAGTTCGGAGGCTTGCCTTCCCACACTTCACCTAGTCTTGAGAGTTGCTTTTTCGACAATTTGATTTCCCCACCGCCTCCTCCTCTGCTGCTTTTTCTTCACACACAAACACACAGAAAGAGAGACAGAGGGAAAAAAAGAAAAAAGACGCAAAAGTCGACAACCTCCACTCTTGATCTATTGCTTGACTTGTTTCTCTCTCTCTCTCTCTCTCCTATCTTCTGCCTCCTAAAGTCACGCTTTTACCACGTGTCTGTAAACACCGTCTCTTTTCCAACACTCCCAATCTTCTTGTCCTTCCATATCTTCGCATCCATCTCCTCCTCGGTTCGACAGGATGGAGGATGTTGACATGATGTGCGACGAGCCTGCCGTCGCCTCGTCGTCCCAGGTCACGACGAGTCAGGCTACCAATCCCTTCAGCTCTCAACAGGCGGCCTATCCCAACCCCAGCACCACCAGCGCCGCGCAGCCGTGCGATGACATTCCCAAACTCGTCCTGGTGACGGAGCGCGGCGAGAACGGCAAGCAGCATCTCAGGACCAAGGCAAACAAGGTCCACAAGGTTCCCCGTATCCGAAAGGCCAAGGGATTCCAAACTGCGTCGCTGAGACTGCCGCCTCTCCCCCTCCAGCTCCCGTTCAGCCACGACTTTGGTGTCGCCTCTGCACCTTACCATGTCCAGCCCTACCTACAGACAACGATCACCGCACAGAACATCACCTCGGCCCTGACGAGCCCGATTCCCGGCTTCAGCCAGCTTGACAATGTGTCTGCCAGCTTCACGCCTCTGGTCTGCGCCGATCTGGCCCGCTTTGTCAACCAGGCCGTCCTGCGAGGCGCCGAGAACACCAGCCAGGGCGAAGGCCACGGCGCAGTCGATGTCAGTTCCGCGCTGAAGGGCAGCCTCGGGGCCAACCTGCCCATGCTCCTGCGTCCCCGGAACCTACACCCGGCTCCAGCCCCGGGCCGCGAGGACCTGGAGTACTGGAGCGGCGCGGCTGTGCGCCTCAAGAGCTCGATAGGCAAGGGGTGGCTCTTTGCGCACACGCAGGCTCAGCTCAAGGAGATAGTGCTCTCGCAGCTCCGCGTCGTGGGGGTGCAGCTCAGCCCCCAGGACGACAAGGTCCTGGGAAGGATTGTCAACGAGGCCGTCTCCCAGCCTGAGAAGCATGTCGATGTGGCCAGGGTAAGTTCTCACCTGATTGTTATATATATATATATATATATATATATATTCACGTATTATATGCCTCCTTATTCCCTCGTCAAACATTCATCTTGAGCTCACTCTCTGTGTTTCCCAGTACCTCGACCGATACGTGCAGTACCGAGGCCCCCACTGTCCCAACGGCCAGACCCTGATGGTCCTCGTCAACCATTTTGTCCAGGCTCGCACCAAGTATCTCCAAGAGCTCAACCAGACCTGGCCCAGTTCCTCCTTCAGACCCGGCGGCACCATGGTACCAATGCCTCCTCTACTTCCGCCAAGACCAAAACCCGACCCTCTCACTTCAGTCTCATGGAGCTGGATGACTCTTCGGGTTGTGATGATGACTCCAGGATGGAGGAGAGTGACGACAGTGACGGCTCGGTTGCCGAGGCCGAGGACAATGTCCAGGTCGATGGCGGTACAGCCGAGGGAGAGGACCTTCTCTTCGTCAGGGCCGTAGACAGCTGGATCAAGTACATTACCCTGGACAGAGACAGCATCAACGGAAGCCTGCTGTCTTCCCTGAACCTCTCCGACCGCTCGAGCAATGGAAAGGACAAGGGCAGGTAGGCGATCAGGGCTGGCTGAGGAGATCTTTCTGTTGATGACAGCTGATCGAGAGGGCGGATTTGGTTGATTGTGGCATAATGAGCAGCAAGGACAAATTACTGCGTGCTTCTCTCAGCAACACAAGAGGCATCGCGACAGCATCAGCAGAGACTTACTCATGGCCCGAGGCAATCAGCAGGTCTATAGAACGCTGACGTTGACACCGCCACAAGAATACATTGATGATCACCGAGCACGCACTCATCGTCTCAGGTAATTAAATGATGGAGCCCTCTACTGGGGTCCCACCGCGGTGTCCAGGACTATTACTTGTGCGCAGCTCTTAACTTCAAGGCGCAATTGTTAGCATGAGGGTTGGGTGAGAAGAGAGGCTCGCTGTCGAGCCTGACAGTAACTTGGCCGTATTGCCGGCTTCTGGCCTTGAGGACACAAACCACACCCAGACGAGCTCATCCATCGTCGACCCTCATCACCCTCCCACGCCGTGACCTCCTCGCCCGACCATGTCCCACGAACACCACAGATGGACCCCTCAGACGACGACGACGACGACGACGACTGAGCTGCACGATACCCCTCCTCTGTGATTTTCGCGAAGTACATTCTGGCCACGGCCAATTCTGAAGGTGTGATGTACGCGGGTTCTAGGTGCTGATTTCCGTCTTGGAACAATCCACACTCGGTGATGGAAAAGAGGTTTTTTTTTCTAAAACAAAAAGAAAAGAAGAAAAAAATCTTACTAAAGATACAGTATCTACACTCCACGCCACGACTGCCAGGTGTGGCGAAGTAATGTGAGGAGGCGGCGAGGCTGGGAAAGAGAAGACAGGGACCTGACTGGTGCCGGATCCCAGACACCCGCTGCCCTCCCCTCCCCCTCCTCCCTCTTCTCGCATTGGTGTGCCGACCGCATTCGCTTCTGCATGCAAGGTGCGCGCAGGGCCCCAACAAGCGATCTTCTTCTTCCCGAGCCTCCTTACCAGGGGAGAGAAAGTGGGCTCGCATCTTTCGGTAGCCTAAGAGAAGAGGGGGGAGGGGGGTGGTCCCATCATGATTATCTTCATCACCACCGCCACCAGTCTCTTTTTTGTAAATGTGTTTTCTGCCCCGCGGAACACTTTTATGACCCGCTCTGCTTCCAGGACAGATGGCTCCCTGTCTGTGCAGGATTTTGTTGGCGTAGAATCTTCACGTCGTTCCCTTGTGGTGTGGCTTGTGGTCCGAAATCCTTATCACCGCCATGTATGTACAAAAGTTCAAATTGGGCAAGCAGCGCGAATACAACGCTGGCGCCGTTGATACCACCAGCCCGCCCCCGGCCGGCAGTAATACTGTAACACGGAGTCTAGATTATAACACGTCCTTCATAGGCGTGCTGCAGAGTATCACATCCTCTTCCTGTCTCTCCAAAAAAAAAAAAAATCAAAAGGAAAAGAAATTTTTTTTTTTTTTTTTTTTTTACTTTTCCTTCTTGTCTCTTCTTTTTCCTTCTTGGTAGCACCGACAGGAACCCGACCACCACCGCCGTTGATCCAAGTGCCTCACTACAAGGGCAGAGCTGCGCCGGAAGAACCGGAACCCTCACCCATTGGCCCCCTCGTGGGATCTCCCTGGCTGCAGCCTTGAGGCATCAGCCAGGATAGAAACTTCCATTCCGCCTGCCCCGCGAGATTGCACCCCTTTCGCAGGGTTGGGCATCATACGACGTGTCGTGAGTGTATGGTCTGCGCGTGTGGCCTTGGCCTAAACCGCGGGAGATCCTCCTAGATCCCGGCGCTGTCAATTTTCTGACATGTCTTTTGCCCGCTGTCACCTCACAGACGAGGGAGCCGGGGGGGGATGGAGGGAGGAGGGCAGCCAGGGAGTGAAGGGTGGCCCGGAGGATGGGCCAACAAGGCCCCTGTCGTGGACGGAGCTTGGCAGCCGCGTGTACACACGCCCAGGCCATCGGATCTTGAGCTTGAACAGCTCATCTTCCGGCCTCTTCGCCCTCTGCTGGCGGACGCTACCTCTAGCGCTAGCCAGCTCTCCTTTGGTATGGCACCCGTATGTCGTGTATGCTTTTTCTCGGCGCCCTGGCTGTGGCGATCACCTGCGGCGGCGAGGTCCGCTCAGCCAAGATGGTAGAGGAGGGTGGGAGGGGGGAGGGAGGGCGCCGCCGCACGGGACCCGCCGCTCGGCTGTTACATGGCACTATTTATCTGACAGGAGAGTAACATTAATTAGTACGATACAGTACAGGATAGTACAGGGAGTAAGCGGTACAACGACAGGAGCAAGGTCAAGGCAAAGGGACCTTAAGCCTAGGGCCCGTAGCGAGCTTGCCCTGTTTCCGATATCTGTCAGAAGCCGTGTGGCGGACGCATGTGGTTGGTGGCCGCCTCAGCCGCCCGGCCGCAGACTTGTGAGCCAAAAGGTAAGGGTAGAAAATAAGTTTTGTTCCGGTGGGGACTTCTCATGCAACGTGTCTTAGGTAGGCGTGCACTGCATGTCTCCACCCTGCCAGGCAAGCTATGGGCACATGATAGAGTCTCCAGACAGGCGGCTGGCGGGGGGAGCAGAGAGAGGACCCGTCCGGAGCAGGTAGGTGTTCATGGACCATTCGCGACATCTTGAGAGCAGCTTGGGAACTTTGGATCTTAGTTTGTCATTAGTATTTGTCATGTGCGATCCTTCAGGCGCGATTCGTGTAGAGTCTAAGAGAAGACGGGGCCCAGCGTTGACCTTTCCAGTGACCAATTGGTGGGATGTTTCTCCCTTTGCATGCTCCCCCTCCCCCCCTCCCCCAAGGATCGGCCACGAGCGCCATCATGCCGCCTGATTATTGCCCCACGGGCGTCTCCGCCGCCTGCTGAGAGCCGGCACCGGCGCGCCACCTCATCGCAGCGTCCCTCTCCCGAAACAGGTTTTCCAGCACCTCTGCGGGTCTATACCTGATGTCCTGATGCCAGCCCGGGTCGATGACCAGCGTGAGCCCGCCCACCATGGTCGCCGTCCTGGCAGCCACGCCGACGTCCAGGTGCATATCCCTCTCGAAGCTGATGGCATAGATGGGCACGCCCAGCGGGTTGGCCCTGAGCTTCTCGAAGTCGTACGGGCATTCCCAGTCGTGCTCGGCCAGCAGCTCGGCGGCCTCCTTGAGGTCGACCAGCTCCTCGTGCGTGTCGTAGTGGAAGCGGCAGTACGTGTTTGCCGTGAAGTAGATGGGGTGTTCCGTAGCGGTCAGGGACGGGTCGGGGTACGTGCCGTCCTCGCTGGCCCGTAGGTACTCAAACCCACGAATGTTGCGCGCCACCCGCTCGGCAGCCCAGCGGGTCGGCCCGCCACTACACCAGGTCTGCTCCAGGAGAAGCGGGTATAAGGGCCTCTCGTCGATGTGGAGGATGCTCTCGAACTCGCGGGTGGTGTCGGGGTGGAGCTGGCCTGTCGTCCTCAGGTCCTGCTCGATCCTGCACAGCAGGTCGTAGACCTCGGGGAAGCCGACCTTGGAGCCGAACTGCCTCCCGAGCGTGAGGAGCTTCTGCCCGGTCATGTAGCCCCGCCCAGTCATGCGTATGTTCTTGGGGCCGATCTTGGTGATCAGGGACAGGATCCTCCTGACCAGGATGTCGGCGTCCTGATAGAGGCCGTAGAACCTCTGGTTCTGCTCCACGATGTATTGGTACTCGATCTGGAAGTAGTCGTCGATGTTCATGCCGCAGGGTGGAAGGCCGCCCGTGATGAACACCTCCTTTAGGCCTTCAGGGTACATCGACAGATAGCTGAGACTGATGTAGCCGCCGTAGGACTGGCCGAGGATTGTCCACTTGATCGCATCTCCGGCGGGCTCGAGCTGGGAGAGGCAGAGCCTGATGGCCTCGAGGTCGCGGACGATGTTATCCCTGACAAAACTGGGCAATGTAATGCGCCATCTTGTACCGGTCGAGATGTGATCTCTGGCTTCGGTCCCGAGACGGGATAGGACTGCTGTCGCCACAGCCGCGATAGTCCACATACAGGATCGAGTACCCCTTGGACAAGAGCCAGTGGTTCATCTCGCGCACCCGACAAGGAGGATTGTCGGCGCCAGGGCCCCCACAGAGGTAGAGGAGGATTGGCCTCTCCCGTAGTGCCTGATCCTGCCGGATGCGATGTGTCCAGGTCTCTGTCGCACATGAACCCTCCGGACCGATCTCTGCCCACACCATGTGTGCCGCGATCTGTAGGACGTCGTCCTGAGGGAGGACGTTGGCATGTTGGAGAGAGACCTGGAGGCGCAGCTTGGTGACGACAAAGTCGGAGCTATGGTGCCACGGCTCTGCGCTGAGCAGCACGGCGGGCTTGATGGGGCTCTTGTGGAGGGGCATAGCTGCAACAAATCGTTCAGACGGCGAGAGTATGACGGGTATGGGTGATCAGGCGAGGGGAGCGACGGACGGATGGAGGATGCTGGTGATCCTGGCGGTCTGGTCAGCATAGGATCAACCACCACGTCATCCAGAGACGAGATCTGCAGGCAGATCAGCGGCAGGATGTTGTCGTGGGTTTTCCCACTCTTTCATAATAAACATACTCGGAGTGATGCATGTTATCCCATGCCTTGTCCCCCGGGGTACCGTACCAGCTAAATGCAGCGGAAAATCCTGCGCTGTCGGAGGAGGCGTGGCGTCTTTGCACGGGCTTCTGCAGCTCGACCCAGCCTGGTTGGCCGTGCAGGACACTGACGGGCGGGCAGGCTTCTCGACGCACATAACGCCGCAATGCCGACCAACACTGCCACACGGGGGCTGTATTCTAGACTGGTCTGGGTGGATCGAGTTTTATTACACCGTCGGTCGAATGGTGACGCAATGGTAAGGTGGAATCACCCTGTGTAGCCTGGGAGAAGAAAGAAAGAAAGAAAAAATCCAGAGCCAGAGTCCTTCAATCTCGGTGCCAGGCCGCCTTAGTCCAAAAGCAATATCAAAAGATCAGAGGCAGAGCCTCGTGAACCGCTACTTCCTCATGCTCTAGCGAGGCTACTAACGGGGGGATCCGGCTGCAGGGGTACCCCCAGTATGCCTGGGCTGCCAGATTCGGAGGGTGTGCTCAAAGATGAGAGGGCAGGAGCAAAGGGGGTGGGCACTGGGGTTTTAGCTGCAGGAACCGGGAGCAGCCCCTGACCCTGCTGACAAGCCCCTGTCTGCCGCTTCCCGCTGCGGGGCTTTCTTGGTCCCCACCAACCGTCCACGGAAACACACAACAGTCTCATCACTACAACACGGCTCGTACAGCAGAAGTAATACGGCGCGCCTGAGCTCGTCTCACGTCGGGACGTGCTCGGTTAGGACTGTCCAGATCCTGTCTTGTCCATCGTCGGCACCATCATGATCGAATGCTCTGTACCGCAGCTTCCAGCGACCATCTCCCCCATCCTCTCGTATTGCCTGTCCGGACTCCGCGTGGCCCGGCCGGCGCTGACAGCTGCGTGGGTCCTAGATCATGGCTAACGCTACATAGTAGTTGGCGAGGGCATGGAGAGGTGGTCAGGGAGGGGCAAGAGAGCAGAAGGAGACGGGGGAGAAGAAGATCACCGTCCACCCTTGCCATCTTCGGCCTGTGCTGGCTGGTAGGGTCGGATTCCGCCAATTGCGTTCCCATCCGTGATCAAGAGCCACATGCTACACAGCAAAGAGAGAGAGAGAGAAAGGGCGGTAGTGGGTAGCAACGGCTAAGAAAGGTTCTCACCCGCTGTAGGCGAGGCCGTGGATGGGATCTTGGTGTGGTATGCATGCAAGATTCCACAGCACAGCCATGATTCCACAGCAGGGCCGTGATTCGTCCTCCGGGCCTGGCTGAGCGCTATGACAGCTGCAATCCTACCCTTTGCTCCACAGTTTTCTTTGTACAGTTGCCACAATCTGACGGTCCTTGCTTCTCAGGGTTGCATTTCTAGCACTCCAGACTGAGGGCGTTCATGTGATCTATGCGAGATACCCTGTAGCCCAGAACTCGAAGCGATATCTGCGTTTCTTGACCCCTGCCTGCCTGCATACCGAGGCGCTGGTAGATCTCGTCCTCGCAGCCCCGCTACTTTGAAAGCAGATGTACTGACCGGTCAGATGCTGGGAGGATCAAGGTTATACGACAACCAGAAGGTATTAGTCACCAAATTCTATCCAGCCCCAAAGTGCAGAGACTGATTCGAGGCCCACAAATACTGATATATTTATACAGGGCAATTGGGAACAAATAGGAGACAAGGCGCAATACAGGACTATCATAGCTCTTCGCAGATGTCTTCTCCGTATACAAGGTGCTTTTTATCCTCTTGGCAAGACGTTACCATTGTGTCGGTGGTAGGCTGGACGGGAGGCCCTCGATCGATATAGCCCCCTGGCTTGGGTCTCGAGAAGGCCACCAGCCTATTCGGCGGCCGCGTAGGACTCTGCTCACGAAGGCAGCCTACCAAGGATTATTCCATCCGATCTACCTCCTCCATGCCATCGGATGTGACTCCTTGGCATGCAGCGACGTAGCGCCGCGCCGCTTTAGAGCTATCATCTATATTATGATACAGGTTTCCGGTATAGTAGCTTCATTGAGGCAGGGTGCCCCGAGATCTGGGGCTAATTGTGAGGCTCACGGGACCGACTCTGCTGTCCTGTCGCCGAAGTAGGCCAGACTGAACACTGATAAGCCGCCTACGATCACTCAGAGCGCCAGAAGCAGGCAGGATGAAGCGCCTGCGCGGAGCACAACAAACAGGCACTCTCCGAGGCAGTATATCACAACGACTTCGATCACTCTACCTTGTCCAGAGTCCGGATAATGAATTGGCTTCTCAGCCCAGGCAAGAAAGGTAGGAGGAAGCCACCGATATGCCCGATCCGTTTTTGAGCTTCCCAAGCCCGCGTTAATCAAGTGGCAGCACATGCAATAGATTGTACACTTAAGGAATCTATAATGCAACCCAGACACCGATATACTTCTAATCTGGGAGCGTCGTTCTTGTCAAAAGTCGTCTAGTCGTAAGCCGGCGGTGGCGGTGGCGGCAGAGGCAGTGCCGACACGACACTATCGGATCCGAGCCTGGAGTACAAGCTGGGCACTCGTCCCTGTCATGAAGATTACAGAGTCTCGCCATAGGGTGCGGTCACCATCAGTGTGGATACCTAGCTTCCCTTCACACTCACCCGGAAGACCTGCAGTAAGAGCTCGCAGCCTGCCCTTGATTCGATGGCTGTTCATACCCGAGATCTGCGCTCGAGGCAGATCTTCCGGAAGCCCTCGTCGATTTTGCCAGCCCACCGAAACTTTCTCTCCATACTTGACGCTAATGCTCCACGTCTCTAGGCTTTACTCGCTACCATCTACACAAGTGCCAGGCTCCCTTCTTGAGTTTAGTGGTCATCTGCTGCGTGAAGATCATCGGTGGCCACCAGAGTGAGTCCACAGTCCGCCTTCATGCCGCTATGTTGCATTTTCTTTTTTTAGTTCTTTGAGTATTGGGGATGGCTATCATTTTAGCTATCACACAGAATCGCCTGAATCGAAGGCGCACGTGTCTGGAGGAAGAGGGAGAGGGAGAGCAACAGCGGCTACAGCGCTTACAGAGAATTTGCCCAGGGCCAGCTCGGACCAGATGAATTTTCCCCGTCAACATTCCCATTAACGACCGTTACACTATTTGTTTTTTTTTCTTCTCTTTTTTTCCGGCTCATTTGATGATCTCTCCAGCGTCACATGCTTGGCAAAGTCACCCAGTACCGTGCGTTAAAAATTCACGAGTTGGTAGCGCATGTGCCGTACCTTTCGCCTTACTGCATCTGTCTGTATAGGTTATTACCTACCTCGCGTGTCTAGTGCGGTAGGATTTGGCCGTTGGATGAGGAGAGAGGGCTTCCAAAAGCGGCTCCATCTGTACACGCTCATTACAGTTCTGCTGTACAAGGGCCAGTGAGTCACTGGCCCTAAACCGTACACGGCTCAGCCGGCCAGCAGCCAGCACTTAGATAGCCTCAGCTGGATCAGCTGGCTTCGTTTCTTTCCTCTCGTCTTTTCTTCTGTAGCGCTCATCAAATTCAGTTGCCCTCACACATCTGCTCACCTTGAGACGTCTCTCAAAATTTGTACCTGCAGATGCATATTTTCCATTATCTTTTTCTTTTCTCTTTGTTTTATGCCTCCGCTTCCCCACCCAATCTCCCCTCCCCCCTTTTTTTTCTTTTTCTTTCTCTTTTTCTTTCTCTCTCTATTCTATCTTTTTCTCTCTTCTGTGTCTTCTCGTCCTTCTTCTTGTTCTTCTGCTTGTTTATTTTGCCCTTCATTTTCTAGAAAATGAACCCACAACAAGCCCTGATTTAAAGTAGGCTGATTTCATGCAGTCACTTTTACAAGTGTGTCCTAATGCTGTATCTAGGAACCTCCAACACAAAGTTAGGAACTCTAGCCTGTGTGAAAAGATAGAAAGTAGGCTCTAGACTAGCTATATAGGATGTTTAGTCGTATTTATAGGTAGGTGGCTAGTGAAAAGCTTTAATCAAGCCTCGTAATTCATCTGTTAGATAGCGTGCTTGACATTATTATTGTCAATTTTATTGTCCTGTCAGTCTATATATATTCAGTGCTTGCTATTGAATGCCATTTTAAGTGAATACGTATCAATGTAAAGTAAACATTCATTGTAATTTACAACACACGGCATTTCACAGCACACCAGAGCCTAGCTTTGCAAAAGATTACAATGAGCTCACTTTCCAACCAGGAACTTTAGTTCATAAACCACCTCTGTTCGGGGTTCTTTTTCTTTCCCCTTTACAAGACTGATACTTTTGCACAATTTTCCCCCTAAACTCTCTGGATCCCAAAAGTAGACCTGCCTACTACACATTTCTCCACACGTCGGGTGCCTGGTCTACACATACCAGTTCATCATTCACTGTACTTCCTGCCTTGATCTCATCGACAATGTTATCTAGCAAGCAGACCTCTGTGAAGTCGGAGGCCGACAAACCCTCCCCTTCAGCCCACTCGAAGCGAAAAGACTCTCCTGTGGTTCTCCGAAAGCCCACCACCAAGCGTGCACGGCTCGAGGCCGCATCCTCCACCGTCGCCAAGCCCAATAGCACACCATCTATCACAACGGCGACCTCGAAGAACCACCAGGCGGACAAACCCAAGCTCCTATCCTCGACTCATGCCAAGCGCAAAGCCTCACCTGTGGTTCTCCTCAAACCCACTACAAAGCGTGAACGGCTTGAAGCCACATCTTCCACCGTCGCAAGACCGAACGGCAAAAAACAAGAGACCATCGCGGCGGCCGCAGCCAAGAAGCTTCAGGCCAGCACCAACGTGAAGCGCGGACCCCCACCACGCGACGTATCATTCAAGGCCCCGAAGCGCCGTATTCAGAAGAAGACCGTATTGTAAGTGCCTACACGTCTCAGATAGTATTCTTGCAAGTCTGAGTGTGCTAACTGGTTCATACACAGGACGGAACGACTGCTCGATGCTCGCAGCAGCCAAGCTCTGGAAATGTTCTCGAAACCTGTCGTCGGAGACCCAAAAGCCCTGGGAAAGCTTGCCAGCTTCCAATGCAGCTGTCGACAGCCCGGTTCCCCGAGATGCTACTGCGCTTGGTGCGCGGGTGACTTTGCTGGTCCACCCAAGCAGGGCACAGGCAGCCCTTGGGTGGACGTCAAGGGTCTGATCCCACGCCACCTCAGACCCAAAGAGCTAGCAGCTCGAGGCATGGGCAGCAAGAGAACCTACGGTATATCTGATGGGACCGACAAGTTCGGTCCTCCTCGTGCGCGCCTCGTGCCGGACGGCTTCTTTTGTGACCGCTGCCAGACCATCCACCGACCCACGGGCTTCATCTCGTCGTGCTACAACGATCAAAACTTTAGCTCCGCCTCGGGAAGTCCCACGTTCAACCTCGGCCGCCTCCTGGCCAAGACCATCGCCCTGGGCCAGAATGACAATGACGAGGCCAAGCGGGCTCTCAAGGCGATGAGCACTCGGTCTTTTAGGGCCACCAAGCTGTCCGAGGCGGGCCTGACGATCTTTGCCGAGACTTCTCACGAGGCGAAACTCGTCGACGGCCGGCTCATTGTCAAGACACAAGTCGTGGTGTGGTCGGACCCCGCAAGGGATCATGTCTGGGCAAACTTTACGGCGTCGACTCCATCCTGGGAGTTTCCCCTTGATCCTCCCACCAGTTCCATCCACTCTGCCATCTCTAAGGAGATGGCACTGGCGACAGGACAGGGGGGACAAGGAGGGCCACTTGAAGCTGGCCGAGTCTGGCCTCATGGATGCGGTCCAGTACCTCCAGACCAACCAGGGCATGGTGTACTGCTGTGAGGATGCCCACACCGACTACAGCTTCGGGGTGGTCAGCACCGACCTCCTCGACAAGTGCATCGTCCTCACTGCCTGGAAGGACTACGGCGGCTTTGGTCCGGACCAGCCTCGCAAGTGGCTGACACACTTCTCAGCCGAGTCACTGCGGAAGCATGAGCTCAAGGTCACCATCCCTCCCAGGCGACAGCCGCTGGGCCAGGCGGGCATCGCCAGCAAGTTCGAGGGACGGGCTCTGGGTATAAAATGCAGCATGAAGTATGCGCCCGTGCTCGAGGAGGCTGAACCATCCCGGCTTCTGCAGGCCAGTCGTGGCAGGGAGGGCTTGATCGATGGTGAGGATGGCCACGGTGACGATGAGGATGATGACCTCTGGGGCTCGGGCGGAGAAGACCCCACCGACTGAGCTATCGCCATGGGGTCGTTGAGTCATGGAGCTCATCATGGGCACGGGAAATAGCCCTGGGTAATAGGCGGGCCAGATTCGTGCTACAGCCGTGCGCATGATGCATTTGCATGCATGACTTATGGCCTGATACTTGCCCGGAACTTTCTCAAAGAGTCTTTTTTTTTTCCCTTTGTAGTTATCACGTTTTCTAAATTACAAAACAAAGTCACAGTACTCAGGTAGCGAAATTCGAGATATTCGCAAAGAAGAATCCCAAAGAGGGCATCCATGTGGCTAGTACATATTCGCTGCGGAGGCCCAGGCTCCAGGCGGGTGGTTCCTCCGCAATCTTCCACCAGTGCTAACCCGGAGAAGACACCAGCTTACCTTGTTGAGAGAACTATAAGACTCAGAACCGGATCATGTTGGGAACTGCGGGCCGTCATAGACCTCAACCCGCTGGCCATGCTGTGCAATCACAGATTGCTGGCAGGCTTTCAGCCTCGGGAGGTGGAGGAGCTGGCGTGAAGATACTTCGGTTCACTTCGAGTGATGCCCCGGTGCTGGTAATCCCATATCGAGTCATTGTTGACAATTCGCTCGGAGGCTGCCCGTTAGATATGAAATAGGAATGAGAGCTCACATGAGCAGTAAACTACACATAAGACCGACAGCCAAGTAATTACTCGAATATATATCTATCTGTGGTTGTGTGTGTGTGTGTGTGTGCGTGTGTTCACTAATGATTATAGTCTTAGAAGGCTGACACTTAATTTATCCTCTTCTGTGACTACCGCAACCAATACCTCATCAACGCCAAGCCTGAAGATTAATTAATCTGAGGTACCAGACGCCATGAGCCCCTCGCGCAGACTCTTCTTTGTGCTGCAAGGCCTCGCAAGCCTCGTCCAGCTATCTCTGCAGCAGGATGACTGCGCAGCGTCCTAGTGAGATCCCCACGTTTCTAGATTGGTCCTAATGATCATATATATATATATATATATATATATATATACATATTAATCACAAGCAATGAATGACCTAGTGCGCAATGTGGCGGCGAGGGCTGGACAGGAGCGACTTGTTGCGAGACTGGCTACACATGCTACGTGACCAATGCGTACTATTCGCAGTGTATTCCGTCTAGCGATGCTTCTGTGAGTCGTAAATTTCCAAAAGCCCATAGCTGATCCTCCTCCAGTGCCCTTGAGAAAAGCTCAAAGTGCTATCAGTATTAATATATTCCAGACGATGACCAACAGCGTGACGGCGGCGACCACAGCCACCAGCGTCAGCAGCTACACCGGTCCAGACGACTACACCACGACCGATGCAACGGCGACGACAGCGTCTCACGCGCAGTCTGCCTACCCGTCCGCCAACTCGAGCTCCTGTGGCGACTGGACCCTGGTTGACAACGTGTGCTGTCCTCTCTACTGCTCCAACCAGAACGAATCATCGTCGTGCGACGATACCTGCACGGGCGAGTGCACCACGCCGCCTTCTGAAGACTGCATGTCTGGCACCATGTGGGGGGAGACTTTCCACGTGAACGACACCGAGGAGTGGCACTACAGTGTAGGTTTTCCTTTTTTTTTTTTTTTTCATCTTCTCTCCCTCTATCTCTCTCTCTGTTTCTCCGTTTTGTACACCAGCAGACACAGACACAATTCCGCCCACATGGGGATCTGTAAGAGTGTATCCTTGCTGACCGTGCTCTTCTTGTCAGAGATCAACACACTTTGGCGAGACAGAGGGAGGGGCTTGTGGCTTTGGCCTCTACGGCCTCTGCACCAACACCAACACATCTGAGGCATGGGTTGCCGAGACGCTGGGAGATACCTGCGACGCCTTTTGTCTGGCCTACCCGAGTCTGTGCCAAGACCCGACGACGAGCAACCTGACGATGAGAGGCAACTTTGCCGCGCCAAATGGTGATTACTACACCCAGGTATGTGTATCCTCTACGGTCGGGAAAGGAAATGTGCATGCGGGCCATGACACACAAGGTATTTGATTCTTGTGGCTGATAATTGGCCTGTCCTTGCTCTAATCAGTTCTGGCCCAACCTACCGGGCGACCTCGACAACTACCTTTCCTGTGGAGAGTGCTTTGAGCTGATCCGCACCAAGGACGATGGCACGGACTACGCCGTCGGCGAGGATGGGTATACTGATCCTATTATCCTTGAGATTGTCGACAGCTGTCCCTGTGATGCGAACCCCAAGTGGTGCTGTGAGTTCTTGTTTCCTTCCCTTTGTTTTTTTCTTTCTTTCTTTTTCCCTTCCTCTCTTTTTTTGTAATTTTTCTTGACCGTAAGAAATGTTTTGAGGCTTGTGCCACTTAATTTACGATTTATATTCTCTTCTCTTAGGTGGCTCTGGCGCAGATCACTGCGGAGAGGTGTCAGACTTTACATATGGATGTCCAATTCCCGAGGGCAGCCATCACAGTGAGTTTACTACTTTTACTAAGCAAGGCCTTGATTTCGACAGAATAACACTTAGCACTTCTTCTTCCTTCTTCCTTCATCCTTCTTCTTATTCTTATTCTTATTTCTTCTTTCTTTTGACAAGAGACTGACACATTTTCTATCTTGTAGTGGACCTATCAGACGTCGCCATGGGCCGTCTGCAGGGCAACGGCAGCCTGGCTGAGGGAGTAATCCCGATCCGCTACCAGCGCGTCCCGTGCCCCAAGCCAGGCAACGTCTACGTGTGGCTCCAGGTCGGAGCAGGCCCGTACTACTTCGCCATGTCGGCCGTCAACGCCAACGGCCCCGGCAGCATCATCTCCTTCGAGGTGCTGGGCTCGGGCGACACCGAGTGGCTGGCCCTCGAGCAGAACCCAGACTACACGAGCAGCAGGCCGCAGGAGCGCTACGGGGCCTGGGTGATGCCTCAGGGTACCGGTCCGGTGGAAGTGCCCATCGGAATCAGGCTGACGAGTCCTACTGGGGAGCAGATTGTGAACATGGAGGCCGTCACGTCCTTTACTGCGCCGGCTGACGCTGATGCTAATTACTACTACATCGATATGGGTGTGCAGTTCTCTGTCAACTGATTCAGCAGTCTGAAGAGACGCACAAGAGGAGGGCCTGATAGGAATCATTCCCATCTAGGGGAGTGCAATTACATTCTCAAGACTTTTTTTTTATTTTTTTTATCAGAAAGTCTCTCATGGCCCTCATCAGCAAAACTCTAGTCTACGTCCCTTGCCATTCATTACTATATGAACAACAACAAGATCCAACGTTCCAGAGAGCTCACATGCTGTCAACGGAGTATACTCACGTTACCAAGTAATACTAGCACAAGTCCTTCATTATGCGTCCACGATGTTGTGCTCGTATATGCCAACAGATCCAGTCGCATCTCCAATAATAAACTGATCACCGTCTGAAGAAAACGAGATAAAGGTGATTCGCGAGAGGTCCATGAGCTGATCACAGCCCCTCGCGAGCCCGCTACCTCCCTGCGGCGTCGGCGTCCTCCACAGCTCGTGCCCTCCGTTCATGGCGTCCAGAATCACCAGACAGATATCCCTCCCCTGCTTCGTATCCGGGCCCGGGCCCTGGCAGTACGCCACATAGCGACAGTCTGGACTGATACACGCGATCGTGTTCTCGTTGGGGATTGTGAACAGATCCGTCCTGTCTGTCTCGAAATCCCAGACGAGCACATACCGCTCGAGCCGGGTGACGGGCTCGACCTGCCATGCGCCCGGCCGTCCGATCACCCGTACGTGGTGCGGGATCCAGATGGACACGACGGTGCTGCCGTGGGTCGCGAGGCCACAGGGCAGCGATCCCTCCAGCTCTGCGTACCTGGTGGGCATGCAGGACCGACGTGCGAGAGAGGACTGGCCGGCTGGGTCCGGGGCGAGATCCCACACCATCAGCATTGCTGCGTGTTCCGGCGGTGGATGGCCTGGCCTGGGAGGTCGTGGCCCCGAGGCTGCCACGAGGAGTGGTCTTGTTGTCGAGTACGCCATCTCTGGAAACATGGGAATATGCGGCAGCCCAGCCTGGGCGAGCCGGATGGCCGTGGGTGTCCCGAAGAGCTTCCCCTTTGAGCTGGCCAGGTGTTGTGAGCTGTCCCGCGAGACCGGAAACAGGTAGACTGCGTTCTCCGCCTCTCGGTAGCAGGCCAGCGGCGGATATTCCGTCTCAAAGATGTCTCTTCTGGCAGCCGCCCAGCGGAACACCGAGTCGATCCCCTGCAGCTTCTTCTTAGACGCCCAGTTCCAGATCTCCAGGCTGTCTCCGAATCCTGTGGCGATGGCCATCAGGCTCCTGGTCTCGGAGATGATGGCGTGGCTGGTCACGAAGAAGTCCCGTGACCTCTCCTGCATCTGGATGTAGAAGCTGATCTTGAGAGACGCCTGGACGTTGCACTGGGGCAGGCCGTGGACCTTGATGCTCTTGTCCCCGTACTTGCTCGCGATTATGTACGTGGACGGCGACAGGTCAGCGTAGAAGACGGCGGACCCGTGGCCTGGGGCCTTGCCGTCTTTTCCAGGGCTGGACAGCAGCCTCGTGCGTACTAGCTCTGTCCGGGTGTTTCTGGAGTAGTCCGGTCTCCAGATGGCAGGGATATCGAACGGGTCGATGACAATCTTGTCTGGCGGGCTGGTCGCGAAGGATGGCAGCTGTCCACCAGCCGACATGCGCCCTTCGGTATGTCGAGGTGTTGTGGGCACCGTGGGAGGTTTACCATGGTCAAAGGTAGTATTAGCAGCCGAAGACGGAGTGTCGACATCAGTTGGTGTTGCCTGTGACGGTGAGGCCACCCCTGCTTGTTCTTCGTCCATCGAGGTCAGTGTCCGCCGCTGCTGGGTGTGTTTTGGGGCCGGAATGGCAATAAATGAGTTGGGCAGCTCGCTTGATCCCAGGCTCGAGGCATGCGACGACAGGGAACCATGTGACAGGTAAGAAACCACCGAGGACTGCCCACACGTGTCCAGGGCGCTGCTAGCAACCGACGTAGAGTCGTCCGCCGGGTTCCTCTCCATGGATCTCTCTGACGACGGGCGGGAGGAAGAGCTCTGCAGAGACGGGATCGAGAAGGTGCTGAATTTCTTGGGCGCGCCTACCGACCACCTTGCAAGTGCTTGGGCAAGTTTTTTTGTGCTTTTGCGGTTTTCGCCGTTGTGACTGGCTGGCGTCAAGTCTGCTGACCTTGGATCGGGGGTCTTCATCCTCGCTGCCATGCTGGAGTCGAGGTGCGTGTCAGTCCAGCAAACGCGCAGGAACATCTTATTGTTGTCAGTCGGTGTGATGAACACATACTCATCTTGTTCGCTAATATGGCTCCCTCCACAGGATGTTGACTCGAGGGCCTGGATGAGGCTGGGCTTTTTGTCTTCCCGGTTTCGACACTTGCTTTGTATGTATAGCCGCACCTCATCAAGGGAAGACCTGAGCGCCTGCTTCAGGGCGTCTTCACGATCCCCCTTCCTGGGTCTGTTGCAGTATTCGACGGAGGAGAGAGAGGAGCCTGCTTGTGTCGTGGTCGAGGTACGTGCCAAAGAAGTCCGCGTCTGTACCATCGTCTTCCGGTTCCGCCCTAGAAAAGCCAGCATCGTTGAGCAGTCAGCATCCGTGCTCTTCTGTCATAAGCGTACCCGATGGCATCAACTCTTTTCTTTTCTTTTCTTTTGTTTTGTTTTCTGTCTTTCACTCATGCACGTACAGATTCACCGCTTCTAGTGCCAGTTGCAAGGCCCTTCGACATGTACACAGATTGCCATGCAGCTGTTGAAGGGTGTCATCAGAAGAGCCGGGTGTGTCCTGGTGTCCGTCGCGGGGGTCTTTTCCACCCACTCGTCGATGCGGGCAAGCACATCTCCACAGCTGCGGACGATTTTTAGTATCGGAGGCTGCAGCTGGCGAGGTATGACGAGGTCGGGATCTCCTATGCGCTCCAGGGGTACCTTGAGGTCGAGCAGCTCGTAGGTAAGTGAGTCGAATAATGCAGTCGCGGGATACGCGCTCTGCAGCATGTCGTCCACGGCGGCACAGGTGCGGGAAGCCGCCGAGAGGGCATACAGGACCGCAGCCTTGAGGAGATAGGAGTCCATGGCGATGATGGGTCAGCCCATTCGGCATGAGGAGAGAGCAGGAAAGGGGGGGGGGGAAGATTCTCTTCTTTTCTCTTCTTTTTTTTTTTTTTGTTTTGGTTCACCCTTCACGATGAGTTCACTTTGCGTTCAATATGCTCGATTGGTTTTTTTCTTCTTCTCCTTCAGGACACAGAAGAGAAGAAGCGGATCACTCGTCAACTAGTTACATGGGAACGGTGAACAACTAATTATTACGACATCTTGTCGACGACCCGAACATGTGTGACACATACTCCGCCACATGTAATCATTCTTCCTACGTTCCAGCGCGGCAGAGATTTTGTGATGATCACGGCGCCATGGACGCCCAGGCAGGACCCAATTGGGCCCCGTCAGCCCCTCCAGTAAGCAACTTGCTGCGACTTGCTGCGATGTTCCGCCATTCTGCAGCGTCATTGTACACAGGCAGGTGTGAGACCTCGCAAAGGAACGAATCGATCTGGTAAATGGTGTGTCGTTTTTATGGCGGAGACGCCTAGGGCCTTAGGCTGGATGTGGAAAGATTGTCTCACGCACTGCAGTTAGGTCTTACAGCCATGTGTCTCTGCTACGCTCCACACGACAATCAAGGTGCTTGGTCTTTGGGCAATACGTAAGCAGGAAATATCGATGGTTCAATGAGTGCTTGGGGAGTAATCAATGAGAGGAAGAGGCAAAGGGGAAATCGACAGAATGTCCAGGGTGGTTTCGATATATTAATTAGTCAACAGTTGTCAGCCTGGATACCGTTCCCAACCTGCCTCGATCTTGTCCTTCAGCAAGGTCCAAACAGAGCAGAGAAAAGACTGGTATTATTCCAACGCTGATTTCTAGATTCAAGATAGGAGTCGACTTCAGGGTAGTTGTTATGCCCTATAACCACTGAGTCGGGAGCTGACAGTCACGCACATTGAGGACAGATTATGCTAAAGAAAGGATGCACACAAAACAGCCCATTGAGAAACCGCGCATGACATCAGTGGCCCATATAGAATCATGGCCCGGAGATGGGAATCGCGCGGTCACACATTGACTATGAAGGAGCTCGGATGAAAAGGAAAAGGAGAGAGAAAAAAAAGAGTAGGCGTCAAGATAAGCGCGATAGAGATGTTTTGAAACATTGGTTTGCATGCAGGGTGAAACTTTTTATATGAAAGGATCCATACGGCAGGGATATAAACCATCTGCATTCAGCCTCAGATTGAAGGGGCGGCCCCACGAGAGCGGTGCTCCTAGGTCCAATTTCCACCACTGAGGTCGAGAGAAGACCTCGTTTCGACGATCGTGAAACAAGATGCAAATGACATCAGGTGCAGAGACTATCCACCAGGGCGGTTCAGCAGCCAAGCGAGGCAGTTTGTCCTTCAGGGGCATGTCGGTTCATCCCGAGGAAGATCATGCTACAATAAACACCGTATATATTCGAGCTGGGACTCCGGAGTGGTGCACGATATGTTGTTGATGCCAGCCATCCTCGCCTGTCGCAGCTTGCTTGTACGGTGTCTAAACCGAGCCATTCTTTCTACCCGTCATTCTTTTCTTCTTTTGGTTGTGAACTTCACTGTGTGAAGCTGGACATTCCTTTTCTTCTTCTTCTTCCTCTCTCATTTGCTCCTCCTGTTCAAGGCCTAGCCAGATACACAAGGCAAGACAAGTAAAAAAAAAAACAGGGTCATCACAATGGTGTCCAAGTTTCAGTCCGCGGTCGTCCTCCTGGGTGCTCTGGCCGGCACCGCCCTGGGCCATGGTCACGTCACAGGTATCGTGGCCGACGGTGTTTACTATGGCGGCTTCTCGCTCGACTACTACTACGAGAAGGAGAACACGGGCACCTTTACCGAGTCTGTCGGCTGGTGGGCTGAGGATCTCGACAATGGATACATTGCCCCCAGCGCCTACAACACCTCGGACATCATCTGCCACCTCGATGGTCAGCCTGCCAACCTGACCGCCACCGTCAAGGCCGGCGGCACTGTCGAGTTCCAGTGGACGGCCTGGCCCCACCCTGGCCCTGTGCTCACCTATGTGGCGCTGTGCCCTGGTGACTGCACCGATCCTACGATGGACAAGACTGCCCTCGAGTGGGTCAAGATCGACGAGGGTGGCTTCGACGTGCCCTCTCAGACCTGGGCGTCCTACGATCTCATCGCCAACAACAACTCGTGGACCTCGACAGTCCCCTCGGACCTGGCCGCGGGCAACTATGTCTTCAGGCACGAGATCATTGCTGTCCACGGCTCAGAGAGCCTGAACGGTGCTCAGAACTACCCTCAGTGCCTCAACATTCAGGTCACTGGCAGCGGCACCACGAGCCCCTCGGGCACTCTTGGTACTGAGCTGTACCACGAGACCGACCCCGGCATCTACTTCAACCCGTTCGTGGAAACCCATCCCTCCTCCCATGACCTATCTTCCCTATCTTACACAAGTACTACTACACTTTTATGTCTACTGATTTACTAACGATTTGGATCGACTCTTTGATAGTTACACCACGCTCTTGAACTACACGATCCCAGGTCCTGCCCTGATGGAGGGCGGAACCAACCAGACCGTGACCGCGACCACAGGCGCCGCAAGCGCTACATCCGCTGCGTCCAGTGCCGCGTCGTCCACCAGCGCTGCCGCCGTGACCACCTCGGCTGCGTCTTCATCTGCTGCTGCTGCTGCTGCCACAACAAGCTCAGCGGCCGCCGTGGCGGCGACCACATCCTCGACCGTCGCTCCTGAGACCACAGCAGCAGCCGCCACCTCGAGCTCTGCTGAGACGTCGGTCGCCGTGGCAGCTGCCTCTTCGTCCGTCAGCTCTGCTGCGTCTGCTGCGACTACCACCGCCAAGTCTTCCTGCTCCAAGAAGCGCAGACACGCCCGTGATGTGTCGCTGTGAGTTGGAGTAGTGAAATGACTTGATGGTATCGAACGAAAAGAGAGAGAGAGAGAGAGGGTTACACTTTTAACACAAGACACGATTTGATGTCGGCTTGTTCTCTGCATGTACTTAGTTATATTCTATCTAGTCAAGTTCGAGTGTCCATATGAATAGAACTTGCTTGTCGTGGCAATTATTTGGCCCCATCACTAGTATATTATCACCACACGCTTCTGATGTCCACCCGCGCAATATCGGTTGTTCTATTCATACTACAAATAAAGCTTGCCGCTTTTTATGCATATTAAACTCCCGCCATTCGAGATCTCGGCAAACTCGGCAGTAGAAGAAAGAAAGAAAAAAACCAATTACAAGAAGAGGCCCGAGCCCTTCCCTCACTCGCCAGCCTCGTCTGTTCACACGGAGTGTTTGCAATATACGGGCATGGCGCTCTTCGTCCTGCTCCATTTCAGCCACACCGAGCGTCTGCTTTAGCTTCTCCACTGCCTGAACACCTGCGCCCCCTCTCGAGCCCGACTTAGCTCTCAACCTAACTGCTGATGGCTTCATTCTAGCATCAACGGCGCGGTCCAGCAAGCTGGTTAGTTAAGACCGCTAGGCGCTCGGATCTCTCGTGGTGGTTTCCCGGGTGCTCGGCCTCCAAGGTATTCTTCGTACCGTGCAGGCTTTGGTCCGCGCCTCTTATCTCTCTCTCTCTCTCTCTCTTTACTAAAAAAGATGCGATGTCCCCCTTTTTGTTGACCCGTGCGGTGGGAGTGGGCTGCGCCGTCAGCGTGTCAGGGCAGGTCCAGCCATCTCCCAAGAAAATAGTCACTCAAAATCATGCCTCCAAGGTCAATATCTATACTGCTTCTCGCCGCGCTGCTGCAGATATGTTTCGCCCAGACCAACGAGACTGCCTTTCTTGACGCCTTCAGTCATATATCAACATGTTCTGTACGCCTCGCTCCTCTTCATTATTGTCTAGTGTTTTATTGATCTATGATTCCAAGAGCTTGCGGTCTGATAATCCAGCTGACAGTGGCTAATGATCCTAGAAAACATGCCTCCTCTCAACCATCCCCGAGTCCGCATGTGTATCCTTCACCAACACCAGCTGCATCTGCACCAACACGCCGCTCCGCCAGGCGGCACAGGCATGTCTCCTCGAGAGCTGCACCGTGGCCGACTCCCTCGAGGTAGCCAAGGCACAGGCCGATGCGTGCGACTATCCGGTCCGCTCCATGAAGAAGGCCTTGCTGGCTCCCATGGCCGTCGAGTTGTTGGCCTTCCCGGCCGTCCTCCTGCGCCTCTACGGTAGGTGGAGGTATGCAACGCGCTACGAGGTCGACGACTGGATCATGGTGGTCTGTTTTCCGATCTGGATTGTCTTTGAAATCCTTGGTCACTATAGTATGTGGTCAAGTTCTGGGCTGGATATGTCACTGTTTATATTAAAAAGCATCTCACAGTTGGTCAGCTCGGCTTCGGAGTCGACATCTGGGAGGTTGACCAGGCCGACTTCACCCTGGCCCTCAAGCTCTTCTACGCAGACGAGTCCCTCTACCTCGCCGTCCTCGTCCTCACCAAGCTGGCCATGCTCTCCTGCCTCCTCCGCATCTTCCCACAAAAGATCTTCCGCCGCGTCTGCTACGGCCTGATCGCCTGGGTCGGCCTCGGCGGCACCGTCTTCATCCTCCTGCAGATCTTCCAGTGCGTGCCCATCCGTTATGTCTGGGAAGGCTGGCTCCTCGGCGGAGGCGGCAGCTCTTCCTCTCCCCACCCGCACCGCTGTCTCGACGTCCACGCCCTCGCCTACACGGCCGGTGCCTCCAGCGTCGCCCAGGACGCCGCCATCCTCGTCGCCCCCATGCCGCTGCTGCGCAACCTGCACACCACCGCCCGCCTCAGGCTCGAGGTGTCTCTCATGTTCAGCCTGGGCTTCTTCATCCTGCTGACGAGCTGTATCCGGCTCGGGTTTATTGTGCGGTTCGCGCGGTCCTCGGATCCCTCGTGGGATGACGGTGGGCCTCTGATCTGGTCTGGGCTGGAGTGTGGTGTGTCCATGACGGTGACCAGCCTGCCGGCGATTCGACACCTGCTCAACAGCTCGAGGGGCAGGCTCGGGGCCGGGGTGGGGAAGGGGGCTCGACGTATGCCACGGGCCACTCATCGTCGCGAGGGCGAAACACTCGGGGGTATGTGAGGAAAGGGGGCCCAGATTGGTCGGTCTTGAGCTCGACGGGACCGGCGCCGCATCGCAGCGAGAGCCAGGTCGAATTAGACCATCAGAGGAGGGCCGTGTCGGCCTGAGGATGAGGTTTGGACCAAGAAGAACATCTTGATCGAAATAGGGGTTTAGGCGTAGCCTTTTTTTTTTTAAAGGATATATACTTAGAAGTAATACCTCGATCCTTATATCCTGCTTCTCACTCGAGAAATCAGCCTGCCACAGCTCTATCCAAAACTTGAGTGGATGAGTAGTGCCAGCCTTCTCTTTAGCTATTGTACATGTAATGGTCACTCGAGCCGAGACCAAAAGGTTGATGTCTAATCATCAAGTGCAGACCTTCTCTCTCTCTAACCATGGACACATGCGAGCCGTAACCCACCCAACAAAAAAAAGGCCATCTAACCTCTTCTCAGGGTTCCTCTTATCCTCTTCTCTCTAACCTTTATCTAACAAATCCTGTTTTTCTCATCTATACAGTCGACATCCATGCCGGCTCCGTGCTCAGTCTAGGCGTATACAGGTCATTTGCCGTCACAGCCCCGCGGTAAACTCCACGGCGGTAGATATCCCAATCACTATTTATGCATAGCATATTAGTAACTTTCTGATCAAAAAGCAGGAGGATGAGAGAAGATAAAAGAAAAAAGAAAAAAGAAAGGGAAGACCGTCCAGGGGCAATGAAAGAAAAAGACTGCTCCCCGAGAGAAGGAGAAGGCTCGGCTCGACTCACAACACAAGTTCGTCCAGCTCCCCCCGCCGAGGAGCCTGGCGATGGGCCCAGACAGCGACACTCCTCTGCGCACAACCAAATACCCCCAGCCCTCGCCGTCAATCCGGACCTCGCCCCAGCACCCGCCGAGGATATCGGTCCAGACCTCGCCTGCGTGCTGCTTCCCGACACACATGGCCTTGCTACCGAACTCGCGCGCGTTCGTCATGAGCACCGCCAGGCCGGCCCTCTTCCAGGCGCAGGTTCCACCGTCGGCAGGGTGAGGGGCCTGGCCCTGCCTGGTGAAGCCTATGCAGTGCGGCTGGTCCAGGTAGTCGGCCTGTGGGCCGTAGGCATAGAGCTTGCGGGCCAGGGAGGAGCCGCGGGAGGATTTTCTCGCCAAAGGGGGGCTGGACGAACCCGCTGCCGTCGGGCCTGGAATAGCCGTATAGATCGCCGTAGAAGACACACGGGAGACCGCAGTCTGCGCGCAGGAGGATGAGTGCGTAGGCTAGGGGGACGAAGAATTCTGCTACTGGCGTCTTCGGAGGGTGTCAGTGCATTTCTTCCCGTTCTCTGTGTCATCCTGACGGGTTTGTCGGTCGAAGGAGGTGCTATTATACTGACTTCTAAAGATTGGCCTTCCATCTACGTAAATTAGCAATCAGCACGTGATCAGCGGTAGTGAAGGCACAGGCATTGAGAGGAGGGGAGTTATGCCGTGATTATAGCCCACGTACCGTATCATGATTCGCAACAAAAGTCTACAGCACGGGTCAGACGATTCTACATGTGGCTGTGAGACACAAGGTATCTTTGAACGTACCACAGCATTGTTGGGTTTAAGTGAGACGAGTGTTCCCTCAAAGACACTTCGGAGATCTGTGTTCTCGTGTCTTGACAGCCGGGAAAAGTTGGACACGAGCCTCACGTCGAACAGGGACAGGCGATGGTCCATATACTCAATGTACCTGGCCAGCACGTTCAGGTTCTCTCGCCAGTACTCGCCGACAATGAACCAGTCCCTGCCGACAGTGGCGCGGACATGGCTGATGAGGTCTCTCAGGAAGGAAGCAGAGTAGTGTTTGATGGCGTCCAGGCGCAGCCCTCCCAGGGCATCTGACGTGCGAGCCACTGGACCCAGTAGAACAGATCCTGGCGGACCTCTGGGTTCCTATGGTCGACATTGGCGAACATGCTGCAGGGAGGGAGTTATCAACCAGAGGAGTTCTCACAAAAGAGAGACGTTCTTCGTCATGGACAATGCACTAGGGCGGGGAGGAGGGCCATCGTACAGGTAATCGTAGTTGCCGAGCTCCTCGTCGACATCTCGTGCCCATTCCTTGCCTTCGAATTTCCATAGCCCGTGGGTCTTTAGGTGATGGCAGTAGTCTATGCCATTGAAGTGGGTTTGGTTCCATCTCATTGGGCTGTATGTAGAGCCGCGGCCTGGAAAGTCATAACCACACCACGCCTCGATCTCTCCCGGCTTTCCCACAGATACCAGACGATCTAGCGACGAACAAGTCAGATATATATATATATTTATATATATGTATATATTCTTCTTCTCTTTCTTTTTACACCAAGGGAAGGATTCTAGCATACTCACTCTCGGGGTTCATCTTTGTTGCCAGCACGGTCTCAGCCCGGTCAGCAGAGGCCTTATGGTTAAGCACCGCATCAAACAGGATGCTGATGCCACGGGCCCTGGCTCTCTCCGCCAGGGCGACGAGCTCCTCCTTGGTGCCCCACTTGGTAGCCCTCCCCCCCTTCTGGTCGAACTCGCCCAGGTCGAAGAGGTCGTAGAGGTCATAGCCGTTGCTCGTGTGCCAGCCAGCCTTGCAGGCGGGAGGGATCCACATGCTCGTGATGCCCAGGGCCTCGAGGCTCGGGAGGGCGCCCTCGAGGCGCTGCCAGTGCTTCTGGTCGGATGGGACGTACCACTCGAAGCCCTGGAACATGGTCTGATTGTTGTTGGCCATGGCGGGAGGGGAGGAGAAGGGAGAAGGCGAAGAAGAAGATGGGGAGGCGTCTGCCTGGCCTGCTCGTCCACCACGGCGCAGAGGGAGAGGCGGGAAGCTGACCATCCTGGCCGGACACACAAATGAAACTGTGCGGCGGACTCTTCTTGTCAAAGATCAGTGGGAAAAAAAAAGTAAAATAATAATAAACAACCATGTGCGCGGAGGTTCTGTCCGAGAAGAAGAGAAGAAAAGCTATATGAACTGACGATCTCAACTCAACAAATCATATCAGCAGGGATTAACCCAAAGAACAAAAACCAAAAAGCGGTCTCTTATTATCAACAGAGGCGCAGGGCCACATGTGATAATAATGCCTCAAGGGGGATTGTTCGCGATAACGTAATCCAAGCAAGCTTCCACTGTTAGCCTACGTTTATAGCAGGCTCAACACTCTAATCTGTACATAGTAGTGATTAGTCGCGGTTTGTGTATGGCACACACACACACACAGTGATTGACTCAGTGGCCTGGCCCAGGTGGAACGGGGTGCTCTCCTGCCCAGCCGCACTGACAGGGCAATAGCAGGGGAGCACAGCGGAGCTGCCACACTCTGTGTACTCTTGCTCTATACAAGGCACTCATCAGACAATCTGGGGTACTGCTATGTAGGTTGGTTTCCACCTTATAGCAACCAACCAATATCGTTTCTCACGTGATATGAATGGCAGATGTGGTTGATAGTACGGGCGTGGAGAAGGGGCACTGGAGATTTGCCCTCGACGGGTTGGCACGGGGGTGCACTCGGGAGCATATGCCATAGCTCCCCCGACTCGGCATGGGCGTTCCGGGTCAGCAGGCGTATTGCAGGCTGGAGGGTGTGGCTTGATGTAAGACCGATGTGACGATAGACACGACAACAGGCTCGACGCGTTGTAATTTCACAGCATGGCGAGAGCATTCCGAGCAGACGCGGCCTGCGACAGACCCGTGCCTGTGCCTGGCATGCTCGGGAGGATTCACAGGCGAGGGATGAAAGTTGGGCCCAGATGGATCAAGACCATGCTGCGCGTGCAATGTACACATATAGAAACCGCAGCATCCCTTGTGTGCCTGTAAGCACTGTGATGAAATGAACACGGGCTCCTGGAGATCCGTCGCCGTTCTTTTGTAAAGCAACCCATCCAGGTGGTAAGAGAGAGAGAGACACACACAGACAGAGCACGCTCAACCTCGCAGCAGCCGGACAGGCGCTAGAATACGCTGTAGCAGTGCCCAGCAGCCCAGGGACTCTGCACGCGTACGTACTACCACCCTCCCTGTCCCCACAGGGCCCAATCACGATCTACCCGTGCCGTCCGATCCCTGCAGAAGGCGCAGGAGAAAGATTGCGTCAGCAGCAGGCCAGCCCTTCATTCCCGCCCCCCTCCCTCTCTTCCTTCCACCCCCTCCCCTCCCCTCCCCCAAAACAGTACCGGAGCGTGCGGAGTACAGGACCCCCATCCAGTGCCAGGGTCACCCAGGGCCCCAACCCGCTCATCCCATCCACTGTCAGGTGCCCACGCTCCACTGGAGCCATGCCCTGTCCAGGGAATGTTTGGGGGGGAGGGGGGAGGGGTGGTCATCAGTAACACCCAAACCCGGTGCTGTGTGTACCATAGTAATGCCCTTTCTGATGCCAAGTGCCAGTGAGTGACAATTTCCTAGGCCTGCCTGCAGGGTTTTCTCCAGACACGAGAGCGAGAAAGAGCAGCCACTGACTCTGTCTCTCTCTCTCTCTCTCCTCCCTTCCTCTGCCCTACCAGTTGATGATCACTCGCTCGCCCGCCCAATTCCCTCCCTCTCCACTCGTCACCATCGCCCTCTCCCCCATCCTCGACACGACCCATTCGTCCACCCATCCCTTCATCCACACCAGCAAGCAGCACGGCGCAGAACGGTCTGCATTATAGAGCCAACGCCACACTCGTTTTTATCTGTGTAAAGAGATCAACCAAGACGGCCACGACGGGGACGAGGGCGACAGGCAACGACTGATCTGATCGGCCGAACTATTCTTTTTCTCTCCTTCTTTCATCCTCTCCTTCTCCGGCGCGACGAGATCGACAGAGCACTTACCACCCCTCCTCCTCCTCCTTGCTCTACGTACATTTGCATTGCGTACATACACCACCAGTACATGCATTTCTCGGACTTCGGCTCCCATCTCCACTCTATAGACTAGACTCTCTGCTCTACTCCTCAGCTGGTCGATCCATTTTCACCAAAACTTGGCAACCTACATATACACACACACACACACACACACGATACCTTCACGCACTCTCTCTCTCTCAGCACAGGTCTCTCCCTGGCTCGACCCTCCTCCCCGGTAGTGGACGATCTGCCACAACAGAACTGGCAGCCGGCAGCGGGAGCATCTTTGTACCACGGCTCAAACCACAACCGAGGTCACCGCCCTGCAGACTATCCATCATCCCTCGTCCTCGCTGGAGAGTCACCGCCCATCACTGCTCGTCCGGAACGATCGGTCCAAGCCAGCCGCAGTCTAACCTCCCAGGTACATAAATTATAACATCGTGCAGACAACCCGTGTCTCTCTCAACGCACTCGTTACCATACGCGCGCGACGACTCTGGAGCCATACTCGCATCCTCTGCGGCCTGTCCCAAGGCTCACTGCCGTCCTGCTCCGAGCATCCGAGCACACGGCCTCTGCCCCCCTCGCCGCCTTGGTCGTCGCAACCGTCAAAAGCGTCAAGGCTACTTGAGACGACTTTGAGCCGAAGACCATCTGGGAATATCTACACAGTAGATATCGCTATCCGCCCACAAGATGGGTACGCTTTTGCTCTCTTTCGCCCCCCCTTGGTGTTTGTTTACGCCTCCTTGGCGCTTCTCCCTGCTGACGCCCAGTCTCCACCACCAGCGTCGACAACCATCGTCCCCTTTGCCAGTCTCCCCGCCTGTGCATCATCCTGCGGTCCTCTCTATGATGTCAACGGCGCCTGCGTGCCCCCTGTGGTCGCCTCCACCACCTCCGTCGTCTACGAGGAGTGTTTCTGCTCCGACGCCAGGCTGACCGCCTTCTCTTCCACCACCGCCGGACCCTGCGACGACGCATGTACTGCCGACCCCAGCGGCTATGACAGCATCACCAGCTGGTACCAGAGCATGTGCAAGAGCGTGCAGGCGCTCGAGGCCGACGGCACCACCTCGTCCTCCTCGGCCGGGTCATCATCCACATCTTCGAGTTCCTCTTCCAGTTCTGGTGGCGGTGGCTGGTCAGTCGCCCTCTCTCTCTCTCACTCCCCTCTTCCGTTTCCTAAACCTGCATTGAGATTGATGAGCTGACCCTTGTCTCGTACGAAATTAGGCTTTCCTCCCACTGGCAGTGGGTCATTTTCATCGTCGTCATGGTCGTCGGCATTGCTGGTATCTGGATCGGCGCCGCTTTCTGGCGGCGCCACTACCTGCGCAAGAAGGACCGCCAGTACGCCCTCGGCAAGAACCTCGCCGCACGCACAGGGTCAGGCCAGAATCCGTACGGCGCTGCTGGCACCCCTAACCGCTCGGGCTCGGTACATGCGTCTCACCCCGGCGCTTTCATGCCAGACAACGAGAAGCCTCCCAAGAGGAAGTGGAACCTCACAGGCAGGTCATGATGACTGGCATGCCTAGAGAAGAAATACACGACGGAAAAGAAGAAAAATTCAAAAAACACACAGAAAACAAGAAATACAACACAGGATATTTTAATGACTACCGAGCTTTATTGGGGCGGGGGCTCGCCGCCGGAGTATGTGATATCTTTCAATACTCTGCTGGACCACCCGGACAGTGAAGCCAGCACCAAACAAAGCTCCACGAGGACGACGGAATTTCAAGGGCGACTTAAAAAAGTTTCGAAAAGGCTGTGTGGCGTTATTGACTGCTACTTATCTCTGCTTCTACGCCTGGCGTCTGCTGTGATTTTTTTTTTCTTCTTTTTTTTTTGGGTATGGATTGGAGTGGGAATGGGCGGAAAGGAAGCTGGGCGAGAGAACTATGGTGGTTCCCAGAGAGACAGAGGTCCAAAGGTCACACAAATCAGCGTTGCTCTCCTGTTTAATAAGCCAGCAGAGCTTTCTCCGATCTGTATCCCTTTCCATCTATCTTATCTCGTCTTTTTTTCTCCTTTTTCTTTCCCAAGATACTACTACTATATAGCATTTGTCGCATGGGCCGGACGGACCTGTTTTCTGCTCTTCTTGGAACCCAACTAGGAAAAAAAATCGATTACTCTTGTCGTCTTGATCTGTCTCGAACTCCCGGATCATGGTGGACTGCATAATTCATCACCAACTTCATCTCGTAACCTCACATTCATCACTACTTATAGGCGCAGTGTCTGTATGCAACTTCTAGGTTTCGCCGAAATCTATCATCCGATTTTGTGTGTATGTGTGCTTTTCCCCCTCTCCTTCGAATCTGTCACTAGTACTCGTCACCAGTCCTCCCGAGGGAGAAACAATTTGTATTGTAATGGTTATGTCTTTTTCCCTTTTTTTTTGTGTCTCCTTCATGCCCCCTGCAAGAGAACTACCGCTAGATGCAGCTGTAAATCATCACCAAGACCACTCCATCCTGTCATCCTTAAGCCTGATACTCCGCAGCATCCATGTAGAGATCGATCAGGCAGCTAGCCGACCACGCCTGTGTAGGGCACTGTAGAAGAGAGCGAATAGTGTTAGCAGGTATGAGACTTTTGTGAACAGCCTTGGCTGGGACTTGAGTGGTTGTTTCTTTTTTAAACCTACCGAATCACCACAGAAGGCACCGTCCTTCTGCGTCAGCTCCGCCAGCCCGGCCCAGGGGGACTCCCCTGATCATGTTCTTGCACGCCATCAGCCTCTTGGTGACCTGCTGGAACGCCTCCGTGCGGCCCTCCCTGTCACTGGGGTTGCGCCTCGCCAGGTCGAACTTGAGTAGCGCGCGCAGGAAGAAGCCCGTGGGCCACAGCCACTCCGGCCCCTGGTGGTAGTTCCTGCCCTTAGAGGTGGCGAAGTCGTCGCTGTCCTCCGAGTTGATGTAGTACGGCCTATAGTTAAGATCGGCCGGGTCGAGCGTCGCCATGCCCGTCGGCCCGCGGAGGACCTTGTCGGTCAGGATGAGGGCATCCATGGCATGCTGGGCGTCGAACAGGTCCGGAGCCACAGTCATGCTGATGGGAAAGTTGGCCCGGAGCTGGTAGTCCTCGTACTCCTTGCCGGACCGGTAGAGATCCTTGTAGATGCCGCGCCTGTTGACGATGCTGGAGTTGACGTCGTAGTCCTTGTCGGCCTCCGCAGACAGGGGGAACGTAGTAGCAGCGCTCAAAGTTGGACTTGATCAGGTCCGCCCACTCCCCGAAGCCAATGGTGGACTTGTCGGCCTTGGTGGCGCTGCTGTACTTGAACTTGCCCTGGCCGGAGAGCTCCTGTACCCAGCGGAGGGTGCTGTACAGCAGGCCGGTGATTTCCACGGCAGCCCCGTCGCGGGGCGTGCCCGGGATGCCCTTAGAGCCTGCGCGCTCGCTCTCGCCCATCTTGTCCATCCAGGTCCCGCAGTTGAACTGGTTGCCACCAAATACGAAGCCGTTGGTCCAGTCCACGTGGATCTCGATGTTGAAGCCCTCGTCTCTCATCTGGGAGTCGATCTGCGGGCCGGCGTTGGCCTCGCGGAAAGACATGCCCTCTGCGTGGCGCTGCAGGGCCTCCTGGATCACGTCCTCAATCGTACTCTCCGTCGAGTAGGCCCGCGGGTCCTCGGCGTCAAACCAGGTGTCGTCATACGGCAGGAAGCGCCGCTTGGTCTTCTCCTGTAGGATCTCGAGCCCGTTGGGCGCCAGCTTGGTGTAGTCCTGGATGCACTGCAGGAAGAACCAGATCGAGTCGCGGGCGTTGTAGCGAGGTGTGTTGCCGGAGGCGAGGAGGTTCGGGATCATGCCGTGCTTCAGGACGCTCGCGAACGCCTTGATGTGCTCTTTGGCCTCCTCGAACCGCCCGGTCCCGAGAAGGAGACCGCGCAGGGAGATGAAGACGTCGCGGCCCCAGCAGCGGGCCCATTCCACGGTAAAGTGAGGCAGGCCGGCGGCCAGAGACGGGACAAGGGTCTTTGGGTACAGCGAGCCCGACTTGACCACGCCCTGCTCCTGCACGCTGACCATGGCAAGACTCTGAAGGAACCACTGGCCCTTCTGCACGTTCTCGTTCATCAGCGAGATGCCGCGCTCCCATGCCGCCGTGTACGCAGCGCGCATGACCAGGCCGAAGTAGCGGGGAAGGAGGAAGCTGGGGATCTTGCGGACCGCATCAAACCGCTCCTTCAGCCAGGACGTCGGCTTCGCGATGCGGCGGTAGAGCTCGCCCTGGGATGCCCGCTCGAGACGGCCGATAATGTAGTCCAGGACCCACTGGCCATCGCGGAGGTTCTGGCAGAGAGGGTGCGCGAGGTTGTTGTCTCGTATCACATCCCTCAAAATACTCCACCAGCCCTGCAGGCCGGCGTAGACAAGCTTCCCGTGGCCGGGGATGTCGTAGACGCCGTCGCGCCCGCCGCTGCTGTCGCGCTCTTCCGCCTCACAGCGGTAGAGGAGGAAGTTCAGGTCGAGGAGATCCAGCTCGGCGAATGCCTCCTGAGCCCCTGATGTGACAAAGGTATCGAGACCGGAGGAGTGCTCGGCGGCGGGGATCCAGGTCTCGAAGAGGGCGATGCTCCCCGGCGGGAACGTGTCACGGACGGTGATGGTGGTATCGGCCCCCTTTACGTCGATCCGGACGCCCGGCAGATCGATGACGCGGCTCGGTAGTCCTCGCAGCGAGGTCTTGTCGCCCAACACCTCCTTCTTGACCTCCTCGCGCGTGTCGACCTCGAGCATCCAGCTGCCCAGGTGCCGGACCTTGGTGCCGGTGAGGTGGACAGGGTTGAAGGCCCCGTTGCCATTCCCGTATCCGGGGAAGGCAGTGTGGGCGATGAGGAAGTACCCCTTGCGGGACTGGGGGTGCACCCTGTGGACCGTGATGTACTGGTCCTCGTGGTGGATGTGGGTCTCGTCGTAGCCGTCCTTGCCCATGAGCGTGTGGATCTGGTTCAGGAGCTTCTTGACGCCGCCGATGCCGTTCTTCCCGCCGCCTACCTCGACCTTCTTGCCGCTGGAGGACTCGGAGGTGTACAGCCTGGTCTCGCCCACCAGGTCGATGAGCTTGGGGTATATCTCGTCGTAGCCCATCACGCTGCCGGTGGCGCTGGCACACATGCTGACCAGCGCCGCATTGGGAAGCGTGTCGCGGGCGTCCCGCTTCTGCGCAGGCGTCTCGTTGTCGTGCGTGCAGTCCATAAACAGGGCCTGGACGGGTACGGGCTTGATCCGGCGGACGACCTCCCTCGTCATGGCGTCATCCCCGTTCTGGGGTGACGAGCCGTTCTGACCCGTCGGCGACATCGGCGGCGATGTGGGGCCCCTGGTGCTGTTCCTGGAGACCTCGTCCACCTCGAAGCTCCCGATGGGGCGGCCGCCGTGGCGGTGCACCAGGCGGCTGAGCTCGCCCGTGCTCCAGGCCTGCATGGCCTCGCGGATGAGAGAGCTCAGGCCCAGCCTCTTCACGAAGACGTAGTCCATCTCCTCTGACCCGGAGAAGAGCTCCGCGACGACGTACAGGTCAGGCCGGACCCGCCGGGCCTCGTCGAGGATGTGTTCCGCGACATGGATCGGAGTCGAGTGGCAGTTGTCGATCCGGAACCCGGCAAAGTACCTCGCCAGCATGCGGGCGTACTTGGTCATGTGGTCCCAGAGGAACGGGCTGTCCTCGGGCGCCTTGCCGTACCTCAGCTTGACGCAGTCGCCCCAGACGATCACCTCGCGGCGCAGGTACACCCTAGAGTCGGGGCCGGCGTTGTCGACGAGGGCGTTGCCGCCCCAGACCCAGCCGTTGTTCGCGAGGGCCAGGTCTTCCTTCTTGTGGTGTGCCGTCTTCTCGCAGGCCGGCAGGCGGGTGAAATACGACTCGATCAGGGGGCTGTCTGCACCGACGGGGCCCATCCTGGGGCCGTGCTCGTCCAGGCGGCAGTACTTGATGCGGTTGAACAGCTGGTCGAGGATGACGGCCGACTCAGCGTCGTATTCCTTGTAGTACTCAACATTGACGACGTCCAGCCCGGACGCCAGCCTCGCACGCGCATCCGCCTTCTGCTCGTCCGTGGCCGCCTGAAACGTGCCGACGAGGGCTGTGAGGTAGGATGCGCCCACCTCCGGGCTGACCCTGCGCCGGAAGCGCTCGCCTAGGCGGTCTATGCCCACGAGCCCTGACCTCAGGAGCGCGGCCTGCTCCTCGACGGACCCGTGTGGCAGGGCAAGGGCAGCCTCGTCGACGCGCCCGGCGGTCCAGGCCTCAACGCCAGCATCTGCGTCCCGGTCGACGTCGAGGACATAGTACTCCCAGAGGCGGATCTCGCTGATGACATTCCTCACGGCGCCCATGATGCTGACGAGATCCTCCTCGGACTGGATGTCCGTGGGCAGGCCGAGCTTGTCGAGCTTGTAGCCGAGCTCGAGCAGTCTAGTGTCGAGCAGGTAGGCGGACTCGAGCCAGGGGGCGGTGGTCAGGTTGTAGCCCGCATCGGGGTGGTCCTGGAGCCACTCGGTGTTGTTGGCCGTGTGGTTGAGGACGATGTCGGTGAGGCTCAGGAGCGAGTGGTTCTGCTCCAGGCTGTCCACCATCTTCCTGACGTCCTCCTCGCCGGCGGGAAAACACGCCGGGTCCCAGCCGAGCTGGTCATAGAGGCTGTAGGGCGAGTTGGACTCCCCGCGGACCTGCAGCGGCGTGAAGTGGACCATGTTGTAGCCCCGGGCGCTGATGCCGGCCAGGTGTCTCTCCCAGTCCTGGGGGTATCTGCCCATGAACTTGCTGATGATGGAGAAGACGGACAGCGCGGGCAGGGGCAGAGGTGCGCCGTCGAGGCTCAGCCGGGGGGCGACATCAATGTAGAAGAAGTCGGACTGCTTCTTGTCCTCGCCGGCCGCCCCGCTCTCGCGGAGCCCCTCGGACAGCTCTGGCAGAGCCGCATAGGTGACATAGTAGGTGTAGGGCCCGGGCTGGTAGATGGGCACGGAGATCTCTATGTCGCGGGTGAAGTTGGGCACCAGGGGGAACTCCCTGAACGTGTGCCTCTGGAAGTCCTGGCCGTGGTCCGGAATGTTGACCCACAGGCTCCCGTGGCGACATATGCTCGAGGTGCCCTCGATGGTAAAGCGGATGGTGACGGGGTCGTGCGTCTTGGGCGCAATGTAGACATATTGGCCGGCGACGTCAGGCGAGCCGTCGTCGTTGAGGGGCAGCAGGTAGACCTCGTTGGACACCATGGTTTTTGGTATCATGTTGAAGGAGGAGGGAGGAGAGCCGTGTGCCCCGCGCCGGGCTCTGAGCTGGGGAGAGCTTTGAGCTTGAGCTTGGCCGCCTAGACTGGGGGCGCATGCACGTGTGTTTCAAGGAGGGGCGCAACCAGCTGGCAAGGCAGGGTCTGGACTCGTCGTGGTACAGATTGTGGAGGCCAGATGATCGGCGATTTGCAGGCGAGGCGAGGTTGTCGATGCAGGTCGAGGTGTCAAGACACCCACTCCCAAAGAGAGGAAAAGAAGAAGAAAAAAAAAGGGAGAGAAAAGAACGATATCCAGCCCAGACGTGTCGAGGTAACAGGAAGAGATAGATACGTGGTGATCAGGACGGAGCGACGTTATGATGCTATCAACAGAGGAGCTGTGCGAGTGAGCCCTCCTTAGTCACTCATGAGGTACGAGTCGGAGCAACAGGCGGCACGACCTTGAGGTATCGATACACGCAAGTCGACAAGTGAGTGAGAGGATGAGGAAGAGAGAGAGAGAGGAATCCAAGCAAGGTCGACGGCGGTAGAATAAGTGAAGAGGATGGGAAGAGAAAGAAGAGAGAGAGAGAGCTTCCTGATGATGAGAGAGGCTTCTAAAAACAAGGTCCAGGATACCGGGGACGGGAGGATGAGCTTCCAAGCCCTGGGCCTGGAAAACCTGCGGCGCTAGGTAGGGAAGCAGGTGGTAACTAGTAAGTACTATGTAGTCTACGTACTATGTAGCTTGCCTAAGGTTGAGGAAGGTGTGCTGTGATAATCGTGGTAGGAGCCGGAGAGGTCTTTCCCCTGCGTGGTACAAGTACAAAGTACCAAATAGGTCAGGATTAGGGGGCGGATGCGCGACGGGCGGCGAGGATAGGAAAGGGCAAGGGACGATGTACGAGGGCTCAATTTAGGACGCGGCTACGTAACGACGATGTGGGACTCTCGAACTGCAGGTTGATAAAAGGAAGGAAGGAAAGGGAAGAGGCTATCATGGCCGTGGCCGAGGCCTGCGGGAAGGGCCAAGGACACCGGCCGCCTCACCTCTCATGATGCTACTACTGCAATGATGTAAGATGCCCTGATCCCACTGCGGCATGGGTGTTGGGTTGGTGCTGTATCATGCACCTCAGATGACAGCTCTAGCAGGAGGTTGCGTGTCTGAGATGGGCTGTTCCCGCAAGAATAGTGCCCTGCCTGATAATAAGGATGCAGGTAAATAGCAGCCAGGGAGGATGGTGGATGGGGGGCATGGAAGACAAAAAAAAAAAAAAAACGGCAGAGAGGATGGGATCCAGGAAGAGAGAGGGAGAGGGAGGGAAAGACACAGCAGGCTGACAGCTTGCGGCTCCATGATGACGATGGTAACCAGGATCAAGCAGCGGCTGTTTATATTATGTTGTGCTAACGATGAGAGAGAAGAAGAAGAAAAATAAAATTATGGGGAACAGGTTGGAAATAGCTCGGCTCAGAAAAGGACGCCTGCTAGTTATCGTGCCTCGAGCTGCTTAAACTCTTAGCGTAGGTACGCAAGGCCAACACAACGCTGGGTCCAATTCCCAATTCCCATCCATCGATCCTGTCTGCTCTACCGCTCGGGTTTCTAAACCTGGAGGTGACTGCTGCATGGCGCAACGGGATCTGCAGGCAGCTGAGGTGAGGTGAGATGAGCTCTCTCTCTCTCTCTCTCTGGCTCGACAGGAACAGGAAAGGCTCCTCCGGCTCCTGTTGCCTTTTTTTCTTCTTCTTCTCTCCTTTCTTTTTCTTTTTCCTTTCGCCTGATCCGGCAGCCCATGGCTGCGACCAGCAACAACCCTACCAAAGTGTGGTGACATGGCATGGTATTTCTGCATGGCCATGTTTTTCCTGGTAGCCGCAGGATCCCCACAACAAGACGAGATGGCGGGCCAGCAAACGTCGACTGCCACGGAGCTCGAGCTCCTCTCGCCTCCACCGGGCCTCGCATGCCCATACAAGCGCCAGCAGGCTAGGGGCGGACCGCTGACCGCTGCTGATAAAAAAGCTCTCATCGCGACAGCAGGAGGACTGACTGGCTTGACAGGTCCCGCCAGCTCACTCGTCTAGACCCAGGCCTACGGGGTAAACCGAAAACACACATCCAATTTTCTTGTGGAGGTGGGGGCAGGCTAGTTTTCCGGGGATCGACGTGCTGGTTGAACATCGACCTGAGGACCTTGATCCGGGATGGCACCATTGGGCCCCAATTAGAAGATAGTTTAGAGCTGTTTTTTTCTTCTTTTTCTTTTCCTTTTCCCTTATCCTTTCTTGCCTTGTTTTTCCTTTCCCGTTGTCAAGGGAATTGCCATGCGCATATTGTTCCTTATCTACAAATGAGTGGTTGAGAGGCTGAGGAGAAGACGGAACAAGTCTGGGGCTTGGAGAGAAGAAGAATAGGACAAGTGTGTCCAGCAATACATCCTAATTATAGGAGAATATCACATCCCGCCTTCTTACTTTTTTCTTTTTGTCTTTTCTCTTTCTCTCTCTCCCCCTCTCTCTTGTCCTCAAAAGACAGGTTAAAAATAAAAGAAAAGACCAGACCAATTCTCCCCCGCCTGACCTACATCTTCATCACTTCCCCCCCCAAACCCTACTACCTCTAAATAAACAACCCCCCCCTCCTCTTGAGCCGAGCGATCCGAGAGAATCTCCAATTGATCTCCAGTCGCCCCGCGGTCCTGTAACCCTCCTTCTCGCTCATCCTCACACCCCCCCCCCCTTCTCTTCCTCCCCCAACTATCTCTCCATCTATACCAATCAAGTCACCAAGCCAGACAGACATCAACCACTACAGGGACGATCTGTATAGTACCATGCATTAAGTGTCGTAGCACGTGCCTTACCTACAGTCAAGTAGGCCGCCTCGACGGAGAAGAAGGGGTCGCGTGTGCTGGCCCAGCTTGTACATATACCACATCCGCCCTCCCCCGCCCCTCCGCGCGACCCGCCGGGTTTCTTCACATATACATGGGGGCAGGCTCTCCTCGTCTGCGTGCAGCTGTACCTACCTCTCACCTGGAGAGCCCCCAGACGAGCCCTAGGTCTGTGCAATTTCAACTGCCTACGCCGGCTCCAATCCTCGCCTCATGTCTAGAGCGGGACTCTTGCTGTCAAACAGGCACAGCCGATCCGAGCTTCAACAGCACAGGGACGATCGCCAGTGGTATCATATCGCAAAGTTTCTATTCGTCTTGATCGCTTGTCCCTCTTTCTCTTGTCTAGTGGGTTTTTTCGGTCTTTTTTGGGCCTTTTTTTTGCTCCCCGCCCCGTCCTTTTACTCTCTATATCAACACAAGCGCCGTTCCCGTTTCTATCCCTCTAGACGCTTGCTTGCTTATAACCCCGCGCGCCATGCAGTCAACCCCTCATGATGAAGCAGACAAGATGTCTACGCATGTTTTGCTGGCCAGTCGCCATCCTCGAGCAAACCCATGTTCATCAGGCGAAACCTCTTGGACGTAGCCGGACATGGTTATTCCCTTGTACACAGGTGACGCAAGGGTCATGGCCGCACCGGGTCGCAAAGGAGAGAGGAATACAGAAAGAGAAAAAGAAAGCGAGAAATAAACAGACACAAGAGATCAGGGACTACCACATGACTTCAACAGCATCTCGTCCAGGCTGCCGAACCGCTCCTAGTCCGCGCCGATGGTCATGCCAGCCTTGGCCTGGCCCGCGCTCGGGCTCAGCTTGGCGGGCTTGGTACCCAGGCCGTTGCGGTTCCTGAAGAACAGGACGTTCTTGCCGGGTCCTTCGGCCTCGGCGCTGGGCTCGACCCACTGGCACATACGCGCGCTCTTGTACATGGCCTTGATGAAGCCGACAGGACCGTCGGTGACATCAGCCCTGTAGTGGCGGCCCATGATGGGCTTGATGGCCTCGGTGGCCTCGTCGGCATGGTAGAAGGGGATCGTGCTGACATAGTGGTGCAGGACGTGGGTCTCGATGATGCCGTGGAGAAGGTGGCGGCCGATGAAGCCAAACTCGCGGTCGATCGTGGCGGCGGCACCCTTGACGAAGGTCCACTCCTCACCGGTGTAGTGGGGCAGGGTAGGGTCGGTGTGCTGGAGGAAGGTGATGGCGACTGATATTTGCGAGTTACATGGTCAGCAAGAGGCCCTCCTCCGGACGAGACACATACAGGAGAGAGAGAGAGAGAAAGACAGCGGACGCACCGAGCCAGTGGTTGACCCAGAGGTACGGGATAAAGTACCACACCAGCATGTTGGACCAGCCAAAGGTGTTGCCGAGGTAGACGAGGGCGGCGGCGGCCAGGCCGATACCGATGTCGCTGAGCACGACGAGGTGGGCATCCTTGTTCTCGAAGAGGGGCGTGCGGGGGTCAAAGTGGTTGACGCCGCCGCCGTAGCCGTTGTGCTTGCCCTTGCCGCGGCCCTCGCGCTGCCTCTCGTGGTAGTTGTGGCCGGTGACGTTGGTGAGGGAGGTAGTTGGGCCAGCCGATGAGCTGCTGGCCGAGGAGCATGGCCAAGGTGTAGATCGGGGTCTCCTCGGTCAGCTCGGACAGCTCGTGGACGAGCTTGCCCAGGCGGGTGGCCTGCTGCTCGCGGGTGCGGGGGACGAAGACCATGTCGCGCTCCATGTGGCCGGTGGCCTTGTGGTGCTTGCTGTGGGACATCTGCCAGCTGAAGTAGGGGACGAGGAGGGCCGAGTGGAGGACCCAGCCGACCACGTTGTTGTAGAGCTTGGAGGGGGAGAAGGCGCCGTGGCCGCACTCGTGGGCCAGGACCCAGAGGCCGGTGCCGAAGAGGCCCTGCAGGAACGTGTACAGGCCCCAGAGGGCGGCGCGCACGGGAGTGGAGGGAATGGTCTCGGGGGTGACAAAGTTGTGGAAGAGGTAGAAGGTGGCGGCCAGGCACGCCATGTCGCGCAGGACATAGCCGAAGCCCCGCACGCCGTCACGCTCGAAGCAGTGCTTGGGGATGGCGTCCCGGATGTCCTTGATGGTGTAGTCGGGGACCTCGAAGGTGTTGCCGTACGTGTCGATCAGCTTTCCGTACGAGGCCTTGCTGGCGCCCGTGGCGTCGAGGGAGGACATGGAGGAGAGAGAGGTCGACGAGGCCGAGGCCGCGGCGAGTCGAAGGGGACGCGGTGGCCGTGGGAGGAGACGACTCCGATTCGACGGTAGTAGAGGTGATGGTCCTCTTCATGGCCGGGTGGCCTCTGGCCGAGACGGCTGTTGATGACATCTTTGTCGTTGGGCAAGCTGTGGTTGTGTGGTATTGGGAAGAAGTAAAAGGAAGGAGGAGGGGGAAGAAGAAAAAAAAAAGAAAAGATGGCGAGTGTGAGTTTATAGCTGTCTGACGAGGGGCGGGCCAGGAAGGAAGGAATACAAGCTGCGTGTCGAGCGTCCAGCCCAGAAATGCGTCGACTTTTTCTATCTTTTGTGCGTGGGCGATGGAGTAGTATGAGTTGTCTCTCTGCTTAGGTGGGGAGGGCGGCAGGGAGAAAGCGAGTCTCTAGGAGGTAACTCGGTATGCTGAGGTCGAGAGCGTTGGTAGTCAAGGCCGATATTTTGGTGGCGTGTCGTCTCGACCTTGTTGTCAGGTCCAGAGGAGGAAGAGACAAGCGAGGGGAGACTTGGGGGCAAGGAAAGCTCGAGACGATGTTCCTTTTTTTTTTTCCCCTCCTGAAACCGTTCGAGTCCTGAGCCGAGGGATCTTGCTCGGCTTTTTTTTCTTTTCTTCCAAGGGCTTCAACAGGACGGGGGAGAAAGCTCGGGGACGAAGGGGGAAGTAGAAGGGGAAGGAGAGTAGGGTAGGGAAGGTATTTTATGAATTCCCCTGGGTGAATGATCTGCACCCTGTTCGCTTTAGCAGCAGGAGCAAACGAGTCTAGGCTGAGCTAGACTTTTTTTTTCCCCTTCTTTTTTTTTTTCTTTTTTTTCTTTTATTTTTCTATCTTCCTTCTCCCACCCTCCTCCTTCGCCTCTTGACGCAGGGACACAGGCACTACTACACGTATTCTGCTATGCTGACTCAATGAGAGACGCAGGGCTATCGTCTGACCTGGTCAAAATCTGGATGACCAGAAGATAAGAAAGAAGAAGGAGAAAGAGAACTACTGAGGGTGTCTCTGAATTTGGTCCCTTCTCTTTACATGTTCTTGATCCCTTTTTTTTTTTTTAGCCCTATCTTTCACACACACACACCCCTCCCCTTCTCTGTGCCCCTTCTCGAATATTGCCCGACGTGGGGAATATTTTTCTGTTGGGGAAGAAGGACCCCCGGCAGATGGACACGACGGCGTCCTGGAAATGTGTGGGAAAGGTGGGGCTGTGGCAGCTCATTCGCGGGCCCAAGTGGTTCCTGCGCCGGGCCAGGCCGGGTCTCTCCCCCTCGTGGGATTAGCACTCAAGGGGGAGCCGCTGTGCGCTGGCCCTCGGGGCACTGATCTGGACGTGTCCTGCCGGCGGCTCTAGAGGGGGCAGCACACAGCACACTACACCTTGCTCCCCTCTCCCCCGCGCCATCCTCCATGGTTCCGTTGAGCTGGCCTGCTGCACTCTTGTTCCTTTAGTACTACCCTGATTCATATTACATGCAGCTTGTCCTCGGCGCCGAGGCTTTCGCTCTGGTAACCACCACACCACCCGTGGACTAACTCTCATCTGGCAATTATTTCCTCAGGGCAGTCAGCACTGTGCATCTTACATCCTTACCTTGGCGGTGCGTACTTCCTCGGAAGATCGCCTGGGAGAGGTATCGCCTCGAGCGCACCAGACACCCCGCCGCCGCCTTGAGACGGTGGCGGGAGCTTCGCTACTGCTGCGCAAAGGAGGCTGCCCCCCTCGTGCACCTCTCGCCACTGTGGGTATTATCCGCAGAGATCTACTGCCAAGTCTTCAGGCGAGCCATGCTTGGTTTTTTTTTTCGGTCTTCCTTGCTCTTTCTATTTTTCGTGCTTTCGCCTTGCCCATGATATGGTTCTTCTAGCGTGCCCCCTGAGAGATAGCCGACAAGAGATGATCCACGGGGAGGAAGTTTTGGAATTCCCAAGCCAGAGCAGGGCGCCGAAAGACGTCACACACACACACACACATCATATACACGCTACTATGGTACATAGCTCTTACACACCGACCAACTCTCACACCGCCCATAGGTTCTTCTGTGTATGTAGAGGAGGGTGGGGTGGGGAAGTAAGAAAAAGAAAGACATGCAGATGGCGATCACATGCAAAATTGCTGTACAAATTACATGCCTATTGGCTCATTTACATGTCCTCGCCCTGGTTCTGCCTCAGCCAGCCTCGAGACAAGACAGAGAGAGGCCTTAGCCCGGGGGAGGGGGGTGCTTAGTGAGGCTTGAGAGGCGCATCGGAGGCTTGTTGGATCGGTCCGAGAGGCAATTGAGTGCCATACCAGAACAATTGATGAGACTTGATTAGTGGTGCCCATCTAGATGGGTCTAGGTGACCTATAGTGTGACTTGTAGTACTGTAGTGGCTCGACGATGCTGTGTTTGGAAGAAAGAGCAAGGGCCCGTGTTGAGGCAGGCGAGAAAAGAGAGGCTCCGGGACAGGGACCTGGACCCTGATTCTCACATGCAAAATCCGCCCGGCCTGGCGCTTATCTTATCTATCAATATCAATTGGCGCGCCTCTTTGCCCACAGGAAGGGGGGGGGGGCGCAACGGGCTGCGAGAGGAGGGAGGCAGGTCAGCGGGTTGGCATGGGTAACCCAGAACAAGGCCCGGCTTGGCTTTGTTGGTTGGTGGTGGTCAAGCCTCCTTCCAGGTCAGCCCTCTGTTCTCGTTCCAGATCCAAGGCCTGAACATCAGAATGATGAAGAATCTATATTCCGCGCAGGTTGGGGACAGACAAGACAGTATGATCATGGTGTGAGTATTTGATGTATATCACCTGATCTGGCGCTCTAGAGGCAGGGTCTCCTCTTTTTTTTTCTTTTTTTCTTTTCTCTTTTCTCCTTCTCTTTCTTTACTCGGTTCTGCCATGGTATTAGTGCTCCTAAATGCAGCTCGCCAAGGCCAGCATAGCAGGTTATTTTGTTGGGGAAGCCAAATTGTTGAGCCTCCTGCTCGTCTCACTCTCAGAGACACGAAGCCCCTTCCCCCCCTGTCCCCATGCTCTACTCCGTACCCTCCCTCCCTCTCTTTCCCTCTCTCCCTCTCCCTTGGCTCTTGGGTGTTAAAAAAAAAATTCAATTTCACAAAAAAACTGCGTCATTTGCCTTGCATCTGATTTGCCCAATCGCATATGTCAGGATGCTGCAAGGCTCCCCGGGGGGCGGGGGGAAAGAACAGCAGCAACCTCGTCCTACGGGATACACCTTGTCCTCCCGCCCACTACTGACCAGGACGCAACCCGTTTTCGTGCCCACCTTTCCGCCTGTTTTCGTCTCGCCTGCCGCCTCTCCTCATCGTGAGCCTGTCCTGTCCCGCACACAACGGCTCGGTTCTCCACGTGGCCCATCCGGTGCCTACCACAGCACCAGTTCATAAGCCATTCATGGGCATTTTTTCTCGCATTCGGGATGATGCCGAAGGGGGTGACACGAGAAGCTCTAGTTGATTTTCTTTTCTCTCCCAAAGGGAATAGCGCCTCCTGGTCGCTTGGTCATCGCCTTTCGATTACAGATAAGCTGAGAGCCAGTCATGATCGACCAGCAGGATCGCCAGGCTGAGGCCGTGAGCATCTAATTGGGTTTGGCAAGACGACGACAGTCATCACACAGGACCTGTCTCGATCTGTATCCTGACAACTGGCCGTCCGTCCCCATCTTTTCTTGCTATGCGGTCTTCAACAAACCCCCACACAGAGGTCAGCCGTCCGTTTTCGTCCCTCGGGATTTGCCAGTTAGCAGCACGTCGCGACCAGACACGTCAGCAGCGCCGCGGCGTGGGTGGGAAGAGAGACGCCTACGTGGTAGATCTCCTGGTCTGTTTGCAGGCACAAGGTTCCATGCAATGAGGATGCACGCACGCATATGGAGAGGACCATAGGGACTACTATCCCGCCTAGATTTTTGTCCGTTCTGGATGTGGAGCAGGCCTGTGTGTCCTTCTCCCGCGTCTCGTCCAGCTCTACATCTTCGACCTGCCGGTGCTTCTTGGCATCACCTGCCCGCCCCTCTCGCTCTCCTCCAGGGACGCGCGCCCAGCGGATGGGGTCAGAGAGACGTGGCGACGACGTATGGGTGGATGCATCATTCCTTTTCATGCACAAACCCACGAATACACCCACCGAGCGCCAACCTCGGTGGCGAGATAATCACCTTGTAAAATGTGATACAGGAGGACTCGGCATGATCAAAGTCATGCCCCGGTGACAAGGCTCCACAACAAGAGAACATCACACCGTCTAGGAGAGTAAGGGGAAAGGAGATCGCATTTTTTTTTGAAATACCTCATGGCTGATAGTATTGGTTTTGTATCCAAGAGTACATCTGCGGCACCATAGCTCGTCCGCTCTCAATTTTTCCCACCCCCTCCTATGATCTATGTGCGGCACCCTTAAAAGAGAAACCCATCCTTTGTATCGACGTGTAAATCATCAGCCGAGCCTGCCCTATCTATGCCAACCCCAGAGGGCCTCGGTTGTAAATTCGTAGCTGTCACGCCGCGGGGAGGCGTGAGCTCGGGTTGGAAGCTGACCATCCCTTTCGCACTGTTGTCTATTGCTGTTTGAGCAGCGCGGTCCACACCAGAAGGCACATGAGCCCCGGTTGCCATGCAAAATTGGCGTTTGTGGATGCCCGTACAGAAACCCAAGATGAACGTGCCATGACTCCGTGCTCCCATTCGGAAGAAAAAGAACCCAAAAAGGAAAAAAAAAAAAAGAAAGTAAAAACCTTCGCCTCCGAACAATCTCCAAGCCATGTCCAGGTGCTTTCCTTCCCCAGCACATTCACAAGAATTAAGGTATACACAATATTGTGGAAGAAGTACGAATGATATGATCAGATAAAGATCAGAAACAGCCCGCCTGTTTCATCGATGGCATTCGGATGACGAATGCGACAAGTGTGGTCTTGAACCCCCGGAGGGCTTCTGACCAGGAGAGAGCAGGTTGTGCGCAAGGCGTCGTAGGCGAGGGCAGGTCCGGGGTTCGAAGCTCTCGGAGGGTGTGCGAGGATTAGAAGTTGTTCTTTCCGGCCTCCCGAACCGCCTTCATCCATCGGTCCTCGTCGCCAGGCTTGCCCACGAGCCGGTGCTTCTTGCTGCGGATCACCTTCTGGACCTCGCCAACGCTCTTTGTGCCGAGGAGGGCCATCTCGTGCTCCAGCAGCAGCGCAACACCGGCTCGGATCAGCACCGCATCGCCTTCGAATATGTAGACGTCCCACAGCCGTGATGCCTCGTCGAGGGCGAGCTGGCTGGTGAAGAGGGATGAGAAGATTTCTCCCATGTACAGGTCCAGGTCATGTTCGGGCAGCTTCGTCAGGTGGTCGTGGAGATCGCGTGACTTGGCTGCCAGGGTCTGCAGGAGAAGGTTGTATGCTGATGACTTGGCCCCGGCGTCATCGGAGTGGAAGCTCAACGGCAAGGCACGGTTGAGGATATTAGCAAGTGCAACAAACGCAGCTGCGGGCGTGGGCGTGTTCAGGAGAAGAAGTGCGGCAATAGTCTGTCATACATTAGTCAGTCTTAGAAGGAGAGAGAGAGAGTACAGGGGAAGAGAAATACTCACGTTGGAACCAGTGACGTAGCCGATGTCACTGCGGTACATCGAATACGCCGACAAGACATCCAGGAGGGACTGGTGCAGCGGTCCGCCGGCCTGGAAGATGCGCAGGTCCTGCCAGGTGTGCTCCTCAACGTCCTTGCGGATGGCACGCATCCAACCGGTATACTTGTGGTCCTCAGGGCTACCGTGGCCCGCCTTCTCGCGAGCCTCGGCGGAACGCGCCCGTGCAAGAGCCGCCTGGAAGGACTTGTCCGTCAGGCCCAGGTCGTTGCCGATCGCCCTGGTCCAGACGGCACCGCGGCTTCTAGGAGCGACGCCCATCCACCAGAGCTCACGTGTGCGGCGCTCACGGACGGCGTCGTTCCACCTCGGGACGATGTCCTTCTCCCAGAGCTGCATGAGACTGTCGGCCGCCTGGTCCTTGTTGCTGGACATGGCCTTCTTCTTCTCCGCCCTGCGGCGTTCGTTCTCCTGGCTGCGGGCCATCATCTTCTGGTACTCCTTCAGGTGGCGGCGCTCCTCGGCCGGATCCTTTGGTGGGAGCCACGAGGGGCGCGTGCGTGACAGGACAGCCTCCTTCTCCTTGGAGATGGGCAGAGGATCGATCATGATGTTGGTCCGACGCAGCGGGGGCAGTTCAGCCAGGGCAGATTTGTGCTTGGACTTCGACTCGTCGCTGTGCCGGCGGGCCTTGGGGATCGACCCGGTGCTCGACCGCTGCGACTTGGTCGCCAGCTCCTCGGCGTGCTCTTCCAGCTTCTCCGTCAGCTCCTGGGCGTCCTTGTTCAGCTCGGCCAGGGTCGCATTCCAGCTGTTCGCCCGCTTGAGGGGGGCTCGTAGCAGTGCTTCCGTCGGGCGATCTCTGAGACGCAAACGTGGCATCGGATCTCTGGCCCGGTGACCGCAGCTCCCCTATAGAGCCATGCGCAGCAGCGACCGCGGGCGTGCCATTTCCAACGCTGCGCACCTTTGGTTCCTTGGCGGGTCGCTCCGGTGAGGCTGTCTTGGACGGAGGCTGGCTCTTTGTGCGTTCAGAGACAGGGCGAGGCGACAGCGGGACATTGTCCAGGACAAAGCCTTCAGGGATGTCGTCACCGTCGTCCTCGTCACACTCCTGCTCCAGCTCCGCCTCACTCTTCCGTTCCCGGTTCGTCTGCCAGCTGCTCCGACGCAGCTGCAAGGACAGGGCGGGGCCCCCTTGTCGCCAGGGAGAGACCCGGAGCAAGATGTGGGCTCGGAGTTCGGTGACGACGGCTGAAGGAGGGACGGAGGGCCGGCTGTTTGGTGTACGGTTGCTCTGGGTTCGGAGAGGAAGCGGGTTCAGGGATTCGGAGACGAGCTGATTGGTGCTGGAATTGCGCACGTGGGGGTCGCGGCGCTCAGTATGCAGGTTGGGCGAGTTGGACCGCCGCCGCATGGGGTTGTAGATCTCTCTCTGGGTCACCTGCAGGGTCCGCGACTTGGACAACGGCCTGATCGGCGGCTGCTGCTGCTGCTGCGGCTGGTGCTGGGCCTTCAGGTTGGTCAGAGATTTTGCGGCACGCAGGTCAGAGGCGTAGGAGCGAGAGAAGGGGCTCGGGTCGCGCTTGGGCTGGTGCTGGTCGTGGTCTTGGTTCGGAGCGTCATCCTGAAGACCAATATCTTCGAAGTTGCTCACATCGGTGATGACGCTGTCCCTGTCGGAACCGAATGACCTGGAGGACGGGAAGGAGGAGGACTTGGAGGACTTGGAGGTGGACAATCCCGGGGGCGATCCGGTGTCGGAAAGGACAACGGTTTGTTCAACGGGTCGCTCGTACAGCATCATCTTGACATGATCCTGCGCCAGAGACGGAGCGATCAATTAGGTTCTGTAGGTTGGCCTCGAGCAAAGTGTGGTGTGTGAGAGAGAGAGAACGCCGGCCCGCAACAGATAGACAAGGCTGTCGTCGTCTTCGTTGTCGTGGTCGTCACCGTCAAGAGCGTACAGAGTTGTTGCCCTCGGCAGTAATGACGTCGCAGGAGGATATAAGCTTAACCTGCAGCGGCGGAGATCACCGCGACGGGGTCGTAATTCGTCCGGTCGCGCAAACTGGAAAAAAAGACGGCGGCGGATCCTCGGTCGACCTGAGCCTGCAGCAGCGCAGCCGGCAGGAGTGGGTCAGGAGTTAAGACGAGGTGACGTTTAGAGTCTAGGAGCGCATGAAGAAAACCAAAAACAAAAGAGACGATCTTGGGACGGTGGGCGTGGTGAAGCGCCGACAGCGTCCGAGGTGTCTCGTCCTTGCGACACAAGGTGTTGGCTCTCTCGTCCTGCTTTCCGGCTGAAGAGTAAACAACCTCGACGACTCGTGGTAGCCGGCAGGAGGACAGAGCAGAGGAGAGGGGAGAAGGGATCAACGGCTCTCTTGAAGGCGAGACGAGACGAGACGGAAGAGGCGCAGAGTCCCTGTGATCCCACAGCACAGACTCCCGCTTTCGCAGCACACCCCAGAATGGCGACGGTGCGTGAGAGTAATCGGTCACGATCGGAGGGGCCACAAAGCAGGCAGGCGGGGGAGTAGAAACAGCGTGCTGGGTGGTGTTACTGGTGCTGCTGCAGGGTCTGCAGGGTCCGAGAGGTTCTGGTCTGGAATGTGTCTCACGATCTCAGACGGGTCAAGGTCGAGGCCAGGGTCGGTCCCGGTGGTTAGGCCGCGTGCAGGAATGCGACTTTGCTGATGGCTGGGCCAAAAATAGGGTTGTCCTGGGCCGGTTTGACGGGTCAAACAAACAATGAAAAAAGATTGAATGAGCGGTGGTCTGCTTATTGGGGGGCAGATAGTAAGGATTAAAGAATAGGAAAGAAGAAAAAGAAGGAAAAAAACAGAGAAACGTGCTCCAAGGAGGGTCGAGCAGCGGAGGTTGGAGAAACAAGATGAGTAGCAAATACTTGTTCGGGGCGGGCTGGAGGAAGATCTGAATGCGTCGTTATAGATCAAAAGCCCCTCTCTAGAGAACCAATCGAGCTGGAAAGAAAAACGAGTGACGGAGTCGGAAAAAAGAAAGAGAAGGAGAAACTCTGGGAGAGGCTGGGAGGATGGTCTAGGTGCCCTGGTGAGGAGAAGAGGAGAGCGAGTGGTGAGGTGAGGAGAGGGAAAAGAGGAGAGGCGGCGGGAGGGAGTGAGCGGATGAGGTCAAAGATCTTGGGCAGGCAGATGGGATGAACATTCAAGGTCGCCCTCTCGCTCCATAGCAGGTGGAGGCCCAGTGCCCGCCAGGCCAGGCCCCCGGGCTCCCGGGCTAGTATCTCCACAGGGCCAGGCCTCTCAGAACCTGCCTCTGTGTGTGCAGACAGGCCCAGCACCCAGTTTAGTGATGGGTAGGGCGCCGGGACAGTGGTGGTGCTGGTTTGCTGGTTTGCTGGCGCCTGGTGCCGGTGTGATGAGCACAGCCTACGGGGGCGGCAGGGCCGCTGTGAAGAGGAAGAGTTGCTACCGCTGGAGACAGCACCGAGGAGCCCACTAAAATTTTCTTAATTTCCAACGGCGCTGGCTGCTGGAAGGGGGGTGTGTTGTGGGTGGGACAGGGATACAACACTAACAGCTATCAGTAGCACCCTGCCGTCATCTCTGCTAGTGCCCGCTCCCCTCATCTCGATTGACCTCCCGTCAATGCTCTCTGGTCTCTGGTTTGATTATGGTCGGCGGCCCTTTGGGGGGGGGAGGGGGTGGGATGCTACCACACAAGCACCAGCCATGCATGCCTTTCCCCGTTTTCCCAACCCACACCATGCCCTCTCAGGATAAAAGTGCCGCCGGCCAACAGGTTTTCTCTTATCTCTCGCGGATGCCAGGAAATATGCTTTTTTTTTTCTTTCCCTCCGCGCTGGGAAGCTGGGAAGGAGGTCCAGTCGGTGTACAGTCGGTGTACGTACTATTATAGCATCACTATATGCAACAGTGACCTGGCAATGTGAGGGGGGGGAGGAGAAAAACAAAATAGATTACGACAGAAGACTGACCAACAAACAACAAGCCCGCCGCATCCTTCAAACAACACCGCTATTTCGGATCTCAGAATGGGCTGGCTTCTCGCTCGGGAGGCCGGAAGGCCAGGGAGACCAGGAGGGAGGCCCAGGGAGGGGTCAACCAAAGGGCCCATCCGACTATTATTTCCTCCCCTCTCCCTCGGGTCTCTCAGAGATGGCAAAAGTGGGCTCCAACAAGGACCCGTCCTTCTATTTTGATCGTGAGCCCTTGCCAATATACCATCTCCAGTCTGCTCTCGTCTCCATGAGGACAAAGCAATAGGACCTTCAAAAAAACAATGTGCTTGAGGGGTGTGTTCGTGGCCTGTGGATAAGCATACTCTCGCTTGAGAGAATGCGAAACTTTTTTTGGTTCAACGGCATGCGGGAACCCACCTCCAGGTGGCTTGCCTTAGTTCTTGGTTTCATACGCAGCAGCGCCGTGGCGCATCCTCAAACCATTCTCTGACGTCTTTTTTTTTCACCCAGGTCCGTTGGACCTCTCCCTCCATCACCAGCCCACAGACAGTGCATTAGAAGCATCAGCGGAAGAACGAAATAAAAGATAAAGAATCCCGAGATACGCATGCACACACACACACACACACACACACACACACACACACACACACAAAATTTTACCTCATTACAGATTACATCAGACGTGACATCGGCTTCATGACATGCAGCTCTGATTTCCACCCCCTGGATCCAATCACAGCTCACCCCCTCCAGGCGCCGCCGAAATTGCACTCTTTTTTTTTTTCCTTAAAAAAAGGGGGGGGGGATGGAGGGCCTGGCCAGATTCCCACCCGCTCAGCCTTGCGCGCTGCTGTGGAAACGATCCAGCGGGTGGGTGTGTGCGTGTGTGTGTGTGTGGGCTCCACCGAATCTTATGTACATAGTAAAGGCCGGTCCCGTCATCTTGCCCCGGGCTCGCCTCGCCTTGTGGGTGGGTTGCCTGCCTTGTGTACGGAACAAAGCCTGTCATTCATTCACTCGCTCGACCAGAAAATCAACTCGTATTGTGTGCGTGCGTGCGTGCGTGCGTGCGTGTACACAGTACAGTAATATCATGTACCGTCCATACTATGGCAGCTCCATACATGGTACACTCAGGCTTTGACTCGCCAGTCCGCTCTGCTTGCTTGCTGGTATTTACCCTCCAGCCAGCACAGTAAGTACTGCAGTACGATGCACTGGCAGTAAGTCAAGCTCCTCGGACAGGATCGACTTGGCTCACCCACGGACCATGGATTTGTACGAACCTGCCGCGACAGTGCAGCATCCGTGACGGGTACAATATGATCGCCGGTGAGGGTCCTGGGCACTACCACCACCTAGACCCAGTCTATATACATTATGCAAAACAGCAAGCAGCCTGCACCATTAAGAGAAGCAAGAAGGGAAAAAAAAAGAGCCATGATATTGCACAGTACCCTTGTCCCCACTACAGGAACTCTAGATCGAACTTCATTTTCTGTGGCCGGCCCAACACCTGAGGCTTTTTTTGTGTTTGTGTCTGTAGAAAACGGATCCCCCGTCAAGATTGCAGTATACCTTGTCCCCTTGGCCAGACCGGGTACGGAGACTTGTCCTCATGCTGTCGAGGTCTAGGTGCTGACAACCTCCTCGCTCTCCTCGATTACCTCCTCCACAATCTCCTCGATCACCTGTTCCTCCTCGCCCGGCGCCAGCTCCGCCATCTTGGCCCTGCGCAGTTCCTCCGCCGGGTCCGAAGGCAGGCCCATCGCCTCGCGCTCCTCCGCTGCCTCTGTCTCCACTGACTCGCGGAACTCGAGCCACTCCCGCAGCTTCTCCCGTCTCCGCTCGATAACCTCCTGGTTTGCGCCGGTGATGCGCTGGGCATCCTCCTCCTCAAACACACGGGAGTACTCGCGCAGGTTCTTGCGGATCTGCTTCTGCTCCTCCTTGGTGAGCAGCGTCGCGGGCCGGGGCCGCCATGACCATTGCTTAAATTTCTCCAGGTGCTCCTCGCGCAGCAGCTCGCCCCTGAAATCGTAGATGTGGTATCCATTCTCCATCTACACGCGCACGCGAGATTAGTCCCTGTCTCATAAGGAGTCTTGGGGGGAAGAGGGGGGGGGGAGGGGTGGGGTCTTGCTTGACTTACAGAGTGCTTCCATGCAGACGCCCAGGACGCGACATAACGCCCCGAAGGATCCCATTCTACATCTGTGACGCCGTAGTGATCCGCCGTGTTCATGAGCTGCAGGTTCGCCGTCAGGTCCTTCTCGGCCTCGGGCTTCTCGCCCTCAAAGTCCAGGTCGTAGAACTCGAGCTCGGAGCTCTGCTGGTTGTGCACGGTTGCCACGACCACGAAGCGTCCCCGCGGCGACCAGTAGATAGCATTGCTGTTCTTCTTCTCCAGGGTCCGCAGGTGCCTGAAGTTGCCGATGGCATTGCCCTTGGCCTTCTCGGGGCAGAAGAACGCAACGTTGGTCTTGGGAGCGACGGCCGTGGCTCCTGGTGGTTCGGGGGCCGTGATGATGACAAACCGGTCTCCCTTGGGCTCCCAGGCAAAGTTGATCACCGTGTCCTTGACGGTGTCAACAACCTCGACAGGCACACCCTTCTCCTTGACGCGGAAGATCTCCAGGGTGGTAGCCTGGGACTTCTTAGACTTGGAGTGTCTGTCAACCTTGACGCAGATGTAGGCAGCATCCGACTGCCAGTGAAGCTTGGCGTCGGAGACGCTGAACAGGTTGAGGGATCGGATGACCTCCTTCGAGGGGATGCTCATCAGGCCGACCTTGGCAGGGTTGCTGCCGATCTCGGGGGTCCAGTAACAGAACAGCTGCTCGTAGCTCTTCACACCCTCGCGCTTTGGGGTGGCCGGAGCCCAGTCGAAGTCCATCACGCCCTCAATCTTGATGGTGGTCTTGTCCAGCAGTCCCATGCTGGGCAGGGTGTAGACGGAGATGGACTGGCCCTCGGTCATACGGGCAACGTACTTGTCATCCGCTGACCACTTGAACGCGGGCCATGGCTGTCTCGGTGGCTTGACGGGGCCACCCTCAGGGCCGGCAGCAGGTGCGTCGAGGTTGGCAAAGGACCGCAGAGGCTTGCCGGTGGCAATATCCCAGACGACATAATTTTTACCGTCGTCGTCGCGGGTCAGCTGGGGGTGCGCGTCGTCGCCGATGGCGATGGGGCGGTTGGACCAGGTAACCAGGTAGTTCTCGTTGGGCGAAAAGGCAACCAGGTTGACGAACGGGTGGCCGAATCTGCGCTGCCTGGCCCAGCTGGCACCGGCCCACAGCTGGACTCCCTGAGCGTGAACGCTGATTAGATAGGTCCCGAGCGGGGACCACTGCACAAAAGTCTCGGTCCAGAACTGGCGATCGACGATGTTCTCAGGGACGTCCTTGTCATTGTTCCAGAAGACGCCAACAGTATCGCCACGGTGCATGACGAACTGGTCGCGGCCGCGGCCAGAGGGTCGGCCAAGAAGGAGCGCAGGTGCTCCTTCTCCTCGAAAAGGCTCGATGTTGGGAGGCTGGTATTCCTCGTCGATCCTGCCCTCACGGCCATATCGCTCGACGTCGGTCAACTTGTTGACGCGCAGGGTGTGCCTCTTGTCGAGGGGGACCATGTCCAGCTGGCGCACAGCAGCGCCGGCCTCGGCGGCTGAGGAATACTCGACGAAAGCAAACCTATGGGCGAGGAAGCGTTAGGGCCACCACATCATCCCACACAATATGGCAGGCCGGGCAGGCAAAGGGCGAGGGTGGGGGGAGACATACCTCAGAGACATTCCATCATCACCGAGAGGCATGTAGATCTGGTCCTCGCGTGTCTTGCCGACCGTGTTCAGCTTCTTTTGAAGGAACTTGACGAGCTTCGGCTTCTGCTCCGCAGTAACCTCAGGCAGGCCATCGACGACGACGAAGTGATCGTAGCCCTGGTCAAGGGCGACCTCGTACTTCTCGCGCAGGTCGGAGACGTCTACCTCCTCCTCATCATACTCGTCGTCGTCAAGGTCGGCCTCGCGAAGGTGGTCGAAGGTCGCTGTAGGCGGGGCCATACTGGGCAACGTTGTCGACCGAACGATACTGGTCCACGTAGCTGTAGGGCGGCGAGAGAGGTGCTTATGCTCTGGGAAGCCGGTCTTGGTATATGTTCTTGTTGTTGTTCTTCTTTATGATTGTTTGTGCTCTGCCCCACTAATGAACAGGACAGTCTGGTGGCCACACAAAGAAATGTTCCTTTCCAGGGTGGCTTGGTCGTTTCTCGAAGTGGCAAGGCGAGGGGACACCTGCTGGGGATTAATGACGACCGGAATGCGTGAGGCTTGCTACTGTCGATGTAGGGCGCCGTGGTCGTCGCAAAGGAGGGATGTGTTGTGGGCAGCGTCAATTTTTGCTGAGATGGGGGGAATTTTGCTGCAGACGACAACTGGGATGGCTCTCAAGGAAAGTGGCCCCTGCTCAGAGGTTCGAGCTGACTTGCTCGTCTTTTTGGTGGGGCCCAGGCGCCAGTGGGTCTGACCTGCTCAGTTAGTGGCATCCAAGGCGTCCGGCCTGGAACAACCTTTCAGCGGGTTTTCGGAGAGGGCAGCTTGGTGGTACGGCGGTGGTGCTGGTAATACCCCGCTGCAGGAGCCTGGGAGCCTCACTAGACGCCCTGCTCCTGTGGTACCTCGCTACTGTATCTACACACCACAAGTTCATGCAGAACGATACACGCACGTACCCGCTGTTAGAGATGAAAGAAAGGAAAAAAGGAAAGGAAAAAATAAAAATAAAAACCCAGAAAGATCGTTACCAACCATACTGGTTTATTTGAAGGCGAAATATAAGGTATCCAGAGACTGGACGATCGTAGATTTCGTAGGAACGGCTTTGGCTATTTGGGTACGAGCAACATGGTACTGCAGTACATACTGTTAGTATAGGGGGAGGCACAGGGGGGTAGCCCCTGCCAGCTGCAGCGACCCCGCGACCAAGGTGGGAGACGCGCTGGCAGACTGGAAAACTCAGCTAGGCCGCGGCCGGCAAAATAAAAGTGACGGGAGAGCTCTGCTGCTGTAGCCATTTTGGTTCTTGATCTTTGACCGACTGACACCACGCCCGACGCGCCTCCTCCACCTTGACCACCTAGGAGCTCAGAACTTGTCTCCTCTCTTCCTCTCGATCCTTCCAGGCAGGCCGCACGATACGTTTCCATTTCGTCCCTCCAAAGTGCAAGATGGTATGGTCCTCCCCCATGCCCCGTAAAGCTGCCAAGGGCTCTCCTCGGGCCAAGATACTGACCGAATCCTGGTGCAGTCTTCCTTCAGCCCGACCCAGATCTTCGAGGAGGGCACCACCGAAGAGAAGGGCGAGAATGCCCGTCTCACTGCATTCGTCGGTGCCATCGCCGTTGGGGACCTGGTCAAGAGCACCCTGGGCCCCAAAGGCATGGACAAGATCATGCAGTCCGCGTATGTTACCCTCCCTAAGGCCGCCGTGTCCGCCTCGCTCGTTCATGTCTTGCCCGATGCTGACCCTTCTTGGCCCTGACACAAAAGTTCCACCGGTGACATCCTGGTCACGAACGACGGCGCGACCATCTTGAAATCCATCGCCCTCGATAACGCCGCCGCCAAGGTCCTCGTCAACATCTCCAAGGTACAAGACGATGAGGTCGGCGACGGCACTACATCCGTCTCCGTTCTGGCCGCCGAGTTGCTCCGCGAGGCCGAGAAGCTGGTCGACAAGAAGATCCACCCACAGACTATCATTGAAGGCTACCGGATAGCAAGCAGTGCGGCACTGAAGGCCCTCGAGGGCTCGGCTGTCGACCACAGCCAGAACCCGGAGGCTTTCCGGAAGGATTTGATCGCCATCGCAAGGACCACCCTCAGCTCAAAAGTTCTAGCGCAGGATAGGGACCACTTCGCCGAGCTCGCATGTGAGGCTGTCCTGCGCCTCAAGGGCTCCTCGGACCTGAGCAATATACAGATCATCAAGAAGGCTGGTGGCAAGCTCAGCGAGTCCTACCTGGACGAGGGTTTCATCCTGGACAAGAAGATTGGTGTCAACCAGCCCAAGCGCCTGGAGAAGGCCAAGATTCTCGTCGCCAACACCTCCATGGACACGGACAAGGTCAAGATCTTTGGCGCGAGGGTCAAGGTGCAGTCTACCAGCAAGCTGGCCGAGCTGGAGAAGGCGGAGCGGGAGAAGATGAAGGCCAAGGTCGAGAAGATCAAGTCCCACGGCATCAACTGCTTCATCAACCGGCAGCTCATCTACAACTGGCCGGAGCAGCTCTTCACCGACGCCGGGATCATGTCTATCGAGCACGCCGACTTCGACGGTATTGAGCGGCTGGCCCTGGTCACCGGAGGAGAGATCACATCCACCTTCGACCACCCCGAGCAGGTCAAGCTGGGACAGTGCGACCTCATTGAGGAGATCATCATCGGCGAGGACACCCTGATCAAGTTCTCGGGTGTCGCTGCGGGCCAGGCCTGCACCATCGTGCTCCGTGGCGCGACGGCACAACTTCTCGACGAGGCCGAGCGGAGTCTGCACGACGCCCTAGCCGTTCTATCCCAGACGGTCAAGGAGCCCAGGACAACACTCGGCGGTGGATGCGCAGAGATGCTGATGGCCAAGGCCGTTGAGGGCGCGGGCACTCGCGTGGAGGGCAAGAAGCAGATGGCAGTAGCCTCGTTCGCCGTCGCCCTGCGGCAACTACCCACCATCCTGGCCGACAACGCCGGTCTGGACTCCGGTGAGCTGGTCGCCCGGCTGCGCAAGGCCATCTACGATGGCATGACAACATATGGCCTGGACCTAATGACGCCCGGCGGCGGCATTGCCGACATGCGCGACATGGGCGTTATCGAGAGCTACAAGCTGAAGAAGGCGGTGGTGTCATCAGCCAGTGAGGCCGCCGAGGTACATATCACCCCTGCTCCGAACAATCAAGACGCACTAAACTATATTTGCTAACTCCGTTCTTCTAGCTGCTACTTAGGGTTGACAACATCATCAGAGCAGCACCGAGAAGACGCGAGAGGCACTGAGTTGACAGTGTGTAAACTAGGGAAAGGAACAAAGGCTCTCACTGCATATCCTCACGAGGCTTCACGACTGGGCTGTACTATACCCAATAGAGATTCCGCGGTCCGCCGTGTAATGAAGAAAGCAAGATGAATCGACCCGTGGCAGTCTTCCCTACCCGCTTGCCTTTTATCTACATTGCGTGTTACTGAACTCCCAACACCCTTCTCGTGATGACCTGATGAACAAATTTGTAATTGCTCCAATGTCCAAGGCTCCGTGCAGCCTGTTCATGATATCCTTCTCTTACCATACTAACTTTCACTCGCCCCTGGCCTGTCTATCGAGAGGCACAGGTAAGCCAGTGGACTAGCTGATCTGCGTCACCCTGAATATCAGCTGGCATGGGCCACAGTAATCAGAGGTCATGTCTATCTTCATTTCAACGACTTTGAGGATTGTTGAGGCAATATCACGACTATTACCCGAGTACCATGCCTCAAGAGAAACAAATAAGCGAGAACATAAATCAAGCATCCAGCATGCGACCCATCTCTATTGATTCACCCGGTCATAACCATCACATAATCAACGTCTTCAAATTCGTCAACACACACGTCCACTCCTGCCCCTGTTCCTGACGTTCCCAGATCTCAGGCAACGCATCCAGCCCCTTCAAGACATTACCATAGCCCGTAGAAGTCCAGATCTGCCGGAGCACTGCAGAGAAGAATCCCCTGTCGTCTTCGCTGCGAGACTCGGCAGCGGCTACGAAGGCAGGCCAGACGATAGCATGGGAGCCCGGCGCAGACGAGTCGACTTGCTCAAAGAGGCGGCGGATGCGGGCGACCCGCTGCGAGATCATTCCGTCCGCCTCTGCGCGCTGGATAGTGCTTCGTGTCGTGTGGAGAGCGGTAGGCGCACCTGTGCCCACGGGCAATGCTGAGCGGTGCTCGGGAGTTCGTGCGCGCGCGAGGTAGATCTCGGCGGCCTCACGGATGGTGTCCATGTAGAGCTGGGTCCTCCCGTCGACTACAGTACGAGACGAGCAGGGCGGCCCACTCGTTGCTCCCGTGTGATCATATGACTGGTTTCTGTGTGGCACGGGTCGAACCAAACACCCAAAGGGATCTTGCGTGATGTGCGAGAAGCCTTCGATAGCTTCTGGTTCGCCGAGGACGGGTGAGGCAAAGAAGGATAAGCTGAAGAATTCATTAGCCACCCTTTTTTTTATTCTTTCCTTCCGGCACATACAGACAAGGTGAAATAAGAAACAATAAATGGAAATAGGGAGAAAGAGGGGGCAACATACAGCCTGGATTGGAAATCTAAGAAATCTTGTAATTTGGACCCTCCTTCTGAGTCGAGCTGTGCTGTGGCCTGTCTTCTCGCATCCAGAAAGGACAAGAGCATCTTGTACAGCGTGAGGACGTGCTCATGACCGGTGACGAGGTCGGCAACGATAAGGAGAATGATGGTTGCCCAGGTGGTCTCGCTCAGATCAAGTGACTTCTCAGTCAGCTTGTTTATGATGGCGGCCCGGCCGCTCTCGGCTGGCAGTCGGAGCTCGGGCTTGCGCAGTGACAGGTGAAAGGCGGCTGCGACACACACGGCGCGCTCGACAACAGGACTGGCCAGCGTGAGCGGCAAAATCTGGTGCCTATAGCCGTTGGTTTCATCGTCATAGAGAAGCATCACGGGGGAGACATAAGTACAGACTGTCACACGCATGATTAGCACGCAGGCTAGGATCCCAGGGCTCGGAGGCAGGCAGACTTGCAGTGGTCGAGGAGGAGACGTATCCTCGAATCAGGACTAGAAAGCAGCGGCGGAAGGTTGAGCAGCGTCAAGGCCGTAGGCTTTGGTGGGGATGGGCCGACACGACAGTCGCTCCCAGCAATCTCGATGACCTGGTCGTCTGCTCCTGGCGCACCAGATGATCCAGGTGTACGTCCTAGGGAAGAAGACTGGTTGCCTGTACGGAGGAAGGGCGCCGCATCAAGAGATCCATGGGTGTCCCCACCATCGTCCAAAAGAACGACTGGTTCATCCTGAGGGCCAGTCAAGTCTTCCAAGTGCTTGGTCGCACCTAGATTCAGGTCTCCCTGGTGCTGTAGTGCATCCTTGATAGTACCGACATGGCCCGATGGTTCGCCTACATGGGAGTCGCTCCGAGAGGTTCTCGAGGCTCCTTTTCGCCCGGGCCGTCTAGGTTGGCTCGAGACGTCCACCCACTTCAGCTTGGTCCTTCTCCGCTGAGACGACAACGGCGGTGGTATAATAATTTCTCTGGCTTCCGCCGAGAATCCATCGTCAGCGGTCGAGGCTGTCTTGCCCCCCGCAAAACGATACCTGATGCCATACCCAGGACACTCGAGGCCCTTCTTCTCGCACTTTTTGCACTTGGGTGTTGTCAAGTCACACACAATCCTCCCTCTTCATGCAGTGATAACAAGCTGTGAATTTGATGTCGACCGTCAGCCAGCGTCTGAACAGGTAGGGGTGCCTACTTGGCCCGACGAGAAGGGAGATGCTCACTACTTACCTTTCTTTGGCTTATCGGAGCTCATTTATCATGAGGACTCACAGGGGTCGCCTACTTGTGAATACAAAGTAGAGGTAGATTACATGGTGTTGATAAAGAAAAAGTATGTCATAATAGTAAAGAAGAAGTCTGAATCATGTTTCGGATCAAACTTGGAGTGTACTGAGATAAGTGTACAGCCCTCTTGATGACTCAGCATTACGCAGCGACAGTCTCTTCTTGGTAGGACCGGCGAATACTAGTGTTTTTCTTCTCTTTCTTTCTTTTTTTCATTCTTACTTCTCTCTCTCTCTCTTTTAATAGTATACATATATATATATATGGTTACAGACCCTTCCTAGATACAAAGAATAGTAGTCACGGCGTCGCAGACAAGCAAATGGCAACTTATTACGAGCTCATGATATTCTTGCATTTCTCAACAAATTTCTCACATGTTAATTATTTGGCAACTCTAGACATGCTATGTTTGCCAACAATTCTAAACATGTATCATTTACTAGTTGTGAAAGTATACACGATAAGGACACAGCTCTGCCACAATGGTCATCGAATTGGATCAATAATAATAGTCTCTAATAAGCATGATCCAGCCTGGGACCGTTGTATCGTTTGTTGGCATATCCAAACCAATTCACAAATGCAAAAAAAGCCATGACGCCAATCACAGCGGATGCTTAATCTGTTCCGTGTCAGTCTCGCTCAAGAGAAGAGAGAGAGAGAGAGAAGAAGAAGACACAGCAAAGGTGACGAGCGCACGATAGATCACTTACTCATATTATCAGCTGCCGCAGGCAGAGCTGTAGGAAAATCATAAAACACCAGGCTCAACAGGGCCAGGACGATCGTCAAGCAGTTCGCCACAGCCCCAGCCCCAAAACGCAAGCGCAGCCTCTCCTTGGTCGCAGGCATGGACTCCTCCAGCGAGCCCACGGCCCGGCGGTACAGCATCAGCGCGGCGGGGAACGCAAAGCTCAGCTGCTGCAGGATCAGACCGGTGCTGACGAGCGAGTTGAAGGCGGCGGACGAGCCCAGGTAGACACAGCCCAGGGCGGAGACGCAGGCGCCGTTGAGCAGGAGGGCCCAGACGGGGACGTCCCAGCGCGGGTGGATGCGGGAGAGGTAGGGGGAGAGGACGATGGCCTCGTCGCGGGCGAAGCACCAGGTGAGGCGGGAGGCGGTCTGCTGGGCGCCTGTGATGGCGAAGAGGGTGATAGCTGCGAGTATGGCTGTGAAGAAGGTTGCCACGGCGGCGGAGTTGGTTGCCTGGTAGAAGATCTCGAGGGCGGGGAACCTGCCGGAGAGAAAAGGGTCAGTGGTTTGCTCCTGTCTCAGGCCAGGACCGGAGAGAGGGAGAGAGAGGAGAGACCGGAGCTCAGGCGTGTGGTCAACTACTCACGGTGAGGCGAGGACGGCGTCGAAGTCGTGGTAGCTATAGCACATGGCCACGGCAAACGCAAGGGACGTCACGAGGCCGATAAAGACGGTAGAGAGCAGGGCTCGTGGGATAGCTATCGCTGCGTTGCTGCACTCTTCCGCGAGGTGGATAGCTCCGTCGAGTCCCGAGTAGATGAAGTTAGGGTTCACAAGGCCGGTGAGGAAGACGATGGCGTCGGATGACCACCCTGTGGTGTTCTCGAACTGGGTCCAGACAGACTCGCTGCTTTGTTTCGGGCTTTTTGTGGCGACGCAGGTGATTGCGATGACGAAGAAGGCGACGATGGACATGAAGACTTTGCAGGCGGTGCAATTTTTGTGTCAGCATCATCTATTCCACCGAGGCCCTAAAAGAAATTCATATATAACAATTGGGAAAGTGGAACAGAGCTCAGAATAGGACTTACAGCCAACATCCATGACCCAGATGCTCTTGCGCAGCCCAAAGATATTGTAAGCTGTGAGCAGTATGTTGAGTGCCTGGTAGATCAGAAACACGTGCCAGGCCTCGACGACGTAGCCAGGATTCCAGAAGGACGCCATGGCCAGGACAATAATCGGAAAGGGGACGATGAACCCAGCCACACTCGCGATCCAGCCGAATGTGTTGATCATCCCGCACCAGTAGCTCTGAGGGGGAGGGCACACGGCCGTGTCAGCCGCTGTGGGACGGAAAATAAGAAACACACAGATAAAATAAGCAGCTGAATATGTGCGTTAAAAAAAAAAGAAAAGAAAGAAAAAAGGAAAAATGCAGCTCACCAGTCCTCTGCTGGCCGACGGAGGGCTGAGGATGCTGGTCCAGTGATACTGGCCCCCAGCCGTAGGAAACACCGACGCAATCTCAGCCATGCTGAGCGCACAGGACCCTCCCAGGACAGAGATGATCATGATGCCGTACAGCACAGTCATGGGCCCGCCCGACGCGATGGAGATGGCCATGGTCGCGGCCACGGCCGCCCAGCTGTTGCAGATGTTCCATCCCGTCGCGATGATGTCCAGCAGGTTCAGGTCCCTGCGGGTGTCCGAGTGCAGACCGAGGCGCTGGAAGGGGTTGTCGTCTTGGACGGTGCCGAGGGGGTTGGAGGCGGCTGAGTGGGTGTCATGGGTTAGCGAAAGACTATTATCATGCTTTGGCGCATGGTGCTTCAACAAGAGGGGAGGGGGTAGATGATGGGCTGGCTGGCCCAGGTGGATTCTTTACGTACTCTTCTCCAACACGGCCAGATCTGGGAGATGTTCCCCGGGCTTTCTCTCTTGTGACATGACCTTAGTATTCATCATCGGCTCCGTTGTCGTATGATTTCAGCAAGGCTGCTAGGGGTGAGAGGTCTGAAGAGGCTAACTAATGGGATGGGCGCTTCGTTTCAGGTGCACTTGACGAGGCTGAAGATGCCAGGCCTCGAGCTCTCGCCTGATTTTGGAAGCTCGAGCTCCTCTTGCCTGGCTTTATAATGCGGTGACTCCTTTGTAATCATTATATCGATTAAACCAGTGGCTCTGGGGCTGGAGACTGTAGATAAGAAATATTTTTATTTTTATTTCTTTTATCTGTCAAGTCTGCTCATGCCGTGATTATCGCAAGGCGAGGAGGAAAACGTCTCAAGTCGCCTGAAAGGTATTCTCGGCAAGGCATTATCGGTATAGCAGGCCACGTTCCGTTATTCTTCTTCTCGAGGGACGATAACTCATTCGAGGGCTCCACGGGGTACGGGCACCAGGGCGCGACTAAGGGGGCATCTATCTCACCAAGGCTTGATCGGCTGGGCGTCGTACATTTTACCCAAAACGGCAAGAAAAGTGAGAGGACATCAAGAACAGCGTACTGTGTTACTTGGCTCCCATGCTCTGGGCCCAACGATGGCCTCTTTTTTTCTTTTGTTTTTAGCTGAGCAGTGATAGACCCGCTGTAATACGATTCAACAAGATCCTAGGCCGGATACCGATAACAGTGATAAGACCTTGATCCGATTTATGTGCACCGTACTGTGAAGTTCCATCTCGCCCAATGCTGTGGATGGGGTGGCGTCGGACAGAGGCGGCCGGGAAAGATTTACCCGATTAGGATAGAAAAGTGAGAACTCTCCAAGGCCGGCTGGGTGGATCCTTTGTGCAGTATAATCTCATTCTCTAGATAATTATATTGACTCAGTTGCCCCAAGAGGCGGTGTTCTTCTCTTGCATTTTTTTTTTATACCGGAAATGGGATGGAAAAGTGAGATCTACACCAAGTTTGATAATTATCAAGTACATGGGATGCACTGCAGTAATCCTCGAAATACTTAAAGTGTGTGCGAGCACCACCCCAGCTCGAGTCCAACTTTTTAAGATGCATCGCAGCATCAAGCTATCTCTCTGCTCCATACTGTAGTCACAACACCTTCAGACCCCCCGCCCCTCCTCTCTGCTGCTGTGCACACCTCTCCCGACCCTCCCGCAAGACAACATAACAATGCTCAACCCACCAGGCCACACCAGCCGCGATGGGTACCAGTGGACCCCAGAGTCCGGCCTCCAGGCCGGTGTGCCCTGTCTGGGCACGATCCAGCCCCGAACCAAGCTCGCCGCAGACAAGAGCACCATCTACGACGTCGCAGTCGTCGGAGCGGGCTACACCGGCCTCACGGCCATCCGCGACCTCGCCACGACCGGCCACAAGACTGTGCTGGTCGAAGCCCGCGACCGGATCGGCGGGCGGTCCTGGTCGTCCAATATCGGCGGGTACCCGTTCGAGATGGGCGGTACCTGGGTGCACTGGACGCAGCCGTTCATCTGGCGGGAGCTGTTCCGGTACAACCTCCTGGGGGAGAACCTCGAGGTCTCCATGTCCAGCGAGGGCGGCATCAACAAGTGCGCCGTCAGGACATCCGAGGACCAGCCCCCGGTGTTCCTCACCAAGGAGCGCGAGGACGAGGTCTCGGCGAGCGCGCTGAGGAAGCTCGTCAATGTCGACGGCCAGCTCGGCCGCACCGTCATCCCCCTCCCGCACCAGGCACTGCACAACAGGGCGGCCGTCTCCGTCTACGACAAGATGTCCCTGGCCGACCGGTTCGCCCAGATCGAGCACGACCTGACCCCGCTCGAGAGGAACCTGCTCGAGGGGTTCCTGAGCATCACCTGCGGCGGCCAGTGGGAGGACGCCTCCTTCTTCGAGATGCTGCGGTGGTGGGCGCTGGCCAACTGGGACTACCGGAATTTCATGGAGATGGGCCTGACATACAAGCTCCGGTGCGGACAGAGCGGTCTCCAGAGGTGTCTCTTTGACGAGGCGAGCGCGAGTGGCAACCTGGCGTACAGCTTCTCCACGCCCGTGGCGAGCGTGCGCGACGGCGGCGGCGGGCTGGTGGAGATCCAGGGCCGAAACGGAGAGCTGTTTAGGGCCAAGAGGGTCATCTGCACGATCCCGCTGAACGTGCTGTACACGGTCCAGTTCACGCCCGCGCTGCTGCCGCTGAAGAAGCAGGCCAGCCTCGAGGGCCACGCCAACCACGTCGTCAAGTGCCATGTGGAGGTCGCAAAGCCCGAGCTGCGGTCGCTGGGCTCGTTCAACTACCCGCACGGCAAGCTCACGTACGCCTTTGGCGACGGCACGACGCCTGCCGGCAACACGCACCTGGTCTCCTTCGGGAGCTCGCTGCCAGGCGTCCACCTCCAGCCCGAGGAGGATATCAAAGAGACCCTAGAGGCCTGGAGAGGGCTGCTTCCGGACACGGATGACAAGGATCTCAAGAGGGTGGTTTTCCACAACTGGCACAAGGATGAGTTTGCGCAAGGAGCTTGGGAGTGGTTCAGGCCAAACCAGGTCTCCAAGTACCTGGACGCCCTGCGGGAGAGGCAGGGCAACATCTGGTTTGGCAGTGCGGACTGGGCGATGGGATGGCGTGGGTTCTTGGACGGAGGTATTGAGGATGGACAGCGCGTTGCCAAGGAGGTGGCGGATGACCTGAAGGCGAAGGTGGTCACGGCGAACCTGTGAAGAAAGGTAGAGAGTGATATCATGGCTATACACACACATAGTGGGCAGATGTGCCATGAATAATGTGCATCGTACATGGACAGCATTGATGACATGTGACCATACCGCTTGTGGGGGGGAGACGGCTGAGGGCCGAAAATGGAGGCATACGTGGCCCCAAGTGTGAGATGCTAGAAGGTTATCGCCCTATTGAAGAAAGAAGGCTCTCGCGAGCGGTATCTAAATGCTTATAGTGAGTGTCATGGTTCTTGTTCATGCCGTCGTCGTGGGTCATAGGTAGTTCGCCAGGTCTATATGGCCCCCTCCACCCGTCTCGAGGAGCGGGAAGAGGTTCAGGCCCCCGAAGTTGGATTCGTCGCCGTCGAAGACGGTGTTCATCAGCGACAGGTCTGGGCTGCGGGATAGATTGTTCGACATGGTGAGGAAGGCTGGGTCGAGGTCACTGAAGAACGGAGAGCCCGGGCCAAAGCTGCTGCCGCCTGTCGGGTGGTGACTGTGGTAGGGGTGGTGGTGGTGGCTGTCGGACATGGCCTCGCCGTGGCTCATATCCCGCTCCTTGCTGCCCATCCCTAGGGGACTGGCCATCTTGCGCGTGAACTCGGGCGACCTACGGGCCATGGCAGCGCCGTCCGCGTCGCGGGGACCGTGGGGGAGGAGCCCGAACAGCTGGGCGGAGCTCTCGGTCCGCTGCAGGCGCTCCTGGACCTCCTTCTTCTCTAGGTACTCTAGCGCGGTGGTGAGCAGGGACCTGGAGATCATGGCGTACTGGGCTGCGTGGGTGTCGATCTTGGCGAAGTAATCCAGGGCAGTCATGGACATTCGTGCGTATTTCTCCAGGACGCGGCCAAAGCTACCCAGGAGACCGGCGCCTAGGACGAGAGAGCCAGCAAAGAGCCATGAGCTAAATGTGGGGAAGCGCATTAGTGTTTAAATGTCAACAACAAGAAGGAGAAGACGACTTGTGTGGAAACCTACACGAGGATGGGCCGCCGCCCGGTCACCGACCCCTTCTCGATCAGGTCCAGGACCTGGTCCACCATCAGGCTGGCAGCGTCGATACATGCGTCTGCCAGCTTTGACTTGCCAGAGACGAGCCCGGCCCTGCCGTAGATGGTGGTGGGCTCGGGCGACAGCCGCCTGTACAGCTCGTACATGAGAAAGGGCCTCGAGACGAGCATGACGGCATAGTAGTACGTGGCCAGCACCTGGCAGGCGCCGCTGACCTCGGCGGAGTGCTCGCCCTCGGCGGGGAGGACACAACCCGCTTCAGCTGGTGGAGCCACCTGACGGAGAAGTCTCTCAGCTGGCGCGAGATGCCCTCGGTCAGCTGGAAGGTGATCTTGCGGCGCGAGTAGACCTCGAGCACGATGCCCTCGAGGATCAGGAAGATCTGCACCGAGGCGTTGAGCACGTCGTAGAGCTCGTGGCCCTGGGCGTCGACCTGGCGGTAGGGCACGGTGCAGTCGACGTCGCTGACGCAGGGCGGGCGGCCCATGGACGTGCTGAGGAACAGGTCGACGATGCGCAGGCTCTTCCAGATCCTGTCCCTGTGGCGGTGGACCTCGTGGCCGAAGCGGCTGTTGACCTCGGTCCTGTGCACGCCGATGGAGTAGGCGGCGCGGACGGCGAGGCCGAAGAACAAGAAGGCCCCGTTGATCTGGCAGGCGCAGAGCATGTACAGGGTGACGAGGATGAAGGCCTGGACGGTCTCGATGCTGAGGCTGCCGTTGAGGGTGGCCAGGGCGTGGTCGCGCGCGTGCTCAAAGTAGAGCTGGGCGCGGTCCTCGTCGGCCCGCTGCGTGCCGAGGGCCAGCACGAGATAGTTGACGGCCGAGGCGACGTCGTCGGCGCGGTGCCCCCCGGCGATGCTGTTGGATGCCCACAGGGTGATGTCCTCGGCCAGGCGCGCCTCGCTGACGAACAGGTCGACCATGCCAGAGGTCACGGACAGGTACGCCGCCACAGCGCCCGGGATGTCCTCCCTGTCCACCGGGGGGCGGGGCTGGGGCGGCGGGGCCAGACATGAGGGACGACCGCGAGGTGGCATTCTCGAGCACCGAGTAGCGGCTCGTCTGGGGCGCGAAGGCGTTGGGGTCGACGCGCGAGGTGACCAGCTGGCGCACGGTCTGGAAGAAGGACAGCGGGGCGCAGTCGCCGATGAAGATGAGTTTTCCCTGGGCGTCACAGAGGAGACGTGCCTCGCGGGGCACCTCGGCCTCCCTCGTGGTCCTCGGGCGACGTGATGGGGTGGTCATCACCACCGCTGCCGCTGCCGCGAGGAGGCGGTGTGGCTGGCTTTATCGGGGACGGCCCGGGAAGGGTGTTGCTGTCCTGCAAGCCGTGGTGTGCAGGGGCTGCGGTGATGCTTGTATGGCGCTGGTGCTGCTTCAGGCGGGCCGTGCCCTGCTCGCTGCCGCCATGATGAGACGCAGACGGTGAGTCCAGGCTCGGCGTCCTGTGCTGCGTCCTCGGCCTCGGTTGACGACGCTGCCTTGGAGGCGAGTATCTGCAGGTGTGTGGTCGCTGGCGACGGGTGCAGTAACTGCACGGTAGCTTGCCGTCACACTTGACTGCCGGACCGTCAGTATTGTTGGAGGCAGAGGGTGAAAAAGAAATGAAGGGGTAAAAAAAAAAAAAAGAGAGAGAGAAGGAGGAAGCCCGGGGCGGAGCGGATATGCTCACCTTTTCTGGCCTTGCATCCGTCACAGGCATTGGCCACACGGCTGCGAATCAGATGAGGCTCCTCGTGTGCATCCTGCTCACTTGGACGGCGTGCAGAGGAGTCAGTAGTTGGGTCGGCAGCGTCGGTGGTGGCGGCTGTAGCATCCATCGCAGCCTTTGAGACAAGACAAAGTGAGACGCTGCTGCTGGTGCTGTTGCAGGGGCGTGTGCGTGCGGAGAGAGGGCTGAGACGAATCGAAGTCGAGTCTTTAACAAGGGTGGGTACCACCTGCCCTCCCTCGTTGAATGCCCACATGCCCAAGTAAGCAAGCACCAGGCGGGTACATCAGCAGGGGACCAGCGCCCTGGTGGAACTAGGCACGGCTGGATCCCATTGGTCCGAGGAGACTGACTCGGGGGGCCAGAACAGTGTGTGGATGGCCCTGCGGGGGAGAAAAGACTCCCCCCGGAAAAAGGAAGAAGAGGGCCTAGACGTGCTAAACAACCTGCTGACCCAGGTTCAAGCCGGAACAGGGGGTCGCCTGGAAAACCACCCACGGTAATAAGCTGGCATAGAACGGACCGGGGGAGTTCTTTTCGTCCTGGCTACAGATGACTGGCTCATCTCAGATACATTGATTGACATTGACGTCCATGGTAGTAGAAGCAGAATGGCCGCTTGAGACTCCTCTTGCCGAGACAGCTCTATCTCTGAGCAACACGCCGATACGTGTCTGACTGAATGCATTCGATACCTACTCAAGTTCGGTTATGAGGCCTCGCACCAGCCGACAAAATTACAGGTCTACCTTTCAATACAGTTCAATCCTGGGGTCTTCAATGATACTTTTGGTGACCTCTCCATTTTTTCAATTTTATTTTTGAACAGCATCGGACCAGCTTCCCGCCACCATCTCGAGTTGTCTTGCTGACTCTGGCCGGCAGACACAAGCACAGTCGAAGGACGACAACAAGCAGCCGAGCAAGAATGCGAAAAACCGTCATGTGAAATGTGAGCATCTCAGCCGAAAAGATGGCAGAACCTTTGCTAGAGTCACATGTTGGACTGAGCATCTTTGAGAACCAGGGACAAGAAGTAGTAGATTTATGGGGTCTAAGCCTGCCCATAAGCGCGACCTACTCTGCAAACTCCGTCTACCAGGTAATTAATACTATGTATGTAGACCTGCCAGGGCTATGGCGCAATCCCGGCGGAGGCGCTGCCAATGCTTCCCAAAGAAGCCAAACGCGTTCATTCGTAGATCACCGTCTCTCGCCAACTGCCAGAGCCATGAGCGCAATAATAAATAAAACATCACGGGAAGTGGAGAACGATTGAGTGTGGAGTAGACCTCCTCTTTCTACAATGTAGTGCCTACGTCCTATTCTCTTTTTCTCCAAGTCCGCCTCCACTCCCGTTCTTCAGCCTCCTTCTCCAAATCATCCACTCACAAGATGGAGGCCCGAGGACAGTGTCCAGCAAACTCACGCCCAAATAACGGTGTTATGTCACCTTCTCCTGCTATCACAAGTACCTCTCCTCATCACCGCCGTGGATCACAAAACACGAGGGCTGCGATCCACCGCACGCGGACGGGATGTCGCACATGCAGGCAGAGGAAGGTGAGAATCAGAGAGAGAGAGAGAGAGAGAGAGAGGAAGGGGCGAGAGAGGTCGAGTTCTCTCTTGAAGCTGTAGAACTGATCCTGCTCTCCTCTGCTGTCATGCTAATGCTTACCGCAGATCAAATGTAGCGAGGACAAGCCAGCGTGTCTCCAATGCCGCAAGGGCCGAAGGACATGCGAGTGGGCAGGGCCAGGGCCAAGGAGGGCAGGACTCTCGAGAAGGGCGAACGCGACCGCTTGCGACGCCTGCAGAGACAAGAAGGTGTGTCATCCACTGTGCCGGGGCGTGTTTCCGTACTTTCCATGAAGCTCACACTTGTTATGTCGTGTTAGCTGAAATGTGTTGGGGACATACAACACTCTTGTGATAAGTGCACCAGCTTGGGTATCGAATGCGTACGGACTCGGCGAGGTTCCAGACCTTTAACAGCCCAGGCTCTCACGCACCCGCCGGAAGACACCATCAGCAATGATTCGGATGCCTTCCTTCCTCCTGCCGCCCTGCCACCTCCGACAATTCCCATTCCACCCTCACGAGTGAGCCCTCAACCCGCCGAGAGTGACAACTCACCTCAACCAAGACAAGGTCGGCAGGAAGAAGCCCAGGGCTCGCTGTTACCACCAACCAACAACGAGGCATCATTAGAATCGACGCCCCTAGGACAGTTGCCAATAGGCAAAGAGCTCGAGGACCTAGTACAGCTGTACTTTTCCTCGGTCCACCGTGCGTGTTGCGATTGATCAATACAACATCTTCGACGATTAAAAAAAATTGACTAACTTGCCGTTCATCTCAGATTTCGGGTTCTTTACCTTTCTCCATCCGCTTCATTTCAATCGTCTCCTGGCCAAGGGCAAGGCTCCTCGAGAACTTACTCTGATTATGATTGCCAACGCAGTGCGGTAAGTAACCACTCGCTCTCTTCGATGGTGCTTCCTATACCAAAGGCCGCCTTTCCTAACCATGGACTGTAGGTTTGCTGCCGAGGCTACTGCAGAGAACTTGGCCAGGGCAGATGCCTGGGCGGACGCTGCCATCAGTGCCCTTCTCCCTCGCATCTACCAAGGCTTCGGGGCCATCCAGCTCATGGTATGTGGTCACAAAACGAACAGCTCCCCTTCTACCTCTCAGGGCACTGGCCTGATTTCAAGTGATAGTCCTTGCTCCTAGCCCAGCACTACGATCTGAACCGTGGCAACTTTACATCCGCCTGGCTGTTGGGAGCCAACTGCACAAGGCAAGTGATTAGCTGATAGGTCCTTGCGCGACCGCGCCTGGGTTCCTCATCGCGCCTCACTTCTGGACACTCCCAGCGTGATGATAAATTAACGAAAACCCATCTAGGATGATGCAGATGATGTCCCTACAGACGTTGGACCGGACGTATCCAGCCAGTCTGATATCCAACCTACGCCTCTCCCCGCTTCTCTCCTGCGAGGCTCTCCGCCGTGTTGCGTGGTCCGCCTTCTTCACCGACAGCATTGTTGACGGTGGTCGCTTTGGTTTCCACACGATTGAAGAGAGCGCGTACCGCCTCCAGCTCCCTTGTGAGCAGGCCGTCTTCCTGGGCAACGAAGCCGTCGTTACTGAACCTCTCCGTCACGACCCCGAGACGCCTTCGGGTGGCACCAGCGGTAATACCAAGTCCCAGGGGTACGCACCGCTCGATATGTCCGCATATCTTATCCGAACGGCGGCGACACGTCGCCGCGCCCTGCACTTTGCATTTCGAGCCTCACACCAAGAGCAGACAGTCCAGGCCTTGTCGGCTGAGGTGGCTGCTCTCGAGGCCGAGATCGAGCAGGTAATCACCACCCTGCCGAGGCGGTTTCATTTCAACGCCGACAACATGTTTCTCCATCGGGACCGACTCGTCACCTTTATCCTCCTGCACGTCCTACGCCACAACCTCTTCATCGTTATCGGCCGAGCCATGTTATATATATACCCACGTGATCCTCTCCTCCAAGAACTGATACCCGAGGTCCGACGAAAGAGACTATCGCATGCCCTGCCTATCGCCGGCCTCATTTCCGAAGGGCGCAAGGCAGGCATCAGCTTCGATCCTCAGATCGGGGTCCAGGCCTACGTCGCCTTGGAGAGTAAGGCCATCATCCCATAACCATGCGTCTCTCCTTCCTCTGGCTTCAGCTTAGCACGGCGTCGTACTGATCATACCAAAATCATCCCTCTCTCTCACAGTCCTCTTGTTCGAACCGCGCCGCCTGGCCGAGATAGATCCGCTGGTTGACCCCAAGGCACCCGGGCTGCTCGAGGCCATCACTCATCTCCTTGCGGTAGTCCGGGACATTGGAGACCGGTCCGAGTTTGTGAAACAACTGGTGAGTTGTTATCACCAAGTGGCACTGTTGCTGGCACAGCCACAGCGCTGACCCGAATGGCATTTAACAAAAACAGCATATCGAAGCAGTCCTCCGCCTCCTGCGGCACGACCATATCAACCTCCTGAGTCAGAAGGACCTGGCCGCATTTCAAAGGTGCGTCCATAATTAGGTCCACGCTCAGCTCTCGCGCGCCGTTCTTTGCTTCTTCTTTTTGAAAATACTAAAATAAATCTTCGCAGCGAATATCGACTTGTAGGCCAGGAAGCGGCCGAGTACGATTTCCGGGACTTCAGGTGGGCCAAGCTCGAGCGACTGCGCCGGGGCGCCAGATCCTCTGCCGCCAACATGGTCCGCGACGAGGCCCTGCTCGAGTTCAAAGTCGGCGAGGAGACGGCCGCTCCCTCGGCAGTACCTTCACCGCGCCTCGATGCCCTGGATGTCAATAGCAGCACCTTGGCTCGACCTGCGGGCAGCACCCAGCTCCTTGCCTTCTCCGGACCGTCCAACCCCGTCGATCCAGCGGATGCGCAGAGTGTTGATGAGACTAACCTGACGCATGCCTCGTGGCTGTCACGGGGCTTTGCTGGGCCTGAGCGTGGGAACCAGCTTTCTTCGCTGGAGTGGTCCTCTTGGCTCTTTGATGAGTCTGCAGATGCTACATTGTTAGACTGGTGACCTTTCGGGGACTGGGGCGCGTTTGATGGATATCTTAACAGAGCTCCAGTTTTAGATCTAGCCAGCTGTGTGTCACTGCACATTGCCCATCTCTGCATGATTCTTACGCAAGGTTTGAAATAAATACAGCTGCCGAGGGGACCCCTGAGCATGGAAGGATCCAAGGCGATGAATTGATATTATCTGCAGCTGTCACATGCAACGAGCATCCATGGAGTGCCGATTAATCAAACGACTGGTCGAACAGTGCTAAGTGTTCCTTAACATACGCATTTGCTTTCATCCCTTCACCTGATGCCGAAACTCCTCCTTACATATTCTTTTACATTATCGATGAAGACGTCTGGGTTTCCAGGCAAAGGGCCACGGATCTCACTTTCCTCCTCAAGCTGGCCCACCCGTCGTTCAGCCTCAGTGTATTGTATGTCCGTAGACCGAAAAGGATTGTACGGCACGGCGAAGATAGCATCGATTTCTTCCAGTGCACGACCCTACATTGAGAAGAAGAAAAAAACATTGGTCACCACATTAGTCCCATGTCTACCATTACAATGCGTAGGGAGGCCACCGGCAGACTCACCTTTGTCTCCGGGAGAACAAAGAACGTGAAGGCGAGCGCTAGAATCGACAGGCTGCCAAACACCCAGCCGACTTTGAAATGGATATTGTCGATCATGTAGGGGATGATAAAGTTGACAATAAAGGCCCACACGACGTTCCACGCCGTTCCGAGGGCTTGGGTCTTCTCGCGGACGGCGGCAGAGGGGACTTCGCCGCCGAGGAGGTATGGGATGGAAGCACCGCCCATCTGGAGTGTCCCGGAGGTGGGAACTGTCAGCGGGACCAAACACTCATAGGACTCGCTTGTGGGTTTGTATAATCATGGAGAATGCTGACGGCTTACATTATAAGAAAAGGCGTAGAGCATGAAGGCTGCCACGACAGCGTTGGACTCGGTAGCAGTCCTGTTGGACATCTCGCCAATACCAGCAAGAAGATACATCCAGAATGCCTGAAAAAAGTAAGAGATCAAGAGATTATATCGACGACTGCGTAGATAGACTTGTTAGTAGAGCACACTATGCCACAGGACACTGAAAAAGGTGGCAATCTCTCCTCCCACTCACCCAATCCTGTCGACCATGTACATGGCTGGGATGACGGCCAGGAAGCTCAGACAGCTATTGATGACGGGGTAGATGAAGGCTTGGGCGGCGTAGCCATTTTCTTTGTAGAAGGTAGTCTGGTATGTCGAGACGAAGGCTTGGCCGGTAGTCTGGATTGGCACATTTTCTGTTAGTGAAGAAACATTCCGGAATTACAGTTATTTAATCCTCTAGTAAGTCCTCATCAACTCACCTGCTGAAAGAAATAAGACCCCATGACGATCAATGTTCGGCGGAGATTAGTTCCTCGCACGAGGTCAAGCCATGGAGCCTTGTGCACGTGCTCCTCGAGGGCATCCCTAATCGCCTGGATCTCAGCCTCGCATACCCCCTGGGCAACGTCATGCTTGCTCCTTAGACGCCGTAGGGCGGCGATGGCGTCTTCGTCGCGGTCTTTGGACAGGAGCCATCGAGGAGAGTCGGGGATGAACAGAGTGAAGACGGCAATCACTAGATGACCACGTATTAGTCTCTCGACAGGCAAAAGAGTGCAGTTATCAGATGTAGGGACTTCGCACAAGTAGGGAAGATGAACTGGATGCCCGTGACAGTCTTCCAGCCGACCGAGTCGATGCTGGCCGAGAACTTCTTATTGACACCAGTTGCAAGGACGCTTCCGGCGTTGAGGAAGAGCTGCAAGGAAACGACGACGAGGCCGCGGAACGAGGCCGGAACAATCTCAGACTGGTATGTGCTGTGGCAATGGTTAGACCTGTCAGTCTTCTCTCGTCCCGGCTGCATTCTTCTGGAGCAGGATCGCCTCACGTCACATCGACCTCCACGAGACCGACCGAGATGTAAACGATGATGCGGCCGATGACGAACTGCGCGTATCGGCCAGACCCGGCCTCGGAACCGGCGGCGGTGATCTCGACTATACAGAAACCAGCCAGGTCAGTCAAGGCAAGAGCGCCAGGTTGGTAGAAAGAAACCAAGAACAAGAACAAGCATAGTAACTCACTGATGACGCCGATGGCCGAGATGACCGAGAGGCCTTGGAATACCATGCGGTGGCCAAACTTCTCAATGGCTGGGCCGGCACCCAGACAGCCTATAAACTTGCCAATGAAGGGCAGAGAGGATAGGAGCGAGGTCTGGAGGGAGTCGAAGGCGTAGGTTCCGGTCTCTGGGTCGTACGTTCCGAATTGTGATATGAATCCCTGACGAGTTTGGCGAATAAGTAATACTGTCCAAAAATCATGTGCTCGGAAAGTCTCTACTTGCTGTGTTTGCCAGAATGCCGCCGAAGCTGCCCGTGTCGTACCCGAAGAGCATATCGCCCACGAGCAGACAGAAACAGGAGAAGAGAAGCATCGGGGTCAGCATCGACCCAGCGGATCGTGGTTTCGACATGGTGTCCAGTCTGTCTGGAGGCCGTCTGGGATGGGAAAACGGGTGTAGGTTTTTGGCGGTGTAACAATCGATTGATTATCTCAGTAAGTAAACAAAGAAGCAGGCCGTGTTATAGAGTATGAACTGCTGTGTGCAACGCACCAGGACTGGTCTACGCATCATGCGCATGTCTGCAATGTGGTGGCACCTGGAGTGGCACCTCAGTGGTCAGCTCCATATTTATGATCCATATGGGACTATCATCCAGACCATCCCAAGCGAGGGCGGAGTCGAGACCGCAATGAGAGTCCTCGCTCGGAGACGGAAGCCTTGCTCGCGCCATCGTCACGAGCGAGCACGAACCGCATCATAGCCGTTCCGAGCGAGGACTAGGTTGCGGGCTGCCTCGCTCGGAACTGGCCCCTGTTTTCTATACCAAGCGAGCCGCTATTGTTCTTACAAGAACCGTTGCCAGCGCCTCTTAAACAATAATTCTGAAGACCGATTGTCTTGGCGCCTAAATGTTGCCAAACCACGGATCTCTGCCGAGACTGTGTTGTTCTCAGGATTGTGAACGTCGTCTCCCTGCGCCAGTCTAGAACTTTTTCCTCTGCACAATTCTTTCCCAGCTCGTTACCAGTACAGGTTCCAACATGGACGGTACCTCCAAGCCGACCGCGAAACGCCCCAACTTCCTCTTCATCCTAGCGGACGACCTGGCAAGTTCTAGCCCTTCACACTGAGGATCCTGAACCAGCTAACCTTTGTGGCGTTCTGACCAGGGGTTCTCCGACATAGGGTGCTATGGCGCGGAGATCCAAACGCCCAACATCGACCGCCTGGCCGCAGAGGGCCTCCGCATGCTCAACCACCACACAGCGGCGGCATGCTCGCCCACGCGCGCCATGCTCCTCAGCGGGACGGATGCGCACCTCGGTGGTCTGGGTGTCTTGATCGAGCACAGAGCGACCGAGAAGGGCACTAAGCGGTGGTGTGGTAAGGCGGGATATGAAGGGTTCCTGAATAGGGATGTGGCGACGCTGCCTGAGATCCTGCAGGACAATGGTTACTTTACCGCCATGTCTGGCAAGGTTAGACTCCCTGCTTGATTATCTGTCTTCCCTCAGCCGCCGCAAGGCCTTTTTCTTCTTCTTCTTCTATTCTTGTTTCTTTCTCTTGCACCCCGAGAAATATCTACCATCTGGTTAGACAGCCCGTGGTAATTATGTGCTGGTACTGACTGGTAATGATCAGTGGCATCTAGGCCTACGTGCGAGCCAAGGACCATGGGAGCGAGGCTTTCAAAAAGCGTTTGCCATGCTGCCTGGTTGCTCTAATCACTATGGCTGGGAGCCTGTGCAGGAGCAGTTCCCTGTTGGCGGTCGGCCAGTTCACGCCGAACAAGGGCTTAAAGTTGACATGTGAGTTTGAGGCTGTGTGATTTTTTCTTCTTAATTGCCGGTATCATCTGTGCTGTAACAACGCAATCATGGCCACGGACACTAATTCTCCTTATTTCAAGAACACCAAACAAGACAGAAGACCCGGACGGATTCTATTCGACTGATTCCTATACCAAACGGTTGATCCAATACTTTGAGGAACGTTCTGAAGATGACAAGTCCAAGCCTTTTTTTGCCTTTTTGCCATATACAGCACCCCACTGGCCATTGCAATGCTCCAAGGCCCAGCGTGACAAGTGAGTATAGGGATACTGGTCTTCTCCTTTTTCAATGTCACTAATACTTTCTCCCCTCCCCCCCCCCCTTTTTTTTTTTTTAGATATAAAGGGATTTACGACGATGGTCCCTATGCTCTACGGGAACGCCGCCTGAAGAAACTCGTCGAGATGGGCATCATCGACAAGTCTGTCGTCCCACACAAGGTTGAGACGACCACACAACAGGTTGGAGAATGGGACGACCTCTCCGAAGAGGAGAAGAAGCTGTCCATCCGGGCGATGGAGGCGTATGCCGGCATGGTGGACACAATTGATGTCAATGTCGGCAAGGTCATCGACTACTTAAAGAAGACGGGAGAGTATGACAACACGTTCGTTGTGTTTATGAGTGACAATGGAGCTGAGGGTGCCGCGTGAGTATTAAAACCTAACTTGCATTGATCCTTTTTTTTTTCTTCCTTTCCTTTCGCGTCAGCTCTAGTCTAACTTTTGTTATCTGGCACACCAGACTGGAAGCTATACGTAAGTGACCCAAGACTCTTTTGGCGCTTCAGTAATTGATTTACACTAATCTATGGCTATCTAGCGGTAATGGGAAACAATATCAAGCGCGCCATCCACCAATACTACGACAACTCGTATGAGAACATTGGCGCCTGGAACTCATATGCATGGTATAGTCTTCCCGTCTCTCCTCTGCACAATACCATCCACTGACATTGTGACACCAGGCTTGGTCCAATCTGGGCCCAAGCATCTACTGCTCCATCGAGACTCTTCAAGTGCTATCCTTCGGAGGGCGGCATCCTCGTGCCCTGCGTGGTGAAGCCACCAGCCAACACATTTCTCCCTTCGGCCTCTCCAGGCTCCTTCAACCGGTCCTTCACCACTGTGATGGATTTTGTCCCTACGTTCCTCGAGCTGGCTGGCGTGTCTCTTCCTCCCCCCACGGAGAAAAAGATAGAGACCCCCTCACAAAAGAATACCCCGGCACGCATGATGACCGTCTTTCGAGGAAAAGACGTGCATGCGGTAAAAGGCAAGTCATGGGTGCCACTCTTCGCCCGCGGGCAGAAAGTCGAGGACAACGAGACGTGGGCCATCCACTCGTCGTCTGAGCCTGTCGGGTGGGAGCTGTTCGCGCGCGGCGCGCTGCGCAAGGGGACTGGAAAATTGTGCACTTCGCCAGGGATCGAGGTGGCGTCGGCGAGGGCGACGACGGCTGGGAGCTGTTCAATGTCACGGAGGATCCGGGCGAGACGAAGGACCTGGCGCAGGCGGAGCCGGGTAAACTTGAGGAGCTGCTGGCCTGCTGGGACGAGTATGTGGTGGAGTGTGGGATCGTGTGGGCGATGGAGCCCTGGCACCAGGGCTGGGGATTGAGGAGGCTCCTGAGTTATGGGAGGACGAGATGGATCTGCAGAAGTCGTGGATGGGTGCGAGGGGAGGCGAGCGCCCGGCAAGATGCGTATAGGAAGTACTTGGCACCCCAGGGCAATAATAGCATGGGGGTAACTTGATGCTTGTACCATAGTATGCTCTTCCCCTCAAAGTGTAGTCAAAATTAATTAAAGGTAACAGCAACTGATTACGACACCTGAGAGATTCCTAATGTGAGCCAGACGGCTATTTCTTGGTTGTGGTGCCTGGTTCTATGCACCTCGGTATTGATGACAAGATCGATCGAGAAAAGGGAAATAGTCACAACCCACTCCTAGTCACATGAGGTTGATCACGTCACCCTCTAACTTTCGCAAGACACAGGCTATATACTGTGTAGCTGTGAGCATATCACGACCCTGTCTTTTGCTTGCTTCCGAGCGAAGAAAACTGGGGTGCCGAGCGAGGTATGTGCTCCTCCCGCTCTTGGATAATATCTCACCGGCGGCGCAAGCATGTCGGTGTGCAAAAGCTCGGTTGTTTGCATTGCCAGGAGGATCTAACACAATGGTCACGGTCGCCATATTGTCGAAGGATTTCGATATGCTCCAACGGATCAATTTCTTGTTCACGGCCGGGGCAGTCTCGAGAATCCGTTTCGCTCGGAATGACACATCTAATAACTAAAGAGTATATATATATTACTTGGTACTATTTATGGAGTTGTAGTCGGTATCGTCCTAGTGCCACCAGATACCTGATGACAGCCTCACACAATGAAGTTTCTCCTTGCTATCCTTGGCCTGGTAGCAGGCACATGCACCTCTGCTGCCTCAGCCGCCACCAGCATCACTGCTGATGTCTCCATCACTATTCCCTCCTCGAAGCCTCGGTTCGCCAAGCCGGTCGACCCGCGCCTGGCGTCTTTCTCCCTCGAGTTCCAGTTCTGGCCGACCTATGCGGGGAACGCGACAGGCCAGCCAAACCAATATGTCAACCAGCTGTTCCGTAACTTGGGTCAGAGAACGGGCCAGACACCAGCCGTGCGCGTTGGAGGCGAGTCTAGTTCATTAATACCTGTACCTTGATAACGCTGGTTGTACAAAACGGTTCATGTTTCGACTCCTGTGTAGTGATTATTACCAAACAAATGAGTTCTCATAGAATTGCGTGCATATAGGTACTAGCGAGAACACCGCCTACGTCGACACATCCCTCCAGCTATGGAACGCAACCCAGCTCGATGAAGTCTACGGCCCCTTCACCAACCGCGCCAACACCACCATCGGCCGGGACTGGTATATCCTCGCCGGTAACCTCCCTGCCGGCACCGAGCTCACCTTCGGGACCAACCTGTACGACGAGGCCGAGGTCACGAGCCAGGTGCAGATGCTTGCCGACGCCTTCCAGGGCGCCCGCGCCAATTTCACGCAGAACGTCTCGCTCAAGTTCATCCAGGTCGGCAACGAGCCCAACTTCTACTTCTCGTCTGCGGCAGGTTTTGTGGCCGACTGGATCCCGCTCGCTAGGGCTGCTGTGCGGAACATCCAGATGGGCGGTGATGGCAATCCGAGTCTGTGGATTGGGTCTGAGATTATCCGGGCCGTCACGCCGTTCCAGCTGACGGGGACGCTGGAGGCTGGGATCCTGGATGACGAAGAGATTGCCAGCGTGAATTATGTGCTCGAGGAGCATCACTACTCTGGGGCGCTGAGCCTGGGCGACATCCCCGGGGGGCCACCACCTGGGACGCTTATGAATAAGACGACGATTCGGAGTAATCTGTCGAGTCTATACAGCGGGATGTTGAACACGGAAAGCTATGGCAGGACGTATTTCTTGGTAAGTACGGTCTTTATATTCCCCTTTTCATTTTAAAGATCTCTCGTCTGTCTCCTTGGCCACCGTGGCTGATTTGAGCATTTTGGCGTTGTTTGTAAAACAGGGTGAGGCCAACACTTATGCCTCGTAAGTTTCTTCCTCACCTTGGCTCGTTGTGGAGACTCCCAGACTAAACCGGAGTCTCATAGCGAGGCTATATACGGCCTCTCAAACACAGCCGAATCGGCAGTCTGGACTGTCGACTACGTCCTCAAAGCAGCCGCTATGGGAGTCCACAGAGTCTACCTACACAGCACCCCGAACCGCATGTTTTCAGTATTCCAACCCGGCTGGGGCTTCACCAACGGAACCGGAATCGAACGTCCTCATATCATGCCAATGTACAACGGTCTGCTCGTCGTGACTGAGATGGTCGGGACGAGCGGCAACGCATCCGTTGCTGAAATTGAGAATAATAACGTGGGCCTGGCTTCGTATGGTGCCTGGGAGGGTGGTGACCTGGTCAGGATTGCTCTGATCAACTCGAACGTGTATTCGCAAAACGATAGCACGAGGGCTGCGCTTAATGTCACTCTCGAGGCTGGATATCGTGAGGGCTGTTCGACTGTGAAGCGCCTGAGTCTGCCTTATACCACAGCCACGGAGGGAATGTAAGTCAACTAATATTCCATCTAGTCATTGTTCTTTGATGTTTTTTTTTTTTAAAAAAAAAAACAATTACTAATAGCACTCATTTAGTACGTGGGCTGGCCAGTCTTTTGAGACAAACAGTGGCGCACCGTCGGGAGAAATAGTGACAACGGCTTTCAACGGTTCATCAGTAACCGTTGCGGCCTCAGAAGTAGTCCTGATCGAACTGGGCGGCTCTTGTGGGAACGAATAAGCATACCAGAATTAGTCCAGAACATAAGTAGATGCTTTGTTGTAAAGGCAGAAGAACAAGCAATACAAGCCATAATTACTATCATCATCATCATCATCATCACCACCACCAAAATCAGCCCTGCCTAACCTTGGCCCAATACAGATCCGCATCAGCAACAACCTTCTCCTCCCACCCCTCCGCCGCCAGAGGGCCCACAACCTCCACGTCCTTCTGCCCACCACCCACAACCTCAGCACACCCCCACTTCATCGTGAAGTTCTCCCGGTTCTCCGGCCCCGTCAGCTGAAGCAGGGTATCATTGCTCGCCCCAAAGACGACCCGCCCGATGTTGGCCCAGTAGATGGTCGCCGCGCACATGGCACACGGCTCCCAGGTCGAGTACAGCGTGCACCGCCAGAGGTAGGGCTGCGAGTAGTGCAGGGAGGACAGGCGCGCCAGCGAGGACTCGGCGTGGTCGACGTGGCTGACGGACTGGTGGCGCAGGAGGATCGTCTTGTGGTCTGGGCCGACGAGGATTCCTGCGAAGGGGCGCTTGCCGTGCTCGCTGCGGGCGGTCGCCTGCAGGGCGAGGACCTCGGCCATGTTCTTGAGAAGAAGTGGTTTAACCAAGGGCCTATGGGAGGAGCTGTACGGGGGGTGGAGTGGTTTTCATCTTACGGCATCGATTTGTTCTCTGGTGGGCTGCGTCCTCGGCGGGAAGAACTCCTCCGCGATGCTTTTTGATGCTGTAGCCATGTTCTTCCGTTGATGATGGTCCTGTTCAGGTGGAGTGCAGAAAGGGAACAAAACCAATAAATTTCAGAGAAAAAAAAAGACGGCTGTGTCAAGAGGTGGAAAGGGGGCCTGACGAAATTTAGACGCAAGAAGAAGGAAGGTTTATAGTCCCACTACTTCCTCTCTTATCAGCGGTCGGTGCCGGCCGGCGCCGGAAATGTGGAGCACCGGAAGCTGAACGGATGCCAAGGTCCGGGACTGATCGTTGGGTCGGAGATCCATGCTTCTCGAGGTGACCGTGAATGCATGTGATACCTCTTCATACGCTCAACCTACAAAAAGCAATGCCTGCTCTCTACAAATCTTTACTCCAAAAGCACTTCAGTCTGTCATGACTTGATGAACGCCCCCCAAAAAGCTAGTCTTGCAGAAAGCTATGCCCTGCACATTTTATGTTGATATGCTTTCCATGTTAGATGCCTATTGACAGCTTCCTCGAGACCTTTGCTTCTGTACTGATTTGATATGTACCCTGAAGATCTTGATTCCTCCTCCTCGCCTCCCCTCCCCTCTCCCCCCCTCCTCTCTCCCTCCCTCTTTCTCTGGGCAATTTGAAACCCACTGTAGCATGCCTGACGCGGGTGCGTGATATGAGGCAAGAGACGCCGGACGCCATGACCAAGCAGAGCCAAAAGAAGAATGAAGCAAAGCAAGGAAAGAAAAAAAAAAAAACGAGAGGAAAAGACATAAAAAAGTAAGACAGAAATCCTACCAGATGCCCAGGGTCTTCGATCCGCACCCGACACCCACAGCGTTCTCCAGTCACATCGCCCTGTCGTATGTTCTTGGGAGTGAGTGGGACAGAGGGAGGGAGAAATCAGCGGGAACCCTTGCCGCTCGGGTCCCAGAGCAGCTCTATCACCTCGTCCATCTCCTCACCGCTCTGCCAGTCCCTCTTGTACACGTAGATCTGCCGGAGGCGCTCCGTCCGCGAGCCACTCGGCATCCTTGAGCCGGTAGCTCCTCTTCTCATGTTTCTTGAGCGCTGGGCGCAGCGGCCCGATGCTGAAGTCGAACTCAGGTCCGTGCTGGTTCCACGTCGCCTCCATCCAGTCCAGGTTCAGGCCCTGCAGGCCTCTGCGGTACAGCGCAATCGAGTACCCGTTGGAGAAGAGGGTGTCGTCGCCGAACTGGAACCGCTGCAGGAAGCAGTCGCCGCACAGCTTGGCCACCTCGGCGATCCGGAACACGGGCTCCTCGTACCAGCTCTTCCAGTGGTGCAGCGAGAGGGGCTTCAGGCCTGCCTCGAAGAAGCCCGACAGGTCCCCCCTCATGTCCTGCTGGTGTAGGCCCGGCACCAGGGTCAGCTTCGTCTTGGAGTGGTAGTACACACAGTCGCGCAGCATGCCGTCGCCTGACGGTAGGGCCGCCTCCTCGAGGCACTGCTCCTGGAAGGGCTCCAGCTTCTGGGCCAGCGGTACCGAGAGGAAGACCCCGGCGCCCCCGTAGGCGAAGAAACCCCACGACCGGACCGAGTAGAAGTCCTCCGACAGCTGGCCCAGCCATACCTCCTTGGTGTGGTCGTACGCGCTGAAGGTATCGCTGAGGGCATAGAGCGACGGGAAGAAGGTGTCGTCGTCTAGGATGCCCACCCATTGCGTCTGCGGGCCGATGTTCTGCACGGTGGGCCGCAGCGTGATGAAGTGGTTCTGGTCGATGGTGAGCTGCGGCTCGCCGTGGACGGTGATGAGCTTGATGTCGTGCTGTTCGAACAGCCTCTCGAGGGCAGACAGGTCATGCAGGGCGTGGTCGACAATCACAGCCACGAGGGGGCTCCGCTCCCGGCCAGCCAGTGGTCGAAGGCGGGCAGGGCCTCGATCATGCGGTCGTGGTATGTGGCGACGCCAAAGATGAAGTGCTCGAAGGTCTGCTTCGGGTAGGGAGGGGGACGGGGATGGTGAGCGGCTCGCAGGGGAGGGATTCGACGTGGGAGCACGAGGTCAGGTTGATGGTGGTCCTGTCGGTGATCAGGGGCGTGTCGAGCCTGGTGATGGTCTCGCGGTCGATATCCTTGGAGAACTTGGGCGTGACGCAGCGCCTGGAGTAGAGGATGTTGTCGGTCAGGCCCAGCTCCTGGCGCCTCAGGAACTCGATGTCTGGACTGCACTGGCCCGGGGCGAGGGGCGGGCGCAGCGTGCTGGCCGCAGGCGGGGTGCCAAACTTTGCCTCCTCTTCCAGGGCAGCCTGCGACTTCTCGGCGACACTGCCACCGCCATCGCCCGTGCCCGTGAGCTTGGTGGTTATGGAGCTGTTGAGGGCGGCGTCTCGGAAGCGGGTGGACGAGAGGAGGAAAAGGCACAGGAAGATGACGACAACGGCGGGGACGATGCGGTGGAAGCGCTGTGGTATGAGCATGGCGCTACCTTGTCATGTCGCACGGTAGCTCGGGCGCCCGGGACGGCACAGGAAGGCTGGTCGAGGAGGGAGGAGGAGGACGAGGAGGAAGAAGGGAACGTAGGGTTGGTTGCGTGGTGGGAGGGTGGCAGCAATGCGATGTTGCAGTCAGGATTGGACGACTACGTCGCTAGCGATGCTGGGCCGAGAGACCAGTGGCAGATTGCGGCGGTGCAATGCTCGTCGGGTGTGTATCGTCGACTGGGCCGTAGGGTCCTGCTCTTTTGACGGTGGTCGACAATCAGCGGAGGGGTCCTGCAGCGGGAGCTGTTGGCGCAGGCGACAAGTGGCAGCGAATGAAGGATTAAGATCTAGTAGGAGAGACGAGAAAGACGACACGACTGCAAGGGGGCAGAAAGCGTAACAAGTGGTTGAGGGTGGGTCGTAGGTGCCAAGAGATGGAGGGGAAGGGTGTATCTCAGAAGTAATGATGTGTTCAAGGCCAGATTGATGGCGTTCGTGACGAGTGGGGACTATAATTGACAGTCGACCTCTTGTTCAGAGTTCTGGGATTTGTTGCGGGTACTATTACGCAGCATTGTTGTTGATCGCCACAACGGTGCTGCGGTACGTGCTATGTAGCGATGTCCCCTCCCCCCCCCCCTTTTTAGACCTCAGTGTCTGGTTTACCCCTGGAAACAGGTCCTCGCACCGCCTGACTGACCGCAGGACTGACCGCCAGACCATCAAAACTGCTTGCAAACTCGCCTGAGCTCTTGTCTGCTCTCGCCGTCCACCTTCGAGATAAGCTGCGAACGGCTCAAGGCATAGCAGTGCGGGGTGTGGCGCAGAACTTGGAATAGATCGGGCCCTGCATGCGTGGGCCATCGTCCACCACCACCTCTTGTCATTCCAGTGAATCCTTCCAGCAATCTTCTGTGGTACGATTCAGGCCTAGCCTGGGTCCGCGTCAGGGCTCTGACGGGCCGCTGGGGATGCCAGGTGCCAGGTTTTGTCTGACCAGACGATCCCTGTCCAGCCTGTATGGTGCGGTACAGAGACCAGTAAATGGTACAACTACAGTAGGTAAATGCACCGTTTGAGATCTACCATCTGCTGACCACCACTCTTACCGGCCAACGACGAGCCCGGGTGGGATTTCTAAAAACTACTCTGTACTGCTCGCATTAAGTGAGACCATGCTTATACGTGTACAGTTTTTATGACCTACAGACCATGATCGTAAATAATTCCCCCCCTCAATTGCTCTTCATGGCTCAGTGCACACCTTCCGGGGTCGGTCTCCCGTCTCGCAGCCTTCGAGAGCTGCCACCGCACCGCCCGTGACGCTCTGTGGTACCTGAACCAGAGGTCTGGTATTGTACGTGGTTGCTAGATGCCCTGATTGTTTACACTTATTTGCGCATAGGGCAGTCATTCATATATATATATATATATATATATATACATATGTCCTTCCTCCTTGTTGAGATCGGCACGAACAACACCAAAGCAGCATGCAGACACACTTTTCGTCCCTTTTTCATTTCCCTTGCAATCATTCAAGTGGACTTGGGACCACCATTGTGATAGGGATTGTGATTCTCGAAAGCTCTGGATATCCGAAGACGGTCGCGAGGTGCTAAATTCATGGGAGTGACGGCAAGCATACCCTTCCTACTTAGGCATGAGAACCTAGGGTCCTGCCGAGGACGCCATCAAAGCCCTGTGACATAGGCCCCAAAACATGCCATGCCTCGCCATGACACCTGTGTCTCCCGACGGCAACATTGCCTTCTGCTGTACTGTCTGAGCCTCAATCTTCGGTCCGTATCTTTTACATGTGACGGGGCGGAAATTAGACTTGATCCAGGCGTGAGATCACATATAATATGGAGACTTTCACATGCTTTCTTACACCCATACAAAAAGTAGCGCAGGGGACGACGACACGGCGAGGCCCGCAATGTAAGCTCGCGCGCAACCTCGAACCTCGCCATGATACTACGTGACACCATATGAGAGAGGAAGGGAGAGAGTTGGACCACGGCAGGCCCCAAAAAAATCCGCTGGCCTCGGCTTGATGTCAGTCTGTTACCTCGCTGCGACGTGAGGCAGGAACCACAGCAGGTTCAGCGCATGGTCTCGCATCGCATCAGGAGCCCGTACCAGGATTGGCACCAAGCGGAGATAAGGCTAGACTTTGCTCTTGTATGTAGGTAGCCTGCCACAGAGGGTTCCTACCTATCGCCAACCGCCTGACCGACCTCGGCCGCAGCGGTAGGCGGTGTTTGATTCTGCCGCCTCTTGCGTCACTTTTTTTTCTCCTACGAGAGCTAGCTCTCCGAGGCCCCTCGCTCACCTTCATTCAGCTCGACGGTCGGGTGAGACCGCGAGGCACGAGACCAGAAATTGACCTGCACCTCCCCTGACTGACACGACAACAAGGCCGAGTGTTCCTCCTCCTCCTCCTCCCCCCCTTTTTTTCTTCTTCTTTATTTATATAATCATCAACCTCGTCTACTCGTTGTTTACCCACTGCCACTTCCTGGCTGTTTTGATGCATGTCTTGCGCATAACAGCTCGGATCGACTTCGCTTCTCTCGCTTCACCAGGTTCCTCTGTCTCGCTCACCAGTAAGCCTAGACCTCCTCGGGAGCTGCTATATCGACTCTCAAGCCCGAGGCGTTTCTCTGGGCACGCTGCGCCATTCTCTACCGCCACCCAGAAGAAGTTCAGCCCGCTTGGTCTGAGGGCTGCCACCCCGCCAACAGCCCTCGCCCTCGCTCTCGATCGCAGGCCAGCTCCTGGACCACCAAGACGCACGATGGCCTCGCTAGGCGCACCTCACGAGAAGCGGCACAAGGTGACCGTGGTGGGCTCCGGAAATTGGGGCTCGACCATCGCCAAGATCGTCGCTGAGAACACAAAGGCGCATCCCGACATCTTCGAGACCGAGGTGCAGATGTGGGTGTACGAGGAGGAGGTCACCATCCCGTCCGACTCGCCACACCATGACCCCTCCGTCGGCGACGCGAAGCAGAAGCTCACGGGCATCATCAACAAGTACCACGAGAACGTCAAGTACCTCCCCGGCATCCGCCTTCCGGACAACGTCGTCGCCAACCCAGACCTCATCGACGCCGCCAGGGACTCGACTATCCTCGTCTTCAACCTGCCGCACCAGTTCATCGACAACATCTGCAGGCAGCTGCGCGGCCACATCGTCCCCTATGCGCGCGCCATCAGCTGCATCAAGGGCGTGCACGTGTCGGACGACGGCGTGTCCCTCTTCAGCGAGTGGATCGGCGAAGGGCTGGGGATCTACTGTGGCGCGCTGTCCGGGGCCAACATCGCCAACGAGATCGCCGCCGAGAAGTGGTGCGCCACCACCATCGCCTACGACCCGCCCCCCGTCGACGCCAGCCGCAACCCCACGCCCAGGACGCAGAGCCCGGCCGCCAACCAGGCCAAGTTCGACCTCAGCATCACGCCCATCAGCGTCGGCGACGCCATGGCGCACAAGGACGCGAGGGGGAGGAGGAGCAAGGTGAACCTCACGCCGGTTCCGGCCGAGTTCCCGCCGCTGGACCACAAGACCTTCAAGGCGCTCTTCAGGCGGCCCTACTTCCACGTGCGCATGGTTTCGGACGTGGCGGGTACTTCGCTGGGCGGCGCGCTCAAGAACGTCGTCGCGCTCGCCGCCGGCTTCGTGGTGGGCAAGGGCTGGGGCGACAACGCCAAGTCAGAGATCTGCCGGCTGGGCATCGTCGAGATGATCAAGTTCGGCAAGGAGTTCTTTGGGCAGACGGTCAACACGGCCACTTTCACCGTCGAGTCGGCCGGCATGGCCGACCTAGTGACGTCGTGCTCGAGCGGGCGCAACTTCCGCTGCGCCAGGATGGCCGTCGAGCGCGGCGTCAGCGTCGAGGAGATCGAGCGCACCGAGCTCAACGGCCAGATGCTCCAGGGCACCTCCACCGCCAAGGAGGTGAACAGCTTCCTCAAGACGAGGGGCCTGGAGCACGAGTACCCGCTCTTCACAGCCGTCATCGGCATCCTGGAGGGCAAGCATAGTGTTGACGATATCCCGGAGCTGGTGTCGGAGTCGGAGGACTGGAACCTCGATGGCGAGCTGGTACGGGAGTGATGTAGAGGCGGATGACCATGTACACACACACGAGTGAACTAGAGGACAAGGAGGTTCTCAGCCAGCGGCAGTATTTCTGTATACCACCAAAGCAGCGGGTGTGAGGAGCAGCAGCAGCAGCAAGCATCATATACAGTATTTAGCAGCGGGACAAACAATACCATATCTACCTGATCGCCACCGCCGTATTCCCACAAGGACCGACTCCCGGCTGCAGCACTGCAGTCTACTATAAACATGACAAATGACAGGGGCAGATGGTGGTTGGGTAGACACGGGATGGACAAACGGGTTCCCATCAATCATCATTAGACAAAGCCTGCCTGCATCAGGGGTTGTACCCTCCTAAGCGAAAGGAGGGCAGGAAAAGAAAAAAGTATATTGGCGATGGGCGATGTGACATGGGCATGGGCTTGGGTTTGGGATTCGCGTGGCGCGTGTGCGGACGCTTGCTTTTCCCTGGAGGGATCACGGATCGCGTGGGTTATCATCATCCTCCCCACCCTCCAACGCGAAACGATCATGACGGATTTCCACCTGGAACTCTTGATCTCATATTTCACTTTGATGCATTCCAAGACTACAGCTGTATTGTTCATTGTAGCTCTCTGATTTGGCAGTAGATAGGCTTTTCCACAACAACCATGAGATCTCCTCCGCCTCCCCCGCGAGCCTCCAAGAACTGGGCTATGACAGGCCTCAGGACTCGTCGTCACCATGGCCTGCTCTCTCCTGGTACATCTGCCAGAAGCTCAGAGGCTGGCGACATCATAGCACCAAGGTCCAGGGCCAGCAGCTTCCAATACCGCCTCTCCCCCTCTCCTCCAGCAGCAGAGCCTCCACACCACCCAGGCTGCCATCACTCCCAATTACCAACAGAGAGAAACCACCCACCACCTTCTGCTGTACCAGCTCCAGCGCGCAGAGAAGCTGCTACTCCTCTTCCAACTGCTATCCTTCCTCCGCCAGGTCCTCCATTCCTAGCCACACCAAAGGTATCAAAGAGCTGCCCCAATCTAGATGCCTCTGATGAGAAAAAGAGAACCCTGAAAGCAACAATGCCTCCTCCCAAAACTCACCTCCGCCTTCCAAAGGGGCTTGTCCCCTCGCGATCCAGATCATTGCTACCCCCGGGCGCAGTGACGATCACCACCCCTACGCGACCGGGGAAGCCCAGCCCAGATTCGCCTTCACCCTGGACCTCCTCTCCCAGACGCGCATCAAGGAGATCGCCTACCACGCGGCCGAGTACGTCAAGCAGAAGCTCAACGCGTTCGTCGACGAGACGAGGCTCGAGGCTCGAGATAGGGACGGGCACGTCTTCACTGGGCAGGAGACGATCTCGGATGAGCTGATGAGCGGCGAGACGTTGTTCCTGGTCGAGAATGGGCGTGATGGACAGTTCAAGAGGGAGGAGCAGCCTCGTAGCCAGAGGCCGGGCGGAGAGAACAAGAGTAGGGGTCGTTCTGCCTCGCGAACGCCATCGACAACGTCGAGGCCATCAGCTGTGAGGAAGAGCAGGGCCAAGTCAGAGCCGAGGAAGACGCCTTCCCAGAGAGCGCTGGAGATCGCGCAGGGTAGCGTCGTGCCAAAGACGGACCCGATAGGGAACCTTCTGTCGAGTAGCGTGACAAGGAGACGAAGGCCACTGCCGCTCGATATCTTTGCAGCGCGACCCGAGGACCAGCCTCTGCCTTCGATCGAGTACCCACGAGAGCCAGACACGTCCGCTCGTCCGCGTCAGAACGCACAGTCTTCTTCAGCGCACGGGACGCGACGACGATATCCCACGGTCGACCTGACAGGCGAGAAGGCTGCTTCGGCAACCACCCATGCATCGAAGAGGAGTCTGTCCCCGCCATCGTCTTCACCCTTAATTCCAGTGCAAGATGTTGAGCGAGAAATCCCATCTTCGAAGGATGCACCACCCCAGCCACGACGATCAACCAAAGATCTACCTCGGCCAACTGAAACACTATCCAGATCGAACCGCAGCAAGGCGCCATCGCAATCTAAAACTCAGAAGCCACCACGTTCTTCTCCATCGCTGGAGATGGTCACCTCAATTTCGGGCCGCAAAGCCCTCGATGAGCCCCCGCGTCCTCTCAATAAACTGCAGTCTAAGCCAGATCCCTATGACATTAATGCTGTCTTGTCAGATGAGGCCAAGTCTGCACCTAGATCAAGAGACGTCTTGTCTGCTTCCGTCCGCAAGCTAGGCGGTCCAAGCAAGCGTCTCGCAGCCGGTGAGCTTTCGAAGACATGTCCACCACTCACAGGCATCGACCACACATCTCCACCGCCCCGCAGTTTCGTCACGACAGTTGACCAGACGGTAATTGCGTCCACGCCGAAAGCACAAGAGCAGTTACCGAGGCAAGCATGCGCAGGCCTCTCATCCGCAAGCGACCAACTCCCTTCCTCGCCGACCGATCACATTGCAGCCGTGCTTGCGCATGGCTATGCGAAGGCCCGTCGTAAGCCGCATCCAGAGTACATCGTGATTCCAGAGACGGACGACGAGACCGATGAGCGTGTGCTGCGGCGCGCGTGTGATAAATTTTCATCTCCACAACCCGGTCAGACGTCCTCCGACGGATCGTTGCCTTGGGCTAGGCCCCCGTTGCGTGTTTCGAAGGAGGCAGACCCGTTCTGGCCTCTGAGGGCCGTGGGACGCCGGCCTCGAGCCCTTGACAGTAGTCAAGCGTTCACGAGACAGGCCGATGTCGAGAAGAGGGATGCAGATGCTGAAAGCCGACAGCTGCAGGATCTGGACAAGAGAAAGGTCTCAGGGAAGACTGGGGATGACCCACCTGGATTTGAGGTGCTGTCCGATCGGAGCACTCGGCCTGTTACTCTGAGCTCACGAGCCAGAAGCCCGCCCCAGGCTACGGCGACGTCAACAGGAGGCAAGCCGCCAGTGGTGGTGATTCATGGTAGCTCCAGTGAGGAGTCGACAGATGAAGTGATTGAACACAACATCCAGGTTATCCATGGCAGCTCGAGCGAGGAGTTGGCGAGTGAGACTAGTCCAAGTGGCTGGGGTTTTCAACCCTCAGTGAGCGGACAAGCTCCCGCGAGCCACCAATGGTCTTCTCCTACGAAGCGTGCGGATGTAGCTGTCCTCAATAGAGACGACAGTCAGGATGAGAATGGTGACGTGCCAGGACGACCTGACAGAACCGCAGGACTACTTGTCGATGACGAGCTGCCTATGGATATTCTTCCTGAGCTGCTTGATTACGACGAATTCAAACTGCCTGTCGGCGGCGAGTCACGGAATAACAATATAAGCGCACGCGATGGGAGTGTACAGATTTCAGGCGAGGCCCCTTCCCCAGCGGATGATCGTCTCAGGACAGATCCAACGATGATATTAGCCGACTTCGACACTCCGCCGTCTGCCCAGCTATCCAAACGGAAACGCGAGCTCAGCGACGACGAGAAATCCGAAGATGAGACGGCCAAGAAGAGGGCTAGAAAGGAAGAGATAGCCGAACGAGCCCGTCAAGAACGACGGCTTGAAGCGAAGAGGGCTAGAAAGGCCAGAAAGGCGCAAAAGGCAAGGCTGTACGAAGAGCGCAAGCGACTGGCACTGGAGCAGGCGCACCGCCGTGCCAAGGCGCTGGAGATCATCGTCTCCCTCGCCGCTGAGAGCAGCCGAGATGGGTTTGGAGCTCTCGGATGGATACGACAGTGACCAAGAAAGCAGTCTGGGCCAGGACGCCTCACCTCTAGAGCGTATTGGCATGCCCACATCGTTCGAAGGTAGCGATAACACCGACTCCCTCTCGAGTAAGGAGTCGGAGGGGAGGCCCTCGTGGCGAAAGCTGAGCAAGCGGCAGTTCTCAGCCTCGCCGCACGGAGGAAGCGAAAGAAGTGCTAGTAGCGATGGGTGCAGAGCTGCCGCCACTGTGACGTCTGCCCCTACTTCGACTGGCCTTGCACAGCAGGATGAGCCCATAAGCCAGACCAAGGCATCATCGTCTCAACGGCGTCATTTTGACAACTTGGCCTTAATGGATTTATCGCTTGGCCAAGGCACATATTCGCCATGGGAGGTGCACAACTCTGTGCACTTGAAGATGGTGCATGCTGGTCTGCGAAACATGGCTGCGCTGGCCCCAGACACTATCGGCGACAAGACTTCCATGGCAGCTTCGAAGGACAAACTGACCGCGGAGAACAGTACGCATATACCTTTGCCAAAGAACGGCGTCAAACGGGGTCCTACGCCGTCCAGCAACCCACGCGTCTTACCTCCACACCGGGCATCCACTGGGAATGAAGGTGGAGACCGTGGCTTGAAAACACCGCGATCATCCCGATCCTCGGGACCGCCACCTGGGGAGTCGACGCCACAGCCACCGACAACAAAGAAGCCACAGAGTAGAGCGAAGCAGAGATCGAAGGCAAGGAAGAAGAGCTTGCGCCAGACGAAAAGCCGAGGGGCTTACAAGAGGCTTCGCGGAGCCTTTGCGAAGAAGAGCGGGGAGCGGCGAGACTGCGGAAAGGCGAAGAATATGAATCGAAGGGAAATGGACTGAACATGAAGGCATGGAAGTGCAGAAGAGGGAGATGCTGGATGAGGAAACGGTCTGTATTGGGATTGCAATTGAATAATCAATCTACAATAACCCAGTTGTCGATGCAGGGTGCGGTTGTGTTCTGGCGCGGATGCTTATGTAATCACCTTCCTCATCCCTGGCTCCCTGTCCTCTCCCCAAAACGTCATGCGCTTCTTCTTCTCTGGCAGTAAATTACCATCAAACGTCTCTTCCTCCTCAAAACCTAAACATCCCAAATGCACGGCAACAACCACCAAGATGTCCGCCCCAGCTGATAAATCCGAAGACCCCTGGAACGAAAAGACCAAGGAAAAGTTCAACAGGTAAGGCTGGCTCGCCCTCCCAGCGTCTCTCTAATATCGCAAACACGGCGAGACTGGACTGACTGACCATGTGCCACGTAACGTGCAGCAAGAGCCGGAGCGAGTGGCTTGACCCTTGCCAGGAAGCTGCATCCAGGAGTATACGCTGCCTCAACAGGAACGGTGGAGACAAGGCCATGTGCCAGGAGTATTTTCAGTATGTGCAGCGAGGGGAGACTCGAGAGGTGTGTTTTGCGATTGTGCTGTGTGCTGATCGAGCTGGGCAGGGCGTACCGGGATTGCAAGAAGGAATGGGTAAGCGAGATCTTGCACGCGACCTCAAAACTACGGAACTAACGACGACACAAGATAAATAAACGTAAAATGGAGGGCCGTGGTGGTCTCTTTGGCTGAGCTGCCCAGTTTCCTTCCCTGCAGTCCACCTCCTCGCCACATCATCAATGTTCATAGTACCAAGTCCCGCGCCTTTAGTCCAGAGCGACTTCACGCTGCGAGGCAGATCGTGTGACAGCGCGGCAGGAAGGGCCACCTCTTGGACGTGATCTTCACCCGGATCACTGGTCTCAAATACTCAATATACCCACCCATCTCCATGTGTTTGCCGGTTCCATGCTGGCCGGAACTCTTCTCCATGGCCGGCGATCTGGTCTCTATAGCCCTTCGCCGCCTTTTCTACGGCCACTGTTATATCGTTTCACCACCTGAGCCGACAACTAGATCCATGACGGGGCTGCAAATATCCGATCCCAGTAACAACTCGTGAGGGCCTAGGAAACGACCAGGGTTCCGATGAGAATGGCGCCAGAGCTGGAGGAGCTGGAAGGTGAATCTTGTGCAGAGGCTAGAGGCTTGTCTTGGTTGTGGAAATCAGAGCGTCGCGGTAGGAGAGTGTGCATTTGTCATGGCTTCAGAGCTGGGCTTAAAATCAGCCTTTCGACAGATGTCAGCAAACGAGACAGTTACTAAGACCTATATGAATATATATGTGTATATATAAGTTTTCCTTCTTTCTCACTTTTTTGTCCAAAAAATTTGCAAGAGGATAGCGAGAAGCAGCTGGTGGTTGTCATGGATGATGAGAAAATGAAGGCAGAAGGCGCAGGCGGTTGCATTTAGAGTGTCTTCATGGCCTGCACGCACGGACCATTGGTGATCCCCAACCAATGGTACAGTGAAGCAAGTCACCAAAAATCTTCCAACTAAAATCCAAAAGCAAGTACTAAAGAGCGCATTTGGACAAACAGCAAGGGGACTGGCGTGTTATCCTTCAATCTCTGGCTTTGATTATTTCTTATTTCCTTAAAAAGTACATCTTTTTTGCCCTGTTTGTGCTGATCATACGACCTGCATGTAGGCTGGATTCTGTGCATCAATCTTTTTTTTTGTCCGCCTTGTGTTTCGTTGCGGCGCCCGCTAAAGCAGTTGCTGTACCACCAGCCAAAACTACCACAGGCCACCAGGCAACTTCGGTGTTGGTTGCGCCTGCCTAAGAAGATTCATCATGCCCGCCTATAACAGGTACTACAGACCTACCCTTAAGGACAGCGTCGATGTTCAGCTCCAGACGGCCTTTAACGAGGGGCACTGGTCGTCAGTCATCAGGCTCGCTGCCCAGCGGTTCAAGACCATGAAGGATCCTTACTATGAGGTATGTGCGTGCACCTGTGTCGAACGACGCAGTCACATTCCCATGACGGACGCTTGGCCTAATCTCCATCACCTGTAGGCAGTCAGGATCTGTGGAGAGTCCCAGGCGGACGCAGTAACGGAGAAGTCTGGTGTCGTGACGGCTGTCGACGCTCTGGTCAGGGACAAGACAGCTGCCCTGGACCTCGACACCATCGAGTTATACGAGTGGGCTCTCCAAGACTCTAGATTCCCGTTCGACTACTCTCAGACCATCGGGGCCCTCCGTGCACGGGTGGCCAAGGCGAACCCCTCCAGCCCCGTTGTTCTCGAATGTCTCGAGGCCTGCGTCTTGGCGTGGGACCTCGTCAATGCCCAGCAGGTATGACTGTGTGTTTCGGGTACTGGGTCTGTGACCGAACCTTGGAGCTGACGGGTTCAGATCGCTGCAACACTGGACAGGGTACAGACGGGGAAGAACGACGGCAAGAACCTGTACTGGAGCATCACGCTCACACACCTGCTTGCTGCAAGTCGTCCCCTCTCCGTGGCCAGTACCCGCCGCGCCTCTGCTGACGAGAACAGACAAGCCCACAATGCCCTGAGAACATGTCAGCCGTATTTACCAGACTTGCTCGCATGCAACTCGAAAAGGCCGCCAATGCCACAACAGCGGTACGGCATGTACTTTTCTTGTTTGTTTGACTCGGCTCTTGCTGATGCTGTGACCAGGCTGCCACCGGAAAGGCACCCGTCCGCGGCTTGAGGGAAGAGGAAGAAATCAACCTCTACTACCAGATCATCGGCAAAGATGCCTACCTGAAGTCGGTCGCCGACAGAGACAGTGCTGTCAGCGTCTTCAAGCAGTTCGACCAGGGCCGCAAGCACCTTCTCACCGAGAGCCTCAAATCCTTCGAGGAGGCCGAGGACTGGGACAACGTCTACGATCTCTGCAGATACGCTCTGACCAGGCAGGATGGAGACGGAAACCCTTCCTTCCTGGCGTTCGACATGCGCATATGGAAGCTATTCGTCAAGGCAGCGTCCATGAAGTCTGACGTCGAAATGTGAGTGACTACCCTTGTTTTGACCCAAACAGGCTCTCTAGGGTACTGACAGGAGGCTCAGTGCTTTCGATGAGGCCGCGACGATCCTAGACAACTTTGTCTCCACCAAGGGCAATGTGGCACCGATGTACAAGAAGAACATTGGTCTTGTCACCCTGGAACTTGCCTTTCAAGACCCCTCCCGGTCACTCTCCGGCGTCACGGGCCCAGAGAGACCGTCGCCTCGTGTCATCACGCTCTATCTGATCTTGGAGCAGACTCTCTCGCAGCGAGCCGCCTTCGATGATGTCAAGGAGTATGTTAGTCAGCTCTCAGTCGACGAAGCTAGGTATTTTATCGATAACTTCTCGAGGACGCTGCTTGCGAAGGTGAGTATCTCAAATTTGCCCAACAGACAATGTCGCCCAAATCTGACGATCGCCTAGACCTCAGATGAGCAGAGAAAAATCTTGGTTCGTGGGCTGGAGGTCAAGTTCCGGTACCTCCTTACGACGTGCCCTTTGACACTGGAGCATGTCTTTGTGGTTGGCGATGCTGAAGAGCCACGGCTCAAGTGCAAGCTCTGCTCCGCCTTGACGAACAGGAACTGTGGAATATGTCTCGAGGACATAGTTTCTGCAGCGCTGTCGGCATACAAGGTCATCGAGAAGAACCCGGAACACGCCAAGGGACTTGACAAAGACCCGCGAATTGATCTCGCTCTGGTTGCCGCATCGGCACTGCTCAAACTGAGTGGCCTTTCGCCCCGGCCCGCACAGACGACGTCGTCCAGACTCCCACGCTTAAGCAGTGTCGACCCGTCAAGACTGCTGCAGGCCGCTGTAATACTCGCAGCACAACTCATAAGAACACCCGACGAAACCCCTCTACGCCTCGTGCTCATCCGAGTGTACCTCCTTCTCGGCTGCGGCTCTCTTGCGCACCAGACTTGGCTGCCCATGGACATCAAGCGGACTATCCAAGACGCCCTGAGCCCGCTCTTCTTCGATAGGATCTCGAGCATCTCCCCTGGCCTGTTCCAACAGAGCCGAACCCCACCAACGGAGCCTTTGACCTCGTACTACGCCGTATGCCTACGCGAAGACTCTCCAGTTAGGATCTGGGACGCCTTCAAGGCAGGCAGCTACACATCCATCCTGGGCATGGCGGAGTACTCAGACAGGCTACGGAGAAGTTGTACCCTGGTAATGACAGTCGTCGAGGAGAGAAGGGCAACTCGGGCCTGTGGTGGACGGCTCGAAGGGGGAATCGAGCAGTCACGTCTGCTGCGTAAGTCCAACTCACCTTCTTGAAATCCCCTGGCAGCTGCCTACTGACCTCCGGTAGACCACGTCACCGACGACACAACATTCGTCAACGCCATCGACCACGGCTCATTTCCTAACCTGGAGAGCCTACAAAGTGCTCCGCTCTACAAAATCGTGGAGCTCGGACCAGAGCTCTCATCCGAGCGCTGCCGCCTCGCCCTCCTGGGAGAGCAGTTTATCGACGCTGTCACGTACAAACCGCCCAAAGATTACAGACCAGGCAAAGTAAACGACGTGGCGCTGAGAGACCGCGCATATCTCACCGAGATATTTGCCCGCCTGCACGAATCCCTCGCTGCCATCCTGCTCAACAACCCTGCTGGCATTGCAGGAAAGCTCACCGGGGCCGAGCACCACTTCTACACCACCGCCAGCTTCCTCTCCGCCCTGCTACGCACGGCACTCGAGACGCCCAAATCGGCTCTCCAACCAGCAAGTCTATCCACCACCATCACGGGGATCAAGTCCATCCTCGCATCGCTCCGGACGGACTTCGCCTCCGTATCACCGCAGCTGGCCAGCTTAGACGCGGGCGACGTGCTCGCGTCTCTCACAGATCCCCACACTCTGTCCCTCGTGCGCGAGACCGCCCTCGCCATCAAACAGACAGCAACCCTCATCCTGACGTTCCATGCAGCCGAGCAAGCCCGCGACCGTACTGGTGCGTCGAATCTCCACAAGGATATTGTGGCGGAGGCGAAGGGCCTGGATGAGCTTGCGAACAAGACGCTCTCGATGGCCAAGGAGAGGGTCAAGACGCTGAAGGACGCACTGAGCCAGGGAGGCTGGCTGGCCCGCGTCGAAGGGTGGACGTTCCCCGAGGGAGGGGACGCGCTGGGCGAGATGGTCAGGGACGTCGTGGGCGCGGGCGATGTGGAGGACTGGGCTGGAAAGGTGGTGGAGAGCTGGAGGGACGGGGTGAAGGGGTTTGGGCTGGTGAGGTGGGAATAGATGCTGCTAATCCTCCAGGGCCGAGGAGGAGTACTTGATCTTCTCAAAAAAAGGAATGGCCTAGATTACCTCACATTTAGACGAGGACTGAGACATGGAATCATATTGGTGCCGTGAAATGGGTATATCCTTAGCGAGGAGAGTGTTCCTTGCCGTATCACATCCGCCCATCCTGCTACCCCAGCCGGTCTGGTCTTATTTTGTGGAGATGTGACGATACAGTGTCATCCAGCCCAGTAAACCCTGACCTAATAGTGCCTATACCGTCACTGTCTATGCGCGTGATCATATACCTAGCCTGGTCCAAGCGGCCACCCGAGGCTCGGTGCCACTCCGGCCTCGTAGTATCCATGGTATAGACCAGCACGCGCTGAAGAAAGATCGGCGTCTCCCAGCGACAAGCCTTGGTCGCGCCATCCGGAACCTCCTCATCTCCAGCTCTGGCTCCCCCGCCTCTTCGCCATCCTGATCATGAGCTCCCTGGTGTCCTCCCTCAGGGTGACCCAAGCCCAGAGCCAGCTCATGGTCTCGACAAAGATGAAGACGAAGAAGACGCGGTTCTTGAGCTCCTCGCCGCCCCAGCCTGAGGGATGGTAGTTCGGGTTGTAGGCGTGAGCAATCGGGTGGGACATCCAGCCGCGGGAGGTGTCGGCGCGGTAGAAGGGGCTGGAGGAGCTGGACAAGAAGGTATATAGGAGGAGGAGGAAGCTGATGAGGAAGCGGAGAGGTGCTGGGAGGAAAGAGAATACTGTTAGCATTCCTTCAAGAGCATGGAAAGAAGCCAGGTATGGAGAGTAGTGTCATGGTAGGGGGTGGATGACGTACCTTGTACTCCCCAGTGGTGAATGAGACATATCTCTTCTGGCATGCTGAGGGTGACGAGGTCTGTGAAGCCCCAGGTGGCCAGGATAACGCCCAGGAAGGCGAGGCTTGGGGACCGTGTCTCGAAGCTGCGCTCATACGACTGGAGGAGTTGTTGCCTCGTCAGCTCAAACCCTCTCTCCTGCTCCCTCCGATTCCCAAGTGTAGAGAGCAGAGAACATACCATGCCAGTGGCCTCGCCGAGCATCAGGACCAAAGCCTGGTCGGCTATCGTGCCCGGGTTAGTGAGGAGGAAGAAGCCTAGGGTGATGTGGAAGAGCGAGAGGGAAGTCAAGATCGTCTTGGCGGATATGAGCGCCATGGTCGTCGGACGGGTTGGGCGGTCGTGGCGGCGCAGGCGCAAGGTGGCACAGTGACAGGGCGAGGGGGGATCGCTGCCTTTATATGCAAAGCTCGAGAGGACACAGCAGTCTCGCTGTCATCTCCAGAAGCGAGGCGTGCGGAAAGGGAGCTCTATGCGGCGGTCGGGTGCAAGCTTGAAGGCTTGATTGTCTCGAGGGGCAGGAGGAAGAGGCGATATAGGCGTACAGGATATGCCCCAAGCTGCGCCTGCCTTCCTTGTCAGGTCTGCAGTAAGATGTGGCAGCTTTGAGTTGGAAGGGCTGAGGCGACAAGCTGGAGATGTTTTGAAACCTGAGGTCTGGGGTTTGGGGCTTCTCCAAACACAGACCTCTTCAGGCAGACCTTCTACCTTTAGTGTTCACATGCCTCGAGGTATCCTCGTGCCACTGTGCTGCACTAGGTAGAACAGGGGTCCCGGCCTGATGCTATTGGCTGTGCCGGGAGGCCCCCAGCGGGACAGGGGCTGTCGTGGGGTTGCAGCTACAGGGAGTTGTTAGTGCGCTGGTGAGGCTTGGAAAGGGCTTGATACTCAAGTACTCACCAAAGCAAATACACTGATGGCTGAGGTTAGGCGGACAATTCAGGACCAGCTTCCACAGCGGTCACCATGGATCTTTGAGAGCTGAATGCTAGCATATCTGGGGGGAAACACTTGATTTATTCATTGGGGGTGGTCTTGCCAATTTGTACTATGTAAAGCCAGAACATATAGTAGGTACAGTACCTACAGTGGCATGCAGGGGGGTTCAGGCCTAATGGCGGCCATCAGACAGGGTCCCACGCCAGATTACAGCAGCTTGTCGACCCCTGACCAACGTCACTTTGTCACTGTCCATTGTTCACTAGAACCAAAGCTGCGACTACAGCACAACCACAGCATTCGCCATACCTCCCAGAAAGACAACACCCTGACCTGACAGTCCGGCGCAACAACAGGAGCCAGGCTGGGGATGCTGAGCTGGCCTTGCATCTACAGCTGCACTACACCCAGGCTGATCCTCTAGACGATGGGACTGGGCCGATCATAGCTGTCCACCATGGAACAGCCCTTCTCGACCTCCAAAGTGACAGGTAAGTAGATAAACATCCTCCTTAGAACCCTCTCTGCCGCCCAGCCTCAGGGCGCTGACATGTGCCATACCCCCTTATAGTCGAATACTTCGACCCTCACGACGTCTACAAGCTCGTTGCGCCCGGCCTGATCCCCCGCCTGCCCTTGCGTAACCTCCACTGGCAGTCGCACGCCGGTCCCCTCCGCTCCATCGAGACTCTCCACGTCGAGCTTCTCGACGCCCTCGCGCCCGCCCCGACCCCGAAGAACCGACAGCTCTCCATCTCACCGCTCCCGAGCGCAGGTGTCGACGATGGCTTTACGACGCAGTCACTTGGCAGCGGAAACCGCCTCGGAGCCGAAGCCGACGAGGCTTTCCCCTCGAAACCATTCTCTCCTGGCTACGGCCCTTCCTCCGCGGCTGCTCGACGCCACCAGATCCCTGGTCTCCGTCGCACACCCTACCTCAAAGTCCTGTTTGTGCGGTGCGATGACAACGATGCGTACAAGTCCAGCGTGCGCGCCGAGATCCGCGAGTGGGTCAAGGAGCACGCGACGCCCACCGCGTCCAGCAGCAGCAGCAGCAGCAGCAAGAAGGAGGCGCGCAAGGGGGCGGAGAACCACGATGCCTTCGAGTGGCTGATCGTGCACGTCGTTGTGCCCAATACCGTGGCTGCAACACAGCCGAGGTCCTCGGGGGCCGGTGGCGGGAAGGGCGCCGATGGGAGCTCCGACTCGCTACCCACCAAGAGCACGACGTCCAGATGGGGCAAGGGCTCTAGTACGATACTCGAGAAGCTGAGGGGCGACTTCAACCCTTCTTCAAAGTCAGGCGTAGATCGTGTCGCCCAGATCCGGATCGGTGTCAATGATGTCCCGTATGATCTGCTGCCGCGCGTGGTCCCCGCTGTGCCCACTGGGTACAAGGAGACGGGCGAGGATGCAAAGGCAGCCTGGGCTGACCTGATCGACGAGATCAAGCGCTTGATCCTGACCAGCTTCGACCTGAGGGTCACCCAGTACGAAGAGGACATCAAGGAAAAGGACGCCCAGAGGAGCCTGCCCGGTTGGAATTTTTGCACTTTTTTTATCCTGAAGGAGGGACTTGCCAGGGGCTTTGAAAGTGTTGGCCTCGTCGAGGACTCCCTGGTCGGCTACGATGAGTTGAGCGTCGGTCTCGACGCCATCATCAAGGAGCAAGCTGTAGCGGACGACTCTGAGGCGCCAGGCGGCTCACTGCTCGCCTATACCGAGGACCTCAAGCAAGTCGCCCAGAAGGCCATGGCCGTTGCGAGCGGCGGCACGATGGAGTTCGAGGACGAGGAGCAGGTCAACCTCCAACCAGCTGACCAAGCAGCGCTCGACAAGTTCGACGACATACCCATCTCGTTTTTGAAGAAGCCGTACCGGGAGCTGATCCTGGCCAACAACGTGTCATTGTTCGATTTTAGGTGCTACATATTTGCCAGGCAGATTGCCCTCCTACTACGGCTGGGCAACGCGTGGTCTACGCGGGAGGAGCTGGTCGCAAAGCTCAAAGAGCAGCAGGAGACGGTGCTCCATGGAGTGGCCCCCAGCGCGCCGCCCCCCACACAGGCCGACGAATCTGAGAAGCTCTCCATGCTGGCCGAGATATGCAAGAGGACGCTCGAGTTCATCCCAGCTGTGTCACATGTCATGCGGCGAGATGTGATTTCGGCACTCACAGAGCAGAAGGAGCAGCCGGCAGAGGGACAGACAACGGAAACGACATCCTCGAACGACAACCTTGTCGCCGATGTTGCTGAGAATATCGTCACTTCCTTTGCATTCTCGGTCGCACAGCAGATCTTAGCCCAGACATCCACAAAGGCCTTGCCCATACCGTCTGGAACCACGTCTCCTGACAACGAGGACGGCTCCGAGCCCAAGGTGTTATCGACGCCAGAGGCCAAGACAGTGATGCATCCTGCTAGGACATCCTCTCTCCGTGTTAGCACGGCTGGTAGTCGACTTCCCTCTATGCCAAGTCCGAATTTCTTTCCCGGCCCCGGCACCTCGCGCAGCGCCAGTGTCCCTGACGTTCAAGAGGCGGTAGACCAGCACCAGAGGAAGGCGGGCATGGAAGACCTGGCTGCTAGGAGAGCCGAGCTTTATACCTTGTCGCGGAACATTCTCGAGGAGGCTGGCAAGAAGCGGGGGTGGAGCGACGGGTGGTCATCCGCGCCGGTGATAGGAGAGACCGGCGTGCATGAGATGGAGGAGGTGAGCCTCGACGACAACGATAAACCAACTACTGCCGACGCCAAGTCCACGGAAGGACCGCAAGATCCAGCACAACCGCTATACACCCTGGCAGGCCTGGACAACAAGCTGCTCCGGACGGCTCTCGACAATAAGGACGATTTCTACAGGCTATATGAGATGCTGACGGACAAAGCCTTGCGGCACTACACGGTCGCCAATCATACGCACTCTGTCCTGGCCAACATGTCAGATCTTGCTGTCGTCAAATACTACCTCGAGGACTACGCGGCAGCAGCCTCGTATTTCCTACGAACGACCCCGTTCTATGGCGAGAGCGGCTGGAGCTTGCTGGAGCTGTCCATGCTCGTCATGTACTCCAAGTGCCTGCGTGAGCTGAAGCGGAACGAGGATTACGTGCGCGTAGTGCTGAAGCTGCTTTCAAAGGCAGCCAGCTCTGAGAGGGAGCGTATATTGGCGAAAGGCTCGTTAAGGATAGGGGACACGGACGCAGCAGAGTATGCAGACGGCGACGCATTCAAGGGCTTCCTCCCGGACTTCCTGGCCGCCGCTAAATCCTTCAACAAGGAGGTAAAACACTCCCTGCAGAACTTCTTCACCAGTATCGAGCTCGAAGGCACACCAACGTATGACGATGACCGGGACAGCTTCAGCATCGCTCTCAAGCTGCGCAGCGTGCTGGCCGATCCCATGCCTGTGGAAAAGGCGACGTTGCGTCTGGTCACGGCCGGTGGTGCTCGTGAGCTGTGGATGGAGACAAAGGAGGCTCTGGAGCTCAAGCCGGGGCGGAACAAGATTCAGCTGCACGGCACATCGATGAGTCCGGGCACGTACGAAGTGGATCGCGTCCAACTGTCGAGCGGTTCGTTGCAGCTTAGCTTCGAGAGACAAGCGTTTCAGCCCTTCGACCGCAATGCTGTCAACCTGAGAAACCCATATGTGGTGCTATTCCAGCGCGCAGACACGCTGGACATCGACGTCAGATCCTCCTCAATTGTGCAGCTCGACCGGAACACAGCCATGGATCTTGACCTGCAGACAGGATGGAATGAGGTCCAGGCGTGCAGCATCCGGATCCGCTCAGCGACGGGCGGCTTGCGGCTTCTTACCAGCGAGGCTCAGATCCTCGGTGAGGGGGACCAGCCGCAGCTGGAGACCCCAGAAGCAGGTCTTTTTTCATTTGAAAGCCTGGCACCTAGGTCCTCCACCAGGTTACGCATCCCGTTCACCACAGAGCAGGAGGTCAGCACTGTTTCGGTCAAGGTGGAGGTAAATTACACGACTGACAAGGGCGATTTTACGCTTCTAAAGACGCCGACGATATCACTAGCGCTGAAGCTGGGAGTGAACGTGCAGGACGTCTTCAAGCATTCGGCCCTGTACTCGCGCTTCACCGTCTCGACCTCGACAAACAGCCCCCTCCGCCTCTTCAGATCCCAACTCGACGAGTCCGATGTCTTCGAGTCGAGGCATGGCGTGGCTCCAGCCAACCCGGCCATCATCTTCCCCAAGCAACCTGCCAGCCTCCTGTACCAGATCAAGCGCAAGGCTGGATCCAGGACCGGTCCCAAGGCCAACAAGACCATGCATCTCAGACTCTTCTACAGCGTCCTGCAGGATGAGATCGCAGATAACATCCGCGACTCACTCACGGCCGTGCTCAAGGATACGCCGCTGTGGCGGTACAGCCGGCTCGTGGTAGCTGCCGTGCTGGAGCGAGTGCTACACGACCTTACAAACTACGACCTCGAACGTGCAGCGGTGTTGGGCGAGCTTCCCACCGGCTTCCTTGCAGAGACGAACTGGCAGAAGCACTTCTACGGCCTGGGCTCAGCACCCAGCGGGGAGGACCTCGCCTCGCTCCTCTCCGAGTTCATTGTCACTTGGGCCAGGGAACACCGGAAGATACCCGCGATGCGGCCAGTTATCGACCGCGCGCAGCAGCAGATGATTGTCATCCCAGTCGACATACCTTCCATGGCGGTGGTGCACACAGCCGACATCAGGCTGCAGCGGCCTATCCCCTCTCTGGTGCAGCCTCTGGACGACAGCGAGACCCCGGCCGCGTGCGTCAACCAGCTGCTCCCCGCGACGCTGCACCTCAAGTGGACGAGAATATGGGACACAGAACGCGGCGGCGGCGCCCAGGACGAGGAAGACGCGGGCAGCGAGTTCAGCTACGAGGTCAACGCGCCCGGCGACACGTGGCTCGTGGGCGGGCGCAAGAAGGGACACTTTGTGATCCCGTCCCCCTCGGCCTCTGGCGCGGAAGATGAGCTCAGCTCATCGCCCATCAACGAGGCGGACATCCCCCTCGTGATGATCCCCCCTGCGGGAGGGGCACCTGCCGTACCCGTCTGTTGAGGTGAGGGAGGTCGCCCGCGGCGGTGGCGAGGCGGGCGACGACGGCAGCGGTGGGAAGGACCACCCGCTGGCCGGACACTGCGAGACGGACTACTGCAACCTGGGAGAGACGGTGCGGGTTGTGGCTGACCGGGGGCGGGTCACGGTCAGCCTTGACGCGAGTGGACCGGGCGGTGGGCCGCTGGTGCTGGAGACGGAGAGGGTCCCGAGGGCAGAGGACAGCCTGCATGGGAGGATTGTCGCATAGGCTGGCTGCTGTTGTCTATACAGACAGTGTGCTACTTGCTGCCTAGGCTATCCCGAGGTGCACAGGATCTATCTATCTACCCATCTATCTATCATCTGTTTGTCTTCTTCTGTGCTTTCCAACAAAGTGTCTCTTTTGAAAGAATTAGTGATGATGATGGTGGCGGTGGTGGTGGTGGTGGTGGCACTGCAAGCCATGGTCCAGATCAAGCTACCTACCATAATAGGATCAAGCTGCAGGTTGTATATGACCATGTATCCTGCAGAGGCGGGAGGACGAGCAGGAAGAGGGGCTGCTACAGGGTCTGAGCCGCCTCTCTAAATAAAGGGCGGTACATGGAAACAGGGGTGTGGCATTTTTGGGGGGGTCCGTAGTTGATTTGGGGGATTGGTTGGTGGTGGGGGCCTTTGTAGGTGGTTGTACTGTGTCGGCTGTACATGGCAGGTACAGAAGAGGCAGGCCAGAAAAAGAAAAAAGGAAAAAAATACACACACACACACACACACACACACACACACACACACACACAGATTGTATGCCCCTGAGAGTGATGGTATTGCCTGGTTGCTCATAGTTACCGCTTTCTCTGACTACTACAGGCCATGCAGCAGTTATTTCCACATTTAGACCTGTTCGGAAGCTTGCAGTACTGGTATTTACCATAGCAGTAAGATGCTATGTACAGCCTCCAAGGTACATACTGTGCTGTAGTGCTGTTTTGTTTGGTTACATGGTGCAAGGAGTGGTGGTGGACCAGTAGAAGGTGAGTTTCAAGACCCCTGAGGTGGCTGTCTGATGACGAAATGACGAGTGCTAAAAGGCTGCAGGCCCCATCTGATTTGGGGCTGGTCTGCTGCACCTCTTACCTGCTGTTAGGGAAGGTACTTATCCCTGATCCTTGCTCTGGCTCTGGCTTAGGCTTGCCTTGGTTGTATGGCCTGGCACTCTCGACCTGGAACCTGGCACAGGCTCTGCAGCGGCCCCCTCCCCTAGCAGCTCATGTACATAGTAGTACTGTACAGTACTATGGTATGTGCTACGGCATAGCATGATAATCATCCACCCTTACCCAGCAGCACACGTTATGCCCTTCTCCCCCTCCACAGACCACACCACCATACCTCCTCTCGCCTGGGCAATTAATGTCCATGTCAACATGATGAGATCCGAGCTTCCTCTCCCACACCCCTGAACTCGACTAGATCCTTTCTCCTCTCTCCTCCCCTCGAGCTCTGGCAAGACAAGGCTGACCTGATCCCTTCCCAAGCGCTCTTGTCTCACAAGCTGGACAGGGCGACACACAGAGAGACAGGGCCCAGGACCAATAGGGAACCCTGTCCCTCCTTCTTTGTCTTTCTTCCTCCTCCTCCTCCTCCTCCTCCTCTGATCTTGTAGATTACTCTTACCTCACCCCTAATCCTTCCACCACCCACCCAACCCCCCTGGCTGTTGCATATCTTGCTCTTTTTTTCTGTGTCTCTTATTTTTTTTTATCCGATGGGATGCCCCTCGTTCTCTAAATTATCCCGACTGCCGACACCAACTTGTTGCCCTCGAATCATCCATCTCCCACGCCTCGCCTAGGTATACCGAATCGTCGAAAACCATCCAGGCCTAATCTTAAACCCCCCTGAAAACGCCCAGCCCGCAACGTCTGAATCAGTCGAATGCGCCTGTCTCCGGACCAACACACCACGCCTCGCGCCTCCCGACTGCTACACCCAGCCTCCCCTTCGCCCGCGGCCTGGCACCTCCCTCCCTCTCAATTGAGCCACAGAAGACTCCCGTCGTCCCCACGTCATCCGTGACGCGACGGCGGCACCCTGGCGGACAGGCTGACCCACCCGGCGGACCCGCGTCGGGCGGAGGGAGGCAGCAGCAAGAGCAGGAGCAGAAGAAGTCGAAGAAGAGATGATGCAGACGCACCAGCAGCACCAGCAGCAGCACCAGCAGCAGACGCGCGGGACGACCGAGCGCAAGGCCAAGCTCGCCAGGTCCTACCAGCAGCTGCTCGACGAGTTTGGGAACAAGGACCTCAAGACCGTCGGCAACTACCACCTGGGCCGGCTCATCGGCAAGGGCTCGTTCGGAAAGGTCTATCTTGCTTCCCACAAGCTCACCAACGGGTCAAAGGTGAGTCTTCTCCTTCTCACGGCGGAGGACTGCTCGTCCCGGAGCCGAGACCAGTAGACGGAGGATGGACAGGAGAGAGAGGGGGAAGAGAGAGAGGGAAGAGAGAGAGAGAGACAGAGAAAAAGACTGATGGTGGTTTGCTAATGTTTTGTGTGGCATGGCAGGTTGTGCTCAAGTCTGCAAAGAAGGATGATTCCAACCTCGCCCGCGAGATACATCACCACCGGCAGTTTGTGCATCCGCACATCGCCCGGCTGTACGAGGTGGTCGTGACCGAGAACCTCGTCTGGATGGTGATGGAATATTGTTCAGGTAAGGAGAGCAGGAGGAGGGAGGGATGGGCGGGCGGAGGAGGGGAGCCCCCTTCAAGGAACACAGGAGAGAATGGCAACACATGTGCTTGGTGCTGACAGGGTGGCAGGCGAGGAACTATACGACTACCTCCTCAGGCACGGAAAGCTCCCCGTCGAAAAGGTCCAGAAGACCTTTACCCAGCTCGTCGGTGCTGTCGCCTACGTCCACCAGCAGAACTGCGTCCACCGCGACCTCAAGCTCGAGAACATCCTCCTCGACAAGCACGAGAACGTCAAACTGCTAGATTTCGGCTTCGCGCGGGAGTATGAGGGGAGGTCCAACTACCTGCAGACGTTCTGCGGCACGATCTGCTACTCGGCACCCGAGATGCTCAAGGGCGAGAAGTATGCCGGGGAAAAGGTGGACGTCTGGAGCCTGGGCATAATATTATACGCGCTGCTGTGCGGGGAGCTGCCCTTCGACGACGACAACGACGACGAGACGAGACGCAAGATCCTGGGCGACGAGCCGAAATACCCCGACCATGTACCGCCCGACGCCCTGTCCCTGCTCAAACAGCTCCTCTCCAAGAGGCCGTTCCCCCGACCGTGCCTGTCTGACATCCTCAGCCACCCGTTCCTGGCCGAACACGCACCCGAGCAGCGGGCTGTCCTGGCCAAGCAGCGTGTCGAGCCCTTCTCCACCCCGCTAGAGCGGGATACGCTGCACCGGCTGAAGGCGGCCGGGGTGAACACCGATGACGTCGTAGAGTCCGTCCTGGCTCAGAAGTGCGACACGCTCGCCGGCTGGTGGACATTGCTGCTCGAGAAGGAGGAGAGGAAACAAGCGAGGAGGGAGAGGAAGCGGAAGGAGAAGGAGGGTGACCGGAGGAGCTCCCGGCGGTGGTCCCAGGCATCAAGTCGCCTCGAGCGTCTGGCCCCGGTCGGCGAGGAAGGCTCAGTTGTCAGGCTGGGCGACCCTCCCATGCTGCGGCCGAGGGGCCGCTCGGAAAGGAGGAGCGGATACTATCCCGACTTCCAGATCACGGACCTGCCCGGGCTGCCAGAGGCCGGAAGGTCGAACATCACGCTGAGTCCGGACCAGGAGATGCCACCACCACCTATCGACAAGGACTCCATCCGGTCCGTCAGCAGCTCCCGGCGGAGACCAATCCCGCCGCCTAAGGAGGGCGTGCCTGGGGTCCTGCGCAGCGCGAGATCTAGGGGCTCGACACTGCACCTGGTCACGACCGGCGACGCACTGGAGGGACGGGGGAGGAGCCAGGGCAACGACTCCTCTGGACCGCAGAAGCTCCGCAAGAAGCCTTCACAAGGCTTCATATCGCACTGGAAAAATCTGACCCACTGGTTGTTCGACTCGACCCGGCGCCACAAGGATCCCAACAAGGTGCTGAGCCATTCGACGCCTAACCTGCGTGATAAGGCGCGCGGCGGGAAGGACGGGAAGCTCTCGAAGGAGAACAGCCCGAGGCCGCACACCGGCAAGACGGTGGCGTCACAGACGCCTCAGGCGACGGCCGTGGCAACCATGCCCACCAATCTGGTCGTAAACGGCATGCCAAAGAGGACTGCGACAGGCTCGACAAAGACGCCCGGCAGCGTCGACAGCCCCACGGCTGCGACTTTCTCGACCCCAGGAGGAGCCTCACACAGCCACCGACGTGCGCCGACCGGCGGCTCATACAAGCGCCAGTCTCTGTCGCCATCTCCCATCACGCCCCGATCTACCGTCCGGAGATCATCAGCCGGTCTTCGCGGCCGCAAGTCCACATCCTCGTCCGTGTCATCTGTCCGGTCCATGCACCACACTCACCACCATACCCACTCCAAGGCCTCGTCCACGTCGTCGACCAATTCGGTCTCCACGAATATGTCCAAGACGCCGATGCAGACGGGACGCAGCCCACACCACTCTGTCAAGGTCCTCCCGGCCACTCCGACCTCGGTCACATCCTTTCCCAGCAATATCCGACTTGTGCGGGGCGCGCCGCTGCCCCTCTACAACGAGAATGCGCCCTCGAGGAGCAGCAGCGGCGGCAGGGCGGGCAGTCTCGCCGCCAGCCCGATGATGCCGCCGCCACGATCTCCAAACCCCTTTACGTCAACCTTTGGGGAGCGCAGCGGGCCATTCTTTGCCAAGCGCAAGCGGAACATATTCAAAGGCCCGACGTTAGCTGTTGGAGGGAGCAGCGGCCGCAGCGATCGGGGCACCCCAACGCACAGCCGCAGCGCGAGCGGTGACCGCCTAGGCCGGCGCAGCGGGGAGATTGCCGCCGTACAAGAAGAGGACGAAGATGCTCTCGAGATGGACGACGACATCATGGCCGAAGACGACGATGACGACCGTGACACGGTCAAGTTCATGGGCGTGGAAGAGGAGGACGAAGACATCGAAGAGGTGGAAAACTTCACGCCTGTGGTGAAGGGTCCTGGCGAGAAGATCGAGGAGGTGATTCTTGAACCAGGCGAGGCTGATATGGTTGGCAATGGGCAGGCTGGCACAGGCATCATGGCGATGCCAGGACCGTCGGCTGGTGCTGTTCAGGCGGCTGTCAAATGAGCTGACGTGACCGCAAGTCCCTTCCATACATAAACATACACACACACACACACCTTTCCTTCACACGCAGATGCTCCCTCCCTCGCTTCTGCTTGGGGCGGAAGATGGAGACCACCCCCCCCTCCTTGGTCCATGGATACTTCCAACTACACATAATCTGCATTGTGCTGCTGTCGGACCGGTGCACTACACTCTCACCACGTCCACCCTTGACATCTACATTCTTGTACGGTGCGAGCGCCAAAATTATTTTATTTCCTCTATAGAGACGTTGTAACCCCATACGAGCTCAGCGACACAGTCTTTTCTTTCTTTCCTTTTTTTTTTTCCCCCTTTTCCCCTTTTTGAAGTACTTTACTTGGCCTGTCTGTATCTAACATATTTATTTTTTCCTTCTCTATTTTTTCTTCTTCTTTTCTTCCTCTGCCATTCTATGATACCTCTAACTAACTTTTTTTCCTTCCCTCCCTTCACACCCCCTCGGAATCTCGCAAGCAGATAGGTACTATTCCAACGGAAGCTCCCTCTCTGTCTTAATCTATCCTCTTCCTCCCCTGGCCTTTTGTAGTATATGTCTTGTTCCTATGATGTTATGTAATATATGACCAATGTATCCTTAAAAAGGGTTGGATAGGTATATTGGGGATCCAGCCAGATGGCTGGCTCTATTCTGAGAGACGTGCTTCTTCGCCCCGAAGCTATCTTAAAACTTCCCTATAGCCTCACGCCATGGCATCCAGCCACTCCGGCCTCTCGCCACCGCCTATCCGGACAGCAGTGTCCACCAACCTCTGTCCCAGCTCAACCCTCTCCTTCCCGCTGCCCTGCCCCCCACCTCCTCCTGCCGCAGGCTGCCTCAACAACCCCCTCCTGGCCCTCTCCACCCTCCGCACAGTATCGACACTGACACACAGCGCGGGGTCGAACGTCTTGAGGCCCGGATCCCCCATCGTGGCCAGCGCGGCCAGGCCCAGACACCCGTGGCCTACGTCCGGCGGGGCGCCAGGGTGCTTGCCGAAGCCTCCTATGACGTGCTGCGTCTTCTCCAGCAGGAACAGCCGCTGGGCCTTGAGCGAGGCGGGATCCGTGTCGGCGGCGGCGGCGGCAGGACCAGCGCCCAGCACCGCCAGCGAGCCGAGGGTCCACCAGGTGTAGCACGTGTCTGCGACCTTGTTGCAGCGCCCGTTGAAGCCGATATACCTGGGGTCCGTCTTCTCGTCTGCCAGAGACAGGTCGGCGAGGAGGAAGTTGGCCGTCTCGGGGTCGTCGTCGTCGTCATCGTTATCGTGGCTTCTTGCATCGGGGGCGTAGACAAAGTGTCTCGAGGTAAGCCAGGAGATAAAGGCGGTCTTGTCCGGTATGCCCAGCCGTACAGCCTCGCTCTCGTGGATGTCAGGCCCTCCCGCCGTCCCCTCTCCAGGGCCCTGAAGCGGCCGGTCCAGCAGCGCCAGGGCGGCAGCGGCACAGTAGCCGTAGCCGGCGTGGCTCTCCTGCCGCCAGCTCTCGGCAAAGCCGCCGTCGTATGTCTGGCTGCGGCGTATGTGGGCCAGCAGGGCGGGGACGTCAATGTCCTCCACGTAGGCAGGGTGGTCGGGCTTAAGGTCACCGCGCAGCATCCAGCGCACGGCGGCGGCGAGATAGCAGTAGCGCATATCCTTCCCGCCGCCGACCACGGGCTGCCTCCTCTTCACATCCTCGGCCCTCTCCTCGCCCCCACTCCCTGATATCTCTGGAGGGTCGTACACTGACTCCCCGAAGCTGCCGTCCTCGGGCCTCTGCAGCCTTCGCAGCCAGCGCAGGGTCCTGGCATGGTCGACGCCGGCGAAGGCGCTGTCGCCGCTGTCGTCGTCTGCGAGGAGGGCGAGCAGGAGGAGGGCGAAGTAGGTGCCACCGAGGTGGGCTTCCTCGACGGCGTCACCATATTGGTGCTCGGGGCGGAAGGCGTGGGTGGGACTGGCGACGAAGCCGCCGAGGGGATGCTGGCAGGACAAGACCCAGCGGCGGAGGGAGCGGCGGTCTGCGGGGGTGAGGAGGGGCTTGTTGCTGCTGTTGCCGTTGCTCGTATCCTGGGAGGAGGGCGTGAGCAGGTCGATAGAGCAGACGATGAAGAAGGCGAGGCTGAGCCGGGTGCTGTCCATGGAGGTGTAGTGGTGCGGCAGGAGGGTGCGCACGCAGCGCTGCCAATAGCGAAGGTGGCGGGCTGTGTCGAGGGGGGGGATCGAAGGGGTCCATCCTGTCTTGGTCGTGAGGACTGCAGAACGAGCTGTTGTGGTCTGGGGGTGGACTGATGTGTCCTCTCTCCCCTGTGTGGGCAGGAGGGCGTCGCTGGTAAGATCCTGCGCAGGTGAGGATGTCAGTCTAGTATGAGGAAGAACAAAAAGAAGACAACCACGGCGACGGCGACGGCGACGACATGGCTGAAGACGTCCCCTGTCGGTGAACCCCTCCTTCCTCTGCACACCTTACTGAGGTAGCACTGCTGTAGCTTGAGGAGGGGCACCCCCTGCTCGCTCCTCGAGACGATCCCTGCTAGGCCTGCCGAGCCGTCACGGGGATATCCTGTCATGCAGTACAGTACGAAGAGAACCGTAGGTGAGAATCCAGGGCGCAGTATTGGCTCTGGTTCTCTTGGTCTCCATCGCAAATGCGAGAGTGTCCATCGTCTCTTGATGCTTATGTGCAGACAGAACAGCACAAGCCGAGATATGCATGCATGCACACTCAAGAGGGTGGATCATGATTATCGTACACAACGTTGATCAGCAAAATTGTACCAAGAAATACCATCAATATCACCCTCCCTCGGCCTCAACCTCGGCCTTGCTCGTCCATCTATTCCACAGACTTGCACTTATCATCACCTCTACGAAAAGAAAAAGAATAAAACCCCCCTCGTGAGCATCTTGGACCTCCACGACTCTAACCCGGGTCTCGTATTGGTGTTTGAACGTTTCGATGATCGCAATGGTTCCGAAGAAAGAAAAAGAAGAAGAAAAAATAGAGGCGCCCTTACGTCTTGGCTTTCCTTGGAACAGCCCCTCCCCCCTCCCCCCGCCAAACCAGCTGGAGAGGTTCCAACGTGGCTGTGTTTCTTACACAGTACATGCTGTCGGTGCCAACTCACCTGCCCCTGAACTGAGAACAGCATACATAGAGTGAGTATTCTCCTATTCTGGGTCAACAACACCCTCCAAACGTCACCTGTGATAATTAACAGACTATTTAGGCTCTGCACTGTATAACCTCTTTGACCAACCTGTTCAAGGACGACTCGTCCTCATCACGCTTCCAGACGCCCACCGTCGCCATGCCCAGCAAAGGAGTCCAGGCGTACACTTATATCGCGGCCCCAGGCTGTTCCGTCGAGCTGTCGGTGCCGGGCCAGACGGTGGTCCGCAACGAGCTCCGCCAGTTCTGGAACGGCGACCTCGAGGTCGAGTCCAGCAAGATCCACGGCCTGTTCAACGAGAAGGGCAAGTTCACGTTCAAGGTCCTCCACGGCGGCAAGGTCATCACGGAGCAGTGGATCGATGTCAACGCCCTCACGGGCAACGCCTCGGGCGGGACCCTGGACGCCATCGCCAAGACGCAGTCCATCCTGCACAGGAACCCAGACATCATCGTCTCGTACGGCTTCTACGAGTCGGGCCAGGGCCATGGCCTCCTCCCTGGCCGCCACCAGTGCTACATAACCGTCACGCCCGACTACTCGGGCTGGATGGGCAGCGCCGCGCCGCCAGGATCGCCGCAGAAGGACAAGCCCTTCCGGCGCTTTGTCCTGCCCGCCGCGCACGACGTCGGCATGAACAGCATGCAGAACTGCGACGCCATCATCAAGCATGCCGGGGGCGCCGTCGTGCGCACCCTGCTCGCCAACGACAAGACGTACGCCCGCGTCTTGTCTGAGGTCGCCGATAAGGTCTCTGGTCCTGCCGTCGCGGCCCTGGCCCCTGACATCGTGTTCAGCATCGCCATCACGCAGAAGGACCCGCTGCGGTCCATGCTGGCGCTGGGTGCGAGGTATTTCGAGTTCAGGCCTGCGTTCATGCACAACGAGGTCAGGGAAGTACCTGCCGGACAAGCTCTACTTCCAGCACAGCGCCATCCCTGGCATGGCGTATGATGACTTTCTGAACGGCGTCGTGCAGTTCCTCATGGATAAGCCCACAGAGATTGTTGTGGTCCAGCTGCGCTGGGATGGTATGTGCTCTTCCCGAAAGGGGGAGGCGTCTCGGGGATAGAACCTGCTGCCGACCGGCTGACACTATCATGATACATAGGCGTCCCTGCTGCCTGTGAGCACCCCTCGGAGCAACAGCTCAGAGACTGCCTCCAGGCCGCCCTCCGCCGCGGGGACGGCAACCCGCACAGGATCACCACGGGCAACCTGGACGACCTCAGGAACAGGACCATCGGCGACCTGCGCCACGACGGCAAGCGGCTGATCATGCTCAACAGCATCGACTCCATCTCCACCTATACGGACGCCGGCAACGCCACCGTCAACGGCGACAGCATCGTGGCCGGCTTCGGGCAGATCCTGCACCCGGACTGCTGCGGCGGGCGCGGTTTTATTAACATCCAGTGCCAGGCCACGGCGTCGAATATTCCCAAGGCGGTGGCGTATAGCGTCCTCGAGGCTGGGTCCACGAGCAGCTGTCTGCTGGCCACGAAGCCCACCTGTGATTCCAAGACGCTGCCGTGGGTGAGGGACAATGCGCTGCGGGCCTGTGGCCATAATGACCTTGTGGTTGTCATGAATGATTTCATTGATGGGGCCACTGCTGACGTGGCGGTAGAGCTGAGCCGCCAGAGGCTGGGGTGATCCAGATGAAGGTGTCCAGGCAGGGCTGGAAGATGATTTTACTGTTCAGAGTGCCTGTCTGCCATGGATTTGATTGTCTGGCTGTGGGAACAGGCAATCATGATGGACATCTGGGAGAAGAACATGACAACCTCCTGCAACAATCAGCCACAGTCAAGCGAGAATCTACAAGACGAGACAATGGATTATGAATGCAAAAATGTATGGATTCTGGCATGGGAGAGTGTAGATCTTTGGTATACAAAAGTAAAGCGACTGCCTTCTGTCGATATCTTCTTCCGCCCCTAAACAGTCAATCACTGTCTGTTTCCACACGTGAAGGATCTTGTCAGGAATTACTCGAAAGTTCCTTCACAACACTTTACAATATTTCTATCAACCACAGAGAATGTTCGACATGAATCCACAACACACAGTCACCTTGTTGAATTCTTTTACTTCAAAAATAATAGTAACATATGCTTGTCACAATATCATCTTGAATAGTCCTATTGTATCGAGTAATTAATCTCACATTTTACCTTCTCTTCTTTCTCCTTCACTTGAGCTATCAAACTACAATAGCATCACAACAATAAATTTAGCCACGCTTGGCCAGTCACGACTCAAATGTGAGCCACATTCAAAAGACCAGTCACTGCCGCCTTCACTACCGCCGACTCCACCCCCTAATACAGTCATAAACAACGCTATCACCACAGCTACAGAGCCAAGAAGATACATAATCCTCTCTACTTGTCTTCCACTCTCCCAACCTGTCTGTCTCTCTCAACACTGCCTATCTGTCCTGCATACAGACAGCCATGGCACCCCAGCCCGTCACCACCCGGTCCGGCCGGGACTATTCCACCTACAACAACGCCCTGGAGTACCTCCAGGACGTCAACGAGCTGCCCAAGTTCTACAAAGACCTCCTACACAACGACTGGGAGCGCAACGTGCGCGTCAGTAACGCCCTGCAGGAGGCCCGGGTCTGCCGCCCACTGCACTGGGGCACCAAGGTCGACCCTACAGAGCCCGCCATCAACCGTGGGTTCACCAGTCTGAAGGCAAGCGAGAGAATAACCCTGACCCAAACACGACCGCCTTCCTCCTTTTTTCTTCTTCTTCTTTTTTCCTTCCCATCGTCGTCCTCCCATCATTAGACGCTGTTGAACAATCTGCTAACATCTTCCTCCCACTGCTACCAGTTCACGACCAACATCCTGGCTCTCTTCGTCTACGTGACCGGCAACGCGCACAACAATGGGCGCGACTGCAAGTCGGCCCGTTGCGCTGGCATCTTTGCCACCTGCGTGACCCCCAAGGTCGCCCACCAGGCCGACCTCCCGGGCACCATGCGTAAGTCTCCCCCCTCCCTCCCCCTTTCCTCTCCTCTGTGGTCTACTCTCCAGAATCGCTCGAGGAGAATGTTATTTTCTTAGACGGGGTGTTTGTTGTGGCTCGGCTGGCTAACCATGCATCTCGCACTCCTTGAACAGGCGCCTCCTGTGCGGCGTGCATGTACAATGCCAACAATACCCGCTGCGGCTTCAAGCAGGACCAAGACTAGGGGTGGAAAGGAGACACCCGAGCCCCTCTGACTACGGTATCATGGGCCAGCAGGAATGGGACGGTCTGGTTGGTAGGAGGCAAGCTTTTCCCGTCTGCGAGAGGTGATCGCTCGTCCGACAAGGCCCACATAGAGGGAAGGTGATAAAATACAGAACAAAAGTTATGACAAGGAAAAGGCTTCATGCTATTTACTAATACTATGCATCCCATGGGATGAGAGTGAGTTCCCGTTGGTGATTGTCAAATATTTTGAGAGGCACCATCGACATCGTCCGACTTTTACTCCGTAGTGAGAATTGACATCAGCTTTAGATTGCCTGCACATCTCTTGTCACTTTTTAGAGTTTCTGTGTGTCAAAATCTTTGTCAACTCACCATCTCCGTCGACTGGCCTTCTATGTTCTCGGTAGCAGAGACTATTGAAAGAGATAACAGGGACATCGTCAGAAAGGCTTGGCTGTTCTAGCGACAACATGGGATCGAAAAACGTTTGCAAGTGCTCCTTCACAATGGAACAACATGGTGTTGAAGGTGAAAAGGATCGGTAGAGGCTACGGAAAAGTAACTAGATTGAGGAAATGCTGCAGAAACTCCATTCATTACTTAATTAAGAAGCCCTGACAAATCCCTTGGTGTTTATCTGGTTTCCCCGCCCTTTTCCCACATATAAGCCCATTCCTCACACAACCTTTCCGTCCTCACTCGTAGGTTGAGCAAGGAACGGGCCCTAGAGCTTGGACGAATTTGGTGTGCCTATGGGGGTCCAAGGGCTTCGCCAGGCCGTCAGCAGCCATATCCTCGGTGTCAATGTGGCTGATGGCAAAGTCGCCTTTGCTGGTACGTTCGACAATCCATTTGTATCGAATATCGATGTGCCGAGTGCGTGCCACATTGTTTTTGTTCAATACGTTGTGCCTGGCATTCAGGCTATCCGTAAACAGAAGCAATAGCTTCTCAACTTCGAGGCCGAACTCCTTGACGAACGTCCAGACCCATACCAGGGCCTGGCCGGCTGGAGTAAGGTCGATGAACTCTGCTTCCGTGGTTGATAGGATAACTAAGGTCTGTACCTTGGACTTCCACAGAATGGGGGCACCAGCCACAAAGACAATGTGGCCAGCCGAGGGGCCTGAATTGCCCTTCGCGACCTTTCCCACCGCGTATATAGTATCCAGGCCCACAACACATAGAAAAGGAACTAAATTGAGGGAACGCTGTCGAAAGAAAGAAGGAAAGAAAGAACGAACGAACGGCCAGAAAGGCTGAGGCTATCTAGGGCGCTGGCTGAACTGGTAAGTGGAGTCTCTGGCCCTCACACAGACCTGGCATTAGTTTCTCTGAATGTATGCTCGAAGTGAACGTGGAGCCCAACTAAAGATTTATGATTGTTTACAGAATAACCAGTCACTCACTCCGCCTGACATATAAACAAAGCTCGCAAGTCGAGGATCTCTCCTTGATCAGTTCATTTGATATCCACCATGCACTCTCCCACCTCTGTTTATACCAACTCCATCTTTCTTGCGGCAACCTTGATCATGTAGCATGACCTCGTGACTGAATGCCCAATGCGCTCATATCTTCCTGCGCCGATCTCCTTGAGAACCAGACAGAACAGGCTGTCACCAGAGCCATGCAGGTATCGCCTCGCCAGGGGCAGCAGATACACACCCTCCCCCCTCAACCTTCTGGTCTGAGGTGTCTGGAGACACCATGGTAATCACCCTCGCCACCTCTCCCTGCCTGTTCTTTCCGGCAATGTGCATCCACACAAGCTCTCTCGTCCTCCCATCATCCCCACTTCCGCTCTGTGCCTTTTCCTCCGGCATCTCCTCGATCTCCTCCTCACCCAGCGTGAGCATATCCAGGCTCACATCCGGCGCCTGTGCCACATACGCAAACCCCCTCAGCGGCCGACCCAAGAGCACGAGCCTCGCCTCGGCCAGATTCCCAAAGCGGTTCGCCCCCGCGCACCGCCACTGAACATCGAGAATCTCCACAGCAGCCTCGCTCCCGTCCCGCCGTCGGCGAGAAAGTCGTTGGATATCTGCAGGGGGAAGCACGCGCCTGGCGTCTCGGAACGTCGACCGCGGCAGCAGCTCGCAGCTGGCCCACGACCAGGTCGGCGCCCGGTACGTCGTCTGCCGCACCGTCGCCTCGATTCCGCGGAGAGGGTCGTCGGGTCGCCACTGGAGACACTCGAGGAGGCTGTGTCGCCAGATGCCGCCGATGTAGTCGCCGCCAAGGGTGTGGGCGAGGCGCGCTGCGAGGCCTGAGATGGCGTCCAGGCGGTCTAGTTCGAAGGTGAGCTGGCGGAGGGAGTATTCGTTCAGGATGCGGTACCAGAGGATTAGGATCTGTCTTTGGGTTCCTGTGTTTGTGTGTGTCAGTTGGGCTTTTTCTTCTTTATAGTACACACTAAAAGAAGTCTCTGTTAATTGTAGACAAATAGACAGACCTGTTTCTGTACTTATACTTGGGCTCGTAGGACTCATAGACCTCACGATGCCTCCAATAATACTGAGCGTGCAGTCCCTATCCAGCTCGGTGCCCAGCCCTCCCTCGACAGTAAGCCGGTTCGACGACGCATCCAGCCTGATGCCCTGCGGGCAACTCTCAGACGCACTCATCTCACCACACTCAAACGAGAGCCAGTACGCATCAAAGAACAGCGTCCGCCTCGGGAAGATCCTCTCTTGCAGGATCCAGCCGCGGTAGTCCAGGTGCGACTTGTTCGTCCTCAGCACAGGTGCCAGCTCGAGGACGACCTCCTTCCGCTTCCCAGCTGGCAGACAGAGCGCCGCCTTGATCGTGAAGGGCCTGGTGGACGCGCCGTCTCTGTCGGACCAGAGCCCTCCCAGGGTTTCTGTCGAGGCTGAGAGGTTCAGCTCGGCGTTCTGGTAGTAGTCGGCCATCTTGGGGATCTCGGCGGCCTTGTCGGTGGCTGAGTCTTGGATGATGCAGAGGGAGTCGATCCAGATGTAGCGCAGGCCTAGCTTTCGGACAGTGATGCATGCTTCTGCAAAGGTCCTCGGTAGCAGGTTGATCTGTATGCCCTTGGTTAGGTGCTCGTCCATGTTGGACGTGTCTGTGAAGTAAGTGTAGCTTGGGTTCCATCGGTGACTCAGTGTGGCATATTCGACTGTCCCAGTGGTGTCGGACAGGGTGACGATGCCGTTGGACCTGTCGACAGCCTGAGAGACGTCGAGCAGTCTTGTTGGTGTACAGCCGGCCTCGGTTGATCTCTTGCCACAATTTGTATGCTTTTTCCTGCAGGTCTCGATCCACTCCCTGGCGACGGCCATCGAGGCAGCACTTCCTGTCGACTTGTCGAGCAGGCTTGGGGCGGGTGCAACAGTCTGAGGTGTTGTTATTGCTGGCGTGCTGGACCCGAGAGATTCCTCAGTATACCAAGCAGACCTAGAGATCACCTCAGGGTTCCTGATACGAATATCTTCTGAGCCCAGTGGGTGTGTGAAGCTGACATCTTTCGGTGCGTCCTCTGTGTGAGACTCGTCCTCGAGGAACTCCCAGTCATCTGAGCCTTCGCCATCTCCGTCCTCCCTGTAATACAGCCAGAGGGATATACCAGGAAACCTCCCCACAAGACTGCTGGTCTGCCGCTTCACTGGAGCAAATCTCTTTCGGTTCTCCAGCATGCCGTGGAGGACGGTGCACAGGTGACAGTTGCCCTTGTCGACGCATCGTTGCAAGGACGCTTCATCGGGATGAATTTTGGCCTGGAACTCTGCTGGGCTGTGACCTCCCAGAGCCGCTTCAAAAACAACAGTCTGGCACTGGTGACAATCAGTATGAGACATCAGTCGAGAAGGGCTGGGGGATGGCTGCCAAGCGCAGAGAGGTATTGATGAAGATGTCGATCTTGTCTACGAAACACGAACACGCTTGTCTCATGGTTTTAGCTCTACGTACCTGACTAGAAGAGGGCTGCGCCACTGACCCGCAGCGAAAGCTCAACCAGCTGCTTCCTCAGCGCCGTCAGCCTTCGCTCTCCAGTCCGAGAGGAGCTTTGCCAGTTCCTGGTTTCCATATTCGACGGCCAAGTCCAATGCCGTAGATCCGCAAATGTCTTTGGCGTATACGTCAACGTTCGCGCTCAACAATAACCCAATCAATTCTATATTCGGAGGCCTGACCATGACCGCCAAATGCAGCAGCGTCCGTCGGTCTGTCGTCACAGCCCTTGGGTCTGCGTCCTTTGCAAGCAGAATCACGGCCAGCTTCGTGAAGATGCCCTGTTTCTTGTGGATAATTCCATCCATGCCTCGGTTCCCTCAATTTCCAGACTGGCGCCCGAGGAGAGATTTGATAGGAAGTCTCCTAGGAACAGTTGTCCGAACTGCTCAACCTCCAGTTCTGAGGGCTCGGGGTCTCTCATCGCGACGAGATGCAGCGGTGTTCTTCCGTCCGGTCTCGAAAAGCTTCCGTACCGCCTCAGGACGGCTCTTACTGACGGCCAGAGCCAATACGGTGTAGCCGTCCTGGTCCAGGGCGTCTAAGTCGACTTGCATCTGGATCAGCTTTTCTAGAACTCTGGTCGATCCGTTTTCCGCCGCGATTTGTATTGCTAAATACGAGGCCGGTGCGTCTTGTCGGATGCCAGGGTTTGCTCCCTTCTCCAGAAGCAACAGACCAGCCTCTTCGTGTCCATGCCACAGAGCCTCGTGTAGTGCAGTAAAGCTGCTGATTTGTCGGTCGATCGCAGCCCCCTTGTCCAGGAGAAGTGAAATCAATTCTTGGTTTCCGATACCTGCTACACGTCCAGTTCTGCTTCCTCGATTGCATAAAAAAAAAAGGAAAGGATAGGCGGCAAAGGCCTGTTCTGGCAGCCAAATCTTTCTTAGGAACGTGTATTCCTTGGACTCATCCATGCCGAGATACCTACAGCAAGTGTCGATTATATTCACACTTGCTTCGTGAAGGTCAACATGGTATCGGTCCTGGGTGGCATTATGCTGGTTCAGAGAGGCCTTTGGGATCTCGAGCAGATAGTATTTTGCAGATTGATGAACGAGGTTGACAGTGCGGGTTTCCGAATCCTGGTACAGGAAGGACCCGCATGCCTTGAAGATGTCCAGTAACTCTTCGATATCGTCCTGTGAAGGAACTACGAGGGCTGGAGGGTGAGTGAAGTGCCACTTTCTACAGCAGAATATAATGACCGGGAGCATGCATTCCGTGACGCTGGTCTTCATGAGGTCTATTCCCGTCGTAGCGCGCCTTGGACGGGTGTCTGATTTTCATCTGTGATAGAAGGATAGTCTTGAACAATGCCTTTTGTATGCTGATACTCATCGTGAAGCTCTGGTAGGGATTCTTGCACACGTGTAATTTCCCAACCTCGTATCCAATTGCTTCTGAAAGGTGGTGAGATGATCCCTTCTTTTTCTTCTTCATCTTCGTCATCACCATCCTCATCCTTATCATCGTCATCATGCAGATCCTACAACACGGTAGAAAGGGTATCAAAAAGCGAATAGAGAATGCGAGTCGTGTAAGAGAAAAAGGGAGTTAGTTTCTCAAGTGCCCCAGGCCTGCATCGAATACATCGCTCCCGTCCCTACCGTCCTCAAGCTTTCTGGGGGATTCCACAGGCTGGGCTTCTCGGTGCAGTAAGGACTCTACCCTTCCACCTTTTCGAATTCCCTCTGCACACGAACCTCGCCCCTCCAGATCTCGAGGACCGTCATCAGGGGCAGGCCCAGCATCAGCAGGGTGACCGACGTAGAGAAGCTCCAGGCCTTCTCTGCGTTGTCTGCTAGGGGCGTGGATGGGTCGCCGAATGCCTGTGACGACATCAGGACTCTGACCGTCGCAGCCACGGCAACGGCGGCCATGAGGAGGATACCGGCGAGCTGTATCCACTTGAAGGCGACCTGCCTCCGTGACTGGAGGAACCAGGTCGCAGCGATGAAGACGAGGAAGTTGGCCCCTATGACAACAATGGTACCGACGAACGAGAGGGTACGGTTTGATTCCTCCGCGGTGTCCCCTGGAGCACCGGCTACCCAGGCGCAGGCTGTGGGGTTCGTCGAGGTGGTCATGCCCTTCTGGACGACCTGGAGCATGCAGATCCCAAAGACACAGCCCAGCACGAGGTTAACGAGCATGAGGACCTGTCGCAGCCAGCGGAGGACCCTGTCGGAGTGGAAGTCGCACACGAGGACGAGCAGCGTGCTGTTGTGGACGGCAGTCGAGAGGAGGGAGACCATCCATATGATGAAGAAGTGGTAGGGCACGAGTGATGTGATCTGGGCCAGCCCGACCGCTTGAATCCCAATGCCATAGATGATCTGTTGGTCGGACAAGGCGAAGAGGAGTTTGCGGCGAATGAGGCCCAGTGCAGGCTTATTAGAGTGCATAAAGGACTCTTGTATGATCAAGGAAAAGGCGAGGACAATCGAGAGCGCCGCTGGTATAATAAAACCCAGGATAACCTAGAATAGCAGCACAAAAGTTTTGTGAGCCGAAGATCCCAACGCAGATCATTTTACGGACACCAGACACTCAAAAGCCAAAAGAGGTCCCCGTCCGGGTCGCAAAGCTGTGGACTTACACCGACACCCGCGACACCAGCATTTGTAGCAGCTTTTTCTGGAGGTGAAGAACAATTGAGTGATGCCATGGCCACGAGAGACAACGAGTGACAACCGTACGACTATGAGACGACGGGGGAATGGCGAGCCGGCCGCATGCAAGAGAGGGTGAGAGAGAGAGAAAGGAGGGGTTGGTGATACTAGGGAACATAGGAGAACGATGTTGACAGGAGGGGAGAAAGGGAAAGACGTGGCGAGGGATGTGCCTTGGAGATGATATTGCTGCAGCTGCCTTTCTCTTGTCCTTCTTTCTTTTTGTTTGGCAGCGACCACACACACAAGTTGACCCACGAGCCGTTCTTTCCTAGATGAGGCAGGGAGGCAACGTACGTAGACGAAACGGCCCCTTGCATGTTTATATGGCTGGCGAGTTTGCTCAGAGCCATGCCTCAGGGGGCGCTGAACTGGGGGGCTGTGTCTCATGTTGAATATTGGCCGCGCTTCGGCTGCCCAATCAAGACCGCCACCCGTGGGTTGCATTAAATGCCTGCGAATCGCCACTTTATGCTGGAAATAGCCAGCGCTTAATAACCTTCATGCTTGCTTGACCCATCAGAGTTTTTATTATACATTGTGAATGATTGAACGGGAGTGAGTGAGCTGGTAGGTGGAGCAAGGCTGGCTCGTTGGGCTTTGGACAAGGAAAATATTATAATATTTACGACGATAGAGGAAAGCAGGGCTCGGCATAGTATAATTACAGCTGCTTCGTGTTGCCTGGCAGGCTTGGCTTGTATACTTAAAGTACTTACTCAGCCATGCGAGTTACCATATTAGTGGCAGGTATTATAAAAGGGATATAATTATTCTTTTTTGGGTTGGACATGACGAATTTAAAATTTGCTGCTACATCGTGAGGCCAAGCATCGACTTGTGTGTCGATCTTTGACTGACAGTCTACTGAAGTACTCAGTAATAATTAATCTACAGGCTGACTACACACACATTGGTGATATGACAGAACGGCTTCCGTTGTTGACACTCCACCTAAAAAGTCACTTGTGGAAAGCAGAGAGTGCAACAAGCTGAAGAGCATCCGTGACTCAATAATAAAAAGCACAAGTCTATCTCGCTATGATTCCCAAATAAATATGCATCTAGCCCTGACCATTTACCGCTGCCCCTCACACCCTCCCCAGCATCTTCCTGAACTGTCCCCTCTTCGCCGCACCGCCCTGCTGGCTGCTCATCGAGGAGTAACTCCCATAGTCCTCAATCGAGGGGCGTCCATTGGCACCTGTGTCGTGCGCGTAATACCCGCTGTCACCGCCATGTCTGTCATCCACGCTGACCTTCTCCGGCCTGGGCGGTGGCGGCGGCGCGACTGCTGGCGGAGGGCCGACGACCGCGGCGACGCGTTGTAGTAGTCCTCCTCGGGCTGGTATTGCGCCGTCTTCGTCTTCGGCGGCGAGGGTAGAGGCGCGGCCTCGACGATACCGTTGGCATAGCCGTTCGTCACCTGCGCAGGGGCTGGGGCAGCATGCTTCCTGGGCGGCGGTCTCGACGGGACCGGTGCCGGGGCCTGCTGCTGGGACCGCGAGCTGGGCGTCCGTCTCGGCGGGGCGTCCTCGTCCTCGTCAGATGTCTCCTCGTCCGTGGCCGCCTCGTCTGCGTACATCCTCAGCTCCTTCCTCATCGCCAGGCCCGCGCACACGTCCTTGGCCTCCTCGATGGCCCTCTTGCGGCCCTTGAGCATGATGCGCCGCTCCCTCGTCTCCTTGTTCTCGGCGCCGATGGCCTCGACGACGTCGGTGGTCATGCTCAGGCACTTGACGCTCTCGAAGACGCTGTACATGCCCTGCAGCAGGTGGCGCTCGACGACCTGCATGATGACGTTGCGGATGAAGCTCTTGGCGGTGAGCTCGTAGTAGATGAGCATCTTCTCCAGGACCTCCTGGGCCTCGGTGTACGTGTCGCCCTCGGCCGTGGCGTCCCGCTGCCAGCGCCGCAGCTTCTCCTCGTACTCCGGGTCGTACGGCTGCACCTCGAGGTGCATGTCCTGGGTGAGCAGGTCGAGCTCCTTCTGCGCCTTGTCCATGAGCGCGCGCATCTGCGGGTCCAGGAAGTGGCGGCGGAGCGGCTCGCGCATGCGCCGCGGCCAGGCGTAGTCGATGAGCTCCGACAGGAACTCGTTGCACACCACGCCCAGGTTGTCTTTGTGCTCCTGCGCCAGCTTGGGCCAGTACTCGCTGTAGCTCTGGAACAGCATGTACACGGCGCGCGGCTTGGCGTCACCGGGGAACTCGGACCCGCGGATCTGCCTAAGGAGCATCTGCACCTCGGACCGTACGTAGCTCTGCTTCTGCGCCTCCGTGCTGGTGAGCTGCTCGGCGCCGCCCGCGCTGGGCCCGCCGGACGCGAAGCCGAACTTCCGCCCGTGCTGCCTGATGCGCTGCGAGAACATGTCGTTCTCTCGGCGGCGCGCGCGCGCAGGTTCTGGGCCGGGGTTCCCCTCGGGTCGGCCGTCGACCGGAAGAAAGTCTTGCCGGGAGGGTTCTTGTAGAAGCCGTACACGGCGGGGATGACGAGCTCCTTGGACGCGCTGAAGAGCTCGACGAGTTCTATCCGCATCTCCTCGGGCGTGTCGCGGCCCTCGCCCATGCTCTTGAGCTCGGCGTCCGTCTCGTCCAGCGCCGTCTGGATCTGGCGGCGCAGGGTCTTGACGTGCCGGCCGATGTGCCGCTGCAGCTGCGCGCTGAGCTTGGCCTTCAGCGCGTCGGCGCCGCACATCTCAGACGGCAGCGACCGCCACTTCCCACGGCCAAAGAACTCCTCCTCGCGCTGCCTGCGCTCGCGGGATGTGGGCCAGGGCTGGCCCTGCTCCCGGGGGCCGGGGTTGAGCAGGACGTACCAGCCCAGCTTGAACACGTTCGCCTTGTCCCTGTTGTTGACGAGATCGATAAACTTGTCCTCCAGGCCGATGGACTCGGTCAGGTCCGGCTTGGTGAGCACGCCGATAGTCCGAGCCCCCGTCGGGTCGAAGGCGCGCGCCTTGGTGAGGATGGGCGCCTGCACGTAGTCCGTGTTGCCGCCCACGACGGCCAGGACGATGGTCCGCGAGCTCTTCATGTAGCGGTCGCACAGCGACTCGATCGTCCTGATGTCGTCGAGAGACTGGTCGTTGTTGGCGTTCTTGACCAGGCCGGGCAGGTCCACCAGCGTGAGCAGGGGCAGGTCGGGCCCTCTCTTCTCGACGACGAGGATGTCCCGGGCGGCGAAACGGCCCGGTATGTTCTTGGGCGCGATGAGGTCGACAGCATAGCGCATCAGGTGCTCAAAGGACATGTCCTGCGTGACATTGCCGCCGAAGCTGCGCAGCGCCTCCTGGGCCTTGAGGTCCCGGTTCTTGTCTGGAATGATCGAGACCTTGAGGCTGGTCTCCGGTGCCCGTCGCAGCCGGATCTCCGTCGCGAACCTCGTACATGCGCCGGCATCCCGGGGGAAGGGCGTGCCTGTTATGGCCTCGAGGACGGAGCTCTTGCCTGCAGACTGGTCGCCCACGACGCAGATCTGAGGCAGCTTGACGTTGTCGAGCTGGGCGAACTGCAGCTTGTCGATGAGCTCGAGGAGGCCGCGCTGCTCGTCGGCGAGGCCCTGCGTGTCCAACGCAGAGTCTATAGAGTGGCTGTGGTCCATTTTGCCCACCGAGACCATTCTTCTTCCCAAGAGCTTTGGGAAGGATGATATTCGGGTGCTGATGAATAGGTAAAGGAGGAGGAGGAAAGACGAGAGAAGTAGGGGGTGTAAGACGAGTCGCACAGAAGTCAGACACGGAGGGGGGAGAGGGATTGGTTTTATGGCGTCCCCAGGAGAGACAGCGCCACTTGTGCCACGTGTGGAGAGGTGCACAAGAAAGGATAGATGGGTGAAAACAGATCCGATATGGAGCTTTGGCCGCAGCTGGGTCGGAGAGGGCGGTGGTGGTAAAATAGGTAAGATATGGAGGGGCCCGCTTGAGGCCTAATGACGGAGAGCTCGGAATGACGGAGTGAGGCCAACGGCTACTGCTCCTTCACGTGAAAGTTACTGCAGCAGCACTTACATTGTGAGCGCGGCTGCAGGAAAGCGCCCTGCAGAAGAGCGCTGAAGGTGCTGTCAGAAAGTCTGGGCGCGCAGTCGTCGTAAGCATCCCAGTCCAGGGTCGCCACCTTGAGGGCTGTGCCTAGAGCTAGTGCCACCTGCACCACTCAACAGGCTCCCTCACTCTTGAGGAGGCGATTATCTAGACGGCGCGGTGCTGTTGCGCCAGATGGGGCCTTGCAGGTTACGGGTTCTAGCTAACAGGAAGAGTCCCAGAGGGAAAAGGTGGGAAGCATCCTTACCATTCCAGGCTGCCTGCATTGCTTTGGATGAGGTGGCAGCCGTGACAATCCCGTACTCGATGTTTCTGCAAGGCATGACCGCACACAGAGAACACAGAGACACGTAGGATTCCATGTAGAAGCGCTGCCTAGAACTCAAACGCCAGCAGCAGATGATGATGATGATGACGACGACAACAACGACGATGATTGATGGATGGATTCACGAAAGGTGACGAGGCGTGTTGCGTTGCACATAAGACGGCGTCTCTCATCGCCCAGGTGGCCCAGCCAAGCTCGTCTTGGAGCGTATCTTGGCAGTATTCCGTGTGGCCCCGTGGTCCGTTGGGCAAAACTAGAGCACCAGGCTGCTGTGAGACATAAAGGGCCAGGCCTTGCACGCGATTTTGTTGGAAAACCAGAAGAATGATCTGTTGCTGCTGCAGCGGCCAGAAGGCAAGCAGGAAAGAACCGAGGAAAGCCTCCAAGTGGCTGTGCCGTGGCTTGTGAATGATGTGGCGGTGAGCATGTCTACTGTCGACTGCGAGCAAGGATACCCCACCTGCCCACCTGTTGTTTCACTGCAGCTTTGCCATCAACCAGTCATGCCGATGCACCATGCAACAAGGGTCGTGACTGCAGGGACCAGGATGTCAGCTGCTCTTTGGGACGTCATCACCCGGGACCCGCATCAATGCAGGAAGCAGCAGTGTGGGATTTGCTGAAGACACTCGGCGACTCGGGTTCTTTTTTTTTGTGCTCTATTGTCATTGTTTTAGCAGCTGTCTGCAGGCTCTCGAGGAGTATGTTGCTGTCGATGACAATGACCATGTCAATGTTTTCTTGTTGTTGAGGTGAATCTTTGTGTGGACACGCTGTGTGGCCATCATCATCATCATCATCATCATCACCACCACTGGAGAACCCCGCTGGCTCGAGGTGGTCATCAGCTGTGGCCATGGACATGGACATGTTGGATGGTGGCAAGGGGAAGAAGGGCTGCAACAGTGACGGCAGCGAGTTTATCCAGCCAGGAGAGAAGGACACCCAGGTGCAGCTGGTCATCTCGCTGGCACTGGGGCTGACTGCCTTTCTGTCCTTCTGTGTAGGTTCAGGTCCATGGCCTCCTCCTCTGCCTCCCCCTCCTCTTTGGGTGCAAAGCTCAAGGCTTTGTATCGGTGCTGATGGCTGGCATGGTATGATGCCTCACACATGTGCAGATATTACGACCAAGATGGAAGAGCCTCTATGCAGCCAGGAAACGCCAGCTCACCCCGTCCTCCATCAAGCTGCCTCCTCTCCCTGACAGCTTCTTTGGCTGGATGCCTGCGCTGTACAGGGTCACTGAGGAGCAGGTGCTGGCATCAGCTGGCCTGGATGCTTTTGTGGTATGTCCTCTCTCTCTCTCTCTTTCTCTCTCTCTGTGGAGAGGTCGGGCATCTTGAACGAGCATCTTGAACGGGCATCTATGGGAACTAGATTTCCACAATAACATGACCGACCGACTGACCGACTCCAGTTCCTCGCCTTCTTCAAACTATCCATCAAGCTATTTGCCGTCCTCTTTTTCTTCGCCGCCGTCGTCCTCGAGCCCATCAACCGAAGATACATCCCCGACGAGTCCGACCTCCCCGTCCCCGACCCCGAAGATCCTGATCGCGACAACACGTGGAACTACGACATGGGCTTCCTGTGGGCGTACCTGGTCTTCACGTACTTCTTCACCCTCCTGACCATCCACCTTACCGACAAGGAGACCTTCAAGATCATCCGCATCCGCCAGGACTACCTCGGCACCCAGTCCACCATCACCGACAGGACCTTCCGGCTCTCTGGCATGCCCGTCGAGCTGCGCGCCGAGGACAAGATTAAGGAGCTTGTCGAGAGGCTGGAGATCGGCAACGTCGAGAGCGTCACCCTCTGCCGCAACTGGAGGGAGCTGGACGACCTCGTCACCGAGAGGGCCGGTATACTGCGCAAGCTCGAGGAGGCCTGGAGCGTCTACCTCGGCCAGAAGGCCAGGGGCTGCCTCGACGACCGGCACCACCAGGTCGGCACTACCTTGGCTGCGGCAGGGGACAACAACGACGGCGAGGAGGCGGTGGTGGACGAGGAGGCCGGGACCACCGACCGCCTGCTGACCTCGGGGGTGCACCAGTGGGTGGATCGGCCCCGGCCACAGACGCGCATCTGGTACGGCCTGCTACGCCTGCGCTACAAGAAGACAGACGCCATCGACTACTACGAGGAGAAGCTGCGCAGGATCGACGAGAGGATCCGCGCTGCGAGGAAGAAGGACTACGAGCCTGTGGACCAGGCCTTCGTGACCATGGACTCAATCGCCGCCTGTCAGATGGCCACACAGGCGCTCATTGACCCGCGGCCCGGTCAGCTCCTCACCAAGCAGGCCCCAGCACCCACCGATGTGGTTTGGCACAACACATACGCATCACGCAACAGCCGGCGCGTCAGGGCCTGGACCATCACCATCTTCATCACCATCCTCTCGGTCGTCTGGCTGGTCCCCGTCGCTGCCTTCGCCGGCCTCCTCTCGCTGTGCACCATCGGAAAGATCTTCCCGGACCTGGCCGACTTCCTCAACGACCACGGGATCATCAAGGCCCTCGTGCAGACCGGCCTGCCCACCGCCGTCGTATCCCTGCTCAACGTCGCGGTCCCCTTCGCGTACGACTACCTCTCCAACCAGCAGGGCATGCTCTCCCAAGGCGACGTCGAGCTCTCCATCGTGTCAAAGAACTTCTTCTTCACCTTCTTCAACATCTTCCTCGTCTTTACCATTTTCGGCACCGCCGCACAGATCTGGACCGTCATCAAAAACTCCTTCCACGATACCATCTACATTGCCCGCCAGCTCGCCACCCAGATCCAGAACCTCAACGTCTTTTACCTCAACTTTATCATGCTGCAGGGGCTGGGCCTCTTCCCCTTCCGCCTGCTGGAGTTCGGCGCCGTCAGCCTCTACCCCATCAATCGCCTAGGTGCAAAGACGCCACGCGACTTTGCGACCATCACCGTCCCGCCCACCTTCAGCTACGGCTTCTACCTCCCTACCGCGCTCCTGGTCTTCATCCTCTGCCTTGTCTACTCCGTCCTGCCCCGTGGGTACGTCGTTCTCGCCGTCGGCGTGGTGTACTTCGTCCTGGGCTACTTCACCTACAAGTACCAGCTCCTCTATGCCATGGAGCAGCCGCAGCATGCTACGGGCGGTGCGTGGCGGATCATCTGTTACCGGATCGTACTGGGCCTCGTCGTGTTCCAGGTCACAATGGCGGGCTACCTCGTCCTGCAGCAAGCCTTCTTCGCCGCCACCCTCGTCACCCCCTTGCTCATGGGCACCGTCTGGTACAGCTACGCCTGGAAGCGCAAGTTTGAGCCGCTCACCAACTACATCGCCCTGCGCTCCATCCGCCGCAATCCCGAGCGCGGTGGCAGCGGCAGCGTGAGCCCCGGCGAGGAACCAAGTGGCAGCGCCAACATCGTCCACGACGAGATCTTTGGCGGGCCCGGCCGCCAGCCCATCGAGGCCCTCCGGCGCAGGAGGAGCACGGTCGATGAGGACCGCGAGAAGGGCGCGCGGTTCATCCACCCCAGCCTCACTGTGCCGCTCGAACAGCCTTGGATCTACACCGACCCGCCACCGCTCCTGGCGAGAGACTCGCTGGCAGGCGAGGGCGGCACGGAAGGCTTCTACCAGTATGAGCCGGGCCAGGGGGGCATCATCAACGGTGCAGGCGACAGGGGCGATATCAATGGGATCGGGGATAGCAGTAATGACGGGCTTCGGGCCCCGGTCCCGGGCGTGAGTAGTAACTCCAGCTCGTTCAGCCTGGGCGATACCCACATCTGGAGGCAGAGGGATGACACGGCCTGATCCTCCGCCTGCTCCAGGTGATGGTCTTACTTGACACCCATTCCAGTTCACAAGAGCGAGCGGTGTCATTATTTCTTATTCTGTCGACAATCAGGAGAGCCCAAGGATGGTGGAGGGGGTCGTTGAAAATGGTGCACCCTCATTCCATCTCAAGAGGTGGCACCGAGGGGGCCGAGCTCCGCAGCATACGGGCTCGGGAGAGACAAATTAGCCCGTTACATTGCGTTTTATTGCTGTTCATCCAGACTTTGATACCAAGTTGGGGGGGGGGGAGGGGGAGGGCCAGCAATGTAGCATACCTCAGCCCGAGCATAGACTAGTAATTGAATTCGAGAAGACGAAATGAATAATAGTAGTAGTTCTTGCAGAGATGTGACTTGGAGGTCACCACTTGCTTTCATCAAGATTTGATCAGTAGCAATAACGAAAGAGAGCAACGCGAGTAGACAGAGCGTGGCCGTCAGCCACCTGGTAATCGGCATAGGCGATCATGCCCACAGATAGTCCATCCTGGGGCCATTCCATATGGAGGCTTCAGGACCAGACCAGATCCCATATTTTCATATCCGTCCAATCGTTATTCTCGACTCACGGAGTACTTAATCGCTGGATTATCTGGATATTCTTGCCTGCCAAAATGATGATCGGTCAGATGCTAGCAGTGGAATCAACCGCTCAAGGCAGCATCACCAATCTTTCATACTGTCATCGTCAGATACCATGTTACCATTCTCAGCTGCCTCCCCCTCGCCGCTCTCCATTGGAGTCATACGCTGGGCTGTCTTCCGGTGCAATCTGCGGTCCCTCATTCTCAATCGCCTCCATGCGAGCAATGAACTCGCTCTGCAGTCGGCGCAGGTAGCTCCGAAGCGTCCCACCGTCCATGTCGCTGTCATGAGCTTGCTGCAGTGTTTCACGGACGTTTAAGATCAACTTTCTACGCCGCGCCAGCTTCCGCGACTCAGAGCTCTGTTTCTTGGCCTCAGCTGTCTCCCTGAGGGAATTGCTGGTTTTCTCGGCGACATCAAGGAAGTGCTGAGGGAACCCGATGGCTCTGGCAAGATTGATGCCGTAGTTCTCCTCCTTGGCAGGACCGGCACCTACCTTGTACAGCATTGTCATCTTGGGAACGTCGTCGTCCGCAATCGTGGTCTCAGTCGCAAGGTGCAGGTTGAGGACACCAGGTCGATCCGCCAGAAGCTGGGCGAGCTCGGTGAAATGCGTAGCAAAGAAGACCAACGCATTGCTCTGTATCAAGGCTTCGGCCATGGCTATTGCGATCGCTAGACCATCTCGGGTGCTGGTTCCGCGCCCGAGCTCGTCAATAATGGCAAGGCTCTTTCCATTGATGTTGCGGATAATGAAGGCCATCTCCCGCATCTCAACCGAGAAGGTCGACATATTGGATTCGATACTGTCATCTGTGGATGTTCGGGAAAACAGGCTGTGGATAATAGTGAAGCATGCGTACTGGGCCGGCACGAAGCAGCCGATCTGCGCCATGACCTGCAGCAGTGCGACGCCTCGAATGTACGTGCTCTTACCGCTCATATTGCAGCCTGTAACGATCTGAAAAGCATGCTGCTTCGAGGCGTAGTACTCATTCGAGATGAACTTGTCAAGTGACTAAGCACGCGCTCTCATCAGATACGGCGACATGTTGTTCGGAAGGACGATCCCGCACTTACTGCGTCAAGGATGGGATGGCGACCTGATTTCAGGGCCAGTGCGTCCTTCATCTCTGGCCTGACGTAGTCTCGGGTTGTGACTGTCTGCCCGAAAGATGCCAGCATGTCAAGAAGCGCAACACTCTCGCAGATGCGGAAGAGAGCAGGTATATCGGCTCTGATGGACTCGAGCAGCTGCTCCACCACCTTGTCACTCTGCATTGTGATTTCATTGACAGAATCAGTCATGCGCTGGTTGAGCTGTACCATCCGCAGCGTCTGACATTCGAGAAAATCTTTCTTCCGAGAACAGTGGATGAGCTCGCCCGGGATCACGCCGTTCTCAAAATCAGAAAAGCGAAAGCGCAGCCAGAACTTGCGTGTGGCCTCAAACTTGACGTCGGCCGCTAGATTCAGCTGAGTATTGAGCTTCTCGACGTGCTCATACAGATCGCCAGTTATGTCCTTAAGTGTCGCCCTGGCGACGTCGAGCATCCCGTTGATATTAGCCCTGACAGCGTAGCATCGCTGATTCCGAAGATCGAGAGGCTTCGTGCTGTAGGTAACGTCATGGTTGATGACCTCCAAGACTCGCTCCAGGATGGGATTGGTTATCTCAGGCCTGCAGTGGTCGCGGATCTTAACGAGAAGAGCGCAGCGAGCATCCTCCAAGGACTCGACCAGTGGTGAAACAGCCATGATGAATTTCTTGATCATCAAGACGTCATTGATGGCTTGCTCGCTTGCAGCCAGAGACGGCTCCGCGGGAAGAACAATGATCTTGGTGAGGAGTTTCTCGATATCACCAAATTCCTTGAGTGTCTTGCGGACTTGGAAAAACATATCTTCTTTCGTGCAGAGCTCGTTAAGAGCATCAAGCCGAGATGTCAACACCTGAGGCTGTGTAGATGGCTGGAGGATGTTGCTGCGCAGCATTCTCGATCCCATGGGTGTCAAGGTCTGATTCAGCATTCCGAAGAGACAGGCTCTGGATGATGGGCTGTGAATATTCTGTATGAGCTCCAGAGCCCGGATCGTGGGGAGACTGATCATCATGGACTCCTCAGATGGTTGGTATTTGATCCTGAGGGAGTTATGCGCAATGCGGATGGAGAATTCGAGTTCCAGATATTGTATGGCCTGGTGATTTCCATGAAGTTAGTAACGACCTGAGCGGGTATTTGCTGATTCAACAAGACACACCGCTGAAAATGAGCAGATGGAATAGAAGTTGCCTTCAATGGCAACTTTGATGGCCTCAACATCATCCTTGAACGCAAGGGTCTGGATGAGATCCAATCCTATGTTCTCTGACCAGTACTTTCTGCTCAACGGGAAAGTTGGCACGTCCGGCAGCTCTTCTTCGATCAGGGAATACAAGCTGCTCTTTGGGTTGGGAGGACACGCGGTAGAGACGATGAGGATGCGGCTGGGCTCGAAAATGGTCAATTTATGGATCGTCTTAACGTAGGACTGGTTGTCGCAGATCTGACTGAGAACGGCCTCTCCCGTGGAAGCGTTGATGAAGGCGAGGCCGACCGAGGGGGCGACACCCCGTGCCTCGCTGACAGCACATATAACCTGGTGACCCTCACTGCCTCCAATGGTGGAGGCGGCTCGCGACCGGCGACCGCTTGCCGTGCTCGTCACAGTGCTGTAGGCTGGGGTCCCCATCCGGCTTGGGCCTGGGGTCACTGAGGGCATGATCAATTTAGCAGGCGAGCTTCAGCGAGCTCAGACGACACGTATAAGACGATGTAGAAAGTGAAAGCCACGTGTCCGACCCAATATGCAAGGCAAATCCCGAGGGAATAGATGTCTCGAAGGTCGACACCAGTGAACACCTTGCATGTGTGGAAACAATATGGCGACAAAACCGTTGTCGTCAAGAGGGGTGGGGGCACGGAAATGCAATCACGATACTACGAGGCCGCAGAGATGAATATGTGTGATAAGAAGGGCGGCAGAGAATATGAAAAGAGCATCCAATGATTCAAGTGCGTTGGAGAGATAGGCCAAGTGGTTCACAGCCAGGACAACGAAGGCAGGTGTATACAAGGTGGAGAGGGTGTCGGAGTCGAGGAATTGCATGGTAGTCTCGGGTCTGTTTCTGTGGCTGCTGTGCAAGGGGCTGTCGGGCAGCTAGCCGTAAAACGAGAAGTCCAGAAGCTTGTCGTCGTGATCATCAGTCGTTGGTGAGTTCTGGAGGTTGAGCCGGGTCGAAGGTGTCGTGCAAGTGCCAAATGTAGCCTCGGAGCGAAGTCGGCGTGAAACTTGGGGAAATGGAAGGAGCACATCCCACAGCATTATGCACCCGCCCCTTTACCCTACTAAGGTACCTACCCTCTCAATTTTCTCAAGTTCATGGCATGACATCACGTGTCCCAATGCACAGAAAATTGTAACCAAGATGTAGCGAGGCCTCATCTTGTGGACGGCCTTCACAGGTTTACTGTCTGGTAGTGCCCGGACTAGCAACCCAATTGAACTTTTGCTGGCTCCTCTTCAATCCTTAATTTGAAGATGAGCAATCTCTTGTTGAGCTGTTGAGGAGCTAGCAGGACCCTCCGCAATTAATCACGTCTCTTCCATATGCAATCCGTAATTAGAGTAGGAAAATGGAAGGCGAGAAGAATGCTGGCCCCAATCAGACGCCCATCAAAAGCCCCAGTTTATCCATGCCATAAGAACATAGGCTAGCGCGAGCCTCGTCCTGGCTGGACGTCTTTCATCCGTACGCCTCAGAGAGCAGTCATACGACAGTCTGGAGATCTCTTTGGGCGTCCGCACATGATTATCATCTGTGGAGTAGACTCTCAAGTACCTGTAGATGCAGAGATGTAAAGATATACATGCAAATACTAAGGACGCCTCACATGGTAGAAGAGAAAAATGACAAGATGGCACATGGACTTGGCGAAGGCGATCTTATTACTATGGCGGGTGACATTCACAAAAGCTTGGTAGCAAGACGTTGCGCTTTCGCGCCCGGGCTGACTCATCGCCGACCCTCGCAGGCAGACGCGAGCTTGAGCCTGTGGGTGGTCCGTGCAACCACCCCCCAGGGTATATAACCTCGCCCCCAAACTCTGCAGCTTTGCTGCTCCCTCTCTTTTCCTCCTTCTCCATCCTGGTGCACGGGCTTTACGCAATTCAGTGAAGGTTCGCCTGAGAATGCGTTTTTGCTAGTTGAAAACTATACTATGACCACTCCTAGCTGGGTACGCCTGGCTAGGGAATCTTTGGAACCCAATCGAGACTCGCCTGCGAGAGCCTTGAATCGTCTTTCGTTGTCTTGTGGCCTGCTTGCGGGCACGACGAGGAAGGACTCGACGCATGGGAGCGAGGCGTGACGCGTACGAGCTCAATTTTTTGCAGCCATGCTCCTCACCTGCTTGGATCGTGGGACAATCAACTGGGCACCTGGGATCAAGCACATGCCGCGATGATTGCGTTGGACACCCAGACGTGGGGGGCGACCGACCTCCCAGCCTACCTACTTACTCACCCAAGGCCATACGCACCGACTCAAGCGCTACCGAACCTCCATCCAGATCGCTGGCTCTTCACAGCATACCTACCCATCTTCTGCCCTAGGTATAGCTACGGAGATCATCGACCTAGCGCTGATCAAATACAACTGCGACTTGCTGACCTGTCCACCACACCATCTCCAGCAGCCCTCCACCCGGCTGGACTTGAACAAATGGGATCAATTGCCCCTGGAGCTGACGCTTCGCAGTGCTGTCTCTGTATGCCCGCAGCAGCCTCTCTCTCTTGGCCACGTCAACCGCTCGGCGCGCCCTTCCCTCCCGTCGCAGCCGTTCCCGCCCTGTCGGCCGTCCGTCACCCTGACTATCAAGACTCCCTGCGCAGTGTTCGAGACATCTAGTGGCGGTTCTGAGTGTACTCACCTGGAGACCTTTTCTCCCTTTGACCTCGCTCGAGTGCCGCGTGCTCTGTCTGCGTGTATTTCGTGATATCCAGGGCGTCTGGCGTCCGCTCGCAGGGAGGATGTTACAATTCCCAGCCGTAGTCAGGTTGTCCTTCTCAGGGAGGGGGGAGGGGGAGACGAGGGCTGCCGCGAGTGGTTAGCAGCAGGATGCCGTGTCGTGTCGGTGTACTGGCCCACGTGCCGTGGTTTAAGACGTGACTCGCCAGGCTCGTCTGTACCCGCCGGAGGAATGCGTTGATCAAAACCCCGGCAGTGTTACGGGGCACGGAGTCACTCTGATGAGCGGGCTGCGGCGACTGCTTCGTGTGCGACGAGTGGGGAACAGGACCGGTGAGTTGCGCAACGTTGAGCCGGGTTGTCTGACCTGCAGTGGGAACACGTAACGCCGTCCATCTCGACCGGCGCTGCGACCCTTGCATTTCTGTATGCCGTCCGTGATGCATCTTCAGTAGCAATAGTCCACAATCCAGTGCTGCGGGAGATCCTGTGATCTGTTTTTAGAAGCCCATGACCACCATCCGCCCTCCCAGGGAGCGCTGAGCCCTCCACACGTTCGGGTGTTCCCGGGGAGCGCGGGCCTCCTTTCATGTTAGAGGATGAGTGTTGGTTTTAGAACGATGTTACTATCGCACTCGGTCTCGGATCCATGTCACGAACCGGTGCCCAAGCTGTACTCAGAAGCCCGCATGAGCAACATGTGGGTGCATGTTCCTTTCTGCCCGTCTGAACTCCCATTGGTACGTAGTCGCGGGGTAAAGCAGACGTGGTGGGTCAACTCAGGCCGCCTGCATGCGGCTCACGGAGTCGTCTCGGTACTACTACGGACTTGTTATACACATTGTGATACTACCTGAAAAGACTCGTCATTATTGACAGAGAAGTTCGACACGAGTGCCATAAACAGTTACGATGGCTGCTCTGTCACAGCTGAACGCTGTGCCGTGTGTGACAAGATCCTCCGTGTGTGATTCCTCGTTCGGGTGTGGAAGCCAACGACAGCACCCCGGCCTCATGAGCTCCACGTCCAAGAGGCCGAGTGGATCCATCAGGCGCCCACCCCGCGAGGGGGGAGAGCAGATCCGACGCTGATCCTCGGCAGCGGCAGAGGCGCAGACGGTCAAATTTCTCCAGTCCTTCACTTTCGGCTCCTCTCGCCCGGGCTGGTGATGTTGGTGAGTTTCCTAAGGTCGTAACTGCAGATGCGAGTGACGGAGAGGGGAAAACCCCGGTGCATGCAATAGCCGTACATGCCGCTGCCCCGCACCGAAGGACTTGTGCACCTCACGTACATTTTCGCGGGTTAGCAAGATACAATTATGCGCGCGTATCACGCTTTTGGGCAGGTGAAATGGCAATCAGGTTGCCGGAGAGCCTCCCCGGGCCCTGATGATCTCTGACCTGGGAATATATCATACGCGAGGTCGATCTTGCCCTGCGGCATATCTCCTTTCTTTGCTCCCTCCATCCCCCCCCCTTCCCTTCACCTACTCTCCCACACAGTTGAAGCGTGTTAAGGCGGACACGATGTGTGTTTGGTTCCGCTGACGAAGGCTATGAGCGTCCCCTTTGCGATCTATGCACAATCTTCAACCCCCAAGGTGGCTCGATGGGGATCCCGTCCACAGGGTAGGACAGCAAACCCGATAGATTGGATAAGGTGATAAGGTAGAAAAATGGTGTGGTGAGGCGCACACCAATCCCACACCCCAATCTTGTACGCCTGCAGCCTTCGTGCGCGCGTGGGCCTGTCGATCTCTGTTTCGTTCAACGACGATCCCCTCGGAATCCTGTATGAGTACGACTAGATGCTCGGTTGGGCTCAAATTCCTGCAGGGCGCTCGCTCCTCTCCAGTTTTCCCTTCAAGAGATCGTTCTGACTGACGTGTGCTTCTCCAGCCTCGCGGGCTCTCTCGTAGCCGCCGCCATAAGCACGGGTCGGAGAGGCTCACCAGAGACAGAGAAAGGCGTGGTACCTGTCGAAATGACAACCTGAATCCTTAACTCGTGTGACATCATTGTGTACTTAAGTAACCAGGCGATGTGATTCCTCCGGATCAAACTCTCCGTTTCACCTGACATACTTGTACCTGCTCTGCAGTACCACCGTACATGATGCAACATCCCTTTCCCACCACATCGTCTCCCGAGCCTATGGATAAAACGGAGATTCCAGGTTTTGAGCTCGCGATGGACCAGTAGGCAAAATGAGCTGTCCTGGAATTTTACGGAATCCGAGACTGGCTTCAATCATCAGCTCGGCAGGGGCGAGGGGGCAACTTTTTAGTTCCCGCGCATCCCTGCCAGACAACACCTTGATAGACTGGGATCCCCTGTAGCTTCAAGAGCAGCCGTAGCCTGCCGGCCCAAGCCTCGCAAAGCTGTTTGCATGCCAGCCCGGATTCTTCCTTGGGCCCAAACAAGGCCCAGCTTGCAGCTCCAGCTCCCAACCTTCGGCTCATTCTTTCACCTCCAACCACCTCGACGATTGTCAATTCACCTCAGCTGTCCACAGGTGGCGCTGGGTTCCTGTTTTCTCTCCCTTTTCAACCTACCTCTTCCTACTCTCTCATCTCTTCATCCCCTTGGCGAAAACAAGAGAGCATAATTGGCATTTTCCCCTGCATTTTAGACAAGACAAGACGCGCTTCTACTCTCCTGTTTGTTCTCCTCGGCTTGCGTTCCCCTACACAACAGCGGCAACCCAGCCTCTCATCCTCGTCTCTCCTTTTTTTCCCATTTCTTTTCTTCTGTCCTTCTCTTGTTTTCCTCCACTTTCTCTGCTCCTTGTGCTGCATAGAATCTCGAAAGTTCGGCTGTCCTAGAAAATCTTCAATCGCCTCTCCACAAGGGACCCACCGTCCCATTCAACAGTGATAAACGACGACCCTCGGGAGAATAAACCTCCAACCCATCCTGACCATCTTCAATGCTGCACAGCTCTTGGACGCAGACAGGATAGCACCTGACAGCCTCTGGTCAAGATGACAGTCTTCATTGCCTCCTTGTGAGTCACCCTCTACAGCACCGCCTCCCTTTCCCTTGGTGTTTCGAATCTCAAAACTTGCTGTCGAGGTCCAACCACCAGGACCCACACTGGCCCCTCTACGTCATTGTAGAACTCGTGATGGCTTGCTGCTTACTGACCCTTTTTGGTGACGCAGGTTTCTACCCAAAACTGTCCATTTTACCCTCCCAGGCACTCCTGCCAGAAACCCGAGATTTCTCCCCGAGACCACCAAAGTCAAGAAGCCTCGACCTGCATCCGAGAGACAGCCTACCCTGTTCCCTGGCAGCCAGGACGACATCACTCCTCCAGACACGCCCATCGAGGACAAACCATCAAGTGACATCTTCACCAATGAGGACGGCTTCCGGATTCACTACCCCCCTAGTGCGAAGGAGGATGAGTCTTTTGGTTCCCACAAAGCCACGCCCGGCTACCAGGGCTCTCCAGTGTGGGGCAGGCGAAGTGATCAGCCCTCCTCCCGCGCACACACCCCTCCTCCGTCCTCCGTCCTCGAACACAACAAGCAGCTGAAGGCGAAGGCACAGGAGCTCGGACGCCAGGGAATAGTGCAGCCCAGGGCCATTTTCCGCAGCGACAGCCACGACAGGGTCTTTGCCCAAGCCGACTGGAAGGTTGTGAACGCCGATCAGGGCAATGGTGGACTGCGCCACGCTGCAGAGGCTGCCGCGCGGGAGGGCAAGATTGATCAGGTCACATGGGTCGGCTCTCTGGGCATGCCGACGGACGCCCTCGAGGGGAGCCAGCAGAAACAAGACATAGAGGACCGTCTGGCCACCGAGTACGACATGCTTACCGTCTTCTGCAGCGACAAGGACTTCGACGGTCACTATTCACACTTCTGCAAACAGATCTTGTGGCCTGTCTTCCACTACCAGCTACCCGACAACCCCAAGAGCAAGGCCTACGAGGATCACTCATATAAGCACTATGTGAATGTGAACCGTGCCTTTGCCGACAAGATTATCAAGAACTGGAAGAAGGGCGATGTCATCTGGATCCATGACTATCACCTGCTTCTAGTCCCCGGCATGATCCGCCAGAAGCTACCTGAGGCCGAGATCGGCTTCTTCCTACACGTCGCATTCCCGTCGTCTGAGGTCTTCCGGTGCCTGGCCGTCCGTAAGGAGCTTCTGGAAGGCATGCTGGGCGCCAACCTGATCGGTTTCCAGATCCACGAGTACACACGGCACTTCCTGCAGACCTGCAGTCGTATCCTGAATGCGGAGGCCAACCCGGATGGCCTGCAGCTGGATGATCGCTTTGTTGATGTCATCAACCTGCCCATTGGTATTGACCCAGTGCAGCTGAACGAGCACCGTGATGACCTGCAGGTGCGGAAGTGGCTCAACGTGCTGCAGGAGCGCTACGCTGGCAAGAAGCTGATTGTCGCTCGGGACAAGCTGGACCACGTCCGGGGCGTCCGACAGAAGCTCCTGTCGTATGAGCTCTTCCTGAACACTCATCCCGAGTGGCGTGGCAACGTGATCCTCATCCAGGTTGCCCTGTCGTCAAGCGAGAAGTCGGAGCTTGATGCGACAGTGAGTGATATTGTTACTCGCATCAACTCATCTTACGCAAACCTCGCATACCAGCCGGTCGTCTACCTGAAGCAGGACATAGACTACGCGCAGTACCTGGCTCTTTTGACCATCGCGGATGCTCTGATGATCACATCGCAGCGTGAGGGCATGAATCTGACGTCTCACGAGTACCTCTATTGCCAGGATGGCAAGTTCCTGAACGAGAAGAAACATGGCTCGCTGATACTGTCCGAGTTCACCGGAACGGCCTCCCTGTTTGGTGGCAACGAGCTCTCTGTGAACCCATGGGACTACAGAGCTTGTGCCAACGCCATCAGCAAAGCCCTGGAAATGGGAAATACCGAGAAGGAGGAGCGCTGGACAAAGCTGCACGAGTGTGTCTTGCAGCACACGGGTTCACACTGGTTCACAGAGCTCATGTTACGCCTGGATCGCGCGCATAATGAGCAGCACCGGCACGACCAGACCTCTGTCCCACGCCTCAACCTGAATACTCTTACTCGGCGGTATCATGACAGCGAGCGACGCCTCTTCATCCTGGACTACGAGAACACCCTGGTCAACTGGGGACCGGTCAACCAGATCATCCCATCCAGCCCTCAGGTAAGTCGAACACACACTTCCCCGTCGCTAACTCCCCCCCCCCCCCCCCTGGATATCTCTCAGTCTAAGACTGTCAAGCCCGAGGCATTCCTGGCCGGCGCTGCGCATCTCAACCCCATGGCTAACGACATAACGACGCAGCGCACCCTGGATGTTCTCAATGAATTGCTTTCGGACGAACGCAACACCGTCTATGTCATGTCTGGACGACGACCTGAGGAGCTGGACCGCCTCTTCCGTCGTGTCCCTAACCTGGGCCTCATCGCGGAGAATGGCTGTTTCCTCAAGGACTGCGGCAGTGATGCCTGGACCGAGATGGCCGACCCGGAGCACATCAGGGCGTGGAAGGAGTCTGTCAAGGGTATACTCAACTACTACCTGGAGCGCACGCCGGGCGCCGAGATCGAGGAGCGCCGCTGCAGCCTCATCTTCCACTACAAGAGCGCCGAGAACTGGGATCACGCGGTCAGCCAGGCCAGCGACTGTGCTTCGCACATCAACGACGCCTGCGAGAAGCAGCGCGTCCACGCCATCCCGACCGACGGGTCGATAATAGTAGAGCCCGTGGACTGGACCAAGAGCACGGCCGCCGAGAAGATCTTCGATGATCTGCAGACCCGACTGCCGGCCGACGCGACGCACAAGAGCCGTGTGGACTTCCTCATGGTTGTTGGCGACGGGAGGGACGATGAGAAGGTGTTCAGATGGGCGAACACGCTTGGCGAAGAGAAGGTAATCAAAGAGGTGGTCACCGTCAGCTTAGGCAACAGGAACACCGAGGCCTCGTCCACGATGACGCAGGGCGTGAGCGGCGTCCTCATGGTCCTGCAGAAGCTGGCCTCGTCCTCGAGCGAGTGAGCAGACCGCCGCCGCCCACACCCCAAGTCTCGACCTCAAGAGACTGACATGCCTATCGCCGGGAGGGAGCAACGGCTACCAACCACAAAAAGGAAAACAAAGGAAAGACAGGGAGGAACAAGAACAGCTGCGCCGAGGGCAAGGGTTCTCCTCGTGGGCCCACCCATCCCATCTCTGCAGTTTCCATTCCGCTTTGCAAAAGACTCTTTAGGTCGCGAGACCAATATGTGGCGTTTGTACCCACTTATTCACTCGATCGTGGACGGCCTTGCCGCCTACTGGTATGATTTGTTATTCTTTGGACTGATGATTCTCGCAGTCTTGTCTCGGCATGTCCCGGCCAGCTTGTGTCTGACCTGTTTTCATTCCCCTCGATTCTTACTGATGCATGCCTTGTTTCTTTTGCATACTTACTGTATTCTTCTGGCGTTCACGAGCGTGCCGGTATGCGTTGATTTTATTCTTACTTTCCTCTCTCCTTTGTACGTGATTAAAAGAGACAAGACAATGTACTAAGATGGGCTCGGAAGGGGTGTTATTTGGAATCAGGCTTGGGGGAGGGGGGAATAAAAAAAAGACAAGATGGGGACCGTCACCACTCCTGCATATGAGCATAAGCATAGACTATGTACCACCCTCTCAGACAACACATCGCAAGATTCATGTTCCCTGGCATCAGTACCGAGAGGCAGGCTCAGAAACACCCTGCTGTGATCGCTGCATGTGTTGTTTATTTCCTTGATGTGGTTATCCAGAGAGCATAAGCAATCTAGCGTGCACGCCAGCAGTCTCAAGCCGCTTACCTGTCTCTCCAGGCGGAAGGGAGAGGGCGGAGAGGGAGATGACTGCTTCCTATGTAACGTTGCCATGGACCTGATGATCGTTGCCAAGGAGTACCTTGCCACGGAGCGAGTTTTCGTGATGGAAATGCTCGAGCAGGAATGATGAGTGGTCTGATCCAGGGCGGCGCAGGTCGTTTCGTCGCGACCGTGCATGGCGGAGGCGGGCAGCTGTGTCCGTACAGTCGCCACGTCCCCTGCAGGCAGAATCACCTCTCGCTCTTCTCCGGGACGAAGCAGGCGCGGGATCAAGCAAGGAGGGGAGGGAGCGCAACGGGCGGGAGGAAGCGCCTGCCACTCCCTGTAGGCGTTATATTCCCGCACGATGGGAATGCCGACCCGCCGCCCAAGAGACATGGGATCTTCCGCCGCGACTTGGCCGATCTGATCTGGACCAGTCGAGGTGATGGGCAAGACGCTGGGCAGGGATGAGAGGGGCGTCGTGGTCCCATATCTGTGCCGCATACTGAAGGGCCAGGTGGCGTCTTTGCATCTGTGGGCCGTCTGCGCCTGGGCTTCTTCTCCTGGGGGGAGGGTGGGAGGGGGAGGCACACTTCCTGTGACCTAGGCCGGCGTTCGTGTGTCGTATTTGTCAACTAGGAACCTTGGTTCGTGTATCAGGAGGCAGGCCCGGGGTGTCTGGAGGGGTGGATCATGATCCACCTCGGAGATCTTCGTACATTGACGATACAGCATCGTAGCCGTGCCTTACGGCCGTGTATCCTGGCTTCTCTTCCCCCCCCCCCCACAACAATGGCCTCGCTACTGGCAGGATCCTCTTAGCCGCCGTTGATGGTGGCTGCACTCAAGCCAGTACGGAAGAGGGAAGATGGAGCTACGATTGTGGAGCCTGGAGAAGGACGGAAGAGGCGAGGAGGGAGAGGGAGGAAGAGGGAAAGACGGAGTGCTCAAGGCTGCCTGGCGCTCCTGGTGACCTCACGGCGTCTGTCCATAAATTGAACCATGAGGAGTCTCTTAGGGGTGAGATGGATTATTGGCCCAAGGCAGTAGTCACAGGAGCAAGAAGGCCTCACGAGTAATGAAGGGCTGCAATTACAAGTACGAGAGCCTCAAGCAGTATTATGACCTGTGAAGTCGAAACCCTGGCTCCTCCCCCCAGGGCTTCCCCCTCTAGCTAAGCGTTCCAGCAGCGAGGGTGAATAATCAGCACGGAGGAGACGGGAAAAGACCGTCTGTCTGGTCACGAGGCGGCGCCGGAATCAGCTTGGTACAGGGCCAACTACCAGCTCGGGAGCACAGCTGGCCGTCTTTAGCACGATGACATGATCAATAACGTGAGCTACCTACACCTGATCTATTGATAATGTCCTGCGCGTGCGATGTCCGGCCCCCTTCTTAGCCTGTCTTTGAACCCGTATCGTTGGTATTCTAGAAGGCTTCTAGCTTGTCTGGATGTCGCTGTAGCGTTGAAGTTCGTAAAGAAGGGAATGAAAAGAAAGGGGGGGCTGGAGGGGGTCTGCTGGGTGGACGGGTAAGTGATGAGGTCTATCCTCCGTCACGCATGGATGGATGGATGGATGGACGGACGGAATGCAATGCAATGGAATGAACGCTTGTACTTTGTCCACGTCGGCACGGTTCTCGCTGGATATTAACTAGCAGGAGAGGGCCTGGAATCCTGTCAATACCTGGGGAGGTAGCCTTCCAGACGCAATCTCGAGGCAGACAGGGGTCAAGCTTGCACAAAGGATCACTCTTTTTTTTTCTTCTTCTTCTCTTTCTTCTTCCCTCTATCGTGTGTCTGTCTCTCCCCTTCTCTGTCTCTCTCTCCCTGTGTGTGTGTAAGACTTTCCAAGATCCCGCACGCGGGTGCTGACCATCATCCGCACATCTCGGCTCGGCTTCCCTCCTTCTGCGCGCGCGCCGACGGCATGCCGATGCAAGGGCCTTGGGGCCTTTCCTCCCGTGTGGCTGTCCTCCTTTTTTGGGAGGGTGCACACCCCTTGGCCCAGACAGACAGTATGGCGCGGCTCGTCGACCCTGCTCCCCGATAATTAGGGCCTAAACCTTGATCTCTGGTATATGCCAACCTGTCCTGGACAGGTTGTCTCGGGGGTTAGGTAGGCGTAAAATGATCATGGTGGCGTAAGATGCACGATTGTTGGTGTGTAGAGCCCGTATGGCTTTGTAACAACGGAGATGCTTATCGCTCTTGTCCCTATCCAGCATTGTAATTAATCCATTCAGAACTGTTGATGATACCTTTCTTGCCTCTAGCTTAAACCGCAACAACAACATTGAAACATTCTTCTCAGACGGTCCCTTGCTAGGAGCTAAAAGGAAGGAAGAAGAAGAAAAAAACACCGCCAGGCTCTGGAAAAATATTCACGAGACGTGTTTCTCTCGTGCTATTGATTGTCTCGGTGTATCCTGGAAACGGCGGTGTCGGCTTGTAAGTATATCCGCCCTGGGAAGTAAGATCATGATAAAATTAACCACATTGCAATGACATCCAAGTGACGTGTCTTGCACAAGGGCCGCCGCATACCGCATCAAGCATGTACCATACATAGTATAGCACGCATGTGCACCATCGGCCGCCGCCAGGACAAATTCGTGAGGGTAGAGAAGCGAGTGGCTACAGGCAGTATGGGCTGGTTCTCCATCTCGGGCAGATGAACACAGCACAGTACAGGCTCGAAGTCCATGGGATCCTGGCTCACCTGTCGAATCCCGCGGAGATGCTGTCTCTCCCCCCTCCCCCCCCTTCTTCTCTCTCCGCTTTATTTTCATCTTTTTTGTCACTTTTGCTAGACCATGACGCGGCTGGTGTTTGTTACAAGACTGATGACCAGCTTCATGGTACATTCCTCTGGCCATGCGGCTGAGGAGACAGCCAATCCGCGCAAGGTCTGCGATGGTATCAAAGTCATGGTTTCTATGGAATAACGTGACTGGACTGGTAACACGAACTAAGCTAGGTTCTGTGCATCTCTCTCTGTCTCTCTCTCTCTCTCTCTCTCTCTCTCTCTCTCTCTCTCTCTCTCTCTCTCTCTCTCTCTCTCTCTCTCTCTCTCTCTCTCTCTCTCTCTCTATCTTTTCATTCTAAAATGGAAAAAAGGCCGTCTCCGGCGGGTAACCGTTCGAGGCCGGGTCCGGCGGAGTTTCTGCAGTCATTTTCAAAGAACAAGGCATGGTCCAATGCGAACAGCGCGCCGGCTAGTTTGGACAATGATCTGCGTAGTAAGCCGGCCATGACCACATCCTCATCGCCTGGGTACCTCTGCCGGAATGCTCCATGGCAGCTCTGTCGCCATAACACCGTGCGCTGTAGGTGGGCGTCTCCCCCGGGCAGCGGACTCCTCTGTTCGTCACCTCGCCGAGACTGTCCGTTTCTTTGAGGGAGACGTTATTACCGGCGCTAGAAGGGACTGGCTTCATAGGCAGGGATCTGCCTCTTCTCGGTACGGACGTAAAGCCTTGAAGCATTATCGAGGACTAAGGGCAGGGGGAGAAAGGGCCTTGGTCAAGAGACAAGGTATATCTTGTTGGGCCGCGAATGTGATGGAGCGACTGACAGGAGCTAAACAAGCGACCCTCAGGTCACATCGCAGGCCTGATGCGTGTGCGTGATAAAGGACGCGGGGTGCACTGTCCAATGACAAGACGCAGTGAGTACCGACGGAGAGGAACCGGCTGCGACCAGACCTTCTATATTCATAGGTCGGTCGCAAAGCGCCAGCCGTGGTATGTGAGCCGTTCTTGCTGAGCAGCGATGGCCCATGCAGGCAGGAGTGTACGCGTGTGGTCGTCAGGCACCCAGCCAAGGCCTCTCTCTCCTTCGTGTTCACGCCGATCTTCATTCGCCGTCGCCTAGTAGTGAGGCTCCGGAGGGTCAGCCGCGCATTCTCTGCCCGGCGGACATGCGGACGCAGGCAAGTCGATCTGATTAGACTCGACGGCGGCAGGCAAAGGATGTCGTCGAGACTGTAGTGTGGTGTAGGTGCGCAAAACCCTCTAGGTTGTCGCCCAGTCCGGTCCTGTCAAGATCGCTTGGGCCAGCGGGGCTTCCGCAGCCTGCGCACCGTAGCTCTCTCTGTCAGACAAGGCCAAGCTTCAGCCCTGGGCGCCACAATAACGGGCGTAGCTCAGATACATGTCATGTGCTTCTGCGTGGACCACCCCTCACCCTTTACACGGCGCCCTCGAGACCGCTGCGGGGCTCACGACCAAGGCGATGCAGGGAGTAGGCTGCAAACGGTAGAGCGTCCGTCGCTCGCATGGGAGGCGGCAAAGAATGGGGCTGTGAGGTTGTCCCTCGAGGGGGCCCTGGAGCTTCCACCGCGACCAGTGCAGGGCTGGACGACAAAGACACGGGACCGTGTGACCAAGCCGTATGGAGCCGAGTCGCGATTTCCTAAAACTGCTAAGCTCCTCTGCCTGTGGAGGCTACGGCGAGGTTCTAGAGAGGTAGCGCATCGTGAGAATAAACATCAAGTCTTTCTTGCTTTGCTTCTGATAGTTGGTGCTGTGGGTTGCGGGTGGGTTCAAAGCTGGGATAGACGTGGCCCTCGGCTCTCACCAGTACTCTGCCGTCAGCCCAGGGACCAGGTCTGGATCAAGCTGTGGTCATCTTGAGGGTCGTTGGAGGAGGATACTGCTGCCCAAGAACACCAGAGAGTAAATCTGTGGGATAACATAGGGGGCATCGGATTGAGTAGTGTTCCTTGCGCCCCAGACCCAACTAGCCACCAGGCGCTGTAATATGGTCAAGCCGATTCCGCTGTCAAACCTGTCGGTGCTGGTCTGCAGAGACAAGGCGGTCTTCAGGCGCCCTGGCTGCGCCAGAGAAATCACAAGCTTGGGCTACCCCGCAGGCCTTCTAGAGCCGTTGGTGGTCCACAGCATCTACATGCCGGACTTGCCGCCGGCCCTGGCGTGCTCGAGGAGAAAGCCTTGGACTGACGTCCTTTGAGAGAGGGAGCAGACCTTGCCTAGCGTGGGCATGGCTGCGACCCACTGCAATGGTGGTATATGGCTGCAGATCGTACAGGTTCTGGCCTCCTTTCTGGCTAACGTGTTGGTACCAGAGCTGTGATCATCACAAAGCCTCTCCTACCTGAAGGCCAAGAAGCGATCGGCGGATCTCTCCAATGGCATTGCGCTGCCTGGGGCTGAACGCATACGAATATGAGAGTACAAGGGAAGAGGAGAGGGGGGGGGGGGAAGGGGGCCGGATAGAGCAGAGCACGGACTGGTGCCCAGGCTCGACCACACTGTTGCTTCCAACTGCATATCTCCCTGGGCCTTAGGCCCCTTGTCTTGTCGCCTTCTCAAAGCAGTAATTAGGCTTGTATCCCTGCCTTTGCCCTGTGCCAACCGTGTGCCATGGTCTGCTTGAATGCGGAAACGCGCCGTGTAGGCTTGCAGAACCCATCCTCGTCTGTCTAGACCTCTTTCGTATCCATCCCTCAGATCGACGGGCTCTCATGTCAAGCTTGCTAGCCGCTGTATCGACCTGGAGCCTCTGTGATCTGGTGGGTCCCTGCTAGATCTGCGTGCACGCGGGCCGATATAGTGTCGAGGTTGTTGCCGCCCGCTTGCCTTGAGACCTCGACAATGGAAAGACGTCCCATACCTCGACGCGTCCATCTTGAGAAAAGTTGTCTCACCACGGCATTCTTCAGCCTTGGTCCCTTTGCACACTTGTTGCTCTATATCCCTCGAGTAGCATTCTGGGTCGTTCCCCTTCTCATAAAATCCAAGTGCCGTCGTCGTCTGTGTTGCCCTTCACTGCTCGTCTTCTCTTTGCAACCTTGTCTTCCTCTTCCAGCTCGTCGACAGACGCCATCCCCAACCAGACCACAGCCAGGATGGCTTACAGCACGCCCTCCCCGTCGGAAACTGGAAGCAGCTGGAGCGGCAGTCTCAGTGACTGCGATACCAGCGGTACTAGCTCCACCACCACCCCAGGTTGGAACGGGCATGATATCGACCTGCCTTTGACACCTCACGTACCCTCTGCAGTTCTCCCTGCGATCCTTTCTGAGTACCCAAACCCCTCTGTGACTTCGGCTCCCCACGCTGTCACAGCGTCGGGCATTCCAAGTCCCACTTCATCATCGCCAGTCTCTCCGACTAGTTCCACAGCTACGCGTGGGCGACGACCGGCCAAGGATGATGACTGGCTCCGACTTCGCCACCTGATCTCAACATTGTACAAGACCAAGCGTCTCGCGGATGTGATGAGCATTATGGAGAGAGAGCACGACTTTGTAGCCACACAGAGGATGTACAAGGCGCGGTTCAAGGAGTGGGGCCTGCAGAAGAACGTGACGGCAGCAGAAGTGCACAAGCTGATACAGAAGGTGAAACAGCACCAGAAGTATCTGCAGCAGCAGGCTCAGCATGGAGGTCTGCCGAGGAGCGCCTGCAGAACGACAGTGCTGGATGTCGGGGATTGCGCGCACGTGAAGAGGGTCCAGAAGTACATGAAGCGCAATCCTATCGGGCTGGAAAAGCTGCAGAAGGACCCCAGCAGACCGCTCGATCTCATCAGGGGTCTGACTGTCGACACTGGCAGAGGACGGCCCGACCGGGCAGCGAGGGTGTCGATGCCGACAGCCACATCGGAGCAGCAGCAGCAGCAGCAGCCGCCACTGCCACTGCCACAGTTCCACTTGATGAACCGGGCACACCAAGACATGGCCTTGTCCTGGTCACCAGTCTCCAGAGTGGGAGATGGACATCCTCAGAACATGTCCGAGCTGTTCCCACACGTTGCTGACCACGGGTTCCATTCACCATACCCGTTTGCCGGCACACCTTTGTCCCTCTCCCCGCGGCCTTCACCACAGTGGCAAGGTCAGCACCTGGGCCACAGCGCGAGCCCGATGCTGGGATCGACAAGCACCTCGCCAGTCGATCACGGCCTGGTCCACGACCAGATAATGACGCCTCTGGACGGCCTTCACGGGCACATGCCCCTCTCCGAGATGAGTCCCAGCCCGGTCTGGGCGCACACATTAGCACAGGCCCACGACCAGACAATGCCTACCGTGTGGCATATCAGCAGTGGGATGATGGATGGTAGTGATGCGAGTCTGTACGATCCTTCTTCTTCTTTCTGAGCTGCTCGCTCTGTGGAGTTTGGTCGTCACGGCACGGGTAAATGCAGGGCAAGATGATGATCGCGAGGAGGAAGGCTGGCGTTGAGGGGTCACTGTGGTGAGGCCAGGAGCAGAGCAATCTTGGAATGTGTGTTTGTATGCTCATGTATAACATAGGATATTCGAGTCAAGATAACATCTTGTTTACTAGTAGTTGAGCCTCCTTGAAAGTTTCGACCTGGATGTGTTGCTGTTGTTTTGTCCTTGACCGTGGCCAGGCCGAGTCATGACGTCGCCCACACCCATGAGGTGAGGACGAACCGCTGAGGCCCTGGAAGCCCTAGGACTGCTAGGGTTGACCCCCCTGGCCCCCCTCCTGCCTTGACAAAACAAACTTTTACCCCCCCCCCCCCTGGGCCCCACCTTGGGGAAGGAAGTAACCTTGGTACGTTGGCAGGTGGCAGGCTGGGTACCTGCAGCAGAGAGATTCTTAGCACCCCCGCAATCGGAGCTGTGACGAACAAAATTCCCCTACCTAGTAGAGTCAGTGCTCAAATGCGCTGTGCTGCTCTTGACACATCCACAAACCCCCGCTCTTATATGTATTACTGATCAGACCTCAGTCTTCCTCGACCTGGCCTGACGAGAGAATTCTCTTATGCTCGATGGCGTATTTCTCTTTGCCTTCTCTGGGTCCTGCAATCGACCAGTAAAGACGGCGACAAAGGACGAGATCATACACGACGACAATTGACGTACTCACGATGCCTTCTTTTCCTCCTCCCCCCTCCAACACCCTGGACTGGGCCAACATTGGCTTCAAGATGCGAGAAGGCAAGCAGATGAACCGACCGAGCGGTGATCCCGTCTACATATTTGTTCCGTCCCCCAGCTGACGTTCATGCTCCGCTCTCGCACAGTCAATGGCCACATCGAGTCCCACTACTCGCACAAGACGGGGCAGTGGACGCCTCTCCAGTTCGTGACCGATCCCTATATCCGCATGCACGGCATGGCACCCGCCCTCAACTATGGTCAACAGGCCTACGAGGGCCTGAAGGCCTTCCGTACGCCTGGTGACAAGGCCATCCAGATCTTCCGGCCGGACCGCAATGCAGTCCGCATGCAGCACAGTGCCGAGTTCGTCTCCATGCCTCCCCTCCCCGTCGAGACCTTTGTCGATGCCTGCCGCGCCGCTGTCGCCCTCAATGCCGAATGGGTGCCTCCTCATGAGACAGGCGCGGCCATGTACGTCCGCCCGCAGATGTATGGGTCGAGCGCACAGCTGGGTCTGACCCCGCCCGAGGAGTACACTTTCTGTGTTTATGTGCTACCTACGGGTGTGTACCATGGCCTGCACCCCGTCCGGTGTTTGATTCTGGACGACTTCGATCGTGCTGCGCCCAACGGAACAGGGAGTGCCAAGGTCGGCGGTAACTATGCCCCCGTGTTGAGGTGGACAGATAAGGCTCGCTCGGAGGGCTATGATATCACCCTGCACCTGGACAGCGCGACGCATACCGAGATAGACGAGTTCAGCACGAGCGGGTTTATCGGTGCTCTGGTTGATGGCGACAGCGTCACCATTGTGGTGCCTGACTCGAGGAATGTGATCAACAGCGTCACGAGCGAGAGTGTACAGGGCATCGCAGAGAGCTTTGGGTGGAAGGTCGTGAAGCGCTCGGTACGTTTATCCCGCATCAAAATACGCGCGAGGAGGCGTTCGGTGACTTGTCACTAACTAACATGACCACCAGATTAAATACGCAGAGCTTGCCGACTTCGCAGAGGTCATGGCGGCTGGAACGGCCGCATCTCTGGTCCCTATCCGGTCCATCACACGGCGGATGGCCGCGTCAGATCCTAAATCCCTGGTGGCCACCCTCCAATCTCACCCCCGCCTGTCGGTCGATACGGCCAGGGGCGAGGAGACCATCACCTACATCCCAGACACCCAAGAGGACGCCGGTGCACTGTGCGTGAAGCTGCTGTCTCAGCTCAAGGCGATCCAGATGGGCAAGGTTGAGGACAAGCTTGGCTGGTGCGTGGCCGTCTCCGACAAGGACCTTAGAAAGGCCGCCGGGCACGAAGTCGTCACAAACGGGGACAGCACCGGCGAGGTGAGCATTGGACAGATGGACTAAGGACAGGTTGTTGCCACTCGTCCCGACCGCTACCTTCCTTGTGGTGAGACAGCAAGAAAGAAGAAGAAAAAAAAACAAGTCACGGCCATCGATGTGTCTCGCAGAACAGCCTATCTATGCGGAATCTCAAAAGAAAAGGAGCTTGAAACGGAGTATTTCCAACGTCCAAACATCCTCGAGGGTTGGCAATCAAGGGTAGAAGTAGGAGGACAACGGATTACAATTGAAGCAACACTGCGCATCTCCATTGAGACCAAAGCGAGCTCCCCAGGGTGACCAGGTGTAATCTCGTGACGGCAAGACAATCAGCATAGCACTTTCGCCATTCTCGACGACAAGGTGCAAATCCCTCTCTGGCTTGTTTATGACAACAAACACTCGGTAATAGTCTCGAACAACCCGCTGAAGACCCATACACAATGGAGGCCTGAGGGCTCAAGACCCGCATGACCCACCACGCCTCGGCTCGTCCCTTTTCTGCAATCCGATGGGTCGCATGGCTCACTAAGACGACGGGCTACAGAAATATACAGTACACACACACACACACACACACGCACACACACACCACGATACACAAAATATTGTGCACCTCGCACCTCTCCTGCAGACACACTCACACACACACGTGCCACGTGCCATAGGCTGCTGCTATCGGCCGCCTGTCACACGTCGAAACCACAGATCCGGTTAGCTGCAGGGCCAAGGCAGGATTCGAGCTGACCGTTTCAGAGACCAGGTACAGGCAGGGTCTGGATCTTTTTATGTCCACTCACTATAGTCTCACTGCATCAAGATTCAAGGCAGGCAGGCAGATCTGACAGCACCAACTGCAGTGGGAAGATCTTGACCAGTCGTGCCCACACGTTCGCGTTTTGTCCGCCGTTGGCTTGACAGTGCTGTGGTACCAGATCGGTGTGCTGGACCCCCATCTCGTCGTACTGTGACTGGAACCACAGAGAACCCCGCCTGTGCTCTTATCTCTACTTACTATTCACAGAGCTTATACACAGACAGCACTGCGTTGCATTGCATTGCATCTGCATCGCAACAAATTGCGGTCTACACATCTTCCTCCCGCAGTTTGCGTGCGCTGGCCTCCACACCCCATATTTTAGAGTTCGAGGCTAGCTTTCAGGACCAGTGTCTCTTCAGACGGAGGTGGCTGGGTGGGAAGTCTTGCGCGGCCGCCCAGAGCAACGAACGGTGAGGTTTGCAGCTCGAGCCGACCGGTGGTGTTTGAGAAACACAGATCCTCCCGAGATCTTTTCTTGGGGCCATCTCACAACATGCGTCTGAAGGTAGCCCTGGGCCGAATGGCACGGCGGCAGATCAAGCCCTGTCCAGCCACACCCAAGATCACTTGCACTACACGTGCGGCTGTTCAATCTCATCTCGTTGGCTGACTGTTGCTAGCGGCGTCTTTTCTTTGGGACGAAGGCTCCTGGTTCGCAGCCGGAGCCATTTTATTCTTGGCGTCAGGATATTCCTCCCGGTAACCTCATCATGCAGGCTCCCACGGTTGTGCACCACGACACACCTGGCGCCCCGCCCCTTTCCAGTCGCCCTCGTCTGGGTGGTGTCGGAGGAGGCTCAGGAAGCAAGCAGGAGTCAGGAGCATACCATTGGACCAAGGACTTATCCTCCCCCTAGCAGGATCTCATTAGAGGGATCATGCACAGTAAGCTGGCAGGGCCGCAAAATAGCAGCGGGAGGAGGAAGAGAGTTGAGGGGGTCCTGGGGGGACCACCGCCATACCTAATCTGACGTCGCCGCCTTAAGTGTGTGGTGATTTTTGCACCGCCCGGCTTGCCATTCCTCAAACAGATGAGGACTACGCTGGCTCAACCCCATCTGCTAAATTCGGCATTTTTTTCCCTTAGCTGCAGCCTTTCACATGCCGCGCCGCCACCCGCATGCGAGTAAGAGACAGGACAGTCCAGGTCCAGGGCCCTCGAACGAGCGGCAAGACCGTGCCGCTGCTGTCATGTCGCCCGTTAGCAGAGACGGCATCGTATTCACCGTATGGCTAGATAATGGGCTACATTCTCTTTACCAGCCCACGCGCTGCTCGGGAGAGAAATTCCCCAGCCCATGCACCCAGCAAATCTGTCGTGCCATCACCGTCACCCACCATCTTAGATTCCCCCTGTCGGGAGAGCGAGAACCCTCCTCCTCCTTGTGTCCAGGGTACGGTGGTGACATTTTTTTTTCTTTCCTTGCTTTCTTTATCTACTATCTAACCTTAGTGCTCTCGAAATTTTTGTACTCAGCCCCGGCTGAAATTTCCCATAAGATCCAGCAAGGACGCCGCGAGATCAACGAGACGAGGTGCTGCTCTGCTCCATCATGGTTATTATTACTATGACCAAATATCCCTCAGGTCTCCACACCTTATCCTGAGCCCCAATCACCACCAGGGCGTATACTATATACCAGAGGGACCAATCGTCTTGACCGCAAATTACTTGTGCGAGCGAGCGATTTTGCTTGGAGAGCTGATCCCAGGAGCCCCTCCTCACGCTGCAGACAGGTATTAAAGCTGGTCTGTCGCCTCTGGATCTGTCTAGCCAGCGCGCATCTGCTGTGCCGGGCGGGACCTCCTCGAGGCCCTACTCTGCTGTTGTTGACTGCGGCCTCTTGAGGGTATTGCCGTCACATACACACACACACATACACACATACACACACGCACACAAACACCATGGCAGACTCATTATCACCGCGGCCGGATGACCACTCACCCGATGCAAGCGCCCTCTCACCGGATCCCCAGAGCACATTCTCACCAAACCCAAATGCGCCTACGCCAAATCCCAATCTGCTCTCACCCAACCCGAACGCCTTCTCGCCTCGGCCTGACTCCATGTTGCCCCTCTCCCAGCCAGCCACAATCCGCATCGCGGACGACGTGCACCCGAAAGACCTACGGCTCTCCGAGTCCGAGTCACGATTTCGGCCGCTGACGAGAACCGACACGACGGCACTCGCCGGTGGTATCTACTCGACGCGCGCCCTCTCGCGGGCGACGACCCAGCGCAGCATCTCGCTCGACAGGCACCGCACCGACGGGTTCGAGGAGGAGGGCGACAACTGGCGCGAGAACGAGAAGCCCAAGACCAAGCAGATCTACAAGGGCACCACGCTGCTCTGGCTGGCGTACCAGTCCATCGGCGCCATCTACGGAGACATCGGCACAAGTCCGCTCTACGTCTTCTCGTCAACCTTCACCAAGGACCCGGACTATGATTCCGTCATCCAGGTGCTCTCGCTGGTCCTGTGGTCCATGTCGATTATGGTCACGTTCAAATATGTTCTCATCATCCTGCGCGCGGACAACGAGGGCGAGGGCGGCACGTTCAGCTGCTACTCTCTCCTGACTCGATTTGTAAGCTGCTCTTTTTTTCACCAAGACGTATTGACTGATTTATATATGTACTGGACTAACACGCCACGACTGCTCTCCAGGCAAACCTTACGGAGCGTGATCCCCGCGAGGCGCCACTTATCCACATGGAACGGCATCTGACAGGCAACCTGAGGCCCGCGAATGGAAAGATCCGCTCGGCCATTGAGAAGAGCAAATTCTTCCGGGGCCTCCTCAAGACGATTGGCGTCCTCGCCGTGTCCATGGTCTTGTCAGACGGTGTTCTTACGCCTGCGCAGTCGGTCCTCGGCGCCGTCCAGGGCCTCAATGTGGTCAAGAGTGATATCAGCAGCTCCACGGTTGTGGGCACGACCTGCGGCATCATCATTCTCCTCTTTGTGGTCCAGCCGCTGGGCCTGACTCGGCTCGCCAGCGGCTTCGCCCCCATTGTCATCATCTGGCTCGGTTTCAACGGCGGTTTTGGCATCTACAACCTCGTCCAGTACGACCACAGCGTCCTCAAGGCCTTCAACCCTTACTACGCCTTCCAGTTCTTCGTGGTGAACAAGACCGAGGGCTGGAAGATGCTGGGCGGTGTCCTGCTGTCCTTCACAGGTGTCGAGGCCTTGTTTGCCGACCTGGGTGCCTTCTCCATGAGGGCGATTCAGCTGAGCTGGATATGCTATACGTACCCGTGCCTGCTGCTGGCGTATACCGGGCAGGCTGCCTACATCAGCGCCCACCCTGAGGCGTGGACAAATCCCTTCTACAACTCTGTGCCACCTGGCATGCTGTACCCGAGTCTGGTTGTCGCGGTGCTGGCTGCCATTGTTGCCTCGCAGGCCATCATCACAGCCACGTTCCAGGTGAGTCCTACTATTGACGGTTATAAACAGGCCTTGGCGTATCCGAGCTTCCTGCTGACTCTCCCCGCCCACAGCTCATCAGCCAGATCATGAAGCTCTCGTACTGCCCACAGGTCAAGGTCGTGCACACCTCCAAGACCTTCCACGGACAGCTCTACGTGCCCTTCCTGAACTGGCTCCTCATGATCGGCACCATCCTCGTCACCGCCGTCTACTCCAACACGACGCGCCTGGGCAATGCGTACGGCGTGTGTGTCATGTTCGTCACCTTCTTCGACACCTGCATGGTGACCCTCGTCGCCCTCATCGTGTGGCGCGTCCGGCCGTGGCTGGTCGTCCTCCCCTGGCTCTTCTTCGCGCTGCACGACGGCCTGTACCTGTCCTCGGCCCTGAATAAGGTCCCCGACGGCGCGTGGTTCACGCTCACGCTCTCCGCCATCCTGGCCTCGCTGTTCCTGCTCTGGCGGTTCGGCAAGGAGAACCAGTGGAAGGCCGAGGCGGAGGACAGGTTCCGGCTGAACAACCTCATCATGAAGGATGCCGAGGGCAAGCTGCGCCTGACCCCGAAGTGGGGCGGCGACCAGCTCTCGCAGATCCGCGGCCTGGGCATCTTCTTTGACAAGACGGGCGTCATGACGCCCTCCGTCTTCACCCAGTTCGCCTCCAAGCTCGTGGGCGTCATGGACGTCACCGTCTTCTTCCACCTCCACCCCGTCGAGGCGCCCACCGTCCCGGACGACGAGCGCTACTCCGTCTCCAAGTTTACCACCATCCCAGGCTGCTACCGCCTCGTGGTCAAGCACGGCTTCATGGACGAGGTCATCTCGCCTGACCTGGCGGCCCTCATCTACGAAAAGGTCCGCGCCTTCATCATCCGCCAGGCCCAGTCCGGCGAGGCCCTCCCCGACGGCGAGAGCGAGCCCGACTCTGCCTCCAGCGCCATCGAGAACATCGAGAGCCCCACCAACGACACCAGCCCGTCCACCGCCACCACCACCAGCGCCGACGTCGCCGCCCTCAAGAGCGGCATGCTCTCCCCGACCCACATCCCCCTGCCCCAGACCCCCGCCGCCCCCAACACACCCGCCATCTCCTTCACCCTTGACAGCCCCGCCGTCGCCGCCTCCTCGCCAAGGGAGAGGCACGCCGCCACCGACTCCTCCTCCACGCCCAACGAGAAGCAGCAGCCCGCCGAGCTGCGCGATCAGGCCGTCGCTGCTGAGCTGGCCAGGCTCGACAGGGCCTATGCCGCCAAGATCATGTACGTCGTCGGTAAGGGCCAGATGAAGATCCGCCCCGAGAGCAGGATCTTCAGGCGGGCAGTGCTGTCGCTGTTCCTGTGGATCCGGGAGAACACGCGTGGCAAGATTGCGAATCTGAGATTGGCGCATGAGCGTGTCATGGAGGTGGGCTTTGTCAAGGACATATGATGATGATCGTGATGATCATGGTGCGGATACTGATCATGTGATGCTACCGAGAGGGGTTCTGTTGTCTGTGGTGGCTTTCATGTTGATGGCGTTTCTGAGTATATGAAATTGAAACCCAAAAGGAACGGATATAAAACAGACCGAACGCGCAATACGCCTGTCAAGATGCATACATATATCGATACATATATAACTCTATGATATAATGAACATGATCAAGGACCAACCGCTCATCCGCATCAATTAAACCGAGTGACCATAATTGGGGGGGGGGGGGTATCAAATTCTCTATTCCTATCCTGTGAGCCCGCACTCAGTTCCTCCATAACCTCACCGCCTTGTCCCTCCCACCACTGCCGACCTTTTGGCCGTCGGGACTCCAGTCTACAGCGTACACCTCGTCGTCGTGGCCTGGCAGGTCCTCGGCGAGTTTGCACGTCCGCACGTTCCAGACCTTGAGGGTGTTGTCCTTGGAGCAGGTGACGAGCAGCCTGCTGTCGGCGGAGAAGGCGCACTGGTAGACGTGGGCCACGTGGCCGCGGAGGGTGTTGACGAACTTGCCGTCGCTATTCTTATAGTCAGCCAGCGCTCAGGTTGAAAGGTTTTTCGCGACAGAGAGAGAGAGAGAAAAGATGGGATGTACCGTCCTGACCACAGCTTTGTGTGGTTGTCAAACCCACAGCTCGCAATGGCGCTACCGTCCGGCGAGAAGCAGACGTGGTTCACCTGCTTCTGGTGGCCCAGCATCCTCGCGACGGGCTTCTTGCCCGCATTGACAGGATCCCACAGGAACATGGTGAAGTCGTCACTGGCGCTGACCACCCTCTCGACGATCTTTCCGCCCTGCGCAGCCGCCTTGTCGAACCTCTCCCTCGCCTTCTGCCTCCTGCCCTCGTCGGTGTCCGGGACATCTCTCGTGTGGTCAAAGTAGCCCGTCCGCAGCACAAAGTCCGTCGACAGCGCAAGGTGGTTGACCCAGTGCGCGTGGGCCTTGAGCTCGTGCACCAGCGTCCCCCTGACGGCATCCCACACCCGTACGCTCTTGTCGTGCGAGCCCGTGTAGATCGACCCCGTCCCCTCGCCACCCACACCCCACCGCACGCAGGTGACGCTCCCCTTGTGGCCGCTCAGCACGTGCTCGGTCCGCCCCGTGTTGACCACCCACACGCGCACCGTGCTGTCCTTGCTCGCGCTCGCCAGCCTCGCGGTCCCGTCCCTCCACAGGTGGAACGGTTCCCAGGCGAGCTGCAGCGTCGGCTTGTTGTGGCCCTTGAACCCCTCGCCAACCTGTTTGCCCGAGATCGGGTCCCACACGCGCACGGTGCAGTCCATGCTGCAGGTCGCGAGCCTCGACCCGTCCGGCGCCCAGGACACGCCGAGGACCCAGCCCGTGTGGCCCTTGAGGGTGTGCTTGGGCGTGCCCGTGTTGGTGTCCCACACGCGGGCGGTCTTGTCGCCGGAGCCGGTGGCGAGGAGCGAGGAGGAGGCAGGCGAGAACTGGGCGCAGAGGATGGCCTCGCCGTGGCCCGGGATCTTGGCGGCGAGCCGGGTGACGCTCTGGACCTTGAAGACGGCCTGGGGCTCGGCGGCGAGGGTGACGGTGGTCTCGAAGGGGTTGGTGACGCCGTGGCTCCGCAGCAGGGCCAGCAGGTCGGCTGGGTACTGGTCCACGACGATGTCAGTGCCGGGGATGTGGATTCGGAAGCGGTACGGCAGGAAGTCATCTCTGTCACGGCCTAAAAGCGTGTTGAGGAGGAGGGAGACGTTCTTCTCGGAGGCGTCGGCGAGGGGGATCTCGATGGCGTCGGTCATCTGGGCGCCGGCGCTGTCGATGAAGCGGGCCTTGAAGGAGCCATGGTCAGGGAGGCAGGATGGCGCTGATGTCGGCCTGGGTGATGGTACGGGCGAGGTCCTCGCGACGCTGTCGTTTTGAGGGCGGTGGGACAACGGTCGCCATTCTTCCTGTGGTGTGCGAGAGATTTAAGAGAAGGAGGAGGAGGAGGAGGAAGAGGGAAGAGAAGTGAGGGCGAGGAGGAAGATAGGATCAGTTATGGGTGCCGTGAGCAGTGTGGGTTGCTGATTCCTTCTGCTCAAACCCAGAAGCTTGGTTGCTGGTTTGATGGCAATTTCTGGGATCCAAACCGCAATCGAGGAAATTCAACTTTTCTTTTTCTTATCCTTATCAACCCCTCCCCCCCCCCACCCCCCACGATTTGGAGATCAGTGCAGGGATCTCCCAGCCCCTCGTGCCCTTCTCCGCAGCGGCAAGGGTACCTGGATAGGCCCGGCAGGACGCTGAGATTCAGCCCTACAGACCAACAAGGTTCGGCGGCTTCAGGGGGGCGTCGTCCATTAAACGTAAAGCACCAAACACGATAGCCTCAACTGTTTTGAAAAAGGCAGAGTAAATGCCCTGCGAGGCCGCAATATATGAGAGGGAACTGATGAGAAAGGCCCGAAAACTTGACCATATTTTTGTATTTTTTTCTTCTCCTTTTTTCCCATTTTTCTCCTCCTTTTTCCTGTCTTGTCTTTTTTATCTGGTTTCTTTTCCCTAAACGCCATCGCAGTATTCAAAAGAAATCCGGTCAATTTTCGTCACATACTTGAAAGCAAAACAGAGAGAAGGCCTCATGCACACACACACACACACACACAGGTGACAACGACTAGATCTCACCCAGAGGTCCAAAGAATTCAAACAGATCTCCCAGCGCCCCCAATGCGTCGCCCATGTCCCCCCACGCGCACACCATATCCAGGATCTCGTTGACCTCGGCCATCAGCTCATCGGCTCCCCCGTCCGGCCCGGCCATCACGTCCAACCCCGCTGCCGCCGTTGGAATAATGCGAACCTCGTCGCCGACCATGATACGTCTCAGCCTCGCTGTCTGCGTCGGCTGATGACTCCTCCTCCTCCTCGAGCACCCGCTGCTCCGTGTGCACGCTGCGGCTCCTCGTGCGGCCCCTCTCGACGGTGCTGGTGCTGCGGGAGCGAAAGGAGCCGGCGCGGGAGCCGGGGCCCCCGCTGCGGTGCTGGTGCTGGTAGCTGTGACGAGAGCTGTGGCGCGAGCCGTGGCGCCCGCGGTCCTTCTCCGAGTCCTCGAACCCGTCGCTCTCGGGCGTGTACTCGAGCTCGCCCTTGTACGGCGAAGGGAGGGCGTGCGCATAGTAGTAATCCCTCTGGGCCTTGGCGGTGTCGACCTTGCTGGGGCGGCGCCTCACCTCCTGCTCCTCCTCCCACTCCTCCACCGTGTACGCGGGAGGAGGGCCCTCGACGATCGTCTCCTATCTGCCGAGTGTGCCCGGCGGTGCGTCGTCCTCTTCTCGTCGGTGTGGGACGAACTATTATTGTTGGTATACGTGTTGCGTCTGGTGACGCGCGCCCTGTCGCGGAAGACCAGGTTGACGTGCTCACGGATCTTGCGTAGCTCCATCACTGGGAGACACCCGGGGTCAGCAGGCAGAACGACGACTCGGGCCCCAAGAAAGACTAGGTCCTACTTACTGTCCTTCTCTGCAAGTGCGCCCAAAAATCTGTCGTACCACTGGTCAAAGGTTCGTCGGTTCATGAGACCGTCCAGGTGGACAGCCCGGAGGTCCTTGAGCAGCGCCCTGGCATACTGGTCCAGGCGCTTCTCCGCGTCTTTCTTCTTGATCATGCGCGACAGCTCCCACCCTGACTTGACAGCCGTCATGATGCTGCCACAAGCAGCTATCGTGGTGATGGGCGGGAGAGGCATCTTGAGAGGCACCCTGGGTACGGTATGTTGGCGGTGGAGGGGAGGCAAGATGTCTGTTGTGTCCTCGAGGAGGACGAGAAGCCCTGGGATAGCGAGGGGCACAAAAGAAAAAACAAAAAACAACAACTCTATGACACGCTCTCGGCTGCAGAGGGTAAAGGCTCGAAGAGTAAAGGGGTGGTGAAGCCACACACCATGTATAAGAAGACCAGACACAACGTTTGGGGCAGAAGGGCTGTATCTAAGGTTGAGTAGGGTAAGCGGGCCGCGTCTGGAAGATATTCAAAAGGCCCCCCGCAACAATATCTCCGACCAAGCAAGAGGACGAGATACAGGTCTGTAGCACAAATTGACACAGCCAAGCACCCCCTCTGCCCTCTCTCCAGGTCAACGACATGTCGACGTCTGCCGTTTGGGACCGCAAGTTGGCCGTTGTTTCGGTGGCCTGGACTCGGGTCTGCCAGGCCAGTTCGACAAAGACGCGGCCGACACCACCTGCTCGAGGCCTTCAGCGGGATCGACCAGACAAGTGGCTGAATCTCTTCCTGGCGGGAAATAAAAGCTCATAGACATCCAACTTCTGACTGACTATTCTGTTGTCTCTTGCCGCCTCCGACTGGCCTACCTGGCCGTCCTCCCGACGTCTCGACTCGGGTCTCTCAGGCCGCGGCCCAGCCCGGATGACACCACCCATCGATCATCATCCTTCCGCAGGGGCTGCGGCCATGCGTAGAAGACTAAAAATAGGATCCACAGCTTCGCTCAACGGTCATAGCACCTCTTCACCTCTGCTCTTTTTTTTCTGTTTGTTTCCTTGCTCTGCCTGGCGATTTACGCGACCGCAAAATATCGGGAAGATGTTGGCAAACTCTTGTCCTTGAGGAGCGGTGAGACCGAGAAAAAGGCTCCGGGGATAGAAAGGCCCACGATTGTTTGCCAAGACAGCCGTATGTGGATTACGGTGACACCGCAAACACAGGTAAGGGACAGCCAGCCAGATTGCGCAGCTGGCGGTACCTTTCTATTATACGGGCTGCGTGTTGAGGCTTTGAGGTGGCCGGATGATTGTGATTTGACCAGCCCTGAGACGACTACCAATGAGCAGTCATCTTGTCTTTGAACCACAGCTGGAGACCCGCGGAGGAACAAGAGCAAGGTGGACGAACAGACCGTGAAATGAGCCTATGCAATACATGTCTCAAGTGCTGACTGTTGCGAATGTCTTTGGGGGGAGGCTGGTGAAGCTATTGCCTAGGACATCTAGTGGTGGGGTCACCTTGTACTACGGTACCCGGGGGTGTGTGCTAGGAAAGGGGAAGGTCACTGTGGTTTCGGGGGGCTTGGGGGCAGGAGCAGGCGGTCCGTGGGGGATGGGGCGCACTGATGCTCAGTGCTCAGTGGTTACACGTTGGTCGGGGTGAGGCGGGCTAGGCACTGCTCAGTGGCTGTACTGCAATACGTAGGGGGTACGTTCCTGTAGCCTGGGGTTTCCGCGAGAGTCTCGGTACATCCATGGTGAGCGGTACTTCCAGTTGTCGGCGCGGCGTCTTGGCGCTGAGGCGTTCAAGGGTACGTACCCTACAAATGACGTACCTTAGTGGGTTGTGGGAGGTGGCCTGGGCCTGAGCTGGGAACATGTCCAGGCCTCGAGTCTTGGCAATGTGGACTGCGCTGACCGTGTCTTTCTTCCTCTTCACTCTTGGCACCTCTGTCGTTCATTTCCTTTTTCTCTTCTTGACTCTTGTTGTCCTCCAGCTGATTGTTCAAGATTTTCTCTCGTCAGCTTCTTTAGTGGTGATTGTTTCGAACCCACGCGTGGTGACTTTCCTTTTTCCCCCTTGCCCGCGGCCGTCTTCTGCAGCCCTTTGCCAGATCCTACAACGTCAGACTCACACGTTCACAAACCAATCTTTCCACCGCGAAGTCAACACCAACCAGTCTTAGCACAGCAGAACAGCCCAGTTCTGACCAACAACAAGTGCACAGCGCGTCCAGTACAGGGTCCCACACCGCCCAGGAGGTTCGTTGGCAGCCAATTGGGTGGCATTCGATCTCGAGAACACCTGCGGCAATCAGCGACTGCCTGCCAGTCTCGCTGCTACTTGTTGATGCGTAAGTCAAGACCACTCAAGCCTTTTCTTCGAGGCTTGTCAACGCTTGGCCAGAGGCGGCACCGGGGATTGGGACAGTCACAAGAACAAGGATCCACGTTTCTCATCCGTCGTTGTGGCCTGTCCATCTGGCCGCTTATGGACCAGACCAGACCGCTTCCTGGCCTCCATCACAATACAAGGCGTCCTTGTTGTCGCATGCGTGTGTGCTAATCGAACGTCCTTCCTGTGCAGACAGAATTCGAGGCTGGGCTCGGGCCAAGGCCCATGGGAAGAACAACCTCATCACTTCCGACCGACGGTCCGCCAATCCAACTGCACGCACCTCGACCGGGCTCTCCCAGGCCAGCAGTCCTCGTCCGTTCCAGAAACAGACCAGCAGCAGCAGCCAGAACAATGGTGCATCTGCCAAGGGCAACGGCGATGTCTCCTCTCCCGTCGCGGGCGAGAAGCCTCAGCAGCGCGAGAAGAAGAATGTCATGACCCGCTTCTTCATCGTCATCTGGAACGTCCTCACTTCCAGCTGGATCAATGTTCTCCTGGTCTTCGTGCCCGTGGGCATCGCCGCCCACTTTGCCAACCTGAGCCAGGGCATCATCTTCGCCATGAACGCCATCGCCATCGTTCCTCTGGCTGGTCTGCTCGCTCATGCTACCGAGAGCGTCTCCAAGAGGCTTGGCGATACGATCGGCGCCCTCATGAACGTCACCTTTGGCAATGCTGTCGAGCTGATCATCTTCATCATCGCCCTGGTCAAGAACGAGATCCGCATCGTCCAGGCCTCCCTGCTGGGCTCCATCCTGTCTAACCTCCTCTTGATCCTGGGCATGTGTTTCGTGCTCGGAGGCCTTCGCTTCCGCGAGCAGATCTATAACAGCACCGTCACCCAGATGAGCGCGTGTCTCCTCAGTCTCAGCGTCATCAGCCTCTTGCTGCCCACGGCTTTCCACGCCTCCTTCAGCAGCAGCGACGAGGCTGACAGTCAGGTCCTCAAGGTCAGCCGTGGCACCAGCGTCATCCTGCTCATCGTCTACTTCCTGTATCTCATCTTCCAGCTGAACTCGCACGCGTACATGTATGAGTCGACACCGCAGCACGTCATCGACGCCGAGTCTGTCCCTGGCCCGGCCGCACACTACTTTGAGTCTTCATCCAGCTCCGAGTCTGACACATCCTCCGACGACTCCGATTCGTCTGGTCACTCGTTCTCCACAGCACGTCGGATCAAGCGGGCCATCAAGAAGGGCAAGAGGAGCCGCAAGCAGAGCGTCGTCTCGGCCGACGCTGAGAAGCCTTCCAACATTTCAACCCCTGCTTCTCCCGCTGCTGCTGAGCCCCAGCTAGACCCGGTAGAGAAGACCACCAGCGAGCCGGCGGCGTCTTCGAGCTCCGACCCGGCCACCTCGCGGCTTACCCAGGACGCGGTCGAGGCTCTCCCAGAGTCAGGCGAGAAGAAGAAGAAGAAGAAGAGAAAAGCACCACGAAAGGCATCACCACAGCGACGCCCAGCAGGGTGAGGGCGGCAGCCCAACCGTGCCAGCTGCCCCCCAGGGGGTGGATAGTGCTGATGACTCCAACACTAAGCGTGTGGACTTCGCTCTGGCGCCGGACCTGGAAGCACAGCCCGGCACGGCCAAGCCCAAGCCGTTTTCCCTTCGAACTCTGCGCCCTAACCTGGCAAAGAACTTCTCCCAGAACGTCTTCGGCCCCGCGCCTGCCCCCCAGACCCAACCTGTGAATGGCCAGCAACCTCCTCGCCCCCTCCGCCGAACCCAGTCGCTCCCATCGCAACACCACAGTTATCGTGCCAACCCTGGATCTCTGCCACCAATCGTCCCCATTGTGGTCAATAGCCAGTCGAACACGCAGACTGCCGAGGACGAAGATGACGAGCCTGAGATCTCACGCACATCTGCTGTCCTGCTCCTCCTGGGCTCCACCGCTCTGGTTGCCCTGTGCGCCGAGTTCATGGTGGACGCCATTGACGGCATCGTGGGCGGCTCATCTGGTATCTCTGAAACATTTGTTGGTCTCATTCTGCTGCCTATTGTGGGCAACGCTGCCGAACATGTCACCGCCGTCACTGTCGCGATGAAGAACAAGATGGATCTGGCCATCGGTGTCGCCATCGGCTCGTCCATCCAGATTGCCCTCTTCGTTACGCCGCTCGTCGTGATTCTGGGCTGGATCATGAACAAGGACATGAGCCTGTACTTCACGCTGTTTGAGACCATCAGCATGTTTGTTTCGGCCTTTATTGTCAACTTCCTCGTCCTGGACGGCCGGTCGAACTATCTCGAGGGCAGCTTGTTGTGTGCTAGTTACATCATCATCGCCGTCGCTGCGTTCTTCTACCCGGACAGTGATGAGGCGAGCTCTCTTGGCGGCGGAGACTCGAACGCAACAGAGACTGCGCAGGTCGTCACCAAGTTGATGACCAGGGGTATGGCCAGCTTGATCGGATGGCAATAGTAATAACCTTGCTGTCTACCCCCACTTGATCATGCCGAGAAGGGGAAGGGTCAGGGGGAAGCAAGCAGTTGGCCATGACTATCACATTCTTAAGTCTATCTTGACATATGCTCAGCCTCCTCTGACTGGCATGTAAATAATCCATGAGTTAGCCCGCGGGGTGTTTCAAGATCTCGCCTGATGACTATTAGGCAAGGAAGAATTCCTTGTCTTTTTTTTTTTTTTAAGAACAAGAAAGACATGTTAATGTATGAAAATGATCTTCAAAAAAAGACAAACACTCGACTAAAACAGGCTTCGTCCAGCAGTGCGGCTACCACCTCATTATTTCCCCCAGCTCATAATCAGGCTAGGTGGTCGTCTTGATCAACAAGTAATCATTGGTCCGATTTCATATCCACACTCGAGGCGTCCGTGGGCCCACCATCTCCTAAGCCATCGTTACTCGCGCCCCCAGATCAGCCGTCGCCGGGATTGGGACAGCGGACGGCAGCCGGCCAGGCCCAAGAAGAGTATCTGTCACCCACTGACGGTCCGCTGCCCTGACAGGATAACGAGAAACACCTCGTCTCACCGCCGCCCGCAGATCCCGGAGGCCCGGCCGGCGGCTAGGCTGGTGTGCCAGGCACTGGAGCAGGATGCCGCACATGTCGCTGCCGTAGTCCTTGCGGCGGTCAACGAGGTCGCCGCCGTAGGTCCAGCCGGTCCAGCCGGCCCAGCGGGAGGAGGATCTGGTGATGTGGGTGGGGACTGGGGGGCAGTTTGGGGCCAGGAGGGTTATGCAGCAGCGGATCATCTGGGACGAGAGGAGACGTTTTAGTAAATTAGAGGAGAGGGGTCAGTAAGGTGGAAGGGGGTGGAACGACAACTCACGAGAGCCACGCCGAATATGTTGGTCTTCTCTGAGAATGCACCGGCAGCGCCGTCGCTTTGGTTCGGAGGGATGGTGGAGAAGCCTTCTGAGAAGGGCTCGTAGTTGACGTTGTCCCATTCTCTGGTGTATTGTTCCTGTGGCGGCGAGTTTGGAGTTAGGCACGCAGTTTAAGAAAGCCCCCTGACACACGCGAAAGTGCAAGAGGACAGAATTTCACTCAGCGCTGTCGAGCTGTGAAGAATAGATTGATCCAAGAGATAATAAAACCTACCGGTGTGTAGAACAAGGCTTTGCCGCTGTCTCTGCACTCCCAGAGCACAGTGCTTCATGCAAAATGCAAAAGTCAATGATGTTCCTGGCTATAGGCTGTTTGGAGAATCTTGGTTGAATATAAATGATTGATTACTCACTAGTCGTTGTAGACTGGTCTGGCATTTGCTACGTCGAAGTCTGTGGCCGTTGTTGCGTACCCAAAGTCTGCGATCTGGAAGATGAAGTCGTAACATGGAAGATCAGAGCTCAGGATCATAATTCAGAACAAAAGGACTGGTGAGGGTGTGCTGCCGACTCTCTGCTCACCTGGAGACTTGGGACATCCGGATGGTCTCCCTCTTCCAAGCCGGAGAGAAACACTTTGTGCTCTAATGTCAGCTTTCAAAGTCTTCCGATTCGATGCGTAATTACATAGGCTGGGATATGGTAAAGAAACAGGACTCCCTAGCTGCGGTCTCAGCAGCTTTTCAGGAATCAACAACATACCGTTCTGCGGGTCAAGGTCGAAATGAGTAACGTTGATGTAGCTATCGGCGAGTGATATCCTCTGCCGTGGTAGAACCTCATCGAGGTCGGGTCCATGTAAAGGCAACGGGGATCCAGCTGCGTCTATAGTTTGGCACCGCGGCGGCACGGCCATAGCCACACAGCCATTGACCACTGCGTCACGTTTTAGCGCTCTTGAGCGGCTGTTGCATGTGTGCTGGTGAAGAAGCTTACAGCATTCGAATGTCCGCCAGAGGACCGCCTTCGGAAACGACTCATCTGCTGCTCGTACTTTTCGGATCCACTCGTCAAACTCTCCGAACCGGGCGAGTCTCATCCACAAGAACCTGCTGAACCTGTCCAGCGACCCGGCAGCCGGTATACGCGGAGCTTGTCCGCCTTCGTCCGGGGGTCGTCGCGCATCGGGCTTGTTGATGATGCTCTCGAGGTTGACCCGCTGCATTATATGCGGGGAGCGACCTAGGATCTAGTATGAAGCCGAGAGCTGAGCATAATCATTTGATATGGAGGAGGAGGAGGAGGAGGAGGAGGAGGAGGAGGGAAATCATAGCATTGCAACTCACGTCCATGATCCACCTTTCGATGTTCATCTGTAGCTGGGATGTCCCGTCGCCCATAATACTCTTCAAGACTATGTTGTGAATTCGTTCGTCTTCGGTGAGAGTATCTTGGTTCCATGTCGTCTCTCTCAAAGCCCAAAGCGTCACTATACCATTTCCACCCTTCGAGATCACGCGTGTGAGCCATCTGCATAGTGACATCTCGAGTATGCTCTTATCTCTATGAAAGATATTTCTTGAGAGGACATGGAAGGCGAACTCACCCAACCAAGAACCTTGACGAACCGGAGGCCAGCCCGTGCCATCAGATCTCGAACAGGTCCCCTGTTCAGAAGGGACTGGCCCACACCTCCATCTGGGCGCTGCGCTATCTCCTCAGGAGGGGCCCGTACGGTGGGGTACATCTCCTCCTGGGACTGGAATGCCCGTTGCCGTACATCTCGAGCGGCTTTGCTGTCGGGGGCAGGAAATCCAGTGTCGGAAGGCCCGTTGCGGACCGGCTGTCGCCGTCTGGCTATCACCTTTGCTCGCCTTCTTGCGTCCCATTCATGTTTTCCTTCGCCGAGCCTCCTGTAGAAGTCGAACCGGTCCTGTAGCTGGAGCTGACGCCTATAGAATTCTGCTGTCTTTCGCGGGTACCTGTTTGGGTTGGACATCCTTCTTGACTGGTTGGTATCTACTGGCTTGACTCGACGTCTATGTGTCGATGTTGACCACACGGGACATCTTGTCGAGCAAATCTCAGAGAATCAGAGCTGCGAATAGGTCATTTTAGTCACAAATGTCAATAATGCCTTCGTACGGGACAAAGAGGCTCCCGTCCTGCCAATTCCGGTGACAGGAGCGTAAGGACCAATACCGCGCCCTCAGTCATTGTCTAGGTTCTTCCTAAGTCTGGTTCGTTGTCTGGTTCGTTGTTGGGTGTTTTGCTCAACTGGACGATTAATTTTAGAACTTCTAGCTGGGCTCGGGGCGGTCGAACTTATGTGTGAGGATGGACGCAAGGAGGCTATTGTTGAGGCTACAAGGTACGAGTATAAACTCCACACTCTTTCAAAGTAGTCATGTAGATCATTATCTTGGACTAATGACACCTTTCACACGTTAGACTGTCTATTTATTGAAGGATAACCTTGCTGCCTCCGTTTGGCAGCTTCACCCTAAATAAGGCATATGGCTTCACACGCCTGTCAGTCCCAGGCCATGTGCTTGCTGTCAGATGTAGCTGGTTGACCGTGAAGTACAAGTAGCCATCAGTACCCGTCGAGACTGGGAAGCTGTCAGCAGTCAAGTCTCTGCACCAAGATGAAAAGGATCCTCGGCTCACATGTGTCAACCCAGTTGATCCGCGGATCCCGCACAAATGTATCAACAGTCCCATTCGCAGGGTTGAACATCACAACCGCATTCTGTTCGAAATTACCCATGTAGATGATTCCGTTGCTGTCGGTCTCATACCCGTCACTGAATCCCTTGTGTCCATGATACAGCGTCCCTTGCTGCGCTCTGAGCTCACTATACGGGCTCCGGTCCCTGAGCAGGCTGGTCGGCACGCTGTACAATCTCCTCGAGCTCAGAGGACCAAAGAAGAGGCTCTCGCCATCGACAGAGAGAGCGATCCCGTCGGACCCAGTTGGGAAGTATGTTGCCTCTGAGGATGCTGGGTCGTAGGCGTAGACCGACTGCCCGCTCAACCATCCCACAAAGCCTGCGTCCGGCCGAACCACCTCCGTGGCGCTGACATGTCGCCAGCTCTCCCCAGTGCCGATGTCTGCGATGATCAGGCCATTGCGGCCTTCACTGCTGCTGTCGGTGATGTATGCCACGCCCTTGCCGGCTTCGGTCACATTCGGACGGAGGTCGAACCGCACGTCGTTCAGGTAGCTGTCGGGGAATGCTACCGTCTGTGGGAAGAGGATGGTCTGGAACACCTGGTTGGTCGAGAGGTCGACTCCAACCAGTTTAGGTCCTCCATACGAGGATGAGAGGAGTGTCTTTCCGTCAGGGCTCAGAACACGGCCTGTATCCAGAATCCAGAGGCGATCCGATGGGTCGACCACGACGGACTGCACACCAATGAGATAATTAGGGTAGTTTGCTCCAGCTAAATATTGAATTGCCAGTCAGTGATCTGTGCCATATGCCGGAAACACCAGGGTCACAGGCTCACTGGGTGGACTTGTGGTATAGTTTATCGCCCCTCCTGGTGGGTTATTCATCTCTTGGCTCGGGTAAGCCACCTCGGTGGTGAGGCCTGTCAGTTCTCCCACGGTGTAGACGTTGTTGCTCCCATCATTAACATTCGACGGGTCGAGACCTGCACGAGGTTAGCATACTTCCTGGACCTACTTGTCCAGTGAAGGCGACGAGAACAGGAATCCTAGATACCTCCCGGATAATTAGAAAACATCCGACCGGAACTCGAGACAGCGATTCCTTTGTGGTAATTATGTTATCGACCTCACAATCTTCCCATGGGAACTCCTCTTTTCTCACTGCTCACCTGTGGGCCACTGCCCTTCATAGGCATGCACAATCTCAAGTGAAGGTCCAGATTGCTCGCTGTCGGTCAGGAATGTGATGTTCTGACCAAAGCCACGCCCTATGAGCGCTACTCCCGAGACTATAACCTCTTGTGCCTTCATTATCCAATTTCCTGTCGTCTTGGAAATGTCGCTGCCAGGACCTCTTTACCAGAGCACAGTAGTAACTAGGGAGGGCATGTTGAGTCTATTAAATACATGGTAGTGCAGGGATAAACCGCGGGCAACAAGCACGGGGGGAATTGCTTTTTAAGATGTCTATGACGTTCTTATGATCTACATTTATGTGCTATGTTGAACAACTTGCATATGTCCGAGACCGTGCCTAGCAAGTCTCCCCAAATACTGCCGTTCCTACTGGTGCCCGCTTCATAGAGTAGGAGCCGGCATAAATGCATGTGCATAATTCGTCCGTTTCGGCAATGAAAAAGACTAAAAAGAATAGAAGCAAAAAGAAGAGAAAAAAAACCCCTCCCTTGACCCTTCGTGTCGTTTTTGCGGTCGGCAATTTCTTGTGAGTCTCACACTCGCCTGATATAGGGCATGCGAGCACTAAAAGGATGACCATCTCCAGTGCTCACTGGAATTGATGTGGGTTCTATGGATAGGAAGGACTCGCACATAGGGTGCTTCTGTTACATTCAGGATATCCAGACCCAGATTCTGCCTGTGAATATCGATTAGTCACATGCAGCACAAAGTGTAACAACTTGGACCAAACGTGAAAAAGTGGGTGCCTTCTCAATGCAGCCTTCTACTTCATGTGTGGCTTGTCAGATTGTCAGGGTAGGTCAGAAAAGCTGCTGTGCGGCCCCCGGAGCGCTCATCACCATGGCCCATTCAGCGCTTATTCGTTTCAGCAATGTGCCATTAGTGGTGTGTTGCATATGATGTGTGAGGGCTGCTCACCTCCCTTCGGTTGATTCGCTGCGTGCTGGATTCAGCTCGTGACACTAAGAAATGCCACAGTGGCGATCTGCTGGGATTTTGGTCTGATATTGCAAGGTATTAACGCCCGACGACGATGAGGCTCTGTGCCATTGCTCGTATTTCTGTCTTGTGTCGAGGGACCTTGTGTTGCTTAAGAAGATACTCACCTGAAGCAAGATCATACCTAGGCATGTAATTCAGTAATAACACATACCTTTTTCGACAATATTGATCATTTCTTCTGCTCGTAGGCTTGCCTTTCGCGGTACTATAAGCAAGCCGACATGAGGGTTTTTACGGTATTACTTTTGACCTTTCTCTTCAGCTCGGGAGCCCTCTCGATACAGAGACGTAAGTTCCGGCATTGGCTCCCATACTACAAATATCATTGGGAGGAGATCCTTCCTCTGTGCAAGGCGGAGCTTGAGGATTATTATTCCGACAATAGGAGCACGTGTATATCACCGTGTGCATGTGTTGGTAAGAAGCATGGTTTCATACACAAAAATAATATCAAAAGAAACTAACCAGGTTTGACTACCCAGTCGACTGCCTCTTGAATTATACCACACAGAGTATGCAGAGCAATCTTAACTCGGCAAACATTATGCTGGGGCTGGGACCACCAATTCTGGCATTCATGGGACCAACTCGAGGCGAGATGGCTGTCCTGTCCACATATCGACCATTCTTCACCAGCCTTCTCTCTTTCGGCTTCCCCTCGATGTCGATAGGCGGTCTCTTCGTGCCAGTTGATGTATCAGAAATATTGAAAAGGCCGGTCGCGAAGACCGCGCGAGCTTACCACTCATGGCTGGAGACACAAACCTCGGGCGTTCGGCTGGTCATGCTTACGATTCTCTGGCTCGTGGCCGCGGGAGCCTTGGCCAATAACATCTACACGTCGATTTACTTGGATATTCGTACCGTCTCAGGATGGCGCTGCGGGGCAGACTATATGCCACTCGGCTGGTGTCTCACGGGCATTGTTATCGCAGCCCTTGAGATGCTAGCTATCCGAACGCGAAGTCGTCCTCCCTCTCAACGCAGCGCGATGAGCTACGAATCATGCACAGAGATACTTGCTCACCACACAGCCAAACCGGAGATCTCTCCTTACATCCTACCAGGTTCTGAAGATGGATACATGACTGAGGTTTTATTTTGGGTAGCCTCCTTGTTCAGCATCATACAGACGGTTTTGGGTACTGTTGTGCTCTCCGCGATTCTCCTGGCATCATTTCTGGATGCACTACCTATTTTGGCTCGATATGGTGCCAGCAGCATCATTTGTAGCCTGCTGTTGCGGCTGGAGCTCAATGGCCTCAAGTGCGAACTGAGGAAGAGGGAGAGGGCAGAAACCACGGCCCCCAGCTTCGGATTGAACCGACATCGATCAACCATATGAGGTATCCTCGGCTCCTTTCTGTGGATCTTCTTCGCTTCCATCAGCAGCCAGCTTAGGGGGACCGCGAGACTAGATGCCCCATGGAGCTTGAATATGGCCAAAGCTACAAGGTAGGAGTATTGGGTACTGCTGAGTTGAATACACCACTGCCTCATGAGGACACAAAACATTAAGCCGCGATAAAATCAAATTCTTGTGCCCGCGCGGTGTGCCTTATCATCGCCTTGCAACCATGAAAGCATGTATCTGATCCTGGAGCAGGCTGGAGACGTCCAAGTACCGCAGCAAGTGTCTCATTTCTCCCACGAACCTTCTGGCTTTCATCCCATATAAGCTCAGCGTCTCAATAAGTCAAACTGGTGACCCTCATGGTCTTAGCATAAGGCTCTGCTGATTACCTCCGGTGAGTGGCTAGTGGGACCATGCCTTCTTCTGACCATCAGCACTGGAGGTCGGTGAGAATCTTGCAAACAGTGAGGGATTATAAACTCACTGTGTCCATTATATTACATTGTATCTGTAAGTCTTGAGAATTCGAATGAGATTAGGATTCTTTGCTTTTACCGCCAGATCCATTGGAGTTAGGCCGTCGCCACTCCTGCAATCGACTCTGGCATTATGCTCTAGGAGTAACTCGGTGACGGCCTCGTGCTGATTCTCCACGGCTGCGCACAACGGAGTCATTCGTGACCTCAGACTCCAGGGGTCATTGTACCAGTTCCAGGCATCTTTTGCCAAGACAAAACTCGCTACATTCATGTTTGCACCTTTGCTGGCAAGGAGCGAAACGACAGATAAATGTCCTTGGCCTGCAGCTTGAAGAAGTGCTGAGCCGAGCAAGTCTGCGAGTTTGGTATCTATATCTGAGCACGCAGACAAGATCTCTTTGACGATCTTCTCGAGACCCCGGTCCGCTGCCACCTCCAGCGGCGTGGCTCCTCTTCTGTTCTTGTGGTGGATTTTCATGTCCTGGCGATGTAGAAGTAGCCGAACTTCCGACAGACTCGGCTTTTCCACTGCGAAGTGGAGCAGGGAATTCCCAGTAAAGTGATCCTCGTAGTTCACATGAATATTCTCACACTGCAGAAGCAGTTCCATTGCCTGCAGGTGACCTTCTGCCTCTGCTATGCTCAGTGCTGTGTCTCCCTCAATAGAATCGCCCCTCCTGTAGTTCACGTCGATATCCTCATGCTCAAGAAGAATTTTGAGGATGGAGACATTTCCTGTGCAAGCTGCTATGAGTAGCGGCGTATCTGCATTCTTGTTCTTCAGATTGATGTCGAGATCTTTGTGTGAAAAGAGGAGCTCGACCGCTGAAACGCGGTTCCTTTTCACCGCCAAATGCAGCAGGGTGTCACCGGAATGAGCGGTCTGAAGATTAACATCAAAGTCCAAGACAGTCATCAGAGCCTCAAGCGCACTGGATGGTGCAGCCGAGTCCGCAAGTTCATGAAGAGGAAGTCTGTCTCGAAAGATTCCATGGTCGAAATTTGCCTTGACACCACCGTTGTCCAGCTTGACGAGAAGACGAAGCAGGACTGGTATCTCGCCTGTGGAAATAGCCCATTCATAGATGACAACTGGTAAATCATGCAAAGACTCCAGGAACTTGGCCTTGGTCCAGTCTGGAAGCTTGTACTTGTCCCGATCAAAAGCCTCGTTGAACAGGATGGCCCAGACAGCATTCTTTGCCGATTCTTGGAAGCTGATTTCGTAGTTTGGAGAGAGGACCTTCTCGTCGTCGAAGTCTGATGATATCCCTAAAAGGGCATAGATGATATCTCGCGAGTCGCTGGCCTCACTGTCGCCAAACTTCCTGAGCAGATGTGCCAGGTCGCGCTTGGTTGTCCACCACGAATCGGATCTCGATGGTGAAGGCATGACGTCCAGCACCGCCTGGATGTGGGAATCGATCTTCTCCCCCATCAAGCGAGGAAGCAGTGGAAAGGTCCGAGTCGAAACTGACTTCCACCCGCAATGGACCATGGCTCTTCTGGCGCTGGCACATTCCTGGACGATCCATACCCGCCTGAACCACGGGCGCTGTAGCAGATCCTGCAGGCCTGATTGTCGACGGCTTCCAAAGTCTGTTTCGAAGGAAACTCGCCGTTCCTCCATTTTCTTCCATTCGGCCTCCCATGATCTGCTTCGCCGCGCACGCCTGTCCAGCTCCAATGCCGACTCCATCAGGAGATCGGTCTCGTCGTTGCTTGGCCCCAGCCATATGAGGACTCCTTCGGCAGACTCGTAAATCCGTTTCATGCGGCTGACTTGATGCCCCTTTTCTCTGTCATTATCCTGGTCTATGCAAATAGCATCTATCCAGAGGATCCTGTCTTCGTCGCTGAGCCTGAGACATATCAAGGCTGCGAAGAGGTTGCTGGTTATAAAAGCCTTCTTCCCGTCTAGCCATATATCAATCTTGTTAGGCCAGTCGCCCCAGGTATAGGACAGAGCCTCGTACGGAACGCCCTGGAACTGGTGTGATTCGTTGGTCTGGTCGAGATGCGCTTCAAAGAGCTCGCATCGGACCGGATCGGTGCGGCTGCCCTTGCAGAGCCGCACCATGCGAATGGCATCCTTGGACAAGTCGATGGCCTTGTATCTGAAGTAATCCATGAGCTCGAGAATGCGAGGGTGTGGCAGCGCGATGGCTCTGGTGCAGGTGAAGTACCTGCTCTCCGACTACAAAACAAGAATATGAATAACAAAGACAAACGGGCTACGCTGTCCGTTGTAACAATTGTTATTTTTTGGTTATCACGGGTTACAATTCGATTCGTGAGAAGCGCTGAGAACACGTAAGCCCGAGAGTGTACCAGATAATGACAATGGACGGGACTAGATGCTGCTCTGAGAGGTCTCCTTTCCCCTCTACCAAGGCGTGGGGCCATGCAGTAAGATAGTAGCGGTCTGTCATAGTGGTAGATACTTAGGACCCACGTAGCACAGCCACATGTGATCAGTCGCTCGGTCTGCTGCGGCAACTGAATCGAAGGCCACAGGGCTTGTTCCTACACCTATGCCACTTGAATAACGGAGAAAGAAAAAGACTTCACGTCTGTCCTGGATTATGGTTCATGATACAGATGACTCGTGAAGTAATTTTGTGCTTGAGGTAAGTAGGGATTGAGAGATAGTCTCGGCTTGCCTTGGGGCAATCTCCAAGAGCGAGTTGCTGAGAAAACGGTCGCTCTCTTACTGGTAGGTAGTAGCAATGTGTACTAGAATCCTTGCATAACCATGGCTCAGCAGCAGGCAAAAACTGATGTCCTGAGGACCGTACGCAATGTTGAAAGATGCGCCGTTCTACCACCTAGGCACTCTACACCATATACGATCAATTTTGACACACCTAAGCTCTAAGCAGTCTAGTCTTGCAATGAAGAAATATTGAAAAGGAGGGCAGTAAGTAGCTAGGCATTTCCCTGATATTGCTTCTATCTATCTCTATGCGCTGCGCTCATTGCTCAACAAGTGCAACCCCACAGCCTACTATAAAGAGACCCTGTTATACAGGCAGCTGGATAACATATTGTCATGAATAAATCTACAAATAATGATAAATTCAGCTTATATGAAGTCCTTTGTTCGGTCTTTGAAGCTTGGGCTGCTAGGCACTAGGTGCTTTCACCTGCAAGCTCGGCCGAGACCTAGTGAGACATGTCCAGAAATGTCTGTTACATTAGCTATGGCCTGGGGATTCATTGTTTGGAGAGAGAGAGAGAGAAGAAAAGAAAGGAAAGGAAAGCATAAAAGATTCCTTGTTTGTTTGTGTGGCATGGAGTACAAAAGACCCAAGACGCAAAGCCCCGAAACAAGACGCAAATGGATAGTGGTTTCTAATATTGGAATTGAGTCCCAGGGTTGAAAGGTGAAAGGAAAGCAATAACTACCATATCTAAAGGGTCATCCTCATAATCATTACTTCTGTCAAACAAGAACCACATCAGGACCTTCACTTTTGCTGTTATCCTTGGTTCCAGTTGACTTCTGCTGTAATTTTCCAGCTCCCCAGAAATCTCACACCTTGACGCCCTCACTTTCACAGATCGTGCCGCACTTGGCTTCTTCCGAATAAAGTCACCATGGATGACCAGGCTGATCAGTTGGACGTCGATGCAGAGTCGGTCGTCCGGGGGCAACAGTATCTCCAGACTAAGTTCTGGCTGTACCGGCGCGGCGAACGAACACACGTGAATCCCTTTGAGTGGTACGTCCAGTCCATGGGAATTCTCAATGCCCAAGTTCCAGGGCAGCCTCCAGACCCGGCTGGTTACGTGCCGCGGATAGGGCCGGAGACGCCAGAGCGTCAGGACAACAGGCTGCAGTGGCTGAACTGGGTGGACAATATAAACATGGAGAATAGACAGCCGCTGTTTGACAATGGTCGACCGGATCTGCCACGAATTCCAAGGCCAGATAGGCAAGAGGCGATCAGGAACTCGGTCAGACACACGGCGCGGTTGCTGCGCTATCAACGTGGGTTCTTGGCGGTCTCGTATTGATATTTGGGCTCGAGAGGGCGGGAATCGTCTCTGACCATGTGGAATATACAGGCATCAAATATTGCAAGACGCTCGGATGGGGTATGTTATTGGTGTTCTCTCTTTCATCCCTGACGTCTCATATTGATCAAGTGGAACAGGCGGCCAGGGCGTGGCGACGCTGTGGCAGATGCGCGACAAACGGCGCAGAAGGCGACACGTTGTGATTAAAACAAATATTGACCCTCAGAACCGATTGGGCATGGCTGCAGAGAAGGATATGATGAAGGTACGTCCTAATTCAGCCGTCTTCGCGCCTGCGGGATGAACACGATCTACCATGCGCAGACCGCACTCACAAGACTTGCTTCCTCCAGGATCTCGCCCGAGCACCGCACATCATCCAGCGCTTCTTGCTACAGGATATCTCGTCGACACAGGCTCGAGTCAACATAGACGACGACCCAAGTTTGATCATCATGCCGTTTTGTAAATATGGAGACCTCACCAAGTGGCTGAACAAGTCAGGGAGCGCAGGGCCTCGGACAGCTCCAGCTTGGATTCCTCCATCGGTGCTCTGGAGATACTTTGACTGTCGTAAGTGGCAAGAGCCCAACCAATACCTTGAGGCCTGCTTTTGGATATGCATCTGACCAAACAACTTTTTCTACGGCAGTGGTGAAAGCGTGCATCGCAATGCAATACCCGCCGCGGTATCAACCGCTGAACCAGGGGGGATGACGACGAATACCTCCCTATCCCTCACCGTCCCGGCCAACGCATGCTCCCAGAGGTAGTACCTCCGCCTCATCTGCGCGACGACGACGTGGTTCTCGTCCACCGTGACCTTGATCACGGCAATGGTAAGCAGGCCAACATTGTCGGTATTGTTGCAGGTCGTGTGTATCCTCTAATCGAGCCGCTTTCGTGTTACAGTCCTCCTTTTCGATTATGACCAGCGGGGAGATGCTTTCGACCCGGCCCACGACACTGTGCCCCGGCTGCAGGTAGCGGATCTTGGACTGATGAAGCCACGGGGGTACTTTTTAAGGGACCCTCGAAATTTCCCACAACCAAATTGGGAGCGCAGTCTGTTGTGGGCGGACAGAGCGGCAGGAAAGCTTGGCTGGTTACTTCCGGTAAGTCTCTTCTCTTTCCTTGCGGTGCGACTGTGTGAGGGAGAAATACCTGCTGACGATCAAGAAAGGAGGCGTGGACGTGCGAATGGGATGCAATCGGCCCCAATTCGGATCCAAACTCTGAACCAATGTACAGAACAGTCGCAGGGAATTATGGAAGCCACTCGAATGTGTGGCAGATGGGCATGGTGAGTTGATGCACTGTCACTTCTGGCCTGGTGCCGAGGGTGCCCGTAGGAACAGTAGCTGACTTGACTCCCCCTTCAGATAATGAGATGCTGCATGCTGCTAGAGAATCCGCCCATGGCACCGGTGACCGACCGCGTGCCACGTTTCGAGGAACCTGGGAGCCAGGAGATGCATTTTACCGGCGGGTTCGACCAGCTGAACGACCCAGCCTGTGTCAGCTTCTATGGCAAGGAGATGTGTGACCTCGTGGCGCGGTGTCTCGAGTACGTGCCGCACCACCGCCCGGACCTGGAGAGCCTGCAGCGGGAGGTCACGGCTGGGATGCAGGCTGCGGACCCTGTGGGCCCGTCCTGGAGGACGACGTACTTTGGGACCCCACCGCCGCCACCGGGGCCAGTCCAGGGGGTCAGGCTTGCCGACCTAGACCCGTGGGTAGATATAGGATGAAGGCAAAGGCGGCGGCGCAGAGAGAGAGAGTGAGTGAGTGAGATGGACATGATGTTTATCAAGGCTGGGAAATAGAACGGAATGAATGCAGCTGCTTTCAGCCATGCAGAGTAATGAATATAGAAAGTGGTACGTAGAGCGGATCATTAGCTGGTCAGCTAAAAGAATATCCCATTTGGAGCCAAGATGTGCTTTCCAGTGGTGTCAGGTAACCTTACGGACAGTTTGGCGTCTTCAGTCGACATCCCCAGCCCTCGCGGCGTGGCTCCCTCCTTCAGCCTGGCCTCCATCTCGTCGACATGCGCCCTGATCTTGTCAAACTGCCACGGCCAGTTGACCACATATAGGAAGGGCCGCAGGTCGTGGCGGTTGTCATCAGGGTTATACGCCGACATGTGCGGGCTGGGTGTCAGGATCACGGCCTTGTGGCGGTTGAGCGAGTAGAATCTGAAGAAGCGCATGACCTTGTCCGCGATCTTTCTCGGCCCAAAGCCTGGCCTCTCCTTCCAGTCACCCAGCAGGCGCAGGTATGCCGACCATGGGCCGAGCTTGTGGACTTTGCGCAGGATGCCAAACTCGGACAGCTCGTTGTAGGTGAAGCCCATCTCGTCGTCAGCCTCGTCGTTCTGCACGCCGGCTGACAGAGGCAGGAGCTCGGCCGAGGGTGTGGCCTCGATGAACTCGGTCATGATGGGGAGGTCCCAGTTGGATCTTGCCCAGCTCTGGAAGGCCTTGGCGTCCGTCTTGGAGATGCTGCCGAGCGGGGCGATGTCGGCCGAGGACGCGTCGTACTTTGTGTAGTAGCCCCGCAGGTTCTCATCGACGTTACCCGACCCCAGAACAAGCAGCGCTGCGCCCTTTCGTGGCGTGTCCCGAGCAGTCGTGGAGAGCTGGGCGAGCTCGTACGCCACCACGAGGCGGTTGCGGGCCTGGATATTTTGTCGAGCCAGGTTTTCGGCGGGACTGCCACCCTCGATGGAGTACTTGGGACGGAAACCGTCAAGGGTCTGAGCGATAATGTTCTCGTGGGCGATCACGGCCTCGTCGATCTTAATATCGGAGTGATAGCCACCAAGACGCTCGGACAGACGCTTGGCACGTGTCCTGGTCTCCTCTCCAGAGTTGACAGTGCCCATGTAGCAGGTGTGGAACAGACGGCCGACGATGTCCTCCGGCCTGGAGGGCATGAAGTCTGGCTCCCCTGTGACCCGGCGCAGGTCATCCAACACGGTCTTCTCACCGTCCCTGACGGCCTGAAAGGCCATACGGGCCATGCTGTACACAAAGAGGGCGACAGTCGCGGAGTCGAGGCCGCCGCTCAGAGCGAGGAAGTAGCCGGGCGAGTTCGTTCGGGTGAGATATTGCCACAGGAAGACGGCCTGGGCACTTGCTATCTCCTCCATCGGGTCGAGGATGTGCAGCTCTATTTCTCTAGAGATGTGGATCGTGTCGGAATAGTAGACCTCGTCGGCAGACCGGCAGAGACGCAGGTCACACTCAACACGGGGGAACTCTTCTTGTGCCGCGCCCTGGAGGTTGCGAGATATGGACGACCTGTAGCTCCGGACTTCCTCGATGGAGATGGTGGACGTGGTGACCTCGACGGGGCGCAGCGAGAACTGGGAGCCCTGGGCGAGAACCTTGCCATTGGCGAGAACCATACTTGAGCCGTCAAACATCATGCGGGCCTCACCATCGACGCCTGTGGCATTTGCGTAGACATAGATACCTCCCAGTCTCCGGGTGGAGTTGGAGATGAGGTCGAGTCGGGCCCGCAGTTTGCGCAGCTCGGCATGGCTAGCACTGCTGTTGAGTATGACCTCAGCACCGTTCAGGCCCAGGAAGGACGAGGGGTTCAAGGGTGTGAAGAGCTCCTCGCAGGTCTCACACGCGACGGCCGTGTCGATGGTGGAGAGGATGATATCGCCGATCGGAACCTTCCTCTGGCCTGTGACCTCGGCGGCGATGGCCTCCAGGTAGTAGTCCTCGCTCTGTCGGCGCTTGACCCAGGGGGTGAAGTGGCGCATCTCCCTGTAGAGCCCGTCATTCGCAAGACTCATCTTGGGCCTGATGAGGAAAATGTGCTTGTAGGTGCACAGGACCCTGCAGTTGTAGCGAACATTCCGGTGCCGCACGCCCAGGCCGAGATCGACGAGCATGTCCCTGCAGATGGGGTCTGAGATGATCTCTGCCAGGACCTCCCAAGAGTGCAGAAAGGTGTCGCCTTCCAGGTGATGGTCGAGGCAGCCATATCCTGAGAAAGAGGAGGGAGAGGAGGAGGAGTCATCGTCAGCATCGCCTGAGGCATTACGGAGAGGAAGAGCGAATAATGCATGCAGGTCAAGAGGAAGAGGTTGTCGATGACGATGCCATAAAGGTGGTATGCCTTACGGGGAGGCAGGCCAGCTGACGAGCCCACGAGGCCTCATCCTTCATCCCTCATTCCACGGAGGGAACCTTTTTCTTTGCCAGGAGAGTCGAACCTACCTGGTATTTCAAGTTCGGGGCCGGTTCGGAGGGTGGCGCCCTCGGCCTTTGCGAGGCGGATGGACTCCAGGATCCTGTCTCGATTGCCTCGAAAGTCGAGGGGCACACTGGGAATGGTCGCCGCAGCGACTGTGATGTATGACATGGTAGTGAACAGGGGAGGAGGATGTTGACCAGTGGTAGCGAGGGTTTATGAGGCAAGTAGCGATCATTGGTAGTTCGTCTGCGTGACTTGAGAACAAGTACATACGCTGCGGTGTTGTTGCTGCTGCGTAAGTAAGTAGGGCCTAGCCGGCAGTGGGGTCATCTTATCGAGCGGGCCTATCGATAAGATTATCGATAAACACACACGCGGCAAGTGCCCCCTCACCCCCTGTCCACCCACAATGGGTCATAGCTGAACCATCGCGTCGCCCTGCCAAGCCTGCCTACCAGCTGCCACTTAGCCTTACCGTCACAGCTCTCACTCGTACCATAAGTAACAGTTCCCGCGCGGCCGATACATACAGTACTAAAGTATCCTTTTACAGTACGTCTTGGCCTTTGAGAGTGGACCAACTGACAGATTCTTCTCTTTGACCCTCTCTTTAGAGAGCTCTAGAGACCAGCCTGGCCATCCAGGATTAAGGAGAGAGTCCCTTGAGCCAACCCCTTTCCTACCTCTACCACGACCAGCCCGCCTCTTCGCTTTCTTCTGTTCTTCCTTCTACCCATTCACCGAGAGAACCCAGTCACTACTGGTGCAGTCTCTGGTCAGAAGCTCTCCTGCGCGGGTCCAGAGTCCAAATATGGTGTCTGTACCGGGTCTCGCCTGGCCGGCCCTTTATTCGGGGCCAGTAAATCCGGCTGAATTACCTCGCATTGAACAAAGATCTTCGCAATTTATGAACATGTCAGTACTATGGTGCAAAGACGCGTGGCAATGCATCCGGATGACGATTAAATCCGAGGGCCTTTACCAGGAGCCTGCCTCTTTGAAGATCTCTTGGTCGCCTGCAAGGCGCTGGATGCGGAAGGTGAGTGTTGTACAGGGGCAGCGGAACCGAGATCCTTCAGATTTATTGTGTAGGCCAAGTCTCCAGTGCCGATATTTTCCCCCAGTCAAGTATGCAGGAACGGAAATCACTCGAGCAGGGTTCCCCAATTGAAAAGACGGCGACCTGGTTCTTCCCCAGGAAAATATTTACAAGTTTACCTAACAACCTTACAAAGTACGGATCACCTTATATGAGTATAGCTATCATTATAATAATGTCTGTCCCTTTCTCTCGAGACATCTTTGCCATATTGCTCCGCCGCTCTGATCATTCCTCTCCCCGGCCCCCGTCCTCCATAAATAAAATTTTTGTTTTCCTTCCTGGTCACTCACCATGACAGGTTTGTCCTTGCCGGCACTTGCTGGCATCGTGGGCCTAGCCGCCGCCCAGTACTATGCCAACGGCACTTTTGGGACGGAGGGAGAGTACAGCGTCCGTTATGATACTGGCACATTTGGCGCAGAGGTGGAAGAGTTTCACTACTTCTTCGACCAATGGCGTGAGTTTGCTATACAGACAACCCCGTCTTGGCTTTAGATTCAAGATATGACTCTGACCTGGGCACGTGTTAGCTACGGGAATCGCGCAGTCTATGCATGGAAAGAGCATGGTCTCCTATACTCGAGGCACAGACTATCCCTACACGGTAGGGCTTATCGAGAACACGACCTACGAGTCGGCCTATCCATCTCTGGAAATCAACACGCCTTCTGGCGACCTGATCACCTACATTGACGGAGTGGCATACGGTAACAATGACACTGCCGCCCTGGTCAGTGTCTCCTCTCTCTATGCAACAACCGACAGTGAGTATTCATATTCATATTCCTTTTTCTTCCTCGACCGGTCCTCCCTTGGACTCTGCAGACTGACTAAAGACGTTAGATGTGATCTGGGCTCTTGACAGTGGCCGCCCAAAGCTGAATGACTCTACCCTGGCCCTCGCGCGCCAGGGCGGTCCCAAGCTCAGTACGTCTCGACCTGACTCACAAATTCCATCTCCACCAGGCTTCAATGGTACACACAGGTCTTCAGGAGGACTGCTGACAATCAAGCAATAAAGTGGGCTTTGTCGGGCACGACGGTTCTATCTCCTCCAACCTGACGCTGCCCGTCTCGGATGACTGTGTTCGGGAAGACTCGTACATCCTTGAGGTCCGCTTCAACCTGCTTGCCAACGTCACGGCCTCGGGAGACGGCATCGCCTACATCGTCGACTCGCCCCCAGACTCCAACAACACTGCCCTTATCATGTATGACCTGGGCAGCGGAGAGTGCTGGCGCCGGCTCGAGTCACACCCGACCACTCTGGCCGTGGAAGGGGATGTGCCCTCCTACAACGGGGTGCCCTTCTACCCGACAACTGACTACAGGAGCAATGGCCTGTACGGCATCGAGCTGAGCTACTACGGTGACACACTCTACTACTACTCCAAGTCCTCGGAGTACCTGTACAGCATTCCCACCTCCTACCTGAACTCGCCCAACGTTACCGACGCCACCGCCACAGCTGCTATCAAGAACCTGGGACAGAAGGGAGGCAAGGCCAACGGGATGGCGAGTGACTCGAACGGGATGTTGTATATGCTCATGCCGGAGAGCAACGCCATCTACCTGTGGAATACTACAACCGGGGCCGCCGAGCCTTATGTGAGGGATCCCCGGTCAGTGTATCCGGAGAGGGCATATGTCAGTTACTGCGATGGATACATCTACTGGATCGCCACTCAACTGCAGTACCAGCCCTTCTGGAATGGTGGTGTTGGTGCGTCTTCCTTCTCTCTTTGATGCCCCCGATCCCCCTCCCTATTCGGGCCATCCGCTGTGGCTAACAGACTTATGCAGATGGACGTCAATATCCAGGCTTGATTCTGAGATCCCTTCTTCCCAACAACGCGACCAAGGATACCTTCCTGGGACCTGGGGACCCAACAGGCAATGGTTGTATTGTGACCAACCCGTGAAAGAAGAAGGGGGAAAAGGAAAAAAAAAGGGCTGGTATGCCGCTTAGGAACATGTGTGAATATATGAAATCGGGCCTCTGCAGGGGAGCAAGCTGGGCTCCGCTTTACGGCGGAGTGACTCAAAATGAAACATGCTATAGATATTCAACCAAGACTGTAATACGCATGCCCTGTCTTGGTGGCGTCCAGGCGATGTCCAGTATCCGAATAGGATCCCACCGGTCTGCCGAGTTAGCGCTTATAACAAGCTCCTCGGGTAGTTTGCCGTGCTTTAAAAGCCCTAGACTAGGCCTGGATCTTGGGTGCTGCGATTGTACCGCCTGCTAGCCTCCTCGGCATGGTTCCGACCTTGTGTCGCTGTTAGTTAGCCCTTGATCAGTATTACTGTATCTCTCTCTCCCTCCCCAATCCGTTCCCTTCACAGCAGGTCTAAATTCTCACTACGGTTGGGTATTTATGTAGGGTAGACTTGAGTCTGCAGAGATATGTCCTTTCTATATCCGGTGTTCGAGCGAATGAGGATGGGCTGCCGCGGGTAAGGAGAGAAGTGCTGTGGTGTGGCCGCAGTGCGTCTGCGGAGTTTTGATGGTATCGTAGTGTGGAGTGCAGTGAGCAGTGGCTGGCTGCCCACAGGGGAGCACTGAGCTGTCCCTAACCTGGCCGGCCTAGCTAGCCGTGCGGTGCGTGGCGCACCTGGGAGCGCCTAGGCGTGGAGAACACACCACCACCATCCCTACGTTAGCCGCGCCCAACCACACTGTATCCTTATCCTTATCCCTGAACCCCCCCCCCCCTCTCCCATCCCTACTATGGCGTGGATGGGTACAAGCCATCGCCATACTAGATACGTCGTGTGAACAAGTCACCCGCACGACACGACATCCAACCAGACAGAAGCACGGGGCGCCGCCGAGGGAACGGAAAAGCAAACCGCAGACCGCACATCCTCTCTTTCGACCGACAAAGGACCTCCCAGCTAATGAACCGTCCCCTGTCCCTCGTTGATCCAAACGTTCATTCCCACCTCGACGCCGACGCTCTGGATCTCTTGCTCCTTTGTTGCACTTCAAAACCACTGCACTGCAAGCATCAATTCACCAGGTCTGCCCCCCCTCCCTCCTCCCCACCCCCACCAGCAGCAGATATCGTCATCAGACAAGCACCTGTCTCTCCCCATAAGGTTTCTGGCCACCCCTTTCGCCTTTTTTTCTTTTGTTATAGCCTGCACGGAGTAATTCAGCCTATCACTAGCTGCCTTGCTGTGGAGAGCTGGGGAGGAAAAAAAATAAAGACAGCCTTGCTTTGTCGGTTGTCGGTTGCGGTCTCGGCTGAACCTCACTGGGTCCCTTGTCCACACCTCAGCAGCAGCAGCAGCAGCAGCAGCAGCAGCATCAACACCACCAGACATCAGCATCGTTCATATCCACACCTTTCAGAGATTACACAACCCCAAACCCCACACGCAGCGGCTCGACAGCCCTAGTTCATCTCGTGTGCCACGGCTCTACCCGCTCCGCATCAGAAGATCCGTGCTGATCTTTGCAGACTTACTCGCACACCTTTGCCTGCCTACCTACCTGGTGACGATCTGGCCCGGAGACGAGCTGCCACCGACCAGCCCACAGCTATGCACTGACCACGGCACCCGTCAAGCCCAGCTTTTCATCGTTACACCGCTTGCGCCCTCTCGACCCCTCCGTCGCGTACCACCGAGATCCCACGAGCGTCGCGACCATCGACTACCCCCTCCTCCTCCTCCTCCTCCTCCTCCTCCTCCACCTTCTTGTCCTCGTTCCGTCTGCTCCATCGACCCGGGAAGCCTGCTGCTACCTGCCGACCTTTCGCTGCCCCAGGACCTCCCTGACGCCCACCGCGTGGCGTCCTCTCTACGCGCATACCCTCTCAATCCGCACCGATCGTGGTATCGGGCCCGATTCGAATCAAAATGTCGACCGCATGTCTGTGCTCGCCAGAATCCCAACCCCTACGTTGGTAAACCCTGCCGTTGGCTTCTACGAGGCTGACCTGCATGGCTAGTGAACAACGATGAGGTGCTTCAGTACACCAGCATGATCGACCACATCCTCAAGACCTCCGACCTCGACACCGTCTCCAGGAAGAAAGTCCGGAAGGGGCTGGAGCGACAGCTTGGAAGGGACCTCAGCGAGCAGAAGGTACGCTTGTCATCTTGCCCACAGCTTCCCTCGTCACCCTGCCTCCCCTCCCCGCGGAACCACCCAACTTCCTGTGAGACCTCCCACGACTGACCAGGCATCTATGCATTAGGACGCGATTAAGGTCTTGATCGAACAGCGCTTCGACGCCATCGCCGACACCCTGCCCACGCCGCCACCCCACAGTAACGGCGCGGACACTACAGACAATGATCTCAACGGGGTCAAGCATGAAGACGACGATGCTGATGTCTATGGCGACGATGATGTGTCACAGGAGATACAAGTCTCCACCGTCCCGAGCAAGAAGCGGAGCTCCTCCATGGTCGAGGACGAGGACGCCCGCCTGGCGCGCGAGCTCCAGGCACAAGAGAACTCAGCTGGCGCGCGGTCGCCAGACGCGGGGTGGCCACAGCGCGCCCAAGCCCAAGGCCAAGCCCAAGCAGAAGAAGAAGAGCTCCACCAAGGTCAAGGCTGGCGAGGACAGCGACGTCGACACCGAGGACTCTGCCACCCCCAAGAAGCGCAGGGCCGGCGGCGGCTTCCAGAAGGAGTTCAACCTGAGCTATGCGCTCTCTGAGCTTGTGGGCACGGAGCGGGTACGTACTGCCCACCTGTCTGGGTCGCGACGTAGGGGAGCTAACCCACGTGGACAGCTGTCCCGACCACAGGTCGTGAAGAAGCTGTGGGAGCACATCAAGGCCAACGACCTGCAGGAGCCCGCCGACAAGCGCCAGATACGATGTGACGAGCGCATGCAGGCCGTCTTCAAGCAGAGCAGCGTCAACATGTTCCAGATGAATAAGCTCATCAGCAACCACCTCTACCCGATCGAGGACTAAGCTGCATCCCGCGGAGGACGCTTGCTACATCGTCCCCCCCTCCCCCCCGGGAGGTGTCTCAAACATATACGGCGTAACATGAACAAGTCTCGGCTTTATGGATGGGCGTAACAGGAAACAGGAGAGCATCCGCTCAGTTTAATTCCCTTCTCACCACGATTACGGCTTGGTCGTGCTGCGTTGATCTTTTTTTTTATTATCTCGGCTGGCGTTCTTGAGTTTACGACCTAAACGAATTGCATACAAGGCTGTGTGGTGTGATACGGCTGGTCTCGAAGATAGCTGAGCCGGTCCCTCCCGAAGTCTGAGCTGATGTGCCTAATCATGATGACAGCTCCGCGAGGAATCAGCACCACACGGCGGTGGGGGAAAATACATTGGGCGAGGGCGAGATCCAGGACTCTAATATTTCTCTTCTTTCTTCTTCTTTTTCTCTGGGAGATAGGAGGGACTTGATGAATCTGTTAGCAGCATGACGGATCCGGTGATACTCTATTATGCAGAAGATTGATGATTCTGCCTTAGTTTTTATCTTTTTATTTGTGGATTTTCTTTTGGTCATGGTTGCGGTGTTGTGCTGTGGACGTTGCTTCTTTTTCCTTTTTCCTTTTTATTGTCTTTTTTATTTTTGTTTTTTTGGACAGGGTCCTAGGTCATGGGCTCAGCTAGCCCTGGGTGGATGTACAGTACACTACGTAGCTTCACCAGCTGGGAGAGAAAAAAACAGAAGAAGAAAAAACAAAGCAAACTCGCCGACTTGGAGGAATACAGGTTGGAATGCGCCGGTCTTGTTCACACGATGCCTGCATGCAAAGTGTGTGTGTGTGGCTTATGCTTCTTGGGGGGTCACACCGGTGACGTTGGTCAGTCAGACCGGCGAGTGAGTCGTAGTGGGTTGAACCCTGGACGCTACTTGGCGGGGTCCCCCATGGTGGGTGCTGCCTCTGTGCTATAGGCTCATGATTGGTTTGTGGGCCCACCAAGCCTTTATTATCCCGCCCGTCATTATCAGGCAGTGCCCGCCGCCAGCAGAACTTCTTTGACCTGGTGTTCTTCATCAGCCAAAATTCAGCTTAGCTCCCTCCCCCAACACCAACTGCCACACGCATTGGTGAGCCTAGAACTTGGAAGCATCCCGGCATCCTCGACCAGCCATCTACAAGGGGCACGATCTGCAAAGTTCCATCTCCCAGGCAGCTTGACCAGGCCAGGCTGTGAAGTCTTGGGGCACATACGTCTCGTCCTCGTCTCGACCACCCGCAACCTGACGGAACCGCGAAGCGGTCTTCAAATACCCTGCGAGAACAACCCAACAGGCATGGCTGACTCGGGGACAGCTGTGCCTACAGGACCTCCTGGGGACAGGTCTCACGGGGAAGGACACCGGGGCAGGGGCAGGGCGAGGGGCCAGAGAGGAGGTCGAGGTAGAGGCAGAGGGGACGGAGCCGGTTCACACCGTGGAGCTAACCGAGGCAGAGGACGGGGCGGCCACGGTGACAACCTGTCTGCAGCAGGAGAGGATGGTGGTCCTCAGGCCGCACCCGCCCAGAAAGATGCCCTGCTAAGGCCAACGGGGCCGGAGCAGAAGCCACCAAAGGACGAGGCTGCACAAGAGGAGGGCGACGACGACGACGACGCCGAGGTCTGCTTCATCTGCGCCAACCCCGTCCAGCACCATGCCGTCGCACCCTGCAACCACGTCACCTGCCACATCTGTGCCCTACGAATGCGGGCCCTCTACAAGACCAAGGACTGCCCACACTGCCGAACGCCTGCCCCCTTCGTCATCTTCACCGACGACCCATCCAAGCGGTTCGAGGAATACGCAAGCACCGATGCCACCAGTGCAGACGAGAACATCGGTATACGCTATACAAACGAGGATATCGTGGGCGATACCGTCCTGCTGCTCCGGTACAACTGCCCGGATGCGTCGTGCGACTTTGCTGGGCTCGGCTGGCCAGACCTGCACCGCCATGTCAGGCAGACACACCATAAGAAGATGTGCGACCTGTGCACGCGGAACAAGAAGGTCTTTACCCACGAGCACGAGCTCTTCACGGACAAGAGCCTGCACAAACACATGGCCCATGGCGACGACAAGCCGGGAGATGTCGCCCAGACGGGCTTCAGGGGCCACCCGCTCTGTGGTTTCTGCGGCGAGAGGTTCTACGACGACGACAAGCTCTACGAGCACTGCCGCAACAAACACGAGAGGTGCTTCATCTGCGACAGGCGGGACTCCAGGTCGCCGCACTACTACCTGAACTATGAAAAGCTCGAGGAGCACTTCAAGAAGGACCACTACCTGTGCCTGGACAGGGAGTGCCTGGAGAAGAAGTTCGTTGTCTTCGACACCGAGATGGACCTCAAGGCCCACCAGCTCAGCGAGCATGCCAACTCACTGTCCAAGGACGTCCGCAGAGATGCTCGGATGGTGGACATTTCTGGCTTTGACTTTCGGCAGCCCTATCAAGAGGAGCGGAGGGGAGGCAGGTCGGGAGGTGGAAGGGAGGGGCGGGAGGGCCGCGGCAGAGGACGAGACCCCAACGCCGAGCCACTGCCGCGCACCTCCGCGCAGCCGCTGTCAAGGGCTGAGCTCGCGCTGCAGAGGATGGCTGCCCAGGAGGGGCCCAGGAGCATCCACTCGGCACAGTCGATATCCAACCGCACCTTTGGCGGACAGCTCACAGCCACCTCCAACACCTCTGGTCCGGCACCTGCAGCCCGCCAGAACGGTGCTGCAGCTTCCGCCCTGAGCCAACCACCCGCACCCGCACCTCTCGCAGACTCCTTTGCCGCCCTGTCCCTTGCCGACCAAGCCAATCTCTCTCCTCAGGACCGAGCACGCCTGGTCCGTCATGGAGCCGTGGTTGAGCGCGCGTCCAACCTCCTCGGCAACGATCAGACCAAGATGAACATCTTCCGGTCTCACATCTCCTCCTACAAGTCTGGCAGCGTGACCGCATCTCAGCTCATCGACGCCTTCTTTGCCCTCTTCACCGACACCTCGTCCAATGCACTTGGCACGCTCGTGCGCGAGGTCGCCGACCTATTTGAAGACAAGACGAAGGCCGATGCGCTGCGGAAGGCCTGGCACGATTGGAGGGCTATCAATGAGGACTACCCTTCGCTACCCGGCCTGGGCGGCATGCACGGTGCTACCACGTCCAGCTCTGGCTGGGCGACTGCTGCGTCGGCGGGGCCTACCTTGCATCCTGGTACCGGCGCGGGCGCGGCTGCAAGGGAGAAGCTCAACACGCGTGTCCTCAAGCTGAAGAAGAGCACCCGCAGAGGCAGCAGCGCAGGCGTCCCTGGCTCGGCGCCTGCGGTCGCCGGGCCTAGTAGCATACAATGGACCAATGCGCCCTCGTCCCGTGGAACTCCGGCGGCCGCCTCGTCGTCCGCGTTTCCTGCCCTGCCAAGCTCCAAGGACACTGCGCCCAAGGCGAAGGGGACCCCGTTTTGGATCGGGGGCACCCAGCCATCCCCCGCCTCCTCTGCTCCCGCCTCCTCAAGCAGCGCCCCTCGATCGTCTGGGACCTCAACACCGGTTAGGAAGACAGGTGGGGGTACTGCACCCGTGAAGAGCCAAGAAGCCTTCCCCTCCCTGCCCGCTGCGCCTAAAGTGCACACGAGCATCTTCACCCCTGGTCTCAGAGGCCGACCAGTGAGGTCTGATTTCGGTGTCAACCACGACACGGGATTCTCATGGGGCGGAGGTGGTGCCGGCGATGCAACAGCTGCGGGAGAGAACGTCGAGCCGGGAGCCGAGGCGGATGGCGGCGGTGGTGGTGGTAAAGGAAAGAAGAAAAAGAAGGGCAAGCAGGTCCTGGCCGCCTGGGGATAAGACATGGCTGAGAAATGACTCCACATGTCGTGAGGCTGACGATGGGCTTGGCTGTACTCTGGTGGGCAATGTCACCATGCTGTCCACAAGCTTGGCGTGCGTTTCGAAGTCGTCAGCAGAAGCCAGTGCCAGACAACGGGTCGGGTGAGGAGTCTGTGGAGCACAGGTCTTGTATATACATACACACTGGAGTCATTCTGTACTGCAGCACAATCCAACCGACTTTGTCCCCCTCAGGTCCCCCTGCACTGCATGGGGCTCTCGGAGAATATGCTCTTGGGCTGAGAGGTAGGTTTCTTCCCTTTCTCATTCCATCTCTCTACTGCGTGTTTCTCGTATCTTGGCATTTCCTCCCCACGACTACCGCCGCAGGAACGGCTGCTCGTGGCGTCGGCATAGAGACCACTGCCGACCATCTGCATACTATGTACGTAGGTCTTTCTCACCCAACAGCCTGTTCACCCTCTCGTCTCACTCTTTTAGCAGTGAGCGGCTGAGATTGTGAGACTGTATCGGTTATCTCACCTGAGCGACTGGTAAAGTTCCAGCGGAAGTGGGTGGTCCCGCAGTGATCACCTCTGGGGCATGGCTGGTGATCCACTTTGACAACGACGAGCCACGAGCTTCAGGATTTTTGCTGGGTGTAACGGTGAGAATGAGGTGGGTCTGGTGGGACCAGTAACACTATTCATAGTCTTGACTACGCTTCTCACGGCTCCCAGCCCTACCGTCTCCCGCATTATTGTTTTCTTGCAAAGCAGCCGACGACCGAGTTCTGTCTGGTCTTGCCCTCTTTGCATGTTTACATCTAGTGATCGACCTCCTCTCGACGGCTAACTTTTAGTTCTAACAGGAAGTTTCCTAATATCGCGGTATCGACACGTGTGATCTCCTCCGGCTCTCTGCAAGCTCGCCTGGTGCCACTGGTACTTATGACCACTGACCGCATACTATGCTATCAAAGAGGAGACTGCTACGCCAGTACAGACAATCTTCCAGCTTACGTATCACACGGGTCTTTCGTATTTGGACGACCCTCCCCGCGCGTTGGGGCCCAGTTCACCAGCCAGCCATCAGACCCACGTGTCCAGAGGTGAGAGTTGGCGATGCTGGCCTGGGTTTCGGGCCGGATAGGATGTTCGCAGGCCTAGAGAGGTGGCCGAGCATACGGCATCTAGCGATGCTGTTGATGATACGGATTTGGAAATGACGATGGGTCAAACAGGTGTGGAGATGGCAGAGTGAGCGTTGGTGAGGGCCAGGAGGTCGCTTGGCGCCGGTCTACGAAGGAGAGAGAAGTGAGGATGACACACCGAGGCAGTCTTGGTTGGTTGGGCCGTCCATGTCCTGATCTGATAAGGCGGGTGACGGTCTATTTTATAAGAGTGCTCCCCGTCTCCAAGACAACAAGTGTTTCTCCTGGCATCTTGCAGACGGTGAAGGTCAGGGCTGCTGTTTGTGTTTTCCCTCTTCTTCAATTCTTTGGCTGGACCACCTTCTTTATCTTCAGCTGGACTGCCTCTTGCTTTTTTCTCACACACTCTCTCTCTTGAAGTTTTGTCTCTAGTATCAGGTATACTATGAGGCTTGTATCATCTCTCTCTCCTTGAACTATTTTTTCTTTTCCCATTTTCCCCCATTTCCTTTTCTGAAGATGGCTAGACCATCGATTCTGGGCCTGGCTGCCCTCACAGCTGCCGCCCAGGTGGCGACGGCGACCTCCAGCGGCACATCCTACACCCTGGAGGATACATACGACTCATCTAATTTCTTCGACTCCTTCAACTGGTACACAGAAGCCGACCCGACGGCTGGTTTTGTCTCGTACCAGGACCAGTCAAGCGCCACGTCGGCCGGGCTGGCAACCACCTCCAACAACCAGGTCCGCCTGGGCGTGGACTCCACGTCGACGGTGGACAGCTCGACGCTCAGTGCGTACGTCGGCGGCGACACGTCTGTGGGCGGGCGCAAGTCGGTGCGGCTGCAGTCGAAGAAGACGTACACCAAGATGCTCATGGTGGCGGATATCGAACACATGCCGGTGGGGTGTGGCACCTGGCCTGCGCTGTGGACGTGGGGCACTGGCTCGTGGCCTACAGACGGCGAGATCGATAGTAAGTTGAAACATGTACCACCGCGGATGGTGGTCATGGTTGAACGCCCAGCCGTAGCCAAATAAAATGGACCTGACATGAGAATTCCCCTAGTTATCGAGGGCGCAAACTTGCAGACCACCAACGCGATGACCCTCCACACCTCGGAGGGCTGCGTCCCGACCAACAGCGGCCAGGACGCCGGGACGAGCTGGTATGACGGCAGCACAGGCGACTGCAGCGCAGACAACGGCAACACGGGGTGTCTCAGCGCGGCACATCCACCTCCAACTTCGGCGCCGGCTTCAACAGCGCCCAGGGAGGTGTTTATGCGATGGAGTGGACCGACACCGCCATCAGCATCTGGTTCTGGCCGCGCAGCTCGATCCCCAGTGGGATCAGCAGCGCCTCGACAGTCGACACGGGCAGCCTGGGCACGCCGCTGGCGCGGTTCGAGGGCGGCAGTGGGTGTGACATCTCGAGTCACTTCCAAAGCCATGTCATTACTATCAACACGGCGCTGTGCGGGCAGTGGGCCGGCAAGACGTGGGCTACGGACGGGACGTGTGCTAGTAAGGCGGACTCTTGCGCGGCATGGGTGGCGAACAACCCGGATGCTTTTGCGGATGCGTACTGGCTGCTCAACTCGATCAAGGTCTACACTGCTGGGTCGGGCTCGGCAAATACGAGCACAACGACCTCCTCCAAGAAGCGCGACCCTGTCGACTTTAGGATCGGGACAACCGTGGCCAGTGGTGGTGGAGAATACGGCGAGGAGGCGCCTGAGGAGACTTTCCAGGCGATCGCGAGGGGGCACGATGGTAATGGGGAGAGCGACCCAGCGCTGGCCAGCAGGTCGATATGGAGTAAAATAATCGAGCTCGGCTCAAAGTATCTGGGCAAGGCGACCAGCACGATAGAGAAGGATGTGGAATCTGCTGCTGGGAAGACGAGTACTTCTGGGGCGAAGACGGTATCGACAACGACGAAGACAACCAGCGATACTGACAAGACAAAGAGCGGCACACTGAGCAAGCTCGGAACAGCTGCAGACGTCGCTGGGACGGTAGGTCTTGCCGCTGGAACCGTGAGCCTTTCTGGAGCCGATGACAGTGATGATGAATATGGTTCCACGGAAACCTCGACGAGTCTCACCACCACCACCACGACAGCGGCTGCCGTACGGGTGAAGAGGGCCTCCCACCTGCGATCTGGGGGGACACAGCGGGCAGAGTCGACTTTGATAACGGAGGTCAGACAAAAGCGAGGGTTGTCCGATGTCCTGGACGGGGTGAAAGATGTCTGGGACACTGCGAAGGATGATGTCAAGGATGCTTGGGATGCCGCTAAAGACGCTGTCGAGGGATCACCGTCAGACGAGAGCGATAACGAGGACGAGGTGGCGCCGACAACATCTGCTGCAGGGCCTGGGACGGAGCCTGCGAGTGCCAGTCATCCTCTAGGAGGCACAGTCTCTTCTGCGTCTCCTACCGAGAGTCTGTATGCAGACACGACGGCGTCTGCAGGCGTTAGCAACTCGACTGCTGCGGCTGACTCTGCACCCGGGGCCATAGACAGCGCAGATGCACCTGCGGTCCCCAGTTCAAGCACGAGCGGTCAGATGTCTGGAGATGCGGCCGACCCAACAGCGACAGGATCTACAACCGTCTCTCCTGTCGACAGGAACAGCACATCCGGGACGGGCTCCGCAGGTCTCTCTTGTCACACGACGCCATCCTTCAACGGCACGACACCATTCTTTAATGCCACGAGGAGTATGAGCGCTCGCAATGAGACGGTGGCTGGTGGTGGAGCAAACCCGTGCGACACGAGGAGTTCTCCTCTGCCGTCTCCTGTGCGGAAGAGATACACCTTCCGGCGACCTGAGATCCGTGCTGCTGCTCCTGCTGCTCTTCCAGAGGCAGATCAGGTAGCCCGCAATTTAGCTAGGAGGACGGCCTGCTCGAGGGCCGAGGATGGGAAGGGTGTGGTGTGCGAGAGGAGATCTGTTTCTGGGAAGCTGGCGAGGGTATTTAGGGCTTGAGAGGGTGCTCTAGGCGTTTGTTTTTCCTTTTCTCTTTCGTTTTTTTCTCTCTTCTGTCGTTTTTCAATGGAAAAAAATAGTCTGTATTCTAAGTTTTGAGTTTTGTTTATTGGAGCATAAACTGGCTTTTGATTGTGTCGTTGTTTATCTGCTTTGAGTCGCTTTGAGTCGAGAAGAGGAGAGTCCTGTGCAAGCAGAACTGAAAACGAGGTCGGTCACCTTTGAAACTTGATTCAGTTTAACCCAAGTGCCAGCGGAGGAAAGCCTCCACAGCACTCAGTACATCGCCACCGGGGAGGTGGTCCGCCAGGGAGGGTAGTGCTATGTATGGTCCATATGCAGGTCCCAGGAGTCGCCACACAGGGTTCTAGGCCCTTGACGACGACGACGGGTCATGAGAAGATCAGGACGGGTCATCAGAAGATCAGAACCGGTCATGAAGAATGTTGTTGCTGCTGGAAATGAATACCTGAAGGATTGCGTAAGCACCTTGACAGCCAACAAGAGAAGGAATATTATGGAAAGAGAAAGAATCTACAGTATGATATGCCGCCATGGTAATCGCAGAACATTCCTCCAGGATGGATGGGGGTGGACGTGAGATCTACTGCACTTATTGTACATACTGACTAGCACAGGAGTATGGCAGTGATAGTCTGATGCAGCGTGTCGATAGACCGTCCGATATTGTATCAGTGAGCGATCTTTGACGAGTTACTGGTACATATGATTGATCTATTGATCATCTGCGTTCAGGTAGGATAGACGAGATGGAAATGGATAAAGGGACACACTCTCGACGGTTTAGACGGCTCGGGTCGGGCAAACTGACCTCCTCTTGCCATCCCACACCCTCCCCCCCCTCCCCCATTTCCGGACGAGACGGTGATATTCCTACCCCATGGCGTGTCCCGGAGACGGGGAATGTGCTCAGCCCCCCAACCCGCCCTTTTTTCTTTTCAGGGCCCTTCCCAAAAGTACCGTGTTGGCACCTCGTCTTACGAGGTCGTGGGTGGGAAGAGGTGCTTTCTGGTTCGCTGCTGGATTTCAAACAAGTTCCCACACAATACCCGCATAATACTCCAAATCCTGAACGCTATAAACAATATCTCTCTCTCCAGTTCCAGGATTTGCATCTCGTAGAAAGAGCAGCCTGAACGACAAAATCAGCGCCCCTCTAGAGACATTATATGTTGTCGGACTTGTCTTCGTAATGGTGATAGTCTGTCGCTTCACTGGTGCTAGCGATCCTGCTGATCGGGTTGTGGTTGCGCCAGATCGCGGCTCTCGCGGCTCTTCTTCCCATTTCTCGAGGCGGAGTTCCTGTTGTCTCTGGTCGAATCTGAGTAGGAGTACGATCTTCACATCGTGATCCGACGCAGCAAACCACCATTCCATATCACTGTGTAAGTGGTGCCAGGACTCAGAATAACCAGCTTCCATAACGAGGGTTGGCCATGCCCCTTTCCCCCCTCGTGCTGGCCTTGGGCCCCCAGTAGAATCGCCTTCTCCAGCCCCACCTCCGCCACCACTTCCACTACTCTTCTCGTATCGTGTAGAGGAGGCCATTGTTCTCCATTCATATTTTATACCCATCTGGCCAAGTTTGCAACGGAATTCCTCATAGAGCCCAGTATGGAGCTCTTCGTGAATATCATGAGGGATTACAATGCTGAGAGTTTGTTCCTTCTTATTATAACGCCGGAAACGGATTTTAAGGCGATTGTCTTCCCAATTATTGACAAGACTGGCAAAGTCCGTAGGAGAGACATTGTTAACAATAAGAAAGTCTTCGGAGATGAGAAGGCGGATCTTTTGGTAAAGCTCTTCGATATTTGTGAATTGTACGATCGGCGTCTTATCGTCCTCGGATGCCACCGAGGTAGGCAGAGTAGAGACGGAGAGAGGTGATAGCGACATGGTGTTGGAAGTGTCATGAGTTGTGGATGGATGGATGGTGGAAGTGTTATGAGTTGTGGATGGATGGATGGATGGATGAAATCAAGAAGAGAAAATCGTTCTCGCCCCGGACGGTCCTTTGTGTTGCTTGTTGTGTTGCTTATCCCAGTGCCCACAATTAGTACCAGGCCCCAGCCCTGCCCAGGCCTAGAGCGGCAGTGCCCAGAAGTGCCCAGGTGCCTTAGCGCTGCAACAACGGGGCCTGTTGTCTCACCCACACGCCCATCAACACGCACACACACATTCAATTCTACCTGCACACAATACACAGCGCTGTGTGCAGGTGCAGCGCAGCCACACACCATACCACCTCACATCAGCCAACCCCCTTCGAAACATCACCCCCTTCTCCCATCTTCCTTTCTCCTCTCCTCTCCTCGCTTCTCCCCTACCCGCTAAACATCACCACCACCACCACCATCATCATCATCATCCCTTTTCGACAAAATCAGCAAACGACTCCAGCAATTACTATCGTGCCTCTGTCGTGACTGCTTCGCTGCATCCACGACGGGCGACGGACGACACAGGACGAGGACCTGTGCTACAGAAAGAAAAAAGGAAGGAGGGAAGGAAAAAAAAAAGGAAAAAAAACGGGATCAAGGGTCTCACACGCGAATCGGCCGAGTCTCCCTCCGTCCTGGCCTGAGCTGGGCCGACCTTGACCTCAACACCTCACCACGCTTCGGTCCACTTCCGACCAAGGTACGACGACGTCCAACACCTCTCGTTCCCTCGGCCGGTCTTAATCCTGAAGGACCGTCGAACCTCGACATCTCCCCTCCTCGACACTGCAGAGACAAAGGAGGACTCGACGGTCGGGTCCCCTCCCCTCGAGCAGTACCCGAGACGCCTTTGTGGGCCGGTCATATGGGCTGAGAGGCAGAAGAAGCTCCCCCTCGTCCAGCCTGCTCCCTCCCACCGCCTTCTCCTACCATCTCGACCCCTCCTCGCCCTCCACCACCTTGGCAGCCTGGCCTGCTTCGGCTGTCGTCGTTTCACCGACTCGACGGAAGATCCTCCCCCCCCCCTTGCCCTGGCCTGGCCACAGCCAATAGCAACAAGACAATACTATACACAAAACAAAGTGGGCTCCTCCCACCGTCCCACGGTCAATCCAATGTCGACGATCCCCTCCTCCGCCTAGACGGTCACATCACCACAGAATGCTACGACGGCCTCCCACCGGCGAGGGTAGGCCTGTTGTCCAACAGCGCAAGAAGCTATGGGCTCTCGCTGCCCTCCTGCTGCCGTGGGCCCCCGTCGCCGATGCTGCTGACCTCCATCACCACCACCAGCAATCTCTCGACCGGCACCCCCAGGCTGTCGTCTCGCCCTGGCTGGACGCCGCCGCCGACCATGGACTCGACCGCAGGCCTGAGCACGAACGCTCTCCCCTCGAGGCCGACCGCGTCAAGCGCAATCTTGCAGCGACTGCGTTGACACACGACCTCATCCAGACCCCCCACGCCGCCCTGCGGAGGAAGTCCACCTACTCCCAGCCCATCCAGGCCCGGAAGGAGCCCTCCCGACACGAGGAGGCCGACCTGGACCCTTTTCACGACCTTGTTTCTACCGATGCGAGCGCCATCTCTGCTGCGGCTCCGGACCTGTCCGTTGTAGCACCATCTGCCAGGCGACTGGAGGATTGGGAAGTAGAAGATTTTGTTCTCCTGGCGACCATCGACGGAGACCTGTATGCCACCGACCGGAAGTCGGGCCGCGAGCGCTGGCACATCTCCCTCGGCCAGCCCATGGTCGAGACCACACACCACCGCATCAACCGGTCCTCCTCCTTCTCCTCCTCCTCCACCGCCGCCGGCGCCGGTGCCGAGTTCAATGTGCTCGACCAGACCATCTGGGCCGTCGAGCCCACCAGGGACGGCCAGATCTACATGTGGGCCCCCGGCGAGACCACGGCCTGGTCTACACGGGCCTCACCATGAAGAGGCTGGTCGAGGCCGCCCCCTACAAGAACGAGGCCCTCTCCCTCGTCTACACCGGAGAGAAAAAGACCGTTCTCTCACCCTCGACGCCGCCACCGGCCGCGCCATCAAGTGGTTCGGACCTACCGCCTCCGCCGCCGACGACTCCACCTGTGCCCGCCCCCAGGGCACCGTCGCCGGTCTCGACGTCGAGGAGTGCAACACGCGCACCATCACGCTGGGCCGCACCGAGTACACGGTGGGCATCTCTGACTCGCGCGGGTACGACATCGCCACCCTCAAGTACTCCGAGTGGACCCCGAACCTCTTCGACCAGGACCTGCTGGGCCAGTACTCGTCCACCCTGGACAAGCTCTACATCACCAGCCGGCCCGACGGCCGGGCATATGCCTTTGAGTATGGCCGTGACGCAGGCCGGTCGCAGTCTTTTGTCCAGTACTTTCCCTCTCCCATCGCCAAGGCCTTCGACATTGTCAGGCCGATCCGCTCCTTCATGGACGACGGCGACGACAACCCTCAGCTGGTGGCCCTGCCGCAGCCTCCGCCGCCGCCCGCGTTCGAACACCAGGAGCCGGGCCGGGAGAGCAAGATCTTCCTCAACAACACCGCCGGGAACTGGTTCGCCATGTCCGGCCGGTCCTACCCGCTCATCACCCAGGCGCCCTCGGCCCTGATCAACCAGGTCCAGTGGTGGGAGGCGGACGGTGATCTCAGCACGGCGCAGCTGACAAAAGCACTCGTGGGCCAGCATACCCTCGACAGTGCCTGGTCGAAGCCCGGCCAGCGCAACCTGCCCAGCCTCCCCGGGTCCCATGGCCTGTCGCCCAAGCTGGACAACCCCAGCGACCCAGACAACCCCACGCTGGCCATCGACGCGCCGGACCCGAGCAGCACGGTGATCGATATCGTCAAAAAGCTGCCGCAGGACGCGCTCCAGCATACCACAGACCTGTTCACGAACCCGGCCATCTGGCTCATTCTTGCCATCGCCCTCATCGTCTACCGCAAGGAGTTCATCCGCTTTGTCCGGAACGGCTGGCGTGAGATCGTGAACGACGCGAAAAACTATCTGAAGCGCAAGGGGTTCGAGGTGGACGTAGAGGACGACCTGGGAGAGGACACACCGGAGACAGAGCGTGCTGAGGGCCGGGCTGCAGAGAAGGACCACCCTCCCCCGGCAGCAGACACCGCCGTGGAGGCCCTCTCGAGCGCGCTGTCGCCAGCCTGCCGGCGCCGGTCCCGCAGGACGAGGCAGTGCCTCTACCGGAAGAAGGCAAGGCTGGGTCCACCGAAGAAAACGAACAGGGCCAGCCGGAGACGAAGAAGAAGAAGGCTCACCGCGGCCGCCGAGCTGGCAAGAACCATAAGAAGAAGAAGACCAGCCCTGACGCCTCTGTGGGTGATGTGCCTGACAACAGCGTGGACGAGGCTGTGGACATAGCCAAGAACATCGGCGAGCGCAGCCGGGGCCCCGAGCCGAATATCCAGACGCTGCCGTACGAGGTGGAAGACGTGTCCAACCCCATCCTGCGTATCGACGAGAGCCTTGAGGTGAACGAGGACCAGCAGCTTGGGACTGGGAGCAACGGCACGGTCGTGTACGCCGGCAAGTGGCAGGACAGGCCCGTTGCCGTCAAGCGGATGCTGCGAGACTTCTACGATATCGCCTCGCAGGAGACCAGGCTCCTCAGGGAGGTGGACCGACACCAGAATGTCATCCAGTACTTTGCACAGCTGGAGCGTGGCCAGTTCATCTACATCGCCCTAGAGCTCTGCGAGGCTTCCCTGGCCGATGTCATGGAGAAGCCTCAACAGTTCAGGCAGCTGGCGAGTGCAGGTGCCAAGGACACACTAGCTGTTCTTAAGCAGATCACCAAGGGCCTGGATCACCTGCACTCTCTACAGATTGGTAAGAAGATTGCTCCCCCCCCCCCATCCTACAGACTTGACCATCGTCCCCGCCGGCAGTATCAGCACCGGGTCCGGCAGAGCAGCCATGAGTGTAGCACATGTTACTAACAAGCTACCCCGAACAAGTGCATCGTGACCTGAAGCCCCAGAATATTCTGATCACTAGAGACCGCAAGACAGGCCGACCGCGCATCCTGGTATCGGATTTTGGCCTCTGCAAGAAGCTCGAGGGCGGCCAGTCGTCGTTTGGTGCTACCACCGCCCACGCGGCTGGCACGTCAGGCTGGCGGGCACCCGAGCTGCTGCTGGACGACGAGACCCCCGCCTCCAGCGGCCCGATGCTGGCAGAGAGCTCCACGCACAGCGGCAACCACGGCAGCCAGGGGGCTGAGGTCACCCACCGACGCGTGACCCGGTCGATTGACATCTTCTCCCTCGGCATCGTCTTCTTTTACGTCCTCACACAGGGCTCACACCCTTTTGACTGTGGTGACAAGTACATGAGGGAGTACAACATCAGGAAGGGCACCTACAGCCTCGCGAGGCTAGATGTGCTGGGCGATTACAGGTGCGAGGCGAAACATCTTGTCGGGACAATGATAAGCGCCAACCCCAAGGAACGACCCAAGACAAAGGAGATCCTGGCACACCCTTTCTTCTGGGATGCACGCACCAGGCTCCTCTTCCTCTGCGATGTATCCGATGCGTTCGAGAGGGAGCCGCGTGACCCGCCCAGCTGGGAACTCGAACAGCTGGAAGAGGGCGCGGTCAAGGTCACCAAGGGCGACTTCCTGAACAAGCTCCACAGGGAATTCGTCGACTCCCTGGGCAAGCAGAGGAAATATACCGGATCGAGGCTACTTGATCTCCTGCGCGCTCTGCGCAACAAAAGGAACCATTACCTGGACATGTCGGATGCCCTGCAGAAGAAAGTAGGGTCGCTGCCGGAAGGATACCTGCTTTATTGGACGACACGGTTTCCGGATCTTTTGCTGTACTGCTGGGGGCTCATTCGGGATCTGGGCTGGCATGAACTGGAACAATTCAAGGGGTATTATCAACCTCCGGAGTCTGTGTGAATTAGGATTCTGGATCATATATCAAAGCGACTATGGGTCTTGGGGAAAGCGGCTTCTTTAGGTAAAGCGAGGTATTGGGGTGTTCTTTTTTTCCCCCAGAAGCGAGGGTCCTACTTGGGTGATAGGTTTTTTTGGAAATGATCAAAAGCTCTGATTTCTCTGCCATCGTCCTCCTTTCAAGTGATAGACTCTGCTTCCGTGTGACTGGATGTTATCGTCCCCAGAATCCATCTCATTTTTCCCAGGGTACAGGGCCTTCTTGTCATCATTCCACAGAAAGGCCGGGTCATTCGTTATCGGACAATTCTCGAAATCTAGAAACAACATATCCATCCTTTTCGCCTTCAAAGAACGCAAAAGATGACGGGGGCCCTCTCATCGTATTACCTCTACCAACCTGTTGACATTACTGGGAATTCTCTGAATGCATCTTTCTGAGCTCTCGGCCTCGTCGACTCGAGCGTGCTGAGGCAAGGATAGAAAACAGCAAGTAGGGTCAAAGGAGCACATGAGCGGGGTGGAAACCTGCCCAAGGCCGGCTCAGAGGGCTCAGTCTGAACAGAGAAGGCAAGGATGTCTGTTACTTTTGTCTATATGCAGAAAAGTAAAAGGGAATCGTGCTCGTAGGCCTGCATGCGGACCGTCGCGTCATGCGCTACAGCAATCATTCAGCTCTCATCCCACCTGTTGCATTCTTGTGCTCTTGACTTCTACTCTTTATTCTTCCAATAACTTTCGCGGTGGCACGCGCTTTCTTTTACAAACTATTTCCATCCTGTAAGCACGAGCTCTGCGACTGTCTATTTATACTTTGTATAGTACTTCATGTGTGGTTCCGAATTCACCACAGGAAGGACGGTGAAATAGATTCAGATATGACATAGGTGCTGACAAAACCGGCTCGCTTGATCTCCCTATGTTTGTTTAAATCTAAAGAACAGTATCTGTCCATTGTGACACCCCAGCACCACTATATTGCCACAAATTCTGACTGCTGAAGGGGAGTATTTCCTGGGTATGTAAATGGCCTTGTTTCCATCACGAGCTATCCAACATCCCTCCCCCGAATCCGCACGACGCAAACCGTAAGGAGACCAATTTGTGGGCGTGGTGTTGACAACACGCAGAGAGAACAGATCGTCCATGACCACCGGGCCCTCATCCGTGATCAGGTAGCCCGGGAAAGTAGGATCCACCCAAAGTGAAGCGGAGAAAACCATCGCCACCTCGGCAATATGTACGAGTCCGCACGTGTTCAGATCCCAGATCAGTACAAAATCGCTGAAAGACGCGATAAGCTTGTTTGTACCTTTCACGAATAGTAGGACATAAACTGTACCCCGCCAGAGGCTGCTGCTGTCCTCGACACCACTTGGAGACCGTGGCTTCATGGTCTTGGGCGTGCGGTTGTAATAGCCGTCCGCCGTATCTTCCCCCAGCCTCGCCCAGACCAGAACCTCGCCATCCTCGCCGCCAGCCGCCAAGTCATAGCGCCCGTCGCTAGAGAAAGCGACAGCCGTGACATAGTCGTTGTGTCCTCGGAGCACCTGGACGCCATTCTCCATGTCGCTGCGTTCTGACTCCGACTCTGACCGTGCCTGGTCACCTTCTGTCTCCGTCTTCTGCTCCCCGATAGTCTCGCGGGTCATATCCCATACTCGAACGGTCTCGTCGTCAGATCCTGAAGCGATAAAACGATCGTCGTCGGAAAATACTGCATGACGGACCCAGTCCACATGGCCGTGGAGTACCCGCGGCTCTCTGTCAGCATTCAAGGACCAAACTCGACATGTATTGTCATAAGAAGCCGAGACCAACTTCTGGTCGTCGTGTGAGAACATAACTGATCTGACCGTGCCATTGTGACCGGTCAGAGTGCGGTGAAGAATGCCCGTGGTACTGTCCCATAGACAGATCTTGTCGTCTCTGGAGGCAGAAGCTATCGATTTGCCATCGAAGGACACTGTGATACAAGTCACTTCGCTTGTATGTGGCTGCGCCCGACGGTTGTCAACATCTTTGTCCGTTTTGGTATCGGCATCACGACCCGTCGTTGGAAAGTGATCATCCTCGTAGTAATCCCAGATGTGTATGTTCCCATGAGCTGAGCAAGACGCAATGTAGGTATGTGTTGGCGAGAATGACAGGCTGAACAATTTTGAATAACTCGATGGCAAGATCAATTGAGGTTCGGACTTGTCAACATCCCATGGCGCTTTCCAAAGTCTGATCGCCCCGTCGTGCGATGCCGAGCCGAGAAGCTTGTCGTCGGGAGAGAAGCAAACTGCCGTCGTGGTGCGCATATGCTCCCCCAGGAGGGTGATCGGGGGCCCATCGGACGCCATGTCCCAGACCACCACGGCTCTTTCTTTACATCCGGCTGCCACGAAACTCGAGTCCGATGAAAACGCGAGACTGGTAAAGGAGGCGGGGTTTTTGTTGGCCGGGCGAAGCTCACGCAACGTTTCTCCGTTCTGTGGCGTACAGATCACAACAACACCGTCCAGTGCCATGCCCAGCAGCTTTCCGTCTCTTGAGAACGCCAAGGACGCTATGTTGTCTTGAATTTCTCCATGAATTTTCCACTTTCTACATGAATAGGACGGAGGTTGCCAGATGATGACCCACGCGTTTACGGCCGCAGCCAGCATGCTCCCATCACCTGAAAAAATGAGATCCTTGATCTCGATGGAATCGTCATCCTCGGATGCCGGCAGGTCTTGCTCGAGTCGATCTCGTTCGAGCCTGCCAGTAGTAGCATCCCAGACCTTGATCGAGGTGTTGTCTGTGGCAGCAAGTAGTCCGCTGGACGAGAAGGTCACCTTGCAGACCCACTCCGTGAAGTCGTTGATTGCGTGCTGTACTTTTCCTGTCGTCGTATCCCAGATCAGGATGGAGAGGTCATCTGAAGCTGAGGCCAACAATCTGCCGTCATGGGAATAAGCAAAAGAACGGACGTAGTCGGTGTGCCCCTTGAGAACGTGCACGGTTCGGTCCCATTCCGGCTCCATGGTCGGCCAAACCTTGAGCTGCGGAAACTCCTTGGGCAAGAGTAGCTTCTTCGTAATGCTGGATTCGGGGCTGAACAGGAGAGTATGACTGCTTCGTGCACCCTCCACACCACTTCTCATCCGATGGTGAAGGGTCAGCAGCCGGTTCGCCTCGTGAATCAATTTCAGGAATCGCGCCATGTCCTCGCTTGCGTTGTCGGAGATTTTGTTCTAGTTAGGATGAAACACAATTGGTTGATTAGAATCTCTTCGGCGCTTCATTGAGACGATAATCAAGACTCCGGAAGGGAGGACGATCCAAGAAAAAAGGTGCACAAACCCGCAACGAATCCTGAAGGTCTCTAATGTGATCCAAGGCTGACGATAGACAGTCTGTCAACGTCATGAGGTCGAGCCATTCCAACATATGGTCAGTAAGAAACCGTATGACGGCCGCTACAGTCTCTTGAATATGATCTGTGTCATAGGCGTGTCTCATCCAATTCGTAATGGAATAGGCTGTGGGGACCATAGAGTCGTCTGCTGGGCGGGCTGCCATCGGGTAATCAACAGAGCAGAGTTTTGCTAGTGAATGGAGGCAGCTCTGTACCATCGCAGAATGTGCATGGGATATCCGGTCCTCCATTCTCTCGCGAATAAAGTCTTTGGCTGAAGCATGTCTGAACAACACTGCATCTCCTCTCACCTCTAGAAAAGCGAGGCATCTCTTCCGGATGAGGATTCCAAGGTCGACTTGAGATGGCAAGCGCAGAAACTCGTGAAGTTCTGACACGCGTAGTGGCCTGTATGCGATAGCCATGAACGAGAGGACCTGGTCACAATACTCTCGGTCTTTCGGATCCAGTCTGTCAATACCATCCTTCAACTTGGCGTACAGTAACCGCCACCCTGTTTTGTCGCCATTATCAGCCAGCTGAAGTTGGTCAAGTATATCAACGGCATGCCAAGGGTCCTCCCTCTTGACCGCCTCGACAGCTATCTTGGCTCTCAGGAAATTGGAAGACGAAATCTGACGAAGACGACTCAAGACCTCCTCTCGGAAGACATCCTCGAAGGACCTGGTCTTCTCCAACTCGCCAACTTTGGCAGGAATGTAGTATCCGTCACAGATGGTCTGCACTTCCTTTGGGCGAGAATCAAGATCCAGGTATCGGCATCCATCCTTCCAGACCGACGCCGATTTGAGGTCAGTTTTAGAGGGATCTACAGAGAGAATCCATTTCACTTTAGAAGACTCCGCTGAGAGCTTCAAAGTCATGCTGACGACGCCGAGTAGTACTTCTACGTCCTCTGCACCGCAGGTTTCGACCCCACCGACCAGGAAAAGTGTGCTCGCGAACTGTTGATCCTGGATCATGGCATAGAAGAGCAGAGAAAGAGCGTAGGCATCGTTTGCGTCGTCGAAACTCGTCCTGCGCGTTCTTTCGAAGGCTTTTCTCCAAATGCACAGCCAACAGGGGCTGTGCGCGAATTGTGAGGGAGATAAGGTCCTTCAGGACCGCTGCAGCATTTGCTTGTCCGTTCAGCCCGTCTCTGCAGAAGGCGTAGGAAAGAGAACATGTGCAAGGGGCGCCATCGACTTCTTTGGGCAGTATTCCTTGAACAATGGCCTGGGTGATCAACATCTTTCCTGTTCCTGGGCCGCCACAAATCCAAAGCACGCGGACGTCCTTGCTTTCAGATACCACGTCCAGATACTCCGGGGTTGCCGTCACCCACTGAAGGAGCTCGTGCAAGATACTCTTTGGGTCCCAGCCCAAGGGTTGCGTGTCCTCACGCAGGTGGTTGGCCGCGTGGAGTTGGTTCAATAAGTCTTCCACATGATCTTTTCTCTCACTCGTACTCGGAATAAGGGATTGATGAATGGCGTCCTTAATGTTCTTGCCATCAAAGGTCGCAATTTCATTCTCGGCGGACACAATGTCATCCAGTCGGGGGATACGGTCCCTCACGGTGTGCCATGTGCCATCCGTATCAGTGATAAAGTGAGACAGTATTCCCACAATGTTGATCTGATAGGAAAGAATCGCCTTGTATAAATCAAGGATTCTATGGTTGAGAGCTTGCGGGTCCTGAGAAGCATGTTCTCTATTCTCGTCGCTGCCTTCAAGGAGCTTTGGGAGGATGTTGTACCACGCCATCCTAGATGCCACGTGGACAGTTCCAGAGATAACATCCTCTTGTATTGGGTTGGACTCTGAAAGTTTAAGCTGTCCCGTTCGTTAACACCATGGTCAACTGGGGGCGGAGAAGGGTGGGGGAAGAGGGTGGCTGAACAAAGTCGGCCAGATTCTCACGCACAAGCATCTGCAAGGAGACAAAGAGACCATCCCACGCTCGGGCAGCCTCTGGGGCTTTATGAGCTGATTGTCGTAAACACTGCCGTATGTTGGAGATAGTTAGAGCTGCATTGCTAGTCCCCTCGTCGATGTCTTCATCGATCCAAGAGTTGGTTTGAATCATATGCGGTCTCTCATGCGGCTTATTGGGCGCGCTGGCATTATTCCTCTCCGGGTCTGTTTCTGAAGTGCGTCGTGATGCCAAAGCCGATCGGCGACCTTGCGTCCATCGGGCCAAGGTCTCTTCATAGCTTTCCAGCCTTTCTGGGTTCTCCAATCTCAAGCTTTCGTATCCCTGATGCCACAGATTCGCCGGGCCCTCGATCGGAGGAACTGCCGTCTTTTCCTTCTCGACTATCGGTGAGGCTGCTGTCTCGTCCTCCTCAACCATTGGGGAGGGTCCGCTAGAAGGTTCAGCATCTTTTGTGTCTATTATAGCTTCATTTGCTTGCGAATCCGTTGATCCTGGAACATCTGGCTCTATGTGATAAGCCCCAACCGTCATATCGCCTTCATATGTTGCAGACGTTGAGTCGTCCGGATCGGACTGGGCGGCCAGCGCGGGTGGTGGAGTAGAAGTGTCAAGTGTGTTGCCATTGTTGGGAGAGTTGTTATCCTGTTCGGTGCTCATCAGTATGTCATTTGTGGTCTTCTGTCTCCGTCGGAATAATCGCAGGCGTCTCATTGTCTTGGAGCTGGCTCCCGGCTGCGGCTCGCGGTCTTGAGGAAGGTGAATCATGAAGTTCAGATGTCCAAAACAAAATTTTGCACTTGGAATACTACAAATATAGTAATTACGAGAACAGGTGCGATCGTTGCCAATACTCTGTCTGGGTTGCTTCAATTTCGTCGTCCAGTGCGTGAAAATTTGTGTGATGCCCGAGCTGATGGGGTTGGGCAGAGGCCCAAGGGGTGTACGTGTGGTTGACAAGTCAGCGAGTTTGACTTTTTCGGGTCAAGCTCACTGCTCTACCTGCCAAGTACCGGTTTGTACCTGATACAAGGCACTCGGTGTCTTGATGTTCCGAGTGGCACTAAATATGACTGAAAAAAATGCCATTTTTGGGTAATATTGCAGGGCTTCCGTACAATCCTGCCCGTTGATAGGATTACTTCCGAGACAGACGCCATTTACTTACTTTCTGCCGGTCATGATGGACATGAGCTGCGGGTAGCTGTTCCTCGGACGGTCAGAGGCTGCTTACCAGAGTAGTTGGTGCATTGTGAGGGTTGCCTGCCAATAAGTATTGAGAAAAGAAAAGAATATAACTCGTTCACCCACTCACTCAATCTCGTGGAACTCATTTATGGAAAGCTCAGTGCCTCGAATACCGGCAAGCTGTGTGCACCTATGATCCGCTTAACTCCTTTCCAACTTCTCTCTCAGCTTATCATCCGTCTCGACAACTTGGCCAATCATGGATCCCATGCAATTCGATCTATATGAAAATCTGAGCGACGACGCAACACGCAGGCAAGGCGAGCTCAAGTCTTATTCTGTCAAGGAAGACAGCAGCATGATATACGAAAGGAAGAAGTCAGATCACTCAGTCACGGTGGAAAGGCTCCTCTGGATCGATGGCTTTGAGGAAAGCACGGGGCCCGGCGAGGCTACGAACAAACAAGAAATGACATTGGTGGTCCTCAAGATCGTTGTCACTTCACACGACCCGGATACAAGGTTCGCATATACGAAGGCCACGATTGCATTTGAGGACCCAAGCAAAGATGGTTCAGAGGATGAGCCCCAAGTGGAGGCGTGGGCTCCTTTCCACTCGGAGCAGCGATGGAATTCCACAACGGCTGACATGAAGAAGACTACCCGGACAGAGGGGACTATCAACGTGGGGTACAACAGTTCCCAGGTATCTGGAGGGCGCAGTCACGAGGGAGAAATCTCCTGGGTCCAACAAGACTTTGACGTGGGGCAATCGAACGCCGAGGCGAGCCGCCGCACCGGTAGACGTAATGGGATCACATGGACCGTGGAGCAGAATGTGCGGCAGGCGAAGGGGGTCACACAGGAAATCTGGACCGCAGTCCTGCTGTCGAGGCGTACGAAGTCACCGTACTTGGTCAGATTCAACATACACGTTCGCGCCGGCAGTGTGGAAGAATTTATGAGCAAGACAAGGAGGATCTTCGGCACAGACCCGGGAGAGACCAAGCCATTTCTCGTTACGCCTTGGGAGAAGTCCATCTGTGAGTATGAAGGCCAGGACATCATCAAGTGCGTTGACCGCAACAATCTGGGGGAGACTGCGGCACCCGGGAAACAGAGCAGATCTCAACGTGAGGTGGGGACCGAATTATCAAATCGAAACCTCCAAGGATGCCAGGACGGAAGCTTCCCCACTATGGGACGGACAAGGCTCGGAGAAGAAGCCTGATCAAGGCTTGAAGAAGCAGACGGATGCCCAGACGAAGGAACCTCTACCCAATCTTGCACCGGTCAGCAGCCCCCCAGCACCAGCTCCCTCCGGACCACCACACATCGCTGCAAGCCATTTTCCTTCAGCTCCAGCTGAGGTGCCGAGTCATCTTCCGATGTTGATTGGGTGGTATCCCGGCCACACACCCATCTTGCAGCCAAACGCGGTCAATGATGCAGGGCGGCTTACTGCGCTCGAGACCCGAATCGCGCAGATCGAGACTCGTCTTGCTTCACAAGACTCGATCATCTTACAGCTGCGAGAGGATTTGGTTAGTAAGAATGCTCAGGTAGCGAGACTAGAAAGGCTTGTTGTCTCGGATATGGAATCAAGCAAATATTGATCACACCGGATTGCTGATCACACTGCAAGGAGAAAGGAAAGTAACATTGAGTAATTTACTAGCTCAATAATTAGCCCGAATAGGGGCTTCGTGGCTGCATACTTTGCTTGCTGCCTGAATATTGTACGAGCCCCAGCCACCGAGCAATTTTCGTGGTTTGTTGGGAGGTGGAATGAGTAAGCAAGAAACAATCACCGCAGGGGTTTGTATGGAATACTCTGATCACCGCTTCCAATAGCAGGCTTTATGAATTACATGTACACACATGTCACTGTCACTTGAAGATCGAGCGTGCATTTCGGTCCCACTTGCTTAGGTGGACAGCCAGCACCTCGAGAGTTCTCCTGCTCCTCCTCTGAGGATCATCTCCGTCACCCACTGAATTCACCCGCACAAGTTTACTTCTGTACGTGCTTCTGTCCACATTAATCTATCTGAACGAGTGTGCTCAAATTATTTCTTGAATATGCACGATGCGGATAGCCCCGTCGTGGAAGCCAACGCGATAAACGGCCACGACCTTCTTGGGCCGCCTGAGCCAAAACGGACAAGCAACGTGGCCGGGGCTAAGGATCCCACAGATGGCATAAGACAAAGTTGGAAGAAATGGCTGGACAGCCGTGATAAATCCAAGAATCTGGAAGACAAGGTCCAAACTGGCCTCTACCATCCCATCGTAGCTGCTCTACAGGACGCAGTCACCGCAGGGCAAGATGCCACTCGGAGGACGGCGGCAAGTATCAAGAGGCTCTTGGGCGATCAGGCAATCAAAGATCATATCGACGATTGCGTTCGCTGGCTCATCCTAGTGACTGCTGTAAGACGCACGGAGCTCAACAGCCTGAGCAGAGACAGCGGTGAAGAGGCTCTTCGGGTGGCGGCGCAGGAAGAGCTCATTGAAACGGAAAGCAACGTCGACATTCTCATCACTAGGATTATCATTGAAATATCCCCCCACTTGGCATTTGAGACCTCGAACAAACTGGAGAAGTGCAGAGCCAAGGGCTCGTCCAAGCTGGAGGATCCCCACGTCATCAAACACCAGAAGACCACCCCGTTTCACCTAGCAGCCAGACGCGGCAACGGCAAGGCCATCAAACATATGATTCACCAGGGCTTGCACTTGTGTGAGGCTCAAGTCGCCCAACCACGTTCGAAACGCCGCTCGCTGATTCAAGACCACGATGAATTTCTGGGGGACCAGGACCTCAACCCCGGCGAGGCTGCGCACAAGCTTCTTCTCGAGATCACAAAGCAGGTCGACCCACAGTTCCGGTCCTCGGCGCAAACAGCTCTGAATGCTGCAGCTATCGCAGAAGATGGGGACCTGAGCGCGCTCGGCGCGCTTCTCGGTTTCGACACACGACTTGCACTTCCTCCGGACAAAACGTTCGAACACATCTTAAAGGAGGGCCTCCTGGGCGTCGTCGACAAGTTTCTCTCGTACGAGGAGCTCAGACGTGCGTTCGCCACCGGCGACAATATCCTCGAAGCGCTGGATAATTTGGGCAACGCCAAGCATGAAAAGAACTTTCACCCAGATGACCAGGGAGGACAGGAAGAAAATTGTCTTCCGCTTGATCGATCTTGCCACAATGTCGGACCCGCTTGGTGAAGATGTGGTCGACAAGATCATTCAGCTAGATCTACAGGATGTGTGGAACATGGCCAAAGACAAGATGGCACCCGGATTGAGGGGGGAGGGCCTACTCCATCGTGCGGTGCTGCATCAGAATCTTGACTTTGTCACAAGATTCTTGCGAGAATACCCGGATTCAGTCACGTATCAAGCTCCCCTGCGAGGACACGAAAAAGACATCGCGAACAGAGGGGAATGCTATCCACTGTGGCACAATAACAAGTATATTGTGGGATCCTCGTTAAGAGACCGGAACGCAAAGCAGTGGCCACAGAGAGACGAGATACGCAGTGCCATAGTGACTGCCACAATCAAGAACAAGAACATCAAGAAGATGCAGAAGCTTTCAGAGATCTTCCAGGACTCGAGCGGTAAGTCCTCTAAAAAGAAGAAAGCAACAAAAAGAAATTCCAGTGCCCCGAGAGACGAAGGGGGGGTTCTGTATAGATCGTATGGACTAATGTTTGCGCACAGAAACTGGTGAGTTGAATAGATTATGTTGGGGAGAATGTTATATTCAAAATCTCATAAAATTCCAGTCCGCGAATTATGTTTTGATCTCTCTCGGTTCAACTCCAAACATACCCCATTCTCAAATTTTGTTTGGTCCCTGATCAACCACAAGGAGAATCCTGATTTACTCTCTTACGAGCACACCATCAAATACGCCGAGTTCCCTGCTCTGGACTTGAACTCTGAAGAAAAGGAAACATTCGGCGCGGGAGGCCTTGTTGAACATACCGAAGTATTTGAAATCTTGGATTGGCTGCACAGGATTAAGAAGGTTAATGAAATTATTGAGCTGACCGTGCCGGATCGACTCATCAGCCCTCATAACGAAGAGAAGATCGCAGCACAGGTCAGAGACTTCAAAGTCGAGGTCCTCAACTGGAGGTTCCTGGACATGGCCATTTCGATCTTCAAGGATGATGAGACCAGGGAGAGGCTCAAAGAGCTCCACCTGTACGCCAGTGGCAAACGCGCAGCGATCAGTCACTGGTTGAGTGCTGAAGGAGTAGCCTCACTTAAAAATGTGAGTGAGGTCCAAATGCAGGATCACAACTTGACCTGCTCTGTGTTCGCATGCAAGCCACTGATCAATAGCACAAAACATTAGCTGGAACTGCTGGAAATCCATGTGATCAAGGTATGCCAGGACCTATGGGAACCCTTCCTAATATATGCAGAGGTCTTGAACTTGAATGCTGAAGCGCTCTCTCAGGATGTCATGACTGAGGAAGATTGCGACGCGACGGTCCGTCACATTCAAGACCAATTCAACGAATTTTGCGCGAACAACCGGAGCGAGAATCTCAAGATCAAAGTTGCCCGTCGACGTTGGAATCCGAGCCACGAGAGGCTGGCAGACTTGGAAGAGATGTACGTGGTCAAAGCGGATCATGGCAGCTTTGAGTCTAACTTCTGATATCGTGTACAGAGCCGAGAGGGCAGTCCCAAAACTGTCCCAGTTTATAAAAAGGTATCGCGACTTCGTCCAGGTTGGGGCACAGGCAGAAGGGTTTCACCCGACAAAGGTTGCCATCATCGACAACGGCATCCTTAGCATTGCGCCAAAGGCTGAATCTAGCCGTGAGATTTTCAATGCTCGCCAGCGTCTCGATGAATCTAGAGGGACGAGTTCCCCTGAGAGACAGTACATGTTGAGGTCACCGAATGGTGACAGCAGGTTCACGAATTCGGCAGGCCCCAGCAACTTCAAAACACTATGGTCGCGCATAAAGGCTGGTCGGTCCTTCGTCGATAATGGCCAAAGGGTCAGCCCGTGGCTGTTCGCATCCGACCCCCATGGGACTCAGATGGCTAATATCATCTGTGCAATCGACCCTCTGTGTGAGCTCTATGTGGCTCAAGTTACTGACAGTCGATCCGGGATCACACCCTCGAGGGTTGCAAGGGTATGTATCTATACAGATGCCGAATTTTGTTCAACTTGCTCGTTCATACTGCAATGGTGGAGTGAATATATGTAACTGACTCTACCACCGTTGCAAAAGGCTATCCACTGGGCGATCAGTCAACAGGTCGACATCATCTCGATGAGCTTCGCTACTCTGGACTCCATTACTGATCTTCAGTCTGCTTGCGTTACGGCGGGGGGACAAGGAATTGTTATGCTTGCTAGCACTCACGATGAGGGCACTAGTATCGAGAAGGCCTTTCCAGCGTCCTTTGACGAAACAATGGCCATCACGGCTTTCGATGATTTTGGCATACAACTCCGACCTTCAAAGCAAGCGTTTCAGTACGGCATATTGGGTGAAAATGTAGCAGCTGGTGTCGTGCCGTTCCTCGAGTCTGATGACCGTGTGTCTGGAAGCTCAGTGGCCACAGCTATCGCCGCTGGGCTCAGCTCCCTCATCCTGTCGTGTGATAGGCTAGCTCATCCGGGCAAGGATTATCAAATCGGCGAGAAGAAGAATGTCTGCAAGCATCACTTCGAGAAGATGAAACCAAAACCAGGGGACGAGGAGAAGTACATTCTGCTGGAGAAGTTTGGGGGGATTGATGTTCAACTGAGAGATGGACTGGATATCAACGTCAAGCAAATCCTTGCTAAGTCTTTTTAAGAATGAGTCTTGACTATTCTATATAATTAAACAGGCATAGAAGCATGCATCGAGTTTCTGAAGTAAAGAAACATAATCAAATCGATATTTATGATGTGAAACTTTGCAATATTAACATTTGAATCCTGCCGGGGTATGTATGCGTACGCTTTGGCCGTGGGATGGTTCAAGGCCTTCACGAGCGCGTCGTTCCGACGCCGAAGCCTCATTGTATATATGATTGATATAACATTAACATAAAAAAGGAAAGAAAATAAGGGATGCTAAATCCAATTAACCTTTTCAATAGAGCCATTACTGCACTGCTTTACATCATTTGACTACACTTGTGAGCCTATTAAACCTGACAGCAACCCAAAACACTGGAGCACAGGAATACCAGCAGGCCGAAGCGACATGGAACCCAGATAATCCGTCCTGCAGCCCCTTTTTGATAACAATCAGCCAGCCAGCGGAGGATGGAACAGAAATGAGAGATCTGATACTTTTGGTGATGGTGATGGTGATTTTGCTCTTGATCCTGCTATGATTTATGCGACGGACCGTCAGACGATCATACCTCTGCTGCTCAATTAGGACGCTCAGGCAATGGGCTGTGGTTGTGTCGTGCCTCGAGGCCCCTTGACGGCTGCGCGTTATAGTCCCTTATGCGTTGCTTAATATACGCTGCTTAATGCCGTTATTCGCGTATGTTGAATAAGGCCACATCCTACTATTCATATAGATGCAAAATTCGTTTTACCAGGGGCGGGCTTCACCCCATGCATAGCTATAGTTCAATATTACTAGGGGAGAAACTAAACAAAATCTATATAAATAGTCTAAATAAAACAATTCGTCGATGTGTTGAACCAGTCAGTTGTCTGCATCCGTGCAGCACCAAGTTATAGTAAATGATAACCCATAAAACAAGACTGAACACTCCAGACCTCATATTCCTCGCACCATGCCTTTCTTTTCCATAACGAACCCTTGAATCTCTGTGGATGATACGTGCCCGGGCGTACCAGAACATCTTCTGCTCGTTGATCTGGAAACAAGCTTGTCTCAGCTTCTCCTCTTTCCTGAGCCCCTGCTGCTGCTGCTCGCTCCGCCAACCTGGTCCAGCTCCTGCTTGAACCACTGTATGAGCTGCGAGAGGAAGCCCTGGAGGCCCAAGGTGTGGTGTCCCCCTTTCATGTCAACCATGTATTCACACGCCGACATGTGCTTCCGGGCCTCGCTGTAGTCTCCTGCCATATACTGTGGAAGAGTACCAAAAAAAGGCTTGTCAGGAATTGAACCAATATAATAGGCACGTGCTTCAGCCGCTCCGACACTCACCTCGTTAAAAGCAAACAATAGAGTCATCCCGATGACATTATCCGTAACAGCCTGGCCGGCCTCGGGCATGGCCTCGCGCATGGAGCGCAGACACTCGCCTTTGTACTGCAGCGCTCGCTGCTCGTACATGTCAGCCTCCTGGTGGATGCCGGACCTGCGCTGTGATTTGGCAAGACTCCGACACGATGCAAGAAAGATACCCTGGAGGAGGCCCAGGTCCGTCATGCAGAAGCTAACCCAGTGGGTTGTCATGCCGCGTCGGTACGACGCGACATCGATGGGATGCCGTGGGTGGTCACAGGGGTTGTGCCGGCTGGGAATCAAGACTGTTATATCTGAGGCGGCTCTGTTAGCAAGAGTGTGCCGTCATCCTTGTGCGCAGCACCTCGAGGAAGCAAAAGAAGGAGAATAAACAGAAGAGGAGGTAGGAGGAAACATACAATGGTCGAGCAGGTACTGTTCCCATGGCGAGAGCTGACCAGTAAAGGCGGAACCCTGGGCAAACTGGGCAGAGGAGGAGGAATAGGAGGAGCAGCCCTGGGATACGCTGCTAGTAGGTCTCTGGTATATCACGGACGACGATGATGCCGTGTATAGGGAGGACTCGATCTGGCCACCGCCACCACCCACGTCCTCGTCGTAATAGGCCAGGTGCTCCGGCTGGATATACTCAGCAGGCTGTAGGCCCTTGCTGGAACCCTCGCCGGCCTCCCTCGACCGCCTGCTCTTGGCGTGCGACGTGCGGGCCACGTGTGACCGAACGAGCTTCTTATTGTCGGCCGTCTTAGCCTCGGCTGGATCCGAGTACATGAAGAACTTGAGCTCCGGGCCTGGATCTGGCGTCTCGTTCCTGGAACCCGTCTGGTCTCGCTTCTTGCCCTTGGAGGAGCTGCTGCCGGAACTTCGGCCTGATCGCTTGCTGGAGGACATCTCGGCCGTCTTCTTTCTGGGTTTTCTGTTGTCAAGAGAGCCATGTGACGCTGGTCGACGATGTTGCTGTCCATCTTGTCCAACGACGACAGACCTGACGAGGCCGGTATTATACTAATTTCATCGCCAACATCCCAGTCCAGGCAGATGTCAAAGTCGAAAAGGACTTCCAACGATGAAGGAAGGGATGATTACGCAGGGAAGCAGGATAGGATGCGTGGCTGTGGGAGGAGGGGACGAGGGAACATAGGGGACGGTACATCGTTAAAAACGGCAAGTACTGAGTTCAAGGAAAAGGGCTTGATGCAACACATGATGGGGGACAAAGAAGCCCAGAAGAGCCATCTGACTGGAGTATGACAGTGCTGTTAATTTCTGACCTTCCCGGTGCCTCTGCACTGCCGCCAGAAAAAAGCAAGTCTCGTACCACCGCAGAGGCTGTTTGAGAGAGAAGGAGAGAAAGAAGAAGAAAAAAGCTGCCGCCTGGCGCCGCGTTAGACAGCCACCATCACACACTCTCGCACTCTCGCTCACGCACACAAATCTTGAGACAAACATACATGACATATGAAAATACGCGCTTTCGTAATACCTCGCTTTCTTACCTTGGGGTCCGCTCGGCAGGAGAGCCGAATCCCCTCGCAGCAGGCGATGAGATAGATTATTCAATCAGGTAGCGGATCTATCACATTGCCAGGGGGGGGGTGGGCTGGACTGGCCCAGCGCCCTGGAGATGCCGTCAGCTGTCGGCCCGCTCTCGTACATCGTTCCATCGAGATTGGGCGACGATCATGTAACGATGCTTCGGCCTGGACGAGAGATCAGCGAGAGAGTCCTGAGGCTATGAGAGGTCACTTTCCGGAAAGGCGGAGGCCGGAGAAACTGTGCGGCTAGATAGAAAGAGGGAGAGTGGGGGAGAGAGAAAGAGAGAGGCATAAAGAGAGAGAGAGAGAGAGAGAGAGAGAGAGAGAGAGAGAGAGAGAGAGAGAGAAAGAGAAAGAGAGAGAGAGAGAGGGGGGGGGGGGTTACTGCATGACTGAACATGTGTTAGTAGTTAGTAATTACAGTATTAGTTCAGCTGCTACAGGAAACCTTTTTTTTTCTCTCTTCCTTTTGGTTTGCAGGTGGCAAGGTTGGGAGAATCGAACCGAGACGCCGGGCCCTCCACCCTTGGTGAGATTCTTAGTGTGCTCCGCGTGGCACAGCAACAAAGAAAGGCACCGTATGGAGTTTTACAGGCAGAGAGATTGTTGAGATCCCCTGGTTACACAAGGGAAAGAATGATGATGGTTCGGATAGACACTGTAATTTGCCTTATACGACTTGTTCATAGCATGCAGGGTGAGGCGTGATGGGGTGGTACATAAGGAGGGAAGTACGTATGACAAGAGAGATGTTGGTGCCTCAGGCACCATCGGAAGGGGCTGTTCCAAATATAGACAAAATATGGGGATAAAAAAGAAGAAGATAGGAAACGAGAAAAAAGAGAGAGAGAAAAAAGGACTAGGGCTCTATTGGGTAGCCTAATGGATTGTGCGGGTTGTTAAGTCCCGCGACTTGCGTTCCGTAAGGCTGAGCGCAAGAAGGAGCTAGGCAACTCTTTTAAAACAAGACGGACCAAAGTGTTTACTGTCTTTTTTTTTTTTTTGACCCCCCTCCCTCGTGTGTGTGTGGCCACATCGGGCCTCTTGTCTTCCCCGACAATGGAATGGGTCTTGAGTTGAGTGATCCAATCACGGCCGTAGATGATGCCTCGGCCGACCCAGCCGAGCTGATCCTCCTCAGGATCATCAACCAACATAGAGGTCCTGATAGGCCCATCTCTTTGTGCCCTGCAGGATGGTCGCATATGGGCCGGCCTGACAGGGCGAGTGGGGTGGGGTGGGAAGGGGGAACAAGAAGGACCCCTCGAGAGGGCACAACGATTCGAGGTGAGCAGGCCTAATCAAGTAAACGCAGGTCTCGCTCGAATGTCGTCAGCATTTAGTCCACAGAGAGAGACGAGCAGGCCGCCTCCCGCGTGGCGATCAACTCAAGTGCAGGAGAATTCGTGTGCCTGGATCCTGGTGGGACCACAACGCCCTATTAGTCCATCTGGCTTCTTCCCTTTCTGGATGTCTCGGGTAGGACCTTGGGACCGCTCTTCAGCCTCAGCCCGAGGGAAGGAAGCACCTGATGCTCGATAAGATGATGATACATTACCTGCACAGATGGCGGCGGCCTGATCTAGGCTTTCGAAACAAGTGCAATGGGTCCAACAGGGTAATTAATTAGCAAGTCGCATGCATATCAGGATGAAGGAATGGCCTCAGGGACTAGTAAATAGTATGGAGTTGGACGAAAAGGCAACAGAATTAATGTTTCGTAAGTCTAATTACTCGTTGTTGCCTTCAACCCACAAAGTGTAGTCTTGTCGCAATGACAAGGCTGATGTAATTACACACATTAATACTTGAAATTTCATCAAAGATTGATGGTCGTGGCAACAACCAACTCTAAATCGCCCGTAATACCTGTTTTCCTGCGACGAATTGCTATCAATTATAGGAATCATGGTTACGTTCTCACGAGGTCTCGGACCAAGTCGTACTATGTTCCAGCATTTCTCATTCTAGGTTACTCAACGCAGTTTCATCCTTTTGGGGGGCATGTAGGTCCATTTATATATATATATATATATTTTCGTGTCTAGACGACTGCCTTTAATACCTCAAGAGATGAGGCACACCATAACAAATTTCATCTCTCTCTACCGGTCCGTCTCGTGAGAGGTCACCCTTGCCAACTGATTATCTTCTCCAAGATCGTCCTCGTCGTCCCCATCCACATCCACAGCCTCCACCATGGTGGAGTCGAGCGGAGGAAAGTGTGACAAATACAAAACAGCCATGCCCACGATAGCAACAGCGGCATTCACGTAAAATGTCAGATAGGCCTGCCCTGTCTCGGCGAGCGCAGAGAACAGAAACCCGAAGAACCCTTGCGTCGCTAACCTGGCAATGTTTTCGACGAGGGTGACGGCGTTTAGGGCATCGGTGCGCTGTGAATGGGGGCACATCTCCGTGATGACACCCTTGCCTGCTGGTGCGGAGCCTGAGCCGAACGGTAAGAGAAATGCAGCTTCATTCACAGAGTTAGTAATTTTCTTACAAAAATGACAAAAAGAAAACATCCACGAGGAGAAAAAAGACTGGACATGGTGCTAAAGTGAGAAGATATGATCTTACCAAGATAGATATGCCACTTTTGGGTACACAACGCAGCGCCGGCAGTCAGGGAGGCCATCGACCAACAGGCTCCATCTCAGGAAGAACAGGTCGAAGTGACAGGCCGTCCGCTCTTCCTCGTCCGTGAGCTCAGTCTGCCCGGGCGTCAGGGGATCCTGCTCGGCCTGGTTGCCGGCCACAGGTGCCTCCAGCTCCTCAGGGCGCGATGGGATCCTCGCCAGTATATCTTGGTCCTCACCACTGTTGGAGGAACTGTGATTGACATGTCGTGATTTGGATGTGCGGTGGCGGGGCTCGCAGTCTCCCCCCTTCTTCTTTCCCTCCTTCAGGCCAGAGATCCACCAGCTCCTTCCCGCAGAGATGATGCGAGGGAAGATGAAGAACAGGAAGAAGCTCCTCATGAGCGCATTGCCACTCATGAGCCAACCGTTGTCTGCCTGGCTGAAGTCAAAGTATGCCGTGGCGTACATCTGAATCAGGAGCGGCGCATAGCCCGTCGCCAGGACGCCCAGGAATATCCCGCAGCAGAGAAAAAGGACGCCGTAGTGCTTCACCCTGTATCCGCTGAGGAGACGAATGCGCTGGGGCGACATGATCTTGAGAGGAGCCAGGAACCCGCTGACGCCGGCCCGTGCTGCGTCCTTCTTCCCGTCCGATAGCGACTCTGGCGAGATGTACGGCAAGGTAAACCTCGAGTAGGCAGACGAGATCAAGAACAGGAAGAAGGCGACCTGGAAGGGCATCCGGATCCCAAAAGCATCGCCCGTCATGCCGCCCAGAAGATAGCCGATGGCCTGGCCCAGCATAATGCAGCCCTGCAGCTGTCCAAACACGGCCGTCTCTCTGCATGGGCTCCACCAGCTCGCCCGCGATGGTATTTACCACGAGAATGTAGCCAGCAGGACCGCCGAGGATTGTGATGAGCTGGGTGCTCTGGATGATGGTCTCGCCCGCTGCGCCGCCAGCCAGGACACCGAGAACCTGGGCACTGACGCGGATGGCCGGGATAAAAGTCTGCAGGACGAGGGCGAACCGTGGACCCCATTTTTTCACCGTCCAGCCGGTCACGAACAGGTTCAAGGTCCCGCAAAGGTGGTGCTCATGCCCAGCAGCGAGAACTGCGTCGCCGTGCCCGCGGCGATCTCGTTTAGAGAGCAGCGGTCGCCCGGGCCGGTGTAGGGCGGGTGGGTCTCATAGTAGACGTCGCATTCCATTAGGTGGAAGACGTAGAAGATGGGCACCTGGGTGAAGGAGAAGCTGAACGAGATGATGAATCCAGCCAGGAGGACTTTGACCGTGTTGGGCGGGCCAAAGACGCGGGTCAGCCATGAGGAGGAGGACGACGACCGGGGCTCGGGTTTTGCGAGGTCAGCGTCACTGCTGCTAATCACACTGCTGTCGCTGGCGATGGTGCCGTTGTTCCCGTCTTGGCTGCCATGGCCGTTGAGGAGCGGTGTCCGCTCATCTCTTTGATTTACCGCCATGATGTTGGGATTTGTGGCATGACCAGTAAGAATGGAGTTGCGACTGGATGGGAAAGTGTGCGAGGAGGGGAGGAAAAGAAGAAAAGAGAAGGGGAAAAAAATGAGAATCTCCAGAAAAGGAGTCAGAGATAGACAGAGAGATACGCCGGTGAAGACGGTAAATAAGTTCCGAGATTGGTGGATCCCCCGCGCGACCGTTCTGCCGGATGTGACCCGATCACCGGAATCGGAATGAAGCGAGGAGGCAGGGCAGTAATTGTTCTCTAGATATTCTGGCGTCCGGCTTGGCAGCAAAAGCTACTCTGTACATACAGAATGCACAACTTGTGTAGCGAGAGAGACGAAGAAGACAAGTAGCCAGCCCACAAGCAAGTATCCATTAAAGGCGTTGTCATGGTTTTAATCGCTCACTCAGGCAAAGTTTCGCAAGCATTATATGGAAACCCTTAACGTAATTACCATGTATACTTTTTTATTCAGATAATACATCTGAGCATTCACAGTTTATAATGATTCTCACTTCACTTTGCCGTGCCTGAGAGCAGTTACAGCCCTTAATTACAATACAGAGTCCATGTCTTGACCGAAAGTGATGACGATGTGGCTTCGTTCCTAGGATACTAAGTATTCAGCTTGTGCTGATTCATCGCCGTCCTCTGGAGCTCGGAAGTCTCCTCCATGTATGTTATTACCGCGGGACTGTCCTTTTGGGATCCTTCTGAGTGGTGGATAGCGAATGCGGATACTGAACAGTCTTCACTTCCCGAAAGTATCTTATAAAGCAGCACAAACATTATGTCAAAACTCATCGTTGAATAGAACAGAGCACACTAATTGATGAGTGTTTCCTGAGGGAAAAGAAAACCATCATAAACTTGCAGTATGAAGGGGCTACTGTCATCCTGTAAACAAGCTTCTCGCCTCTGCTATGAAACAAGACACTGTTGGCCGGTTTCTCATTGCTTCAGGGTCTTATAAAAGCCCCGCATGCTGATTGGAAGATCGTCGGCCTCAAGAAGCAGTTCCACGCACTAGAAATCACGCGACAAGTTAGAAGAGGAATTCGTAGGAGACAAATGTAATTACCGCACCATCAGTGCTACAGAGGACACACGTACTTGTGGCTGGGTCGCATTTTGGAAGGCCTCATCCGACAATAGTGAGTCGAGGTCCTTGGTCTTCTCCACCCGGAAGGTCTTGACATCTACCCCGGCTGCCAGAGCTCGAAAGATTGCGTTATACTCCCACATTGGGACGTCGTTGTATGCAGCCTCCATGCCATTGAAGTACCTCTCCACGGTGTATCCCTTGTTGTTAAGGATGAAACTGTGATAGCATTCCTAGTTAGCATTTACTTGCTCCATGGATCATAACATCTCTAGGTATCACTACGGGGAAAGGACTAGGTGGATACTCACACCACAGGTGCGATGCCATGTCTGCTCAAGATGGAGAGGGCCTGGACTGTCATCTGAAGACTCCCCTCGCCCGTGAACAACACAATTCGTTTATAACCACCCATCTCCTTCGCTGCGATGGAAAGTCCTACAGCCGCACCAGCAGCATAGCCGATACTTCCCCAGACAGCTTGAGTCCACACCTTGGTATCAGCAGGAAGTGGAACCGAGTTGAAGCCGAATTGAGATGTGCCAGTCTCCGTGATGACGAGGTCCCCCGGTTTGATGAACGAAGAGATCCGCTTGTAGGAAGTTTCGTTTCGTGTCAGTTCTTGACCACATCGTACGAAAGCATAGATAGCTCAAGTAAATACTCACAGCCCATAGGGAATCTTGAGTGATGCTGGCGGGTATAGGCATCTCTTGGGCCTGCTGGTAGTTGATACGACGTGTACGGCAAGCTAGCCCGTCATCTGCTTTGATTGCCGCGGTCAGCTTCGGCAGGATCTGCGTAATCTTGGCCTCGAAGCTTTCCTCGTTGAACTGTGATAGTGAATCAGCCTTGTAACTTCTTTGATCCGCCTCCAAAGGGTTCATAGTCAAACCTTGGTGAAGAGCCTCTGGAAATTCACAACACTGGCGCCCTGCTGCAAGTGGACAGAGAATCCAGCTCTTGGATATGACGATAACAGTTAACCAAAGTTTCCTTGTCGTGGTGATGGTGAGATTCAGAGTCTGAAAATATGATCGCTTACGTATTGAAGTCGGAGGGCAATCTGCCGAGCCAGAGTACAAGGTCTGCATTTTCCACGATCTTCTTGGCCTCTGGCAGAGAAGAGCCGCCGACGTACCCACCGACGTAGTATGGGCTCGACTCATCAACAGCTCCCTTACCCAGAAGCGTCGTAAGGACGGGAATCCCAAGGGTATCAACGAGACCTGGAACGAACTTGGCCCAACTTGAGCGGGCAGCACCACCGTCTACCAAGAGAACTGGTTGCTTGGCGGCTGATAGCTGAGTGAGGATCTTGTCAATGAGCAAGTTTTCAACGTCGGCATTGCCTAGCGGGAAGGATGTCACGAGCTTCGTGTCAAGGCACGAAAGAGGGATCTTGGAATAGGCAATGTCCTCTGAGATCCCAATGCTAATTAATACCGTACGAATTAGCTTTTGCAGATATCTTCATGAATTTGACGTGAGCGAAACCTACTAGCCAGGTCGTGAGCTGTAGAGCATTGCTGAGTTCCAGTCGTGATCAATTAGCTAGACGATGACTAGAGAAAGGGCACATATTGGGTTGGACAAACCGTTGATCACCCTGTCGATCTCGCTGGCTGCATTTTGTGCATCCTCAAGAACAGCCGTCGCGCAGCTCAGCTCCCCAGACATCTTGACAAAGTGACTATTCATTACTTTCTATTAACGCTGAGTAGACATTATCTCCCGAAGAAGAGGGAGGCTCACTCATATCGTAGGTCACCCAATGTGTGATGGTAGATCTGTCCACTGCCCTGTGCCTGTCTGGTCGGGTACCCTACTATGTGCAGGACGGGAACGTGCTCACAGGAGGCACCTCCGATGCCACACAATGCACTCAGCTCGCCAGGACCAAATGTCGTGATTAGGGCACCGAAGCCCTTCTCGCGAGCATATCCGTCTGCTGCATAGGCTCCAACCAGCTCGTTTGGCGTGCCGATCCAGGAGAGACCTTCCGGCTCAACGAGATCGAGCAGCGCAAGCTCGTAGTCTATGTGTAATCATCAGTATCTTCACGTCATCACGGGAAGCGCATCATTCAAAGAGGATGTGTGAGATGTGTGTCTTACCCCCAGGAACACCAAAGAGTGTTCTCACGTCCAGCTCGCGAAGACGGCGGAAAAGGTATTCCCCGACGAGAATTTCAGACATCTTTCTAGACGATTACTAGGATTGCATACAACAGATCTCGTGGTTTGGAGGGAAAAAGTGTCAGGGCCATTCAAACAAGAGAGCGCTTTTGAGGGAGATGCTACGAGAATCGGTGAGCCTTCTTATATCACTTTGCAAGCATATCGACTAAGATTAGGAGCCCTAAACCTGTACACGTTATATCATTGCAGGCAGCTCAAAGTTTGTACTTTTGACTCTTGAACTATAGTCCCACGAGGCTTGTCAGATACCATTGTGTGCCTTGGTCAGCACATTGCATACAACCGAGAACCTACAGGCAGCTAAGGGGTGTTCGCGAGAGACGATTGGCAGATGCTGGCCACCTGCGGAACATCCGCGGAACCACGATGAGACGTTACACAAGGCCGGTTCGGTGCATCTTTCATTGAACGAATCACCTTGCGTGGGTGAAAAACTTCAAGCAGCCACATTGACCGCTTCATATACGGAGACACCTTCTTTGTTGGGGTAAATAACCCGGGCGACGCTCTGCTTTGTAGACTTACTCGGGGGCTTCGGCGGGTCAACGGCATAGATGGCCCCCAAATTATGCATACTATTAACGATCGAAGGAATCTCTAAGATATTCATTTTGAATACTGAGGCCCTTGGTCATCGAGATAAGAGGGCAGGAGGCGGCTCCCTCTGACTTTTGGGCAAGACTTTGCGAAGGGTGGCCAAGTCTTGGCTGAAAGTCAGTCTTCCTTGCTTTGCACTTTCACAGTAGCAAAGCACACCCATTTCTGCACCGCAGTGCCTCTTCTTGGCAGATTTTCAACAGTTTTAGATGTTCCGTCAAGGTTGCTTGCGTGCACCCAGAGTCTGGTGGTGTACTTAGACACAAGGTTTATGTACGACCCAGCTGAGAATTCATTGAAAGTTTCAGGAGCAACGAGAGAAAGGGTCTGAGCCCCTCAATATTTGTTCAAGAAGATCTTTACTGAGAATCCAATACTTGTCCCATATAGTTCGGGCCGAGTGCTGTTCTTTCTGTGCCGAATTTTGCTAATCGAATCAAAGCATGCTCTCTTTCTATCAGGCCTAATACCACTTCTTAATAGCACAGCCCAGGCCCTGCAATGTGCCGCCCGCATTCTTCATCGTCACTTCTTCTCAACCCTTTATAATAGGCTCGGCATATATAAAATGTGATGGAGAGCGCAGTTCTTGGAGACCTGGCTAGAGACTTCCAATTAGGCTTCATATATCTAGACCACGCGTGAAGGGAATTCGACACCGTTGCTACGATCTGTATGATCGGAGCGTAAGTATAAGAGATAGAATCGTTCTGGGATACTGTGGTGATGTCCCAGGCTATCATGGCCCTTGCCTCAGTTCGCAGCTCTCAAAACGAGCTGGATAGGCCGAAGAAAGGCTTTAATCGTATAACAAGCAACTAGGATAGCTAGTGATCCTCGCACTCTAAGAGGTATAATGTATTTGAAGCGATCCAGGGTCAGTTGCGGCCTTTGAATTCCAAGGAGCCGGAAGATGAGTATTTTTCCTGTTCTAAGAAATATGGCTATTCAGATCTCGGAAGCCTGTTGCAGGCTTGGGTGCTTAGTATCGTCTTTGACGCGGAAGCGCAAGAGAAATTATTGACTTCAGCCTTCTCAATCCGATTTCATGCCTAAACATAACTGCTTGTGACAGAGTCTAATATCAACGTGATAATTGATCTGTGCAAGTGCCACTTGCTGTAAGGGAACCCAGCGAGTAGACTGAATGCTGAGATTGACGGCTGAAAAGCTATAAGTAATAAATATAGGTATAGGAAATATTTTTGTCCTCATAAAATTCAGCTCTTCAAACTAGACCACTTTGCTCATCGTACTTGCTGGCGCACCTTTATACGCCGAGTGATCTTGACTGCTGGGATCCGTGCTCTGCCGTGTTACGTAAGAGATGCACTGTCCGTTGCAAGCTCGGGCTGCGAATCTGCCGAGGCCCGCTTGGCACGGGCCTTCAGGGGTAGGAAGTTTTTGTATTTTTTCTCCCATTTTTATACTGCGTGTAGCTTATATTGTAATAAGTTATATATTATAGAAATCCTGATGCTCTGAGCTTTCAAATGATATGTTTAATATATCTATATCTGCCGTATTTGAGCGTTTGTTTTTGGCTGGCTCATAGCCAGCTTTTTACAGCTTTGCTACTTATTTTTTTCTGGAAAATTATATTAAGCTCAAAATTGCTACTAGAAAAGTTATAAAAGTCAACTTGCTCAATATAGCAGATAAAGATTAGTCAAATACATTATCTAAAAGGCCTAATAATCAGAATTTCTATGATATATAATTTATTAAGGTATAAGCTACACGCAGCATAAAAAATGGGAGAAGAGATGCAAAAACTTCCTACCCCTGAAGGCCCGTGCCAAGCGAGCCTCTGCAGATTCGCAGCCCGAGCTTGCAACGGACAGCATAAGGCGGGATGTTGGATCCCGTGCTTATAGTCCTAATGACCTATCTCGTAATCTACTATATTGGATGGTTCATAACACTGCTCTCTGCCTTTCTCTCCATTCCGCTAATCTGCTGGCGCACCTTTATACGCCGAGTGACCTTGACTGCTGAGATCCGTGCTCTGCCGTGTTACGTAAGAGATGCGTGAGGCGGGATGTTGGATCCCGTGCTCATGGTCCTGATGACCTGTCTCGTAACCTGCCATGTTGGATGGTTCATAACACTGCTCTCTGCCTTTCTCTCCATTCCGCTAATCCTCTGGGGGGTCTGGGCCTAGGTGTTCTAGAAGTATTCTTTCCCTCTTTGTCCGTCGTAGGAGATAGTGCACGGCCTGTGGCATAGCACCATCCCTGTCGTCGCGCCTCCAGTCATCAATATATTCTGCAACAAGAATGTTGTTCATGTCCCGAATGAGAGTTGGCGCAGATACCGTGGATTCAGGCTCCGGGAGATTCCACTCCAACGCCTCTATCAGCGCTGAAGCCATTCCGCCCGGTGTCTCTTCGCTCCAGGTGCTTGCCGCGATCAGCTCGTCTCGAGTTTTGTGAAACCCGGAGTTTTTTTTTCTCTTGTGCTTCAAGTCTCCGCTGTCTCTCCCACCTGGACCTCTTCTCTAAGACGTCTTGTAGGTCGGATACTGCGGCCAGGCCGGCCCCGCAACAGTCAAGGATGGTCAAAGTGTCGCACTTTGCGTCAATGATCTCATCCTGTATATCTTCCCATCTGACGGAAGCAATTCGTTGATAGTTCTTGCTAAAGCCAGGTCAGAATGCAGCGTGTCGATAAGTGTCTTGCCGGATTGCCTACTATGACTCTCGGATACTCTTGCGGATTTTCGCGTCGTCAAAGGTCAATCCATCCCAGAGTTTACGTATTATCTCTTGTAAAGATGCGGATCCGTTTCGATCCGGATAATTATGGCTGCAGTTGAGATAGTAAGTTTCAACATTCAGCTTGGGGGGGAGGGGAAGGAAGAGGAGTTGCAATGCCATCGTATGGTAGAATACTTTACCTGGACAGTGTAAACCCACACCAGCCTTCTTCGTCTTGGAACCCCCCATGCCCATGATAGTAGATGATCGCCAAGGTTTCCTTCCCCTCTGCCCTCAAAAATGAAGCAACCTTCTTTTGTAAGAATCGCTGGGACCTCGACATGCGAATGTAGGAGACAACAACATGATAGCCCAAGCGTCTAAAAGCATCTCTCACAGCCTTGGTTTCCCTACCCAAACCGCAGTCGTTGAATTTAAAGGTCAGCAGTAAGACCTTGACATGGGGGTATATAGGGCCGTCCTTCTTCTTATCCTCATCCTTGTCCTCATCCTTGTCCTCATCCTTGTCCTCATCCTTGTCCTCATCCTCGTCCTCATCGTCGTCCTCATCGTCGTCCTCATCGTCGTCCTCATCGTCGTCCTCGTCTTCATCCTCATCCTCGTCCTCGTCCCCGTCCTCGTCCTCATCCTCATCCTCATCCTCATCCTTGTCCTTGTCCTTGTCCTTGTCCTTGTCCTTGTCCTTGTCCTTGTCCTTGTCCTCGTCCTTGTCCTTGTCCTCGTCCTGACCCTGGTGCTCATCCTCATGCTGATGCTCGCCCTCAGCGGGAGCTTCAGCCGGGGGATCATTAGCAGTAAAGGCAGACATTTGTAAGTTCTGTTGACGGCTTATGTAGTTATGGGTATTCAGGAATTGTGATTGAGTGGTGAATGGGTTGGGAGTACTGTATGGGCTTGAAGGAGCTTAACAGCTGCACTTATATATTGACAGAATCTAACATAGCTAATAAGGCTAGATGGCAGAGCCTCCTCACTGATCGTGATGATATGTCCCAATATGGACACTTGCAGATTTCAGGCGGGCTGAGTCTGACATGAGCGGGGTTGGGCAGGAATGTAAGGTCGGTAGATGGTAAAACAAGTCTAATTGGATAGAAAGATACATGTTTGTCTTTCCGAGAATCCGAATATTACTTTCCCATGCCATGAATTATCGGTGGGTTATGATATGAAGGTTGCTGCGGTTGACCGAAGAGAACAGTTTTTTTTTTTTTTTTTTTTTAAAAAGTTTAATTTTAATTTCATTGTTTTAGTAATTTATGGTCAAAACTTCGTCTAGAGAACATTCTCAAGGCAATACACAGAATGACAAGGTCTCTAGAAGTTAGAAGGCATCTTTTTAAAGAAAAAAAAGTAGCGAATATAGCTGGAGTCTACAGAACCCGTACAGTGATACATGGACCACTTCGTGCCACTGTAAACAAAATCTCGGGCAAAGCTTCGCCGATGAGGGGAAGGTGCTGTACAGATCTAATAGGGCTTCGTCAGCCTACCTATGCTTGCTGAAGTCTCTCTAACAATTCTGCTTCTGACTAGTATCTTTTGAAACTATCGTCTTCGTCTATTGATATTTCGGAAATTGCTAAATGTGTAAGCGGCATCCTGTTTCATGGTAGTAGGCAGCAGAAACAGACGGACGCCGAAAAGGCGGATTAGTTCTGATATTGCTATAGACTGACAGGACTATCCTCAGGTAGGTACAGGCTCTGTTGGCAAGACATAGCCCGATCAGCTACGATACATCCTCCGTGACTCTCACCACACTCTTTGCGTCTCATGATGTCAAAGGTTTATGGTACAGTGACCTCTACTCGTATGCAGTCACATCCCGTATGTCCACTCCCTGGGTACCGGCCAGACGTAAATGGACCGAGGCGAAAAGCATTGCACAGACGGGTTCAGAGTTTCTGTTCGTCTAATCATATGAAAGCCTGAGAGCTTACCACCAGCAAAACAAGAAGAGTTATGGTGAGAGGGCCAACCTCGGCCCGAGAGGAGAGATTGTGCTGATCAGCCATAACGACAATATCATCTCATGTGCCACGGCCAGCTCGCGCATCACGATGACTAGCTCGAATCCATGGGATACTCCGATGATATCCCTGACTCCTTACTGAGAGACTTGTTCTCGCCACACGCTGACCACCCTTACCAACAGTTCCGCAACGCTGTCCGCATTTTGTTACCGATCTGAGAATCATTCGGGAAGTCCTGGTGTGAAGACAGTAAAGAAGGATAAGATAGAAAGGAAGACCAGATGCAATAGTATTAAGAGGAGGCTGTGTGTGTGTGTGTGCGATAGAGACAAAACAGTGCGAGGTCTCATAATGATTCTGGCACTAATTATTAGCATAGTGTTGTATGATTTGGTGGGCAGGTGCGATGACGTCAGGGTTGCCCCCGAGGGAGGTGGCAGGTATGTCCAAGATTCCATCTATCATGGCAAGTACGACCACACCACCATCACCCCCAGGAATTTTATCTGGCCAAGGCACTCCTTTGTCTCTGATGCGTGGCACCTTGTCACGTCGCCCTGCCGTTCCTATAGTTTCTGCGTCGAATCAATCAGTCTTGATCGAGCAAAGCCAGTCAGCGAGGAACGAAAGAAGACACACGCTACCATCAATCAACCCCGCCTGCCCTGCTCGCGGAGAACGAAGCGAGTGGGTCATCATCGTTATCGTGTAATAAATTCAGGGTTGACCGCCAAAGGTCTAAGCCTCTTGCCCCACGTCTGAGAAAACACCAAGAGAAAACGTCAATCCCTCCCTCGCCCAGAGAGTCCAAGGCCCACGAGGCGGTCGTCGATCAGTGTTTTCGTCAGTGTAAGAGGACCCCTAGGGCCCTGGGCAGGAGAGCCAAGTCGCATCAAGAAGGACAGACAAGTCTTGGCCTACGCGTCCAGCTGTCTTTCAGGAGCCCGCCAAGCTTCATCCCCACCCGGGGCTTCAGGCTGTCGTCATAGTGACTGACCAAGCATCTGCCAGGTCACGGTTCACAGGTTGCCCACGGCACGCAGCGCGCGACCGGCGATAGATACTAGAGCAGAGCAGAGCAGAGCAGAGGGGACGCGGGAACCATGTCCGAACCTGCCCCCGCGACAGGCGCGCAGCCAGACGACGAGCAACCCCCCCTTCCCGAGAAACGCTGGACGAGCAGATCACCAAGGACGCAGAGGATGCTCCCTCGGGAGCAGCAGACGACAAGGATGGGGAGCAGCAGCACGAGGACGAGCACGCGTCCGGCGTCAAGGGCCTCAGGCACAAGCTGACCGACAAGAAGGACGAGCTGAAGGAGAAGGCCAAGCCTCCTGGCGGCTACGACGCGACGCCTTTCCCCGACGTTCCCCCGGGCTGGACCGTCCGCTTCGTCTTCCACCGCGCAGAGAACCTCCCCGCCGCCGACCTCACCACCCGCGCTGCCGACCCCTTCCTCACTGCCACCCTGTCCGCCCCGCTGCCCAAGAGGCACAAGGAGGATGCGCCTCTCGTCAAGAGGACACACGCCATCCGGAACACCACGTCGCCCGTCTGGGACGAGGAGTGGGTCGTCGCCAACGTCCCCTCCGCGGGCTTCAGGCTCAAGTGCCGCCTCTACGACGAGGACTACCCCGACCACGACGACCGCCTGGGCAACGTGACCGTCGAGTGCGCCCAGATCGGCGAGGGCTGGACCCTCGGGCCCGACGGCCAGTGGTTCGACGTCAAGAAGCGCATGGGGAGCAAGCGTGCCTACTTCTTCAAGGCCATCACGAGCACCCTCGAGAAGGGCGTCTCCATGACAGGCCGCTTCCACATGAGCGCCGAGGTCATCGGCCGCTCCGAGGGCTTTGGTGCGCAGATGTACACCGTCGGGCCGGGTGTCTACTTCAAACACTTTAGTCCTATGCTCGGCAGGCTGACCGGCATCAAGGTGAATGAGGACTCCTCGGAGGACGAGAGGGACCAGGACGATAGCAAACTTCAGAAATACGAGTGAGTAGCCCCCCCTCCCCCCCCTTGAATCCTCATACGGCTCCTGCACGGGCTGAGCTGACCTTTTCTCCTCCCCCCCCTCCCCCCCTCCTTTCAGCTTCCAGGCCAACGAGATCCAGCTGCAGGGGCCCGTCCCTGAACACCTCTACCACCGCTTCGTCGAGTTCAAAGGCTGGGTCGGGCCCATGTTCACGGGCAAGGGCATCCGCGGCAAGATCCTGCACAAGGTGCTGCACAAACAGCACAACCGCATCTACGCCTTCAACTCGTCGACGCAGTGGGGCCAGTTCAAGAGCTCGTCCGAGGACGCATCCCTCCACTTCCTGCGCATGGCCCACTTTGACGAGGGCGGGCGCATCTTCACGTACGTCATCACCCTCGACGGCCTGATGCGCTTCACCGAGACCGGCAAGGAGTTCGGCATCGACTTCCTCTCCAAGCACACCATGCACTCGGACGTGGCCACCTACATCGCCTGCTCGGGCGAGTTCTTCATACGGCGCCTGGCCAAGCCTGATGCCCCGGAGCACCAGGGCGACCCGCACGTCAACGAGCCGACGCACCCTGCCGAGGAGCTGTCGGGCGGCCCGCCGGAGACGGGCCCGCCGGCTGACCCGAGGCACTACCAGCTCATCATCGACAACGACAGCGGCACGTACCGGCCGGACAAGCACCAGCTGCCCCACCTCCGCGAGCTCCTGCAGCGGAACTTCCCAGGGCTCGGCATCGTCGCCATGCACTGGGAGGACGAGGAGCTCCAGAAGCTCAAGGACAACCAGCGCAGGATCAAGAAGAAGGAGGGCCAGATGGTCAAGATGGTGCAGAACCGCAGTCCCGACTCGAGCGACGTGAGCAGTGACGACGCGAGCAGGCTGGGCGAGATGTACTCGAGCGAGGAGGATTATGACGCCAGCGGAGGCGACCACTACAAGAGCAAGAAGGGCATGGCGGTGGACCTGCTGGAGGACCCGCACAGGCTGAAGGAGCTGTCACTCGGGAGCAAGAGAGGCACCGGCGAGACGCAGCAGCATGCCTGAGGCGGAGGTGGAAACAGGACTCTTTGCGTGTTCACCTTGGTTCTCCCCCCTCTGATTATACCCGACGTAATGTTTGATTTCGTAATCGTAAGTGCCTGGGTGCTAGGTGGTCTGGTCCTGAATCGATCATGGACAACATTGTCATGTTATTGCCATCTATTTACCTCCTGCATCGCCTTGGCTATCTACCGAGGTATTCCTCATCACGTATTACGTGAGACCGCCTGCGCGAGATTGTCTGCGCTCACTCATCCTGCAACGTGCTCCCTAGTACAGACATCGGATCTGCGCCCTTCCGAGATATTGATGTACAGCAGCACTGGCTGTGGTACCAAATGAGGCAAGAGATCAGCCATGTATGTATGTACGTCTGCCTCAGGCTTTCGCGTCCTTCGCGCTGTTATCCCCTCTGGGCGTCCACTGCACGGCACTCGCGCCTGTGACCCCTCCCTCCCCTCTCCCTGCATGTGTGGACTGCCCCATTGGGTCTCGAGCTAGAGTCGTAGCGAGTGGTCGGACGAATCTTGACGGTACCAAGTTCTCAACGATGTGGGGGGTCTAACACGCGCTGGGTCCCGTATGCGGCCGCCCGGATCGGGTCAGGCAGCTATTTATTGTAGAGCCATGGATGTGATGGGTTGTGTACAGGATGCCGAGGGTGATACCTGCTCTTGTTTGTCGGGGACGGAGACATCTGCCTTTCCGGCTTCTTGCTATTGTCTTGTCAGGAGGACACTTGTAATAATCATATATTGAGAGGCATCTCAACAATGATCTTGGTGTAGAAGGGAACAAGAAGGTGTTCTCAGCACCACCAATCCTTGGCATCATTATTTCCAACAGGGTAAGACTGCGTGTCGATCAAGCAGCACGTTGGAATCATACTAGCAGAAGGATTGCCGGTATTAGTTGACCACTCCGCTACACCACACCCACTGTAAGGATGCCTGGCTCCCTTTTCTTCCCCCCTCCCCCGGCTTCTCTGGCTGCCTGTGCGCATGCATGAGAGCACAGGTGGCGACCTGTTGAGAGGGTGCTAGGGCGGCACGGCGTGTGGGTGATCCGAGCAAGGATGTTACCGTGCCATTAATAGTAGAACGTGTTTGGAATACAAAACATGAGTACCCTCAGTGGTTAAGAGCGTTTTGACTCTCCGTCCTTCCTTTCCCGTGAGCCTCTTCTCTATACCGTTCACTACAGATTACTTCTCGAGCGAGAGGTGTCTGCTACAGTAACGAGTAAGTACTTATCTAGCTGCTCACGGCTGTTCACCATGGCGACATCCCGACTTGAGACGATGCTAGACGCTCTGCAGAGCCGCCCCGCCTGCGTGGCCCTCGTCCTGCTCCTTGCAGTGTATGCACTGTACGCAATATACTCGGCCCTGTTCCGCCCCTCGGTCAGGCTGCCCAATGTTCCCATCATCGGCGCAAAGGAGGGGGAGTTTTTCCCTCTCCTCAGGGCGCGGTGGCGCAACCTGTTCGACATGGAGCCCGCCCTGAGAGAGGCATACCGGTACAAGGACCAGACGTGCATCGTGGCCGTCGCCGGCTCCGAGGACCACGTCGTGCTGCCGGTCAGGGAGTACCGGTGGTTCCTCGACAACCCGGACAGCGCCGTCAGCATCGACGCCTCGGTGGCCGATTCGCTGCAGGTGAGATATACCATCATCGACAACGACCTGTACAACAAACCCGCCCACCACGAGCTGATCCCCAGGCGGCTGACGAGAGAGGTCGGCAACCTGGTGCCGGAGCTGGTCGACGAGATCCGCGCCAGCATCGACGACCTCTGGGGCTGCCGGCCAGGCGAGGCGCGAGAGGTGTGCGTCTACACGACGATGCAGCGCGCCATCGGGAGGGTGACCAACAGGATCTTTGTCGGCCTGCCGCTGTGCCGCGACGAGAGGCTGCTCAGCAACGGCATCGCCTATGCGCAGGACGTGCCCCTCAGCTCCATGCTGCTGAGGCTCCCCTGGGGCCCCCTGCGCCCCCTCCTGGCGCTGGCCTTTACGCTGCCCAACCGCATCCACACCAACAGGTTCTACGCCCTGCTGAGGGGCGAGATCCGGAGGCGCCTCCGCGAGTTCGACGCCCAGCAGAGCAACCCGGATGCCGAGAAGAAGGCCGCCAGCCCGGCGCCCAACGACTTCCTGCAGTGGTCCATCCAGCAGGCGTATGAGTCGAGCGATCCGTACCTGCGACGTGTCGACACGCTGGCCGGGCGCATCCTCCTCCTCAACTTCGCCGCCATCCACACCTCGTCCTTCTCCATCACGGGCGTCCTGCTCGACCTGGCCTGTGCCGGTGCCGCCGACGGCCGTCGCTATGTGGACGAGCTCCGCGCCGAGATTGCCGAGGCCCTCGCTGCGCACGGTGGCGCCTGGAACAAGCGCAGCCTGGCCGACATGCCCAAGCTCGACAGCGTCATGCGCGAGTCGGCGCGCCTCAACTCGTTCGTGCCCCTGGCGTCCCTGCGCGTCGTCGTCGCGCCAGACGGCGTCACGACTCCCTCCGGCGTTCATCTCGCGCGCGGCACCAGCATCGGCACCCACGCCTACCCCGTCCTGCACGACGAGTCCATCTATCCTGACCCGGAGTCCTTCAAGCCCTTCCGCTTCTCGGAGAAGAGGCGCGTCGAGACGGAAGGGGGTTATGTCGAGAGGGCGAGGCAGGCGTTTGCCACGACGAGCACCGAGTTTGCTGCGTTTGGGCACGGGCGGCATGCGTGTCCCGGTCGGTTCTTTGCCTCGAGCGAGCTGAAGCTGATGCTTGCGTATGTGGTGACGAATTATGACTTTGAGTTCCAGGAGACGAGGCCTAGTAATGCCTGGGTTGGGGTGAATAGAATTCCTCCCATGAAGGCCACGATCCGTGTCAGGCGGAGGGCTCGAGATGAGTAGTGATGATGACTCGGGATTCAGCTGGTAGTGCATGTGTGTTTTTACGTGTGTACGAATGTATGCAGTATGTACTTCTTTGCTGGTGACGAAATTGTAAACCTTTTGACCTCCGCGGAGCAAGACTTGGGCGTGTGAGATATATATGAGAAGCGTCCTCGCTCGTCAAGAAACGATATGGCCCATCCTTGGGCTGCAGTATAACACAAACGTGGTTTGGTACTACGTGGCCTATCATCTGAGACTGGTATCAGCCATAGCAGATGCCATTCCTATTCACTCTTGCCGGTGCCCACTCCCTGACCTTCCGACGTCTCATCGTTCTGTCCCATCATCTCCCACCCTCTGCCGCGGTACCGCTCTGGCCAGATCCCACATCGTCCAGGGGCCAGGATCCCGTTGGGGTCTAGACTGTCCTTCAGCTTCTCGTTGAACTTCATCAGCGCCCCGTCGCCCCAGCTATACGTCGCCGCGACCTGGTCCATGAGCGCCAGGTGCGTCCGATACTCCCCATACCCCAGCGCCGCAGCGTCGTCCACCATCGCCCGTAGACACTTGAGCGCGGCACGGCGGCGCTCAGGATCGGCCCTGTCGTACACGAGCTCCACGATCAGGTGCATCTCCCGCAGGCCGACGATAAACGCAGGGAAGATGTCGATGCCGAACTCGTCGTGCCGCCTCTTGGCCAGGTCGTACAGCGCCATGGCGTCCCGGCCGCGGATCGGGCTGACGGGCGAGAAGGCGATGTGAGCCCCGTTGGGAACCCAGTTCACCCAGCGCAGCTCCTGGATGTCGGGCACACCGGCGGCCACGCGGTCCCGCGCCCAAAAGTACTCGTCTGGCGGCAGCGTCGAGGGGTCGATGCGCTTGCAGCCGGGCACTTTATGAAACTCGGCGTCGATGACGTCCAGCTTGTATTTCCGGATGTTTGCTGGGCCGTAAGACATGCCGTAGTAGAGCCAGGTGCAGTCGCCGATTGGCGTTTCTGCGGCCGCCTTGTGCACAATTTCGGGTGGGATGGGCGTCTTCTTTTTCTCCTCATTATGGTAATAGTATGAGCGAGGCTTTCCCCTGGCTGCCATGGTCAGCGTGATGTGCCTGAGCTGGGCGACGTTCTCGAGGATCATGGAGATGCGGAGCGGGCGGATAATCTCGACCTGCGCGGATTGGTCAGTCCTGTCTACCTCCATGCCCCCCCTCTTTCTCCACCCCAGCAACCTCTTGTCACTGCGATCTGGGTGGCTGGCCAGTCTGAAGAATGAAGCCTACCAGTTGTGCTAGGTCTTCTTCCTTTTGGAAGGTATACACCTGGCGAGCAGGGTCAGCTGGGAGCACTGCAAGGCTTGACAGCCCACAAGAGCGTCGGGATGGATACTCACGAAGCTCTCGTATCCACCAGGGTTTGGCATCAGCGTCATGCCCATCTTGGTGACGATACCAAAATTGGACTGCGAGAAGATGCCACTTTTGTTTTTAGGCACACAGATATCATCCATCAGCAGCCAGACAACCAGACAAGATGGCACCGGTTACCACAAGGGGGGATCACGTACTCGGAGTATGGCCCAAACCCATAAGGGAAAGCCTGCCAGGTGTTGCTCCCGGGCAGCGCGCCCATGCCGGTCCTGATGACCTCGCCCGTCGGCAGCACCACCTCCATGCCCGAGTGGCAGGCCCAGTGGTCACCGTACGGCGTGTAGCCGACCCCACGATCAACCGTATTCCCGATGATGGATCCTCCGCCCAGGTCGGGCGTGTCGACCCACATGTGATCATGGCCCCTGCTCTGAAGGGCCTCCCACAGGGCGTAGAAGGACACGCCCGGCTCGACGAGGCATGTGTAGTCGTCCGGGCTGATGTCTAAGATGCGGCTCATGCGGCGTCCGAGATCCACGGTCACGGAGCCGCGCACGCGAGGGCAGCACCGCCGTAGCCCACTACACATGTGAAGCGTGCGTAAGCCTTTCTCTCTCTCTCTCTCTTTCTCTCTCTCTCCTCCTACGTGGTGCCGGCTTCTCAGGTGGTGGTTGGGCGAACTTACGATTTCTCCCCATGGAGATTGGGAAGATGGGAATCAGGTACTTGTTGGCCCAGAGGACGGTCTTCTGCACCTCCTCGGTGCTGCCCGGGTACACGATAGCCGAGGCGACGAGTTCCTCCTCGTCGAGGACGGTCATCATGTCATGGGTGTTTGGATCTGAGAGGTTGTCAATGATGGGCTGAAGGCTTGTGTGTGTATCCTGGGGCTGGTGTTCCACTCACGTTCCATATACCTTGATATCATACAACAGTTATCTCTGAGCGTCAATGTCGACTTCTTGAGAGGGAGAGAACAGCCCGAGCAGGAGGGGTCCAATCTCACCATCCATCCTTGAGCGGCTTATCGTTCAGCTCGACATGTTCGGCACCGAGCTGCCCGCGAAGGTCATCCAGGGCCGCGAGAAACTTGCCCTCCTCGATGCCCTGGGGGATGACAGGGAGCCTCTTCCTGTCGTTAAGCGGCTTGGTGCGGATCTCGAACGTCGTCTTCTTGGCGGCCCTCGCCTTGTCGAGAAGGTCTGCGGGGATGCCAGAGTGTTTATGCGAGAGCAAGGGCACATCCGAAGATGCTTCTTCGCGGAAGGGTGATGCTGCCATGGCTTCTGTCGAACACGTCCGATATGTGCATTTTTGCCTGTCGTCCGTCCAGGCCTGGTCTGCCCAGCCGGCCAGGAAGGGTTCCGGGCCATGTCTTTATAGGTAACAGATCTCGACGCTTACTTGACCTGCGATTGGGTGCAGCAGGTACCCCGCGAAGATCGACTGCACCCGCCGACCAGCCGGTCGGCAGATGTGTCTTCCCCCGCGGAACGTCGGACGTGGGCGTTGAGAAGAGGAAGAATTATGTGAGCCTGGTGCTGAGCTATGGGAACAATGTTTCGCCCTCACATGCGGGGGGCTCCAGGCCAGATCGCCCTCGCCCGGGTGAGAAATACGTGCAGGTGCATACTTGATGCGAGTCGACGGACACGGCCAGAGAAGAAGACGTGTACGGTTTGGATCTCGTGCGGAGGATGAATCTCAAAATAAGAGGAAGCAGCCATGGGCCTATGGCAGTGGTCCGCATGGCCGGTTCGTATGGGAAGGAGCCATCACGAAAGGCAACTTGACTGTACATGTTATGCGTGTTGGTACCGGGGTACCCTCTCCTGCATGGACTGCTTGTACAGCGGTACATACATAGTTACATACATGGTATAGTACTAGCTGATGTTTACCACATAGCGGCACAGCGGTGCTGCCTTCTGCGGGGTCAGCCCACATGTCAGTCCAAAGCTGGGTCCCCTTTTCAGGGGTCCAGCCCCTGTATTTCCCACGGCCAGCTATAACTCTATACTGGGCAGGCCAGTGATCAGACGAGTGACATGCTATATACAACATGTGTTTTCTGGTGATGTTAACGACTCTCTGCTTTCTACTAGACTGCATATATTTATAGCTACATATGTATATATTTATTACATATAAACATACATATTTCCGATTTCACCTGGATTTATATGTACCTATGCGCTCCTGTACATCAAGTCTACCCTTTTCTGGTTCCTTGGAGCAGCGGCACCTTGTGTACGTCAAGTGTTCAGTGGAGTTATCGCTATCGCTGGCCCCGATTAAATTCGGCCCTTGCCGAGCGACCAGTAATCCAGACAGGGTAGGGCGTCGTTTCAGCGAGGCCCTCGAACAGGAAGACCATTTATTCTTCTATCTCCACCACGCCAGCGCCCATGGCCCCCCGTACGACGATTATTATATTCTTTTAAGATTTCTATTCATTTATTCTTTTTCTTTCTTTCCCTCTCACAACCTCACGCCGCTGGTGGATGTCCCCCCTTCCCTCTGGTATCTTTTCTCTCTTGCGTCTCGCGTCGGAGAGACAGCCACACCTTTACCGCCAACACTCTCCTTTGCCGGCATACCCTCCCTGTCAGACCACAAATCCGAATCGCAGTCTCTCCGCCGACCTCCCACAAGGTCGACATGGCTCGACGACAACACCTATCGCTAATACTCATCCTAGGCCTGGCGGCCTTCTTCAGCCTGACATGGTTCATGTCCTCGGGCAGCTCGCGCGGTGCCGAGCCGCTCTCGCCAGGCGCATACCACTTTGAAGCAGCAGGAAGCGTGAAGCAGCAGCAGGGCTCAACACCCATGGGCGCTGTGGATTTTGGAGGGCTAGAGGGCATCCTGTCGGGCGGATCCATCGCGCCCAAGCTGGGCAACGAGACTGCAAAGTATGTCTAGGGCCTGCTCCTCCCCTCCCATTGTTTCTACCTGCCTACCCACCCACCTACCCACATGACGGAGCAGACAGGACTGACAGGCGGGCACTTCTTTTTCTTCTCCCGTCACTCTCTCTTAGGCGCGAACTTGGCCGTGCGACATGGAAGTTCCTACACACCATGATGGCCCGATACCCCGAGCAGCCCACCGAAGAGGACCAGCTCGCCCTCAAGACCTTCATGACGCTCTTCTCCCGGCTGTACCCATGCGGCGAGTGCGCAGAACACTTCCGCCAGCTGCTGGCCAAGTACCCACCACAGGTGTCGAGCAGGAACGCCGCCGCCGGGTGGCTCTGCTTTGCCCACAATATCGTCAACGAGCGGCTCAAGAAACCGACTTTTGACTGCACCAAGATCGGCGACTTTTACGACTGCGGCTGTGCGGATGACCCGGGCAAGGCCAAGACCGACGAGAGCGAGCTGAAAGAATAGAGAGAGGCCTTGGACCTTGACATGCTGAGAGGGGGCCATGGGATCAGAGGGATGAAGGGAAAATAGCATCTCGGATTTCTTGTACATACACATACATGGGCGGAGGCGTGGTTGTCTGCCTAGTTCGTGGGCGAGGCGGTCGACGTCCGTCAAGCAGCTGGCGTTGGTGTTGTGGATTTGCGCACATTGCATACGCGGTAGATATTTGAATAAAAAGAATTGCATACATATATTTTACTTGGGTTGTTTACGACAAGCACGTTTGTGATAGCATCGAATTGGCCTGCTCCTGGCCACAAGTCAGCCGTTGTCTTAGGAGGCCGCTCGATGCCCTCACAACAGGCAAAGGACGAGGCCGTTGACGGTTGAAGGCCTAGAACGACCACGCCGATGATACGAGTCTAGGAGCCCTTTCGACATACCCAAATACTCTTGACGTAATTGTAATGTATTTTGCTTTTTCTTTTCTTTTTTCCCCTCTTTCCTCTTCTTTTCCCTCTAAATTTGCCTTGCAAGTATTTCTTTCCTGTTCTGATTCGCAGGAGCCGTTTGCTGGCCAGATAGCATGACGACAGGCTTGATTTGCCTGCCGGGAACGGGGTCCTAAGCAACCGCAGCGGCAGGCCAGGCCACTGGCTGAGTGCAACGCGTCGGAGCTGCCTTGAGCTCAGCAGCACTGACTGCTGCAGCTCCAACCAGCCCTCTGAACACCCATCGTCTTCAACTTCAACACCCAACCTTGATCTCCCTTCCCAACGACCATCAACCTCTAGACTCGATCTCTCCATAGCACAGCCTCCGACCGGCAGATTATCGCCTCCCTCCGCTGCCAAACACACCTGCAATCCCCCCCCTTCCTCTCCAACCTCCCTCGACCGCAATAATCATGGAGTTCGGTAACTCTGGAAACCTGAGCGAAGGTGACGACCCTGTCTTTCTCTCATCAGGTGGCTGGTGATGGCCTCGCGCATGACAACTGACATTCTCTCGCGATAGATGGTATCCACGTTGATATGGAGAGGCTGAAGAAGGGCGAGGTCAAGTAAGTCGTCGTGGTTATTTGTCTGTGCATATCCATGTCCTCTTTCCCAATGCTAATGAACCACCTCGCAGTCTGGGCACCTCGATGTAAGCATCCTCGGCTCCGCCGACCCACGATCATCATCCTAACCTCCACGACAGCATGGCAGTCACCTTCAAGGACGGTGTCATACTAGGTACGATAGCGCCCATCCTCTTCCCCTGGACATCACAGCCCCGACAGACCGTACGACCACTGTCTCTCTGAGCGGACAGGAGCATGCTGACAGCCATCCCCGCCTCTCTCTACCACAGGCGCTGACTCCAGAACGACCACCGGCGCATACATCGCTAATCGGGTGACCGACAAGCTCACCCGCGTCCACGACACCATCTGGTGCTGCCGGTCTGGCTCCGCCGCTGACACACAAGCCGTTGCCGACATCGTCCAGTACCAGCTGGGCATGTTCCACATGATGAACGGCAAGCCCCCTACCACACAGACCGCTGCCTCCATCTTCCAGGAGCTGTGCTACGCAAACAAGGACATGTTGACGTGAGTACCCAACCAGCGTCTCGCTGTTGATTGTCGTGAGATACAAGAGGGGTGTCGGTGCGCGGAACAGGTTCCTTGTCGTTCTTGTCCCATACCAGGCCCTGTCCATACCTTCCAGGCGGAGCTGCTCTGTTCTTACATCGGGTCTCGATATGAGCTTCGTAGCTGACACCATGTCTCTCAAACAGCGCTGGCCTCATCATCGCAGGCTGGGACGAGCGTCACGGGGGCCAGGTCTACAGCATCCCTCTCGGCGGCTCCCTCCATAAGGGATCTTATGCCATCGGTGGATCGGGCTCGACATACATCTACGGTTACTGCGACGCAAACTGGAAGGAGGGCATGGAGGAGGCGGAAGCTGTCGAGTTCGTCAAAGGTTCCCTGAAGGAGGCCATCCGGTGGGACGGCTCGTCGGGTGGTGTCATCCGCATGGTCGTGTTGACGGCCAAGGGTGCGGATCGGCATCTGTACCTGCCAGACACGGGGTACAAGGTGCGGCACCAGTAGATTCTGGTCGGCGGTCGTGGCCTGGGCGAACGCCAGAGACACTATAGGCCAAGAGAAGATTGATCGCGGTTCGCTGCCGATAGACATAGCAAGACGCCCCCTTGCTTGCTGGTTTGGCGATGTGAACAGCAGCAGGCATGTACAACAATAATGACATGGGAGCATTTCATGATGACAAAATAGACATATGCCTGACCACCTCACTTCGTCCTATATAGGGTCTCGGGCCGACCTACACCACGAAGCTAGCTGGCCCGCTCGAAGTGATGCGTCAAAAGAACCAAGCCATTCACTAAAGAAGAAGAAACAGAGCACAACGGGACACGGCATGCTTCTTTTCTTACAGCAATGAATGAACGTACCGCCAGGCCATGGGGGGCTAGAGATTCTGCTAGAGGCTAACGCGAGGCCATTCACGCCCATGTGTGTTTTTTTTTATGTATACATACCTGTATGTATTCATATTGTCGAGGCCGTAGTATGCGCAAGATGGACCATCGCATGGGACTCCGGGGGTCAGAGGATGAGAGAGACCTGGGCACTGACGACTGATGTGTTTCCAAAGTCATCCACGACTGCTGAGGCCTTCTATTAACAGCCTCTACGACGTGTCACTCCGGTGCTGTGGTCTGCATGCACATGGTGATCAAGGGATAAATAGACTGGTATCTTGTGCGGGAGCGTCATCACCCATCATCAGCAGAGAAACCTGTGAAGGAGATCCAAAATCCTCATTAACAAACAACCTTCAACGCCAGACTAGTATGGTGTAGGTCGGATCAGAAAAAAGAGAAAAGGAAAGTCATCAAAACACCCCGAGTCTCTCTAAAATCTTGTTCATGACTCCCAGCCCATACCGCCCTTGTCGCCCAAGACCCGATTTCCGGTACCCCTTCTCATCATCCATGCACGTAATATACCCGCGGGAATAATCATACAAACAACGAAGAGGCCCCAGTACCTACCCCAAGGTGTCTCTTTGCTCCCGGCGGCCTCATCCCGTCTTTCGTTTGCCACTCCACCACGTTTCTGGCTGTCCGGACGCGGAGTGTCTTTCCATTGCTTCGTCTAGTGCACGGTGAAATGACAGCTGCCTTCTAACTAGTTCTCCGTGTCGGACACGTACCCGACAAAATGAGTGCGCCCAGGTGAGACCCGGGCATGGGACGCCACGCGCAACATCGCCTGTCTCGGGTTCTCCCAGAAATAACTCTAGTAGTCGTCCGAGCACACAAGCTGCACGACACAGCCATGTAGTCTCCAGACCGCCTCCAGGCCTGGAGTGAGAACCAAGATATAGCCCTCGACTATATGTAAGGAAAAGAATCATTGCCCCAGGCAGCGGCAATCTAAGCAGCTCCTGTGGCCGCAGCAGGCATAGCCGTCGTGCCAGAGGCTGTAGCCATAGCCTGAGTGGAGGTGGTGTTGGTCGTCCGTGGTCGGTGACCGACCACATCACGGACATAGAACTCCACCAACATGGTTGCATATGCCTCGAGATCCTCGACAGGAACGGCCAGGCGGAAGTCGTTAAGAAGAAGGAATTGGATCTCGAGGTGGTTGAGCTCTGCGAGGGGGAGACCACCGACCTGTGTGTCACACTCTACGTTAGCGGCAACTGTACAACAGGGGGGGCCACCACGGGGATAACGTACCTTAGCGTATCTCGAGTTGGTGTAGAACACATCGGAGAAGAACTTGCTAGAGCAGGTAACCCCAGCAATGATCAACCTATGGATGTTGAAACTGTCCACCACGAAGAATGTTGGCTGGCTCACTGCCGAGACATGCTCCGCGCCAGCCTTGCTCTCGCTTGCGTTGTGCTGGCCGTCCGCAGACGACTTCTCAAGGGCTGGGTCTCGCTCGTCATCGGAATCTGAGTCGTCAGCTATGTCTTCGTCCGCGTCGCTATCGCTACTGTCGTCGTCGTCGTCGTCCTCTTCCTCGTCGCCGTCCTTCATGACCACATCTTTCTGGGCCGTTGCCGGAGGCTGGCCCTGCTTCTTCGCCTCTTCGGACTTCATGACCATATCGTTGACCCGTTCGGTCATTCGATCAAAGTAGACCAGCAGGCTCAAGAATACCTCGTACGTGGTCGGGCAGTACTTATGTATCCGGCTCAGGTAGCTCAGGATGGTGATGGCCGGAACGTTCTTGCCATGGAAAGCCAGGACGCTACTGCTAAGCGGACTCATGCTGTGCTCGTTAGCCGAACCGTCGTTTTGTGCTTGTGCCTGCTTGACGTGGCTGGCATTCCGCTCGATAGCGTTACGGCTTAGCGCATCGTGCTGCAGGTCGTTTGTCGTGGTTATTTTTGTGAGGAGTGCCGCGACCATCTCGATGATATCGCCAATAGGCATGGCGCTGATTTCGTACTTCTTCGCCTGCAGCGGAGGGTCATTGGCGCCTGCCCTGTTCATCTCGGTTCTTGCCAGGGCTTCTATGTGGGCGAGGTCGCGCACGTGGATCGTCGTCTGCCGGGTGCCTGCATCATCATCGGCGGCGACCAGGCTCGACTCGGCCTGGGTAGAGCCATCCCACTGATCGCCCGAATCGGAGGTGGGAGAAGGTATGGTCTGGTCTACATGGTCTGCTTGTGGGTGACCCTGGGTGTTCGCTGTCGCCGGTCCGTGACCATCAGATGATACTTCCGAGGATATCTGCGCCGAGGGGTGTGCCGAGGGGTCCATGTATGCCTGCTTCTGCTCATACTGGGATGGCGCATCCAGGGTGTCGTCGGACCGCGATGCTCCTCCTGCACTTCCCGAGGGCGAGGAGGAATCTGGTGGCGATGGGAGCCTCGAAGCGCCACTTCGGTCGCCGGCCGCGGCAGGGTTTTCCCACTCGTCCTGGCCCTGCGCGGGGTATCTCGCGGGGGATCGCTGTCGGCTCGAGGATGGGCGACGAGGTGTGGAGTCTCGCGAGTGGCTGGCGGAGCGGTAATGGGAGGAGTCTTGGTGTTGTTGCGAGTATGGCAAGCCTTGGGTCGCAATCATCGTGTGAAAACCTGCCGAGTGGGATGCGCCGTAGTCTCCGATTAGCGTGGCCATGTCCGTCACAATATAGCTTTGCTTTGACTCGTTCTTTCCGTTGGGACCCAAGGGACTGGCGCTTTAAACGGCAGGAGGAGGTTGGTGTTCTCCGGACGACGAGGGTGGCTCGAGAAGCTAAGTTTGTAGGGGGGAGAAGTCGTGGTCTTCGGTTATTAAAATGAAAAGATAACAATGTTTTATATCTGCTGTTGCCACGGTCAGCTTGTTCAGAAGCGCCCATTTTCAAGTTCGTGGCGGTGGTGACGAGAGAACAGCGCGCGCCGGTTGATGGTGCCTGTGATGCGAAGGTGAAACGAAAGAAAGAAAAGAAAAAGATTAAAAAGCAGTCGATCCTCAACATTCTAGCCATGTCGAGAGCAGCTATGAAACCCGCAGCCCTAGCGGTCGCCAACCTCACAGACACATACAACACTTGTTGTCCTTCATCGCCAGCAAGACAAGAAGCCCCGAGATAGCCCAACCCAGGCAACGGTGCAGGGATCGTCTGATCGCGACGGTATTGGTATGGCGCGCAGGCCGCCAGCTTAGTGTGAGCGAAATAGGGCCGCTACGGCAGCGCGAGGCCAGCCTTCATCTTTTTTTTTTGTTCTCTCTTCAAAACAGGCATCGGCGTATCGGGGCGGGGAAGTCGTCGTCGGACTTGGGCGTGAGGCCCTTCCTTATCTTCAGCTCCTCGTGCGATGACCTGAGCCAGCCAGACAAAGAGACCAGTAAGAGCTGCCATGGCGGCGGCGATAACGTGGCGACAGGACAGCATGAGGAATCCGAGGAGGGTCAGAGCGATTGATGCCCAGGCGTACACGTGTATGGACAGGAGTCGTCAGATAAGAAGAGGCTCTATCTTGTCTATCGGCAGCTGAAGAGCCGTCGATATTGGTGTTGGTGTTGGTGTTGGCGCTGGCTTGTGGTCTCGACCCAACCGGTCGAAGAAGATGACATTGAGGACAAGGCGCCCTGCGAGGGGTATAGCCGCGATAAGATGTCGTCGTGGAGACCAGGCTGGAGATGGCGACGGCTTGGGCGACAAGCGCCTGGGCAGTGGGACGGTGATGTCGTCGTGTGCGCGAAACCAGCTCTCATCTCTGGTCGTCTCCTTCTCTGCTCCGTCTCCTCTATCTCCTCTGCTCCCCAGGTGCAGTGATGGATGGCGTGGCGCCCGACAAGGAAGGGACGAGGGCTGGGGAGAAGAGAGGGGGGGGGGGGGGAAGAAACAAACACACGAGATAGACATAGGAAAAAGAAGGAAGAATCAGGGAGGCAACGCGAGCACAGGCCAGACTGGATCAGACACAGAACCAGCAGCCATCATCGTCATCATGACACCAACCGGGCGGCGAGATAAGGAAAGATACACTCAACATACCAGAACGATATCGTAACAACCAGGACCTCCGCTCAGACCGACAAGAGCACGAAAGAAAGAAAAACCACCTCGAATCTACAAGGTGAGCGCGGGCAAAGAGGAGAGCGACCGATGTCTGTCCTCTTGCCGGAAAGGAATGGTGGTAATCGCGGTGGTGGTTGTGGTGGTAGGTGGGGGTGTGTGTGTGTGTGTATGTGTGTGTGTGTGTACGTGTGGGAAGGAGGAGGACGACGAGGAGGACGAAGAGAGAATCGAGAGTTCGATCCAGGGTGCCAGGGCACAACCTTAGCACGAGGGGCATGGGCAGGGCATGGTTGGTTGGGGGCCGGGGGGGACGCAGGATGACACAAGCAGGTGCCAAGCGGCAAGCACGAGAATGTTGCGGTTGGTAGGCAGGGTTGGGACGTGGAAGGGGCGCGGAGAAGGTCGGGTAGGTACCTCTGTAGTGCCTGCAAACGGGAGTCTTGCGGCACTGCGGTAGCGCTGCGGTAGCACTGCGGGTAGCGCTGCGGTACCAGCCTGACAGGCCTTTTCCCCTCTTTCCTCCTCCCCCCGCTGCCCGCTGCAGGCCCTGCAGCTTTGCTTGCCCTTGCCCCTCCCTCACTGGAGCCACAGCAGGTCCAGCGCCAGCCTCTCTCTGTCCCTCTACCAGCTACAGTTCCATGTGAGAGGGAGGGAGGGGGGTCGTATCGTGAGGAGAACGTTTCAGGGGGCCCACCATCACCTTAGGCTGTGCATTACCCACATCAGTAGGATTCTAGACTTTATTTTTTCTTTTTTACGAGGGGACCAGACCGGAAAAGAAGATGGCTTCCCACTTCGCACACCTCAACCCCTCTTCGACCCTCTTGCAGAGCCATGACTCTTGCCTCTTCACTGCACTGATGACATGGCATATGGGCTGACCCACCAAGTCAGCTCAACTCGGTCGAGAGAGGGACTGCTTCTGCTTTGCTGCCCTCTCTCTCTCTCTCTCTTGAGCGGGTCCTGGTCCGATCTGGGCATTGATGGCGCAGGGGGGGAACGACTGGGGGTGGGACGATCAAGGGCAACAAAGCAGCCTGACGCAACACGCAGCCCACCCACGGGCTGTGGCGACGAATCTCAACTGGCGAGACTTGCGACGAGGATATCTCAGCTATGACATAATCCTCGGCGCCGCAAACGACCAGATTTCTTGCTTATGCTCACCGTCTATCTAGCTTCCCGTCTTGTCCTCGGTGCTGCTAGCTGCGGGCCATGCTTAAAACTCCTGTGTATCCTTTCTTGTGCATATACGGTACATAGAATCAGGTCTGTCCAGATTGTCCACTTCGTATTATAGATGGGAAGAGGAACAAAAAAAAAGAAGAAAAATGTCTCATCGTTTGTCCAGATTATGGGACCAGATACCCTGCACCCTCATCCTCTCGCCACCGCCACTTGTTTTTGCTGCTTCTTGCCGCGCCCTCCACTGTACAGCAGCACAGCGGGAACTGCGGCACTTATCAGTCTTGACCACCCATTCGCCAGGACTTGATTACACGTCAAAGATTACTACACCACTCTGGCACCCTCTGACCTGCTGAGCTGTAGCCAATGCAGCTCCGCATCGGCCCTACCCGCGCAGAGTCTGAATCTGACCTCATCATCGTAGGCCTCTTACTCTTCTCCATCAAGAGGTCATTCCTGGCCTTCTATGTATCCCAGGAGGGATGCAGAGGAGGAAAATGGCGAGTCGTGTACTCTCGTTAGTTGGCTTAGAACGTGCCAGGCTGGCATGAACAGCCGCCCTTTTTTTTCTCCCTCTACTACGCCCTCTCTTTTTTTTTTCTTCCTCCTTTCTACTCTTTTATTTTTTTCTGTCTTCCCCGTTCTCCATTTCTTTTTCTATTTGCCTCATTTTCTTATCTATCTCTGTCTCTGTCTCCTCCTCCTCCTCTTCTCTTCTTTCCATTTTCCATTTCTTTCTCTTCCTGAACAGCTTACAAGCTAGTTTCTCAAAAGCCGCGCCAGGTTAGACCCCTATCTTATAGCCTGTAGGGGCCATCCTAGGCAATTAGGTAATAGCTCTATCGCAGCCGCGTCTTCGCTACTATATTTATAACGTTTTTTCTTCTTCTCTCAACTTATGATATGCATTCCCTGATCCGTGCAGTCAATGTTACTATGTACAAGGCCTACATACACTGCTCCAGGTATCATCTGCATTATTGTGGTCGGCAAACCCCTATCGAGCTTCAGCAGCCGCGTAGACGCAGTTTATGCCCAGGTCAAATCAGTCCGTCGAATTTCCACATGAAGCGACAGGCACTCCGGAGATGAATCAGCGCTTGTATCTTAGATCAGAACGCTATCCTGCTCGGAAAATCAACAGCTGCTCAGTTGGAGCGGGTCGTGGCGGGCATAATAAGCTCGGTAGGCGACGGCACGTTCAGTGATACTCGTCACAAAAGTGATAGCCTTTCAAGATCATCTACAGGGCCGCACGCCCCCTGCACGGGAAGTTGAGACAGGACCGACGGGATTATGCAGGGCGCAGGAGTCAATTAATTCATCGTGTACTTATTTAATCCACCACTCCCATGATGGATCCTGTACCGAAAGCTTGGCATTCGCAGGTTTGCTGAGCTCCTATTCAGTAGTAATTATACACTGCGGCTATGGGTGAGTTGCAAACACGTCAGTGAGCCCACATCTTAAGCCTATGACTTGATCACCTCCAGCCACCTGAGCCACAAGCCACTCAGTCTCCTCACGGGCCAACTCCGCGTGCGTGATTGGCCACGAGCGATGTGTCTTGGGCAATACTCAAACAGAGAAAGACAGGGAAGTCTTGAGAGGAAACTGTCTGATAATTCTAGTATCACAAGAAGTAGCCTCGCTAAGCTCCGAATAAACCAGCCAGTACAACGTGTCCTGCTTTGTTTGGAGTAACGAGTGCCCTACGATGGAATTCGACGGATTTGGGAATATGGAAGTCCGTTGGTCTAATGTCCGCCGACAGTACCTAACATGAGAGTATTCGGATTTAGCTGCGGAGTTGTAGGACAGCATTACAAGGACTTAAGAAAGCATCTCCGGCCTGTGATGTTGTGAAGTCTTGCATCAAGTCGTAAACATGACGAGGGATCCAGCTCAAAACCCATGAAAAGTGTACCTGTGTATATATACATATATATATGACCAAGGTCTCCCTAGAATGATGAAGAATCGGCCTCACATTGTCTCCCTGTTTGACATCTTCCAAGCGCGCCCTCATATATCCCCTACCAAAACCTCAAGAGGCTGAACGCCGGCCATAAGCCTTACTTATCCCAATGGCTCAGAAACGTATCTTCATGACCGGTGCCTCCGGATACATCGGCTCTGTAATCACAGAGTTCGCCATCGCCAAAGGCTATACGGTCCGTGGGCTGTCACGCAACGAGACAAGTGATGCCAAACTCGGTGCACTCGGCGCAACTCCTGTCCGCGGGAGCCTTGAGACCTTGGACGTCCTCGAGGCAGAGGCAAGCAAGGCCGACATCGTCCTGCACCTTGCTCATATGCTTTCTCGCATGGGCTTCAACACCCCCTATGACCAGGTCTTGGCCATCGACCGCCCCGCCGTAACCGCCATGGTCGCGGGCCTCAAGGCCTCCGACAGTGCAGACAAGTCCCTCGTGATCACCTCTGGGACGCTCACCGTCCTCCCAGATCCCGAAGGCAAAGAGACCGACGAGACCGCGCCCATCAAGATGGACACTCCACTGCCACGCCATAAGTGCTTCGAGCACGCCCAGGCCGTCACTGCCGGAACGGACGTCAAGGCGATGTGCGTCCGTCTTGCCCCTTTTGTCTACGGGCGCGGGGGCTCCGGCGTGAGGATGTTCCTCGAGGGCGCCGCCGCCGCAGGAACTGCATTCTACATCGACGGCGGCGCCACGCGCACGACCACAGTGCACGTCGACGACGCGGCCAGGCTCTATCTTCTCGTTGCAGAGAAGGGAAAGGCTGGTGAGGAGTACAATGGGAGCGCGGAGACAAATGTGACTATGAAAGAACTGCGGGAGGCTATGGGCGAGGTGCTTAAGGTTCCTGCAGTATCGCTAAAGCAGGAGGAGGCGCTCAAGAAGAATCTGCCGGCTTTCCTTGTCAGGTTCCTAACGAATGAAAACAGGGCGAGTGGGGAGAAGGCAAAGAGGGAGCTGGGCTGGCAGATTGAGATGCCTGGGATACTGGAGGATGTGAAGAATGGCTCATATGTTGCTATTGCAGAGGGATTGAAGAAGAAGGAGTGAAGAAAGATAGTGGTATCTTCTGTCAGCTGTCCTAATGACATGATGAGATGTATCGTCACACATTACGAGTGACTCTTCGCCCATTACACGATTAGTACGGACCATAGCATGGACTACACACGGAGTGTAATTCATAATGAACAAACGGATAGATGTCTCTAGATCATTCTCCGTGTGAGCACTAAAAGGGTGGCCATCGCCAGCACAGGTGAGGATTGCGTATGAGTCTATTATATCGTCGTATGCTGAGGTCTCGCATATCTTGTCGTTGCGTTATACAGAACACGTCCTCTCTTATATTGATTTACGAGCAGTTTTTATCTTCAATAAGACAGGTGTGACTGAACTCGAAAGTGAAATACTCGCTCAACTAATCACTTTCACGCGGGCATACCTTGGTAGTAGTCTAGACGTCAGCGCAGTAATCACCATGAACATAAACAGAGACCAAACCCGCTTGATGCTGTCGTGGTTGTCGTAATTGGGAGACAAGACTGATGTTTATAGGACAGCACCGATCAATCTATGCTCACATGGAGATGTAAATCTCCTTTTTCCTTTTCCCATTTTCATTTTCCACTTTCTCTTTCTTGGTTTTTCCCCCTTGGTTTTTTCGTTTTTTGTTATGGTTTCACTCTCTTTTTCTTCCCGCACCGGCGACGCACCTAGACTCAGTATACAAACGCTGTAATCACATCCGAACAGCATCTGGTAATAGTGCAGGCCGTCTGACAGTACTTGAAAAAATTCGTAGGAGTTACAAAATAAATAATCTGATGAGACGTTCATTATACGGCAGCATGGTGGTATATCACGTTTTCTACGGTGGCTCTGCATATGCGCGGACAACAATACCTTCATTCGGGTATCGTCATCCAGCATCACACAATATTTACCCCACCACAGGGATGTTTTATATCTCCTGCACGACTTTACTGGAAACTAGTCTCGAACAACACGACTTCTAGGCTTTCGGATATCCTGATTTCTTTGGCTGTTTGTCGTTACGCTTGCCTTCTTCCTATCCACCGAAAGACAGCGAGGTTGGTCTCCTTCCTATTCAGACCTAGGCTCGGGGTTCGAAAAATTGACTGATATCATGTCTTGTCTCCAGGAACTCAAAATAATTTCCTCAATACAGCATACTTTGTAGGTAGACCACTTGAATAACAGATTTCTCTTCGTTCTTTTTTTTCTTCTTCTTTCCCTTCCATTTGATCAGGAACGATTTGTAGATTCGTGTACGCGAGGTCTGCCTTTCATTAAATAGCAAACGACGCGACAATGCCATGCATTCAATGGCCGTTAATGATTCGTTCCAAAAGTTTATGAGAAAATGTCTAGAAATTCCGTACACCGGCCTAGCAGGCTTCTTAATCCTGACATGCCACGCTCATGCAGGTCCGGTGGGATATTTTCAGCCTCGAAGAGGCAAGTGACATCTTAATGGATGCTCTGCCCTTGAAGGGGGGGGACCACACACAAATGCTTTTGCCCCCTTGACAGCATTATTGCTTGAGTACAAGCTCTTTTGTCTCCCGGGCATGCCGCTTATGTTCCCCTCAGCTGCTTCTCTATGCGTCCTCGCCCTGCATCTTCTTGTGACCACTGCTCATCCTCGGTATTCAGGTCGTGCTGCATGGATCGGTTTATGCAGAGATGCACGGTACCATACTTTCTGGCGCGTGAGACATTCGATCGAGCAGCTCAGCTACCGAGGAGGGGACCACCAGATAACCACCCCGCCCAAAAGCCTCGGCGTTTCTTACTGTCTTCTTTCGGTCGTTTTCCCACACAGCACAGAGCACTGAATCCTTCCAGACAATGACCGGCGTTCATCACCGTGCCTCCGACAGTGCTACGTACGCAGCCCACAGCTGACCAGCTGAGCCTTTCGTTGTCGCCCTCACTCTCAGCCCAAGCCCAGCCCAGCCCAGCTGCTGCCTCTCGCCTCACCCTGGCCTGCATCCAGCAGGCGAGGTAGATGGTCGTGCGTTAAAAAAAATAAAGAGGGAGAGAAAAAAAGATGACGACGCCCTTCAGGGCCGTCTCGAGCTCCAGCGCCGTCAGCAGCGCCGGGACTCCGCCGGCGTCGCCTCATCTGCCAGCACAACCGGATCCCCTCCTCTCGAGCCCAGCAGCACTGCCTCGTCAGTCCCCATCTGAGACTACTAATACTTCGAGCACCACCGCGCGGACTCCGTCCCGTACCCGATCTCCCTACTCTCCTGCATATGGTCGACAGACCTCATCACAAAGTCTGCGCACACAAACCCTCACGAGGATAGCGGGCACCTCGTCGACCTCAACACCACGAACCCGACTTGCCAGAGGCGGACCGCCCAGAGTCTCGGTCAGAGAGAGAACCCGCCCTCGACGACCGCCTGTGGACCCTCCCAACCTCGTCCGGTACCACTGGTCCACAGCTATCCTCCTCGTGCTCTACCTCCCGCTGCTCATCATCCCCTGGGTTATCATCTGTGTTCTGGACGTCAAACCTCTCACGTGGTACGGAACCTCATACCAGGACTCTGGGCAGTATACGCCAAACGATGTCGCATGGGTGCCGCGATGGGTACGGGCCTCAAACATCCTGGCGTGTTTCTCGTCTGCATTGGCATTCCCTGTGATCACTGCTGTTCTTGCGCATGCCTCTGTTGCCTTTGTACAGAATGTTCGTCCCGGCCAGAAGATCAGTGCACGGGAGCTGCTATCGCTGGCAGACCAATGCTGGATTAGGATCAATGGTGACCGAAATACGTGGTGGGCAAGTGCTGGAGCGACGCTGGTTGTCTTGAGTGAGTCCGAATTCCCCCTTCTTTTTTTTCATAAGGAAAAAGAGAAAAGCTTAAAGGGTACTTCGAGGAGCCCTGCTGATCTAGGACTCCATGTGACAGGTATGATTATACCAATGTTACAGATCTCGGCTGTCCGTGTTGAGCAGATCCAGATCGCCACATGCAGCGATGTTCCATATCCAAAGAATGAAAATGCCGCCTGCCACAAGCCAAGAGACATTGGTTATGTGGTTGGCGGTTATGACCCTGAACCGGCAGACATGGCCATGACGCCTGGCAATCTGGTTGCCCGTAAAGTGCGCGAGCAGCTGCCGACGTTTTCGAACTTGGACAGCCTGAATCACATCTGGCCTGAGACTGCTGGCCAAGGCGACAACTGGGCAGCAGATCTGGGAAATACGCTCTACTATTACCAGAAGACGAGTATCAAAACGATTCCCTTCTATGTCAGCGCGTTTCCTCAGACATTCAACACGGGGGTGTTACGAGAGCACGCCATCAGGTTCAACTCGACAGCATCCTGCGAAATTGTGCCCCGATCCTCCTTTCCTGACATGTGTCCGGGACCCAACCCACTCGCCGGAGAATTCAGCAACAAGGAGACCACAAATCGTTTCTGCGTTCCGGGAAACCACATCAAAACGCCTTGGTCCATAGACAGAAACCGACAGGACATTGTGGAGGACCTATGGGTGGATAATTACATCCCATATGGGAGCCTCATTGCGAACACGTCCGTCTTCGAGATGACGGCAATGAACAACGTTACCGTTCACTGCGTGGCTACGACAACGCGCGGCTATTTTGAGCTTCCAGATGACCACAACGGAGGAAATGCTGGGGATCTGCTGCAGGATTGGCCAAGCCAGGCCGTGCTTGAGGCTGAGTTCAATGATGTTGAGGCCTTGTCTACGAAGCCTCCTGCTGAGTCGTGAGTTTGGTCCCCGACAGAAGAAAAAGAGAGAAAAAGCAAGCTCCCCTTGTCCATTAAATCGCTAGAAATCTCACAAAAGTTGATTGGCCAGCAATCCTCGCAACGAGACAGACGTGCTTCTCTTCCGCTATGGGGCCGACCCTTTCGACAGCTGGAACCAGACCACGCCGGGGCCCCTGACGGTTCTCATCAACGCCATGCTAGGAAACGAGTCCTGGTTCTATCAGGTCCAAAATGCCAGCACTGTCCAGGAACAACGCGATGGCTTCGTGGCTGCTTGCCTGCGGGGTCTTCCGTTCTCGACATATACTGGATATTTTCGAAACGGATTCGCCACGGCCAACCTCGACTGTAGCTTCCTGAACTACCCGGGCAAGGTCCCCAGCGCAACCTCAGAAAGCTATAATTACGGGACCTACAACCAGACGGATGCCCAGATCGTTGGCGACGTCAGCAAACTGGTGGCAGAGTGGTTCTCGGGCTTCGGATACAACACAAGCACCGAAGATGCGCTGGAGGCGGGCATGTACCTCGCCAACGAAGCACTCTTGTTACTCACTGCAGATGCATCCAAGATCGACAGCGCCCGCCCTATCTACGTCAGCAATGGAACGTCCGTCATCAGACCAAATATGCGGAATCCGTCCAAGGCTGTCGTGTCGTTTCTGATGTTGGCAGAAATACTGGCCCTCACTTTGCTGGCGGTTCATATTTATCGGATGCCCACGTTTGGGTCGAGGCTGGATGCGGTCCACATAGCAACAATCGGATCGCAGCTGTCCCGGCAGACAGGCACAGAATTACCGCCGCTGGGCTTGCGTCCTCGAGGCCTAGCGAGACAGAGATACCTGAAGAACCTGGAAGAGACTGATGGTCTGATTGGCGTTCAGGAAGAAGTCGAGCTGACCCCACTGACAAGAAGCTCAGCGGTCAGCCCCAGGACCTCGGCCACATTGACGCCAGGGTCAGGCCTGAGTTACCCACCAGCGCAGCCTCAGGCGCCGTCGCCGTCCTCGCCAGCCCCATCGATCCATGGAGCCCAGCCTAGGCCGCCTGGTGGTGGTGTCGTCGTCCACCCGAGGCCAGGCCCCAGAGTGCACTCCTTTGCAAGCACCACCCACACAGACGATGAGATCACGTCGGCGCTTGACGCTGTGTCTGAGGTCAATGACCCAGAAGCACCACCGAAATATGGAGACGTGGTCCAGGCAGATGCGCAGAGAGCAGCCGCAACTGCACAGAACAGAAAACTGGTCGTGGGCGGGTCAGGGAGGATTACGCGAGAGATGGCGAAGCGGCCGAAACAGCCTCGCGTGGCTAGGGCGGCGTATAACACGAGGCCAGGGGCGCTGCGTCGAGCCGGAGGGATTGCTAGCCCCTTTGATCCTCGGATAAGGAGCAATAGAAGCTCTGTCATCGGCAGTCAAAATGTTCGGAGTTCAAGGATATTAGCATAAGCAAGGACTCAACAAAATTTCTAGGGATTTGATATCATAGCGATGTAGCAAGTGATTTCTTTCGTGTTTCGGACGTGGGATTTTCTTGTAAATTATCACAGATACCCTTCATTTGGAATATAAAAAAAAAAAAGATAAAGATTCTATTATAATACATTTTAGCCAAAGATTGTGCTGGTACAATCTACCAGTTCCGTCTCGTCCACGCCGAGAAGAGCCATTTTCTCAAAGGCACTCGCAAAGTCTGTGTTCCATGTGGCCTGGCTGTCTCTGTACTCGATCCAGGCGGCATTGGTCACGTTGCTCTCTGCAAGATCCTGGTCGGCGGCAATAGTGGCAGGCTGTGTGCCGTTCAGCACCTCGCCGTAGTAGGTTGGGCTGTCCAACTTGTTCACAGTGGAGTCGAACGGGACACCGGCAAGGCTCCTGGCGGCAGAGTGGGGAGCCGACGAGGGCGACGAGCTCCTTGGCAGTGAAGCCCTTGGCCTCGAAGCCGGCAATGAGGGTCGTGGCGTTGGTGTTGGGACCAGGAATCGCGGTTGGGTTGGCAGTGGAGTTGTCCGTCCGGCCAACTTTCACCGTCATCGTTGGGCCTGGAGGGCATTGTGCCACGGCGATCGCTGCACTATGGTGTCAGCTGCGCTTGTTCATGACCATTATGATCGAGACATCTCCGAGAGCGAGGAGAGAGAGGGAGACTTACCACCCGCGACCTGGATCAAGTCTGCCACACTGACATTGTACTCGGTGGCCTTATCACCCAGGGTGCTGCAGAAGTCCACGAGCTGCCTGTTCTCATTGCGTGTGGAGCATTCGTTGCTGAGGATAATGGACCCATCACATGCACCGGCGTAGCAGTCGTGGAAAGGCAGGCGAATAGCTGCCCGGGTGTCGTTGTTGCAAGTTGAGAAAAGATTGGACTTGAGGTCTGAGGCGACAGTGCCCCAGATTGCAGGGCATTGTGCCTGAGCAGTGGTGGCTAGAGCCGCGGTGGCGGTGAGGAGGAGGAGGATGTTGGAGTGCATCTTTATGGCGCTATTGGAGCGAATGAATGTAATGTATGTGGTATGATAGTGAGTAACAATAAAATCGGACTGATTTCAACGAGTGACGATCAAGACTAGAGATACAGCTGTAGAATTGAGTTGCTCATACTTCGTATTCAGTGCTCACGAAAGGGAGGAGGGGGTTAGAATTATATCACTTTATACACTTTCTTAGATTTCAATCTTCACCCAGCGGTCTCCGCAATGAATAGTTCTTCGCGAAGATCCAGAACACTGCTAGACATCAGCCCTTAGGGGTTATCCAGAATTAGGATACACAACGGCCTCGGGTTCGTGGTCCTCGCAATGTTAGCGATATTAAGGTCGTAATGCTTGCGCAAGCGTGAGGGCTTTGTGAATCCGCGCAGAGCATAGTCTCAGCGAATACAGGCACCGATCATGTCAAGTAATGAGCCCGCACCGCTACCGTGCTTTGCTGCTCTCGTCTAGTCTCGGCCTTGTGATCTTCAGCTCTGCTGTATTGCAGGGAGTGCTGGTCAGACATCTGTGCTTGTCGATCTAAGTTTCGAGAGCCTCCTCGGGACCAAAGCGTGGTAGACCTAATTATGGGGCAGTCCAAGACTTGAGAGACATTTGACTGGTGAGGAGAAGGGCAGAACCTGCCCAAATATCCCCACTATGGACGTTGCGTACAGGCAATTTGTCCCATGGTAGAGATACGTGGGCCAGAAGCGATCAAAGCTCTGCCACGTCTGCAAGAAACGCAAGACACGTCAAACAAGCGGACACGTCCCTCCTGAAACGGGGCGTTTCCGAGTCGTCAGCCTGGTCGCTGCGAACTAGAAGGGGATGAGAAAGTGGAAAGTAGAGTAATAAGCTTACGTTGATAGGCCGAAATGAGTACAAAGCTTCTTAAGATCATCGAGGTGATCGGCGCTGCAGTGCTCGGCCCATTCCACCGGCCGTGCGCTCGAAACGAGACACCATGGTGCGTTGGGTTTGAAGATCAGTGGCGCCGGACTGTATGTATGCAGGGACTTTTCTCGGGCCGACGGTCTATAGCAGTCAAATATTATCTGCCTTTCTGGCTGGTTGCGTCTATGAGATTCGTTCTCGCTAGCCACGTGAAAACACTGTTCGAGACAGAGGATGTGGACTCTCGTTGTGCTCTTGTTCTGTACCTATCCGACTGAGGGATGCTTGGCGCACATCCCCAGCCGTATAACCCCCCCTTTTTTCTTTTCTTTTTTTCTGTTTGTGGAGACATCTGAACTCTTCCTATGAGCACTGTATCTGGTCACGATCGTACTTAGAATCTTTGGGCCGATGCAGTGCTAGCGTAGCCACCAGCAGAGTTTCGACGGTAGCTCTAAAGTATCCCGTCTATGCGAACCTACCTAGGTATAAAAAGAAGCGATACTATGCTGGCCTACAGAGTACCATAGGCGCCTTGCTACCCTCGACTAACTCTCTCGCGGTCCACCTAGCAAGCATTTAGATTTTGTCCGGGCCTGCGACTTTGGGTAGCCACTGATGCTGCTCAACAGGCATATACGCTGACGAATATTAAAGCCCTGTGTCCTGGCTCAGAGATTGGCCATTGCTAAAAATACACGTAAGCTTCTGGCCTTTACCTTTACTGTAGAAACCGAATCTGTCCAAGGGGCGCACTCAAGTGCCGCATATAGATATAAAGGAGAAGTCTTTGATTACTATAATTGCTTACTGTGATGTCCCTACACTTGTATATTAAGTGTCACTCGTAGTATGATGGTCCCTTTTGACGACGAAGGACATAGTATCCACCCCCTCCTCCCCCCCCCCAAAAATAATACGAAACATCATCAATGATGTAGAGATCCCAATCTCTCTTCATCACTAGCTACTTCTCGCTTCCTTAGCAGCAGCGGCCTCCGCTCGGCATCCTCACCCTTCTCTGCTGTCCTCTCACCATCCCCAAAAAGGGGCTTAAAGCACTTGTCATAAACGCCCCAGGTGACATGAAAGAAAGTGTCCATGGCCAGCGCAAGCCAGACAGGCACCTTGCCGTTGTCATCCGCCAGTGCCCTCGACAGCCCTAGGCACAATACCAACCAAGGCATGATCAGTGCCAGGAACAAGAACTGCCCTATAGCCTGTAGACGCGTGGTGATGGTATATGGCTGCAGACTCGCCAGGTATTGCTGGTACTCCACGGGCAGGTCGTGCTCGGCGGCACCGTCGACGATGAGCTTGAGGTACCGAGCAGAGGGCTGTGCATATTCCGGGTCGGAACGGACAGGCTGAAGCAGCAGATTCCTCCACCAGTCCTTGAGCTTGCCCAGCGGGCCGCCTTTGTTGTCATCATCATCTCCATCGTTTCTACCGTCTCCGTCCTCCGGCTTCTTGGGAATGCGAGGTGCGTAGAGGGTGTGCGCGAGGAAAGGCTTTGGCAGTTCTGGGTAATGTGGATCTTCCGGAATTCCAGGTGGTCTGGTCGGAATCGGGATACACGGCACGAGGATGTCTTGATACGAGGAGCCGCCGCCCTCCGTCTTCACGATAGTCGCATAGTCTTCTGGAGTGACCTCGTAAACGACACCGATCAGGCCTCCGTCCCACTGAGGATCGCCAGCAGCCCTCTCCTGGGTGATATTATCTTTTCTCAGGTCCACAGAGCTAACATCTTGTGCAGGAGGGGGCAACGAGAACCCCGGCGGCGGGTGTGGGACGACGACGGACGGCGGATCTGGCAGCCCTGGCGGGATCTTGGGCGGCTTAGGAATCTTGCGGGGGGCGGTATTGGCGAAGCAGGGCTCTTTGTATGCGATACCGGGCAGATCAAAAGTCAGGCGCAGCGAGGGGGCCGAGACGTTGACGGCCGAGAGGGGACGAATGCCGCGCTGGCCGAGGAAGGTCTGGGCACACAGGTTGGAGCCGTAGGCGAGATAGAGGACGGTCGAGGAGGTGGCGTCGGCGAGGTAGGGGGCAGCGAGGGCCGAGGAGGAGGGGAGAGGCTCTTCGGGGCACGGCTTGGGGCTTGCGCGGGCAAGACGATCGTGGGATACGCGGCGGAGGGAGGAGACTGGTGGATAGTCTTGGGATCGGGGTGTGGGTGTGAAGTCGGTGGTCCGGATGTGCCGAAGGGCTGTGCAGGCACAGTTGTTCTTTGGCTGTGGTGACGTTGGTGCCATTTTCTTTTTTTCTTCTTCTTTTTCTTTCCTTCTTTCTTCAGAATCGAATTATTGTTCCAAGACCCATTTACCTCAAGGTAGAGGGCTGAGGACGAGAGTAAGAAATAGGAGCAGGAAGAGGAGGAGAATGAATTAGTTAATACACAATGTTGAGGTTACGATGCTTTATCAGCCACTACTCAGCAAAGCGGCACAGGCGGGTAAGCAGTCAAAGCAGTGCATGCGTGGCCCAAGGAGGGCCTGGCCTTGTAAGTATGTTGGTCCTCGCTACGGGCGGATTCCGGATCGTACAGCGTACCGAACTACCCCCCTGTAGACCACCCAGGCGCTGTGTCTCAGCCTACAGACAGACCCGCAGGCGAGCCGTAGGGGCAATTCTAGGTCCGAAGATTATAAATAATGTTGCACGTAATTATGTCCCCGACGAACCGTGTCCAGCCCTTGAGGTGTACGTATTACGGAAGGAACACGGATTGCAAAGATGAGTTTATACTTGAAGGCTTTTTTTATTGTCTTCCTTTTTTTTTTTTTTTTAGTTTCTTTTTATAAGAAAGTGAAACGAAAAAGAAAAAGCAATCAGTCTGCTCGAGTGACACTGCGCAATAAGGTGATGTTCCAAGGAGATAGAATTTCAAGACCGGCTTCCAACCCGCCATGCTCTAGGCCTGGATGCTTTATACGGCGATAGGTGTCTCTGCTGTTGAGGAAATCTGTGCCTTTACATACCTGAGTAATCACCAGCCATGTGCCGTATGGGAAATGAACATCCTGCCTGGCCAAGCTATGGTCAGGAAGCGGTGTTGTGTATGGGTTTTGAGATGATGATGTTCCAATGGAAACTTGGGAGCCAGTGGACTTAAACAAGCGTACTACTACGGTAGAGTCTACGCAGCAGGGCATAGGTACTTCTTAGTATGTATCGCCTCTGGCTCTCACTACTATGGCGCCCTGCTACCACCCACATAGTCAGTACTAGAGCACCACGTCACCGTGCTAGTTAACTTTCTCTCGCGCGGACGGATGGACCCCTGCAACACGTGGGGTTTATCGACAACGCCTCTGGAGGTGTAGAACTTTTTGCGGGACAAGGTGAGAGGAGAGGCCTTGGAAGACAAAACCACAAGATCACTCACGAACCTGTTATTAAGTGTTTCGCACCGCCTTACCGTCAGCCATTCCTGACTACTATAGCTGCACCCTCTCTCTAGCTCATAGACATACATACAATCTACCCACCTGAAGCCATGGCCAGCCTGCAAGCCATCAAGTACACCCGAGGGCGCCTGGACGTCTTGGACCAGCTCAGACTCCCTCATGAGCACCACTACGACGAGGTGTCGACGTGTGAGGAGGCCTTTGACTGCATCAGGTCTATGAGGGTTCGTGGGGCTCCGGCCATTGCCATCGTCGCCGCTCTTGCGCTGGCCGTCGAGCTGCACCGCGGAGCCTGCAGTATGTACATGATGAACTCTTCCAACTCCTCGTCTTATGTCCCTTCTCTACGCGCTCATTCACGGTTTACCACTCATTCGGCTCGTCCGTTTACGTTGGGAGAGGCACGCAGACCAGCAAGCCAGCATGTTGACACCACGACACAGAAGCCGAATCCGTTGACGATACGATCTCCTACATCGACAGCCGGCTGGACTACCTAAAGGAATCCCGCCCTACAGCCGTGGACCTGACCAACGCCATCAGCCACCTCAAAGCCGCCATCCGCTCGCCTTCGCAGGAGACCACCAGTGCCGTCCCCACGCCCACAACAAGGGATGCGGTGCTCGACACCTTCATCGCCACTGCGGAGGCCATCCTCTCCAAGGACCTGCAGACCAACCTCTCGATAGGCGAGCACGGCGCGGCGTGGCTGGCAGAGCAACACAAGGCGGCCCCCTCCACCGACCACCAGATCTCCGTGCTCACCCACTGCAACACGGGTTCACTCGCCACCTCGGGTCACGGCACCGCGCTGGGCATCATCCGGACCCTGCAGTCCAAGGGTCTGCTGAAGCATGCCTTTTGCACCGAGACCCGCCCCTACAACCAGGGCAGCCGCCTGACCTCCTTCGAGCTCGTGTTCGAGGGTATCCCGTCCACCTTGATCACGGACTCGATGGCCGCCGCGCTGTTCCGGCTGAAGAAGGCCGAAATGAGCATCGGGGCAGTCATTGTGGGCGCCGACCGCGTGGTGCGCAACGGCGACACGGCCAATAAGATCGGCACGTACCAGCTCGCCGTGCTGGCGCGGCACCACGGGGTCAAGTTCGTGGTGGCGGCGCCGACGACGTCGGTAGACCTGGAGACAGAGACGGGCGGCGGGATCAAGATCGAGGAGAGGAAGGCCGAGGAGCTGACACAGATCAGCGGGGCGGTCGTGGGCGCCGACGGGCGGGTGGATGTCAGCAGCACGGCGAGGGTGGCCATCGCGGACCAGAGGATCAACGTGTGGAACCCGGCCTTTGATGTCACGCCTGCGGAGCTCATCGACGCCATCGTGACGGAGAAGGGCGCCGTGGTCAAGAACAGCGAGGGCAGGTTCGATTTCAGCGAGGTCATGCCTGAGCGGTGGGCAAAGATTGTGGGCGGGCAGTGATTGCATGCGCCTGCTCCTCCTCCAGAGTTTAGTGATTGACAGGTAGCTTTCTATCCAAGATACCGTACCCTCCTAGTTCCCCAGACCGTGTAGGATGAGCTTCTTGTATCCCTCGACGGCTGTTTCAAGGTCGCCAACAGTCAGCGCTTCGTTGTCACCGTGAGCCACAAGGATAGTCCCAGGCCCGTAGAGGTATCGCGTGTGGTTGCCCACGAGGTACGGGATGTCCGTCCCATAGTTGGCGACCAAGGTGTCGAAACCTATAAAAGTGACAATTGAGTTAGAGATAGACAGGCCAACATGAACGTCGCTGTCCCCGAGGCCTCCCTTCTCCTCTCTCTCTCCCTCCTCCTCCCCCCCCTCTCTTTTGCACACACAGACACACACAGGGCTCAGACATACCTTCAACATCACAGTCGCAGGGCGTAACTCCCTGGCCCACGGGACAGTCCAGGCTGAATGCCTCGTCGTCCACGTCCTTTAATATCTCGCTGATCCTCTGCACCACAATCTCATGTCCTGTCTTCTGCGGCTCAACCGCGATCCGGCACATCAAGTTGGCCTGCGCGTGCGCGGGGACCACATTCAGCGCAACCCCGCCCTCCATCATGCCGATATTGACAGTGGTATTTCCATACCGCTCACTGCTCCCCAGATCGGCGTCTAGGACCTTGACCATAGCCCTCATCAGCACCTCGTTCGCGCTCTTGCCCAGCCACGGGTATCCGCTGTGCGCCGCCTTGCCCCGCGCGGTCACATCACAGCGCAACGCGCCCTTGTGCCCGCATGCAAGCTTGTTCTCGGTCGGCTCCCCGAACACGGCGGCGCGGATGCTGAGCGACGACGAGTTCAGCGCCGAGAAAACCTTCATCCCGTCGCCATTGAGTTCCTCTCCGACCACGTAGAGGACCATGACGTCCTCAGGCGCCAGGGACCCGGAGGAGAGGAGCCCCTCGACGGCGGTGAGCTGGGCCGCGACGCTGCCCTTGGCGTCCACGGAACAGCGGCCAGAGATGGTGGTGGACCTCGTCACGTCGCCCTCTGAGATGGAGTACGGTATGTGAGGCGGCACACAGTCGATGTGGCTTGTGACGAGGACCTTGGGGTTTGGGCCCTCGCTCGGGTCCTCCGAGAAGGGCCACGCGATGACATTGAAGCGCTCCTTGTCTGACGGCGTGTTAGGTTTCGGCGGCACAGGCTGGATCTCGTAGTTCCATGACTTGGAGATGAAATAGTCCACCAGGAATGCACCTGCGTCGTGTTCGAGACCAGAGGTGGAGGGGATCTCGACGAGGTGCTTGTGGAGGGCGAGGAGGTCAGCGCGGTATGAAGGCGCTGTGAGAACGTCATGGCCTGGCTTGGGAGAGGCTGGAGGACGCTCGACGGCGAGAGGTTGTTGAAGGTCCACGCTGGCGGCGACGGAGATGACTGCCAGGGTAGAGCTCAGCAGGAGCTGCATCGTGTATCTGAACAGCATCTTGAGCTTCCAGCAGGAGGATTCGTCTGATATGGAAGCGCAGCTCTCGAGCAGTGGCTGGTCGGTGATAATGTTGAGGAGTGGTCGCCCTCTGGGAGTTGTAGGCCTGAGCCCAGGCTTAGGTGATGTTAAACTCAGTGCTTGGAGAGCACCTGCCCCAGCAGCTGACTGCCTAATGCCGGCGCCGAGGTCGGGCATAGTGGGCACTGATAGGCACTGATAAGAAGCTTCCATCCCCTAGAACGGGGCCTCGAGCCCTGCACGGCCTCCCCCTGACGGAATCCGCCTGTTCACTGTGGCATTTACCACAGCTATCAAAAATGATGTCCCATCACGTTCAGCGACACACACCTGACCGATATCGAGGAATGACCTTCGAGGTGAAGACCTGCAGCTCCTGTTTCTTGACAGACTCGGATATGCGAGCGAGACTGAGACCAGCCTTCTTGAACAGCGCCTGATCACAGAGACCACCACGCCAGCGAAGCCGTTCGCCGGCTGAGCCCATGGATCTACGTAGATTTCTAGACGGGACAAGAATCTCGCCCGTGTGCTGAGGAATGGCCAAGGGGATGTCGGATATCTGTAATGTAGACGATGGCGCTACATTCGTGGCCGAAAAGGGCTGCTCGCCTGGAAGCGCCACCTGGGCACGGGTTGCCTGCATCTTTGACTTCGTGGTCACCGAGTGTCATTGATGTAAGTGTTGGCCAGACTGTCCATGCGATCGATCAGCTTTGTATATCAGAGTTGTTGAAAAGGCGATGTCGGATCTCGGGAGATTCAGAAACTTCATATGATCATGCACGAGTGATCAGATAAAAGTTTCTCTTGTTTCGTCATGTGTGTGTATCGACCATCTTCCAAAAACAGAATCATGCGGATTAAATATGGCTCCCACACGGTCAAATCAAAGAGATGTCCCATAGGCGGGGGCAGCTTACATCACACGGGCCATCTCGGACGGGCCGGACGGCTCGGAAGAAAACAAGATGACGGTGATGTTGAGAAGGAAGACGGCTTGCATTGTACAGTAGCTGCTGCTGGCTTGCTTCAACGCGAGGCTGTCAAGCAGATGTGGAATCCCTTTTGTGGTGGGTGGCACAGCGTTCAATGCCCAGGATGGAGAGACATCTGGCCGATTCCGTAGCTCTTCGGCACTTACACGATGGTTATTGGAATTTAGTTAGTAATACACACTAAATGGCATCCTTTCATGTAGCCTTGTCTTCACAGATGGGAACACAAGTCACCGATAATTTATTCTATAGTATTGAAAGCTCCGAGACGTCTCGCTCTAAAGTCAAGGCGTATATACGTATAAGAACAGCAATGGACCTAACTATCTTTACACATAGTTTTCTTCACAACAAACACATCACCAGTCTACTCTTGCCTATAATCCGAATATCTTCCTACAGTAATGGCCAACGCTCGTATCAATGGCTCAGTGCCTTTGTCGTATGGGCTCCTCATATTTCCTGGGTTCGAAGTGCTAGATGCGGCCGGCCCCATCGAGCTGCTCAATGTTCTCTCCGTTCACATGAGCCACAATGACATCAAGCTGAGTGTGATTGCTGCGACCTTGGACTCTGTGACGCCTGCTCTTCGTGGTACAGACGTGTCGGGCCACCACTTTGCTGGGAAACAACATTATCTTCCTACACATACCTTCGACACGGCGCCGGCCCTCGATGTTCTCATCGTACCTGGCGGCCTAGGCACTGTCCAGCCAGCTGAGGAGATCGCCCCGGTGGTCAAATTCATTCGCGATGCCTACCAAGGCTCCCTCGGCTACCCGTCCCTGCGGTACATATTCAGCATCTGCACTGGCTCTAAGCTCTTCGCAGATGCTGGCATTTCTACGAGGACACAAGGCCACGACGAACAAGCGATACTGGGAGAATGTCACCAGGTTGACGGACAAGACGCACTGGGTAGCACAAGCTCGATGGGTTGCAAGTGGGAATATCTGGACGACCTCTGGGGTGACTGCAGGCATAGATGGCATGGTGGCGCTGATTGCACAGATCTATGGAGACGAGAAGGCCGAGGCTGTCTGCGACGTGATTGAATACCCGCGCCAGAAGGATCCGGACAATGATCCATTTGCGGTCAAGAACGGGTGTCAGGATGTGTTGCCGCTTGAATGAAGCGTACTACGTACTCCCGCGGGACTCATTACAGTATATAGTAATTAGTGACTCGGATTCTCCCCAGGCGGTACTCGAGCTGACCCAAGACGTCACCTTACAGTAGAATGCAGAACTCTTTAGGGGGTATTGATAATCTGTCTGCCCCTATATTTGCAAAACTTGAACCGTGTACGATGTACTCAAGGACTACATCATAGTCTCTACCAAATAAGGATGCAGACGTATAAAATATTCTGATCGGCTTAGCGGTCCTTGCACATGCATTCAGAGATCGGGCTGTGAAGCTAGATAGATGGCCAGGACGGCGTAGCATTCGCAAGTGGAGCATATGTCATCTTGCATGGCTGATGCTGCCAGGGGTGCCAAGTTCCTCGAAGCAATCCAAGATTCCTGGGCGACGATCACTGCCGAATCTGCAAGGACCCTGGATTTTTCAGCATGGCCAGTAACGTCCCAGCCCCACGAGCCGCCCAGAATCCGGAATGGTGGCGATGAGCTGTCAAAGAGTTAGGCGTATGATGTCAAGTTCATTGTCGTCCAATCATCCAAGGAAGGGTCCCTGTGATCAGACAGACAATGACTGTACACAATGGCTGCTCAGTGTACCCCTGGAGAGCCAAAATTCCGCTTTGTCTTATCTTCAGCTCTTTGCATGCCGAGAATGGCATTATATTACACCCTCATTCGCTCTTTGATGCCCCGCCAGCAAGTCTCATCCTTACTTGTTTTCCTTCTCCTCCTAGAGTATATGACTTTGCGATCATCATGTCTGAACCACACGCACCGCTACCGAGCCATTCGCGCTCGGTGAGACAGGCCTCGACCCGCACCACAAGGCGAGAGCACTACCCACCTTCAACTCGGTCCACCAGGCAGTACCCACAGCGCAATGCCTCGAGTCGCACCTACACAAGTGCCAGGACCCCTTCGAGAAACGCCAGCCCAGATGCGGCCCCTGCCCCTCGCCGGCCAACTTACGGCCTGCACAGGGGCGACACGGTGCAGACACAATATATGGAGATGCTCCTCAGCCTAGACAAGATTCCCAGGTTCCACAATATCCTGGCCTCTTTCTTCGGTGGCTGCTCCTCGCAGGCTTCGTCGTCTTCCCGGGCACATTCACGAGCATCCAGGAGCTCTCGACGGACCCGAGCCTGGCAGGGCACCCTGACGCCACTGCGATCCTGAGCGATGTTCAGAACCTCCCGCTGGTGATTGTTGCCGCTGTCGTCTGCGGGATCGGAACCTTTGGTCTCATGTGGCTTGCTGTTCGCTGGCGTAGGAACTATGTCTGGCTGTTGAACAAGATCTTCCTGCCTGGTGCGACGAATGCAGTCGCTGGACTCATATCCACGCTCGTCACCGTGTACACGCAAAAGGACGGAGAATGGAGCGTGATGGCGAGGGCAACAGGTGCTGTCGAGGCCGGAGCACTGATAGTCTGTGGCTCGCTCTTTGTCCTCTGCACCTTGATGCTTCAGTGGGTCAAAAGAAAGCACGCCAAAGAGACGAAGATGTTTGAGAAGGGATACGGAGATGCGGGTATCCTGGAGAAGACGGGCAAGAAGCTCATGGCGCCGGCTGTGGAGCCGCAGAGTGTGGTCTAGGAGCAGAGAAGGGCAAGAGCCTGCTGGCCAGGCCTTGCGGACTGTTTCTTTATTTCTTTTGTAGTGTGATACCCAAATCGCCAATAACTGCAGCGTACAAGTGAATGATATGAAACTCGGAAAATTTTGACTTTATATTCCACGCATCACGACCGTCTCACTTCGTTACCTCCTCGTCTACTCAAGCATACGTCTTCGGGACTAAATGTGTCCCAATGGAAACCTCAGAACGAATTAAGCCAAGGATGGGCCTCCATTTCTTATCGAGCTTCATTTCATGATGGTGGGCAATAGCGTGTGTTGGGCTGCTTTCCCGTGCCTACACGCGTGGCGGAAGATGAGACAGAATAATTCCTGTAACCCAAGGTCATGTCATGGAATATCTATCTGGTCAGGTGCCAGGGGCATCGCTGGGCTTATTAATGCTTTGGTCGCGCTGTCGTTTTGCATCTCGCAGGGTTTTTGAAAACCCTCCGCGGCCAAATTCCCACGGCAGCCAGCTAAGCCCTCCTGCTGTCCTGAACAAGAGTATATGAGAGGTACTTAATAAAGAGCATAAGCTCAAACATGACAACGGATAAATGGAAACAGAAGAAGGCCAAACAATTCGCCGTGTTCCTTCGTAGTCCTCAAAAAGACGTATATAATTTCTCCACAACGCTTCCGTCCTCGCCCCCTTCAGCCAATTCGATACACCATCATGAACATGCCTTCGCATTCGGAAAAGGCTGCTGCCACATCGGCAGAACCGTCAGAACCTGCAGAACCGTCACAACCTACGCACGATAGTGCTAGCCAGAGTCGAAAGGGCCCAAGATTCTGGCTAATTTTCTTTGCAGCTGCCTTGGCCGCCCTCCTGACGACCATGGAGGCAACCATAACATCCACGGTTCTTCCGGATATTGTAGCCGATCTAAGAGGAGGTGACAACTACATTTGGGCCGTTGACGGATACCTCTTGACCATGTAAGACTCCCATCTGTTCGGTAATGCTACGCTCTCTCGACCGTGGCTTATTTTACTGACACGTCCGCCAGGGCTTCCCTCCAGCCCATGTTCGGCCAGCTCGCCAATGTTTTTGGGCGCCGTTGGCCCTTGATCACCCTCAACGGCGGTGTTTGTCTTCGGAAGCGGTATAGCTGGCGGGTAAGTAATGCCGATTTCCCAATATTATCTAGGTTCCTCCTGGGCTGGAGCAGTCCTTCAATACGTTAATAGCTGACGACAAGGGCGGGCATAGGTCGGTCAACATGGCCATGCTGATCGCCGGCCGAGTGATTCAAGGCATCGGGGCATCGGGCATCAATGTCCTGGTAGAGACTGTTATCTGCGATCTAGTCCCTCTCCGGGAGCGAGGCAACTACATGTCTGCATTGTTCGGCATGATTTCTCTTGGGACTGCACTCGGCCCCTTTTTCGGCGGCCTCATTGTGACCTATTCCTCCTGGCGCTGGGTCTTCTACATGGCTCTTCCCGTGGGAGGTCCGGCTCTGGTGCTGCTGGTCGCGTTCCTACACGTCAACTACGACAAGTCGAGCAGCCTGGCAACCAAGGTTCAGAAGCTAGACTGGACGGGCAACGTGTTTTTTGTTGGAGCCAGCAGCTCCGTTCTGATCGCTGTGAGCTGGGCAGGCTCTGTGTACCCCTGGTCCTCGTACCAGATAATCGTGCCTCTTGTCGTTGGCATGGTCGGTTTGGGGGCCTTTGGGGTGTTCGAGGGCTCTCGCTTTGTTGTGAATCCGATGATGCCGCTCCACCTCTTTTCCAACCGGACCTCAACCGCCACATTCGTCCTGACTTTTTTCCACGGCCTAGTCACCATGTGGGGCCTCTATTTTCTCCCGGTATACTTCCAAGGTGTTCTCGGCGCAATGCCCAACCGCTCTGGAATCATGCTTCTGCCGACCATCCTCACTATAGTGCCTTTTGCAATCATCGGAGGGCTGCTTCTGTCGAAGTTTGGCCGATACAAGCCGATCTTCTTGGTTGGATTCGCCACCATGGTCATTAGCTTCGGTCTATTCACCCTTTTCACTCCGAGTTCCAGCACGGGCATCTGGGTTGGCTTCCAGATTGTCGAGTCTGCCGGCGCCGGTTTCGTTATACCAAGCCTTCTCCCAGCCGTGTTGGCGCCACTGTCAGACAAGGACACAGCCCTGGCTACGGGTACCTGGGCATTCATGCGCAGCTTTGGCATGACTTGGGGCACTGCCATTGGGGGTGCTGTCTTCAACAATCGCGCTGCCCAGTTGGCGAGCTCAGGTGCTGTTGCAGACAAGGAGGTGGCGGCGCAGTTGATGTCTGGTGGTGCGTACTCGGCCGCTACAGCTGACTTCCTGGACTCGCTGTCGGCCGAAACACGCACTCAGGTCTCCAATGTCCTGAACAGTAGCTTGAAGCGGTCGTGGCAGGTTGCCCTAGGATTCGCCGTCGTTGGATTCTTGCTTGTTACGTTCCTTGAAGAGATTCCACTCCGTAAAGAGTTGTCGGACAGTGAATTTGGCATGATCGAGACAAAGAAAGACGCGGACCACAGCACCCCGGACGAATAGAGGGGTGGGACTCGCGGATGAATGGAATACAGAGGTGATGCGCGCATAATAGACTACAGACGCTGAGGAATTACTTGCCATCATGTCGGTCTCGGGCTTGCAGAGCTTTGACAGGTCTCTTTATATTTAATTCTTTAGGATCTCTAAAATGGTACCGATGTTTTCTCTGACTGACTCCACGTGTCTTTCGCCTCCGTCTGGCGACCTAACATCGTCTTGTGTCATAACGACTTGAAGCAGCGGTGCTACTTCCACGTTGCTGAATATTCCATTCGAGGTAGCGCTTGTCTTGTCTGAGAGGCAATATTTGGCTGGGAGGCCTAGACAACGCTGCAGATCCTGAATATGGCTCTGAATAACGTCAACAATACCCTTAGCGTATGTCTTTATTGATATATCCTCCATCGATGGAATGCCTCCGATGCGGAATACTGCTTTCACCCGTGCCGACTCGACCGTCTCTGTTGGAATCCGAGGTAAAGCTTTTGAGGCATTGCAGAGCAGGGTATCATAGACTTGCATGAGCTGAAGGTAGTTTGAAAGCACTGAAAGGAGTATCGGTGTGCTGAGTGGGCCTTGACTTGTGCGGCGGAAGGTCGCAGTTGTGATGGCATTGTTCGACGAGGGCGCAGGCTGGCTCAACGAGTGTAAATTCTGGACGATCTCTGTAAACTCTTTTGTACGAAGGATTATCAGGCCCACTGGATTCTTGGTCGAGTCTTCCATCGAGTCCGAACATTCCTGTGCTAAGCGTGCCGACTTGCCCATCGAGTCTATGACGGGGAGGCATTCCCTCAGATTTTCACCGAATCGTGATAGCAGAACCAAAGATCGTATGCTCTGAGCGCTGCTATCACTTGACATGTGGATAGAAGAGTCGCGCATATCAACACCGGACATATCGCTAAGGCCATGGCCCAGGTCTGTCATACAAATGCTAATATCGCCACCGAGTAAGGCATGCTCACGGAGGACAAAATCCGCATGCTGTCCTGAAGAAACAGGCCGCAAGAGAGAAGTTTCCTCTGCGGAAGCATACCCAAATGCACCATCGAAGTCGTGGGATGATGGCCACATATCTGAGCGGTCTTGTGACGCAAAAAGTAGAACGAGGCGCAGGTTGAGCAGGACTGGCAGGCTCCAGATCATCCAGGAAATTCGACGGCGTATCGGCCACGGACCATGCTGCATGCGACTCTGCTGGCGTCAAGCCACCATCCCAAGATGCATGGAAGCCAAGGTCAGCGCCTTTTTGTGGGCCTGCAACGCCTCCGTGCGAAAGGACACCGGCTGCCGCACGGGATAAGTTCTGTAGACTATCGGTAGGCGCCTTTCGTGGTCGCCCAAGAAGACCTGGAGTGCCAGTAATGCATGTGGCGCCAATGCGAAGGCAGCGTGCGCAAGGCTCAATGCTGTCGTGGGTCCGAGGACAGCGCAGCCGCTTTTGTCTACACCGATCGCAAGCAGAGCGCTTGGCGAACTTGGGTGTCTCCATGGTCTGAGATATTGGCCGAAAGGGGCCGAGAGGGAGTTTGGTTCAGTACAGCAAGTGTTTGGAGGGAGTTTGGTTCAGTACAGCAAGTGTTTGCTCTGGGTTTGGACTGTTCCAAGACAGCATGAGAGGAAGGATCAAGGTGGCACGTCAGCACATGAGAAAGTATCCGAGGGATGGAAACAGGTTCGGAGGGTTTCCGCCTTATTAGTAATGAACTATCCGCGACCAACTTATATATTAATTAGTAGTTAATTACCTGGGCTTTTTCTCGTAATTAACCCTACAATATTCGGAACCAGGCAGTCTGAAAAAAATGAAAGAAGAAATAGATTCGTGATCCAGGCTAGTTAACATGCGAGTGCTCATCGATACTATTGATCACGAGGACCGAGACCGACTTTGGCAGCTGCCTAATTGTACATTTCAGTCTATACGAAGCATCTCAACCTTGCTGTGAGGATTGTCAACATGCTTTAATGCGAATACCTTGGCGTTGCATGGTCAAGCCCTGAGGAAGATGAAGACACGCTCTAGACGCCGTGCGGACAGAGTTACGAGGATTGACTGCGTATTTCGGAGTACCTTTTTTTTTTTCAGAAAAGGAGAGCACCATTGAGATTGAAGGAAGACATCCATGCTAGTTGAAATACACTCCATCCATTGCCTGTAGGTGTTCTGGTCTTGTTTGTGGTCTTGTTCCCCGCATTTATACGCCTCTGTCAACTTGTCGCTGAGGCTGTGATTTATATATGAGCAGGTCATATAGTTCTAATATGAGAAGTAAACGATGGAGACTGTATCATGCGGACATACTCGAATAGACATAGCAAAGAGGCCCATAAGCACCGGTATCTGCGCGTAAGCAAGATTGATGCTCATGTAGTCTCAAGCCTTTAAAATAGGCTGCACAGCCTCAGCGTGCTCCGCGCTGAGCTTCTCATTTTTACCAGTTATGTCTCCCGGGCTTGAGTGCCTTCGAAATATCTCGTCAAACATATCTTCCGCATGAGTCTCGGCATCGTGGAAATGGATCCAGTCCTCTCGGGGGAAACCAATGCTGGACGGATCCTCTTTAACCTTTGCCCAATCCGTCTTGTGCCACATGTCTCTGGTCGTCTCGCCTGTCTTTTGGACGTTCTTTACACGTTCGTACCTGTATAGATGATAAGCTCAAGAAGTCCCATCTGCAGCCAAGTTTAAACGTGCACATACCTGATCTCCTCGTGCGTTTTGAGAGCTGCCTGTACGTGGTCTCTTCCGGCCCGACGTAAGCACACTCCAAGCGTAACCCCATCTTCCATTGCCTGAGTTGCTCCTTGGGCCGAAGTTGGCAAGAATGGATGCGCAGAATCACCCAGTAGCAAGATCCTTTGGTTCTTGCTGACCCAGGTTGGCAGTGGGTCGCGGTAGACAAGCTTCCAGTCCACCAGGGACGGGGTCTTCTCCACGATAGCTTTGCATGTGGGATCCCATCCCTCGAGAACTTTGAAGACATCGTCAATCTTGCCAGGAAACGACCATGACTCGTCAATGTCATATTCATCCTTGTGCGTAAGCACCCAGCAGCAGTCCGATCCGTTTTTGATTGTAGAGAAGAGGAAGTGGACATCCGGGCCTATCCATCCATTGAAGGTGTCCCCATTCTCGCAGAATTCCTTGGTCCGAGGGTCTTTGATCATGTCCGTGTTCGGAAACCTATATAAGTTTTTAGCTTGCCGATAATGCATATTTTGAAACGTAAGAGGCAACTTGGTAATGCTTGAGACCTACCAGGCCCTCCAGATCGCATAGCCCGACGGTTGGGGCTTGTCCTCATACCCAAGCACGAGCTCCCTAGCCTTGGATCGTACTCCATCTGCACCAACAACCACATCGGCAACAACCTTCTCTCCACTGGTGAGGACGATGCCAGCATGATCATCGTTCTCGAAGTATTCCGAGACATTCTGGCCGAGGTGAATCGGGATACCGAGCTCGTCCTTCGCATACTCAAAAATGACCCTATGCAGCTCGCCCCTGTGACCATTGAGGACTGGTGTCTCTGGATTCATCTCTGGCGTCTTTTGATGGAGCATAACTTCCCCAGTATCCCACTTGTGAATGCGAAACCCATACTCCTTCAGGTCGATACTCAGCTTTCGCAACCGGTCTGTAACTTCGCCCGGCGACTTGCCCCAGCGGTAGAAAATCCGGCCGCCATTGGCACCGAACGAGATGATGTCGCCAAGGGTCTTCAGCTCGGGAAAAGATTCGTAGATTTCAACATCATGACCTTGACGGTGACATTCTATGGCTGCTGTCAGGCCACCAAATCCCGCGCCGACAATCACGACCTTGATTCCAGTGCTCGGCTTAGACTGAGCCATATTGCTGAAAGTATTCTTATTCATATACGAAAAGAATTAGATTGGTCGATTGCTTTCCTGAAGTGAAACAGGCAGTGAGGACAGCATAGTGTTCTGAAGGTTGAATATTCCACCACTTTAATTCAGTAATTCTCGACGGCTATCGCAGGAACCAGTGAGGAAGCAAACTATCTACTGAGCCGAGGTTCTGCCTAAAGCCTGTCTCGGCAGGTGTTGCAGTCCGAACGGTAAATCTGCCTCTGACCTATCGTAATATCTACCACATTAGAGCATACGACACTGTCTGCAGATCGGGATGCACCATTGGCAGGGTATTATTTCTACCGCCCCCACCGTGACAGCTCATCAAGTTCCCTTGAAATTCAGCTATCGATGCAGCTGAGAGCTCGATTCTACCGAAAGGCCGCATTGCATTCTTGCTTGTGCACAAGAGCCTTGGAGTGCGCACGACCATGCAGCGATGGACTGGCCGGGGAGGGAAAAACATCCTGCCCTGTCGGCCACCAGAACTACACAGCGCGCGGCCGTCGCAGGTCCTCTGTGTCAACGGGTCTGAGAAGTTCCGCCAAAACTAGCCAAGGGCGCTATTTACAAGCTGGAGCAGCACGAGATCAAGCTGACGAGGGCCGGATGACAGCCACTGAAGCCCGGCCGAGGGGAAAGATCACCATGTAAGGTTGAACCCTTGTCTTACCCCAGGTTTTGGACACAGCACTAGACGCCATGTGGAAAAGATTGGAATTATGAGGGATGGCAACTGTGGATTCCTCTGGTTCTCATGCGAGTCTCGACATCGGCACTTCTCCTATTTGGCGAGGCAAGCCGTTCAACCATTTACAGACAGGCATGCAATCTGCGCCAGCTGCAATGCAACGCGCGCGTTCCCCTGCTCAGATGGAGCACCCATGCCACGCATGCCTGCAACCCCCGAGCTGTTCGCCCGCCACGACAAGGTGTATCCGCATGAACTACTAATGGCGTACGAAGTACCTGTTATGTTGGCCTCGTCTGCAGGGCTTTGATGGTGTGTGGATGGAGTTTGGGGGGGGGGCCCGACCGACGTGGTAGTCTGGAGCTTGGCTGTTCGCACCCCTGACACTGCTGGTGAGCCTGCATTGCACGAGCCGGTGTCTGCTCTGATCAAGGAAGAAGGTTAATTCATCCATTTAACATCCGAAAGTGCCCCAGTTCCTGTTACTGCCCCACCGTTTCCAGAATCTCACCTGAACACTCCGAGGGTTGAGGGCCTCGAGACATTCTCTTTACCTTGTTGTTCACCACCGTTCACCATGGCGACCAAGAAGACAGCCGATGTGACCGAGAAGGGCCCATCACGGAGCTCTTCGGAAGATGTGTCTACCAGGAAGGCGTACACTATCAAGGATCACTGGAAATGTCTGGCTGCGTGCACAATGGTGTCCATGTGTCCGTTCCAGTACGGTATGCGCGCGACCTCTGCCTACCGACGGTAGACGCGAAGAGACAAGCTGACAATGGCCTCTAACAAAGGACTGGACTTTGGCCTGATTGCTGGTCTTCAAGCTATGGTCGGCTTCCTCAAGGCAAGATCCCACCCGCCGCCACCATCTGCTCACTTGTCATCCTAACATGCAGAGAAGATATTCGGGTACTCGGATCCAGCAGTCGCCACGGGTTGGAACATATCCACCGAGAGACAGCAACTCATCTCCTCACTCATGACGCTGGGGGCGTTCCTCAGCTCGTCCCTCGCAGGCCCCATTGCTACGTTCATGGGCCGAAAGGGGAGCATCTGGTCTGCCGCCATCCTCTGCGCTGTTGCAAATATCATCATGATGACGACTACCAATATCGGTGCCATATACGTCGGCCGCCTCGTCATTGGACTGGCGAATGGAATGTTCATGACCTTCTCCCAGCTTTACATCCAGGTATGCTCATGCACAGACAGACGAGGGTATTCTGATTCTCCCAGTGGATACTGATCATTGTTGGGTCTCTTTAGGAGTCTGTACCCGCCCGCTACAGAGGTCTGATGATCTCTTCCTTCCAAGTCTGGACATCTGTGGGAACACTTGTCGGTACGATCGTCGACAACTTCACTTCGAGAATCCTGACACGCGAGTCCTATCTCATCCCTCTTGGCTTGGTATTTATCGTTCCGGGCCTTATGTCGATCGGTCTGTTCCTTATACCCGAGTCACCAAGGTGGCTGCTGGAGCACGGACACAAGGAGAAGGCTCTGAAGTCACTCCTCTGGCACCGGCCCTACGGCCAGATTGAGGCTGAAGAAGAGCTCAAGGATATCCAGGAGGCACTTGACAGCGACCTGCAGACGAAGGAGAATGTTAGCGTCAAAAACATGTTCAACAACCCGATCGATCGAAGACGGACTATTTTGTCTATTTTGGCAATTACTCTGCAGGGCGCTTCCGGTGCGATGTACATGATTGGTAGGTTCCTCTTCGCCATTCCGCCGACCGGTAAACTCATCTAGCTAAGCAATTATAAATGCTAATACAATCCAGCCTACGGCACGTACTTCTTCGAGATGGCGAATATCGGTAATAGCTTTGAGAACTCGTGTATCCTCACTGCCGTGGGCGTCTTCGCCATTTTGGTCAACAGCGCAGTCATTACGCACATCGGCCGCCGTCGCATCTTTCTCATCATCGGCATGTTCATCTGCGGACTTACACAGCTCCTGTCCGCTATTGTGTACACCGTCCAGCCCGGTACAGTTTCAACAGGACGAGCAATAGTTGGGCTTTCGGTAGTCTACATCATTGGCTATAATGTAAGTCTCATTTAACGGTTGAGAAGCTGTATGGCAACCCGCAACTGAGGATAATACTAAACTCTATGCACCCAGGGGATGGTGGCCACGTATGCCTGGATTTCAGGGGGCGAACTACCGTCGCAACGACTCCGATCATACACTTTCGGCCTCGCTACATCTATTGCCTTCTTTGCAGCATGGCTGGCAACATTCACAGCTCCGTACTTCATCAACCCCCAGTCGCTCAACTGGGGCCCCAAGTATGGATACATCTGGGTAGGGCCATGTTGGCTCGGCGCGTAAGTGCTCTGGTGGAGATAATACATGCCAAGAATGAAGGGGCCTTTGGACTGACAGGACGCAGAATTTGGGTGTATTTCTTCCTGCCCGAGGTCAAGGACCGCACTCTTGAGGAGGTTGATGAGATGGTAAGATCCCCTTTCCCACCCCCCCGCCGTGCCCTCTACACCTCCATACCTCCAGATACTCGCCTCCGGCTCTCCCAGATCATGGTGCATTAAATATTCGAATAAGAGACTGACCGCCTCAATGTAGTTCGAGGCTCGCGTGCCTGCTAGGAAGTTCCGCAAGTATGTTTGTGTTGGCCGCACTGGACGAGCTCTCGACAAGAAGGAAGATGATTTCCACGTGGTGCATGCTGAGGAAGTGGTTTGGGCGGATGGCAAGGTTGTCACTGAGGCCGCAACAACCGTTGCTTGAGCAGGAAATGTTCTGAGCATGTTGACTTGTCGAGTATCCTTCCAGATATGGGAACTTGCCCGGTTATCTCGTGTGATATCGCCGTGGAGAGTGAGAAAGCATCGATTGGTCTGCGGTAGAGAAAGTCCAACAGTGCCGAGCTATTATGCTTGGTTTACGAGGCTTCAAATCGGAAATATACGCACTAGAGCTCACTTGTCGTTAGATAATATCTCAACCAGAGCAATTTGAGTCGTCATTGCTTGCAAGCTTTTTGTTCAAAGACCTCATCTATTCATATTGTCCTACTAAACACCTCGACTGTTTGTATGACTTGGGTGTGTTTTGCTAATCGCTTGACCTGGGTGGCAAAAGCAACACCTACAAACTCCTCCGTATACCCAATCTCTCCTCAGCAGCCCTGAATTTACGCTTTTCTTATATGACATGATCTTGGCGAAAGACCGCCCGGGAGACGTGGGTCTTCCGGCCGACGACTTTCGAGTTTCGGTACGCCTCCGTGGAGCGTTCCCGTCGTCTGTTTCGGAGCGGTCCATGAAACACCTTGGCTCCTTGGCAGATTCAGCCAAGGAGAAGATCAAAACAACATTGCTGACCCTTTTCAGACGTCTTGAATTTGCCCAACGACATATCAACAGCAGCTAAACTGTCTTGAAGCAATATTCTTGTTTCTTCAGATTATGCTTCCCCCGTCACAATGGAATCCGCAAAATATCATCGCCTTGAAGATCTGCCAGAACCGGATTATTTCGACATTCAATTGGAGAAGGACTATGGACCTCCAGCCTCTCGACTGAATCGCATCAAGAGATGGGCGCGTCGCAATACTGTCCTCGTGATGCTTCTCGCGTTCTTCCTCATCGCCGCCCTCCTGTACACTGCAAGCTGGCTGGCGGCACGACCGCGACTTGCAGGACTCAAGCGACCGGAGAACGCATCCTTAAAACTGGCAGAAGTCTCTGGTGGAAGTCAGGATGCAATGAAATCAGGGTCAGCTGGGCTTGGTGAGCCTGATATCGACCCTGACGATATGACTGTGGCGAATAAGGGTGATGGCGGCGTGCTGGCGGACGTCTCAGGCTCGAACGTTACTGCAACAGCCGATAATGGGTCGAAAAGTCCAGGACTCGGAGCAGGACAAGACAACACGGGCTCCGAAAACGGGCCCACAGCTACGGAAAACGAGCAGGGTGGCGATCAAGTCCTTGACGACCCGATAGAGACTGAAAAGAAGCCCGACAAAGGGTCCAACGCGGCTGGCAAGGTTGAGCAAGACAACGGACAGGTGTCGATCCAGGATGCAATTCCGGCCCAGCAGGAACCACTCGTACCTATCAAGGCTACCTTTTACAGTGGCTCAGAGGGGCCAAAAGCATGTCGTGGTGGTGTCATCGCGGTTATAAACATGCCAAAACCGTCGCCCACAGGTGGACCAACCACACCGCAATGCTATAACTTTCCGAGTCTTCAGTCGTCAGGGTGTGCGACATTCCTAGCCAATAAGGCTGACGTCTGTGAGGCGAGCGTCTACGCCGAGACAAATTGTCGGTCATACGTGAACACAATGGCATTCATGCCTGAGAATCGACCGGTCGGTGGAAATTGGCGCAGCGTCAAGGTGCAATGCGGGCTGCCTGAGCCAGATATGTCGACATTGGGGAAGCCACCAATGATGGACTCGATAACGTCTCTAGTGCAGAATGATTGATTCGATGGGGCGAGGCGATATATAAAGACTGGGAGCATTGGCCGAACCACGGCAGACCAATGCCATCTAATTTTGTAGACCTTGCGATCTAGTGATCTGAAGACATGTGCGGGCGGAATCTCCAGTCAAGTTTTATTTTGTGATAAGTTGGAATCTTAACCAAAAAAAAGTATATGCGAGTTTGATCCGAGACACTGCTATTTGCTCGAGCCGATCTGGCGTCGAGATTTGTCTATTTTCAGGAGCGCCTACCGCCAGAGCCCCCGTCTCCTGCCCTCACGTCTTTCCGATCGTTCGATTGTGATAGAGACTGCGCGTGAGGAACCAGTTATGTAAATAGTATTGAGTACGATGTGTGGAAACCGGTCTCGGAAGCGAACCGCTTTCCTTCCGCTCTGTGGTATGCCGGGACGGACCGCAAGCGGAGATACCACTGAGCCTTGTCGACCTCGGGCCTTGATACCCATCCTTCTTCTCGTATCATGTCACATACATGAAGCTTGCCCATTCCAATATGACCGACTCGAGGCCTAACATATTGTAACTGATTACCTTCGCTTTCTTTTCAACCCGAAATCCTCCGCCGCTTTGACGATGCTGTCCATGATCACATTATGCTTGCTTATCGCTGCGGCAGTATTCGCCGCCTCAAGACAGTTTCGTGGCAAGCGAGGCCTTCCTGTTAGTATTGTCGAGAGAAGCTAGCTTCATGGCATCTTGCTGAGCTTTACAGGAAAATGGGACGACGAGAATCAGTAAGAAAGGTGACGAGCCGCTGGCTTGCCCTATGAGTTCTGTCGAGCCCATGAAGTCGTTCAACTGGGCCGAGAAGGAGCCCTTGGCTCTTCGACCGTTCAAACCCAAATACTTTATCACTATGGGTAATATATGCCGGATCGCTTCAAGCAGTGCTAAGAACAAAGCTAATCATTACATTGCACAGCTATACAGACCTCTACGCCGTCGGACTTGATTGTCATGGATCGCAATTACAAAGACAGAGTAACAGAAAGGCGACGGCTGATAAGCACGCACCCTTCTATTGTCGTGGGAGCCATCCACCAAGGGAAGGCTGCTGTGCACGAGCTATACTCATACCTCATGTCGGAGTATCTTCCACACCGATATCCGACCATGTTCACCGTCGATAAAGGCCGGGCCGTCTTCAACAACAAGATCACTGCCGCCTCATATCAGCTGTCGCCACCAGATGATCCGGTTGAGGCCCTTAAAATTCTCGGAGAGACTGTCGAGGATGATATGTTCCTCCTTTCCGAGACGGAGCAGGGCCATCGCTGCGTGGCGTACGTGTGCTGTCACTGCTCTGGCTTTGACCCGTCTCAGAAGTTGGACAAGCTGCTTGTCGAGATCCACGAGCCGGTGCCCAGCTATCACAAGATCGGCCCAAGCATGGAGAGGTATTTCAGCCGTCTCGAAGTTGGCAAGAACGTGAAGCGGATTAACGTAAGTGCGGCCGAAAGCCTGTGATGGACTGTTCTGTCAGTCAGTCTGATAGGTATGAATGCTGATCTCATAAAACATAACAGTGGTCAGTCGTCGATACGCCGATTTTGTTCAACTGTTCAACCAACCACGTCCACGAAGAAGACCTTGGATCTATTATTCATGATGAGGATATCGATATCGACAAGGTCAGTTCCTGGCAGCTAATTATGTAGAGCGCAGCGAAATTGATTGTCCAGGAAGCTGACAGTCACAGGCACACCTGAGAGTCGAGTTGCAGACGCTCAGTCGCCTCCCGGGGACGAGAGCGGTACTATTCTCCTTCAAGACCCACCTGTACACGCTGAAGGAGATCAAGGCCGAAGGATTGGGTCTCAGCTAGCTGATGCCATTGATGGCCTCAGAGAGGGAAATGCCCTGGGATGTGGACATACAAAGGAGCCGTGAGATGGGGCAAGAAAGCCAAAGAATACCTAAGATCCTAGATCGGCTGTCCTTGAGTTCACAGTTGCTCTTTTGCATGAGGTAATCAGAGATGAAAGAAGGAAAATACCGCAATCATTAAGCACTGGTCCTTGCGAGCAATCACAGGTGTGGTGGCGTTCTTCTGCTGCCTGAAGTCTTCACCTGAAGTGATATTTTCCCCCTAGTCGATGATATTAAGCGTGATGCCGACTGACAACAGTGTACTTATCACCAGTTCTTTCACCAGATAGGGTCATTATGATAGTGATATCGGATCCAGGTATATTTACAAAGCCGACGAGTCGATAGTATTAAAGAAAGTAGACCCATATCCGGACCCGCCTCGTATGTAAATACTTCTTCCAAAAGATTTTGAGCTGGAATCACCTGATGCCGGCCGAATTCTTAGTTGGGAGAGGTCTCCAATCAGGAGTCTCGCGACCCAAGGACGGATTTTCACTTTGGCAGCGCTCAAGGGTAATTAATAAGTACTTACTATGCTGTAAAAGACTTGAGTACTTACTAAGTACTTCCTTAAGTACTAAGTAAGTACCTAGTCCTCGGAATCCACCCGGCGACCTCGGCTTCGGTCCCGGAATATGGACCAGGATGTGTGGCCTGTGCATCCCGGCGCTCCACCTCCGTGGACGCCAAAGTACAAAAATTGTTCCCGTCATTTTGAGATTTTGCCATGTCGACGACCTTCATGACCCTGGCAAGTTAAGGCCGTTCTTCACCATGGCAAAAGACACACCCATCATCTTTATGGACGGAGGACTCGGCACCTCGCTCGAAGACAAATACGGCCTTAAGTTCTCGCACACGACCACGCCGCTGTGGTCTTCTCACCCTCTCGTCAGCGACCCTCACACGCTGCTGGCCTGCCAGCGAGACTTTGGTGAGGTCCCAGTCGACGTGATCGAGACCGCGACATACCAGGTCTCCATCCCTGGATTCGCAGCCACCAAGACCGAGCAGTGGCCAGACGGCGTCGACCTCGCAAACATTCCTAGATTCTTGAAGGGAGCAGTCGACATTGCGGAGCAGGCAAGAGGAAAGCCGGATGCGAAGGTGGCATTGAGTCTCGGCCCGTATGGCTCGACGATGATCCCAGGACAGGAGTACAGCGGGGCCTACGACGACGCGCACGATGACGAGCAGAAGCTCTTCAGCTGGTGGACCGAGCGCCTATCCCTGTTCTCGGGCGACGAGATCGTAGGGAGGATCTCGTACGTGGCGTGCGAGACGCTGCCCAGGCTGGACGAGATCGGTGCGGTCCGGAGAGCAATGACCAGTTTCACGTCGAAACCTTGCTGGATCGCGTGCGTGTTCCCGGGCGAAGGCGACCGGTTGCCTGATGGGAGCAGCATCGAGCAGGTGGCTGAGGCGATGCTTGTCCCTGCCGAGTCTAGAGTTCAGCCATGGGGCATTGGCGTTAACTGCACCAAGATGCACAAGCTTGAGGGCCTGATCACCAAGTTCGAGGACGCCGTCTCAGCGCTTGTTGAGGCTGGCAGGGTGGCAGAGTGGCCGGCCCTGGTTCTCTATCCAGACGGTACAAATGGCGAGGTTTATAACACCACTACGCAGGAGTGGGAGGTTCCTGCTGGCCAAGAGCAAAAGCGGGTACGTTGACCCCCCTTACCTGTTATGCACCACTCCCGGTAACTATGACCTGTCGTTGAGTTCGAGCACTGACCCTGTATGCATGCTCTAGATCCCATGGGAGCAGCACCTCGGACAGATTGTGCTCGACACGGCCAGGGAGGCAGAGATGGGGCGCAATCCTGGTAGGTGGTTGCTGCAAGGCCAGCCATAGTGACATTAGGAGGCTTGTCGACTATATCCGCAGCGCTTGATAACCAAATACATATACTATGTACAGTGTCATGCTGTCAAGTCGACTGCTTCTCTGCGTCAGGGAACGGACAAGCTCCCTTCTGGATGGTGACTGGCTGGAGCCAGATTCGGCCCGTCCTTGCGTGTTCCCCATGTCCCCTTCCCAGATTCCCAATTCGCCGATACCAGATGCATGTCCTGGCCAAGAGCTGCCCACGCTCGAGACCCCCGCGATGGGCGAGTCAGGGACTTTGACCGCCAGCAGGCTCGACAGTTTGGTTGTACCGAGACAACCGGTGGGTCCAGCTGCGAGCAAGCTGCAGGGAAATCACGTCAGGGTGGCAGGATCGCGAGGACCGCCGGCAGGGTAGCTAACCACCACGAAACATGCTGCTCTCCATCGGCCGCCCCGCGTAAAGTGAGCTTTCGATGTTTGTTCGGAACGTCAGGTGAGCCAGAGGGACAGCAGTCGCCAGCACCAAAACAACGACGGCTCGATCGGACGGACTAATAAGATATTAAGGACTAACTATGACTCTGGGGTTGCTTTCATTATCCAGGACCAGTGAGACGCACCAACACTCACTGGGCGGCTGTCCGACCCCTCCCCTTCCTTCGTATTTCCCCCGCAATGGGTCATAATCCTGGGAGAATTTGTGGGCGCCCCAACGGTAGAATTCAATAAATCTGGGGGGTTGACTGTGGGGGAATTGGACGATCTGGGTCTTGAACCGGTCTAGTCCTCCAGCCCTCCCACGAGTCGCCGTCGCCTCTGTCGTGGAGCTTCCATGCGATATGTGGTCTGCTGACGACGCTTCGTGCGAACCCTCTTCCTCTCCAACATCTGCTTTATTGTTCCTTCGTCCTCCATCGAAGGCGAAAAGAAAAGACCGCAGTCCTTCTTGTCCTACCGTGCCCGAGAGTGCTGAGAGGCCAAAGGTCCGACCCGTTGCTGCGTTAAACCCGAGCCCGACGCCTGCTCCAAATCCGGACGGCTCTGTTGACGAAGACCTGTATTTGGTTTGTCCTGGAGATTTTTCCGCTTGACTGCCGCCAAAATGGGAACACTCTACACATTCTGCATCGCGATATTCGCGGCGATCGGGACCTTCCTATTTGTGAGAACCGGCTCGATCAAGCTACTGGTCAAAGAAAAAACCGTCCGCGCGCATGTGCTGACACAGACAGGGTTTTGACACCGGCATAGCGACAACCAGTGAGGCACACATCATCGCACCAGTTGGGCAGACCCGATGAGTTAACCCGTCTGATAGCGATCGCCCATGAGAGCTGGATAGAATACATGAATAAGCCTTCCGAGGCGTTGACCGGCGCTGTGCGTGGAAGGAAACAAATACCCAGAGGGCGGACGTTCTTGTGGCTAACTCGAAAGAACCGCAGGTGGTCTCCGTCTACATTGCCGGTGAGGCGGTTGGTGCCTTGACACAGGTTGCTGTTGCCGACAAATTGGGACGACTGCGCTTCATGCAAGTCATGTGCGTCGTGGTCACCATAGGTACCGTCATCCAGACCGCCTCTGTCAATATTGGCATGTTCCTGGCGGGGCGGGCTCTTGCCGGTACCGCTGTCGGGTAAGTCGGGCGTGCTTTCATTTGCTCCAGCATGCTCGGGTACGGCTGACGATCAGGCTAGAGGGCTTGTTGCCACCGTTCCAATCTACCTCAGCGAGATCTCTGCACCCGCCCACCGGGGTCTTATCGGAGGAATTTCCGGGTGTGGCATATCCTTCGGAACCATGTCTTCCAACTGGGTAGGAATGGCCTGCGGCTATGCACCCTACGGACAGATTCAGTGGCGTCTCCCTTTGGGTATCCAGATCCCGTGGGGCGTCATTCTGTTCATCGGGCTGGCCACCTTCATGCCCAACTCGCCTCGCCAGCTCATCCGCAGCGGAAAGGTCGACGAAGCCCGCAAGGAGTTCATCAAGATTCGTCGGGACCTGCAATCCCACGAGGCCCAGGATGAGTTTCTACTTATGAAGACGCAGATCGAGTTTGAGATGGAGCGTGAGATCAAGTCGTACCGAGAGATCTGGATGCTGTTTAGACGGCGTGCGCTTGTGTCAGTAGGCCATCATATCATGTGGACTCTTTATCCTAGGCGTACTAACTATGGGTTAGATCCATCGCTGTTCAGACTATGACATCTTTGACGGGTGTCAATGTTATTCAGGTGCGTGCTACAAAACTCTCTTGAACGCGATGGCGTATCCCTCCTCTCGAGGCTCATGCTCACAACTCTGTATATAGTATTACCAAAGTACGAAGAGCCCGACGCAAGGATCCAAGGCTCGGTTCATGCTAACCAACTTGCAGCTATCCTGTACAAGGCCCTCGGCATAGGCTCCACTACGATTCTCGCGCTGTCTGGTGTATATGGTACCATCGCCTTCGGCTCGAACGTACTCACAACCTTGTTCCTGACGGATCAATGGGGTCGCCGGAAGTGAGTATTGCAATGTCACCCACACAAGTTGATTGTTTATTAACACGCATCAGGATGATCCTGGCAGGACTGAGTTGCATTATCGTGGTCGAGATCTATGCTGCTATTATGCAGCGCGAGTTCCAATATACCGATAACAAAATAGGCAAAGGTTTCGCCGTCCTAGGGATTTATTTATTTGTCGTTTCATACTGTAAGTATAACAGTCGGGTCCTGGGGACTCACGTTCACAAGTGATGAGTTTCTACTGACGATGTGCAACAGACGGAATGCTCAACAGCACGACCTGGCTGTATGGTGCGGAGGTCTTGCCTATTGCTATTCGAAGCAAAGTCATGGGCTTAGCCGCAGCATCTCACTTCATCGTGAACGTTGGAAGTAAGCTCATGCCTCCTTGCGAACGGGTCGATTTCGCAAGAGAAATGCTAATTCCACTCGCAGTCACGGAGGCGGGTCCGAGTGCCTTCGCCAATATCCATGAGAATTACTATTACGTTTTCGTGGGCTGTACTCTCTTCTTTCTTTGTATTGCTTACTTTTACTTTCCGTGAGTGTCGTCTTCCGTCTTCCAATCCGTAGTAGATACCTAACAGTCGATAGTGAGACCAAGAAGAAGACCCTCGAAGAAATCGCGGCTGCTTTCGGTGACAAGGTCATTCTCCTCGACGAACCGGACCGCGCCCCAACAGATCCAGCTTCAGGGGATGTCTCAAAATTGAACGCAGAAGAGTTCGAGGGCAAGGATTCGCCATGAACAAAATTACCACATCACACCACGACAATTTGGTCATCTTACTTAAGATGACTTTGAGGGCCTGCTTATGGCTGGTGGGGTGTGCTGAGTTGCCAGAGATCGCATGTCTGCTCCCTAATGCTGCTGGACTTGGAGGGCCTTGGATACCCAACCGCTGTCCGTTGTTCGGCACTCGTTTCTACCTTACTGCAATTGAGAGACGTGGTGGCATCGAAGATTGCACGAAGGCGGGTAGCCAACCACGCAACCACAAGCTTGAATGTTTATGGATCTGAGTTTCTTTGTATCAGAGACACTTTCAGACAAGGCCATGATGTAACCAGATAAGTCTGGGCCAGTCGAAGCGGTCGGCATGGAGTGAACACAGAAGATACGATGACATGCTTGATTCGCCCTTGCCCAGGTGGCTTTGCCACCATGTTTCCATCCGGTCTTCGTGTCTCATTCAAGCCATCCTCTACCGTTTGGTGATATCATCTCCTTTTACTGGGTAATACCCCTCATCTCTTTCCACTCTTCCTCCAAGATGTCGTAAAAGACCAAGTCCCAATACTTCCGATCATACCAAGAACACTGCCTTCTCCGCCCTCCAAGTTTGAACCCACACTTCTCGTAGCATCTGTGAGCACGCTTGTTGTACTCAATAGAGCTGAGATTGACGCTGTGCAGATTTCCATGCCGGAATGCCCAGTCCAATATCCAATTGGTAGCTTCAGTTCCGTATCCCTTGTTTTGGTAGGGCGCCGCGAGGACAATCCCAAACTCACCCGCACGGCTATGGGTTGAGGTCCCGAATCCGCCGTGTGAGAGCTGGACGAAGCCAATGCGGGTCTCTGTAGCTTCAGCTTTGTCGTCATCACCAGTGTTCTCAGGCTGACGCAAGCAGATAATACAATCCAGCAAGCTTTCTGGCCTTGTCCAGAGCTTCATGAAGTCTTCCACCTTGGCTTTTCTTGGTGGAGCAAGGATCTGCGGGGTGCTAAGCCTGACGTTGTTGGGATCCCCGTCCAGGTTCTTGAACCACCACTCTTGGTCGTCTTCACGGATGGAACGGTAAACAAGGCGATCAGATCGCCAGACATCTTCGACAGTGGTCGTCATATTCAAGAGAGTAGAGGTATTGAAGGTAGTATAGGCCTGCGGAGGATGAAAGGACGTGGCTCGATGTATCGGAGAAGCAATCCAGTGCTTAGCCGCCTTTATCAAGACTTCGGGACGCGTGGGGGACTATGACTCTTACAGAGGAGGATCAGCTAGGCGCAGAGAATAATTAATTGACACGGGCGCTAGACCTGCCACAGGTCCCGAGGCGGGGTTGTTGTGAGCACAGCGAAGTGAGTCACACCGAGGACAATAGCCCATGCTGACGTGCATAAGAAGGATTAAGGGTAATAATGTTCTCCTACAGAACCCTAGGCCAATCGATTCTCAACTTTGAGCTAACACATACACGAGCTAGTCTAAATCAAAAGATAATGATCCTGTGACGGCACGATGGGCATACTTCAGCAGGAACTTTTATTGCTCCTGGTGAAGTGATAAATGGTGTCTCTTCCCAGATGGCCCTGTCTGCCGGCGAATAGTACCAAACTCTACGCGTTTTATAAATCGTCAGGCTTGATCATAGTGTTTCGTCACTTGTGTCAAAGCCTGTCCCATGGTAATACAATCGACCATTGCTGATTCACGGCAAGTTTCTCGTCGTAGGGCTGTAATGGTAAAGTCCTTGGAAATAGTCGTAAGCTGAATGATTGAGATACTGTCACCATCTGTCGGTATCTACGATATCATTAACCTCAAACAGCGATATTCTATACAAGAATGCTGTCAGACGAATCGCCAAAGAGATTATTTCAGAAACAAGTTCACGCAGAGCCTTAACGCTGTTTGAACAAATCAAACATAACCCTTTCGTTGAACACTAAGTACCTCCGTAGGTATAAGCGTCTTTCCTCCTGTGACTTTGCATGAAAATGAAATTGGTGAGGAAAAAAATATTGAGAGCATTTTGGAACACGAGAGGTAAGCTGAAGCTGTCCCAAAGTGATATGATTACACAGAAATATACCAGTATTAGCATGATTCACGGTAAATCGTCTACTAGTTTGTAATTTAAGTGGCCAAGACCTAGCAAGAACACCCGCATGCTCTGATGCCATCACCTTTTGGGTGGAGGATCAAGTGCTTAACTATGTAGTTGTCTCTTAGGGTCTGATCCGGTCATACTTGACCTATATTTGAAATTATTATATAGGACGCGCAGCAGGATATGAAGCATGGGATCTTATATGATTCAAGAATTGTCATCAATACAAATACCTGAATTCATATCAAGCCTGCCAAGAGTGCGTGGGCTCAGATGTTGGCTCTTGTATTTTCTCTTGCTGTTTACCCCGTCATTCATTGATTGCTCTTGGTCTCAAGCTTACCTTCAAGCTGTAATTTGTATATTACTAGGGCACGCTTCCCAAGACCACGCAATCAATCGTGTAAAACTTTGAAAGTAGAGGGAGGAAATAACCTAGCTGATCAACTGAAATATTAAGATATGCATGTAAGATAAACACAGTCTTAGCAGACCATTCGAGGCTTGCTATCGAAAAGGGTCCTGTCAAGAACGAGATGAACATAGTAAAATCTCGGACGTTAGAAAATGAATGCCGGTGAATCAACAATTGGTCCGTTGTAAATTTGTACCATGGTGGTAGTTGCTTTTGGTGGCCCACGTGCGGAGTTAAACAGGAAAGCTCGGATTTCCGAGAACTGGTGATCCGCGAGAGAAAATTTGGGTACGCAGTGGAATTGGGCCACCTGCAAAATGAACTGTTCCGTTGCCCACAGCTCCATATTTGCCAGTTGAAATGGTGGCAACCAAGGAGAAATGGCCTCATGATTGCAGCCGGCCGACCAATGAATGACTGGGGTATATCACGATCAGCCCGTGTCTGGTGCTTCTCACTCCTGATGGTCCTGCAAACTCAGCCACATCTTCAGCGTGACAGGGTGTAGGCCGGAGCTCGCTGGCTGGATGTCATGGTCCTTCGGCGCCTCTGATCTCGGCTTCGGCAACCTATCGACCAAAGCCTTTCAACGTCTCGCATTGAATATAACGTCACAGTTCCACTTCGGATACCTCCGTGGTATGCATAAAACTCGAGGGCTATACATATACTATGTAAAAATGAAGACGGTGTGGATATGGGGTTCGAAAGGTGGATAGGCTCTGGCCGAGAGCCGCTCAGCCTGATGTAAAGGCCAAAGAGAATCACGGAACAATTCGGCCGTTTTCAGCTTGCTCGTTGAGGCGGTGTTGCCTCTGATCTGTCCGTATGCGATGCTACGTGCTGTGGATGTGAATATAAAGCTCTGCGAGATCAGTCTTGGACAGAAGGCAGACAGGATCATCAACAGAAGATATTTCACTCTGACTTCTACCACAAGTACGAGCTTGCGATTCATACGACTTTCTATCAACATCCCGAGTCTGAAGCCGACAGTCATCATGTATGCCAGCACCATTGCTATCATCTCAGCCTTCTTTGCTCCGGGGGCCCTCGCTATGGCCATTACCGGTGACTTCACTCCAAACGCTGGGGCTCACCTCAAGCGCCTCACGTGCTCATCCGACGAGAAGTACTGTGGAGATATCTGCATCTCGAGCTCGGACGAGTGTTGTGACCACTACTACTATTGTAGCAGCGGCTACACTTGTGGTCATGGTGGCAACTGCTGCGAGGACAATACTTGCAGCGTGATAGGGACCTATGTATACTGTGAGTGAGCCAGGCAGGGACCCTGAGGTTTGGGAGGCTGTATCGAAGCTCGCTAACATAATATTACCAAGCTGATCACACGGACCACGCCACTACTGCGACGACTTCTTCGACAGCCGGTGTTACCTCAACAACAACGTCCAGCACAAGCTCGTCGACCGAATCCGCCATCAGTGTGCAGTCAACCTCGACTACCTCGACTACCTCGACTAGTACCACAGCAACGAGTACCACGGCAACAGGCGAAACTACGACTACAGCGACAACCAGCTCCGGCACTTCTACTTCATCGACTACGGCCTCTACCACGACCGCGACCGGCGCTGCGGCTCAATTGGGGTATTCAGCGCAAGGAATTATGCTCGCTATGCTCGCCGTGGCTGCCATGTGACTCACTTCATAGATATATATGTATCTTGCATACCACACTGATACGATGCCACAGCGCAGACTGATAAGGAAATTCCGGGTGTAGCTAACGCATTGAGGGTCATTTGGGTCATGAGTGGCACGAGAGGTTGGACTTTTGTATGGAGAGATGAGAACATTTGATGCTTATCAAGAGTTAACGTAGTGTTAGCATGTGAAAAATGATCTGAACGATATCCATATATGTACATGTCCTAGATTTTCGTCAACGACCTTTAAAAGTAGTGACAAGATTTTGTTTTTGGCTTGATGTAGGATTTGTTCAGGCAAGAGGGTGTTAAGCAGGCGGTGCTCCAGTGGAACTAGGCGTGGCGCTAAGTGTTCGACTCGAACAGCCTGTCGCTATGTACTGAGTTATTCATCACTGTCATCGGTATCGCATGTCACTACTCCTTACGACGTTGCAATCAGAGTAAGTTATTATACGCACGATTTTGATGGAAATCGGCTCTGTTTGAGAAAGAAACGGAGGCTATGCGTCCACGCGTAGGCCGGCGTGGTTGATATTGTTGAAGGCTCGGGTCCTGAAATAGCCAGGCTCGATGATCAGTACTTTCATATCTGGGGCTAAAATGGCAAGTTCCTTGCAGAGGCACTCTACAGCTCCTGTGTGAGAGACTTTAGAGTGAGTGTATCTGATTTGCAACATATTCAATAGTAGCATATTCAACATAGAATAAACGAGCCGTCAAGCGCAAACTTGCATGGGGGCTTCCTCCGGGGAATAAAATTTCCTCCATTTGGCAAGGGCCAGCTGGCCATTTGAAAACGGCACAGCAGAATACAAATATGTCAAATGCGCCCGCATAAGCTCAGCGTCCCCTTGCATATTCTCACATTAGCACTCTCAACGCCGCCAAGACTTGCTGCCACAGACACGCAGTTGTGGCTTCTTCCACTCTCGCACACAACTTTCTACATCCGATTCTTCTACCAGACAGAAATTATGACGGAGAAACCCGTCTACATTCCGTCCGAAAAACACCCCGCAGAAGACGAGCGCATGCCATTCAACAGTCGGCTTGACGTGCTTGCGAATGATAAAAGCCTATCCCAGGAGCAGCTTTGGGCCGCCTTACTCGGCATAAGCGACAACTATTGGGTCGAGAGGTTTAAGCCGCCTCTCTTCGTCGCGGCGCTCAGCCTTGACCCGCCCGAGGTCAAGGCTGCCGCTGTAGAGGCGGCTCTGCGCGCGGGCGCGGACCCCAACGAGCTCGACCATGATATGGGCAAAATGCGCCGTAAATGGGGTCGGCTTCTCGTATTTTTCATTCACGCAGGCCTGCATTATGAGGTTAACGGAGGGCTGGATGGCATGCTCAACAACCTGCCGGCCATTGAGATCTTACTGCGCCACGGGGCGGATCCGCGCCTGGCCGCTCCCTACCTTGGCCCAACCAGCGCGCTGAGCCATGTGAGATATTCTCGGAAGGTAAACATGGCGCCGTCGTCATTCTATGAGGTAGCAGATAGGATGCTTGCAGAAGCAGCTGCAACTTTAGACGGTAAGCAGGCGATAATCTGCAAATATGTCGCACACGAAGCAAAGCAAAGCTGATCACGAAGCACGTTTTATTCTGAACAGAGCGAGATCGCAAGGCGAGAAGAAAATGCCCTATAAAGTCGTTCATCAATAATATCATGCACAAGAAGACGTAGAATGGCACTGCGGTGTTTGCGACATTCAAGCTCAGGTTTTGGAAAGTAAAAAGAATTTACGCTTGTCAAAGTTTGAAGACAGAAAAAATCGATAATCACGATGTGGGAAAGAAACACCAGGCGAATCACTACTCAAATTTGCTATGAGCTTTGCTAGGCATCAATAGGACGGGTGTTTGAGTGACCTCGCACAGCTAGTCCAGCCCTTCCTCCCCCCCAATTTTATTTCGGCAACCATCAACTACCACCAATCAGTCCACCCGTTTTCCTAGCATTTCTCTTACCACTCACCTTATCTGCTAGAAACATCGCTTCTTTGGCTGGTGTAAGTCCGACGATAGACTCCCTGGGTCCCTGAGATGCTTGCAAGACGTCCTGTCACAATAGTTGCTAATCACCTCCTGCGACAGAAGAAGAGTCCTGAGCCGCTGCAGCCGCTGCTCGGTATCGGGAGTTCGCAGCCTCGATGAACATATCTCGCTACTGCTTGGACAGATCCTGCGCGTTCCGAAGTGCCGTGGCACCTTGAAGGAAGGTCTCACGATCGCTCGTCAAAGCATAAGCTCTCAGCCGGGTCATATGGCACTCGAGCCCTCCGCCCGGTGATGCGGGTGCAGCGAGGTGGTGGGCGTACAGCTGGAGTGTACCTGTTCCTCAATGATACATCGAGCTGAGTGCATACGGCTCACTGTCGTAGACTGGTTCCTCCCTCGCCGTAGTTTCACAAGGTATGCATAGCCCGTGCTCCGACCGCGCCGTCGTAGCGAGCTTGCCGCATCATGACTGCTGCAGATCCATCTAGTCCCTTGGCCACGACGAAGAAATTGGGCGCTATGGGTCTGTCTGCTGCAGCAGAAGGGACGATGAAACGGCCGAGTTGGTTGCGAATGGCAGGATCAAGTTGCTCAGGAAATGCACCATGATAGAAATTTGGAGCGGCTCGAGATGCCTGAATGCGGTGTTCCCGACAGATGGACATTTGGCTTCCTGTATGCCAGCGATGATTGGGATAATATGCGCCAGCACATTAGTCTCAGCCTTATTTTGGTCGTTGTTCCAACAGAAGGCCTGGAAGGCACTATCCGAGAAATGCAAGTCCGAGAGTGATAATCGCCGTCTTGCAAGTGCTGTGTAGACAGCCGCTGCATTTGGTTTTTGGGACCTCCAGTTTGCATTTTGCCATGAGTGACGGAGTCGCAGAATCCGCACAACTAAGCGGGAATCCGAGCGACGTTGTAGTAGAAAGGTTCTTTGTCCGAGCGTGCCTGGACTAGGCAGGTCTTTTGGGATAATTACTGCTAGCGAAAAGGAAGGTATAGATATGTTACGCAAAGCGCCCTTTGTTCGCTCGTGCGTGCCATGCCGGGTGCTACATAAAGGCCTTTGCTGCCAAATAGTAAGCAGACAACAAAGCACACTTCACTGCTTAAGTCGCCGGCTCACCTCACCAAACAGATGATTCGCTAACCTCTCTTTTCGATCTGTCACTGGACTTTGCCGTGGGGATGAAGCGTTGGTGATTGCTCAGCGAAACGAGTCTTGGATGTGAAAAAGGAGGAGGAAAAAAAAAGGAAGAAAAGATGAAGGCATGTCTCTTCTGTCTCCCGCGCCCTGCTTGTTACATAGCTCACTTATGTCCCTCTCAGGATATTCTCATCAGAGAGAAGTACCTTCTTGATCGGAAGATCGGCCAAGGAGGATACGGCATGGTCTTTTCTGGTTTGCTACCCTCCCATCTACACTTCGGACAGTGACTCATCTATGCGCAGCAACCGATCCTCACACGCGCGAGCAGGTTGCTATCAAGTTTGCAGAAGACGATGAGCTCCGCCGGATCCTTCAGGAAGAAAATAACACGTGCCAGGCCCTGGCCGGTGGTATCGGGATCCCGCGTGTCCTGTGGTGTGGAGAAGAGGGAGCTTTCTGCGTGCTCGTCCAGGAGCTCCTCGGCCCATCGCTCGAGGATCTGTTCAATTACTGCGGCCGAAAGTTCTCGCTCAAGACCGTCCTGCTCATTGCTGACCAGGCTATTTCTCGGATCAAGTATATCCATTCCAAAGGGTTCATCCATCGCGACATCAAGCCGGATAATTTCTTGTTGGGGGTTGGCAGGCAAGGCAATGTGTTATATACAATCGACTTTGGTCTGGCCAGGGAGCCCTGGCTTTTTGAGCGGGATGAGGTCTTGGAAAACCATCCTTTTGGCGGCACTCCTGTCTATGCGAGCATCAATAGTCACAGCGGGCGGGGTAGGTATCAACCTGTCAGAGCTATTATGTTCACTCGACCTGGCTAACGACCCACACAGCGCCGTCCTGGCATGATGACCTAGAATCTCTTGGATATGTTCTTATATACCTTGCTCGGGGTTTCCTTCCGTGGAAAAACCTGAAGTATCCCAAGGACGATAAGAAATATAAAGTGGTCCAGGACAAGAAGATGAGCGTGCCGGTCGAGGAGCTTTGTGGGGACCTCCCCGACGCCTTCGCTGAGTACATCAACTATACCCGTTCAGTAGCTCCTGAAAACAAGCCCGACTACGCATATCTCCGCCAGCTTTTCCGCCGGGTCTTCAGGTTCAGTGGGTTCAAGAATGATCATTTATTCGACTGGACTGTTAAGAGATTCTTCGAGATGCATAGTAATACTATTACAGCGCAGGAATATGTTCGTAACGAGTCGACTGGGACATCGCATTAGAAATACTGGAACTGTTTATATCCTACCGATAGCAGAGACTAAGATATCCAGATGGTCTGGACAAGGCTAGCATATAGGTTGTAAAGGCAATAATATATAACCATACCCTCACGTTGGGCATCGTGTTCAAGAGAGGTCTTCCCAAGAAGAGACTGAGCTCTTATCTTTCATTCAAACTGCAGTCAAGACGCTATCTGGGAATGGGATATACAGATATCACAATCTAACATCAAAACATGAAATTGATTTTCAAGCTGCAGCATCCGCTATTTGTATATGGCCTATATAGACGACACTCGTGCGCTTGTAGCCACTGTTCCGATCCCTGAATTCTCAAACTGTTGCGCCCCCTTCACATCCGAAAGCCAGCTCACCCTCGTCTTGACGAACTGCTCAATAGTCGGTGCCAGCTTGTTCTCGATCAGGTGGAAGTCGTCAATGGTCCCGATGCGCGTAATGCTCATCCCCGGAAAGCCCGACGACACGCGGTACATAAGCGTGCCGCATGTCGAGCAGAAGTAATTGGTCATGGTGTTGCCCGATGCGATGGTCTTGCTCTGACTCCACGTCTTGAGGTTATCCCTGCCTCGGACGTGCTTCATGTACGCGTCGTCAACGACGAAGTTGGACGCAAACATGGAGGCCGTGATCTTGTGGCAGTCGGCGCAGTGGCACACGAAGGTCTTGACTAGTCCGGGGCCTTGGGTTGGCTAAGAGACGCTGTTAGTCATGTGCTATCGGTCGTCGGACAACATAGGGCATGATCGAGGTGGCTGTCGTGGACTTACAAATACGAGCTGAACAGCGCCGCAGAAACAAGTGGCGGTTGCTTCGGTTTCTGTCGTCCAGCCGTCTTGGGTCTGGTTGGCGAGAGGGAATTGGGGCTTGGACTCGGTGGCCATGATGATGTTGAAATCGTATGTTGTTTGTGATGATTAACTAGGAGGGTTGTCTTTTTAGATACAGACAGAGGATATCGGGAATGCTGATGACAATCCGGAGCAGTCGCTCTCTTAAATATCCAAAACATAAACCGTGCTAATATAGGGCAGTCGGGAAGCACGGCATAAAGCGTTGGCGGACTATCTACCTTCGACTAGTATGTAAGCTGCTGTATACCTAAGCCAGCACCCTGACCAGTGACGACATACCCAGTAGCCAATATTATTAAGGAGAAGCTTAGTAACGGGCTAGGGGCTTCATTCTCCCGCCATAAGTGACCAGCATAGTCGGCAGCTAGAGTGCTGACTCAGGCCTAGGAGTAATATAAGCATTCAAACTCGCGGGTTTAATATCTAGCGGGTATGAGAAGGGCTTAATCATTAATTTTCTGCTCCACCATACTCTTTTGATGATCCAATGGCTTTATGCAGGGATTTAGGAGGCGCTGCAGTCTTGTAGTGCTTCGCTCATGGTATTGCAAGCACTGCCAATTGGCAATATGGTTGTCCAACATGCAGGTTACAGAACAGCTTAGGCAAAACATATAGCCGTATCTGCCAATATATTATGCATGAAAAAAGACAGAATTTTCAGGTGATTATAGATGACATGTCGGCGATACATGTCACCGAGTTGGAAGTGGCAGTCTGCTGCTCACTCGTGCACGATTTCACTCCCTCTTACAACCTCTCACCCTGTCACTCAGTATTATCAAAAAAAAAAAAAAGCATGCTACTAGTGGACTATATTGCAAGTGTAAGGACATCCCGGTGAGCACACATGTCTGAGCTCCACCAAAGTCATTTATGGATGCATCAGTCCACCGCAGCCGGACAATGAACGCGATCCCATCATACTCAGTGTGTTAAAAACTCGGCCAGATCCCAAACATCTCCTTGAGGGCCAATGTCTCGCATCGCCAATATAGGCTGCGTGGTAAGCATGTAGCAATGATGAGTGCTGCACCCTGACCATATGGATTAATCAAGGAAGAGCCAGTCTTTATCTGGAAAGACTGAATACCTAGCTACATCAAGGACAAGACAAGAGTGCGTTTTCGCTGCCAGGATGTGCAGAGTTGAATTGATTATAGCCACATGACAAGCTAAGAACTGACGAGAATGATATTTAGGTACGGTGACAAGAGCCCGAAATGCCACTGCTTCGCCTCTTTCCACCTCAGGCTCTTAGGTAAGCCAGCGAAAACAGATACAGACGTAGCCCGGTGCTCCCTTTAGCCCCATAAGAAGTTCAACTTGCGCCAGCCGTGCTTGGGTGCTGCTGGCGGTTCCGGGTTGTCGTTCGCAACATCGATGAAGGGCCGAATCGGAATTTCCTAGAGCGGTATGATGTGGGTTCCCTTCCAGAACTTATAGCCAAAGTACAGGCAAAGAATGATAGGGATATTAACATACGACGAGACGAAGGTCTGCGTACTCCAGTGGCTGTGCATGAACGTCGTATATCCACCGGTCAGAAGAATGACGACGAACGAGATCAGAGCGAGCCACGCAGCATAGGGCTGGAACAGGCCCTTCCACGGGAGCTCGCTGCGATCGATCCCCTGAGCCTTGCAGCCGTAGTAGAAGCGGAGATAAACGATGCAAATGTTGATCTAGTTCACCATCGCCGTGACTGAGCACAGATCTCGCAGCCACGTAAAGGCAGTGCTGGCGCCGTTCGACAGGGCCATGTAACCTATACATACCCACAGGCCCATGAAGAGAACGGCAACATACTAGTCCCCTGGTCAGCTACTGTTCTACACCGAGACGGGCGGGTGCTTGTTAAAGCATGCTAACCGGAGTTTGCATCCTGTTCATCTTCAAGAAGATTTGAGGGGCGTGCTTCTCCCGGGCCATTCCGTACAACGTTCGGGATGACCCGAGAAGATTACCGTTGCCTGCACTCCACGCGGAGGTGAGGACGACAGCGTTGATGATAGATGGGACGACTTTAACACCCGATCGGCGGGCAGCGATGACGAAAGGAGACTCCGACGCGGTTCCGCTGCTGTTGAGGAGACTCGAATCGTTCGACGGCACTAGCATACCGACAAAGAAGATGCTCAACACTGAAGCCTGCCATTCAGTCTTATATCTGCTCCAGACTTTCCGAGGTGATCCATCCACATACCGTAGAACAGGGCGACCCGCCAGAAAATTCTCTTGGCGGCGATAGGGATATTCCAGCGAGGCGCTTTGGTCTCTGCTGCCGCCATAGAAATCGCCTCGATGCCCCTGCTCGTTATTAGAACATGATCCCGAGATACCAAGAGGGACCTATGAGGATCATTGGCCGCTCAACCGCTTGGGAGAAGAAAAAGAAAAAGGAAGCTTCTTTTCGCTACTTACGCGAAAGAATACACAGCGTTGCTAAAGGTTGTCCAGAAGCCCAGAAACCTCCCCAGGGATCCCGGAACCCCTAGATAATGCACAAGTGGACCGGGGTTGCGCCAGTACCGGAAGCCGATAACATCGTGGTCTGGACCACCACCACAAACCAGAACCAGAGCCTGTGATGATGTACATATTAGTCCTGCCGTATGCCATCCTCGTTATAAGAACGAGATAGACACATTGACTGCGGGAAAACAGGGTCCGGAAATGGCACGCACCATGAGGTTTAAACCCACGATCAGCAGGATTTTTAAGGTAGCAAACGTGAATTCCAACTCTCCATAGACTCTGACAAACAGCAAGTTCGAAATGATTACCAGACCGCCGAAAAGCGTAATCCACGCAGCGGCAGTTGTTGAGGAGTCCCAGAACGATACAATGACGGCTGCGGCAGTCATCTCAGCGGGCAGCGAGATGATACAGGCATAGATAAAGTTCCAGCCCTGCGCGAACGAGAGGGTTGGATCGACAAAGTATTCGGCATGCCGGATGATGCCTCCGCTGAGAGGCAGAAGGGCGCTGTGACGACACAAGATGTTAAGACCTCCGATCAAATGAGGTCTGCTCGGGGAGGTTGTCAAACGAGAACGTAATTACCTCAGTTCCGCGATCGACATGACCACTCCCACCACTAGAACCCCAACAAAGACATAACCGAGACTTTACATAATTAGCAACGGCCGGGTGGTGTCTGCCATCGTGCTCGGAGCCGACAGTGGCAGCAGTGAGGATGTGGCAAGGACATGAGGTGCGCGTGAGCAGGAGTAAACGTACAGCGCACCAAGAGGGCCACCGGCTTGAATCGCACTGCCTGATCCGAGGAAGAGTCCCTAGAGACGGAGGTCAGCGAGGCGGATATCAAGGTGGACTCGTCTGGGACAGCCAACATACTGTACCTATCGTACCAGCCAGAGCGATCATCTGAATGTGTCTTTGAGCAAGGCCCTGCCTAACCCAGGATTTCTGATCAGCCCATCTTCTTCCCTGGTGGCATGACAGCGGCCCGAAGAAGCTTGAAGTACCCACCTCAGCTCTTGAATTTCCCCAAGAACTTCTCGCTCCCCGGCCTTGCAGACGTGACCCTCATCTTGGGATACTGGTCTTGCCTCGATATCCATCCCGGAACCCGCTGCCTTTTCATTTGTGCCTGGCTTTTCAGACATATTGAGCTCGGGTGACTATATCGGATCAAATACAGAAGATACGGAGTAGGGGCTGTCAAGCCCCAGTGCTCTTTGAACGGAACTTATTCTGCCTTTTGAATGCTATGTGGTGGCTGGAGGACGCGAAATCAAAGCCGCTACCGGCTATTCTGTCCATTCGCCTTATCTCGTTGATAGAACCCCCAGGAAGATGCGATCCTAGGGTCTAGCAGAATCCCAGATAGGCGCAACCGCAAAATTGTTAGTATACCAAGCACATATTGCGGACGTGCAACTCATGGAGGAACTTATGCCACTAGTTTTACTATACCGCGGTTGCGGGACTAAAACCATGGGCAAGGACTGGTCCCGAGTTGGGATGAGTGAGCATGTGGCTTCTGATGGAGGAGAGATTTAAATCCGTGGGGGTTGAACGACGGAGAATTCACGAGCGACGGGAAATTCTGCTCACCCCCTGCTTGTATGCACGGATTGGTGAGCGACGGAGGAGAAAACGACCTGGACCGAGCTCGATACTACATAAAATGTGGGCGTGGGCGCCAAGACGAAGACATGACACGAGGTGGAGGTGGACTCGTAGAAGTGCTCGTGGGACAATCCTCCCGAGGAATGGTGACCTCTCAGCCAGTCCTAGGCAGTGGATTATTTGCATTTATTATTATAATTAGGTGCCTTCTCTAAGGTGAGGCTGCTCGTCAGAACAATAGAAGACCTTGATACTTGCTCCACACTAGTTCTTCCCAATTTACATGCTCCCCGTGGTTAGCCCTCCGCCAAAACTCATCCAGAAGCCGGTGAGCCGTGAAGATATTCCCAAAGCCGATGGTAGTCTCTATCACGTTCAGCCTGTATTCTACGGTCAGACGACTTGCTTTGGTAACACTGCCCACTCCCGCCATGAATAGAGGAAATAACAGGTGTGCCTCCATCTCCGACCCTGGCCTGATGAGCGATAGGGCTGAGAGGATTTGATCCGATGCCTTCTTGATCTTCGGGTCGTCAGTTTCCGGCTGCCTCGTCACTTGTTGTAGGCGCATCATGGCCGCCCATTGCACCGCGAACCGCTCGGGCTTCGGTCACACTTCGGGATCGGTCTGCGACATCGCAAACCAATGGCTGCCAGCTCTGGAGCTCGAGCTCTATAGCCTCGGCCTCGGCCTTCAGTTCGGCGAGTTCATCCACCTTCATCTTGCGACGACGAGCAGCGAGTTGGTTGATTCGGGCCAGAGACTCGTATAGGCTAGCTGATATCCCGAACAGCGGATGGATATTAGGCCCTGGCCCTTGATCTTTACCGTGCCCAAATAGCCGTAAACGGCCCCGGAAGAGGCCGGGCACGCCTTTCGAGGTAACAGATGTGATGCAAGAGAGATAATTGTACATTTCGATCATTGCGTGTACTGTTGGCTCTATGATGTAGTTCTCGAATTCCAGCTGAGCGAGAAGCGCCTTTGCCCCATGTAAATGCAGGAGCCATTTCCTGGAATTTCCCGCACAGAGCTGATTTGTGTTCAGCATCATGATCGGCACCCGGACAAAGATGGTTTTGGATTTTGGGTGTCTTTACAACTTACTTCTGCCAAGCACAGAAAAAGAGTAGCTACGAGGGCCCATGTGCAGTTTTCAGACGTCTCCAGCAAAGCCATCAGGCCTGAAAGAGCTCGGCTGCGGGCAACACAGAGATCATGCTCGAAGACAGGATAGACTTTGGAGAGATGACAAGCCGAGAGCGCAACCAGAGAATCACGAATGGTGCTGTTCTCTAATGCCATTGGGGCGATGAAACGTAGGATGGGGTTCGCCGTGTCCTCCACAACGGCCATAGAACGTGAGACAGACTGCAAGAAGTGGTTGAGGAGATACCTCTCCCCTATCTTCCAGTTCTGTAGCGACTGGGCCGTAATACCGGTCAAGTTGTTGAGTGCAGTAGACGGGAGGAACGTGGCCAGAGCGACATCATCCGTATTGTCGGTAATATGGCCCAAATCCATCATCGCTGCGGTGGAATTGCCGAGACTGGCCGTTCTGAGAGTCTCGACTTGATTGTCTGTCTCGATCAGCGCCAGCCAGTCCGAGAACGTCGACAGCCGTGATGCCAGCGGGTGATCTCCAGCTGCCACCCAAGCACGAAACGCGTTCGGACCTCAGGAATGATTCTGATGCGGACGTCGCCTGTTGAGGGTCTGACTCAGGATCGTCGCTGTCCCCATTTTTACCTCTCTTTTCGTAGACGTTGGTACAATACTGGAGCGGCTGGATGCACATCAAGCGAAGGCGGTCGCAGTCGGTGCATACTGGCTGCTTCTCGTCACACTTTTTGCGTCTCCGGCGACAGCTCAGGCAGCCAGTCACCGATTTCGTGTGCTTGGTCTTTGTTCTTAATTGGCGTGTAGGTGTTTAACAAGCAGCGGTATTTGAGCTGTGACGCTGCGGGGGGCGCAGAAGAGATGACCCGCCTGCATTATTCCTAATGCTGTGGACATCGTAACGGCAGGGCAGCGATAGCCTCTGGCAGCGGGCACAGGGGTTCTCTTTACTGCACAGCGTCTTGATTGACTTGCATTTTTGGCAAGCTGTACCTTTTCGACCCATCTCAAGTATCCTAAGCGACGGGAAGAAAACCTGGAAAATGTGACATGAGGCGAAATGGGGTTAGTTTGGTCTCTGCTCATCCACGGCGGCCGTGTACGATATCAAGATACGTAAGCCGTCGTTTTGTTATCGGCGTAATACTCGAATTGCTTACTTAACCAATCTTAGCTAATAAACCATAACTAAGAGTGCCATCTAGTTAGACACTATAAGAAACGCCTTATATAGAAGGCTCTCGAAAAGGAACTTAGAGAAATAGACTTAGAATCCGATACTAAAGACGAAGCCTATGATAAGCGCGAACATAATTGTAATACGCATTGCAGCGATCCTAAGACCCTTAAATATATAAATGAAAGCTTGTCTTCTCACATTGGCTCGGTGAAAAGCAATATAAGGCACTCTGAGCCAGCCGCCGGTATCTCAGGAATGATCAAAGCCATCCAATCACTCGAGCGAGACATCAATCCAGAGGACCCAACGTTCGAGAACCCTAACCCAAGATATCGACTTTGCTATATCAAGCCTCTTGCCCTACCAAACGGCAATCTCATGACAACAGGGGCTTCTGTGAAAAGTAAGCGTGAATTTCCTATTTCCATTCTAGACTTTCGCCCCCAAGGTTCTCCTAACTCTCGATAGACAACTTTAATAAATCCCCCCTCCCTTCACCCCTTTTTTTCGCCCCTTCCCTTCTTTTCCTCGTTACCCCGGATAGACTCGGTTCACGGACACACCTGTCCATACGCCCCACCGCTTATCCCCATGACCGGTCCGCAGCACTGCGGGCTCCCATTCTCGTCAAACAGAGGGACGGTGTAGGCCGGGCTCTGTCCCAGACAGACGCTCTTGGCGTTAGTTACTACCGCGGGATCGATCTGGTAGACCGTGGTGGGCGGGGGGCAGGCTGGTAGCCGGATGAACTGGTCAGCGAAAGGTGGTGCAACCGCCAAGGAAACGGGGAGGGGCTTGAGATTAAGACTGGCGAGGAGGCGGCGGCGGCGGCGGCGGAGGAGGAGGAGGAGGAGGAGGAGGAGGAGGAGGAGGAGGAGGAGGACCCGCATTGATAGGGATCGTGGAGCCACTGCAGCCGGGACCCCAGGGTTTTCCGCCCATCAGCATGTTAAAGCCATTAGTCCAGCAGACCTTGATAGCCAAGCCCAGGTGTGCGGCGGCCAGTGCCGTGGTGAAAATGGACGACGGTTTCATGGCGTTTCCTGTATTGAGCTATTGTGATGTATATAATTGGAAGAGTCGTGCTGGACCTGTTAGGGTGTCCGAGGCGAATATGGACGAGCAAACTGTTGATAAGAGGGGCTTCAATTCGTACTTATGAACACGGCAGTACAGTGGAGCGCCGAGAGTATATGGATACCGAGAACCAAATATGCCCCTGATGAAACCAGATGAGTCGGGTATCTGCTTCTGTATCAAGCATCCGCTTTCGTGATAAGCCTGTGTCTCGGAAAACTTGCTTTTCCAGTTGTGACACACTGCGTTCAGCCTCAAGTCAAGATCTACTGAGAGTATAGTTGTATGATGACGATATCAATACAGGATATCCTGTTCGAGAACGTATGGATTTTTTAATAGTCTTGTATAGTATCGAGACTGAGACAAACCGGTATAGCCGCAACCGTCTTCGAAGGCGTTTCGGGATGAATCTTAACGCGATCGATCAGCCTTTTCTATAAGCAAAGACTCCTTTCTTTCAATAAATAGTACCAAATTCGTAGATATGGCTTTGAAAGTCTAGATAGCGGAGAAGCTATGCAGCGCTAATTTCGAGCAATGACGCTCGCAACTGAAACACTCGAGGATATCCCGAATTGCTTCAGCTCATTGCAATTCGCACAGTGAACAAGGCCGGAGCTCGCTCTAAATGAAATATAAGAGTAACAAAGGCGTCCGACCATTCTTCAATAGCCCCGAACTAGATCACCCAAAAACAAGTTTTCCTATTTCCCAATATACCCTCTTGAGGACCGGTCACCAGATATGAAGCTCCTCACTTCCAGCTCTCTCTCCTTGGGGTTGGTTCTGACTACCACGTTCATGTACGGTCCCGCGGCTGGTCAGGCAGGCTTGCAAAACCCATTTGGACCCAAGGGAGCCACCAGTGGTTCGAGTACGGCCGGCACTGGCTCCCCGGGTCAAGCGGGTTCCCAAAACCCCTTTGGCAACAAGGCTGGCACAGGCGCCGAAGCCAGGGCACAAGAGGGTAGCTCCGGTGTCCAGAATCCCTTCGGTAGTACAGGAGCTGCCAATGCTGGTCCTAGCTCTAGCGGCCAGCCCGGGACTACTGGCTCCAATGGCCAAGCCGGAGCCGCAAACTTCCAAAAATCCCTTTGGAACCACTGGGCGTAGCGATGGCGGCGGTGACGGGAAGCCTGGAGCTGGAGCTGGGTCTATGAGTAACCACGACTTCCTCGGCGCCGGCGGCACCGGGAGCCAGAACCCCATTGGTAACACCGGTGGCCAGACTGGCAGCGGCGGCCAGGCTGCTGTGTCTCTCGAGGATGGGACAGGCTGCCCAGCCACCCGTGCTACCGAGCCCGAGATGAGTGACCAATTACCCTATGCCGATGCCCCTACTTGCCCAGATGGTAAGTTTCTGACCTCATCTGATACTTAGCATCTGCAGAGCTCGTGCAGCTAAAGCATCTATGGCTTAGGGGATGGCAAGTTATATCAGTGCGACGACGGCGCGACGTTCCTCATCCAATGCTGCACCCACGGCGCGAAGACAGTGCTCAAGACCTTGGTTGCGCCCAACTTCAAGGGGTGCATGGAGGAATGCGCAAAGACGGATACATGTAACAGGTCAGTTGCAGATTACCAGATCATGCTTGGGCCGAAGCCCGATCTTCAGCTGAGCTTCTAAAAATCACAAGTGTGCAATTCGTCGCCCACGAAAAGCCGGGCAACGCGGAACCGCTGCACGAATGCAAGCTCAGCACCGACGGCGGTTTCTCGTCAGCCGTCTGCGGCGCCACCGACATGCATAGCTACGCGTCTCTAGTTGATCCGCCTCCCATCGACGTGCCCGACACCGCCACAGTGCTCTGCTCAACAGAGTGTCCCTTCGCTGATGGGCAGCAATATACGACCTCCGTTGGCGAGGTAGGTTGAGAACCGAGGGTGTCCTTTGCGACTATGGGACTGTAGGGGAAGGGATGAGACAGACTGAGACTGACTAATGAGCTATAGGCCTTCGTTATAGACTGCGGTAAACGCCACGGCACCAGGGTCATCTATCGCGACCGCCAGGCATCTCTCAGCAGCTGCATCAACTCCTGCGGCAAGCTGAATGCATGCCACAGCGTCGACTATGACGTTCACCGCCAGATTTGTTACTACGGCAACCACCATGGCAAGCCTACCATCGACGCGCCTGGGTTCACCAGCGCCCGCTCCATGGGCTGCGCTGGGGCTTGTGGTGGCGGTTGTAGTGGTGGCTGCGGCTGCAGCTACGGCGGCCCCAAAGAGGTATCTATGAGAACTCCCTGATAAATGCCGAGCGAGCCTCCAACTAACGCCTTGTGGCCGTGTCTAACAGCCTGACTCTGCCTCTCAGCTGCAGGATACCAGTCCCTTTCCGCAGGATGGCACACTTATGTCGCCGGCGGACGCCGAAACGCTGTGCCCCGGAGCAACAGGGTCGGTCAAGGAGTTTGGCGGTCGCAGGTTCAAGATATACTGTGAAGAGTTCACGGTCTGTGCACAGAGCGAGAACATTCGCGGCGGACCCTACGGTCCCAAGACTCTGGATGAGTGCGCAGCGGACTGTGTCGGCGAGCCGCGGTGCCAGGCATTTGACTATATCGTCAACGGCGGTGAGTTTTTGTCGTTCATTTTCAAAGCTCCCAACCACACTTCTGGTCGTCTGGTGAAAAAGGAAAGTTGGCTGAAACGTAATTCTCTTTTAGATCCGACCTTGAAGGAAGGTAGCTGTAACATCCGGAGCTGTGATGGCAGCAACCGAGTGGCTGACAAGAATGGTATTGCATTCGTGCCTGCATAGAACTTTGTAACCGAGGGTTTATATATACAGAATTGCAACCACTATAGCAGTTATTATGCTTAAGCTGCTTGAAGCTTTTATGATGCAAATACCACTGGCTCAACGACTAGAAAGGCGAAAGCGAGTTGAATATCAAAGAATTCTAGGTCAAATGCGTCGCGAGTATAGTTGTAATGAGTACTGCAGTAATCCGAAGATTTCTAAGAACACAAAGGGTTTATTCTAACAAGTGTGGTGCCAAGTACTCTTCTTATATACGGAAACACAGTTCAATCGAGCTTGCAAGTGTTCACTGCCTTTTGAGGCTATTGAAGGTTGGTTGACTTCAATACTTAGATTGACGACTGAAGAGCTATGTACTGTGACATGTCTACTAGTAATGAACGTGTTCTTATATATCCAGCCCTCCAGATGTTACAAGATTAAGACTTTCGCAGCCGGCAGGGGGTCTAGAAGAAGTAGGGATAAGTAGTCAAGGCCATCTGCTATGAAATCATCTTTACCCAATATTAAGGATATACTAACGACAATATTTGAGGGTGCCTTGATTCGCGAAAGCAAGACGATCTGTGCTATGTACACTATACAAGTAAGTTGGCTAGTAAGGCTGGGCGCCAGCTAGCCTCAGCAGCTTCTCGGTCATTTCTGGCAACTCAAGCGGCTAGTCTCGATCTCGAGGATCGCGAGTGCCATCCGGAAGCAGAGAGTGAGTGACCAGTTGCGGCTTAATGTGCTCGTGAAGCCAATGGGTAGTGTATGCATAGTTCTCAAAAGCCTGTTTCTTCCGCTTTAGTTGCTCCTTTGTCGCAAGACACGCCGGCATGTACGAGGCGTAGATGACGGTCCGTATGGTGTTCCCCTTTGGCGATGGGTCGGACCCATAGTGAATCGTGCGCGAGTCCCGGAGAATGAGGTCGCCGGGCTCAGCACACACCTTGTGTAGCCGGAGGCTTCGTTCCTCCCACCATTTCAGCTCGTCTTTGGAAAACAGATAGACATCGTCTTCGGGGTCGTCATTCCGGAATCTCACATTGCGAGTATCGAAAAATTCGTCGTGGAGCTTGTGCGACCCAGGAAAGACCACAAGACCTCCATCCTCAGGTCCAGTGTGGGATAGGTTAATGATGCCCTGGACACAATGCACACCTCTCTTCAGTGGTGTCTGATCCGTGTGTTCCCAGCCCTGGCGAGCAGCCAAGTCCGGCCGGTTCGGGAATGTGATGTTGAGGCAGTCAAAGCTCACAAGCAACTCATCAGTACCCCACAGCTTTCCAAAGGCATCCAGGACTGCTGGCTCCATCCTAGCATCCCACATGAACTTCTCATGTGCCACGCAGTATGGCCTAAACGCTCGGATGAAGTTCATCAGAGGAAGATTCTCAGCCACCCACGTCTCTCGGTTGTCGAAGTCTAGAGCTGTGTTGAACGACCGTAACCAGTCAAAGGCTTTGTCCTGATATTGTCTTGCCTTGTCTGCAGGAATGGCTCCCTTGATGACCACGAAGCCGTTCTCGACTAACTCGTCGCGGAAATCACCATATTCTACACCTCTGCGTCCGCTGTTAATACGAGTCTTCTGTCTTCAGATTATACATCGATTCACTTACTTTTCAAGGATTTGAATCGGCAGATGCTCGTGCTCCATGTCATAAACATGAACCGGACTTTCGACAGCAACAGATCCCATGATCGAACGAGGAGAACTGGGGCAATGCAGTTCAGGCTGGACAGAGGTCTTTGTGAATATATAATCTAGTTCACGCTGACAGCAATTACTTATAGGCGCAAGGCCGGTTTGCAAAGCTCGAGTACAACGATAGTGGGCCGTACAAGCTATCAAGCGTAAAGCGAGCAGGCCGAACAGGATGTGGTGTGCGTGAAACTGTGCGTTTTGCGATCATTCCTTGGTCGCCTCGGTTTATGGTATACTTTTGATAGCTCTATATACCTGTCGTGCCCCAAAATCCCGTCGTTCCTTATGCGCTTCGCTGAATGAAGCATCCCGACTTTAATCGCGGAAAACTTTAACAACGTAATGTCAAATATGCAGGGGTTCTTACATGTTTGGCCTAGTACTTGGCGATTGCATTTCCCAACTTCCCTAGTCGTGTTTTTCTGGGGGGGGGGGGGGGAATAACGTAATTAGTACTAGGGGGCTTACGCGAGCAAGCTTCCTCCGGTCGCGCAAGCCATCTATTATACGATTTGCGCCTAATCATAAGATCTTTACTATCTATATGAAAACCTTCCTGTTCGCCTATGAGACGCACCTAGTATACTTTTAGAACTGCGACGGGATCACGTTCTTTTTCTTATGATAGACAGTTACTATGCACCATAATCCTCGATTACACTCCGCGGCGGCGCGTATTCTCCAACACCAATAAACGGTATTGTCAATCCAAAGCCAGCAGGTCCACCCACCGCCAGTCCCTGTTCCGTCTTCCACAATGGATGCGCCGGCATGGCAATGACACTAACATGCAGACCATACCGCAGCTCCTGCGACCCGATTGCCTCGCCATCTTGGCCTAGGATCGAGATTAGGTCTGGCACGGTGCACACAATCTCGCCGGTCTCGTTGCCAGCTGCATCCGCGTACGCTGCATATAGAAACTCGTTCTGGAAAGGAATGATCATATGGCGCGTAGACTCGTCGGATGTTTTTGATGGGATGGCATCAGGGTTTTTCTTCTGCAAGCAGCACGCTGCCCATGGTGTAACCCTTGCCGATGTCTCTGCGCACGTCGATGATCTTCCCGGTAAAAAGCAACTTTCCGGTGGTCGTGGCGAACTAGAGACGACGTTAATAACCGGTACGGCCGTCGGACTAGGACAAAGCCAACTTACAATGGCATCGACGTAGCTGATCTTGCTCCTGCGCGCGCGGTGCACGGCCTGGCCCAGGTACCAGGCTTGCGACATGGTGTTAGGTACAGCGAGAGACTTGATGATATCGGCATTCAAAGGGCGGGCGCAAACAGCACATCCGAGCCCCAGCTCTACGGCTGTTGTGCGCAAGAGTCCTTCTACACGTAGCGGGCTCTCGGCTTGCTGTAAGACGTGTCAGGGTGCGCTGGTAACTTAAGAGTAAATGGTATGGATACTTACCATGACGACGGCCGAGTTGCCTTTGGCGTCACTGAGAGAGCAAGGCGTGATAGGGTTGCCGTAGACGTAAAGAGTTGCTGCTTTTGATCAACAACGGTTGAAAATGCCACCAGCCTGGGCTCGAAGCTTACCGTGGTACATTGTTGGGTAGGCTCTGCCCATTGCGTCGCCATCAACAACAGGTATATCGTAGTGGACGCCTGTCGCGAACGGGCTCATGCCGTTGCCTCCTCCTCTGGATGAGGCCGTCAGCGGTAATGAAGGTAAGCACCAAGAACGGCGTACTCACATTTCATCGGCCAAAATAGCATCGATTTTACCAATGCCTAGGATCTTCTTCACAGTCTCGATCCCTGTGATGATCTCAGAGCCGCTGCCGATGCGCTCGTTAATGACACTGGGAGCGCCATACCGAGACCCAAACCCCACAAGATCCGTGTCTTTTAGGGATGCTGGAGATACCACACGCATCTTCCCGGCGCCTCCCTCGTTGCGCAGGATATTCAGCCCGTCCAGCAGCTCCAGGTAGGATGGACCGCCGCCTCCTGTGCCGAGGATGCCGGTACCGGTGGCAATCAACTCCAGATCGACTTCCGAAATGTACCAGACTCCATCCCGGACATGTGGCCGATACTCATCCAGGTCAACCTTGGAGGCCGGCTTGGTCGTCGACTCAGCCGCGTCCGTCACGCGAACCTTGACAGCTTCCTCTGGTGTCTCCTCCTCGAGGTGCTCCTGTGGCGTCTCTGCAGACTGGCTGGCCGCAGTCCCAGCCTCAGGCGTTGCCAAGGCTCCTACAGCCTTGATGATCAATCTCATGGCCTTGTTGGCCGTGTATTGCAGCGGAATCTTGTCGATAGTCACCACCTTGACATCGCTTGGATCGGCGCCTTTCCGGACCGCGGCGTGGATGGCCTGTTCACAAGCAGCCGCTATGACTGCCTTCTCATCCTTGCCCTGCATGATCTCAATAATATCAACCTCGCCAGCGACCTTTGCAATTGCGGCCCCGACAGCATTTGCTGCGCCGTGGTGGATCGGCTTTTCGCACTTGGCTACATTACGGAGCTTCTCGGTCACGAGTAACGACCCACCACCTACGAGCAGGATATGGACCGGCGCTGCGGACATCTTCATCTTCTCGATAACGGACTCGAGCATCTGCTTCATCTGCTTCTGGGCCGCCTCGACAGTGGAAGCAGGGATATGGGCGACCTTGGAAGCATCGCCGAGCTGGGCCATTCCCGAAGCGACCACGATGTCGCTCGAGGTTAAAGTCGGGCCGCCAAACACCAGAGCTTGCTCGGTCAGAAAATGGCCGACGGAATCTGGCCCGACCGACACCACGCCGGTCTCCTCGTACACCTGCACCTTGCTCCCACCACCTAGACCTATAGAAACCACCTCGGGCATGGAAAAGGCAGTCCGGACCCCGCCTAGCTCGACAAAGTTGGGAGCTTGCCGCGGGAAGCCCGAGGGGAGCAGAGCGCAGACATCGGTGGTCGTGCCGCCGATGTCAACGACCAGGACCTGGTGGTCTGGCTCCTCGGAAGGTGTTTCGTCGTCGATCTGCACGGCGCGCGGCTTGTCCAAGCCCGCGAGAAACGCCGCTCCCGTCATGCTATTGGTAGGACCGCTGCCAAAGGTCTTGATGGGAAACTCGGCAGCGGACTCAGCGTCGATTAGGGTGCCGTCGTTTTGGGAGAGGTACAGAGGGCATTTGAGATGTAGGCGCCCCATGGCCATCTTAAAGCTGCGAATGGTCTTCTGGGCGGTGTCTAGGATCGCGGCGTTGAGAATAGTGGCGTTCTCCCGCTCCAGATATCCAGGTGGACCAATGCCGCGGCTGCACACGATTTTGAGGGAGGGGTCGATGGCAAGCATCTGCCTTCGGCACTCCTCCTCGTGGATGCCCTCGTGGTCCAGAGGCGAGAAGACCTGGGGTGGTATGTCAGTATCTGGGCAGATCAGAGGGGGAAACGGCAGAGGTGTGCTTACGCCCACGATGGCGATCGTCTTGAGCGACTTAGCCTGGATCTGCTCTACGCAGTCTTTGATCTGCACTGGATTTAGGGGTGCAATCTCACGGCCATCGATCTCGAGGCCACCGTCCAGAAAACCAGGCACCTCCCTCCATTACCCGACGCAAACCAACAGGGAAGTCTGTAAACGGCGGTATTTGTCGCGTGAACGGCCCGCAGAGCCGTACGACGGCGACTCTGCTCAGGCGGCGCGCATCGGCCTCGACCAAGGCGTTGATGAAGTGTGTTGTGCCAATGGTGACGCTCAGCACGCTTGCCTTGGGCACGCCGGATTTGATCAGCACCGTCTCGATGGCCGTCGCTATGCCGGACGTGACATCAGCTGTGGTAGAGGACTTGCATGATGCCAAAACACCGCGGCCTGGCGTATCGGATGCCGTCACGTCCAACAGGGCGGCGTCCGTGTTGGTGCCGCCGACGTCGACTCCAATGCGGTACATGTCAAGGTCCTCTAAAGCTGTATAATATTGACAGGGTCGTGTGTCCGGGTTGACATGGGTTCTGGTGCGGTTCTGGTTGGTGATAGCTTCAGGAGACGAATTGAAATTGTGCGCTGAGTCCCCTCTGGTGCGTGCGAATTGTGGTCTTATTGGTCCGAGGTCTCGACAATACGTGGACTTCGTGTGGCTTGACAAGTTCAGTGGGCATATCACTTGGCAGCGATTGCCCAACTACTTGGTTCTAACTCTTTTGGCTGACTCGGCGTCCACGTGGCCTGCACTAATGAAATGATAGCTATAGAAAGGAGGCCCAACAATACTTCAGATCTACTATCACCACGCTAGATAAGGAGACCAATCCTCGAAAGCGGATATTCTGATAACTATGTAATCTCTGGACAGAATAGCCTCACCTACATAGGTGCTTCTCGCGCCCACGATCATTCTTGTCGGCGTTCTCCGGCGCGAGACCCGCTGAAGATGTCGGCTGGGCCCTGACAAGGCGCCCAATAGCACGAGACACCGTTATCAGGACTAGGTCGCGTATGGGATCGGGGTGGTCTAGATAGCTGCCGGAAGTAGCCACGAGAAGAGTCTTGAGGCTTGTCGGCAAACAATATGCGCAGTACAAAACTATTGCCGCCTGCCAGCGCCGGTATCGCCGCGGCCTCACCAAGTTGTTGTTTCACCACTCTGTTCAATCCACCAACATGATGTCGTGGGCGGCAAAGCTGAGAGTTTCTCAGGTAACTGAGACGTCGCGTTGGATTGTAAGGGTGCCGTGACAGAGGTCAACAGACCGATAGTGTGCCTAATTGCTGACGAGGAGTAGAACAATGATATCCGCCCGATCGAATCGGGACGCCGCACCTGGGGCTTCATCACGTTCAATAATTACTGGCTCCTCATCAACACCAACATCTCGACGTACCTGACGGGAAGCGCTCTGATTCCCTTGGGCTTGACATGGTGGCAGGCATTCATCTGCATCATCATCGGCAATCTGCTGGCGGCTGGAGCCACGGTCCTCAACTCGCTACCGGGAGCTTACTACCATGGTAGGCTTGCCTGCTTGCTCTCCCCGTGCTGTAACAGAGGCTGCAGCTAACGTGATCCAGTCGGATACCCTGTCATCAACCGTGCCGTCTGGGGCATGTGGGCGTCGCAGTTCGCCGTGTGGAACCGCATCTTCCTGTCTCTCGGTAAGCTTCGGTAGTTAGCCCGTGATTTATCGTGCTTCTGGCTGACTGACACATTCATCCTCCCAGTCTGGTACGGCTACACGGCCTGGATTGGTGGGGAGTGTGTATACGTGATTCTGCAGTCCTGGGACCCCAACCTGGAAGCACACGTCCCCAACCTTATGCCCGAGGACACCGGTATGACCAGCGCCTCTTTCATGTCCTATGTCATCTTCATGATCATCAGCGCTCCTGTGGGCTGGATCCGCCCGCACAAGCTACAGAAGTTCTTCTACACCTCTAGCTCCATCACCATGGTCTTCTTCCTCGTCTTCCTGGTCTGGTCTCTTGCCACCATGGGTCCTGACGGCTTCGGCGACACCATCAGCAGCGCTGCAGACCTGCCTAACAACGGCAGCCCTGACAGCCTAGCCTGGCTGATGGTCTACGGCATCATGTCCACCATTGGCTCGATTGCGGCGGGCATCCTGAACCAGAATGACTACGCGCGCTTCGCAGCTGCTCCCAGACACGCCATCCTTGGCCAGGCCGTCCCCTTCCCAGTGTACGGTATCCTCTGCTCCATGATCGGCATTCTGGTCACTGCCGCGACCCAGCAGCGTTTCGGTGGCGAGGCCATCTGGAACCCTCCGACGTTGCTGTCCCAACTGATGGCCGACAACCCGACGGCCGGAACCCGTGCCGCCTGCTTCTTTGCGGGCCTGGCGCTGGTCATCTCGCAGATTGGTGTTAATGTGCCGGGCAATGCGCTGGGTGGTGGCTTTGATCTCGCGGCTACTTTCCCCGAGTACATCAACATCCGCCGTGGCACCTTTGTAAGTGATCCCGGACCTTGTGCTGTGGATTGTCATTATCTCATTAAAACCTCCAGATCACCATGCTCTTCAGTCCTATTGTGAATCCATGGCGCCTGGTCAATACCGCCACCACGTTTCTCACGGTGCTGTCCTCGTACTCGGTATTCCTCGGGCCCATGACCGGTATAATGGTCGCTAGCTACTTGGTAGTCAACCGGAAGAAGATCAATGTCGATGACCTGTACAACGGGTCCTCCAGCAGTATCTACTGGTACAACACCGGCATCAACTGGCGCGCCCCCGTTGCTGTAAGCCCTTCCACTCTCTCAGCACCTCCGGTCTGTCGCTAAACGTGTGATCTAGTGGACGGTCGGCGTGGCTCCATGTCTGCCCGGCTTCATCGCCGCTGTCAACGCCTCCGTGAGCATTCCTGCGGGTCTGACGAAGCTGTACTACATGAACTATATGTACGGATTCTTGTCTAGCGGCTTGGTGTATATTGTACTGCATGAGATGTTTCCGGCCGCCAAACTCGCTGCCTTCGTCAAGGACGGTATCACGGCGGACAAGACTATGGTGTACTATAGACAGAAGTGGGAGATGGAGGACAGCGATCGGCATGCCGTGATTGACGACGTTAACAAGGGCAGCGATCATCAGTCGATTATTGCATTCTGAGAAGAACAGCACAATGTCTGGCCGATGTCAGACTACTAGCAGCTTAGCTTTTCTCAACCCAACTTTAGCATTTGAAAGCCGCAAGAGTGCTCAGGTGCTTACAGGGCGTAACACTGGGGGTAAGCTAAAGGCAAAGCTCAAGTGCATACATATAATAAGTATTGCTATAGTCAAGAGAATTCCGAAGTATCAAGAAGATCTTACGATGATGTGCATTATTTGACATGTTGCAAGCCACCAAAATAGACGAAGGACAGGACAGGGATTTTTTTTTTTTTTCTTGTTGAAAGTTAGCCTGTATACAGGGCTTCAGGTTTCGGAGAAACACAGTGTTTATGCTTCCTGGAGAGTTGTTCCATGCAGAAGGGAAAGAAAAGGCTGGAAGCTGGGCATCATCGCCTTCACGACGCACGTGCTGGCGCTCCGGAGTAAGCGAATTGTCAGTTGAGCAGATTAAAGCGCAATTAACAAAGGAAATTCAGCAAACGGCTTAGTGTAGACGTCACGTCGTGCAGGTAGTTATCAAACTGTTCTACTTCTCCACACTATGAGATTGAAGGAGGCTCACAAGGTCCGTCTTCCCCAGCCGTTCCGCCTTCCCCAGTGGCGTCTCTCCAGCTTCGTCCGAGAGATCCGTCCGCGCCCCTCGCTCGAGGAGAAACTTCACGAAATCATGCTGTGAATCCGTCTGGCCATAGTCGAGGGCACCTCCTTCTATGGCGAAGTGCAGTGCACAACCCCATGGAACCTCGATCGTGTTCATGTTCTTGTCATATTCCGATTTTGTGAATACCTCGTCGATATAGGCACCATGCTTTAGAAGTAGCTCGGCGTTGCGAATACGCCAGTACTGTGCAGCTTGACGAAGAGCCTGCGATCCCTGGACGCGTGTGCCGTGGCTGAGCAGGAGCTGCAGCATTCCCGAGGTCGGAAGCCTCGAGGCCGCCCCCAGGAGGGTGTCCTTATTAGAAATATAATGACCGTTGGGTTCCGCTCCCATGGAGAGCAAGTACTCGGCCAGCTCTAGCTGGTTCCGTGCCACCGCCTGCGCCAATGGTGAGACGGCGCGGTCTAGGCTAATATTAGGGCTCATGCCATGGTCAACGAAGACCCGGAAGAGCCCGAGAGGGTTCTCTCCCCGCCGAGGGCCTCGTGTATGACGCTGTCTTCATAGATGCGCCATTTGTTGGGGATGTCACGATAGGTGAGCCCATCCGGCAGGCGGGGTTCCCATTTGTTTAGGGTGGCTACACAGCCTGAGAGATGCTGAAAAAGGAAGCTGACGCAGTCCGCCTGGCCCTCCTTAGCTGCTGTCTGAAGAAGGAACTGATCAGTCGGAAGACGAGCCGGAGGGACATTTCCTGCCGCTTGGAGAAGTGCTTGGAGATCGGTGAGGTCGCCGGTAGAGCACGCAAGGGTGAGTTTCCGACCGAGCTCTTCTGTGCTGGCGTTAGTCTGACGACCCCTATGTTCTATGCCAAAGGAAATAATGGGTATGAAGATGGATTCCTTGCCTGCGTTAGTCATATTGAAAAGGATTTCTGCTCTGAGCGAATGGCTGAAGAAAATATATGCTCGTTGGGTGGGATCGTACGTGTCTGGAGGGCAGTAGAGGAGCTAGAGGAGAGGGGATCTGTCGGCCTTATATAGCCGCCCAGCCAGCAAAGTTACGGACCGCACCTCAGGAGCTCGTTCATGCACAAGAAATTAATACTCCTACTCGTTCTTCATGCGGCATGTAGTTGATTGGTTGCTAGGCCTAGCATCTATATAATGACTAAGAACAATGGACAAATGCGACTCCTTTGGCAACACAAGCCCCACTGCGGCGGCCGTCCGCATTTATGTGAGGGTGTATGCCAAGGTAGCCAAGGGGAGAACTAGAAAAGGTAGAAGGAAAAAGTACAGGAATGAGCGCGTGTGGAAGAGTAAGCGAGCGAAAGGGAGAGACGTCGCTTCGGTCCAAGCGGCCACTGCCTGCCTTGCTTAATCGCTCATCTTCTTGATCAGGCCAGAAAACACAGGCGTCCCCTGAGAGTTGCGGATGTACTTCTTGATGTTCTTGACCCGGGGCTGCTTATTCGAAGTGAGAGAATTAACAAGGACGGGCTTCTCCACCCGGTACCAGCATTTCTGGCAGGTCGACTTCTCCTGCGCATTCGCAGTTTCCGGTGTGAAGTAGACATAGACATCGTTGATGGCGAGCTGGGCGAGTGCCTTCGAAGCCGGGTCCCAGAAATTGGCGACGGCCTCCTCAAAAGTCGCCCAATGGCCCCCGTGGGTTTTGTCGTTCTGGTAAGCCTCCCATTTGTTGCCAATCAACATCTCCAAGGTGAAACGTCCGTTGGCTCTCGCAAAGGTCTGAGAATCTTCGATACCCACACCCGACCAAAAGACCACATTCTCGCGGAAGGTTTTGTACTGGCTGTTCTGCAGGAGACCCTGAAAGAAGGCGTCGAAATCCGCGGCTTTGGGTAGCGGGTCCTGGCGCTTCTCAGCCAAGGCGATATCCGCAAGCCCATTTACCGCCTCGATGGAATTATGCAGGCTGATGTGCGGCCATGGCGATTCTCGATATATGGCACCAGGTGGTTGCCTGACAATACTCTGACTTTAGTACTCGACCAACATTGGACTTGCAATTCTGTAGGATAGAACAGGAGAGGTCTTACCGTTTTCAATCGCGCCTGGGATGACGGGAGCGCCAATGACATTGACGACCGTGGCCGAGAAGGCCAAGAGCGAGAAAAATTCCTCTCAGGACACGCATTGAGAAAGAGTGAGGATGGTGTTTTATGGATGAGTTTCGGATTTGAGGAGTTGCTGTTGCTACTGCTGTTGTGATTGTAGTCGTGTGTGCTCTGCCATCCTCTCTCGAACATTTGTCCTACCTTCGTGGTCTATTTATCCTCTTCCATCAGCCATGTCTCCCGTCACCTCTTCCACAGAAGTTCAATTCAAGGAGAAAGCCGCATAAACTGCGCCTATCTTGGCGAGCAAAAGGCTTGGGTAGACGTTGTGCCAACGTCCACCACGATATTTTCTACCACGCTCGTTCTGCGTGCCTCCGGTTTGCCGCCGAGTCTTGTGCATCGCGACCAAATTTCGCTCTCGACTTGGCATTCCTGTATTCTCAAACCAAGAATTCGTATTTGAGCTAGCAAAGCCGATTCAAGAGAACTTGCAATTCACATTCTTTGAGTAAATGCTATTCACTGGCCAAGTATATCTTGCGTGTATGTCTCTTATTGCATGAAGGGGCAGTGCTTCTTTGAAGGAAAGAAGCATATGAATTTCCTTGACGCCATGCCTGGATGTTTATGTGCAATTGGGCTCTGTTGACTAACGGCCCGACTCGATCGTATGAGGCCATCATTATTCATTCAGGTACAGCCTCAATGTGGGCTTCGGTTACGGGATACGTGATGCTTGGCGCCACATTTAAAGTAAAGGACAAGAAAAAGTCATTCGACTGTTTCCGCGACCTCATATTGAATCTTAGTTTGGCACTGCGTCTACTTGAAACGGACCAGCTAATCTATACTTTTCGTGAACCTTTATAGCTTTGCAATATTGTATACATTCATGTTACTTTCTGCTGATGCAAAATTCGCAATGCTCAGTTTGAAATATTCTGGCCGTTTCAGAAATCCATTGTCAAGTCCGGGCAGCAATGACTTATGGTCAGCAGCATCGAACCACAGCTCGGACATAGTGGCGCGAGAAGGACCACCGCCAGAGGTCACCGGGCAAAAGCCCTGTCGACTCAATCATGACGATGCAGAGTGAATGACAGCAAACAAAGGTTATAGAGGGACAACATTAGAGCTAAAACTCTGTCTTAGACTTGCTTACTAGGCTCAAATTAGAAAGAGAAAATAAAGACGATATCTATAATTGTCTAGCAAATGTTCGTTTGTTCTATTTAACAGCGAACAAACGAAGGGCATAGCTACTAGTATTGAAAACCTTCCTAGACGTATAGGGTAAGCTGTACTGTGCTAAATATATGCGTGTATATAGTTCTCGACCTAATTATCTAGTGACCCGGAATGCGAAGATAGCAACGGCAAGCCATCCGGTTGGACCCTCCCTTGCCGCCGTATGAGAGCTGAAACTGGGTACGAAAGAGGAGATACTCTCGAGTGTCGAAAGCCCAGAGCCAAGTATTGTAGTGTATAGTTTTCTTTCTTCTTTGCTTATTTCTTTTCTCTTCCCCCCCCCCCCCTAATCCATATCGCCCCCTAAGCTCTCCTCCTCCTTCTCTTCTATGCGATGGCCTCGTCTGTTGCCATAGGCTCCCCTTCATTCCCTTGGTCCTGGGCAAGGGCCACATCTGTGCCATCGCTGGCTAGTGCAGCAACTATGCCCTAAGGAAGACAGTATTCGTTATAGAACTCTGTGACATCTGTAAAGCGCTGGAAGGCATCTGGGTCCACTACTAAGTCCTCAAGATAGCATCTTTTCCCCCCAATACTGACAAGCAACCAGAGCAATGTCAGCCAGGGCTGGCCAAGTTTATAGATGTATGTATATAGAACTGATCAGGCAACGGCAAAGCAAGGGAAGGAAGGAGGAAAACTAGGTTCAGCAATCCTTTTGCAAGTACTTAAAGCGGCGCCGAAGCAGCTCACACCCTCTCACCTCATTTGTATACCCTCTTGAGCTTGACATTCTCTTCAGCATGCACCATTGCTGTAATCGACGACCGAGTCTAGCTCTCGAGTTTCGACCTCGAGTAACTTAACGGCTGCCTGGGCTAGCCCTGTTATATAGAACGCTGCTTTAGCTGCTTAGGGTAGGTAAAACAGCTCTGTGCCGCACAATTGCAGGCATAATCTCGCTACAGTGCGGCTAGGCCTATAGTCTCCAAATTTAAAGATAAGCTTTCTTAGCGTCTGACTGTTCATAGGAAGAGGAATGTGTTATAAACATGGGCTGGCGGGACCTTTGTTTTTTCTTATCGGGATCTTCCTATACTTTGTAGATTTCGCGATACGCCGTCTTAGCGACTCCTATTCGCTCATCTTCTTGGCTGGACCAGCCCAGTCTTCGCTATGAGAACGTCCATGGTTTTGGTGCTCGCCAGCGGCTCTTTTCAGTTTGCAAATGCCGCCATACAGTTTCCCTTCGCTAAGCAGAAGTTCAGCGGATTCAGAGACGCCTCTGATTCGAGAACCCGCTCCATCAGCTCGAGTCTCTCACCCCAAGACACGTCTTACGTCGTCAATGTGACTGTGGGCACCCCTGGCCAACCTGTCTCATTACAGCTTTCGCCTTCTTCTTCAGATACCTGGGTTATCGACTCTCGCTCGAGCTCGTGCAATCAGCTTTTGTATGACTGGGAAACCAACGTCGTCTCCAATCTGAACAATTGCCCAGGAGGAACCTGTAAGTGATCCTGACAGTACAGGCCAATCTCCACTCCACATTCTCTTCTCGCGACTTGCAGAACGTCCTTCCCATCCCTGTTTGAGGAGAGCTGACCAGGCCCAACAGTCAACCCAGACAATTCATCTAGCTTTAAGGCCCTCAACACGAGTGACGACAACAATTATGCAGAACACCCAAACTTCTTCGGGGTCAGCGATGACGGTGGCTACGCTGACGGCGAATACATCAGCGACATTCTGACTATCGGCGAATCGCCCGTATCTAATTTGACTATGGGGCTTGCGAGCATATCATATAATAATAGATTCTCAGCAACATTTTCGGGGGTTCTAGGCATTGGCCATAATGATAGCACTCACGACAACCTTCCTAGCCATCTACAGAAAACAGGTCTCATCAATAGTACGGCATATTCGATCTGGGTGGATGATCAGACTGCTAGCTCAGGCAATCTGCTCTTTGGCGCTATCGATACAACCAAATTCGATGGGAACCTGATACGCTTGGAATCAGAGGATCCGCACTACATGATGGTTCAGGTTGTGAGTATGAACGGCTCCACAAGAACTGGCAACGGGCTCGTTGCCATCACGGCTGCTGCAAATGACAAGCTCGATTCCTTTGACACAATCGGACTGGAAACCAGCAATGACAGCTTCCTATTCACTGCAATCTTCAGCCCGCCGGATATTGTCTCAACTCTTCCTACCGATATTGCTACCCAAATCTGGTCGATATCTGGTGCTTACTATCACGACAAGCTCAAGATGGCCGTTATCTTGTGCAACGCTACTGAGGACACCACCACCAATTTCACTCTGCAGCTCGGCGGTCAGAGCACCCTGGGTCCGATCATACCAGCATACATGTCCGATCTTGTCATCCCGACCAGCGAGGTGAACGTGTCGAAACTCCTATGGATGAACAACTACGAGATTGAGGAGTACAACCCAGATGGTAATCTGTGCCTCTTCGGTGTGCAGAACCATACCAATGGGAACTACACCTATGGAGGATACGCGTTTAACTTGGGTAGCGCGCTGCTGCGACGGACTTACAGCGTTTTTGACCTCGTGAACAATGAGGTGGCTGTTGCATCAGTCAAGTTCGATGCTACCGGGTCAACCAACATCGTCCCGTTCACGAGTTATGGTGCCAGAGTCCCCTCGTCGACGCTGATCTGTACCTCTTCAGATTGTGAGGACGATTCGGAAAGCGGCTCTACGCCCAAAGATGGAAGAAGTGATAAGACTGGTGCCGTGGTAGGAATGAGCATTGGGATCGCCGTTGCGTGCCTTGCCCTGGGGCTCGCCATCTTCTTTTTCTATACCCATCGCAGGAACAAGAGAATAGTGACAAAGGATACAGGGTCGACGACTACCAGCAAGGTGGGCGAAGTTGCTCCCTTCATATCGGCTGTAGACTCTGAGCCGTGTGCGAGTCAAAAATTGGCTTCTACAGCCGGAGCTTCTTGTACAGAAGCTAGCCTCGAAAAGGCGAAAGCTTCTAGAGCAACCAGGACGCCTTCTATGAGCACAAGGTAAGACCCAGAACGGTCTCTGCCTTGGCCATCTCGCTCTGTGGGCCGACCAACAACGGGCATAGGTGAAAAGCAAAGCGCATGACAAGTCATGAGTTGTTAAAGCCTCTGGAGCTTGATGATGTGGATGTTCTTTCAAGACCTAATGTGGACTGATTCTGTCAAACTGATTAGACTAGAAAGATAGTATAATTTAATCATAATGCGGCCCATAGAAATCCTACCACTGAATCGGCTTTATTTATAAAGATACAGCCCACATGTTGATCTGATAGATAGGCTAGACTCTGGCTGAGATATTTACAAACAAATAATTCCGAGAGTTGTTCATTACGCCCAGTCTTGTCGGCTATTGCTGCAAATAAGAGCAAAGATTGAGTGTCCTCCAGCTCACTGAAGATGGAGGTTACTGTCACTTCCTTTTATTAGCGCTGTCGGGGAGAGCACTACAGACCTATGCATTCCACCACTGCAGTGCAGGCTGCAGAAGTATGAGTCTTCTTCTCTTCAGAGAATTGCCAAAATTTACTACCTGATTTGCGCAGCTTATCATGTACTTCGATCGAATAGAATGAGACCTCTCGAGGACTGATAGGATTGAAAGGGCCTGAAGGATAGGTAGAGTGTCATACAATGCGATAACAACGGAAAATATCTTGTCCAGGGATCAAATGCTGGGGGGCTCAGTCAAGAGAGAGAGAGACTTCATACTTTTGATCAAATCGCTTCCCGATGATGTTATCCTTTTTGACAAATATGGCTAAGAGAAGAGACGGGCTATGTCGACAGGCGGGAAATAACAGCGAGGCTAGTAATAATACTTCTTCGCTTCGGCAATCATCATTTTCGCTCATTAGTGATACAATACTCAGCCCTAAGCTTGCGATATCTAAAGCTTTGCCTCTTTTCCTTTTCCCAGTTTCAGCTCGCATATGGAAGTGAAAGAGGGACTATATAAACAGCTTAGCTATCGCTATCGATAGACTATGAGTCACTAGATAGATCGTGGATTGTGTGTATACACACACACATACATATATATATATAGTTCTAGCCCTAGCTCAGCGCGCCTTATACCCCCCGGGAGCTTTTTCGGATAGGGTAGCTACGCTCCCTTTCGCCTGGCGTTAAATAGAACAAACAAGCAAACAAGCAAACATAAGATATTGTTGAGAGACTGCGCTGGGGTCAGTGGAGATCGTAGTCATTATGGAAATGCGCTTCACATAGCCTCAAGAGAGGGTCATCAAGAGGTTGTACAGCTACTGCTTGACAAGGATGTTGATGCCAATTCAAAATGGGAAGAGGATGATACTTCAGCACTTGTATAGCTTCTTACCAAGGCCATCAAGAGGTTTCTCAACTTCTAATTGAGAAAGGCGCAGATATTAATGCAAAATGGAAAGCGGATGAGTTCACAGCACTTTCTATGGCTTCTTACCAAGGATATGAAGGGGTTGTCTAACTATTGCTAGATAAAGGTGCCGAGGGCAAAGAAGACATTGAGGATGAGTTCTCGAACTCAACGCTGCCTGGTGGTTCAGGTCATGGAATATCGCTATGCAAGAAACATATTGATAGAAAATTTTGGAACGATGTACTTTAAAAGAGAGAAAGTACAATATATTTCTCAGTATAGTAGCACTTTATTATACACCCCAAACCTGAGTTTCGGTAACCAGTTCTTTCCATGTTGCCCACGCTATTGGTTGACTGACGAGACTAGTCTTGTCGTCTTCTCGCGATATGCAATCAATTTTCATGTCCTTGTCATATTTATTGAGAGCACTCGGCACAATCACTGGTACTATAGCCACCTCAGCTGCTGTCTATATGACGAATACTTGCACCACGGTGGAATGTGCCGCGGTGTTGAGAGGCCTGTAATAGAGTGTAAGTGGTTTTGCCCTTCAGTTTAGGGCCTGCGCAGGATTTCTAAATGATGTCAGGTTGGCCCGAATCAACTGGTATATGCCTACGCACGTCGATATCTGCTAATATATATCAACACTTAAAAACTACTTTAGTTAATATTACAATGCGATCCGTTTCAGTTTTTAGTAAATCAGCTTTGATCAAACGCTATTATGTTGACATTATTGAAAGTATTGCTAGAGTCTACAAAGCAGTTCGTTCTTCTTTCTTTAGAGTTGTATAACAAGCACAAGAGTTAAGATGTTATTGCATTCAAGGCCTAATATTAATACATCCTTTCATTTTAACTAGCTAGCTGATTGAAGCAACCAACCAGAATTTATTCTGTCAGCTGATGAGCAGATGAGTCATCTGCTCGCGAGCGGGGTCGTCGAGGCGTACTATAGTAGAAACGCTGGGTGAACCTCGTCTTGATTACATTTCAATCGAGCCAGTCCCCTCCGCTGCGCCCAAGCTTCACAGTGGTCGTAAATCCATAGTGATTAAGTCCTGCGCACTGATTTGCAACAAGCAAGGGAGAAGCAGATAAGATGGCTTCCATTGTCCACCCAGTAGGCATATGGAGCGTACCGGGCAACGAGAGCACGAGGAACGATCACTATAATGACTCTACGAAGCACGATCCTCTAAACACAAAGCTCTCCAAGCCGGTATGCCCGGACAAAGTCACATCTGCGATACAACGACCCTCCGAGGATCAAAAGTCTATAAATGGACAAGTGCCCACGCACACGCCCAGCCAGGATGCCAATGAGCTTCTTCCCAGCGCGACGCTCGAGCTCGTCCGCATTCAGAGCCGTGCTGACAACATGTTCACCCGCCGTCCCCCTCACGCCGACCTAGCCCAAGAAGACGGCAGTCCTCGCCTTCCCGTATCCCAAGGCGTCCCTCCCGAGCTCCCGAACCTCTTTGCGGAGATCGTCTTCGTCCTCACCTGCACAGGCGGCCAGCTCGTCTTCGCCCTCCTCATCGGCAACGTTGCCGTAACCCAGGACGTCTTCCGCGTTGCGCTCGGCATCCCACCCTCCCAGATTCCCTGGCTTATCGGTTCTTTCATGCTCGCGTCCGGCCTGTCGGTTGTGATTTCTGGCTCCCTAGCTGACCTAGCGCCGCCGAAACCGCTTATGGTGGGTGCGTTTCTCTGGGAGGCGGTGTGGAATGTGGTAGCGGCGGTGGCTATCAGCCCGCGGCTGAAAATCCTCTTCTTCATCGCAAGAGCGATGCAGGGCCTCGCGGTCGGCGTGCTCGTGTCGGCGTCCATGAGCATCCTAGGCCGCGTGTACAGCCCAGGCATCCGCAAGACAAGAGTCTTCAGCCTGATGGCGGCGGGCTCGCCATTCGGATACTGGCTGGGCTGTGTGCAGGCCGGGGCTTTAAGCTCTCACCTCCCATGGATCTTCGGCAGCACGGCGGTCTTCCTTGCAGTCTGCACACTCGCGGCTCAGCTCACATTACCTTCTCTACGGCCGGCCACGGATAGTCTCAACACCGAAGCGCCGTCGCTGCGCCAATTCGACTATGTCGGCGCTGGCCTGGCGTCTGTGGGGTGTAGTCTGATTATCTTCGGCCTCACTCAAGGCTCCTCGGTGCATTGGAACCCGTACACGTACTCCTCGATTATACTCGGATTTCTTATGCTCGCAGCGTTCTATCTCGTAGAGCGACGCGTCGTTCGCCCGCTCATCCCCAATACACTCTGGCAAACGCCGGGGTTTGGCGCCCTTCTTGCCTCGTATTTCCTGGGTCTTGGCGCCTACGGTGAGTCCTTGTTGTCCCAGTCAGTCAGGGTCAGTCGAGTATCGATGTTGAGATCTTGACCATCGCAGGCGCATGGCAATTCTACGCCATCCAGTTTTGGCAGCGCTACCAAAACGCCACCCCGCTGACCGCAGCCCTTTATCTCCTCCCCAACGGCCTCGTCGGCGTCTTTGCCGCCTACATTGTCTCCAAGACTCTGCACGTCGTGCCCACCCACATAATCCTCACTGCCAGCATGATCGCCTTCGGTCTCGGCTCCGTCTTCTTTCTCCCTCAGACCCCAATGTCCAGCTACTGGGCGCTCTCCATGCCTGGCGTAGCCATCGCAACGTTTGGTCCAGACATGAGTTTTGCAGCCTCAGCGATTTTCATTACGAGCAGTGTGCCGAGAAGCTATCAGGGCGCGGCGGGCAGTCTCCTGGTTACGGTGCAGAATCTCACGATGGCGATCATGACGAGTCTCGGCGGGGCGATCGGGTTGCGAGTCGAGACCCTGCCGACAGGAGAAATTGGGCTAAATGGTATCAGGGCAATCTGGTGGTTTGGGCTGGCGGCTGCGATGTTAGGGGCACTGATCACGGCCACCATGGTTCGGATACCGAGGGCGGAGGAGAAGGAACATGTGCAATAATTAACGCGTGTGCGTGTCGGACCGTAGTCTTCCTTGCGGCGTGGGATAATCAATTAATGCAAAGGGGCGAGTGGCAGCCAACGACTATCATATAGATCGAGTCACCAAGGAGTAGAAGCTGGGGAGACGGCTGATACTGTTTGTACTAGACGACAATCGTCTCCATGCTGTTCCCCATGACCCGTCACAGCTTTGTGGATAACAAGAAGTTCGCCAGGATAGACTAACAGCAAACCAAGCAAGATTCGAGTGAGGCAATCGCCAAGAGAAGAGAACGGGCAAATGTTTGGAGCTCAGCTACAGAAAGCGGGCTGACATTAACAACGTTGCGTCTTCTGCTAGCCTAACAACTTGCTACAGCGAGCATAGGATTTCATCAGCTTGCTGGAATCATATTAAACATTTATCAATGCTTAATGCAATAAGCGAACACACGTGACCAACCGCTGCAAGCGACCTTAGGTAGACCTGTCAGCCGGGATATACTTAAAGCTAAAGCCTTGTAAATCATAAGCCGCATTTAGGAGCCATTTACAAGAATTCTCACTTCACCTGCATAAAGGACCTGGGACATCCGTGCCACAATCGTGGTTGTTCACTCCCATTTTCGGTTTTATAACTATTGATCTCCGTAACGTGAGAAGCCTGTGTCAGTTCATATCGCCAGTTATACTACCTTTCCCACTCAGCGAAACGCCAATCGTGGGGCTATCATTATCGGGAGTATGAGAGAATAACGACACACCATGGCCGCCCACGGAAGTAGCGACAACTGGTACGAATGAGCAGCATCTACTCACCTCACCCGCAGTTTCGACACATCGTGGAATCCAAGACTACATATATGCGACTTTGAAGGTAATGCTCTGCTGGAGATTTGTTATTGTGGTCATAGTCTATACATAAGCAAGAGTTAATGATAAATATGTCTTCCGGGGCACTAAGTGGCATCACAAGACCGTTATTCAATCTCACGGTTATATCAATACCGCCTTATTTAGGTTAATTAACACGGATTGCTGTATGAGCATGTTTCACCTGCGGCGTATCCTGAACCGGACCGGGCTTTTGGGTTTCCTCACTCCAAACCCGAAGCGCGCCGAGCCGAACTCTACCTTATCGCCATGGTCGAATTCAACGTCGAACTTGCTGATGAGGATGGCCGCCGATAGGAACATGATGCGTTTGGCGAGGAGCCGTCCAGGACAGGCATGCTGTCCACCTAAAGGTTTCGGGCAGTCCGTTGTTTAGCTTGAGAATATCGAGTGCAAGTACCGAGAATGGTTAGATGTGATATGCGGCATATATACCTCCAAATGGGGTCCACGCCCCTTCCAGTCCTTCAACCGAGAAGCGGACGCCCTTGGTCTCAGCTGCTTCTCCCGTCGGTGCAGCTCCCTCCTTCCTCTTCCTAGCAGGGCCGCTGGTCTCGTCGTTGGGGTCGACCAGGAATCTTTTTCGGCCCAGAACTGATCCAGCGGCCGCTCGCCTTGCTTTGTGTTCCACACCTGCTCGTCTGTGTGGGCAAGCCAAGTATTTACTAGGACCAATTTGTTCCTCTGGATCTCGACGCCGCCGATGTTCAGCTCGTGGTAAGGGGCACTTCTCGGGATGTGAATCTGCACGCCGAACCGGAGTGCCTCGGCATACATGGAGGCGAGTAGTGGGATGGACTCAAGGTACTTAAATGATGGTGGCTGTTGGAGCTGGGATATGGCGCTGCGGAGGGATGACAGTAGTCGGGGTGAGTTGAATATGTGGTAGCCGAGCGTCATGGAGGATGGCACGACGTTTGTGACGGATCTTTTTTTTTTTTCCGCTGTCAGCTTTGATCAGGTTTGAGGTGCATAAAGAAAGATAGAGAAGGTTACATAGCATATAAAAACTTACGCCCAGATGAAAGCCAGATCTGTGGACGCAACAGAGTCTTCGTCTTGCCCAGTGGCATTGAGCAATATGGTGTGTCTGTCCTTCATCATCTTTGTTCCCCACCAGTGATCTCCTCCTGAGCTGCATTGACCCTTGAGGGGCTTAGAATAGGATCTTGCTCGAGAATGCCACAATTTGACCATGCCAAGTAGCCTGTCTCTAATTTGATACGCTCGTGGAATCCAGAATGAAGGGGTCCTCTGCGCCAGACGCATCACGTTCGTGTCGAATTCCCAAAGATTGTCCATGAAATCTGGGTATTGATCCAGTAACTGCTCACCAAAGAGAGCCTTGACCAACGATGAGCCGAGGTGATGTTGGAAAAACCGATCCAGATCCGGCTCCTCTCTCCAGCTATGCCGTCCGAGGACCGTCTCATGGCCCCGGGCTTCCTCCTCCAGGGACTCTCGGAAGAACTTCTCAAATCGCTCTTCTGCTGGGCCCAAACCCTCCTGTAGGAGTCCCGAGACAAGGTTCTCATGTGTCATGAGACTGATGCGGTCCAGCAGCCGTGGATTGCTTCCAGGGATTGGTCTGGCTCTTGACCCCGAGGTGTCGGCCAAGTAGGCGCTGACAGCGCCTTGTCTCATCCCAAAGCACTGCTTCAGGACCAGGCTGTAAGCCCGTGTGACTATTAGATGGGGGTTTTGGAATACTTCGGCAATTTGTTTGGGCCCCTGCACGACGAATACCTCATCCGTGAGAATGGGTATCCGGATGGTGGATGGGCTTGAGATGCGTTTCCTAGATACAGTTAGGATTAGTGAGCCGATGAGACTAAACACTGATAGGGTTTTGCGGGATAAGGAGGCTCACGAAGCATCCCTGAGGAAGGAGAGACCATCAAAGACAAAGGGAATGGTACACCTGAGTATAGGGACGGTATATGGCGTGGTATGAGATTTCGCAGCGGATGCCTTCTGTGGTTTTACCAAAGTATAAAGCAGTAAGGCGATCGAAAACAGCACTGTGTACTTGAGGAGATCCCCTCTAGTGCTCTGCCGTTGAAGTGACAGACGAAGGCCCTCAGACGGGAGGATTTGAATCCTGAGGGAGTAGTCCGCCGTGGAGACATTCTGGGGCGGTTCTGAGGTGGTCACCATGGCCATGGCTTGCACGAAAGCACGCAAGGAGGCCAGATTGGCAAAGCCAGCACAATTTTGAGGTCAATATGTGCTGTTATCGTCACAGACGAGATCAGCTTATGGGATATGTGTAACGTATAAGCATCCCCGAGTGAGGGAGGCAAAGAGCCACATCAAGTCCTCAGGACATAGGCAGGGAGCAGAGTTGCTAGACCAATCTTATCCAATTTCCAGGCCGAGGGTCATATTAACAAGGAGAAGCCTGTAGGTAACATGGAAAAACCATTTGGCCGAGGGACCTAGTGATGGCCAGGTACCTCAGAAAATGGGTACCTGTATCACAAGTCGCAGTAGACGAGAGCTGCCCACTCAGCCCTAGAGGATTACCATCCAGCCCTTCGGGTTCCCAATTTGATCAGTCACCCACAGGCCGTGATAACTGTGGAGCGTCGTTGCTTCGCTATCCAGGGTAGAATACTCAGCCCGAACCAATGCAGCTCAGCTAGGAGGTGAGGAGCACGGATGGATACATAGTTGTAGTATCAGTGATTTCTTCTTTGAAGCTATACGCGCTATACACACTGTGTCCTACAATGCATTAGTCGATCGGTGAGTGCTTTCGATTTTTAGTATTAATATGGTGATACTAAGTACTGTAGCACCGAAAGTTCTTCTTAAAGTAGGGTTGCAGTCCCGTCCATCCCCGTGGTGTGGGATCGGAGTTATGGACTTGTGAAGATTGTTGATATCCACTAATGCGCGTACCGTTTACCATTCATAATCTTTCTACAGTGTAAATTCCAAGCGAGAGCTTTCAGAGGCTCGCGAACAGGGTACCGTGCTAGTGCAGTATTGTGGGTAGCACTGAACACCCCGGTTGTCGAGGTTAGGGCTGAGTACCTACTGCGTGTCAAGCAGGGCAGCGACGTTGCATTGCAGTAAGTTGAGGGTCTCAGCGGGCGGTTCTGGCGGATATACGTAATAAAACAATTTCACTATGTCAATACCTCCCAAATAGAGAATCCTAAATTTGGGTACACACTCTTGGTGGGAGCGGGACAGGTACTGATTATGTTATTAGAGAGAGTTGGGTGGAGGAGCGGGTACCACTCCCATCGTGGCCTGGTTCAACTTTTATATTCGTACCTGATTCACTGCTGTCCGTCTGTCCTCTGTTGTTTCCATCTTTTTAATCTGGAACTGGTGATATCGCCACGGCTCGTCCAATGTCTCACTTAAGCTTCACGATGCTGTCTGCAAGGGAGGAAACAGTGCTGAACCCTGTGGAAAAGGTCAACCAGAAGACCTTCCTCGTAAGTAATTTTGCTACGAATCCATAATGTCATAACAAGCATTCTTCGAACCGTTCTAATTCAGGTCTAGGGTGTCACATGGGCCTTCACGGCCGTATCTTTGGTCTTTCTTGTATTTCGCGTCGCCGTTCGTATCCGAGCCTTTCGCAGGTTACAGGCGGATGACTACTTGGTGATAGCGGCATGGCTGATGCTGCTCACCTCGGCCATCATATGGCAGTTGAAGGCCTACATCATGTACCTGCTGTACGATATCACGACCGGAAAGACGGCATACTCGGTGCAATTTATCGAGGCGTACGCGACGCTCATTCCCCAGATCACTACGTTCTCTATCCTCTACTATTCGTGTCTCTGGTCCATCAAGTTCTCCTTCCTCATCTTCTTCCGCAAATTGGGATCCGGAACGCATATAAAAGCCCATACAACCTGGTGGTGGGTTGTTTGCGGCCTTACTCTGGCAGGCTGGGTGGCATGCGTTGCGGATTTCGACTACAAATGCTCTGTGGGCGACATTGCTTACATTCTCTGTAAGTGAATATCCGAGGCGTCCCGAGTCTCGATCTCTAGGATCAAAATTGATGGCTAACCAACATATCTCGGGCAAGCTGAGTGTCCTCTGGCTGGGCCTGTCAAGTTCCAGGCGCGGACCTTTTATGCTAACATGGCTGCTGATGTCTTCACCGATATCCTGATCGTCTCGATACCTTTTCTCGTCCTGAGGAAGGTTCAGATCCCGTGGAGGAAGAAGGCTGCCTTGTTTGGGATCTTCTCAGTCACAGTCCTCATCATGGTCGTTTCTGTCATTCGCGTCACACTGGTGAAAGGCACGCAGAAGCACCTGCAGCAGGCTAGCATAGACTGGCTTTATTTTTGGTCAAATGCCGAGATGGGAGTTGGTAAGTCTCAGCGCCCCTCAATGGACCGGACTGTCCATCAATGTCAGACCGGGTTGCAGCTAACCGGATCTTGTCATGTACACAGCCATCATTGTTGCGTGCATCGCCTCCTTCCGCCAACTCTTCGTCTCCAACCAGGCCCAGCAAGGAAGAAATCCGAGCGATGAGAGGCGACAGCCCGTCCGTCACTGGTTCCTGCACGACCTTTTCTCCCGTTTCACCCGCCTCACCTCGAGGAGCAGGTCCGAGAAAAGCTTTGAGAAGCAGTGGAGCAATGATCCCCTGGAAACGAAGGGGAGCGTCTCTTTGCAGACTTACGCTGTGCCCATGGCCTCGGTGCGCGTGGATCAGACGGTCGACGTCGTCAGCACGCCATCCTTGCCCAGCTATTATGTCTATGGCGGCCAGGCCTACTCCGGCAGCACTCACAATGTTGCATGATCGGGGCTGTGGTAATCTATATGCACGTTCTGGAACCCGAACTATTGCCGTACGGCGCTGGCGGGCGAGGAAAAAGCCATCAAGAAGCCAGTGGACGTGTGGATGTGTTATGTGGCAAGCGCAGTTGGCAACCATACTTACGAGGTGGCTGGAATCAAAAAGTACTATATCAGAGTGTCATTTTGGGACATGTGCACAATGTCAGGTCGGCCGCCCTCATGACCTCAACCAGGGTCTCCGAGAACCACGGACAGGATGCGATGTCCTCGTAATTACTCTGACAGTGCGCGTGGAAAACAACCTCCCTTAGCCCTTAGCCGATGAGTGGTTAGGCAGTCAGTCCAAGCTGTTCACGGGGCCCATTCTTTTGACTTCCATTAACTCCAAAATAAGACGGAATAAGATAAAACAAATCAAGGTACATTGGGTAATCGGGCATACGCCGAGCGATGCGTGTTAGCATTTACCTGCAGGCACCGAATAGCCCTGCCGTCGGCCCGCCCACTGCCACTCGTTCCTCCCGGGAGGGCTGACTTCAGTGCTGTGGAACGATAAGGTACTGTAGCATCTACGGGTATGTAGTGTGAATCCTTCCCGACTGATGTCGCAGCGGTCGACGAGGAACCCGCTCCGGCAGTGACAGCAGAGGAATAACCAGCCGCACTGTAAATCTAGTATCGCGTGAAGGATTCCTGGAAGGATTCTGAGGTAACATCGTCTAGATTTCGACATGGCGCTCTGGACCCAACAGACCAAAAGTACCATGCTCGAAGGATCGCGGAGCAGCCCATCATGACTCAGAACCTAACCATGTTTATCGAGGTCCGCCAAACCGCCTCACTGTGACGCTTCTCCTTTCTTGCGGCTGAAGATGTGTTTATGGGGACGGTGGGGCCCAAGTTATGGGCCATGCTTCTCGGGGGTCTGGAGTCCCGGGGGGGGGGGGGGCGCGCGGAACGTCACCGCACTGCATCAATCAGGGGTTGGCCAGCTAGATTCGAGAGTTGAAGTAATGAGATTTTTGTAATCCGGTATCACTCCTTGCAGTTTTGGCCGTCGGAGGCTAGTTGTATGTTCTTTAAGAAGCAACGTTCAAGGTCTTCACTAGGGCGTGCCTCGGATATCAGAAGCAGGCTTCAAGCCCGTTTGGCGAGAGAGTTGCAGTGGATACACCGTATCTCCTCACGATATTGTTACCTAGATAGGTATCGAGACAGCCTGGTTAATCGCGGCTTGCCTCCTTTTGTGGCTCCCAGACAAAGTCAAAACTGACGCCATCTACACCCTTCCTGTCCTTGATCCGCACCAGTACATCCTTTGCCGGCTCCATAATACTTGCCATGACGTGCACCTTCGTCTCGGGCTCCTCCCAGCTTCCCGATACAGGGCTCACGTCATACCTAAGTACCATGATGACCAGGATGGACAGCAGCTCGTTCATGGCAAAGAAGCGCCCGGGACACAGGTTCACCCCTCCGCCCCAGGACCGATGTGCTGACACGGGGATCCTGTTTTTCCTCTCGTCACCCTGCCGCTTCTGTGGAACGAAGCGGTACGGGTCGAAGGCTGATGCGGTTGGCCCCCATGCCTTGTTGTTCTTGTGCAGCTCCGCCGAGGGGATAAAGATGAAGCTGTTCTTCTTGAGCAGGTACTTGCCGTCTAGGGTCGTGTCCTCCCGGACCACGCGTGCCGAGGCATTCACGCTCTGCACGCGAAGAACCTCACTGACAAACGAGCTGAGGAGTGGGCAGCCTGTAATTACGTCGGGTATGTTGACGACGACCGTCTTGTCGCCGGGTGCCTCGTTGTCCATCGATTGAATGTCAAGAATAGCGTTGATGTTTGCGCGTACCTCAGAGAGAAGCGCGGGGTCAGAGTACATGTAGTAGATGAGCCAGAAGGACGTTGGCGCGGCGTTGGCCAAGAGCCCAAAGGAGATTGACAGGTCGAAGTGCTCGATGTCCGTCATGGGGATGCTGTACTTCTGGTTGACCTCAAAGCGGGCCTTGATGATGCGAGAGGCTGATTCCGACTTGTGTCCGCCTGCCGCATAGAACTTGCGCATGGCTTCGAAAACGGCCCGCGCGCGCGGCTGCCCCTGGGTGCGGTGAACTCGGGCAGGACATTCAGTCCCAATAGGCCAAAGTCGTGGTAAACGTCCCTTTGAGACATTGGATTATCAGCCTTGGTCGAGCATGGATACTTGAGACGGCCCACTGGTCCCATATGCACTTACCACAACTTCTCGATGACAGTGTAGTCCTGAAAGGGGTTGTGCTCGGCGCCATAGACGGCCTCCGTACTCGCAATGGTGATAAACTTCCTGAAAAAGTCGCACAGCTCAACCTCCCTCACCCTGGGCGAGGGAATCCTTATTCGAGTCCAAGAATTTCATGGTCCCCCCAAGCATGCCCTTGGTGATAACCTCGAGATCTCTGCCAGGTGCCAGAGACTCGTGCTGCGCCCTCAGTGTTTCCGGAAGCAACCCCACATCTTCGTGTTTCTCGGGTATGTATTCTGCCAGCTTGTCCACTGACTCCTGGGTTGAAACAAGTAGTCGTTTGGCGAACTCGATCACCATAGGTGCGAACGAGAAGATGTTGGGCCGTCGATCGATCAGGGGGACCAGCTCGGGGGCCGTTACAATGTAGATCCTGCTACCCGGCACGCCTAGAGTATATATCGGGAGATCGGGGTATCGCTTGCTGCAAAACAGGTCAGAAACCATCAGCCCACGGAAAGTCCCAATGCTGCACCACAGTAGCTTGGCGGACCTACGCGATCTTTCCATAATAACGTGAGCCGTGCCATAGTATACCGACAAGGTGGCCGAGGACCGGGACGTTGGAAGGGATCAGGGGCGGCTCGCGAGCGTCATGGGATGTGCCGAAGCAGCGATCTAGTAAATACAGCAAACCCCACACGACGGTCGCCGTCAAGAGGAGCCAAAGCATCTTGATGTTTCTTCCAAGTGTGTGGAAAGAAAGAGAAAGAAGAAAAAAAAAAAGGCTTGTTCAGGGGGGCGAGCGAGAGGATGCCGAGTCCTCAGTACACGAGCAAATATCTCCACAGCCTCAAAAAAGATTGTCCTTGGGGACTGAGGGCCACTGGTTTTGATAGCCCGAGCTGAAGATGATGTCTACCTAGGTACTTAGACGGAAGTGGGCTGGCATTTCTGAGAAATATCAATGTAACGGTGCTATGGCCATAGTCCCGGTCAAAAGTACCTCGACGGGTTGTACAGGAGAGATAGAAGAAGAAAAAGCCGCTACAGGCAGCTCAAGTATACAGTATACCTATCTATGTGGGTGGTGGCCTGACTGACTCGTATTAGGAGCAATCTTATTGGTTCTGTGACTTCGTGAGGTTCCATTGCCTGCGGGGAGCCTGCATGGCGACCGCAGGGGTTTCAGGTCGGAATACTACCGTACCTGTGCCTACAATGGGACGGGAAAAGTATGTAGGAGAAATTATTTTGGTCAACAAGACGAGGGCGCGCACTGGATCAACATGATATTCACCTTCCCACGCATGCTCTCTCACTCGCGATAGGACCGACTAAGCGCGTACCTCACCCTACCGCGAAAACCAAACTCACGCACTGCCATGATCTTGCAACTTGTGCTCGGCCTCGCGCTGGCTCACCTGGGCTGGAGCCTGGTCTGCCTAGAAATTAATGTCCGCAAGGCGCGCGCCCTGAACGTCTCTGTCGTGAGACTGCCCGTCGACCCGGTAAATTTCTTGTGGATATTCTTGCAGGGTCACGTCTGGGGCTTCCTCGACCGACTCCCTATCGCGTGGTCGTCATATCCTGATTTCATCCGCTTCTCGTACCGTGGATGGCACTTCAGGGAAAAGTCGAATCCCGCCGTACGCCTCGGACCAGTCTGGGCTCTGGTGACCCCCGTCACGTTCTACCTGCACTTTACCGATCCAGACGCCATCAATGAGCTCTTTGTGAGGCGATCCCACTTCATCCGACCCATTAAGAACTATAGTAAGCAAGCCCTCCGCACTACAGCATCCCGGAGTGGTTCATATGGCTGACCAGCGTCTCGGGAAAAGAGCTACTGGAGGTTTACGGTCCTTGTATCTCCACGGCAGGATGGGACGACTGGGCTCGCCACCGCAAGGTGCTGGCGGCACCGTTCAACGAGAGCATTATGCACTTCGTCTGGGACGAAAGCCTGCGTCAAGCCGTGGCCATGTTGCGCTCCTGGGCTGACGCGTCCCAGGCTGCCGCCGGGATCAAAAGCGTGCAGAGGGATACGAGAACCCTCTCGCTCAACGTGCTTGCATCAACAGGGTTCCGAAAGTCCTACGACTTCCGCGGCTCGGCGGACACAGCTCCGCAAGGCGAAGCGAGCAGCTACCGTGACGCCCTCCAGACTGTGCTTGACAACGCCATCCTCATCATGATCATCCCGTACAAATACCTACGAGGTTCTCTTGTACCAAAGAAACTAGTAAGGGTAGGCGACGCGGCAAGGGCCTTCAAGAAGCATATGGAGAAGATGCTTGAGGATGAAACGAACGCCCTGAGCCAAAACAAGCCTGGATCCGGGGGTATCATGAGTGCCTTTGTGCGCGCACTCGACGTGCACGAGAGGGAGATCGTTGCCCACCCTGCCGTGAAGGAGAGCAAAGATGGCAAGAAGGGCCTCTCTATCGATGAGATCTTTGGGAATATCTTCGTGATCAACTTCGCCGGCCATGATACAACGGCCAATACTCTTGCATTCGCCATGCTCCTCCTGGCTGCTCATCCCGACGTGCAGGCGTGGCTGGCGGAAGAGATAGCAGCCATGCAGACCACCCTTGAGGGCGACGTACCTGTCGAGAAGTGGGACTACCACGCTGTGTTCCCTCAGCTTAAGCGCTGCCAGGCCGTTATGCTCGAGACGCTGCGTCTCTACCCGCCCATAATGTCTCTCCCCAAGTGGACAAAAGGAAGGGCGCAGGAAATCAAGGTCGGCGAGCAAACACTAGTTATTCCTCCCGGGGTAGGCACCTCTCCGCACCTGCTCGCCATACACACCCATCCAAAGTACTGGACCGACCCGTTCACCTGGAAGCCCTCGCGCTGGATCATAGGGTCCGACTCTGGGGCAGCTGGCGAGGAGCTGTGGACGCCGACCCCACATACCTACTTTCCTTGGTCGGACGGGCCGCAGAACTGTCCTGGGGAAAAGTTCTCCAAGGTCGAGGCGGTAGCGGTGCTAGCGTGCCTCTTCAGAGGCCACCGCCTGGCAGTGAAGAGGGAGCCTGGCGAAGGGGAAGAGGCTGCTAGGAGGCGAGCCATCAGGTGCACCAATGATGTGAACCTGGAGATGCTCCTTAGGATGCGAAATGCGGATAGCGTAAAACTGACCTGCACGGTAGCCTGAGCAACACCTATACCTAGGGATGGACACTGAGCGGGTCCAGATCAAGTCTCTGAATCATCGTCCTGAGTTGTAATTATTATTACATTCAGGTCTGCCACAGCACTATAAAGTAAAATCTGCCTCCGGAAGAAACCAACAAGACTTTATAAATCTACATCTTGCACGCCCATTTCTTAGCTGTACTCAAAGGATTCAAAACTTTAATGGCCGACCCTCGGCTCCCTTACGAATCGCTGTCGCCAGCCCATTCTGCCTCAATGATGGCCATTCTCGCACCCTGCGGCAACACGATGCCTTTGAATTGGAAACCGGCATCAGCCTCCCTGAAAAGAGCAGCCCACGTCTCGGCATCCCGCTCTCGAGCATTGTTGAATGCCTTCATGGAGATGTCCATGATCCTTAGCTTGCGATCCGCCGCAACGCCCAGCTGCCCCGGCTCGGGAATACAGACGTCGTTGATAATCACCCTGGCGCCTCTCTTGAGAGCGGGCACCAGAGCCCTCAGGATCATGATGCTATACTTGTCACTCCAGTCGTGGAGGATCCAACGCAGGAGGTAGACATCGGCTCCCTTGACAGGCTGCGGAGTGAGGAAATCATGCTCCATGCCTGTAATGCGGCCCTTGAGCTCGGCTGGGATCTGGGTTTCCAGCCCCGAGATGGTGTCCGGAAGGTCCTGCACGACGACCTGCTTAATCTCTGGATACTTGTTGGCCAGTGCCACGGCGACCTGCCCGTGCGAGCCGCCGACGTCGACGAGCGTCCGAGTGCCTGCCAGGTCGCAGCCCTGCAGCAGGTACTCGATGCTATAGCTGCTGTGTAGGTGGGAGAAGCTCATGGCGTCGATGAAGCGCTGCTGCCGCGCGGGGTCCCTTTGATGACGTCGAACGGGTTCTCGCCCGCGGTGCCGTGCGCCAGCGAGTAGCCGCTCTCACTGGGCTCCTCGCTGCCAGGCCAGCGCTGGGCGGCATCGACGGTGCGCGACAGCGACGGCCAGAACTCCTCAGCGATGTTAAGAAGCCACGCCTCAAGCATGGGGCTGCCGAGGAGTACCCGCGAGGCAGCTGTGTGCACGACGGTGCCCCTGCGCGGCTCCGCAAAGACGTGGCGGCCCATGGCGACGCGCAGGAAGCGCGTCATATCCTTGACAGGGACGCCGGCGGCGCTGGCGATGGCATCAAAGGTCGTCTCAGCCCCCTCGGCGGCGGGGACGTGGCGCGCGAGCCCGTGGCGGTAGATGTACTGGATGCTCAGCATCAGGTACTGGTCACCCGCGCAGTTGGCGATGAGTGCCACGGGCCCCAGAAGCAGGTGGTGCAGCTCGTCGGTCGCCTCGAGGGCTGCGTCCCTGGCGGCCTGGATGTCTGCCGGGAGGGGCCGGGCGGGAGGAAGGCCGTCGCCCTTGTCGAAGGATGGCTCGGGCAGGCCCTGGGCGTGGAAGAACTCGAGATACTTCTTGGTGCTGTCCTGCACCCGAGCGAGAAGCTGGGTCATGGGACCTGTAACTACTGTTTCCTGGCTCGCCATGATGGGCAAAAGAAATAACGAGCAGCCCTGCAGTTCTGGATTGCTTTGGGATATGTTCTCTCCCTGCTTGTCGTCTCGCTAATATGCGCACCAACACTTCTTGACCGACGTGACGATCGTAGCCAGGTAAGTAAGCACAAAGTTAATAGCGAGTATCTATTGATGTCATATAGAATAATCTTTTTCTTAAAAAAAAAAGGGGGGGGGATAGGAAAAAATGGCCAGGCACACGACGAGTCCAAAATATAAAAGTATAACTCTCTCATATCAAATTGTCTATGAATCTGCAGGTACTTACGGCCCAAGTACAGACTCTTTCGCTAGGAAGCCCCCTCGTACCCACCCTCATGTTACGCTGAGATGCGGGCAGGTGTGCTCACACAGTGTACAGCTTCAACCCTTGTCAGGCAGGGGGACCTTTTCACAGTGTCTCGAAGGAAAGAGATTGGCGGACACCTGAGCGATCCCACCTCAGCTTCAGGGTCTAGGCTCGATGCAACATCGAGTCAGCACCTGCAGGCAACAAACGCGGTGATAGCGTTATTATTTTATACCTCTACGCCGCGTAGATACGGAGTACTGCGCCTAAGAGACAGGTGCCAAATCGTTACGGTGTAGAGGCTCGCATCATCCACCCCAGATGTCACGTAGGGGCGAGCTGGTCTGAATTCTCAAGCCACGACGTAGATACGCTCCTCGGGTCCAGGTGTCTCTTCTTCTACAAAGATTGGCCGCGCTGGGTGAGCTTGTTAGCTGCAGCACTTCCAAACTGACACCCCAAATCCAGCAAGCAGCCTGCTCGCTCTCTGTCCTCTTGCCCCGAGCCCTTGCCCTGAGACCTCCTCCCGCGCTCTGCCCTCCTCCCGCTGCTTCTGGCACCGGGGCTACACCATCATGTCCAAGGCGGAGCCGACTGGCGATACCAACACTTCAAGTTACCTCTCGGGATGGCGGCTCCACGTCGTCATCGCGTGCCTCTTCTGGGGCTCCTTCGTCATGGCGCTGGACACTAACATCATTAATGTCGCCCTGCCCGTCATCACGACCGACTTTCACGACCTCAAGGACTACGCGTGGTACGGGAGCGCGTACCTGCTGACCCTCACGGCATTCCAGCCCTTGTATGGCTCCGTCTACAAATATTATCAGACCGATATAGTGTATCGGTTTGCTATATTTAGCTTTGAATGTAAGTACTTGTGCGTCGCTTGGATCCTCGTCACCTGATGTGTATGTCACGTACTGGTGTTGTTGACGATATCCCGCCCCCTAGTTGGTTCGGTCCTATGTGCTGCCGCCGTGAACTCCACCATGTTCATCATCGGAAGAGCTGTTGCGGGATTTGGGGCGGCAGGCATCCTGCAGGGCGCCTTGAGTATTATCAGCCAAGTTGTCCCTCTCGAGAAGCGGTTCGTTATTTTACTTCCCAAGAGCAGTCTCCAGAGTACTTCCCCAGGCGCTTTATATGTTTCCTGGAAGAGCGAGCTGACCGTCTCCACCTGACTTGTTAGCCCTCTCTACATGGGCATCGTCATCAGCGTCTTTGTCATCACCACCACGGTCGGCCCAGTGCTCGGGGGCGTGTTTACGCAGCACAGCACTTGGCGCTGGTGCTTTTGGGTGTAAGTTATATACCTTCAAGAGGCTGTCGGCTAACACCAGGCGAACTTGCACATGGGATACAGGCTTACCGATTGATTCATTTTTAAAGAAACCTTCCTATCGGTGCAGTCGTCCTCGCGGGGCTCACCGTCTTCCTTAGGATTAGGGGCGTGCCTAATGAGGACCGAAAGCTCCCATTCAAGACCAAGATCCAGAGGATGGACCTGGCCGGATGTCTGACATTCCTCGGCGCAGTCTGCTGTCTGCTACTTGCTTTCCAATGGGGCGGGCAGTCCAAGGCATGGGGCTCGGCCGACGTCGTCGGATGTCTCGTCGGCGGAGTGGCTATTGGAATCCTGTTCGTCTATCTATCTTGGAAGAGGAAGGACGCCGCCTTGATACCCCTTCGCATCCTGAAGCAGAGGTCCATATGGACGAGCTCAATGGTGCTTTTCTTCTTTGGAGCTCAGAACTACATTGTCAGTCCCCAGATTGTATCTCTTCTCAGACTACATAACACTCACGCTGACCGTTTGGCGTTTCCGGGTCCCGACTAGAACTCCTATTACCTTCCCCTATGGTTTCCAGGGCGTCAAAGGCTTCAGCCCCGTGACGACCGGCGTCGATTTCATCCCTCGACTCCTCCCACAGCTCGTCACCCTCATCATCGCGGGCGCCGTGGTCAAGAAGTTCGGCCACTACGTGCCGTACATGCTCGTGGGCGAGGTGATCGCTGTCGGCGGCCAGGCTATGCTGACCCAGTTCCGGCCCGACAGCGACACCCTCTACTGGGCAGCGTCGCTAGTTGTCAGCGGCATCGGGACGGGCATAGCAATGCAGCTACCCTACACCGCCGTCGCCGTCACGCTCCCTGACGAGGACATACCCGTCGGCAACGCCATCGCTGTGCTCTTCTACCAGCTCGGGGGCGCCATTTTTATATCGGTGGGGCAGAACATCACCATCAGCACCATCATTGACCTCGTGCCCAAAATTCTTCCCTCTGGAATCACCCCCGAGACGGTGATCACCGAGGGCGCGACGAATCTCCAGGCCATCGCTACGAGTGCCAAGGAGCTTGCACTGCTGCGCGATATATGGAATACAGCTATTACGAGGACCATGATCTTGTCTGCGGCTGTTGTTGGTGCCTCGGTGCCATTTACTATGGGTATGGAGTGGTTGAACGCCGTCAAAGTCGCCCAGGAGAAGACGAAAGCGAGTGAGCAGCAGGGTTTTGGCGAGAGAGGTGAAGACAGTCCGATAAGTCTTGACACGTCAACGAAGGAAAGCCCCTTGGAATACTAGCCAAGACAGGAGACTTGTAATAACAGAAGCCCTTGTTCCACTGCAGGAGAGTAATTCTAAGCTTTACATACTCTTACATAAGTGGAAAGTGGAAGTATTCGATAATGTCTAAGTAAACATACTTAATAAAACCGGTCTTAACAGACCAGCATATTATGCAAACGAGTAGTAACCCCTTTATCCTCAGAGCAAAGCTCAAGCGTCTCTCCCTAAGTGGTCAAATATTTCGAACGATTCGCTTAATAAATAATCAAATATTACTGACTCTGAATGATGCAGCACATTATTGTTGAAGAAATCATGAAGTTTCTAGCGCTTTGGCTATCTTGACACAGCACTTTCAACTTACTCTACCTATTCTTGTAAGCATTGCCCTCTTTATTACTTGAAGATCTTAAGATTATTGCAATGCGCATTATACCTCCCTCCTCTAGAGGCTCACTAATTCGGCTGCGTCTCTTAGTGAGCCCTGTCTGTATAATTTCCAAGAGTTCTATCTATCCCCGAACTTCTAAAAAGTACGTTGCAAGCTGAAGCATAACAAGTACTTTAACTTATTACTGTATGTATTCTTTCCTAGCGAAGTATTTTAATTGGTCTTTATTGTAGGACCGTATTGCTCAAATCAAGCCTTTTTCAGCTTTAATGGCTCTAGACCAGACACAGTGCTGGTCGGTTCAAGCAATTTCCTCAGGTGATCTCCTTGAATCAGCTCCTCTAGATTATTCTCTACAATCTTTCTAGCTATCCTTTCGAGATGGACGCTGAAGAACCGCTTCGGCACGATGGCAGTAATCAATATGCCACCAAGTCATGGAATTTGAATTTAAATTATGAAAACGTACCGTCTAATAAAATTATTTGGTTACAAGCAGACACATATTCAGCCGAACATGCCACTGGCTTCTTGCCACCCATCTCCCTGGCCATTCAACATTGACTGGGCCCCAATTGCTTCTTGCTCGCTCAAAATATTACAATACCAATCCCACTCCACCCTCTCTGAGCCTTTCGAGGAGTCTTTAGGGTCACTGATCGAGTCGTACCACATCCACGTCGCGGTCCCTAGACGCTGCCAATACAGCACATCTCCGACTCCTACGTGAAGCATGACCAGTCCAAAATGTCTTTTCATGTTCACCATTCCCAAAGGCGAGGTCTTCCATTCGTGTCGGTACCCCAGGTATAATACCACGAGCCGATTATCCTTGAAATTGTTTTCTAGGAATCCGCATACTTCTCGCGCTTGTGTACGATTCCCAAATCCGCCCATACGCATCTCCGCAAGCAATGCCTCGTAGCATGGAAAGTCCGAGATGTGCGCAGTCGTATCCATGAAGAGCAGCGGCCAGATACCTGGGAGCTCCAGACTCCGAGCTTTGCCATTTAGGTTGGTGGTGTTGTGATACAGAGACCAAACTTGGTAGATCCTTGAGAAGCTGCACAGTCGTCCCTTGAACTGGCCATACATGGTGTCTCCGACCATTGTGGTGGATAGTGCGCACTCAGAAGAACAACGATTGGGATGGTTTCGGTACTGACCCCCTTCTTTCAAGGGCCAAAGATACTCGCCCGGTATTGAGATGGACTTGCTGACCCGCCATCCTGCTCCGAGAGTCATTGGCCCGGTGTGAACAAACAGTTGACTCTGTACAGGGCGCTCCTCGAGAAGCATGGCCGCAAGCTCTTCTTCGAGCTCCTCGAGCCTGTAATACTCGGTCGGATCTGCACCTGGTTTGGACGAGCCGAGGCGGTACCCAAACACTTGCATAATCCCATAAACGTAATCGCAGCTGTCACTAGCCGAGCGTGACCGGGCATGAGACAAGAGATTCAGGGGATTCCCGTTGAGAGACATAACTTTCACGCCCGACTTATCCACCAGGACGCCCATCTCAGTTGTGAAAGCCTCGAGATCTGAGCTGGCTGGACTTGTCGAGTACCATGGAGGCCTCGTGCAATTTCGACACAGGTCGGCGAATGCATGCAAGGTTAGCAGGCCGCGGTTGTAGTTTTCCTGCGGCGGCAAAAAGAAACGGTGTTCCCCGTCCCCAAGACGAAGAAGGCATTCATTGCGAGGCATGCTTCCTGGAATGTCCACAATGATGTGAACCATGGGTCACAGAGAATGCGACGCACGCAAGATAAAATCTCAGCCTGGCCCCGGGGATCCGAAGGCGGATTCGGAACGACTTCCCTGGTCATGTGCGTGACAAACTTGGTCAGGAGTTGCCGGAGGTCATCTTCACCCTCGCTGTCGGTGGCGGTACGGGACAACCAGATCGCCACACCTGTAGCATTTCTGAAGATGTCAGCCTGTCTTCCGACCTCCAACGAGGCAAGTGGGCCACGTCGTTGATCTATGCAGGCCAGGTCTAGCCACAGAAAGTCAGTGGCAGGAATCTTGCCCTGGTACCACTTGGCCATTCCGCCCCGAATGGTGATCGTATCCGGGCCTTTTATTTCGGCACAGATCTTGGTGATAATACTCTCGAGAAGCTCGGTGCCGAAGTGACTCGGGTCGATGCGCGGAATATCCCAAGGAACACCCTTGATGCTCAGCGCAGGTGAAACATGAGGATGTTGCTTGACTGGATGATCTTGCAACCTCCACCGTCCCCACGTGTACGAGATGGCTCGATACGAGGGGTCTTTTTGCCCATTGTAGCAGTTGCCTGGAGTCCATTCAAACGATGTCATGGTGGGCACATGCAGCAGCCGTTGTGGCCACGCTCCCAGCTCGTCGATGTTTGCATGCGTGTAGGGGAACACATCAGGCACATACCAATCTTCTTCAGGACGCGTAGCGCGGGATATGGTCACGGCTGGGGTGGAGCCCTGAAACCCGGTTGGGATACTACCAAGGCGCTCATGGTCGGTCGCTCTTCTTTGGACAATGGTCGGGAGTTTGGGTTCTCGAGAACTAGGTCCATGCGGCTGACCAGCAATGGCAGCATCAATCATGAACTAGATTCGACAGGGACAGTCAGTTGATGTTGAATCTCAAGACACAAGATCCAGCCATCTGGTCTATACCTTATGTGCTTGGTTATCGTCCATGGCTTGGGGAAGCCGCACCTTTTCTGGACCTCTCTCACCCCGTGTTTTCTGAGGCGGTTCACAAATGGTTTCAGTCTAGTTGTGTCCTATAAATCAGTGATCAAATACGATACCGCGGTCACCGGTGGTCTGTTGAACGAGTTCGCATGGAATTATTTGAGAAGAGAGTCGTTGAGAGATGCTCATGGAGCGAAAAGACCTGTTCCGGTTGGATCGATGAATAAGCCCACTGGGACATAACCTTATCCCTGGATGACGTAAGCATTATCTTTGCCCGAACTATTGTTTCACGTGACCTGTCTTGTGACCTACACTTTGGATGAGTTGGATGAGCCAAAGTATTCTTAGCAGTGTTTTGGTTGAACTCATTATTATCTGTGCTTACGTATAGAATTCCTGAATATTGTTGCTACTGCACTTGACCATATCACTTTTCTCATAAAGTCCACCTATTCAACTGTCATTAACGCACCTGGCGCTATTGAATACAAGTTATCCATCGAAAGATCATCCTACCGAATATCCGAGGTGCTTCAAAGAGGGGCGACTTCTATTTCGCAAGTTGCAATCTGATATTATCACAACTAAATGATAGTTGCACCTTCACCTTTCTGAATCTGTCTATTACATGCTTTATGCTAGCAACCATTAGTTCCCATACGCACTGCTCCTCTATGTCCTCTGTGACTCCTACACGCGAGACCGAAACGCTTCTATCATCGTACTTCTGCCTGGCTGGTCTTCTAAGTGGCTCTGACAGGAGACTGGTCGAAACCTTGGGAGGTTGGCGAGGCCACGGTTCATGGACGGCTGTGAGGAAGTTTGGTAGTTAGGTTAATCCCTCCCTCAGTACGACATCTGGAATAGCGAACATTGTATACAAAATTATGAATGAATTAGACGAAGATCTGGTGTTGCTTCCAGGGCTTAAAAAGGCCTGTATATAAGATTTATTCAATTCTTTAAGATAAAAATGTGGACCGCATGAAAATTAAGTTGGCCATCCCTTTACGCTCCTCTGAATCATGCCTCTCCTTTCGATCGCGATGCTTCGAGCGCTGCCTCAACAGCTCTCGTGCACAAAGACCGAGTGTTTGTTGCATTCAAAACATCCAGAGTCGTAAGTTCTACTCCCAAGCGGACCTTGAACCAGTTTCTCAAGTCCACAGCCGCCAGGGAGTCGATCCCGTAGGTGCTCAACGGCTTCGACTCCTCCACCTCAGCTGCCAGGCCGAGCGCCTGCACAAGCTGCTTGCTCACGAGCCTGCAAGCCTCGGTAATCAGCTGTTCTACCGGCACTGATGCTTTCAGCATGGCCTGGAAGGCCTGGGTCTCGTCGGCGTCTCCACTGCTGTTCCCGGTGTCGCTGGCCTGGGAATGCTGCGGCAGCAGCAGCAGACGGAAGCGAGCATCGCTCACCAGTGGCGAGTCTGCTGCCAGAGGAAATGGCAGACCCGTGATCATTTGGCCCGCGCTCTCATGGCTCATACCCAGCGTCTGCTGCAGGATCGACAACTTCAGGATCTCGTGCAGCTGCCGCTCGTTGATCCTGGACAGGCCGCTCCGGCTCGACACACGCTCCGTAAGTCCCTGATGCTCGCTCATGTAGCCGACGTCCTCCACAATTCCGAGGTTGACACTGTGGGCGGAAAGCCCAAGAGAGTGCCGATAGAGGGCGAAAGCATCCTGAAAACTATTCCCTGCGGCATAGTTAGCCTGGCTAGCCGTGCCTACCATGCCTGATATCGAGGACAGCATGGTAAAGAACTCCAGCTTCGAGCCCTTGACCTCCGCGGCGGCATGGTGTAGGTTCCAGGTCCCCTCAACCTTGCAGGCAAGTGCCTCGTGGTACTCCTCGAGCGTCATGGCCTCAAGTGTCTTGTCCTGCAGCACACATGTCTCAAGTCAGTTCTCTTTTGCTCTCAAACTAGATCGGGGCAGTACGACGTGTGGGTACGTACGCGAAGCACCATGGCTCCTTGGATCACGCCCTTGATCGGCACCGTGGAGCCCCTGAAAACGCGCTCGACATCTTGTCGGTTGGAAACATCGCACTGTTCAACCTTGACCGTTGCCCCAAGGCTGTTCAGGTCTCGGATGACCTGACGCGATCGCTCATCATCAGCGCCGCTCCTCGACATGATAGTCAGGTGCTTGGCCCCGTGTCGCGCCATGTATATAGACAGACTCCCGCAGAGGCCCTTCAGCCCCCCGACGATGAGATAGGCATGCTCCGGGGCGAAGGTCACTGAAGGGCTGGCCCGACGGACGGCCACTCTGATGTCCTCGGCGTCTCCATCTGAAATCACCAACTTGCCCATATGTTCTCCGGATCTCATGTACCTCAGGGCCTCCGGAATCTCGTTGAAGGAGAAGATTTTCCTCGGAGAAATCGGCTTGATATGCCCCGCCTCAAGTAACGATCGGATGGTCCGCATTGTCCTGTCCAAGAGCGGGAGATTATCAGCAATGCTTGGCTTCACGATGTCGATTCCCCTGTAGGAACAGTTACGGTCGAACGGCTCCATGGGCAGCGAGTTCCGGTCAACAATGTCCTTTTTCCCGATCTCGAGGAGCATGCCATGGTCTGCGAGCAGCCTCCACGATTCATCTAGGAGATCTCCCGTGAGGGAGTTCAGCACGAAATCGACACCGCGGCCGTTGGTCAGCTCCCGGATGCCAGCGGCGAAGTCAACGTTCCTCGAGGAGAATATGCGCTCAGGAGAAACGTCAAACTCTTCAATCAGGAGGCGCCTCTTCTCCTGGCTTCCCACGGTTGCGTAGATCTCGGCGCCAAGGTGGCGGCACAGCTGAATGCTCGCCAGCCCGACACCGCCCGTAGCCGAGTGGATAAGGACGGACTGGCCTCTCTGGACATTGGCGATCTCCATCAGGCTGTATACGACAGTGAAGAAGACCAGGCTCATCGTCGCGCCCTCTTCGAAGGTGATGGAGTCAGGGAGCAGGAAGACGCTTTCTTTGGGCATTCGAACACGGTTCGCGAAGGAGCCCTTGCTTAGAACGCCAACCCTGTCACCGACGCTGTACTCCGTGGCGTTCTTGCCGACCCTCCTGATGACTCCGGCGCTTTCGTAGCCGATGCGGTGTTCATCCTCAGGAACAAGGCCCAGGGATGTTGCAATATCCTGCCAAGGATCAGTGTCTATCGCGGACTGCTCGGGGATCATTTACCTACCTTATAGTTGACGCCAGCAGCTCTGATGTCAACCTCCAGCTCGCCGTCACCCAGACTGTCAGGCTCACTGGGAAGCTCGTTGAAGTGGAGGGATCCCATGGCGCCAACCCTTTCACACCACAGCCTCACGGTCTTGGGATGTTGTCTGAACCAGACGTCTTCCGGCTCTCTGCCCTTCCTGTCCGTTGCCGATGCCTTCACCAGCGGCTCATCCTGCAAGACTCTGCTGACGTGTAGCACCCCGTCCCTCTCACAGTACTCTTTCTCCGATACAAGCACACCGTCGTCGCCAAGACTGACGAAGGTGTTCATGGTACGGATCGCTGAAGATGCTGCGTGGACATTTTCAAGTGAGGAAACATCGAGTATCTTCAAGAGGAGGGTGGGCTCTTCGCCGCGCAGACTGCGCGAGAAACCGTGGATGAGGGCGTTTGAAGGAGATGAAACGCTCAACTGGGAGCCCGAAGTGAGCCACAGCAGCCTGCGGCCCGCCTTCAAGAGCTTTCGAAGGTCGCTCCAATCGGACCCGGCAATGTTGGCCAGCAGTGGTGCCTGCGGGTCGTCGAGAAGCAGAATCGGCTCGTCCACCGGCAGGCTGCTCGCAGCTGATAGCTCCATGACGCTGCCAGCCCAGCCAAGGCCTCGAAGTGATTCGACGAGGACAGCGCACTCTCTGGAGGCGCCTTTTGAGAAATCCACCAGGGGAAACACAGACGCCTTTTCTCTGAGATCTTCTGCAAGAGATGGAGCACATAAGTAGACTGTTGAAGAGATTCTAGAAGCAGCAGGGCAAGACGGAGGAGTCGACGCTTGTACACTGAAGCCGGCTGACTGTAACATTGAATCAAGACCCTCGGAGCTCTGGGACGTCTCTCTACCCACTTCGGGCGCCGCTTGTTGTACAAGCATCAAGAAACCAGAGTGGGAGCAAAGTCTCTGCGCAACCTCAAGCGCAAGCTGTAGGGTCTGGCACCCGCTGGGCTTCACACGCAGGATGACCATGTCGAACTTCTCATCAGCCATAAAGGGGAGCTCCCCAGGCGCGGTGACGTCGTGGATGTGGAATTCCGTTCCGGGTATGCCTTGAAGGCGCTTCTGGACGTCCGTGAAGCGCTCAACAGTTCTGGCAACGTATGAATAGCGACCCAGGGGCGAGAGGTACGGCTTTAGTGCTGCGGGGTCCGTCTGGTCCCCGCATGGCTCATCCGCCAACATGTCCAAGTCGAGGACCGCAGGAGCTGTTACCTTGTGCTTCAGCAGCGCCAGCAGGTACGCGGCTGTCTGCGGCAGACGGAGGCCGTGGCCGAGGACTGTGGCCTCGACGTTTGACGATGCGAGGGTCACGAGGTCTGCGTCAGGCCGCAGCTGGGAGATGTCAGCCTCCCAGCTCAGCCTCATGAGGCTCTGCGGAGCATCCCCGACCCCAGGTATGTCCAGCTCGGTGAAATGGAGGCCACTTATGTCAGCGAGAACGTCGGCAGATGTTTCATCGTGGACGATGGCGTTGACCTTGTAGTTCTCCGTCTTGTCGGGCCGGCCGTTGATGAAATGAGAGCTGGTCTTGGCCAGCGCGCCTCGTGGGGCCCGGTGGCTCGGGTAGATGGTGATGTTATCTATCAGCCGAGGAACAAGCGTCCTGTCGACGAGAGACGGCTGGCCCTGGTACAGAGCTGGCACTGTCGCCTGGAAGAAAGAGTCCAGGACGGCAGGATGGAAGGCATATCTTGACTGGTTTTCCTGCGCAGGCGGTATGGTGATCCTGGCACGACTGCTCCGCTGCCCGGCCACGGCCTCAATCTCGACAAGGTTCTGGAAATTCGGGCCAAAATTGAAGCCGGCTCTCTTCAGGGGCTTGTACCAGCGCGTGGCCGGCGACGGATAGAGAAGCGGCTCTGGCGCAGGTGTTGATGCTGAGGCAGAGGCGGACGGCGGCGGATTAACGCGCACGAGGCCACGGCAGTGTGCGGTCCAGGCATCATCGCGCAGGGTTGAGATCTCGAAGCGGTACCAGGTGTTGGTCGGTCCCTGCCCGGGACTCAAGGATAGGTAGAGGAGGTGGTCGGCGTCTTCCTCTAGGACGAGAGCGCGGAGGAGCCGCACGTCTCGTAGGAGGTACAAGGCCTGGTCCACGCTGTCTATATCAGACAGAAACTCCAGCCCAGACGACTTGCCCATCTGGAACACGGCCTCGACGGCCATTGCGATATACGCAGATGCAGGGAAGATAATATCTGCACCGCACATGTGGTCCCGGATCCAAGGAGCGTCCCTGAGGCGTAGCGTCCTCTTGAACGTGGGAGCGGCCCACGGTTGGCCCAGCACCTTTGTGCCCAGCAGGTCGTGCGCCGGGAAAGGGCGGTAGCGCCAGTCTTTGCTAGCCAGACTCTCGTGCCAGTACTTGACGGAGTGGTTCCACTGGTAGTTTGGCAGGTCTGTGATGACACGAGGCTGTAGCTTCGCATCTCCCTCGCCGACCTTTTCGAAGGCCATCCCGGCGCCCGAGAAGAAGAGCTTCCCTGCCACGTCGAACAGCGGCCGGGTCGGGTTGTCTCCCCTAGCAAACGCCGCTGTGTACTCAAACGAGGCGCCACCGTGGCCTATCGCCTGCTTGATCTGCTTGACGGGGCCGGCCAGGGCACCACTCGGCCCGATCTCGATAAGATGCTTAGCGCCGCCTTCCCGGACCATAGCCGTGACGCCTCGGTCGAAGAGGACCGGAGACATCATGTTTGCAACCCAGTAGTCAACAGAGGTCGCCTGTTCCCTGAGCCCCCCGTCGACCGTGGAGAAGAACTGGGCGCCGCCGGGCTTCTGGTGCGCCTCCAGGGAGGGACAGTGTCTTGCAAGAAGACTTCGATAATGCTCCGCGATGTCTTTCATGTATTCGGAGTGGTACGCCAGGTCCACCATGAGGAGCCGCGCGAAATGGCCGTCGGCTCTGATGTCGTCCTGGAGGCTCGAGAGGTCTGACGCGAAGCCGGAGAGGGTGACGCTCTTCGGGCTGTTGTGGCAGGCGATCCTGACGTGCGGATACGAGACAAGATAGTTCCTCACGTCTCGAGAGCCCAGGCCGACGGCGAGCATTCCATAAGCGGGCCCCTGTGGCGCCTGCAGGTCCTCTGCTGCCCTTCCACGGAGGTAGGCGACCCTGATCCCGTCCTCTGGGGATAGGCAGCCCGCGGCAACAGCCGCCGCGATCTCGCCAGACGAGTGTCCAGCCACGGCAGAAAACTCCAGACCCCAGTCCCTGAGCACGGCCAGTAGGGCCAGCTGCAGTGCCGTCACCAGAGGCTGAGAGAACTGAGGGAGCCGCATGTGCTCGGCGGACCGCCGCTCGACGAGCTCGCCGGCCAGGCTCCACGTGGGCGGCTCCGACATGGACTGGAGCGCCCGCTCCAGGCGCTGTATGGTGCTCCTCGCGACTGGGAACCTCTCTAGCAGCTCGCGGCCCATCTGCGGCCACTGGGCTCCCTGGCCCGTGAAGACTAGGCCGACGCGCGAGGGTCCGTCGAGCTTACCGAACACGACCTGGCTCTCCTTGAATCTGAGCCCGTCGGATATAGCATACGCGCGGTGGAAGTGTCGCGTGCGCCTCTGTGATAAGGTGTAGGCTAGGTCGGCAGGGTCGACGTTCACCGCCGGGTCGGAAAGGTGGCGCAATAGCTCCCTTACGGACGCCCGTAGCGAGACCTCGTCGTTTGCCGAGAAGACGAGTAGCCGCCGGGCCGCATCCTCGTCGTCGTCATCGTCGTCAGCAAAGATGTCAGCGGTGGGCGCCGCGTACGACGTGACTCCCGTCTGCTGGTATCCGGGGATGAGAACCTGCGGGTGCTCAACGATGACGTGGGCATTGGAGCCTCCATATCCGAACGAGTTCACACTCGCCCTCCGCATCATGGCGTGTGGCCACGCGGTGGCGGCCTTGGAGGGTGAGATCTTGAGCGCGGCGAGATCGATGTTCGGATTGGGGATCTCAAAGGTCGGGTTCCCCGGGATGATGCCGCGCTCCACTGCGAGCACGGCCTTGAGCATCCCGGAAACTCCGGCTGCCGGCTCAGAGTGGCCTATGTTGCTCTTGACCGAGCCGATGCGCAGGGGCGACGCCTCGGTCCGCGAGGCGGAAAAGACCGAGGACGCGGCTCTGCACTCGATGGGGTCACCGGCCAACGTTCCTGTGCCGTGACACTCCAGGTACGCGGTATCAGCAAAGTTGGTGATGCCGGCCCTCGCGTAGGCCCTGCGGATAGCAAGAGCCTGGGCTTCTGAGCTGGGGCTTGCGATGCCGGGCGTCCAGCCGTCGCTGTTTGTGGATGTGCCGCGGATGACCGCGCGGATGGGATCGCCGTCGCGCACTGCGTCGTCGAGGCGCTTCAGGATGAGGCAGTTGATGGCCTCTGCCTTGATGTAGCCATCGGCGCGGGCGTCAAAGGTCCAGCAGCGACCCGAGGCCGACGAGGCTGCGATCATGGCCGACTGGTCCATGTTCTGCTCGGGGCTCATGTAGAGGCTGCAGCCGCCCACGATGGCCCCGTCCGCGTCGCCCGCGTCGAGATACCTGCAGGCCACGTCCACGGACACGAGGCTGCCGGAGCACGCCGTGTCGATCGTCATGCTATCGGAAAGGTCATGTCAGCCTCTCCGGGTCGGCACGGAAACCCGTGCTGCTCTGCCTGCCTGCCTGCCTGCCGGTCTCCTTACCTGGGCCCCTTAACATCTAGGAAGTGGCTGATGCGGTTGCTGAGCATCGCGCGGCCGCACCCCACGCCGTAGCTCGGCGTCCTGTCCTCCGGGTCTCTGGTCTGGATGTCACTGTAGTCTGCACGGGCGCGCTGGTCTTAGCACGCGCCTCAGCTCGGTAGGGCTGCCCCGGACCTTAAAACATACCTGAAGAATAGTGCCCTACAAAGCAGCCGAACGTCTTGGACTTGATGCTCTCCATGGTCAGGCCCGCGTTCTCGAGCCCCTCGTAGACCACCTCGAGCAGCTGCCTCTGCTGTGGGTCCATGGACACGGCGTCGACCTGTGACAGCCCAAAGAACCCGGCGTCCAGGTCCTTCGGGTCGGCGCTGATGAACATGCCTCCTGGCGAGCGCATCGTCCATTTCCGCAGGGTGCGGTCATAGTGGCCCTTGAGATTAAATCTTGACGGTGGAGGAGTCAAGTCGGCCACCCTGCCGTCCAGGAGAAACCTCCAGAACTGTTCTGGCGAGTTGGAGTTGCCCGGCAGTCGACACGCCAGACCCACCACGGCGATGGGCGTTTGACACTCGCCTGCCATAGTGACCAGGGCGATCGCAGGGTCTTGGAAGGACGAGAATACCGTAGAGCGCGGAGGGAAGTCAACCCAGGATAAAACAAGACGATTTGAGGTGGTAGATTCGGAGGGATCTGGTTACTAGGTGCTTTATCTATCTGTCCTCTAGGGCGGCTGGCTTTCTTTACATGTATGCTGGCCGCCGCCACAGATGCTTGCTCTATTATCATGCTCGTCCCCATCGCTGTCGCCTCTGGCGGGGTTCGTAGGTGAATAATATGACGCGGTGTACTCTACGGGGCGAGTTGATCTCTCGCCCCCCCCCCCCGACGAGTGCTCGGATCTACCTCGTCGCCCAGACGAGTGCTCGGATCTACCTCGTCGCTCAGACGGCTCGACAGACTCTACTATCGGCATACTAACCTGAATCCTGCCAGCGCGCCAGCCTGCAGGGGCTCCTTTCGACATGCCTCCTTCGGGCATGAAGTTGTTCAACAGAAATCCCTGCCACCTCCTCCCCAGCGTCGGCACTTTTCGGTCAGCACTCCTGAAGGCCCCACAGCAGTACCAGCACGTCGAGACCCAATTGATATATTCCCACTTTTTACTATGACTATGCTATATCCAGATCACATGGAAATTCTGGATCCCACAACACGGCGTTGCAGTAGCACTCAGGGTGGGGCCAATGCCTCCGGAAGCTACACAGTACAGCGGTCCTTTGGTTTGTCCTGGGTACCTCCTTGGGGCAAATGTACAGAACGGAGTACATACTACATGGCACATTGGGGGCCAAAAGAGGATTTTCATCCCATGTGCCCGCGTTAGATCTTCTTAAAGCTATTGCTCTAGGCATCAGGATACTTCCGAATTACGTGCTGCGGGCGGCTTGTCACAGGATTGAGAGTCCGGAGTACACGAGTCCCCGTCAGACGTTGCAACTGGGTTGTCGAGACTGGCCTGTAGCTGAGATCCACATCACACCTCCAGGCAACAACAGCGCTGTCGGTTAGCCTATGGTCTCGAGACTTCCCGCGAGCTCGCCCGACCACAAGGCGTGAGTTGTTCCTCCCTCCTATGCTCCTATCCTTATCGCCCTTCCCGCCCTGCAGGACAACATGGGGGTCTCTCTCTCTCAGATCCGGACGGTCTGGACGCAATACTTCCCGCCAGAGGGGCCGCTCACCGAGGCCAACCTGCCGAGCCAGGCCGGAAAGGTCTTCGTGGTGACGGGCGGCTCCAACGGCTTGGGTTACGAGCTTTCGCGGCAGCTCTACGGCGCCGGCGCAAAGGTCTACATCCTCGCCCGTTCTAGGGAGCGCACAGAGGCTGCCATTTCCAAAATCAAGGCGTACTACGATGCTCGAGATGCTGGGAAGCAGAGAGGAACCCTCGAGTTTGTCTACATGGACCTGATGGACCTGGAGACTATCAAGACAGCTGCTCAAGACGTGCTCGACCGGGAGGGCCCAGATGGACGTCTAGATGTCCTGTTAGTCAGACCCTCACCCCACCACTCATTACCTGAAATCTCACCTACACGAAGTTGAAAGCATCGTGGCGCTGACTTTTTTTTTTTTTTTGGCTATAGCTTTAATAATGCAGGAGTAGCGGCCCGGGACAAAGCCCCTCTCAGCGCTCAGGGTCACGAGTACCATTTTTCCGTCAACGTACTGGGATCCTTCCTCCTAGCGAAGCTCCTCTCACCGATTCTCTCCAAGACTGCGATGGGTGCTCCTCGCAATGGTGTGCGGGTGGTCTGGCCCGGATCTATTCTCGTCGACCTGAGCAGCCCCAAGGGCGGCGTGCGCAGAGAGTTCCTCGAGCACCCCAGAACTGCAGAGGACCTGGGAGTGAGCGCGGCTGAGATGTACAGCTCGACCAAGGCAGCATGCTACTTCCTGGCGTCCGAGTTTGCGCGCCGCCAGCCTGTGAGCAGTAGCGACAGCGTCCTGCACCTGGCCGGCAACCCGGGCAACTACAATACGGGCTTATGGGTTCATGTCCCCAGCTTCCTCTACTTCCTCGCCCGACCTATCCTCCGGGACCCTCACCCGCACGGGGCTGACACATGGCTATGGATGGGTCTCTCTGACGAGATTACTCTGGAGGACGCAGCCGCAGGGCGCTACGCGATGTGTGATGGCAGGTGGCACCCTGGACAGAGAGAGGACCTTATTCTCGCGCTGCGCCGGGTGGACGAAGGAGGGTCAGGGCTAGCTGGCGAGGTTTATGATTGGTGCGAGAAGACGGTCGCAGGCTTTCTGAATTGAAGTATGTACATAATAGCTATACATGTTTGCCGCTGAATCCCGGCCCTGCTGGGAATAAGTATCGTGGAGAGCCTAGCTCCTGGGCCCTGGTAGTCACCTTTAATAGCACGTGGAACGGAAATATCATCTTGAGACGCGGAACGGATAGATAGGTGCTTGAGACATGACTGCTATTGTAACGACTTGTTTATCCCTTTAGATCTCGAGCGGGCATTTTTGAAGAAAGAGGGGAGGGAAAAAAAGGAGACGAAAACAAGCCCCACCACCAAAAACCCCCGGGGTCTCCCCTGCTCGACAACATCCTGGTGGTGACAAGACAGGCAGCGTTCTTGCAACTGAACACTACCGTGGAATCGCCAGCACCCCTCTCTGAAACTCTGCATGCAGTGCCATAGTTCCGGGATGCATCGGAGGAAAGACCTGGCAGCATGCCACCCCACAGACGCCGGCATTATGGTCCATGAACCACATGGTGCTCATAGCGCCTCCCCACATGGTACATCCGGGCTCAAAACGGCCCTCCAGGCCGTCCTTTGCCACCAGGCCTGCAAGAGACCACGTTTTACGAATCTCGCGCGGGATCTTTAGGGCCAGATACGCCTCGTGAGCTGGAGAGGCCACGAAGTGGTCGTTCAGGGCCTGTTCTGCCGCCTCGTCGAGCTGCGGGCGGAACAGCTCCTGGTACGACTCCGGGCTCAGCAGCCTCGGATCCCGCCGGAACACAGCGGAGAGAAAGGTGTAGTACGCGTCGGCCGAGGTGTAGAGGCCGCCTCCGCCAAAACAATCGGTCACCTGCGCCATGGGATCCAGGGTCGGGCCGTCGACGGCCGAGGGCTCGGGCCCGTCGGTCACGAGGCTGATGCTGGCCATGCGGTCTTTCATCCCAGGCCTCGTCCGGGGGAAGAAGGACGCGTCCTCACTGATGCCGAGCGGGGCCCAGATGTGCGCGCGCATGAACTCCTCCAGGCTCGTGTGCGTGGCAGCCTCGATCGCCTTTCCCGCCCAGTCGTTTCCGGGGCTGTAGGCAAAGCCGGTCCCGGGTTTGTACGTCAGGGGCAGGGCGGACTTGTCGGCCACTGTGGGGCCGCTGTAGACCTCCTCGTTCCGCGAGAGCGCCAGCGGGCCAACAACGGGTTGAGGAAGTCATATTCGAGGCCGGAAGTGTGGCAGAGGAGCATGCGGAGGGTGATGGGCGTATTGTCCTCGGTGATGATGGGCGAGTTCTTGTCGTCGTCGAAGCCGGTGATGATGCCGCGTCTTCCCATGTCCGGGAGAAGCGGCCTCAAGTCTTGGTCCAGCTGCAGCGACCCTGCCTCGACACACTGGAGAGCAGCCACAGCTGTCATGACCTTCGTCATGGAGGCAACCATGCAGATCGTGGACGACGTAAAGGGGTCGTCCCGACCCTCCTTCAGGCTGGCCCTCCCGAGAGATTTGGCGTAGACTCTTTTTCCTAGTCAAGATGTTAGGGCCTGCCACTGAATACAAGTCCTGAGCCGCTCCCGGTCTCGAGGACCCGTGCTGTGGTGGCGGTGGGGTTTGACCTACCATCCTTGTCTCCGGCGACGACCGAGATTCCCGGCAGACTACCTGCCTTCACGGCGTCTCCCAAGACTTTGTCGATGTGTTGTGCCATGTCGAGACTCTAGTGATGACTCGCTTTCAGTCGCCAGGCTGCTTGAAGCGTACCTGTGGGCCTTGGTGTAGTTAAATTCGTGACTTCTGCCGCTTGACTATGTTCAATTCCAGACACAAACGTAATGGGGCGCAGAGGCCTCGCCAGAACGGTCCTCGGCGCATGGCAGACCTCTTACCTCGGCCGACGAGGAGGCACTAGCAATAGGAGTGCATAGGACACAGCCGCGCCGTGGCTCCATCGATGTTGGCTCTGCTTGAGCATTGCCTGTGGGTTCAAGTAGCAGGAGGATTTCCATCCCTGCCGACCTCAACAATGAAATCCCGGCCCTGTTGTCACCAAGCTTGCCGTGCGCACGGATTTACTGTAGCACGTGTACGAACGATTCTCGGGACTGCATTCCATAGGTCTTGTACGCCTTGTGCTGGAAAAAACCTGCTTAGTATGGTTGGTAGTATGTACACAGGACTTCCGTGACTTTCGTCTAATACCAGGGGTGGGTTGCCGGCCTGACCTAGTAAACCTCGCAGCCCTGGAAAATCACTGTATCACTGTGCGGGTCCCACCTAGATACCATGTATTCGCGCGCCTGTCACATTTCGCTCGCAACGCCCCCAGAAGTACTTGTGGGCCGCTCCACCACAGCGCTCACTTATAGTAACGGTATATAAGCGCGATGCTACATGATATGCAGTGAAGGATCTCATAGCATGGACAGATGCGGGAAAAAAAGAAGAAAAAAAAGGCCCAGTTGGGAGGAAGGAGTTTTTGCCGCGATGCGCCGCGACCTGGCACACCAGTACTGATAATACCACGCCCGGGTGTCGTGTGAGCCATGACCAGCCCGCAATAATATCTTCATCTCTTGAATTACCTTCGGTGGCTTCGAACCTCACGCTTCTCAAGCAAGTATCTGTCACGTTATGCTCGCAAGTGCTCTCTAGCAGAACCTTCAACCCTCAACATGGCCATCCTAGCCACCATCTCCCTGGTCTCTGTCCTGTATCTCGTCTCTCTGTGTGTGTATCGCATTTGGCTACACCCCTTGGCCTCGATTCCCGGGCCCAGGCTTGCCGCTCTCACCGGGTGGTACGAGGCATATTTCGAGCTCTGTCACAAAGGGCTTGGCGGGCAATACACATTCCATATCAGAGAGCTGCACAGCAAGTATGGGCCGATTGTCCGCATCAGCCCGTGGGAAGTTCACATTGACGACCCGGATTTCTACTCCACGATTTACACGAGCAGAGAGGGCCTGGACAGGCCTGAGTACCTGACATGGCGCTTCGGATCCCCATACGCGCTCTTGTCAACCTCGGACCACCACCTGCACAGGATGAGGCGTTCGGCGCAGGATCCGTTCTTCGCCAAGGGGAAGATTGCGCGGCTCGGGCCGATGATAAAGGACAAGGCTGTCAGGATGTGCGACATGCTCACCCGGGACTTCGCACAGAAGGGCCGCCCGGTCACCCTGGACGACATGTTCGCGTGCTTCATCGCCGACGTGACGACCCAGTACAGCTTCGACAGGGACTTCGACTGGCTCGGACACGAGGATTTCCAGAGCCCCGTCCTCAAGGCCATCGGTAACCTGAAAGGTATCGCACACCCATGCACGCAGTTCCCTTGGCTCGCGCGTCTTGCGACCGCCATCCCGCCCTCGGTCGTCGGTTATCTGCAGCCCTCCATGCGCGCCGTGCACGAGTTCCAAGAGGAGATGCGGCAGCTGGTCCGCGGCGCCCAGCGGGATCTCGAGCTGGGAGAGAGTCAGGACGAAAAGGGTGGCCAGACAGACCGGACGATTATCCACGGCATCCTGCGCTCCGGCCTGCCGAAAGAGGAGCTCGAGGTGGAGAGGTTGAAGGACCACGCGGCCGGCCTTCTTGCTGCGGGCGTGGCCAGCCCAGCGTGGACTCTGAGGACGGCCTCGTTCCATATCATCAGCAACAGGGCGATTTACGAAAGGCTGAGGGAGGAGCTGGAGGCTGCGATGCCCGATCCAGAGATAACGCCGTCTCCTGATCAGCTCGAGAGGCTGCCGTACCTGAAGGCCTGCATCGAAGAAGGTATGTCCTGACACCCATCCATTTACCATGCCTGCTTCTCGGTCCTCTGTCCCGCCAGCTGAACCTCTTCCTGGACAACAAGCAATACGCCTCTGCTGTGGTCAGATAGCGCGATCGCCGCGCATCTCCAAGAAACCAGTCCGATATGGCAATTACGTCCTTGCTCCGGGGACGCACATGTCTCTTGACACATGGCACATGCATCACAACGAGACGCTGTATCCTGATTCCTTCGCCTACAAGCCCGAGCGGTGGCTTGGCAGTGCCCGAGCTCCGGCCCCGTACGACGCCAGGCCGCTGAAGCACTATATGACGGCCTTTGGTAGGGGGGACGCGAATCTGCCTCGGGATCACCCTGACCTATGCCGAGCTTCCCATCGCCCTGGCCCTGCTGTTTAGAAGGTTTGACTGGGAGCTCTATGATACTACGTACGAGAGGGATGTCAAGGTTGTGAGGGATCAGATGGCCCCCGATGTATCTCCTACGAGCAAGGGAGTCCGGGCGTTGGCGAAGCAGAGACAGTAGGGTTGCATTATAGATATGCTAACCCAATAAAGTCGGAACGCAACTCGGTACCTAGGCTGAAACACTTGGCGCAGAACAGTTGCATACGAGTGAAACGTCTACCCCAACTGAGTTCACAATACTAGATTATTATCTATAATGCGCTCCTCTCGACCTCTGCACATGTCTGACTCGGGCTGACGAGTCTTTGCCGAGCTATCAGGCATCACATGGCGTCGCATGCGTAAATCACGCCGAGTTGCGACAAGTATCCTTGATGAACCCAACAATGCCGGTGACCACAGTATCCAGGTGTTCGTCGCGGAAAACTTCTTCGTGCCCTGCGTCGACCTCAATCTTTTGCTTGTGAAAGCCGCCGGTGCTAGGTATCTCGTCGTAATGCTTCCTCTGCAGCTCGGCGTAGCTCATAGTGTCCCTCTCGGGCACGACGAAGAAGACACCCTTGAGTCCTGCCTTCCCCTGGCCCGCGCCCAGAGTCTTCCAGAGCGGCCAGGGCATCCACATGGCGATTTTGAAGTACGTCATGAGCGTCGTGCGGTTCACGTGTCCCTCAGCAAAACCGCGGCCCCGCTTCGCGAACGCTGCGTACTGGTCCGCGTCGTAGCCGTGGCCGAAGCCCACCGTGCTCTCGCCGCGCTGGTTGACCATCGGGACCATGAAGGGTTCGTTCCCCCGGACCTGTGACTCCCGGTCCTGCACGCACTTGCGGAGGACCCGCGTGCGCTGCTCGGGCGAGCTGAAGTCCAGGTCCGCCAGCGGTGCCACGGCGATCGCGAAGCGGCACCGAGGATCCACGGCCGCGGTGGTCAGTCCTACAGTGCCGCCGAAGGAGTAGCCGAATATCCCGGCCTGAGCAGGCTCGACCGAGTCCAGGGTGAGGAGATGTGTAAAGGCGTCGACCATGTCGCAGACACACTGGGGCGGGTCGATGTCGTTCCGCGGCTCGCCCTCGCTGGCGCCAACGCTGCGCGGGTCGTAGAGGAGGACGGTGATGCCGTTCTCCTGGAGCTTCTCAGCACAAGCAGGAAGGTTCATCATCTCCAGCACACAGTTGAACTGCCCTGACAGTGGTTAGCATCCTGCTCGACCCCGGTACCAATCCTCGCTCCCTGAGAACCCGGGCAGTAGAGCTGGCGGGTCTGGTATGATGCCATCTTCAGGAGACCCCCTGCCCTGATTCCTTCGATCTCGAGACAATGCACGCAGAGGAGTGCCCAGGGTGCTAGGATACCAGGGAGATAGGTCATGGGACTCTAGAGATACATAGACAGAAGCAAATGACACTCACACCGGGACACATAACGACACCTGGACCCGGCTGCCGGGCGTGGTACACACGCCCGCGCAGCCGGATGCCATCGGTGGTCTTGAAGTCGACATTTTCGAATGCCATTTCCTTGGTACCAGGGCCGAGCTTACTGAAAACACGAACCTGGCAGGGTACGTTGGGCGCGATGAGCTGGAAAAGATTCAATGGCAGTACACTGTACACCACCACAGTCCAGAGATCATAGATGCAGCGCGCTTGTCGCTCGCCCTGGGCTATGCAAATGGAGGCCCTCGTCTTCCAAGCCCTTCCGTCATTCAGAGTGGTGCTCGATTCACCCCACCCCTCTCTCTATCGCCATGCCGAGGTCTGTCCTCGACCAATACATTTACTACCATGGACGTAGTAAACTCGGTTGCTTTCGAGCTAATAAGTCGCAATGGACTTGGCGAAGGATTCCAATGCAACAGCCGCTTAGTACATATGTGAAGACCCACTTGGAAGGCCCTGTCCGACTTTCTCCACACGGGACTTTCACATGTTCTTCTCCTCTACGCTCTGATAGGCTGGACAGGCCTAGGATTGAATCCCTCGAATTGCCAGCAGCTTGCTAGTATGTACTATGTAGTAATGCCCCCGCGGGCGCTGCAAGGGCTGCTCTTCTTTGGACGGGGGTTTTCGATCTTCTCTCAAAACCAATTCCTCGCACCACTTAGAACCCTTGAGCCCTTATTTGCCTCCCATTGGATATGCAGGCGCGTGCGCTAGCAGGGTGGAACTTTTGAAGCAGATCGCAACGCAACATACATAGTATGTCTTCCTGTGCTATGATAGATGCGCGGACCCTCTTCCTCCCGGGGCTATGTTGACACGAGTAGAAGTGATAAACATGGGAGCTGTAGAAATGGGATGTCGCGGTCGCAGTAGGAGTGTGACTACCGATTGCGAAGTACATGTCTTATGGATCCCAAAGGTTAGCGGCTTCCTGAGTGGATCTGCAGTGCCCTATATGAAGCAACCACTGCATGTATGAAGGTGGGTCAGCCTGGGGATCTCTGACTTCAGCATTATCTTGTGGGAGCATAATCCACAAAGACGCCGCACTTTTACCGTCGACATGTCGCTTTCCGCTAGTCACGCCGGTGGCCTGAACCGCGCTACCAGCGCATGCAGATCCACCCACTCACTGCAGAGCACGAAGAGAAGCTCAAGACATGAGACAGCTTACTACGTGAAGGATTCGCGGGCTCACGGCTTAGTGGCAGGTTTTTTCTGGTGCTCGCCAGGCCAGGCCAGGCCGGGCAGGAATAGCATTGCAACATCAGCGGAATACGTGATCATTTGGGCGGTAGACAGTGGTATGCCGCTTTGGTAGGAAGCAACCGTAGCATCCACGAGCGTAGGGTTCGGCCCTGTGGGCCAGACTTTGCCACTCAGGAGTGCAGGAGCCTCCTCCCTCGTCTGCCTGGTGACCTACTGAAGCATTACCGAGACGGATATTTGTGTCTATCAGGCAGACGGGGTAAATGAAGCGCGCGGAGGACATGCCATGTGGTGTGTCTGTTGCTGAATTGTCTTTAAGACGGTACTTCTGTATGAGGTGGCCAGCCTGACCTCGGAACTTGTCAGCTGCATTAGTCTCTCTCATCACCCCTCTCTACCTCCTCAAGCAAACCCTTCTTCAACTCGCTGCTCGCATCCGTGTGCACTAATACCTCGAAAGCTGGATGAGATTTTCAACCCTCCCGACAAGACGCCATGGCCAGTATGGATAAGGGTCCCGCCATCATTGGCGTCTCGATCCTGTTTGAGGTCCTCGCCTTTATCGCCGTGGTCCTCCGCTTCTGGTCTCAACAGGTGAAGAGAAGGAAGATCGCGGCACACGACATATTGATTGTCGCTGCATTTGTAGGCCGTCCTTCGCCGTGCGGCCCTCACGACTTGCTGACAACCCGAGGCAGATCGGTGTCACAGCGCTTGCCGTCTGCCTGATTCTGAGTGTTACGCGCGGCGGTCTTGGTAAACATGCAGAACAGCTCGCGGCGACGCCTGAAAAGTTGGTGATTTTCGAGAAGGTAAGGCGTGGCCACGTCTTCTGCGCTCTGCATCCTGCGCTAAACGATGAAACTTCCAGCTCATCATCGGCCTCCAAGTTTGTTGGGCCTTTGCCATAACCTGCACCAGGCTGTCGATGCTCTCCTTATACATCGAACTCTTCTCCGAGGCAGCCACTTTCCGCAAAGTCTGCTTCTCCGCGATGATACTCTGTGTTCTATGGGGTATCGGCGAAATCCTGCTGGCCTTTTTGATCTGCAGGCCTCTCGCGTACAACTGGGATCCGACCCTCGATGGGGTTTGCGGCAATACCACGGCAGCCTACATTGGCGTGCATACGAGCAACTTCTTTGTTGACCTTGTAATTGCCTTGTTGCCAGCACGAGTTCTCTGGAACCTGAAGATGCCAACACACAGGAAAGTCGGGATCATCATGCTGTTTGCTCTGGGTGCTCTGTATGCGTCTCCCTGCCCCCCTCCCCTCTCCCTCAAACGCACGCCGGCTAATTCAAAGGGTCCAGTATCTGCGCCATCTCCATCGCCCGGGTCGCTCTATATCAGGATGTTGTCGATTACGGCGAGGCCGACTTTACCTACACGTCTACGACTCTCTATATCTTCACCGCGATGGAGCCAGCTCTGGGTACCACGCTGGCTTGCATGCCGCTGATGCGACCGCTTAGCGAGAAGATCTTTGCGACCTCTACTGTCACTTATCTGGTGTCTCTGATGCGAACGTCCAGGTCGCGAACTGCAAAGGGATCCTCAGGCAGGGACGGCTACGTGGAGACAGGTAGTGTGGAAGGTCTGCGCTCTGAAGCTCACTCTGGCGGAGGGTGGAAGACTTCCGGAGACAGGGAGCCGTGGGACGATGTACAGGGCATCTACGTCAACCGCGGCTTCGAGCAGCGGACTTATGAGTTGAAGACGGTGAAGCCATAGACGGGAAACACCGGACCCGTCTTCTGAGACGTAAGTTCGGAGGACTTTGTATCCAATCGTTCCCTTGAGTGCCCAGATTTCTGACTCTGTGGGAATCTGAGGCGACATTGCTGGAAGACTGCGCAGCCCGCCGGGAAACTTACGAGCTGTTTCTATTGGATATATCTGTAAAATCCGCCGCGGCAGGCGGGGTAGAAAGCATTGAGCTCAGACTACTTGTAACTACGTCACATTTCCTTCAAATGTACACCACTGTGTATCTACGGAATCTATACTTTGGGGAGAACACAAACAGTGCGATCGTGAAAGCGCCGCCTACAGTGTGCTCTTCCTGTTCATTCCTGGGGCAAAAGCTCCGTCCTACGTACAGCGTACCAAGACTAGCCAGAGTCTCTCAGCCACCCTCGTCACCCGCTAGCCTCTTGATCTGGGCAGAGCAGCGCCTCACAACTCGAGGATCATGAAGTGCAAAGTGAGTCTTGAGTACTCCACATATCATGACCTACACAGGCCCCCGGTATAGACTGCGGGACTGGGAGTTGGTCGAACACAACGACTGGTTTCCCACTGCTCCCACTGCTCGCGATCTGTGCGGCGGTCCCCCGGATGCGAATGACTGCGTACTCGGTATCCTCCAGGAATCTGGATGGGCGCTCTGGGGAACCCACTTCACAAAGACCCACCCATAAGTACACAGTACGAGCGAGCAATATCGGAAAAACTGGCCGGCGATCGTCCTGATCTCACCGTTGGAGATGGTACTATGTACAGACGTGGACCCATTGACCTTCCTAGACTAAACGGTATCCATGTTCAGCCGACAAAAAGAAAGGCAATTTCCGTGCCTACAGCCGGTTCTCAGGGATTCATGTTCACAGTCTCCCCCGTCAGCTCTTCCTTCTCACGCAGATCGGTGGACAGTCTTGGGGGCCGATATGGAAATCCTCCTTTCTGAGATGTGCGTATGTACGGACAGCCTGTCCAAAGTAATTACCATCTCTGGGCCCGTGCCAAGGGCCGATTCACCCGCGCCGCATGCTACAGTGTAATCACCCAACGTGCGCGCTCCTACGATGCTACGGTACGTCACTCACCGATGCTACCATGTGCCACAGTAGTGTGCGGCGAGTAGTAGAGTCTGCCTTCTGCGAGCTGAGCGCGCCACATGGCCATTCACCGCCCAGGGAAATATACGCCCACTACCTACTGTGTACCATCTTACGGCCAGAAGATACGCTCGTCAGGGGCCAAATTACGCTTGCCACGACCCCTTTACATAGATCGATTCCGATGAATCGTGTATATTATAAAATGGCCGCGCGCCTAAAGGAGCGGCCGGCTCCTCCTGCGCTCAGGATCAGCTCCCACGTCGTGCACAAAACAGGCTCACCCAGTCACCATGCATTCTTCTGTGCTTAGCAGTGCTCTGCTCTCGGGTCTGGCCGCGGCGAGCGTCCTCCGACGCGAGGCAAACACGACAGGGTCGACGTGCAAGTACATTCCGGGCGATGAAGGCTGGCCCTCGGCGACGGCATGGCAGAGCCTCAATGAGAGTGTGGACGGCCGGCTTGCGGCGACAAACCCAATCGCCCACGTCTGCCATGCCCCGACCTACTCTGAGGCCGAGTGCGCCACCGTTACGGAGGAGTGGGATCTGTCCTCATACATGTGAGTTGTTGCCCTCCCGGCCTCGATGCAGGTCCGTTGATCTGGCCTACCGAAAAGACTGACCACCTTGCGTGTCAGGAATGCCTTCCCGGCCGAGATTATGAATCCCTGGTGGCAAAACCAGTCATGCGTGCCCTCGACTCCCGAGTCAACGCCATGTACTCTGGGGAACCTTGCTAGCTACTCCATCAATGTCAGCAGTGTCGACGATATCAAGGCCGGTCTGGCATTCGCCAAGGAGAATGACGTGCGTCTCGTGATCAAGAACTCCGGACATGAGTATGGTGCCCCTTTTGACTTCCGATCCAACCACGCGTTCTGCAGGCCAGACTGCTAACTTATGAGAAAAGCTGGATGGGCAAGAGCACCGGTAAAGGCGCCTTGTCGCTCTGGACGCACAACCTCGTCAGCCAGGAGATACTCCAGTACAACTCCACATACTACCTAGGCCCTGCTCTCAAAGTAGGAGCGGGAGTAACGAGTGATCAAGCCGCCGAGTTCGCCGCGAGCAACGGCTATCGTGTGGTTGTTGGCGAGTGCGCCACGGTAGGTTTTGCCGGTGGCTATACTCAGGGCGGCGGACACTCGCTCCTCTCCGGGCTCTATGGCCTCGGTGCAGACAACGTCCTGGAGTGGGAAGTCATCACAACCTCGGGTGAGCTCCTTGTGGCTACACCTGACCAGAATGTAGACCTCTACTGGGCGCTCAGCGGCGGCGGTGGCGGCACCTACGGCATTGTCGTCTCCATGACAACGCGCCTGTTTGACGATGACCAGATTGCGAGTGCGTATTTCGGCTTCACTGTCGATACGGCCGGCGGCCTCGAGGAGTTCTGGGATGCCGTGGCTGTGTTCACCCAAGAGCTCCAGGTCCTCGTCGATAACAACGGCGTCGGGGCCGGATACTTCCTCGAGAACACCTCCTTGACCGTCTTTACTCTCATGGCCAGCGGCTACACATCCGCCAACCTCTCGACACTACTCCAACCTATGGTGTCGGCTCTCGAGAAGTCGGGATCGGGCACGATCACCAACGCGTCGCTAGGGCTCACCGTGTACGAGGGAAGCGGGTACTACAACCTGTACAAAACGGCGCTCGAGCCCGTTTTCGCGGCCGAGACGCAGAGCCCCGTCATGGGCGGCCGCTTTGTCTCGCGCAGCAACATGGCTACCAACGCTAGCGCCGTCCTGGACAGCTTTCGCACTGTCGTCGAGAACGGCACGTACTACCTGGGCATCTCGGCGCTTAACACCAACAGCTCCGTTTCCGTGGCGGACCCCGTCGCCGACAACGCCGTGACGCCCGCGTGGCGCGAAGCGTTCCTCAGCGTCATCGTCGGCCAGACCTGGAGCTTCTCTGACGACTGGAGCGTGGTCGGGGGCGTGCAGGCCGACCTCGTCGGCCGCATCTTGCCGGCTCTGGAGGCTGCCACCCCCGACGCGGGCGCGTACATGAACGAGGCCAACTGGCAGCAGGCCGACTGGCAGGACGTCTTTTACGGCGCTAACTACGAGAATCTAGAGAGCATCAAGGAGAAATACGACCCGAATGGCGTGCTCTACGGACTGACCGCTGTTGGGAGTGAGGCATGGGCTGAGGATGCGGACGGTAGATTATGTCGGAGTGGATGAGCCGACCGTGTACATAAACGTGAAGAAGTCGAGTGTCCTCGCGGACAGGGGGAGGTTAATGGTGCTGATATGGGAGACGTCAGATTTCTGAAGCTGCAGAGGTGAAGACTGAGCCCGCAGCGTCCCTTAGATTCTTCTGCTGACGGGTCAAGCCCTGCCATGTACAAATATTGTCACATACTGCTTACGGTGATTTAATAAGACGATTCATTGCTTGCATACATGCGAGCTGTTCTATCGATCCCCCTAACATTCAGCCATACATCAGCTGCGAAATTCTTTGATCTGCGATCTGAAGGTATTGCTCAAGGAATGATCTTGATGAGATGAAAGATTTATATTCCCGACTCACACTAGCGGAAATCAGAGGAAAGCAATAAACATATTGAATCTGTCTCTTGGGCTCCCAGCCCCGCTGTTCCGTGTGATGTGACTTGTTTCGTGACCTGCATGTTGAATGGGTTATAACATCAGCGACCTGACATGAACTTATATTATCTTGCATGAAAATGGTAGCAAGCGTTCCTAATATTAGCACTAAGTCGATTATTTACTTATTGCATTACTGCTGTTGAGTTTTTATTTCTTTTGGGGGTAAACTTTTTATATATAATTTACCTATCATGTTAGCGATCGGATCAGCCTCTCCTTACCGGACCTGGGATATATTATTCCCTCCCAGAGCTGGTCGTGCTGGTTAAGATTCCCAACCAGAAGCACTTCCATTACCTCTCCTCTCCCTCGAGGGGCTTTGCATATTGTGTGGTGAAGTGCACGATACGTGCCGTGTAGGGCCTCCGGGTCCGTAGGTCTGTATCTCTAGACAGTGGCTAGCACCGCAGCTCAAAACAGCAAGTACTTCTCTTAAGTATCTATTGGGCGTTGCGTCAATATCGACCCTCCCCCCCCTGGCCTCCTCCCCCCCAAAGAGAACGGATTATGTGCCCGGGGTCACTACAATCATAGTCATTCCATGCTCGGTTCTTGAGCGAAGAATTGGGCAAGAAAATCGACATCATCTCCTGTATTGGACAACGCAATGCCTGACTTTTGACCATCGCGTGCTCTGATAATTCCGTCGCGAATCTCGGCAATGCAGGGCCACACGTCCTTGACCAAGTCCATGGTCTCGAGAATCTGCGCCAGCTGCCGCGCGATTTCTGGGTCGTCCCAGGCCAGACCTTCGAGGTAGCGCCGCATGAGCACCGCACCAGCGGCGGTCGAAAGGGTATAGGCAAAGTTCAGGAGCATGTAGCGGAACTTGTAGAAGCGAGCATAGACGCGCATCAGTCGCAGAATGACGCCTAGGGACTCATAGCAAATTTCGATGTCCTCGCTCGTCGGATCCGATACTGACTTGCAGGAGATACGACTGTGCGGGCGATGCAGAACGATCATAATGGTATGGAAAAGCAAGCTGTTGGTATTTTTGGACCGCGTGGGCCCTCGTGCGTTAGCACCAAAAAGTGACACAATCTGAGGAGATTGCGTGCGCACGCAGAACTCACTGAAGATATAAAACTGCCGAAGATACTTGGCCGACTGTCCATTAACTCCAGTGCAGCCTGCTAGGCAAGCCCATATGCCATTTGGTGAGGTCGATGTGGAGTTGTCGGACACTGGCTGTTACCACAGCGTCATTGACCTTGGACCGGCGGTTCTCAAAGAGTTCTATAATTATACGATGCAGGATCTTTGATAGTTCCACTTGTTATATGAATGCTTCAACCAGCACGATGCCATCTTCGACCGAGTTGCCGTGAATTCCGTTCAGCTCGAGCAGAATCTCCCAGTTCGGCGGATAGGGCAATCTCAGAGGGTTCTGCACGTCGGATTCATAGGGATACAAGGCGGGCGGCCGACCGAAAGAGAGACTTAATTGCTTATCGGCCACAAATGCTGCCCAATACACGCGGCGGGAGATCCCACAGACGACGTCATGTCCGGGATCGCTCGTTGCTGTACTGGTTCCATCGCTCCAGTTCTCTGGGTCGAAGTGCAAACCCATCTAGTGCGCTAATCGGAATGCCATGCCGCAGAATAGCCAACCTCGTGACATGCGACCACGCCCGATCTCGCAGTAGCCGAGTATGAGCAAGGCCTACAGCTTGGCCAGCTCAGGTCTATCCAGCGAGCGGAACAGCAGGAACTATGCCTGCTGCGAGTACACATCGACTAGCGATTTCAGCTCCTCATCGGGGGATATCAATGCTGCCATGGCGCAGATAGCATAGACAAGTATGTCGGAGCTGTGCCCTTCGACACTCGAGTGGTACTCTCGGATAAAGTACTCCCGATGCACGCACATATGATACTAGTATTAGTGCTTGAAGAAGGTCGCCAGAAGCGTCCGCGTCACAGCATCTCGCGGTCCGAATCGTGCATTTCCAACGGCTATAGGGATCGGGGAACTAAGGTACTCATGCCCATCTGACCAACTCACTTGCGACATACTGTCGCTGGACTCGAGGTTCGCGTCTGTCTCCGCGCTGGGATGCGATGACATTGGCAGTTCCTCTGAAATGGAAATCTGGAACAGGCTACTTGCGCCGTAGAAATGTGCAATGCCGCCCTTGACGCTCGTTAGGAATTGCCCCGTCTGTGATCTCGCTTGGCCGACCTTGCTGGCGTCCTCCGCGGAACCAGCTGGCAACATATCGTGAGGTGGCGCTGTAGAGGCGACCAAGCTAGCTTGATATACAGCCAGCACTGCATCGCGCCGCTCGTTATCGGCCCCAATAAGTTCTTGTATCAATATTTCTAGTGAAGCTACTTGTGCTTCCAACGCTTGAACATAACTCTTTGGCACAGGCCTAGTAGTGAATCGAAGGACCGGTGAGTGAGCTGCGCCTGCAATCAAGAAACGCGCGTGATTGTGTTTCGTCCCATCCCACCGGAGCGGCTTAAGGAACTTACCTCTGCTTTTCCCCCATCGTCCGCATACATTCTGCACCCGCTAGGCGGCATCGTGAGCATAGCGTTCTTTGATCACACCTGATCTACCGCATGTAGCGAGTCAGCGCGCCGCTCCAGTAGGGCGAAAGAAAGAACCCTCGCACCTTGCGCTGTCGGCATCTATGGCAACTGATGCATATATAAGCTTCAATTATCAAATAGAACAGAGGACGAATATGCGCTGTCATGAAGTTAGGGAATGCTTACGCTTTGATCGTCAAGTCATCGAGTCGGGATGACCTAATCAGCACGCTGTTCTGGGTATCCATATGGGAAAGCCGAGTTGTCCGGTCGTGAGCGCGAATTGAAAGACTCGGAGAAGCAACGCGCAGAACTAATAACGCTTGTAGACTGGAGATTTAATAGATATCTATAAACGCCATAAGTCCGCTGCTACTCAAATATATAACGCGGTAGATGATGTCGGGAAAAATGACGATCGCCAGATCTCTCAGAACTTGCTCAATTGCTATACCTATATTTTCCCCACAGATGAGCAACCCCATCCTCCCCCAGAAGATATGCATGATGGCAACTTTTTAGCTTCCGAAATCAACGCCGATTGCTGCCTTGCGACTCTGATCGGCTAGAGGCAGCGATCTCTTGCCCCCTGCTTCGTTCCAAATAGTGTGCGGACGTTCTCTGGCATCGAAACAAGTGGACCCCCGATAGCCACTGCATGGGCCAGCCAAAGATAAGTTGGGGCACATTGAATATAGAATAGTATCTAACTAGTCTTTACTTTCCAGCGGGGTAAAGATCCGACCCAGAGGCAGACTACGGATCACATCTCAGCAACTGGACAGTGAGTGTATATGAAACTCATCAATTGATGAGCTATTACTGGTCTATTGCGAGTCGCATTCAAATTCCGATTATCGCGCCTGCTATCATTGAATCACACATTGAGAGGGGAAAGAAGAGATCACAGCCTTGCCAATTTCTGCCTGTCGTGGATAATGGCCCTTCTGTAGACTGCCGAAGAAATCACCAAGATCAAGCGAAATCTGATAGCTTCTTGTGGTCAAAAATGCCGCCTCAGCTCCCAAGTTCCCTTCAGTATACATATTTGAAGATCAGATCACCCTCCCCAGAAATCTCCTTCTGATCATCAGCACATGCGCCGCTCATGATTTGGGCCTTCTTGCGGTTCATAGCCCACAGGTAGGCAATCTGCGTGCTAATCAAGCCCATGCAGATGAGCGCGGAGCCAAGAAAGCACCAGTGTCCGAGTCGGTAGGGAGCGCTTCTGTACACCTGCGGTGCTACAATTCCGGCAATATTACCCACGGTCTGCTGTAGGCCAATGGCAGTGGCGCGGCGATAGTGCGGCGCCATATTGTTGTTGATCCCTATTACCAGGTTAGCCAGACATACCTAGTTGTAAAGGCTCTGACAAGTGTGAATGTGTGCCATGAAACTTACAAACTTCATTCAAGCCCGGACCGCAGTACAGGGGGGATCGCAATCAGGTAGCAGGCAAAGTAGCGAACACCCGGGCTGTTGGGAACGCCGAGTAGAATAGCGTAGCCGATCATAGCGAAAGCGTCTAGTACAAGGAGAACCTAAAGGCAACGCATCAGAGTTAGTAGGTTTGATATATAGTACGAGGGCAATGAGGTCGCTTACCGTGCCTCGAAGTCTCCACTTGTCACCTAGCACAGCAGCAGCCTTTCAATGCAAAATTAATTAGTAGATGACCCCAATAAGTCGGCAGACCATATCACTCACAAAGAAGGAAATGCCACCAAGGGCATAGATAGGGACACTAAAATACTATGCTTGAAGCGACGAGTAGCCGAGATCTAGTTTAAGGATGGATGGCAAAAAGGTACTGAAGCCGTAGAGGATAATGTCCTGAAAGAACTGGATGAAAGCCCTACCTTGCCACAATGATCAGATAGAGCATCAACAAGGGGATCATCTTTGAGTACATACGTAAGCCAAACTTTGGAATCAAGGAATGCCTTGCCCACTTCATACCATTCGAACATCAGACTGCCCACGTATTGTGCGCGCTGAGCTTCCCGAACAGCCATCACCTATTTATCCTCTGCATTGAGGAACGACGCTTTCGATAGGGTGGCAGGCAGTCCGAACCACACCCATACCACCACGATTACCGAAATACAGCCTTCAATAACATACAGCCAACTGTAAAAGACTATTAGCTTCACTATGGAAATAGAAAATGCCTTAAAGCTATGTCGTAATACCTCCAGGACCCGAGACCATGCACACTGCCGATGTAAGTGATGCCAGTGGCAATCAAACCGCCAAACATGCCAGCAAGGGCGACGGACGAGAATAAATAGGCAAGTCGACGACCCTAGATTTCATCGCACTGGTTAGCGAACTCAAGTGATGGAAAATAGACACCACCAGTGTGCGTGGCCTGTCGTACCTGCTCCTCCTTCTTGTAGACAAGGGTAATATACAGGCTCAGGGATGGAAAGAATCCAGCCTTGCAGAAACCCAGCAAGAGTCTGACTGCGATGAGCTCCCTGAAATTCTTGACAAAAGCAGTTCCAATAGTCACGATTGACCATCCCAGGCACATAAAGGCAATAGCGCGGTGGGGCCTGATTCTTTGCATCATCAAGACAATCGGGATCTCGAAAGCAACGTAGGTTGCGTAGAACACGCTCACGGCGGTGCTGTACTGGGCGGCAGTAAGGTCTAATTCGATAATGAGACCGGCGATAGCTGCATTACCGATATTGCTACGGTCCAGATAGGCGACGAAGTACAGCATAGCGAAGAGGGGGGCCAGGCGCCAGTCCAGCTTATGGACGAGGCGCTTTTCGAGCTGCAGGTCAGGCTCGGGCAAGATTGCAAGATCGATATTGTTCAACTCGCTGGTCTCGAGATCGTAAGAATCGCTCTTACACGGAGCCGACTTCTCCTCAAGCGGGTCCATGATGGTGAATAATAACAATGATGATGCTGATTATGCAGCAGGAAGCAACATCAGGAATCAGGATAGGCCGATTCAGTAATCAATTTTGGGAACCTCTACTTTCGTAATATTGTGCTGGAACCGCTAAAAGGCTTTGAACTGTATAATCTTCAAACGTGATAGCACATATCGCAGTATCTCCAGATGAACATTGTTGGAGGTATTTACCTCTTTTGGAAAAGGCTGAGATACCAGTTATGATCAAGCTTTGCGGGTGGGAGATAGCTACCATCTCTATGTACAGATACCATAGGCAGCACAACTAGTGACAACAAGACACAATGGAGCGGAAGAGGAAACCCGCCTCCAGGTTTCTGGGTCATCATGCGCCACAGCGTTACCGGCAACGAGCCGCTGATCTTATCGTCCGGCGTCAAACCTCCGTGGTGGAGAGTCCACAACCACCAGCCAATCATAAGTATGCTTACCGTCTAGCCCATGCACAAATATGCCAAAGTACTCGACGGGAGTCCTACGCCGGTGCGGATTTACTCGGTATAGGGACTCTGCCGTCGACTTAGTAGTGCTACCGGCTATCGTGAAGAAAACGAACATCTAAAACAGTAGCAATGATTCTGATGGATAGATTATATATATTGATTGATTGGTGGAGCATATCTCGATCTTTCTGTATCCTAGACCATATACTACCCTCGACTAAGCTCGAGAGTTGCACAATACAATTCTCGCAGATAACACCGTGACGCTCCACTCTTCCCAAAGGTTTATCAATCGGTCGCAATGACGATCTCTGACATCAAGGCTGTTGGCTATATAGGCCTCGGTTTGGCCGGTAGTCTATTGGCTAAGTGCGTGGCTAAGGCGGGTTTCAAGTTGCTCGTGCGAGATGCCGATCCTGCTCGCGTCAGCAGCTTCTTGGAGACGACCAAAGAATTGTCGGTCTCTGAAGCTGCTGCCAGCCCTGAGGGCTTCAAGGATGTTGATGTCCTCGTGGCTATGGTGCCGAATGGGCACGTCGTTCGGGAAATCCTGCTTGGAAAGGACGGTATTGCGCCCCATATGAAACCCGGTAAGTTTCCATTTCGAGCAATTTCCACTTCGGAACTCGTCAAATTTGACCGAGCGCAAGTAATACGTAACCCTTATACTAAATCGTGCACGATATAGGTTGTGTAATCATTGATACTTCCTCATCAAATCCCTTCGGCACTGTGCAACTAGGCAAGGACCTTGAGCAGTACGGCCTGCGTCTTGTCGACTCTCCCGTCACGCAGGTACGCATGCACGGCATCAACGACGGCGAAGCGACTTTTATGATTGGAGGTGCACCCGAAGACATCGAGAAGGTCATACCGATACTCATGACCATGTCCCGGTGGCGCTTCGTCGTTGGCGATCTGGGCAAGGGCCATATCATGAAAACTTTTAACAATTACATGACCGCAGCTGGCATCGCCGCGTTGAACGACTGCTTCATCGTCGGCCACAAGTTCGGCATCGATCCCATCCAAATCACCGATGTCATGAACGTCGGTACGGGGCGGAACTACGGTACTGCCCACTCCATCCGCGCAGAGGGCTTAACAAGGACGTACGCAAGCGGATATGGTCTGGAGCTGCTGATCAAGGACCTCGGAATCAACCTCGACATTGCGGAGAAGGCGGGCATTGACACTACTTTGGCTATATTGATATATTCTACTTTCAAGGAGGCTTTGGAAGAGCCCAACGTGGAGAAGAACGCTGACTACACTGAGTGCTTGAAGTCATGGGAGAGAAAAGCCGGTTTCCAACTCCCAACCCCGGTCGGCATCAAGGAATGCGATAAGCTCAGAGACTTTGTCAGCCCAATTTGAATAGTGCTGGTAGATTGAAGAATGAAAACAAATATATAGCGGGCTCACATTTTTGGGTGCTTGTTTCCTTTCATGAAAACCCCAGCAGTAAGCATGTAGTACGGCGTTTGGCCTATTCCGACGCGCAGTCCGTACCTGCTCTGTACTGGTAATGAACATACCCGTCAGCACGCTATGGACTGACGTATTTTTTTCCTATTGACTAGCACAGATCATACTGGCCTCGACCTGGTAGTGTCCACGACCGCACTTTTGTAGTCTCGTCAAAGAATGATGTCGTGTAGGCCATTGTGCATATGAAATTTGTCAGAAATTCTACATTGAAAATGGCCTCGGAGTCATAAGTTTCATACAGAAGACCAGGGGGGAGTCCCAAAGGCTATGGGTAAATACGCCGTGAAAGCTGTCGGGATTTATCTACTTTCACAACTTAAAGCGTATAGACTTGGTATAAGTGAATTCACTCAACACATCCTCGCCCAGATCTTTGCCCACACCACTCTCTTTATAACCTCCAAAAGGCATCTGATGCATGATCAAATTGTAGCAGTTGACCCAGATAGTTCCAGCCTCCAGCTCCTTGCTCATGCGAATGCCTTGCTTAATATCCGAAGTGAAGACCGCCGCGGCCAGGCCGAAGCACGTATCATAGGCCATGGCGAGTACATCTTCCACATCTTTGAAGGGTGCGACTGCTACGACCAGCCCAAAGACTTCTTGCTTCATGATTTCAATGTCCTGCTGAACGTCTCGGAAAATGGTCGGTTCGATAAACCAACCTTTGGGACTCGTGCCGCCAGTGGCGATAACAGCGCCTTGGGATTTGGCATGCTCAATCATGCCCATGATCTTGCTGTGCTGTCCAGCACTGATCTGCGGGCCGAGGAAGGTATCCGGCTCAAATGGGTTGCCGAGGACGTTCCTCTTCACCCTCTTAACAAACTTCTCTAGGAAAGCTTCGTAAACACTCTCTTGGACGTAGACCCTACTACTTGCGCAGCAATTTTGGCTATGTGTAAAAAGCAAACTGTCAGTCCTGTAGATCTGTTTCGTCGGAGCAGGCGAATCGAACTTACCCCATGTTGTAGAAAATGCCTCCATTGATCCACTCGACCACTTCATCAAGGTCTGCGTCGTTGAAGACGATAGACAGAGACTTGCCCCCAAGTTCTAGCGTCACCTTCTTGAGATTGGTATCGGCAGATATGCGCAGGATATCCTTTCCGACCTGGATGCTGCCTGTGAAAGAGATCTTGTTCACCTCGGCGTGCGCAGACAAGGCTGCACCTGCCTCGGCGCCGAATCCGGTAACGATGTTGACCACTCCAGGAGGGAAACCGGCCTCTACGGCGAGCTTACCGACATAAAGTGCCGAGAGCGGCGTCAGTTCCGCAGGCTTCAGGATGGTAGTGTTTCCCGTAGCAAGAGCAGGACCGAGTTTCCAGCCAACCATAAGGATAGGAAAGTTCCACTGCAGTTGCCTCAGTTTAGTGCGAGTTTCAGAGAAAGCTGTATTTGTTTTCTGTCGGAATTTATCATACTGGAATGATTAATCCGCACACTCCGACGGGCTCTCGAATAGTAATATTCAATATATCCGGATCGGTTTCGATTGTATCTCCTTTAATTTTATCGGCCCTGAAGCCGTCGATGTCGTCAGAATGACATACAAACAAGAGTGATATACGGTAAAGGACAATAAGAGACCGCGCACCATCCAGCGAAATATTCGAAACACTCTGCTGCAGCTAAAACGTCTGCCTGTTTTGCCACTGAAACGGCTTTCCCTCCATCAACAGCCTCACCACGTTATCGATCAATAACCTAGCCCATGTGTGATGCATAGCCTGCATATCTCACCTCTATCTTGGCCAGTATATCTGCGTCTCGTCTGATAAGTCCTGCCAGCTTGTGAACGAGCTATCCTCTCTGGCTGGGCGGCATCTTCTTCCATGCGGGAAAGGCAGCTCGTGCTGCGTTGACTGCGGCGTCCACATCAGCGGCCTTACCCCTGGCTACAGAGCATATAACTTTGTGCGTGTAGGGATCAACAGTTTCAAAAGTCTCGCCATCTTGAGCAGAGGCGAAAGCACTGTTGATGAGAAGAGATATTGGCTGCTTGTAGACTTCGCCGTTAGGCAGTGTTACTTGAACCATTGTCGGATATTGTGACGGCGCCTGCATTCGATGTAGGTAGAGTTCGAGAGGACATAAATCTTCAGTGCGCAATCGTATACAGAAGATTCGGTCATATAACCGGAATAACATCTATAGACAACATATCCCCTAAATTGCCAATAGTTTTGAAATATTCTTACATCCTGCATCAATGAACCACGGGCATGGTCTGCCGCAGCTCCACGTTAGAGGTAATGCCTTTGCTGAGGCTAGTTGGAGTATCGGAATCGACAACAGCGTCTAAAAACGGAGGCGGAGTGCCACCTTCATTGTGGGACCCTCCTTTTCCCGTTAGAAGCCAAAGTTCAATCTTATTTTCGGCGCTGCACCTGCGCCGCCTAACAATCGGACTTAGTAATTGGGCTATGTAATTATCTATCTCATCCCATTTCACCATATAGTAATGTGCGAGCCTTTGACGATGCTCACGTGAAAGCTCTCGCTGTGTAAGGGTGATAATAGGAGTGCGATTTCTCAATTAGTCCTCTCGATGGCTCCAGCAAATTAGAAGACGAGGGCTGAAGTGCTATTATCATCATCGGCGGGCAACTTGAGGGCAGGTGGCGAATTGTACAGTGGCTGCGTCAGAGAGGTACCTAGACTCCAGAGCCTGTCCGTCCCCTGTCTACTTAGATCCACAGCGATTGCAAACCTACGCATGCACCCACTTCGCAAGATACAAACACACTGCTACCATTACGTTACAAAGCGGCCCAAAACAATCCAGTTCCTTCGCCAGGAAAAGCGGCGTCCATCAGGGTAGCTGAGAGGATCCCCGACGGTCCCTGCAATTGCTTCTCTGCAAGCGGCAACGGGAGTCGTGTCGGCATTTTGTAAAAATATCGATGCCCGTGAGAGCACAATGCGGTGCGAAAAATGCCTCACCGGCCAACGACCAAAATGTCGTAAGCCTCTACACAATCTTATCATGCCTGATCCCTATAGCCACGCCTCTCCTGACGTATACATATGTAGCTGTGCGCGGTGCCAATTCCGCAAGGTGCGTCTCATTTTGTGCTGTATTTTGGAAAGTCTCTCGCAGCCCCCAAACCTATCAGGCGTCTGACCTGTTGGTGCATAGCTGAAATGCTCGCGCACTGAACCGTGCCACAATTGCGCAAATGTCCGCCAGAAGTGCCAATACCGTCAGGGTGCCAAGCGTCGTCCTGCCCCTCGGCACTACGTGACCGGTCTTGAGGATCGAGTTGCCTGGCTTGAAAGCTTCGTCAAGACTCTCAAGATAGCCGGGCACCTGGAACGTGATAAACTCTTGGCCGAAGTCGACCTCGGCGATCATCTCACACGAGACGTTGTCTCTAGTTTTACAGCCCAAGAGCCTCTTGAGCCTGCCGGGACCAGCCCCAAGTGCCACTTCCACGCAACAGACAATGGGTTAATGGCGTTCCATGGACCGACATCTATCTACTACTCGTCCACTCAGCGACTGTCCTCAGACCAGCCGCTGCCTGCTTTGCATGGCCGCGCGAATGAATATTCATGTGATATACGCACTCGTCAAGTTGCCGAGGAATTTGGTATCGATCTTGAGAGTGAGTTGATCACGCGATCTCTCCGCCAGTTCTTCAAATGGCAATATCCGCAGTTCATGTTCATCTACCGGGAGGCCTTCCTTCGCGACCACTTTCGTCCAAGTGAACAACGCCAGTATCATTCTGGTCCGCTACTTCTGGCTGTCTGTTCCATTGGACTTCTGATGATGCCTGATCCATCCAGGAAAGGTCTGAGCGACAAGTTCTTCTCGGCGGCAGAGACTGTCCTCCTGGTGGCCGGGATTACGCAACCCAGTATTCCCACGATCCAGGCATTCCTCTGCTTGGCACTGTATGAGATTGGTCGCGATAATCTCTCCAATGGATGGAGATTCTCAGGTATACGAACATCTGCAGCCAGGGCACCCATCGCTGGTTGTCATAGCTCCCCTGGCCCGAGGTGTCGAGTATCTAAGCTGACCTCGCCGCACCCATCAGGAATCGCATTCCGGATGGCCCAAGATATGGGTATTCACAACGATCCTTGCCATATGGTCTCGTCTGGAGCGCATATTCTGTCTCTTGAGGATGCAGAGATCAGACGCCGGATCTACTGGGGCTGCTATATCTCAGACAAGATCATCAGCTTAATGTTGGGGCGGCCGGCCCTATTGTCCGACGCCGATGCTGGGGTCGAGATGACAGAGCGCTTACCGTAAGTAGGAACTCTCTGCCTTGGCACACAGAAATTCAGTCTCTCAAGATTGCCCCTAGAGATTTTCCTGGTATGAAAGACTGGCTTCCGGCTGGGTACGAAGAACACGATACAGCGCGGGATGGGACTCAGCCGCTCGTGCCCGCATTTCAGATGCAAATCAGCCTGGCCAAGATCCTCCAGAGAGCCCTGAACGAGCTCTGCTCACCGAAAATGCTTTGCTCTTCAATCAATCGGAAAGCTCGCATCGATGCTCTGAACCTCGACCTCTCTCGGTGGGGAAGCAGTCTCGAACAGGCACTTCCATGGAGCGTCTGGCAGACGACTACTACCAGCATGTGCCAATCCCAAGCTGTGCTCTAGTGAGTCCTCAATCAGACCAAAAAGCGTTGCAGCTATCTGACCGGAAGGTTTTCAGTATCCTCCTGCACAGTGTTCGGATTGCTCTGAACGCGGATGCAACCCCCCAGCAGGCGCGGTGAGGAGCACCCTCGACAACGAGGAAACCAGTCTGTCTTCGGCGCGGACGATCATTGCGATTGTGCGACGATACCGGATCCAATTCAGCCTCCGGTACGCACCATACCCGTTTATCTACGGCATCGCAAAGGCGCTACAGGTTGTCATGGAGGTGGGGATCAGTGAGGAACAGGAATACTTGTTGAAGGCACTAGACGAGTGCTCAGCGACTTGGCTCCTGGCTGCGAATGCCAAGCAGCATATACTTAAGCAACGTAAGGCGTTTGCCAATCTCGTAGGGTAGGCTAGACTCTCAGCAACCACAAACACATGATGCAGCAGGACTATTTTCCATCGATGTCCCGCTTTTTTCCATTCTTGGGCGTCTATCAAGAATCTACGGAATAGGGGAGACCTCTACTGACGCCTTCGCTGAGCACCTTGCCGAGGAACTTGATGTCATTGGCATTGTTGTAGAATGCCAAAGATACCCGTATGCCGAGACGGTAAGGCGTCGCATATATGCCGTGCTCCTTGAGCAATGCATCCCACGCTGGATCCAGCAGTTTCAGAATATACAAGTGCGGGGCGTGCCCCTTGCGGTCCGCTGGTCCAACCACCTCAATGTTCAGCGGCGCACAGCTAGCGCGGATCTGGTCGCCCAGGCTATACAGGTAATCCTCGAGCTCATGAGGGCCGAGGGACTCAAGGTAGAAGCGCAGGAAAGCCTGACCAGCGACCGCCGCAGCGAGATTGACATTGAGATGGCTGAAGCGACCGGCGTGCGGCTGGTAGACTATGTCCTCGCTAGGCGCTAGCAGATCCGCGCGAACGTTCTGCACGGCGCCATAGCCCACAACGGATGGCACGGGGTCAAGCGCTGCGATGACAGCTGGGTCGACATACAGTACCGCTAGCCCCGTGGGGCAGTTGAGGCCCTTGTGCATCCCAAAGGCCGCTGCGGAGACGCCGAGCGCGGTCACGTCCAGTGCCGCGAAGCCGACCTGTTGCGTCGCATCAAGCAGCACGTGAATGCCGCGTGGGCGGAAGGCGGCGCAGATGCCCGCGACGTCGTTGCGCTGGCCGCTATGAAACATGATGGAGCTCAGGCCGATGGCGCGCGTGCGCTCGTCCACGTACGGCGCAAAAGTCTCAGCGGTCGCGGCCTCGACCGCACCCGTCTCCTCGGCCCTTGCTATAGTCGGCACCTGTCGCACCTCGATACCTTTGCGGCGAAGCGCCAGCCAGCCGTAGGCGTGGTTCGGGTGCTCTGTGTCGAGAACTAGGACGTTGTCGCCGGCCTGCAGGGGCACCGCGTGAATGAAGTAGTTGAGGCCCTCAGTTGTGTCGCGCGTGAGAGCGATGTTGGCCGCGTCCGTGTTAATGTACTTGCTGAGGAGTTCGCGCAGAGCGTTGGCGCTGGCCTGCCACTGAGGTTTTGGGTGTGGATCGTGGAGTGCTTCGTGAGAGTATTTCGTGAGGGCATCGTGGACGATGAGGTTCGACGGCGGCGAGTAGGACGCGTTCAGCATCGTGATGCCTGGTTTTGAGGTCAGAGGCACAAGGTTGCGATAGGGCGCGAAGCGCGCGGCAAGAGCAGCCGCCTCGGTGATTCCGTTAGCGGTCATGATGATCAGATACTGAACGTGCCTTCTCCTTGGCCTGGCCTGAATGTTTGCTCGCTGCTCTGTCATTTATGTGTCGAGGCAGCCCCCCGAGAGCGGAACCGTGTCCTCCTTTTTATCCATGTGCCTCGCTGCCATGTGGACGACACGCACGCGATTTTCGAACACTGCACCGAGACCGGCCACACGAGAGCACCCCTCGCGATCGATAAATGCAAGGTGAGGCGCGGAGTTTGACATCCATGGCTTGTGAGGCGAGTCATAGCGACGCCTCAGAGAACCTCGTGTCGGTCCTGGAGGGTGGTGTACAACAACACATCCAAATACATGGCTCGGACATTGTCCTCCATTGGCGCTAAGAAAGTGGGGCCATTCACAAATACCTTTATCCCGCCTGGGCTAACTCGAAAGGGAAGCCAACGCTATCACATATTATATAATTACTAAATTGAATGGGCATATGATGGTGACCTCCTTACCTGAACCGCGGATTTTGTCCTCCATCGGCACTAAGCGGATACTGGATTGATCGCCACTGCGGGATCGAGTGATACGGAGCTTGTGAATGTGACCCGACACGCACCCAGCCCTACAAGCCAAAAGACCTCGTATGATAAGCGATAGAGAGACTATGGAGCAATGAGGGAGCCAGAGGTCGCTACTACTGTCCTACATATCATTTAGACGCGTGTGGGGAGATAGAGTGATAACATCCGGCACCTACCATGTATAGCATCATGAGCCTCTCGCGGCTGGTACAAAATGTGGGAATTATACCAGCTTCAAGATCCCAATGAGGAGGATCCTGCATCCTTCTCTCTGTTATTGCATTCACGGAGTAGGTTGTGACTGTGTGAGACTGGCCGTTGTGGAAGTCTGCCTCTCCTGTCCAAACGACCTATCCTATCATCGCCGACCCATTCCTGCGAAAATATGGCATCCTCTGTGCCCTCTCATGAGGCTTCCAAGGTCAAGTCGACATCGCACGATAAGGCAAGTCTGTCCGAAGGCATGCAAATATCAGATGACGCCCACCTCCGCCGCAACTTTAAGGAGCGGCATGTCTCCATGATAGCTGTCGCTGGCGCGATTGGCACCGGGCTCATCATCGGCTCTGGCACCGGACTGGTTCGGGGCGGACCAGCCAGCCTTTTTATCGCCTACTGTATCATCGGGCTCGTGGTCTATTTTCTGATGACCGCCCTCGGCGAGATGGCCTGTTTCCTGCCCATGGAGAAGGGTTTTGCTGGATACGCGACTCGCTTCGTTGATCCTGCTCTCGGGTATGGTGGTCTCCTTTGGCTCGTACTTGGTCTTCATTCACCTTCGAGTTGGCTAATCTTCATGCTTGCAGGTTTGCGACCGGCTGGAACTACTTTTTCAAGTATGCGATCGTTTTACCCAATAATCTCACGGCTGCGGGCATTATTATCCAATACTGGCGACCGGATCTTAATGTTGGCATATTCGTCGTCACCTTCACCGTGGCGATCGTTGCTGTGAATGTGTGTTTCATCTTCAACAGCCACCCCTCTTGACCAGCCAGGCAAGACATTAACTTGTTCCGTTCTAATATCAGATATTCCACGTCTCGTTCTTTGGCGAAGTTGAATTCTGGATGTCCTGTGTCAAACTCCTCGTCATGACCATGCTGGTGCTGACCTGTTTCATCATCTCTATGGGAGGCCAGCCTTCCGGCCACCGCATCGGCTTCGCGTATTGGTCTGACCCCGGCGCCTTCGGAAGTTACCTGGCTGAGGGCTCCACAGGCCGATTTCTGGGCTTCTGGGCCTGCTTGGTTCAGGCCTGCTTTGCCTATACGGGAACCGAGGTGGTGGGTGTGGCCTTTGGGGAAGCGCCGAACCCGCGCAAGACGGTGGCGCGGGCGGTGCGGCAGACCCTCTGGCGCATCACCGCTTTTTATGTGGTCGGAGTGCTAGTACTGGGGATGAGCGTGCCCTATACCAACAGTGATCTCATCGGCGCGACGAAAGCGAGCACCGGCGCGGGCAGTAGCCCCTTTGTCGTAGCCGTTCAGCTCGCAGGCATCCCGGTCTTTCCGCACATCGTCAATGCTTGTCTCCTCGTCTTCGTCGTCAGTGCCGCTAATAGCGACATATATATCGGTTCTCGTACCTTATTCGCGCTTGCTCATGATGGCCAGGCCCCCGCCATCTTCAAGAAGACATTTACTAAGGGCGTGCCACTATGGGGGGTCGCCATGACCAGCTGCTTCACCGTGCTTGCGTACATGAACGTGGTCAAGTCATCTGCTACGGTGTTCGGCTACCTAGTCAGTCTCGTCACTGTCTTCGGCACACTCAACTGGATCAGCTGCTTTGTGAGCTATATCCAGTTCAATCGTGGCATGAAGGCACAGGGCCTCGGGCGAAGTACACTGCCTTACCGGGGCCCGCTGCAGCCGTATGGCGCCTACATTGGACTATGCGTCACCATCCTAGTTACATTCTTCAATGGTAAGGACGCTTTCTACCATCTACACAAAATCCGGAATTTAACGTTTATCTGTTGCAGGCTATAGCGCATTCATCCCGAAGTTCACTATATCCACCTTCATCACCTCCTATATCGGGATTGTCCTCTACCTGCTCAACATTGGTTTCTGGAAAGTCTGGAAGAAGACACGCGCTGTCAGGCTTACCGAGATGGATCTTTACACTGGACGGCTGGAGGAGTAACCAGGAGTGGTGCTTGTTCTGAAGCGGATTAACTTGTACTTTTCGCTTTTATTATGCAAAGCAAACTGCAAATAATCTAGACATTGGATCGAAACCTCAGATAGAACTATATACCCATCCTGCTTGCAAAGGCCTAACTCTCCATCTATAATATTGCTAGGAATTTACAGGGTATGTCGACTCTCATGACAGAGAGGTCTCAGCGACTTGCACTAGTAACGTTTTAAGTTCTGAATAATTGCTGCAGATAAACCTTTAAGACCGTTGCGTGCGTCGCTCTTCAGCTGTTTCAAGGTATCACGTGAAAATGGTGCCGTTGTTACCGGCCCGGGGTCCCCTCCCGTCTGATGGAGGCCACAAGAATTTGGCTCGCTCGTAATGCCAAGATACCAACTTCCTTTCCTATCACCATCACCATTTTCTGGCATGGGAGATAGACGATTTACCAAGCTTTGCAAGTGATGTAGCTCGCCTAAGACAAGTTGGCCTGCCGTGCGCCCACGGTCTTCTAGGTAATCACGAGACAGGCTGTATGTACGGTTGAGCAGCCTCATCTCATCATTGTTGTTCGGGCTCCTTTGGCCTGACATACTTTCTCCTTGGCCTTCTTCTTGGAGCCGGAATCCAGCCCCTGCGGCGTATCTCTCCAGCAGCTTTTGGATGATAGTGAAGGAAACAATGAGTAAGTAGCCGTCCGCGGCGTTCAAGGGGCATGCGATCATGTCATTAAATGCCTCGACAATTTTCGTGTTGCTCATTCGCGGAGTACTGACCGCTGCATCCTTGACTATCCCGCACGTCGCCGCGGGCTGTTCCGAGGAGAGCATCTTCAAGAGATCGAGTGCATGCGGCAGGCAGACACATGATGAGGCACCTTTGCTGCTACTGCAAGTTCTACCGAGTTCGGTGCTGTATTGTGCTTGGAGAGCGGGTGAGAGCGATGATGATGATGATATAGCTAGCGCGCTAGCGGCCTCGAGTTTCGGTAATGTTTCTGATGCGAACGATTCGAAGTCGGCGCTCTCAATTGGCATGAGTACCGACGCAATGTCCTTTTGTTGCATGGGTGTTTCAAGCGGGGAGGTCATGGCCGAGAAAAGAAAATCCATATTGTTGAGGTCGGAGCCAAAATCATCCAGCCCAGTAAATATGTTTTTCCCATCATACATGGAGAGGATGTCTGCAGAGTCCGATGGGATGTGCACCTGACCTTGGCCGGGAGAGGCCGTAAGGCTCGAGCTGGAGGGCATGGCAAGGTTGCTGCTGACTCCGTCCACAGCAGCGGGAGGTGTTGTGCTGCAAAGTATGGTGCTCATATTTCCATGGCTGGTGGACATGGGAAGGGTTGGCTTGGTCTCGCGCCTCCGTCCAGGACGTTTTGAAAACACGTATTGACATGGCACGCCGCGGTCCTTGCACCTCGAGCATGTTGGTTTCTCTTTGTGGCACTTGACCTTGGACACAGCGCAGGCATGACAGCTGTCTCGAAGCTTGGTGCCTCTGCTGTCCAAGCTGCGACGTGTCGACGTCCGCTCATTGGGAGTTGATGGCATTTGGAACATAACACTCCTCAATGGCTTTGTGGTAAAATGAGAGAATATTCGATGTTCTGGGCGACGAACACAGAAAGCTACCACACCTTTCAAGAGTCGACAAAGAGTGGACGACCCTCGGGGAATAGGGGAATACGTTGTGATACCTATTACAAGTCGAGATTGAAAGTGAGACAGGCCACACAAGTCTAGCATTTATAAGTCGGGCCGACTGGAAGCCTATCGGGACAATCGAGTAATATCGGGGAACTTTCTGCTTGTGTCGTACAATCTCAATCAAATGCTCCGTTATACTAGGAAACTCCGCTTCAGTTTCCTGATCTAAAGTTAAAAGAGAAAAAGGAATAATCAGTCATGTAAGAACGAATAGGGGCTCGTTCGACAACAAACACCGACTCCTCCTGCACCTATCGACATCCTACAGCCGATGAAAAGACATCAAGAGCTGACCAACATGACTCCAACCAAGATGTTGACTACCGACCAAATCCAGGTATCCGGCGAGCACCATGGACTACCCTGGGGTGCCAACGTTAACGGTACTGCGATTGAACAGGCGAACCAGCTGCTGCAGAAAAACCATGAGGAATGGCACATGTTCTTCCGTGATCGTGCTGGCCACAACCACATCTCTCACTCTATCCTGACGTGCTTGGCCCTCGGTGCTGCGCCGGAAGACATCCAGCGTGCGTACGATGACAGCGTGGGGATCCAGCGCCCTATTCCCGAGGTTGATAACCGGATGGTCGATGAATTGGCCAACGAAGGGGTCATGTACGGTGCTCTGGGCACCATCACCATGTACACTACCTTTTTATGTTTCTTCCAGAAGCACATGGATAGGTACGGCTGGATGGAGACGGTCAACAAGTACCTCTTCTCGCGCAGCAAGCTTGCTGAGAAGATGCTGGCTCGCATGTACGAGGGCGCGTACCACCCCGTCATCTCTCTCGGTCTTGGCATAGAATTCGGGCTGCCCAGCATTGTCGCCGAAGCCCTTGCTCAAGCGGCTGCACATGACGATAGCTGCATCGGGAAACTGTTTGAGGCGTGCGAGTCACAAGCTGCGATCACATACCCACCCAAGAACCCGAAGTCTCTGCTTGAGCTTCTGCATGAAGTCCGAGACAACGAGATAGTCCGCCAGGCACCCCGCTGGGAGGACTTTGGCAACAAGATGCAGCACGGCATCGTGGGGAGGGCTTGTATGGAGATGGCCTTCATCGCGTCGCAGTTCACCATCAAGCCCCAGGATCTGGAGCGCCGCACGGCCGAGATGATCAGCACCTGCGCTTACATGGCCGGAGCCAGTCAGCGACCTGGACGCAAGCGCAAGATCGATTTCTTCTACATGCACACCGTGACCAGTTCCATCTTCTTCAGCATCATTATCAAGCAGGACTGGATCAAATTGGACGATCGAGTGCGCATGGTGGAGTGGAAGGGTCGCCTGGACCTTGCGTGGTACGCTGTAAGCGGCTGCGCCGAATTGCATCGGAACGCCATTACCGAATACCACGACGATTTCACTGCAGACATGGGCTGGGGTGAGCTATATGCAGCAGTAAACAAGGAGCATGATGACGGTCACGTTGCCAAATTGGTCCGAGCATTAAGGAACGGCCAGGGAGGCGGCGAAACCCTTTGAATCAGGCGAACTCAGCGAATGTTTCCCGGTAAAGGGTGACATGTGGCTCAGAATTGCTCGTATGACACTCGCAACCACGAAAGACTGGGCACCGGATCAGAAATGGGTTAACTTTACAGGCTTTGACATGGGCTGGAAGATTCGCTCTGATCTCGCATAGATAGGTCACTTGGTAATCGTGTGTAACGGTCAAAGACTCAGAAGGAAGATCACAGATCATAGGGAATGATTGATAAGAAGGCCTTGCTAGACTTTACATACCGTAATGCATTCACTAATCTTGTGATTACATAAAGAGCAGCAGACTTCAGCCCGCATTTGTTCCAACACTCGATAGGAATCATCTGCCTCGATCGGCTTGAAATTGTCAATGTTTTATACATGAATGAGAAAAGGTATTTACACTAAATGAATACAAACGTGTGCGAGGGCCCTGTCAGCCAGTAGCCAGCACCTAGAAAGCCCCAGCCAGATTAGCTAGCGTCCTTTTTTCCCTTCTTTTTGTTCTATAGAGCTTATCCATTTTAGCTGAGGTAATATAAAACGACATATTTGGCGATGTCGGCATGACATTTCATATTAAATACAGCACAATTCTAGAGAAGAGAAATCAACTATCAAGTCAGAACTCAACAATCTTGATCTTGTTATTGAAGGCCACATTAGCAAGGCAAAGGAGCAGACACCCTAATTCCACTGAACGGGAACCACGGCAGTGAGTGTGACCTCTAAATTACTGGACAGAATAGCAACATTCTCTTTGCAAGCGCTAGTCTAAATTACAATATAATAATAAACTTAGTCTAAGGAGCTAGATATGTAAATTTTCTACTCGTTACTATAAATAAACGACCAAGAAATGCTCTTTATTTCTTTCTGTCTTTTTATGTTATTTTAGTTATTTTTACAAGTATTAATCTCATATGTTATTAAATAGCCTCATTGCTTGTGAACACTTGTATAAGATCTCATTATTGTTTCCTTCTACACAGCATATATTTAGCATTATCCATCTTAACATAAGCCTCTGTTGTTTTCCAAGATCTACCAACTTTTGCAGTGTTTATTAAACCTGAATATTGATGTGCTATTGGTAAGATGAAAGAGACTAGACACCTATTCAATCCTCCGTCCTTTTGACACTTAGGTTTTGCTAGAATCGACGAGGTTAACACCACTTTATCTGCACCATGGCCTCTCTCACACACGAGGATTACAACATGATGCAAAAAAGAACTCAGGAAATGCCATGTCTAGGCAGGACCAGTCGTAGGAAGATAGTCATGCAAAGGGGAAAGTAGTGCCTCGCCAGACCCATCAGAATGCACATGGGGGTGCCCATAGGAAACTTGGCAGAACCATTCGTATTGACAACACTGACGTTCTTCATGTTAAACCGGTCGCCCTGATAATCAGCCACTTCAATCATGGCGGCAGAAAGATCTAGGTAGGAGACGAAAGACTCGTCTTGGTCGAGACTGAGCTGGTGTCCTCGCTGCACATCGACAGACAACCCCCCGGCTTGATGAAGATCGTCGTGACCCATTCCTCTTGCGCACGAAGGAATGCCTCAGTCCGGCGCAGGTCTTCGTAGACGTTGGAGGCGGCGGTAAGCAGGATTCGATGGAATAGCCTAGGGATATGACGGCTGAGGTGGTCGTCGATTGTGGACGAGGAGAGGAGGATGATCTTGGGCAGCTTTGTGGCGGTTACTTTAGAGCCGGTCTTAAGTCTTTCAAGGGCGCATACGATACTTTTTGCCGTGTCCAAGCCGACGTGACACCCAGGGACGTTGTCGTTGGTGGTGACGACGTGGAAAATGGCCCGCACTCCACGGAAGCATTCAACCAGGAGCTCTGTGTCGTATATACTGCCTTCGTAGACTTGCACTCGATTGTTGCTGACCGCTTCGGGGACCTTTTGGAGCAACTTGAGTTCATTACGACAGTAGGCGTTGACTTTGGCATCTTCGGTCCGCAGCAAGTTGGTGATGAGAGCGGTGCCGCAATTGCCCGTAGCGCCAAGTACAGCGTAGGTCGCCATGGTCACGATGATGGGATTTATGTCCAAAGTCGATTGATTAAAGAAAAAGAAGAATGAAAAGAGGTTTGATCTGCTTGTTCCTTCATCTACAGACCCCCTTTTTCATGGATTTATAAATGGCTTTCTAATGCGGTATCCTCCTTATTCGGACTTCGGACAATAGGACATGCATATGACATTATTGTATTCTGGCGAGCATCGGGATATAGAAATATTGATCAGCCCTCACCCTAAAATGCTATGCCTGTCCTACAGCACTAACCCAATGGTCAAGAAACTCTTATCCCTAGCTAACCTGTCTTTCAACGCGATCAGCTCGTCGACATCCCACTGAGCCCACATATATCGTCCATGCAAGAAACTACTCTCTGGCCCAGCCAACCAGAGCGCGAAATGGGCAGGCAAATTGATGTCCTCCCATTTCATCGCATCTTCCGTGTAGATCTTAGTAGCCGACTGGGTGTAAAACGCTCCCGGATGAAACGAGAAGATCCTTGTGTCATTGGCCTCCTGCTCGAAAGCAAAGTGCTGCATCACCTGAGTAGAGGCCGCCTTGCTGGGCCCATATCCGACCCTGAGCGGACTTCGCATCTGACCCGCGGCGGACGAGATGTTGATGATGGTCCTGGTGCCGGTGGCAGGAAGGGGCGTTGCTAGAAAGGCCTTGACCACGTTGAAAACACCCATCACATTCACGTCGAAGACATTTTGTATTTCTCGCGTCGTCAGCTCGGTTGCCTTTGCCCGACGATGGTAGACGGCCGCGGAGAGGACTAGAACGTCGGCCGTGCCTAGGTCCTGTAAGATCTTGGAGATTCGGGTGCTGTCTGTGATGCAGGCCTGGTACGTTAGAACCTGTGTGGACGGGTAGGCGGCTTCAAGGTCAGCTTTGGCTTTCTTCTGCGGACCGGAAGAGCGTGACACAATGGCGATGCGTGCGACACTAGCTTCTGCGAAGGCTCTGGCGATGCTGTAGCCAACGCCTGTGGCGCCACCAGTGATCAATATGGTTTTCCCCTTGCCCTCGAATCCGTGTTGTTTGGCTATGCGGTCGTAGGTGGTGGAGTGATAGGTCTTGGTTGGGCGTGGGAGGGACTCGAAGAAAGACATGTTTCTTCCGCGGGTATTCTCTGTGTGGCCCCTTGACGGAACTTGTTCTTCTGTATAATGCTGACAGAGATGGAAGTTCCCAAGTCCCGGGACAGTGATACCATGCCCAGAGACATCTTTGATATACATCTAGAAAACTTTGCCTTATTGCAACTATGCGGCCATGGTCGGAGTATCATGGCATATCCGACATCCACTGCTTAGTGTGCCACCAGAATTCAGTGGCCCGACGTATCCCCCGAGTTGGAAGACGTAAGGAGCGAACGGAGTCCGGCAGCCGGTCCTTCCAATGCGTGGAGACACAGCAGGGCGATTTGGTTTCCCGACACAATATTCCCAAAAGTCGTGCTACCCCCACTGTATATAAATAACTCTGTGGCCGTGCTTTCAAGGCTGTGAGTAGTAATAATCCATTGATTCTCCCCTGGTTCCACAACGCACTATAGACCGCACCACCATGCCTGCAGCGCCTGAGATTCAGTCGGCGGCGATCGAGAAGTTCATCGATGGCTGGCGAAAGTGGACACCTGCAGATATGCTTGCTAGCCTCTCCGCCGATTGCACACAAACCGCCCTACCCTTCAATAAAGAGAGCAAGACCAAAACCCGTCCCGAACTCGAGCAGCTGTTCCCTATCCTCATGTCGGCACTGAGAAACTTTGAGGTAGGCGAAGCATCAAGACCCTAGTCCATCTGGTGTTGTACAACAGCCTAACATGCGCTGGCACTCAGCTGAAAATCCACAACATCGTTCACGACGTAGCCCAGGGCAAGGCCGCCATCTATGCAGTCACAACAGGCACCACCCGATTTATGGACTATCACAACGAGCAAGCAGTCTTCATATGGATCAACGACAGTGGAGAGGTGAACAAGATCGAGGAGATGTTTGACTCGGCGTTTATGGCCGAGTTCATGCCGAAGTTCCGTCAGTACATGGCTGAGGTTAACGGAACATCTAAGTAGCCGGGTGTGTGGAACGAAAGCATAATGGACGGTCTCGTCGCCAGATCAATCAAGACAAGTACCAGTGCTCAGCTCGCACGACGAGAACACAAATTCTGTGATAACTTGGAAGTGTATCGTCCGCTTGACTCCAGACGTCAGAGAGAGAGTGAAACCATCCCTAAGCGAGACTTTAAACATGTGAAGAGCACAATGTCTCACCAGAAAGCCCTAAAAGAGGCCAGCGTACGGTTCCTGGCGGTCAGACAACATAGCGCTGAAGCGCGGCCAAAAGTCCAGCATCTCCTGCGACGGATGGATGGACTGCGCCCGTAACGACTTGAATCGGAACTGTATAGTTACCAAATATATTTGTCTCTTCGATATTAATTTAGTATATCCGATATTATTATTCATTCTAAGTATGAGTGATTTACTAATCTTACTTTAGAACATCTGTGGAAATAAGACGTCCTGCTTCCACCCACCCTCCCCACTTTCGAAAGCCTGTATCACCTAGCCCATTATTTAGTATTTCGTGCCCCTTATGAGCTAGAACCTCGGGGTGTACACAAAGTTTCTCGTGGAGGGCATAGAAGCATGGAGCCGAGCCCGTCGTTTCTCCTGCGCCTTCTGCCGCGGCGGATTACATCAGAACGGAAATTCGAGCAGGCAGCCCCTGGGTTTCGGGGCCTTGGCACCCAGAGAGACAGCGGCAGAGCGGGAGCGTCCGACCTACATAGAACGCGGGTTAAAATATGTAAACGAAGCAGTGGGCCAGGAGGGCTAGTGCCCACGGGCAATTAACGAAAGACAACACTGAAGACCTTTCACCCCTCTCTCTCATCAGCCTGTGTAGTCACAACTTGAGCAGTAACAATTATGAAAGTCAGGAACCCACATCATATCACGCCAGGAGCTCAGCTACTGCAGATTCTCTAGGCATCGGTTGTGTCATATTTCCGAAGGTGAGCGGGCGGGCAGAGAACACCTTGGGATAGAACGTATGGAAACAATAGCGAGTGAGGAGGGGAGACAGAGAGAGCGAGACAGGTCTTAGAGGATCCTCAGCCCTGAGACAACATTTACAGCCTTCCACATATACTAGAGCTGATTAGTCCGTGACTAGCCAACATGTGCCTTTGTTCTGTCTAATGCCATGACTCATTGGTGCTTTGTTAAGTACATAAGTTCCTGGGTAAGCTTATAACACCCGTAACGTCCGTGTAAGCTCTGGACCGGAGGATATGGATCCTGGAGCTTCTACGGAGGATACAATGATTGTGCTTGCGACCCCTGCTCCTACTTAATCCTCAACCTTCTCGAGCTCCTTCAGAACGCTCAGCGCTTCTCGAATCACTACAAATCTTCATCAAGAGCAGAGCCTCTACTGCTACTTGGGTCCCTCTATCGATCCATCCAACAGGTTCTAGTGTGCTTCAAGACCGCCATGTCAAGCCAAAACACTCCAAGAGTTGCGGGGGTTGCTGCTGGAGAAGCAGTATCCCCAGAAACACTAAACGGAGGCGAGAAGCCTCAGGAAGAGCTCGAGGCTGCCATCAAACCTGATCAGGGCAAAGCAGCAACTGATCTGGCCCCCGAGCGATCAACTATGCGCACCGTTCTCCTTATAGCCTCAGTCTTTCTGGCCATGTTTCTTGTTGCTATGGACAGGACTATTATCTCGACGGTGAGGTCACTTCACATTCTGTCAACTTAACAGGCCTTGCATGAAAACCAGTTGACATTTGCGGATAGTTCTGTTTGGTTTTCGATCATATACTGACATGGACTATGCACACCTCCTAGGCTATACCTCGAATTACAGATGACTTCGACTCCCTCCCCGACGCCGGCTGGTACGGAAGCGCATACGTTTTGACATGCTGCGCTTTTCAGCTGCTATTCGGAAAAGTCTATACCTTCTTCTCTGTCAAGATCACCCTTCTCTTGAGTCTCTTGGTGTTTGAGGCTGCTTCCGCTCTCTGCGGAGCTGCTCCAAACTCGGTTGCGTTTATCTTCGGGAGGGCCATCTCCGGAGTTGGCGCCGCTGGCATCTTCGCCGGAAATGTTAGTTACTTCCAGCTAAACATGAGACTCGCTGAATATCAGGCGCAGTTTCGTTTACTAACACGAGTTCAAACCAGATTGTGTGCGTTGTCCACGCCGTGCCCCTACACAAGCGTCCCCAGATACAAGGCCTTATGGGTGGCATCATGGGTCTTGCGACCGTTATAGGACCTCTTATCGGTGGTGGTTTTACAACAAACGTGTCGTGGAGGTGGTGTTTCTATATCAACCTGCCCTTCGGTAGCTTGGCGATGGTGCTCGTCTATTTCTTCATTGACTTCCCACCCAACCCTACCAACAGCAACCTGACCCTGACGGAGAAGCTTACGCAACTTGATGCCCCGGGCACTGTCGCCCTGGTGCCTGGTATGGTCTGTATTTTACTGGCACTCCAGTGGGGTGGCCAGACATATGCTGTAAGTTGCCCTCATAGACTGTCCCGAGAGATTCGGTGGCAAGATCGGTGAATCTTGGGTAAACTGACAGTAGTCTTCTAGTGGAGCAGTGGACGCATTGTTGCATTGTTAACCCTCGGTGGGGTGCTGCTCCTTACTTTTGTTGCGGTCCAAATTTTACTACCGAGGACTGCAACGGTGCCTCCCCGCCTGCTCAAGTATCGAAGTGTCGCCGCCAGCTTCTGGACAACGATTTCCGTCGGCTCTTCGCAATACATCTTCAGTAAGAAGCTCACGAAATCACCTAGGACACACTTGGAGTTCCCGCTGACCAATTGCTAGCGTATTACCTCCCGTACTGGTTCCAATCTGTAAAAGGTGTCTCTGCCGTGCAGTCCGGTATCCATCTTTTGCCCTTGATGATCGCATTCGTCCTTGCTTCAATGTACGTCAAAAGTGGCCACTATTATCCCCTTCGAGTATGTGTGCTGGACGCGACCATTCAGCTGACCAAAAACCCGACAGCTCTGGAGGAGCCCTGAATCAGAAGATCGGGTACTATACGCCCTTGGGTCTCGGAGGGGCTTGTATGATGGCCATCGGCGCAGGCCTCCTCACGACTCTGACACCTGATACATCGGAAGGCAAGTGGATCGGCTATCAGATCCTGTACGGATTCGGTATGGGTCTGTGTTTCCAAACACCCAACCTCGCCACCCAGACCGTTCTGCCGAAACGCGACGTGCCGGTGGGGATGGCCCTCATGTTCTTCGGCCAACTTCTCGGCGCCGCTGTGTTCCTCTCCGTAGGGCTGAACGTCCTCGACAATCAGCTCCTGTGGAGGCTCTCTGGGGTTCCCGGGTTCGACAGCAGCCTCATTACGTCGGGTGGTGCCACGTCCCTGGTGGATGTAGTGCCCGTGGACATACGGCCTACGGTCATTACAGCGTTCAACAATTCCCTTCGCCAGGTCTTCCTGATTGGACTGATTCTGTCTTGTTTTGCCGTCCTTGGCATAGCTTTCATGGAGTGGAAGAACATCCTCAAGACAAAACAGGCACCTGCCAACCCCGGCCCTGAGAAGGGCGGAGCAACGGCAGAGAAGCCGGTGGAGAAGGCGACCGGACCATGACCAGTGCCCTTACGACGACTGATACGCCCAAGTAGGTCGACGACCCTGTTGCTTGGCGGCATTGCTGCCAGAATATTGTTTGAGCGATTGGTGGATTCTTTGCTAATAGGCAACCGAGTAAAACATGTAATAATTACTTATTCCTCTGCGCTGCTTACCTAGTCCGCTGTGAAAACTCTGAAGGTCCCTTACACGACCTCCCTACTTTTGCAAATTCACTCTAGGTACGTCTTCTCCTTCTTCCTGGCGAGTCGCCAATAAATTGGAAGTCATAAAGTAGTAAAGTCTTAGGACACCGGAGCGTAATACCAGGTACGATCACAGTTAAGGAGGCAACCTCGAAGTAATAAGGACGAAGGGTCTCATGGCGCAACTAACACAGCTTGGCCTCCTTTGTTCCACAAAGTGACCCTGTGCTGCCTTGATATATAATCTCAGAGTGCCAGTGTGTATCTCCTGTAACCAAATGGCAGCGCGTTTTCGTATTTTACTAGTTATATTTTATTAGTTGTTAGGCAATATGCATACATTTTCAACGTCTCGTGGCTAGGATTATCTTGGCGGGCCAATGTCCCCTCACCGGCCCGTCTCCCACGACCTCTTCCATCTCGCGCCACAGCGGCGCAAGGTCGCCCGAGTCATCCCTGCCAAACGGGAAAGATGCGACGTGCTGTCGGACGCCACCCAGGTCCGTCACGAAACCCCAGCCTTCCTCTTCCTCGAAGATAGCGACATCGTCCACGCCGGTGTGCAGAGGCTCCGTGACGTGCATCTCGGGCGGCAAGGGCGACGTCATTCCCTCTTCGGGAAAGTTCAGGTGGATGCGCTGCGCACCCGGCATATACAAGGCTGCGTCCAGCGGTGCAACATTGTACGGGCCGTTTGTTCTGGCCATGGCCCGCATCAACGTCTCGGGGTCGTCGAGCTTTTTGAGTAGCACGCGGGCGCCAACCTGGCCCATGCGCGTATAAATCTCGTGGACCCGCGGATCCTCAAAGTGAGCAGCTCCAAAGGCAGCACAGGCGAACGTGCCGCCCGGCTTTAACTGCCTCGCGATAGCTAGCATGGCGGGCGTTTGGTCGGGAAAATGCAACACATTGGTGGCAAATACCATGTCTATGCTGCTGGGGGGATGTCGTCGCCATCCTCCACCCCTGAGGTCCGGTAGCTGAACCCGTCGGTGCCAAGTCGATCTCTGGCGAGGGCAACGTTATTAGGCGCAATATCGGAAATGATGACTTGCTGGAACTTGGACCGCAATTTAGTTGCATAGGGTCCATTTCCGGCGCCCACGTCGTGAACGGTTCCGAGTTCGCCATAGTGCTGCTGGTGATAGCAAAATAGCCGCTCAAAGAAGGCCTCCGGAGGGGACGGCCGGCCTTCGAGGTAGTTGTTCCAGAAGGCCTTGTTCTTGGCGAAGACGTTCTTAGAAGAGTCGGGTGACGTCGATGTGGCCATTTTGCTGGCCGTGACGATGCATGTAGCCTGCCACTTTTTTAGGACCAGAGAAAGTCAAACCACGGGAGTGCCAGATAAAATGGAAGCTCGTCATCACTCAACCGCGAAGACAGGATGTATCGGAATTGATAAATTATTACATAAGCATGAGGCTGTTTGATACTGATCGTCCCTCGGGATTCAAGGTCAGCGTCATCAACGGAGCTCGGGACATAGGCTCACGTGCGAATCATCCGACGTCTCTTTCAGCCAACAGACCTCCAAAGCTCCGGTTTGTCGGGACTGTGATTGCAATCTTATGCTCCGCCCCTACAACACGTTCGTATTGGTTCGAGGCCTGGCCTCTGCACACTGTGCTCGCACGCAGATACTAAGATATGCCTCAAGTGCTGTCACCGCGGCAAGCTTGAATTTCCCTTGTCCCCATGCACTTCTGCCCTTCGCGGCCTACTGCGAGTGAGAACTCAAACGGTGACTCTCAAGACACCCAGTCATGAACTCAACAAGCAAACATAGACTAAGTCACCCGTCCTTGATGGCCATGGGTCTGGATATCTCCCAGAAGTCGCCCGAGACACTGGCCTTCGCCGGGCTGGTGACCCTTTTATTTCCTTTCTAGCCTATTTGTCTTATACTCCCAGTATCCATCCGAGAGCACCGGCGTTCACAACTGATAAAATCCTCTTCATTGGCTCCTGGAACTTTTACAGGCAGAGATGGTGAGCGTTGCAAATTCTCTATGGCACCCGCCGCTCGCCCAAGTGCCAGACAGCTGACAGTCAAATCCCAGGAACTTCTGGAAGAACTCGGCCGCGGAGTCCAAGACTGGCAACTTCAGCTTCTGGCTGGGCAAGAACCATGTCGTGGGTGTGTCAGGCGAGGCAGCCCGCAAGGACTTCCTAGAGAACCGTTACCTGGATCGAGTTGCCGCAGCACCCTTACACGGCGTCGGCCCCGAGATCGTGCCCCCTATCCACAGGATCTTCCGGCATACCGGAAAACAGGGCCACAGCTACTTCCAGCGTCGCGTGCTCGACCTAATGAGAACGGAGAGGCTCGCCCAGCGTCTTCCCCGCGTCATCAGCGATGCTAGTGCCACCTTCGCGGTCCTGCCTCGCCGGAACCCATCTGGCATCATGAATCCCGTGGACATCTGCTATCGTCTCGTGTTGTCCCAGACTAGCCGTGTCTTGTGCACAGACGAGATCTCGGACACGCCCGAGTACATGGATACGTATCTGTACTACACGTATATCCTCCAACACATCAGCAGCGGCCACACTGTTGCCGTCCCTTGGCTGCCGTCGCTGTCGCATATGAAGCGCCGGTACTGTCGTTATGGTCTCAAGTGCCTTGTGGCGCCCATTGTCAACGCGCGCATGGGGAAGGATGCACCGCGTGCAAATGACACTTTGCAGATGCTGATCGACGGTGGCGACAGCGCCGACGACATCACCACCTATTTCATCAGCATCCTCTTCATCTCCGTCGCTAATGCCGGCAAGCTTGCTGGAGGTCTGCTGAACATGATGGCCAACCATCCAGACTGGCAGGACAAGGTATACGGCGAGATAAAGGCTGCAGCTGAGGCCCACTCCGCGAACAAGGCGCTGCCGCTGTCCGAGCAGCTGGCAACGATCCCGCTCGAGGCCTGGGAGTCGGCTTTCCCCTCCATCGACCTCTGGTTCACCGAAGCCATTCGCTTGCACGTCGCCTTCCCCATGATTCGACAGAACCTGGGCCCCAGCCCCATCCCCATACCGCAGTCCGACGAGGTTATTCCAGTTGGCAGCTATGTCGCCTATAATACGGGGGACGTCCATTTCGACGAAGGGCTGTACCCGAATGCGAGAGAGCTCGACCCGGAGCGCTTTGCCGAGGGCCGCCAAGAATTCAAAAAGGAGATTTATGGCTGTGAGTCCATGTGTCCCTTGAATTGGCCCCTCTTCTTTACTTATATGCATCGATTGAACCCAAAGGCCCCACCTTCCTCCCCTCTATGTCTGTCGAGAGTATGCCATTTTGACTGAGCCACTCTTTCTCAAGTTCTCGGCTGGGGCAATGGCCGTCACCGCTGCGTGGGCCAACGTTGGGCCAAGCTCCAACAGAACATCATCGTCGCCCATGCCCTGGCCATGTACAAGTGGATCCCTTGTGACGAGAGTGGGCGGCCCATACCACCATCTGATCTCAAGACGGACTTCGACAGGCACGGTAACAAGCTGCCCAAGGGCCTCCACATCAGATATTTGGCCAGGAAATAGGTAGCAAGCCAGAGATGGTCAGGGACCAGTTTTTCTATGTTCCAAGTGTGATGGGAGATGTTTATAAAACTCCGAAAGTAGCCCCTTAGCATTAATTTGTCATTGGGGGCGGTTTCACACTTGTCCATCTCCTTAGGCAATATGAACATGCAGCATGCCTATCAAGGACTGATGTTCATTTCAATAGTACCGCTGAAGTTAAGGAAGTGTGCCAAGTGAGACCGTCTAGTTCTCTGTGTCTGTCCTGCAACTAAATACCTATCAACACAAGTGCCTAAGTAGTTATATTAGTTGCTCAATACACATGCTTTATACTTTAACCTCTATAGTAACATGTGTCTCCAGAATGGCTACACCAATACACGTGACTGAGGCTGCGTGGATGCTCAAGTGTGTCCCCAGGGTTTATCTAGAATCAGTGAAGCCGAAGAGGGAGGAGGAAAACGATCAGATAACATGTCACGCGAAATACATTGAATTAAGGTAGCAGAGCGTGATTTCGATTGTGAACTTGGTTAAAGTTTCATCCACATCTTGTTTGTCAATAATCTGGATGACGAGTCTGTCTACCCAGGACCAAGATCAAAGCCACGTTCCTCCCTCAGGCCCAGTCTCCGTCCATGAAATCAGCAGTGCTCCTGCCGCTCCGCGCAGCCTCAGAGAGCTCCTCAATTGTCCACGGTCTGAACTTATGGCCCGGAGGAATGTTGGTATTATGGAACGCGGCGCCCGTGAGCAGGTGGGCAGACGCCTGCTCGTATTTCTGGTGCGCATATGCCTCCGGGTCGTGCTGGAACAGCCATTTCGGAAACCTCACACGGACCTTTTCGGGGTCCTTGTCCACCTCGTCCATGTTCGCAGCACCGAGTATCTCGGCGTTGACGAAGGACATTTTCTGCGAACAGCTGACCCGTTCATACCGGAGCAGGTTATAAACACGGGCTCCAAGGGGGCCTCCTTGCCGCCCACCACCACCACCTTCAAGTGCACCTCTACGGCCGGGACACGAGAACTTCAGACAGGCCGCTAGCGTCACAGCGTCCTCTAGGGCCAGCGTGGCGCCGCTGGCTGATGCCGGGATGGTGCTGTGGGCTGCGTCGCCCACCTGGACGACCCGTCCGCCCTTGGACGTCCAGTCACGGCGGAGATTGCGCCACAGCAGGGGCCAATGGACCACCGCACCCTTGGGAGCGGCTCTTACCAGACCCTCGATGGCTGGATGCCAGCCTGGGACCTGGCGGAGCACCTTGACCACCTCTTCGGGGTCGACGTGCGGGTCCCACGTCTCCATCGGCTGCTTGGGCGCAGCAGGTACGCCTCCTCCTAGTTGCTGCTGCTGCTGCTGCTGCTGCAGCTGGTCCCGTGGCGTCAGGCCCCAGGCCACAAATGCAGGTGACACCATGAGGCCCAGATGCATAGCTGGTCCTATCCAGAATTCGTGGGTGTGTGGGGTCTTGCCGGCCACGACGTCGCCCCAGCGCTGCCGGAAGGCCGCGTCCCGCATGGCCAGATGGGTCGGCAGCGATGTACGGTAGACAGACATGCCGGCGGACCGGGCAGCCTGGTGCTCGCCGGCGATGAGCAGGTCGGAGCGTGTCCTATTGGCGTCGGCTGCCACGACAATGTCTGCTACGCGGATCAAGCCGTCCTGGGTGACCACGCCGCCCACCCCGGCTGTCTCGTCCTCGAAGTACCTCTCGACGCGCTGTCCATAGTCGACCCTGAGCCCTGTCCTGGCCACCTGGCGCAGCAGCATCCGGTAGAACGTCCTGCGGATCTGGTGTGGCGCCGCCAGGGGCTGGCCTGGGCGCTTGGCGAAATGCTCGGGGTCACCGAACCCGAGCGACGTCGGCCCCAGGATCAGCTCGCCATTGTGTTTCCGATAGTATACGACGCTCTCGGTTCTGTCCTCCTCAAGCTCGCGCATCATGTCCGGCCAATAGCGAAACACGCTCAGGGCAGAAGGTCCGATGATTATGATATCCCCTGGAGCACTCGCGAGAATGAGCCGCCACATGTCTTGTCTGGCTGGTGAAAGGTGCTGCACGCACGTGGAAGTTGAACAGAGGAATGGAACGAACGAACCTGCATAGACCGGGCCTTTGCTTCTTTCTAGGATCCCCACAACATTGTGCCCCTTTCTCCAGCACTCCAGCGCCGTCATCTGAGCAGAACTTGGTCTTAGCAGCTGTAACTTGTCATAGACTCGTCGGATCTTGTGACATCTTTGGTGGTGATAGTGGGAGGTAGGGAAGCGGGTAGGTAAGCACTCCTCGTCGGAGTTGAGTCTCTAACCCTACATACCAGTCCGGATGGGCCTGCCCCGACGATAAGAACGTTGAGATGCGTCTCTGGAGAACGTTCCGGGAGGCTACTCTGACCACGCGACGTCCATTTCTCTGGATCAAACTCGTGCTTGTCCCCGTCGGCGAGGTACTTTGGTATGTTCGACTCCATTTTCACGAGCTTCTGTGTCCTAGACGTTCAGGTGGCGAAACATGCAAGTTGTGATGTATGTGCTGCAGAGCACGTTATCCAGCGAGGTGGGCTTTAAAAGGTAAAGTCTGCATCCAAAGAAGCTCAAGTCCTACATAAAACTTCTCTCTGTCTCCACAGGCTACAGCAACAACCTGACGCTATGCACATGTTCCTTTTTATTCCTGTCTGTCACTCATTCGTCTCGTGTTACACATGATCTCGCCGCCGTATCTCTTTCGTGGCAGTGTCTCATCGGACGTTTGGAGGTGACAACGGAATACTGTTTTAATTGGTCTAATTCCAATTGATGCGGTGTAGCTCGGGTGATACGTGATGGCACTCCGGAACTCGACATACTTTCGGGTGCGGAGCGATGCTGTTCCTTCATCGGACAATATACATCTAAGCGCTAGAGAAGCTACGGCGCTCTCAATGCACAGGTTTGTGCTAATCCGCAGCGGACTCAGTATATCCCTACAGAACACTTATGAATGAAGCCATAAATCTTCCAGCGCTGTGTAGAATTCACAGAACGCCGAAGGGGTCATTATTCAGCTCAGCCATAATTACAACGAGAGGGATTGGATCTATCCATCTGCTCCGTGCTCCATCTAGACCATGCCCGCCGCAGCCGAAGTGCAAGCAGCTACGCTCGAGAGATTCGTCAAAGAATGGAGCGACTGGACTCCCAGCTTGCTCAATACATGGTCTGACGATCTTACCTTCTCCACGCTTCCCTTTAGTTATGGGAAGCCGACCCGTCCCCGTTCTCAACTTGAGCCCCGTTACCTTCTCCTCATGTCGACCCTGACAAATCTGGAGGTAGGTACTCAGGGCACAGAGCATCTCTAGTCTTGGCGCCTCTAACCAAGAAATGAACAGCTCATGGTACATAACATTGTCCACGATGCGGCTCAAGGCAAGGCTGCCATCTATGCCATCATCAAGGCCGATACGCCTTTCGGACCGTATGAGAACGAGCAGGCAGTATTTGTGTCATTTGACGAGAGTGGAGAGAAGGTGAATAAAATCGAGGAGATGAACGACACCAAGTTCAGAAAGGACTTCGATCCCAAGTACTACAAGCATATAGGGTGGGGACAGCCCACCAACTAGGGATATAATCTTTTCTCGTATGGATTACGGCGAATAATTGTATACTTCGGACGGACCCATGCATACATGTGGTTTCAAATTTGCATCTATCCTTGCTAATGGGGGAGCTAGAATCAAATTTGTGAATCAAAGGAGTATTATCATTTGCATCAACTCCCTTCACCACAACTCCAGGCCTACCGTTGCCCTTCGAAGTCATTGTACCTTCTTCATTCCGCGGGAGATGACTGTTTCAGGTATCGTAACCTGTTTTTCACAGTGATCATTTTAGCTGGACAGAACAGAGGGACACTCTTGCGTCACAAACAACAATCATTAGATAGGCATAGCCACGTATGAAAGCGCAAATGCCGAAATTATCTTCTGTTGGGCCCTATATTCAACGACTAGGAGAGGGAGTGAACAGCGCCAATATCAACAACACTGTGATTTAAATGACATATTGAAGTATCGATATCTGATATATTATCTTGACGGGGCTGGAGGCCCTGGGAGAACCCGAGCGACCCATTCAGTTGAGACGGATCGAATCCTATGGCCCTTCCGTTATCCAGGTATAATCGCTTCATTGAAGCATGAAAATAACGGTTACATAATTAATGCCTCCTCGAATTCAATCTTGACCTTTTAATGCTGACCAAAAATGGCATCGTAGTTGTACTCGGACCATCTGATATCAGGACACAGCCCGGCAAGCTTCCACATGCCGTCGACTCTTTCATACCACATGGTGGCACCGCCATGAGCGTGGCCCTTGATATCAACCTCCTTCAGCGAGCTGTCCGTGTACCGCTGGTGCGCAACGCGGAGCTGGTGGCGCCCTTGAATCCCACCGTCCGCCAACTGCTCCCACATGGACGCGCCCCCGATAAAGTGCTGTGTCTTGAGAAGCTGGTCTCCCAGAAAGTGAGGATTTGATGCCAATGCGATAAAGTCCTTGGCAGACATGCTTTCCCACACCTTGCCCATCACATTTCGGTAGTCTACCTGTGATGATGCGTCTGTCAGTATCGTTAACCCCTCACGACGAGGACGACGACAAGGGAATGCGTCACTCTTACGCGCATGTTTGGTGCAAGGCACCTAAGTAGACGATCCCAGTCCTGTTCACTCTGCCCGTGTCAGTATATGCTCTGCTGTGCCAAGTAGGCCGAACGTGCCCTAATGTGATGCTTGCCTTTGTGTCAAAGCTGTCCGCCCATTCAAAAAGGGCCGCTTGGCAGCCTAGGATATCTTCGGGTGTAGGTTGAGAGTCCATTCTTGTTCGTGTTTGCTGAATCTGGGCAGCAAAGCTTAATTCATCCGATGTTCTACACCACAGCAGCTCGGATGAGGGGGCTTGTTGTAGAAGACTACGCACATGCCTAAGATTATTCTCCGTCGAAGGATAGATCGGTCCGCCCAACTATCTACCGAACATGTATGGGAATTTTCGGGCGTCCGACGGGGGAATAGGTCCAGGGTGCCCGAGCACTTGGGGAGCCTCTCTATTCCGAGACATGATAGGAACTCCGGCGTCTCTGTACTACCGGGCTGGCGTTTCCTATCCCACGGTGTGATCGTGGACACCTGCAAATCCCGTATCTGGGACTGGGCGTCCTCAAACATTCAATATCTACCTCATGTAATTACTCGCGTCTCCCGGCCAGGCATCTGAGAGTTTAGATAATAACCCTGCTTGCTTCTCCTGTCTTATCTGATGACAAGACTCGACCTGCATAATATGAGAACTCAATTTGAACTCGACAAATTAAGTTAGAAAAAAAAGAGAGAAGAAGAAGAGAGGAAAACCCACAACATGGGACCCGACAGCACACATATACCATTCCGTCTCGACGGCAAGGTCGCGCTTGTGACCGGCTCCGGCCGGGGCATAGGCGCAGCCATGGCGACAGAGCTTGGCCGTGCTGGCGCCAAGGTCATAGTTAATTATGCAAAGTCGATAGGGCCTGCTGAGAAGCTGGTGGAGGAGATCAAGGCGCTAGGCACAGATGCCGTCGCCTTGCAGGCCGATGTCAGCAAGGTCCCAGACACAATTCGGCTTTTCGATGAGGCTGTCAAGGTCTGGAGCCGGCTGGACATTGTCTGCTCCAACGCTGGCGTTGTTTCCTTCGGCCACCTCGAAGAGGTCACCGAGGTGAGCATAACGTCTCTCTGTTTTAAACCTGACGGTGCGGGCCTTGGGAAGTTTGGAGTTTACTAATAATTTATGGCTTTAGGAGGAATTTGACCGAGTATTCACCATCAACACACGAGGCCAATTCTTTGTGGCACGTGAGGCGTACAAGCACCTCAGTCACGGGGGGCGCATCATACTCATGAGTTCCAACACGGCCCACTCGTTTGCCGTCCCCAGGCACTCAGTGTACTCCGGATCAAAGGGCGCTGTCGAGTCTTTCGTCAAGATTCTAGCCATCGACTGCGGAAAGAAGAGGATTACCGTCAATGCTGTTGCCCCTGGAGGGACCGTGACCGATATGTTTCACGATGTGGCCAAGCACTACATCCCAAACGGTGACAAATACACGGCGCCACAGCTGCAAGATGTAGGTCATTTTCGATCGATCTTCCAAGATCACCAAGCAAATTGAGTACACCTGCTGACTCTGCTAGATGGCTGCTCACGCTTCACCCCTTGTCCGAAATGGCTATCCCCGGGATGTCGCTAACGTGGTTGTATTCTTGGCCAGCAAAGAAGGCGAGTGGGTTAATGGAAAAGTGGTCGGAGTTGATGGGGGAGCATGACTTTGGAGATCGTCGAGCAGATATCTTAGGCAGAAGGCTCAGAGAACCTTCACAGTGTCATGAATGTATACTACTCTAGACGCTCCATATTTCGTATTCAACTGCCAGGATAGATAATATTGTGCTTGTATAGCCTAACATACTTGAACTAATATTAAGCCGGCGTGATGTAGAATAGCGGCCTTCTAACAGTAAATGAGACAATTATAGAATACATCTACTATGCTTGAAGAGATTTGCAATGATAATACGAATATACAAAGTCAGACCTGAATTGAGTTAGGGATGGATAGTAATATTTTGGCGTGACGTTTTAGTGAAGCGGGTGGGCGAAGAACAAGGGGGGGAGGGGGGGCTAGTGGCCATCTAACTCACGGTAGACTTCGTAGTTTGATGAACTTTCTGTGTAAAGGGAACTCGTACAGTACGGCAGCTTCGGGAAACGGCTCATAGCTGTAAAGAAATTGATTGAAGTTCGCATTCTCTTTAAGTAGTCTGACATGCGCCCAGAAGTAAATCTCGAAATTGACTCCTCATCTCAAGACGTTTTGGCAGCAACATGATCACACAACCTTTCTCGTATCACAATGGACCACAATCATACAACTTATAAAGGAAAAGCAAGAATCTCCTTTGACTCAAACATACGTTCGCACAGACGGTACTCATTCGGTGGTTGATCTGTCACGGGCCTTTGTCCCTCACGGCGGAGTTTGTAAGCGCGGCTCGGAACTTACGGATATTACATACTCAGCCAAGTACTGTGTATGTACTCTTTTCAATGTGAGAGCCGGGACTGGGACTTACGATAAGCTCCGGCAGGCGGAATTTATACCATCTCGGTCACGAGGGTGATCTATCACCTTTTCTGCAACCACCAGCAGGAAGCTTTTATAAAAAGGCCATCCGCAGGCCATTCAGATGTTTGTCGAATTGTGCACCATACCCCTCAATTTCACAACGAAAAAATGTCTTCCAAACCATACGACTATCCAACTCCTCCCACTTGGCAGGAAGCGATTGCGGTGATGGAGCAGCGACGTGCGCTCCTTCATCTGCCCGCCGGCGCCAGCAACAGCAGCAGCGACACCCAACACGACAGCGCCTGTCATATGTGCGATCACAGAGGGCCCAGTACATGGGGCTTCACGACCACCGGTGCAGGTCGCTTCGAGCATCCGCATTTCAACCAAGCCCAAGGCTTCGGAAAACAATGGCCAGGCCACGGAGGATGCGGGCTGGGACAACAGCAACAGGGTGGTCGTGCCCACGGGCTTCAAGCTTGGGTATCTCGTGGACCACCGACTCAGTTCCCCGGATACACACATCCTGGCCTCGGTTTCCGTTCAGGACATGGCGATGGTGGTGGACCTTGGGGCGGCTGGGGGCCCTCTACAAATTCCCACACTGGCACGTCAATCAAAGTGGAGAGTAAGAATACAAAGGAATAGGTTTCAAACCTTCTAAGTCTCAAAGGTACGTCCGTCCGTATTCAGTTCCTCGCATTTAAGTCGGGACGTCTTTTGGTGTTTTTTTTTCTTCCCCGCTAACTTCAGGCTAGCGATAGGACTCCCAATTGATTCACTGCTACAGTCATAATTTCGAGCTAGAGGAGGACGTGAACTTTCCGGTACTGGTTTGCTAAGTTCTGTGGTGGATGATATGGATCCGAGCGGAACAGAGGAGGCACCTTCATAGATACAAAAAACAAAACCTACTTACCTCCGCTAAAGTCGGGCGATACGAACGCTCCTCCTTTTACATATATACAGCCCATCCCTAGCCTAGATGCACGCCTTTCGGACATGATCACTAGCATAGAGTACCAGATCAGATTAGAGCTACGGACCATTCTTCATTGTCCCGACGCTGCTATCATCAGCTTCAAGGAAACTCTGGCTGTGCGGATGCGATGTTTTCATTAATTCAAGCCTTTTTAGCAAAGTAATCTTTTTGTAGGTTATTCTCTACTCATAGTACATCTAAGTCGCCTGTAGTGTAGTAGACATAGGTCCTACCGGCCTATTCACTATTTGTGTACGCTTAATTTTACACGATACCACCTCGAGTGTAGCCCGCATGAATAAGTACAGCATTCCACCATGCACGGTAGCTGTGAATAGCTACATATACAAAGTGATCTGCCTAGTTTTCTGCTAATATGACAGAGCAGTCCTAGCTGGCAAGGGAAAACGATCGGTGGGGAGAATGGCCGCTAATATTCATTCATGAGTTTGGTACTTGACAGCTAGAACTGTAATGAGGCTATCTGAAGATTTGAGGCGGCTGTTGATGACAAGCATCCCCACGCCGTCCTTGACCGTCTGCACGATGCCCACCAGCTCGGATAGCTCGATTTCTCCCTGATTGGCTAATTAGATCATAGCTAGGTCGCCCGCCCGCGAAATCGTTGGATGAACCATCATAATTAGGAGGGAAGTAAAGAGCAATAGTAAACTATATCAGATCAAGTCAAACTCATAGAATATTGGTAAATCATTGCTTCCATCTGAACTTGGTGTGAGCTTAGAATAAAATAGTAATAAACGTCATTGAAAACCTATGTACAAGGTCAATTGAATAAATAAATAAACATGAGATTATATATTCAATTTTTTCGTTTAACTTGCGTCTGGAAGCAGCTATGGGGAGTCTCACTCACTATGATGTTTAGAGCTGCTAGCCACGAATCGATTTACTGATTTATTAGCTAGAGAAAATTCTCGCTCAATTGGGCTGAGATCTTGTTCGTTATTGAAAGCTATCACCGGGGAATGCTTTCAACATCCATTGTGTTGCTGGCCCGATTAGGACTAGCTCGGAGGCACCCATTCTATATAGAGGTGCGTTTGCTCTCTAGCAATATTTGAACCATTTATTGAGCTTTTTTTTTTTTTTTTTTTGCAGTGCTTTCTAATATGCTTTCAGCATTGCTTTTACTTATTTTTAACATCCTGCATAACACTTCACCTTCATTGATTGCGGAATTACGCTCTTGGTGTTGATAATTTTAGCAATCTTTGATCGATTATGCAGAAAGGTCTCTGCGCATGGAGACAAGCCATTTGGCATGAAATCCGCGTTGTCCATCCGCAATGAGTGTGATTCATAGAGTAGTTTGAAACAGAGAAAACTAGCATAATAACAAACTTTGATTAGCAAATAGTCGACATTATTGCAACAATCGACCTTAATTACACAGCATCCTAAAGCTATTATTATCCATGTCTCTTTCTAAATTCATTACACGAGATCTGATAGCCCAGCTTGAATAATGTGTTGCTTCAGCGTTCCATTTAAGGTGATGCCAAAAGGGCCTTCCTCGAGTGCACAAAAGGAATCGTTGCTCGGCATCTCGCCAGCTTGAAAGTAACTAGCGATTTTCGAAAATCCGCAGATGTTCTGAGTAGTTCTTGAGGTATGCTAAACAACAATTAGCTTAATAACGATATGCAACATGTATTTTTAGCTGATGTACTTACGCCCATCCCATCAATGATAAGAACCTGAGCGTTCTCGTAGTTCGGCTTTGAGGAAAGCGCGCTGTGATTCAAGTCAGCAGGGCGACTCGTCACAGAAAGGTGATCACTCACTTATCGAGCGGAGTGACCGGATCGTAAGTGTTGCCAACAAAGAGAATAGGAGTCGTTGTGTTGCCACCGAACGGCCCTGAGAAAATCTCTGTTGCTTCGATCGGCCAACCGGTACATGCGACCATCGTTTTGATCCAGATATCTCCAACGATGCTTTGCTCATCAAGATCCTCCAAAAGAGGCCTCAAGTCTTCCATAGTCTTGTTATACCATATATTACCTTGATCTGAGCACAGAATACCCAAAGTCCACTGTGGGTTCGAGGTCTCATAACTGCCGAGTCCAGGAACCCCATAAATTGTTTCAGCGTCTTCAGCCCACGTGCGCAATTGCTTGGTCGAAATGGCACTTTCGAGGCCGAGTAAGACATCTGGCAATGCGCTGAAGTACGAGAATGGAGTTACTGCGGTCGTCAAGAGTCCATTTTTCAAGACGAGTAAGGCTGACTCGATGTCTGTAGCGTTAGCCCAACCTTCTGATTCAGCTTTCCGGGGATCGAGCTGCACGAATGATCGATTAAATCGATCATAGATGTCTTTAGCAGTGGACCCTGTATAGAAAGAACAATCTAATGGCCCAGCCTCATGACAGTAAATGAAGAAGGCGGCAATAACCCCATCTAGATGCAAGACAGAGTTGGTAGTGTAGTTGGTGAGATAGCCCTCCGGGCTCACGTTTCCATCCAAAACCATATTACCCACTCTGTTAGGAAACATAGAGGCGAACGTCTGCCCGAGGAATGTGCCGTAGCTGATACCGTAGTAGTTCAAAAGATGGCTAGGCTTCGCAGCTGTCTTGCTGTCTTCGGTTGCGGCAAAGGCATCGACGATGCTGAGCATGTCCCTCGCCGTGGTGGCGGTGGACATGTGTGGCCCCGCCTCGATTTCTCGGCCTATAGTCATCTCGCATTGCGCGCCAAGTACATCGCCAAATTTAATGAAGCCTTCGTAGTACTGATCTGCCATTCGTGGCACTGACCGGAGATCCAAGGTATTGTTCCGAGTTGAGGAGGCTGAACAGTTGGCGAGAGGTTCACTGAGATAGATGCCTCTGGGGTCAAACCCAACGAAGTCCCAATTGCTTCCGATTACAGCCTGGCGGGTCAAAAGCAGATGTTAGCCCTAGCTCTATGTGCCTTTGAAGGACACACATGGAAGAAATTGCATAAGCTGATAGGTAATCGATCGACCTATCTCGTCCTAGAAAATCTTATACCTTCTTCGGACCGGTGGTGGGATTTGTATACTAACCTGAAGGGTAGGCCCATACTCTAAGACTTCGTCTACACCGGAGTCTCCAGGTCCGCCAGGATTCAGTAGAATCATACCCTGATACGGTCCTGAGGTCGAATTGAGCTGCGCATTGTATTTGACGAGGGCAACCGAAGCTCGGCCAAGGTCGGCATTCTGGTAATCGAGCGGTACCTTGAAAATAGGTTAGCATGAGAGGGCAGGCAGAGCAGGCCAGAACTAACATCTAGCTTCGCGCAGAAGAATCCGTCGTCGCAAGGACACCAAACAAGTTCCCTGTTTGGGATGATCGTAGAGAAAGTGCAATTACCCGAGAAATATGCACGGGCTAGTTGCAAGAAGCCCACTAAAGGGAGAAAAGGTGTCATGCCCATCATAATATGGATCCAGAAATTGGAATTTCGAACGTAGAGGACTGAGTGAATTGGTGCGTGTGGATCTATGAATTGGAACTTCGAGAGTAGAGGACTGAGTGAATTGATGCGGCCTGCTGAATCGGATCGATGTGTATGATATTTATATGTTTACGCTCAAGGAGGCCTAGGGTGAGATCCCCGTGGTAGAGGCCCGCAACCCAGACCAGGATTCAAGATGCCAACGGTGGGAATACGTGGTTGATCTCCACAAACAAAAAGTTATGACCGGATCGCACTGTCCCGACTCCATGAGAAATAGATCAACCAGCTCAATTGACCAGGTGTGTCCTAAAGTACGATTCCTGCGTAGCCATCGGCTCCTGGGGCTGGTCTTGACTATACTGGAAGTAAGCTTATCTGCGTCATGAAGGGCCTCCTAGTCCCCACATTCTTAAACTCGGATAATTATGTGTTACCGGCCTACTCTCCCAGGCGCTTCAATTAGATTAGACAGCAGGACACGTGGTATAATCGAGAATTTGCCTGTAGCATTGTAGCTTGCGCAATGTCTTATGATTACTACGAACCCCTGCCGCACCTACACGAGAGAGCCGCTAAACCGACAGGGTCCTTACGAGCTGACCAGTGACAAAGCCGCGGAGATCTTCTGAATAGGATTTGCCTCGCGGAAAGACCCACTTTCGGTTCAAGTTCCGCTGAACTGCTAGACAGGGTCCCTACGAGAACTCCGGACCTGGACAGCTCATTAAAGCGAATACGCAGGCAGCAAGATGGGATACTTCCGACACTCAGATCCCCTGGCTTTATTGTTCTGCACGGCTGACTGCTTGACAAACCACACTAGTCTGGGAAAGGATGTGGGGTGTTCCACATTTTATCATTTATATCGATACGAATCTGCTGCCAGCGATATAACAAGATGTCAAACACTCGTTCTCGAGTTTCCATCGTTACGCTTCTTCAGATTAAAATGCCTAAAGTTGCAAAAGGCAGGAGAAAGCGAGCCTATCGACCGAAGACAAGATCGGGCTGCGGCACCTGCAAAGGTAAGACCAACGTGGTATCCAGCAGAACAGTCCATCACCTGATTAGCAGTGTATTAGTCCGACGAGTAAAATGCGATGAGGCGCGGCCAGAGTGCCTTAGGTGCTCATCGACTGGCCGCATATGTGACGGCTACTCTCCAGTCCAAGTGTCTGCTCATTCATCTAATGTCTTGAGAACTCCTGTCACTTTCACGGTAGGACCGCCCATGGACATCCACAGTTGCCCACGATCAAGGCGATCATTCGCGTTCTTCGTGCAGCGAACGAGTCCAGAACTCGCGGGCTTCTTTGGATCCGTGTTCTGGGGAAAGCTTGTCCTTCAAGCTGCGCATCACGAACCCGCGTACGTATCTGGGTAGTTGAGGCACGATATCCTACCACCTTTATCTGTCTTTTGAGCTTTGGAAACCACGAATACCCAGAGTAAAAGGCTTAGAAGCCCTGATTCATGTCTCATAACTCATACATCAATTGTTACACGGGATTTCTGACCTCGAACATGGTACAGCATACGATATGCCATTATCGCGATCGGCTCGTTACATGAACAGCAAACAATAACAAGAGACGTGGAAGGGCTATTCGCTTTGGAGCAGTATAACGTGGCAATCCGGAGTCTCCTTGCTCCTCCGCCGCAGAACAGAGAGCGTGGTGTAGACGTCTGTCTCACTCTATGCATTCTTTTCACTTGCTTCGAGGTATTCAGTACTCATTCAGATCGCCGTAGCTTACGTTGGTTACTCACATATAGTGCTCTAGAACATGCGAGGCCATCATGCTTCCGCAGGGTCCCACATTAGAAGCGGCTCAAAATTACTGCGTGAAATTGTGCGTGATCCGCGAACTGGACATTTGCGACATGAAACTCTTGAAGATAAGCGGCAGATAGGTCGTTACGTGCCGCTGGAGATTCTGGCAACAATACTTGCAGGCTTAGACACGCAAGTTGCCGCGGTGAGATAAGCTTGACTTTATGAACTGAAGGCCTTTGGCTGATACATTCAAGCCAGACTATGCGAGACTACAAGTTCAAGATCTATGATGACTATTTCTCTACGATCAACCTGGGTAAAGATGCCCCATTCGTGTTCTACAGCATCGAAGAAGCCAAGAATGTCTTCGCTTATGGCCGCTACTTATTCACCAGCAGCCACAAGGGTCTGCCATCTCTATCACGTAACGCCATCCAAGAGCACATACCTTACTACAAAGCTCTCATGTCGAAATTCTCGCGGGCCTTGCAAGCCTTTGCGGACACAACAAGTTTATTGCTCACGCCACAGGAAACTGTTACCATGGCTGCGCTTCAGCTACACTCTCTGAATGCCTACATTCAATTCTTCGTTAGACCTCAAAGTCCGGCTAGTCTGACAGACCAAAACGATTTAGTACTACTGATGAAGGAGATAGTAAGACTTGGACAGGAGCTCATCGCTAGTGTATCCCTCGGCCAGGATAACGAGCGCCAAACTTCATTTTGCTTGGATTTGGGATTCATAGTCCCGCTATTCACTGTGGCAAGCCAGTGTCCTGATATAGGACTTCGTCGCACGGCTATTTCTCTTCTTCGTTTGACATCGCGTCAAGAGGGTCTTTGGAATAGTTTGGCCATCGCGAAGGCCGCAGAGAGAATACTGGAAATCGAAGAGAGTCAGGGCATAGGTTTGAGAGCATGTACAGATGATGCTATACCGTCGACATTCTCGAACCTTCCAACGGTCCTACAAATTGATAGTAAAGGTGTCCGACTGCAGTATGTTCAACCAGGCTACGGCACTATCGCCGACATAATTGTGGTGGAAGAAGTGTGCAGGTCATGACTTGCTGTGGGGATTTTGGACCAGGTTATAGCTATGTCGATATCTGTTCGAATGAATGGAATGAAGTTTATTTCGTTCTGTCTGACGATCTGGATGGGCCATTCTAGGCGCCTCTGAATAGACGAACTGTGGCAGACTGATCGCTAGCGACATTGACGATTCTCCGAATGAACTGAACAGAAATACTTCATATTTGCCTCTCATCCCTAAAGATATTGACGGTCTATGAATAATAGTGCCTTACAAGCAACAATGTCGCGTCGGCAGCAAATTATCCGGACCCCATTCAGTTCGTGCAGGCAACCTCCCAGGTCGCTGTCACGCATGCACTGGTTGAGCTGTTCCGTGACGCAAATCTGGGCGGGTTCGACCTTGAAATGGTTGTAGCCGTTGCGCATAGTTCAGGAAGCATGCTGGTACAGTGGTACTCGAACTTTGACGGGAATATGTTTAAACAACAGGTCGCAAACAAACAGACGAATACGCTAAGCGCCCTGCTCAAGCTAGGTGGTATCATCGCGCCATCGACGCAACTCACTGAAGCAGTCAACGTTGTCAGCGGTGAGAATGATCTTGTCTTCTGTAGGGGGGACTGCCTTTATCCCACAAATCAGAACAAAGCTGTTTTCGTGACTTTCTACCCGGCGGTGTCGAATGGGAGTCAGACACACATTGCAGCGAGATCAGGGCATGCATCGCGGCCGACATGAGTGAGCTGGACAGCTTCAAGTAAATGATCAAGTTCTTACTCACAAATAGCCTGTAATTGTATTGATGAATCAGATCGCCAAATCTTAGGTGTGTGGAATCAGGTTATCGTCTTATGTGTACGTGTCGACAATGGATAAGGGACAATGCATGTCATTTACGTCCTAGAATCAGTATTTGTGCTCACACATAAAAAAATGCACAGGAATTTAGAGCTTGACGAGAGATTCTACTATAACCTGCTCCGGTCGGAAATCATCGAAATGATAGAGGGCGTCGTTTAGCTAAAGCAGCCGGGATCTCATATTCGTGTGCTCGTTGCTGGACTTCTCACCTGTGTCCTGACCCCGACCAACACTTATTATGCAGCCCAGGCTAGCGTAGGAGATTAGATGTCAGTACTCTCGGACTTCTGGGTTTTACCTACTCGAAGCTGTCTTCGAAGGGGATTAATCATATTGCAGATGGTGCCGATACAGGTGGTGCCGGCGCAAATGGTACAGATCATCACTTCTCCTAGTAATATGGCACGGGATTTTTGTAGCTGGGCATGGGGTTATAGATATCATACTAGGTCTTGAAATCGTCCTGTGTCGAAAACACAATGGCTCACTTCGTGTATGACTCGGCGGCCTCACTGTTGTGGAGTTGTCACTCTCGTCGATAGATTCAATTAATGGTATCCTTCCCTTCTTCAATATCTCGAGACACTTTATCCTTGTCCGCGACCACATCGTGGTATCTATGACAGCCATCGACATGTTTAAGTAGTCTTGTAGGTTTTATTCAACAGACTGCGCCAAGCGCATCTTGACTCAGAACACAGCCCGCCCTGTGCGTCATCTCGCCCTAGGCGAATCATCCGACGAGTCTGCCACTTATGAGGCCTCTCAAGTAGGCTGAGATAAAAAAAAAAGCCGGTGTTATTGAGTTTTCCCCGCAGTATTGATAGGTCCTACGGACACCATCCTAATTCTCGCAATAGCCCGTACAGAAAGCTTGCATATCCTCGCGTCTTAGACTAAATCCGCATGAGGGAAAACTACCCTAGGCTAAAGGCGAAGCAATGGGCTAGCTTTAGAGTCTCGTGTGAAATGCATTCAGCCGTGGCGACCATCAGATTGCTTTGGTTTGGAAGTTCCCCGGTCAAGAGGAAATCAACAAGTGAGAACCCTTGCTGGCCTCCGGATTTGAGGGAAAATTTATTGCCAAGTATAGAGATTTGAATGTTGGACGATAAAGACAGAGGCAGCCGTGTTGCTTGAGTTCGGTTCGACTCGTGAATTGTGTCAATATGAGTTCGTAGATGAGATAGGAGTGCTGTTGAGTCGACAACACTAGCCTTTCTGCTCTTAGCATCATCTTTGCTATTCTACTATATATTTTTTTTGCTCAATAGCAGCTTCTTGGAAGCTCTGGAGCTTGGCATCCTGGCTCATTCCTAGAGCCTTTCTGGTAACCCCTTACTACTTCGAGAGAAATATAATTGGTAGCAGTTTGAGCGCAAGTGGTGTGCTAACGCGTACTGCTAAACCTAATACAGTTAAGCAGCTGGAAAAGCATACTCTTTATTTAGCGCTCCCGAATACTTGATAGAAGGAGAATACTAATCTTTGCAAAGCGGGTAGGCGATAGGCCGAGGCTTAAGCTTTATTAAACCTACTTAGACTTTGCTATGCAATCAAACTAAATTAGCGTCTGAAAAGAATTAGGCAGCCATTGAAAGAATTACTCGTGGGCGCTATAAAGTAGGAAACACAAATCACCTCGAGATCACATACAAGCCCTATCTACTTTTTTTGCCCGGGTGTTTCTCAGGATTCTCTCATTGTCTCGCGTGTCCGCCAGCCAATATCGTTATGGCGGTTGCCGACATAAGCACGCTTTCACTAAGTCCAGTCGTCGTTACCGGCGGTTGCGGATTCATTGGTTCTCACATCGTCAGTGGCATTCTGAAGCATGAACCCGATGCCAAGGTTCATGTTTTGGATCTCGTCACGCAGCACAATCGGGATCCTGGAGCTATTTATCACAAATGTGACATCTCATCTCTTTCCGGAGTCGAGGCTATCTTCGCCCAGGTCAAGCCGAAGACCGTTTTTCACGTTGCGAGTCCCGACCCCACGCATGCGCAGCCTGCCTTGTTCCGCAAGGTGAACGTCACTGGCTCTGAAAACATCCTCATAGCCGCCCAACACGTCAAAACAGTCCAGGCTTTTATCTACACCAGCTCATCCTCCGTCATTCACGACAACCATAGTGATCTGTTGAATGGTGACGAGAAATGGCCGGTCCTCGAATATCCTGTCCAAAAGAATGCCTATTCGCTGTCAAAAGCCGAGGCCGAGGCTAGCATCCTGGCTGCCAACCGTCACGATGGCGACTCGTCCATGTTGACTGCCTCTATACGCCCCGCATCGACGTTCGGAGAGAGGGATTATACTAGCTTCGGAAATATTGTGGCGAATGCCAGGCAGGGCAAAGCAAGGATGCAGATTGGCGCCGGCAAGAATCTGTTTGATGTTTGCTATGTCTCCAATCTTGTCGATGCTCAGATTCTCGCCGCACAAGGACTACTCCGTGCTTACGGCAAGCCTATCCCCAGTGAGGAAACACGAATCGACGGCGAGGCTTTCTTCATAACCAACGACGAGCCTATCTTGTTCTGGGATTATCAGAGGGCTATTGCGGCATCTATCGGGCTGCCAGTCAAGCAGGAGGATATCAAGGTTGTACCTGTTTGGGTTGCCTACCTATCAGCTGTGGTCGCCGAGTGGTACACCTGGGCAGTAACTTGGGGCAAACAAGTCTCCTTGATTACTCGAGATGTTATTTCCCTTATTGTTATCAACCGCACTTTCAACATAGAAAAGGCAAAGAGAGTACTCGGGTATAGGCCAAAGGTTAGTATTGAGGAGGGCTTGGCACGGACGGGCAAGTGGTTTGTAGAGGAGGAGAAGCGTATCGCGGCGAGGAAGACAGTTTGAGGTCGATCCGGTAGGCTTTCAAGTCTTGATGTGTTTTCTTTGATGCTTCCTTCTTTTGATTGCAGAAATAACGTAACTTCCCCCCCCCCCCAAAAAAAAAAATCAACTAGCTAGTTTTCAGCAGAGCCTAGAGTTTTTCTCGAATATGTATGCGCATCCTTAGTGATTAAATTTCCGGTAGAGCATGAGAAGGACATACTTTGTGATGCCGATAATGATGCCGTACTCGATGGCAGTGACGTTGAACCAGCATGAGGCCTCGTGGGCCTGGGCCGCAGTAAGGTCCTAGGCGTGTTCACCGCCGTGGTGTGACACAATAGCCCTCACAACAACGCAGTACCACACGGCTCCCGCCCACGAGATAGTCAAGTAATCCTCCAGATCCATACCCTCTTCATAGACAAGCCCACGTAATAGTGGGCTAGGAAGAAGAGGGTGATGAGGAGTAGACACACCTCAATGGTGATGTTAGCAAGACGAGCTAGCGACTCTGGGTGCTTAGGATTCGAAGTCACCTTAGGTGATGTCTCTAGATACGGAGTAAAACTCGATGGCGCGACTGACGATGATGACGTCTGCTGGAGGGTCATGCCTGGAACTAGTCGTCAGGCTGGACACGCTGGTATTCACTTGTGGGGAAGAGGTAGGTGAGTGTGGCTGGCTAGACAACACTGAGAGGTATTACTTATAGACACGGGGCCTGAACCCTGAATCAATATTGTCTTCTCACGACCAGCTCTCCCTTGCAACTGCGCGTACCACGGCTGTTACCCTCTGTCCATGAATGATTGGACCGATGTTGCGCAGCCCGTGGAAACAGGGCTTTGCTGAGCTGAGAGAATGAGAGACCAGCCACGTGTCCCAGACATGCGCCGCCTACCTAATGTGCATTACGGACCCTTTGGCAACGAGACAACTGGAGGTATAAGATTTACGAAGAGGGTATCAGAAGCCTATATGAGCGATCGAGCCGGCTGCGATGGTTCTACATTAACACCTCGATCAACATGACCTTCCCGTCCTCTCCCACCCTCAATCTCGCATATGCAAGCGCCTATCTCAGCTCTTCCACCGTTGCGGCTCGCACACCCTTCATCTGCCGTCCGAGCTTTGAGTCGGGCTGCCCCAGCCAGCGTCGGATCCAGCCACCACCTCTGCGGGAGCTGTGTAGTTTGGCGTCGGATGAAAGGAAGTATTCATCTCTTCGTCGAAGGCAGAGGTGTTGAGACCCTCGGGGTAGACGAGCCTCGTGGAGTGTCGAGGTGCTTTCCAGCCTAGCAGGCGGCAAGGCGCGTGAGTGATATTGCAGACGCATACGGCGCATCAGAGCTGGGGGTTGGGAGGAATATATCTCTAGAGTGTGTATCGAGGGGTGAACTTACCGCCGCTGTTTAGAACAATTGCCAGGACTGGTATCTTGTACTTGCTCGCGACCCACAACGCGCTCGATGGCGAAGCGCACATAAATCTCCCGTCACCAACGACCTGGCAGACCATGGTGGGCTCACGCCCTTCCTCCTTCTCGAGGTCCGAGAGCGCCATCTTGACGCCCAGCGCCCCTCATATCAAACGCTTCTCATCGCAGGTTCGTCATGCACCTCTCTCTCCATGTTCGAGCATGCTATTTAATAAAATTAAACTGAGTGCATGCCACGTTAGCCTATAGTGAAGTAAAACAAGTGCTTTTAGCTCTTAGGCTGCGGAATAGGTGGGGCTGCATATAAGAAAACATACTGTATTAGCAGAGGGTTTGATATACGTTTACTTCTTCAGGTCAGCAAGCATTCGACGAGCGCGAGCCTTACGACAGTATTTGTTGAGGGTTGTTAGTGGGACTGAGCGGTGTGTTGGTGCTGGGTCTCTGGAGATGGTGGAAAGACACACCAGTCAAACCACGATACTACGTGCCATGGCTATGGCCTGCTTTAAATTTGGACCTCTTTGGAAACTAGCTTTGAAATACTTATACAATGAAATACGACCTCATCTCTTGATGCACAACCGTATGACTCCAAAGAACGCTATCTCCTAGCGTCTTCTTGAGCACCGCGATATTCTCTTCCACGGTACCATTGCTATCGACCTAAAAGTTTGTAAGACTAAGTCCCAAGGACTGCAATGACAGATATAGGGGGTAAGCAGTACGGCTTACCTCAATCAGTAGGCCTGCTCCCCGATAGTATCGTTCCACAGGCGGTCCCTCTACTAGGTATTCAGCGAATCGCCTCGTAAATTTGTCCACACTGTCGTTGTGATCGCGACCTCGGGCGAGATACCTCGCTTCTGCATTCTCTCTTGTTGCATTGAGTAACAAGACGACATCGGGCTTGGAATCGCCCTTCTGTGTACTAGAGTCAACCGGCTGAAGTCTACATGTTCTCGACTCCCCCGCATCAACTGACCAAAGGAAGCTTGTCCTGGAAGGGCCACTGTGCCCATGAATTGAGCTGCTCCTCACACCTTGGAAAGCCGTCGATCAGGATCCCTTTGAGTTCGTCCTGTTGCATTGCATTTTCGATGGCAAGGCCCAGGAACGGGTTCAGCTCCACAGATGTGAGAAACCCTTGGTGGTCGAGCTTCTCCTGAATTCTAGCCGCAAGGGGCGTTTTGCGGTTCGCTTGCATCCAGGTGCGCAGGTTGTCTCCCACAGAGAAATGTAAAAGACTGTAAGTGCGTGCAAGAAAGGCGCAGATCGTCCCCTTGCCTGATCCAGGTGCTCCTATCAAGATGGTAAGCAGGAGGATTCTATTTTCCCCAAATACAAGGACGAACCGAGGACGAAAATCACGGCAAACTTCTGCCTCTTTGAAGAAGAAGCATGTGTGTCCATGGCAACTGCTGTGTTCGATCGCATTTGAGCGGCGACCAATGCCTACTCAACACAATCTTGCAAGGAACGTTGTGAGGAAGAAAGGTGTGGGATGCAACAAGTAAAATTGGGCGCGTGACAGAAGGGAAAACAAACGGCTACGGCGTGCTACCTATCGCTACAGCTATCTGCGTAGTGCCCGTGCGCGGGCCTACGTAGTACAGAGTACGGAGCTTCCCATCCTGCTATAACCCATAAGTCTTGATTAAGCGAGGACAAGGGTTACAACGCTGAGGGCTGGTGCCTACGGGTAAATATTTCTACCCAAGTTCCCCACTCCGTTCTTGGTCCATGGAGCAAAAATACAACCAAACTTTCTTGAAACAAGTTGCAATCAACAGCACTGAATCACTAGCCAGACTCCGTCCTGTGAAGGGCTGCCTAAGGAGGATGGGAATTCTAACATCCTTCCCCCAGGTCATGCTGGCGGTATTCCCGGCCGTTCCAGATTTCATGTTGGTTATAGCTCTTCTGGGGGTTACCGCGGCTTATCTCTTGCGCCGCCGCGGCGCCGCTCAAAATCGCCGCATCCTCTTCTCAGTAGAAGGGACTACCGACAAATCAAACCCGCAGGCAGCCGACGGTCCAGACGCTCCCGTGTCCGTCAACTACTTCCCGTCCCGCGAATGCAATTACGCCTGCGGGTTCTGCTTCCACACCAATACCTCCGGCTACATCCTACCCTTGGATGACGCTAAGCGCGGCCTGCGCCTCCTCAAGGAGGCCGGCATGCGCAAGCTCAACATTGCCGGCGGAGAGCCTTTTCTGCACCCCAAGTTCCTTGGACAGCTGCTGCGGTACTGTAAGGATGTCCTGGACCTAGAGAGCGTCAGCATCGTCAGCAACGGGAGCAAGATCCAGGAGAAGTTCCTCCGCGAGCACGGCCGGCACCTGGACATCTTAGCCATTTCGTGCGACTCATTTGTCCGGAAGACGAACAGGGCAATCGGGCGCGGGGAGAATGGCAATGCCGACGGGGATCACGTGGTGCAGGTGTTTCGCATCGCCGAGTGGTGCAGGAAATATGACATCATGTTCAAGCTCAACACCGTCGTCAACATTCACAACTGGGACGAGAACATGGCGGAGCAGATTGCGAAGCTGGCGCCATTCCGGTGGAAGGTTTTCCAGTGCTTGATTGTGGAGGGAGAAAATGAGGACGAGACTCGCGTGCGGGACGCGAGGAAGTATCTTATTTCGGAGGAGCAGTGGAAGACGTTCTGCGACAGACATAAACACCTACCGTGTTATGTGCCAGAAGACAACCAAACCATGGCTGGTAGCTATCTGCTTTTGGACGAGCGTTTGCGCTTTCTCGATAAGGGTGACGGTCCGATGAAGAAGAGCGAGTCTCTGCTCGACGTCGGGGTGAAGAAGGCTATGCAGCAAGTCACGTGGGATAAGGGAGCCTTTGACAAGAGAGGAGGGGTTTATGAATGGCGGAAACCGCAGACAGTTGGCGACGCCGGAGGTTGTGGTGATAGTAATAGAAAGGAGCTGGAGTGGTAGGTCAGAGGTGTTATAACGATTCTCAAGAATCGCTGAAGCTAGCCGAGAGCACTTCATGATAGAGGCTGGGAGTATCAAGCTGGTGAATGTTTGTTAAAGATGAAAGCTTCGTATCTAGGGTCATTATACATTTGGTTCGTATGTCCGGCTTCCTGTTTTCAAATAATTAATATAGATAATCGACTCACAGCATATATTGGAAGCTCGGCGCAATTAAGAGGAGGACATTCGGAGAGCAAGGGTTTTTGAAACCCTTAATTGACTACATAGTCGACAATCACGTTCTAGCTCAAATATGCTACTGATTAGGTCTGCGCCTGTAGACAGCTGGATCTCCGTCTCTACTTTTCCATCAATCCCGATCCCAGGGTCACTCTCGCCGTCGAGGGGTCGCTCCTCATCCTCAACTCCTTCAACCTCAGCGACCCTTCTCAGAAGCTTCTTCTAATCCCATATCTCATCATTGGCACGGCATGTTCCTCTCAATACTAGCTTTCTAATCTGAAAGCTTCTGCAGCTAATGTTAATATCCGGATCTAGAATTAGGAAGCCCTCCAGACTCTGTAATCGGGTATAGCCCGGCTAATAGGAATATTGGAGCGCAGTCGATGCTCGCGTTGTGGATGCTCTGGCTGAGCCCTTGCGTGCCGATGTCGATGTGGACGAGGACTGCTTGTGGCTGGCTTAATACCCGAGCGTACCCATTGGCTATGGTGATTGCTATTATCTCGGACGGGCAGGTGATGAACCTGGGCCAAGCATCAGGCTGCTCTCTCCTGCCCCCCTAACGATAGCCTCGAGGAGCGATAGATAGTCAGACCCGATATTCACAAAGCATGCTATCACGCGAGCCTAGCAGCTACAATGAGCAGGGTAGGGACAGACGCGGGTAAGGCGACGAAACGTACTTCCCAGAGCGCTTCGAATAGAGCGGAAGCGGTGGTGTATCTGTCCAGCAGCATATCAGTCCCACAGCTCGTGTGGGGCAACCCTGCCCAGACGGGACGGGTCAGTCACTCATGAGACGGGTTTGCTCTGAGACGCCGGTCTGGCCCGGCGATTCGAAGGCATAGGATTCGTGCCTCGTTCTGTCGTCAGAGAAGCGGCGAAAAAAGAGGGCGGGCGGCTCCGAGGCTAGCTCGAGGGCGTTGTCCAGGGCAAAAAGCCCGCTTTCGCTTGTATCGAAAAGCAACCTGGTCTTCTAGCAGCCTGCGCAGCCAGGTTCAGATTGCTGATCGGCAAAGTTCAAGAGAGGCGATAGCAGATTGATTGTTCAGCTTAATAAGATCTGCTTCTATTCATATATTTCCTTTTCTAAATGCTTTTTTGTGGATAAATGCATAGCTTCACTCTGGGGCGCTACCAAAGTGCCCGCTTTAAACGCCACCAAACGTTGTGAAGCTGAAGATCTATCTAATGAGCACTGTAGTGACTGGCCGTTGCTGAGAGTATTGATTGGATATATGCTAATAAGGGCGGATAAGTAGTCACAATAATTGAATATGGAAACGTACAAATCCTATAAACATTGCAAATATTCACTGCCTTTGGAGCTAGTAATACCGAATCAATATTTACATTGATAACTGAAAACTATTTATAAGATCTATTTATTGGGAATGGATATAAGGTTATTTATTCAGCTCTTTAATATGGATATGCTGGATAGCAATATATCCAAGTTCTTCAGATATAGCTACGTAAGCGTAGCCACTTTGTAAATATTGGATCCGACAATCAATATTCTACCTTCGCTATTGTATATAATTCGCGTTGCTACTTGCATATTGAATAGATTATAATTTTTTTCAAAAAGCATATTAGCAGAATCAATTAAAAAGGAATATCTATTATAATTTGTGATAAATATTGCAGTATTCAATTGTATCTGCTAGCTTAGCAAGTATATTTATTAAAATGCAATATACTATAAGCTTGTATGGAATAGTATTTAGATTATATCAAGATATTGCTGAATATATAAACTCGAGCTAATAATTGGTCTTCCAAATATTCGTCTTATAATCTGCTTAAGAAATTGATAGCATGATTATTGATTGTAAATGCTCCCGAAACCTTTTTCTTCTCTGGGATGTGAAGGGGATGGCATGTTTGGAATTTGGCTGCTGAGATGCTTCTTAATAAATCGCAAGGGATTATTTACAGAGAAAGTAGAAAGAAGGAGGCTAGATAGTATATGCCTCTTTTCTTTGAATCTCGTCGTGAATATGCTAATATGCATACATGCATGGATATCAAGGGCTAGAGGCGACGAATGACATCGGGTAATTTGGTATGCTATATTGTAGAAGGCACGATAGTTACCGGTCCATGCTGTGTAAGATATGCTGCGCTGAGCTGGGCTTCAAGAGCGAGCGAGTGAGCGAGAGCCAGCTTACCTCAGCAAGTCTTACACCTATTAATTTGGCCTGCCCTGGATCCCTAGAATACGAATTCTTACCCTAAGCAAACAGGAAAGCCTGCGATTCCACAACCACTACTCATATAAGCTTAATTCCTTATACTGGCAAAGATCTTACTGTTCTTCAACTAATATTACTAGTTCAGCCATTTTGGAGCTAGAAAGTTCATGGGACTGTACTCCCGCGGGGAATGAGGGAGAGGGGTAGCCAAGACTTACGTGAAGCGATTGGCCGCTTCAGATAAGTGCCTCGCGATCTCATCAGCATGTCAGCCATCGAAAGGCTGTATGCTACTCTGTAGTCACGGGCCTCTGACTCAGCTGCCGATTGTGGCCGAGATAGCTCCCGCCCAAGCAGGGTCAAATGCGGCAGCGACTGCCGTTGGCTCCCCGGGAAGTGCTTTTTGGCGCCACCTGCCTAATATGGACGATCAATCTGACCGTAAAAGGTACTTATATGACATGGCCCAACTACGCATGGCGGCCTCGCAGAAGCTCACCACATCTATTCTCCGGCCTATCACGACTGTGAACATGGCTGTTGCAGGCAAAACTGTCGTCCTTGTGACTGGAGCGAACTCTGGCATTGGCTGGGAGATGGTCAAAGCGCTCCTCCGGTCGACACGGACATACCACATCCTTGTGGGCACTCGGTCTCTAGAAAAGGGCGAAGCAGCATTGGAGGCGCTGAAGAATGATGTCGCCGAGACAAACAGCACTATGGAGCTGCTACAGGTCGACGTCACCAGCGACGACTCGATATCTGATGCCTTCGACAAAGTCCAGGCCACCCACGGGTGTATCGATACCCTGGTGAACAACGCAGGTGAGCTCATGCACCGCTGACCCTTTTCTGAAGCTATAGTACTGAGCGTTGATTAATGTCATATGCTTATATAGGCATTGCGTTGGACGCGGACTACGTCTACGGCGACATCAGCATGCGTGAGGCCTGGAACAAGGCGTACGATGTCAATGTGTCCGGGGCGAACATCATAACACACACATTCGTGCCGCTGCTTCTCAAGTCCTCTGATCCTCGACTGCTCTTCGTCACCAGCGGGCTAGCGAGCGCGGAGAGGATAAGCGAGGCGCACTACCCCATCCCCCCACCCATCCAGTCTGGGTGGCCCAAGAAGGCTGCGGTGCTGCCAAATGCTTACCGCGCTAGTAAGACGGCGCTGAACATGATGATGCTCTCCTGGCACTGGTTGCTGAAGGAGGACGGGGTAAAGGTGTGGAGCGTCTCACCAGGCTTCCTCTCCACCAGCCTGGGTGGCCAGAGAGCAAGTATAGCCCGGCGGGGGGCCGGGCCTGCCTCGACTGGGGGAGAGCTGATCACCACCTTGATAGAGGGCGGCAGAGATGCTGATGTGGGCAAGGTCGTAGGCGGAGCAGGTATCCAACCTTTCTAGTATCGTTGTAGGTGGCTCATAACCTACTTTCTGCTGTCAGCTATCCACAGAACTCCTGTGTAGCTGCGAGCAGTCGGGGCCTTCTGCCGTCTAGCTATATCTTCGACGCTGGCTGGGTTGCATAAGGTTCTAATCGCTAGCAACCGCAGGGTGGGGTTCGCGGAATGGTCGGTAGCAGAAAAAATAAGCAATGCACTGCGCCGCACATTTCGCAAGAAGGAATAGCTGTAGTACTATGTACGGTCGGAAGCTGGGGAGCCGACGACTACGCTCTGTAGAGACTCTGTGAGGCAGCCAAACGCTCCTCGGGTGTATCTCTAGCCACTTTCGACCAGCCTAGTGTTTTTCTCCTTATCGATCTCGCTGCACCAGCGTCAATACTATCGAAAGAAAGCATAAAAACCTAAATATTGCGTAGCTCAGCCCACAGCCAACAGTAACCTATCTCGAGCCGATTCAGCGAGGGCAAGGATACTTACCTTAGTTTAGCCACCGCGGTCCTGGACCATGTCCCGGAAAATTTAGTTGAAATCTCGCTTCAGGCTGCCCATAGCCCCAAGCTAATAAGTTGTAGATACTATGAAGCTGTTATTCTAACCCGTTACTGGACCAGCCAGCGAACACTTTGAGGGACATATAATTATGTCCCCGTTTGGAGCATTAACTGCTCTGGTACCGAATGTGGAAGCAGCTACACCATAGGGATTTTTTAATCTAGAAGCTGGCGGCCAAAGCCGAGATTACTACCTACCCTATTACCTAGACTACTAGGTAAGGTAAGATACCTTAGACCCTATTCGGTACCTTACATTACCCTAAGCTTCCGCATAGCCCTGCAAGCAATCCTGCCCGCGGTTGGGAAAATCCTACTGCCTCCTGCTACTGCTCGGTCACCAAGTATATACGGCAGCATACCGACCTTAGGTAAGGTAGCCAGGGTAAGCTGTAGTTGTATAATGTATATATACATAGACAGAAGTCTCTGATTGAAAAGGATTCATTCGGAGTGCCGTGCAGCTGCATCTGTTGGAATAGGATATTGTTCAAGGTATTGTCCACATGCATTATGTGCTGATGCTCTGTTCTAGTGACTATGGGCGGTGCAGCGAATGTGCAGAAGACTACTCCGCAAGTGTACGCTCACCGCTGGCGTAGCTCGCATAAAGAATGGGAATGAAAATCTCGGACATCGCACAGTATAAAAGAGCCGAGCGGACCAATCATAGGTGCAAGTTTGGTGTACGACTCAGTATAACTTCCATTATAGACTAGTCTGTTCGCCTATGTGAGCCCTCGTTCGATGGAGTAACCCCGGACAAGGGAAGGAAGATACTGCTTACCAAGTACCGTCAGGAGAGCCTGGGTGGCGTATAAATGGCCAGTGCTTATATTCGTCTCTATTCCGCGGCCGAGGATTTATATGCTGACAAAACAGCCTTGCCTGCTCATCATTTCTTTGCTCAAAAAGTCTTTTTTTTTTATGTCTTTTTGCGTCGATATTCTGATAACCTTATTTTTGCCCCCCCCCACCCCAAGTAGAAACGGGAAAAGAAAAAAGAAAAAACAAAAAGAAAAAGAAAAAAAAACAGCAAGAGACTTGCTTACTACATTTGTTCAAGCTCTCGAACTTATCTAGGAGTCTAGGCCAAGCATGCCGACCGACTCGCTAGACCGAGAACGACCAAGAATTACTAGAAGACAGGGTGCTTGCACATACTGTAGGCAAAAAAAAATTCGCTATAAGTGCATCCCGCATCTCGCAGCTCAGGAGGGCTGAGAGGGCTATTCATTAGTATCTAGAAGGACTCTGACTTCCATGCGGACAAAGGCAATGGAGAACAGCTATGCTAGCTATGCTAGATAAGCAGCAAAATGCTCGGGCTAGATAAGAAGACTTTACCTGATTGTGTCCTACTATTTTCAGCGGCATGGTATCACCTGCTCGTATCTCTCTCCGACAGCCGAAACATCAAAGGCCGATCGACAGCTACCGAGGGCTGCCCACCAGCGGGGACTGTCGACAACAAGCAGTGCAGGCTTTTCTATAGGCAATCCCGAGCCGGACACCTGCAATTCTGTCTTTTCTCAAAGTCTAGTATCCTCAGAGATCGATTCCATAGACTGGTTCATGAACCCCATTACACCTTCCACCTCCACGTTTGACAACCTCGGTGAGGACTTGTTTAGCCTGCTTACCAGCGAGCTGGAATCTCAGGTCTCGCAAAGCGCGACCCCAAAAGAGATACCGCTACCAGAGGGCACTTGGACGAATACCTATCCGCAAAGTGTATATTTTACACAGCTTTGACATGAAAGCTGCTCAGACGGCCGAGAAGCTGTGCTGACCAATCTGCTAGCCTTGGAGATTGGGAGTGCACCGCAAGCCTCCCGAACCCGCCAGGACTCAGTCTCCAGTATGCGAGGCCTTGACGCAATAGATCCCATGATTCAGGTAATAACGACAGTCATGCCGGGGCCAAACCCTGTCAACGCCCCCCCCAACGCCGGTAGCGCTCCAGCGAGTGCAAGATGCCGGGGTGCAGCAGCAAACCCCAGCGAGCCTAGCATTAGACTTATCAAGTCGGTATAAAAACAAGGAGGCCAGGGGGCACGCTTATAATGTGGAACGCAGGCAACTGCTATTTCCGGCGTTAATACAGCTGAATAGAGATGCTGAGCGGTCGCGGCCCCGCTTCGACCCCTGCGTCTCGCCTCTTATTGCGCTGTTTTCCAGGGCCAAGGTTGACGAAGCTGCGCGGCAGATGGCGGCCGAGGCGATCAGCTTCATCATGTCTTAGGAATGCCAACGCAGTCTCCCAGCAGCCTGGTGGTCGTCCCACCTTGAGCAGCAGACTGCGCATAACATCTGCTGGGCAGACCTGCCCATCCAATCGCTTATTCGCAGTGAGTACGCCTATACACGAGAGGGAAAATATAGGCACTGTCTCTTGCCATATCTCCGTCTTATTCCGTCCTCTCGCGAGTCAGATCTTAATTAGTTCTATAGATTGCTTCGAGGAGCTACTAAGGTGAGACTTATTGCTCTTCGTAGACATAGCTGCCCACTGCTCCCTCTGCTGATAATAGTGCCCGCCAGTGTCAAGCTATATCTGGAGCAGCGCGAGGTTCTCGCCGCGATCAACTTCCTCCAACCTTCTTTAGGACTCAAGCGGCCGCCGTTAGCAGATGCATCGTAGTCACTCTAGCGGCGTAGGGGTCTCTGTTGAAACCAGACCAGCGCAAGCCGGACTGTGTTAAGCTAATAGCTCTCATGGGCGAAGCCCACGACAGCTTGAATGCCAAGCCAGACTCAGTGGATAAATTCCTGGTACATTTCAAGGCACTATAGCAGTTCTTTTTCTTTCTTCCATATATCGTTGCCACTAGTGCCTGACCATAGGTGTAGGCTATCGTAGCAATTGTAGGTAGATTTTTCTCGCCTTCTGATCCTTGTTGCGCGAAGCTTACTTTTTCTAGCTCCAACTCGTCCATAAGCTGGGCATGAAACACTTGCTCAAGCTCTTAGCGACTGCTGTATCTATTATCCAGGCTCTTAGTCTACATTCTGCTGCGGCGTTACAGAGCCTATATACCGAATCATCGGGACTAGCCGCCAAAAGTCAAACGGGCGTGCTGGATAGTATTCTGCGTCGATAAGGTCAATGCCCTACGTTGGAAGTCGTTCTCAGTGCGTTGTCAGCTCGAATCTCCGTCTGCTCGCATACCTCTGCCGAGAGGCTGAGCAAGCATCTGCGAATACAGCATCGCTGACGCCTTCTCCAGTTGCTTCCAGAACCGTATCTGCAGTATATACCACCGCCCATGGAAGATTGCAATAGCAATCAGAACTAGCTCCTAGTTCAATGCAGATACAGCAAGCTATGTGCGCGGATCTACGATGAAACATCGCATGCTCGTAAAGACTAGTCTCGATCTTCCGAGAACAAGGCAAGCATTGCCGCAGAACTCGAGGACTGGTACGGGTCGCTTCCCGACGACGGCCGATTGCATAACAAAAGCACCAAAAATAGCAGTCTCTCTAGGCCGCTAGCTATATGCATGCTTTATCAATACTACGAAGCAAAGCTTGCACTATTCGATATTGATAACATATGGATGAAAACTACGAACCCACCGCTTCAGTCGCCAATAATACCTCTCAGTCAAGAGATCTTCAAGTTTAGCAACCGAATCGAGCCCAATAACATTGTCTATGATCGGTAAAGCGCCATGGCTGCTCTATTACCTCACATACTTCTAGCTATTGACTAAGCAACGCGTGACTGACGAGATCTGATGGACAAAAACAATAGGATTCTTCTGTTTCTGCCGTCGCTCAGTCTATGCAAAATAGCCACGCAAGTCTCGATGTACGGAACTACCGATTTCGAAGACACGCGAGCCGTACTGGCAGTCGCGCATGGTTTCTTCGCGCGAATATCATCAGTGCTGCCCACGATCGACTTCTTCGACCGCATTACCAAGCTGGTTGACATAGCTATCAGAGCCCACAAGAGAGTAGTATAGATTTCACAGCCAGGCTAAGTAGCTACGCGCCTCCTCCTCGCTGCTTTCATGCCGTCGGTTGTTTATTCGATGAAGGTGAAGAAGACCGCTTCCTCTTCGACGTGGACCCCAGTGCATGCCACGCCGCCCTAGCGGATCCTATACACATCGCCCTAATCGGCCGTCAGCAGCTCATCTCTGTCCATCCATACAATACAGTGCTCCAGGACTACGCGCCCAAAGTCTAAGAACGAGCTGCTCTTGCCCATCCGGTCCGTCTCCGGACATAATGAGGAGTCCTCCAAGATCCACCTAACGCTCTGGCCAGAGAGCGCCGCTTGGGGCTGCGGCGGCTGTGCCCAATACTTGGTCGCCTTGCTGCCCGTCGCCATATTCTGCATCTCAGCCTTGGCGAATATCTCATTGAACATGACTAATTTCAGCTATAGCGCGTCGCCCGGCGATAGGGGGCCCAGCTTAGAATATGTATGCGGGCCGTCTGAGCTCCATTGATACATAGCATCGAGCATCATCTCCCCATCAGGCAATACTCTGAGCGTAAGGCTTATTCGCAAGCCTGGAAAGCCTCTGCTGTTAGCGTTGATCCCTAGCCACACCGAGACCGCTTGCACTTCTGTAAGCCTGCTGCTCTCCTTCGCGGCTATCGTATGCAGTATCGTTAAGCTGGCTTTAGCCGCAGCGAATCGCTGGTTAGGGGGTGGCGTAGATAGAACAATGCCGGCTCAATAGGATGTGAATGTGAACCGAAAGTTCGAAGAACCTAGCTGGACGTCTTATCGGCTCGCAATCTATGCATTGGTTGCCACAACGAAAGCTAGCATTCCAGCGATAGCAGAGGCGAATGCGAAGCTGAGTAGAAATGAAATCATCACTTTCCTCTTATGGGGTGCGAAGACTGTGGAGGCTCCCGCCGCGGAATATTTCTGGCTGTCGCCATGGCCGCCATCCGCGCTGAGCGGCGGTGGCAGGATGGCCTCGTATCGTAGCCTATGGTTGAGAATAGCTCTCTAAGCTCACTCACGCGTGAGTGACACACAAAGGGAAGGGCGGAATGAGACAGAGGACCTACATATAGCCAAAACTCTCGCAAATAGCGGCTCAGACAATCCATAGCGAAGTCACGACGTGCCTCTTGAAAAATTATCCTGTTCGAAGATAGCTCATATGCAAAGCTATACTACTTCAGATGAGATATGTTTCCTATTCTGTTCAAATATAGGTGCACCCTTTATCCATTCTTAGCAACCGCGTCTAATCACCGATTAGCAGGTTGTTCGGATCGAAAATGGCAGGAAAGGAACCTGGTCCGGAACACAAGAGAAGCATCCAAGCTCCTGTCCAGCATGTCATCCTGCAGGCAGAATGCTCATTAGTCTCTATCAATCACATAGACGGAGGATGGCTGGCTTGTGTTATTATGCAATAACCATTCGCATCAGATGCTGCGATGCAACTTAGCTTAGTTGAGCTGGGCAAAATATAATGCTGATATCCGTAAGGCTTACCCCTCCTTATAGAGACTAGATCACGATATGCTTCACAAGCTGAGAGATTCTACTTCTCCGAGTTTGTATTTGACTCTATTCTATCTCCTAGCTCGACTACCTACCTAAATAGGTAAGTACCTTACTTAAAAAGTCGGGGAGATCATCATATGGTTCCTTCCAAATAGGCAATACCGAATGGTTCAAATGCCCCGAAACAAAGACTCCCAGCTCCGGGTGCACCAAGGTGTTTCCCAAATTCGGGAAGTTATCACGAGCCCAGAGGGCTACCGAGTCGAAATCGCGGCATTGATAGTGGTTCGTCCAGACAGCTCAGGGCTCGATCCATCCATCCGCCCAGCGCTATAGGATCAACATCAGGTCCGCGTAGCATTGGAGAGAGAGGCGGATAGAGTCTATGCAATAAGCTGCGTACCGCATTTCGGATTAGCTGATATACTGAAGATATTTCTTTTCCAAGGATATCTGAGATCTCTCGGCGCAATCTCAAGGCGCCTCGTAGCTGAAATATAGTCTACTCACTGATATGATACGCTACTAGTATATCTTCATCTTCTTCAACCACGAAGTAGAAGGGATGGTATAGGACGATCTTCTTGCGGAGAAAGTCCAGGCAGTGCAGCTAATAGAACACATCCAGGCCAAACAAATAGCCGGAGCCATCGGCGAACTCAATCAAGCTTTGATCCATAAGATCCACCTTGGCCTTGGGCACCTTGAGCCAGCTCTCTGTAAGTCGCATCCTGGATCAGCATTACAATATCACTATACTCAGATCAAGCCAGAAGCTTACGCTTGCCTCCCATATTTACCGTCGCCCAGGCCGCATCCGCCATAGCTGGATCCAAGTTGGTAAAAGGCGATCGAGTGCTGATGGGAAGATTCCATGTTGAGTTCACCAACGACATCGGCGCTCCCGTCGCCTCTATAGCGAATAACCTCATTTAGTATATACGATTATCTCTCCGAAAGTCTCTTTTGCGCTTGAAGACTCACCATATATACCTCCGCGCGGGAGGCTTGAGTTCGATCGAGAGCAATATCTCAGCTGAAGATTGGCAATGCTCCATGCAGCGTTCGCAATCAAGACGAGAATATTAAGCCATAGGAATGTTTTGGAGACGGCGACGCAGCATACGAAGAGTTTATGTTTGAGCGAGCTGAGTGCAGCTGCTTCTTTGTGACAAACCGGCGCCAGCGATGCTTCCGGGTCATCAAGAAAAAATGCCGCCTCTTCGCTGCTCGATGCCCGTCGAGATATGCTGGACGCTCTTCTCGACCCCACCGCTAGGAGGAGAGAACTTGAGTGATACACGACTGCCAGGCGTCTTGGGTCAGTACAAGTCCAAGAGCCTATATTGTCATGCGCCCAGCGGGTGGGGTTTTCTCGAGTCCTTAAAGCGAGGCCAGAGGCACCAATTATCGACTGGCTTATTCTACACTACTAACACCCATGTGATTCCGACTAATACTATACATCTAGACTTCCAGATCCGATCACTTTCCGGACCGGTAGCTGTAAAGACGCTCTTCCCAAAGGCTATATTCATCAAGATTACTAAGCTATAATTGAATTTCCTCTCTTCCGTTCACCTCTACTCACATTTAGAATACAAGCGTCTTCACTCAGTCTCGGCTCTTTACCAAGTATTAAAATTTAAGCTGCTAAATAGAAGAAGCAAAAGATATATACACAAAAGAGAGAGAAAAAAAGAGGGATTAGGGGATAAATAAATATTTGCAAATCCTAAAACATTGGCACTCTTTCATTTTCTCTCCCAATAAGGTAATTGTATATATTACAGCGCCTACTGCATGCCCTGCTAATAGTTACCTGAAATACTATGCCTGACAATTAAGCCCGAAATTGCAATACTAATACTCTAATCTGCTGGCAATCCTGATGCTCTTGTTACTATTCGATCGGCTGTTCCTTGATAAAGGGAGACTAATGCACGGCCAGATTAGCAAGTTTCGTCCGCGAATTAATAATCAACCAGCCATGGGTCTATAGGGAGAACTACGTTACGAGGCAAGCCAGACAATTCGGCCCAGCCGTACAACACATTCCTGTCTTTGCATTTGTGCCAGAGGATATTGCCGTCCACCACTTTGCCGTCGGCCCACTCGCTATTGAAAGCAACCGGGTTCAGCGTTGTATCGGCATAGCACAGGATGCCCTGCCGAAGATAGTCGAAATAGAGCCCAAACTGCTTGTAGTCGAAGCCCCAGCCTCTGTTGCCCATCAAGGCCCGAGACGCACCCCATGAGCTGGACATGGCCTTGAGCTGTTTTCGAATATCTCTTAGGCACTGCAGCTAGTGGAACATAGACACCCTTCCCCAAAAGTGGTACCCGCTGGTAAGGTTGGTGGCGAGCACGGAACCGCCGTTGTCCGGGGAGCAGGTCGTCCCAGAGATGATCAGCCTTCTCGCTCCAGAAAGTGTAGGACTCGTTGTCCATATGCATCTCGTCGAAGACGGCCTGCTCGGGGAGATTTGTCCCGCGGACGACGGGCGGAGAGGCTTTCCCCGCGAAGGGGATGCCTATGAGGACGACGCTTGCCACGACGGCGACACTCGCGTAAACAAGACCGAAGGAGACCATGATAATTGTATGGATGCAAAGGCTGGCGAGACAGCTCGATTCTATCGCAGGGCCATGTTGGCAATCGAGCCAGGAAAATCAGCCTTCTGGAGGGGAACTGTATGACCGGACGCAGGGGTGGGGCGGCCGTTTTCCGAAGTGGCGCTTCGGACCGGCCGGGCGTGCAGCGACGCCCGGCGCTCCAAGACTGTCAAAACCTTACGCCTAGATGCGGGTATACAGACAGACCCCTCTCTCAATCAAAGCCTAGCTTGCATTCCAATCCGTCGATATCGCTGCCGACAGAGCACGCCAAACAGTTACCCAACTTTTTCGTTCAAGCACCTGATATCGACGATAAAGATGAATATTTGGCCGTGGAAGTATAGAGGTATGCAGGCCCTGAAAACGGAAGACGAGGACGAAGGCTCTCTGCCTCTGTTCCTCGCCAAGAAGCAGAAGACGACCTGGCCATGGTTGCCCTTAGCCTGCAGCCTCCTGCTTATCGCATCCGCCATCTCCTTCAACATGCGGTAGAATCGTGGCATCTCGGGCGGCCCCATCAACCTACCCACGCTGCAATACACCTTCGCCGACCATCCAGAGATGCGTCCGTTCGACCAAGAGACGTCGGACATCTGGCTCCCATAGGGCCGGGACCATTGGTAGAGCATGGAATAGAGAGACCCGAGCAGCGCCCACTTGACGCAGGGCATCGACATGCTCCATAAGCTACACTGCCTAGTCTCCATCCGGGAGGAGTTCACGATAATAGCGACGGATAAGGACCGACGGATGTTCTTCAATGACAAGACGGCAGAGTCCATCACCCGCAGAATGCACATCAAGCATTGTTTTGACTTCATCCGCGGGATGCGTGCCATCAGTCTCTCTTACTTCTCTTGATCAGAGACGCTGATCGAAAGCAGGACATTCTTTGTGCGGCAGACGCGACTGTTGAACCCTTGGGTCCAGGCTATACCAGAAGCGACGGTTTGGGGGTAGAGCATCTGTATCGTAACTGGGATATAGTGATGAAATATGCCGCGGCAAATGATTACTTCCCAGAGCAGCTCAAGGGGCTGAAGTAAATAATTACCCCGATGCCTTAATCAAGTAGAGGTAGATAAGGATGGGAGTAATTATACTAAGAACATGCTTTGAGCATAGTATTCATGCTCTTTTAGCGAGTTTAGAGCTTGTGTTGTAGCGATGCGCTATACTAGGGGAAGAACACATAGTAATTAGTACGTATCTACCTACTTAAGTATCTTAGTCTACACATTTCTATTGATGTCCAGTAAAATGCTTGGTAGATGTCGAATACTTCAACAAGGACTGGATTATTCGGTGACGCTAGTACATATTAATGCTTTTGTGTCTAAAGTATTAGGTCGCGTTTCTCCTTGTCGAATATGTCAACTATTTCAAGCACAGCCTTCTTAGTTGCAGCCAAATTACTATTTGGAATCACAATACTTGATTATTTCAGCTTCAAATTTAGAAGCATCAATTCTTTTTACATAGGGCTGCGGACATGTATATGCACACGAAAGCCATAGCGCCCATGCAAACGAGGTGCCCGATGGTTTGATCGAGAGAAAGGCCAGTCTCAAGTTGGCGTAGAATACCCATTTAATTCACAGCCCGGAGCCCGTCGACCTCGGGCATTCTATGCTCCGGCTTCTCGAACCATTCGAAAAGAGCATCCCAGTCATTGCAGACGTGCGCCGCCTCCTTGTGCACAGCAGGCGGATTTCCCGGAGTCGCTCCCTCAGTAGTGGTGTCGGCGAAGCACATGATTGCCTCGAGAACATAATTGAAGCAGTGCGCATTGTGCTCCGCCCAGTCGAGACGTTCCAATCTGGTTACGCTAGGGGAGCTTGGCCTGAGGGATTCCCATGGCCATGTAACTGAAATCCTCCAGAATGCCGGTGTAATGAGCACTGCAGTAATCCGAAGATTCCTAAATACCGATTGGGTTTATACTAGCAAAGAGATATCAAAAGCATTGAATCCTTGAATACGGAACTATACAAGTCCTAATAAGCAATGCAAATATTCACTGCCTTTGGGGCTATTCAATATATAAAACTGAATACTTAGATTAACGACTGAAAAGCTATATACTGAATCTATCTATTAGTAATAAGCATATCTTTATATATCTAGCTTTTCAATTTGATAAATATAATAGATATCTATCTTATCTATTACTAATAGATATAATAAATATCTATCTTATCTATTAATAATTCTAATCTTAAATTATATAATCTTTTCTTTTCTGCTATTTTTATATCTGATGTTATGACCTATCCAATATGCAGGTCACGAATAAAGTGGCCCAACAGCGGGGCACGGAAAACTAGCAGAATCCAGATACAAAAGCAGCAGAGAAGAAGAATTACATAATCTAGGATTAGGATTACTAATAGATAAGATAGATATCTATTATATCTATCAATAATAAATAGAATAGATATCTATTATATTTATCAAACTGAAAAAGCTGGATATATAAAAACATATTCATTACTAATAAATAAATTCAATATATAGCTCTTTAATTATCAATCTAAATATTCAGTCTTATATATTGAATAGCTCCAAAAGCAATAAATACTTGCATTGCTTATTAGGATTTATATAATTCTATATTCAAAAACTTAATACTTTTTGATATCTTTCTTGCTAGTATAAACCCAATTAGTATTTAGGAATTTTCGGATTACTACAGTGCTTATTATATTTTGACAATTCTTATTCAAGAAAAGTTTAGTATTATTCTTTTGAGCAATACAGAATACAATAGCTTCTTAAATGCTTATTTTATCTATTTATAAGCTTATATATAAATAGATAGTCAATACTATTACTAATCTTTAGAAGCAAATTCGCATTTTATAGCAATAGAATAATAATCTAATTTCTATTATAGCAAATAAAATATATAAGATAAATAAGCTAATTATATATAATAGAGCGCAGAAAATACTTTATAGATTCTTTATTTATTATAAAGCGTACTTTCTATATTATACTGCTTAGTTTATCTCTAAATATAAAAAAATCATTCTTATTAAAACTTACTTCGAAAAAAATGCCTTTATTTAATATAAATCTTCTTTGCGCAATTATCTAAAAATATCAGAATAATCTTAATGCATACAATTAAAATATTAAAAATATATTTGATTCTTTTGCAGATTTCGAGAAAGCTCTCAAAAAAACTTTCGATAACCCTGTCTATAAAAAAGCGATGAAGTCTATTAGACTTCATTGAAAACTCTATACAAACATGCACAGACTATTTCATTTACAAGGGGTAGACTTCAATGAAAATCTGAAATTAGACTTCATTGATAGTTTCTAGCCAGAATAAAGAAAAAAAAAATATGAAGAAAGAAATACTCAACGAGGCGATACAGATTCCGTTTTCAGCTTCTTTCCTATCTCTTGATAGCTTATATATAAAGACAATAAAATCGGCAGCGATTTTTTAGATATTCTTGAATGGATAAAGTAAGCAAAGCTTATTAATCTAGCAGAATTGATTAGATCAGTAGCAATCTAGCTATAAAAGCTTATTATATTAATGCGTTTAAATTATATGCAGCTTTCTTAAACGTATCCCTTTTTCTTAAGCATATTATAATAGAGTTTAGAAAGAAGAAGCTGGCTAAATTGAATTTTTTTCTCTATAATAAATCGAAAGAAATCCTTGAAAATAGAGCTATTTATCTATCTAGCCCATTATCGAATTGTAATATATAAGGAATGTAAAATCGGATATATTGCTTACAAGATCCGAATGCATCTGCAGATATACTATAGTATAATCAGTATTGAGAGCTGAAAGCAGATTCTATCCAATATAGCCGAGATCCCAAGTTGTAATGAGCACTGCAGTAATCCGAAGATTCCTAAGTATCGATTGGGTTTATGCTAGCAAGAGAGGTATCAAAAGTGTTGAGTCCTTGAATACGGAACTGTATAAGTCCTAATAAGCTATACAATTATTCACTGCCTTTGGAGCTATTCAATATATAAGACTGAATACTTAGATTGACGATTGAAGAGCTATATACTGAATCTATCTACTGGTAATAAGTATGTCTTTATATATCCAGCTCTTCAATCCTGCCTAGGATGCTTATATTCTGATTATTGCTAAGCAAATCCCTGAATCGTTTGCTTAGCAATCAATTCCTTATAAGTAGTAGATCTTAGATCCTAATCCTTACTTACATAATCCTGCATTCCTTTTTTCTATATTAAAGTATTGGACTCTTAGCTCTAGAAAGATCTATTCCGAATAGTTTAAGTATTGTGCCATTTCCTTATCATAATCTGCATATTGGATAAATCATAATATTATCTCCTTCTTATAGATCGTTATCTCTAATAATTTTCTATAAGTTTTCAGCTTATTCCCTATTTTCCTTATTATTCTTTCCTAATCAAGATATTTTATAGAGTTAAGAGTTCTTGTATTCAAAAATCTATTACTATTCCCAAGAGCATTGCTGAATGCGATTCTCTAATTGCTTGCATTTTGGAGAATTTTATCGAAATGCCTATTTATTCTTTTTGTAAAAATCGCAATCTCCCCTCCTATTAGATATTGCCTAATAATTCTACTTATTACGCTGAATATATTTATTAAGATTATTCGAAATATAATATTCTTAGTTCTTTTCTTATAAAGCTTCATAATATTGCTATTTAGTATCAGAAGCTAAAGAATAAGATTAAGAATTTGGAGACCAAATTACTGCGACTTTATTAATAGAAGCAGCTATAATCTGACAAAATAAAGTATGCTTTGCATTATAGTATCTCTCGAATAGAGAAATTAGATTATATAGAAGCTAAAAAAGCTAAAGCGAAGCATTTGGCTGCTAAAGAGGCTAATTATAATATTAAAATATTAATACTCGAAAAGCTATTCTCTAAGAGTTTCTCTAAGCTTAATATAAACGAAATTGATTAATCTATAATAGACTTAAGTATTTTTAAGATTAATAGATTAGAAAATATAGCTAGTTTATCGATTAGTTATTGATCTAGTCTGACTAATAGACTTAATTGATTAGTAAGTCTTTCAGATAAGTCTTTTCTTAATTAATTATTTTTTTTTTTTGACTAGTTTGCAATATAATTATCTTTTAGCTAACTAGTCTATTGGTTATATTGATAGATAGATAATTAATTAGATAATTTAACTAGTTTTGTTTTTGTCTAATCTAAGTTCTATTAATATCCTTATTATTAATAGCTAGTTGAATAATTAGACTATATCTAGTTTTTATTCCGAATTGGAATAGTTTTCTGGATTTATAGTTTACTAATCTTATTTCTGCTAATATATCTGAAATGCTTATTATACATTTACGAAGTTTTCTTTAGATTTCTATAAGTTTTCGCTTACTAAATAGCTTTTCTATTTAATAAGATATTCTTATACTGCATTTATGCTTTTATGCTTAAGAATTTTTTTAATTTTATATTCTTCTTTTAATCTTTCCATTTCGATAATATTATCTATTTTAGCATTTTTTATTATAGATTCGAGTAATGAGATATAGAAAATCGGATATAGCTTTATTCTATAAAATAGTACGAGCTTATAATTAATTAGAGATATTTATTTGAGAATTTTGAAAAGTTTAAGCTTTTTGTAATCAAACTTATATAATAATCTCTTAGTTTTGATATAGTCTTTCTTTCTAACAAGATAGACTTTATCTCCTTTCTATAGAATTAGTTCTTTAATTCTCTTAGAATTCGCATATTAAGTTATATATTCTTAGATAAATGCAAATTCTGATTATAGCTTTTTCCTGATTTTTCTAAATTTAAGTGTCTTCTTTTCTATAGCTTCTGCATTTGCTTTTGGCAATGCTTTATAATAAGCTATCAGATTATATTTATAAAATGCATAGAATAGTAAAATCTTTATAATGCTAATATCTATACTATTATATGCGAATTATGCTAATAATAATAGTTTAACTTAATTATTCTGCTCCTAATTAATATAATGCTTAAAATATTATTCTATAATTTAATTAATTTGTTCTATCTATCTATTTATTTGCAAATAGAATGCGATTAATATCTTATATGCAATTCTAAGCTATTTTATAAATAATATCTAGAAATATAATGCGAATTTCTTATCTCTATCTGAAATAAGTTCCTATAATATTCTATAATTAGCTATTATTATTCTAAGAAATATATATGCGAGTTTTTCTGCTATACTACTCTCTTTATAAAATAGAAAATAAGCATATTTACTTAATCTGCAAACTATTACTAAAATACTATCAAATTATATTCTAATTAAGAATTCTTATAAAAAGAATAGCTTGATAATAAAGTCTAGGCTAATTGATTACTAAATAGCTATAGATATTAGTAAAGATTGCAATAGTCTATAAAGCTTATATTATTCTGCCTTGTTTTTCTTACAGCTATTGTATATCTTAAGGATATCTTTTATCTTTTTTCTAAATCTTAGAAAATCCCAATATTTCCAGATTCTCTTATAAATTGCTCTAATTCCTTAGTATTTATATACGGATACGCTATATATATTTTTAATATATTCATCTTATTCTGCTAGAGTTATATTTTCTGGATTCTTTCTTTAATATGCGATCCTAAATATTGCATTAATTTTCTATATTTGTATAAAATTGCTATCCTAATCTATATTGAGAAGTATCTATTCTTTGATATCTATATCTAATTGAAAATCTGATTGTTTACTAAGAGCGTCTACTTTAATATTTTCTTTTCCTAAAATATAGATTATCTTAATATCGAACTAGGAGAGAAATTCTGCCTATCGAACTTATTGCTTATTTAAAATCTTAATTATTGTGAATATCGTAAGATTCTTATAATTTGTAAACATTTTAATTAGCAATTTTGCTTCGATTAAATAATATTGCTATTTCTAAAATGCATATATTATTGCTATAAATTCCTTATCTGGAATTCTGTATTATAATTCAGATTTGCTAAACTTTTTCGAAAAATTCGCTATAAGTTTTGATTATCCTTAATCGTCTTTTTGGATCAGCTCTATATTGCATTTATATTCTAATGTATCGAATATAATCTCAAATTCTTATATTAGATTAGCTTTTTCAAGAATTGGGTTTTTCGCAATCTTAGCTTTAATAATTTCAAAAGCTTTCTATTCTTCCTTATCTTATTAGAATACTTTATTCTTTTTTATTAGATTTATTAATAGCTTAGCAATTACTAAATAATTGCTAATAAATTATCAATAGAAGTTTGCATATCCGAAGAATACTTTAATATCTTTTTATTATTTTGGGAATTAGCTAATTATATAATATTTCGATCTTATCTTTTTGCATCTATATATAGCTTAGCTTAATAGTATATCTAAAATAATCAACTTTTTGAATATAAAAATAATTCTTAATTAGTTCTATAAAAAATTTATTATTTTAAAATATTTGTAAAATTATCTATATATATTTTCTATATTTTTTGTAATCTTTGGAGTAGATAAAGATATTATTAAAGTAAATAATAATAAAGATATCAAGATATTCGCATAAGATATAATTGATTATTTCTTGGAATAATGCGGATATATTGATTAATGTTATGGGCTCGAGCTCTTGGCTCGAGCGCTCAGATGCGAAGCGTGACCGAGTCAGTGAGGGATCGGGACAGTCCCACCACCCACGTGACCAGGGCTCACTACTGCACTATTTAGCTTAGGTAGCAGCTCATCAGCGAGCTGCTACCGAACCTACATTTAGCATAGCAAATCTTACTACCAATTGGGCACCCTTACGAGTTGATCCGTACGGGTCAGACCCTCACATAGATTTGCTATCTCCAATTACAAAACGGTTGGAATGGCAGACGATATTCCTTTTCCCGCGGACATCGGGGACGTGGGCGACTTTCAGAGCGGCCCTGAACAAGGAACGGCCCGGGCGCAGCCAGGGCCCAGCGATGCAGAGATGACAGGACAGCCAACGAGCGATCAGGAACAAAGACAGGAGCGATCCGGATTTGGAATGGGCGCGCAGCCACAGGAGCCTAGCGTGGCTCAACTGCAATATGAGATTGCGCAGCTGAAAAGCATGTTGCTTTCAGGAAACGTGGGGTTGTACCCCAAACGGAAGAGACTTTCGCCAGGGGGCCAAGTTCGCTGGCAACCGCACTATGTTCCCGGCCTGGCGAATGACGATGGAACATATTCTTATAGCCGACGCGGAGTTTATTGGCGGGCCTCGCGACCGATGGGTGTGGCTTTGGGGCAATCTGGACGAGAAAGTTCAGGAGAGAGTTAATGCGTTCTATGAGGAGGGAGGGTCAAGCGCTGACTACGACACGGAGGCATTCCTCAATTACTTGGAAGCCTGCTATGGCGACCCTCACCGCCAGGAAAGCGCCTTGGTCCAATTCGAAGGTCTCAGAATGAGAGACGAGGATACCTTTTCCTGGTTTCTCATCCGGTTCGAGCAGCTGTTGGCCCAGGCTGGGGGATTACGCTGGAATGACGAGGTACGAGTCAACTCGCTCCGCTCCAAGCTATCCCCCCGCATTCGGAAAGCCGCAATCAGCGCAAATATCGACAGATCATCCTACCGCGAAGCGGTCAACGGATACAGAAAGCTCGCCCAGGAACTCGAGGCATGGGACATGGAACAACGGATGTGGGCAAACCGCCCGCAGTCAACGACCCACAATCGGGACAACACCGCCAAGCAGTCGTCAAACAACCAGGGCGAGGACGTGGCCATGACAGACGTCGCAGTCACGACTACGGCTCGGGGCCGGGGCGGGGGCCGCATGGGACGAGGCCGGGGCCGAGGCGGGAGCGGAGGGCAACCCCGCGGAACCGCGTCAGGCGCAAACCCGGGACAGCCAGCTGGCCAGGGACCGCGCCGACGGGCCACTCTGGGTCCCAGATAGCGTGAGGAACGACCGCAGATCCCGCGGAGCTTGCTTACGCTGCAACTCATTGGAGCATTTCGTCAGGGATTGCCACCTACTCCCCCAAGGGCACCCGCTTCTCGCGTGCATCTGTTGGAGGTCGATGAGGGAGTTCTCGACGGAGACGACGCTGCACCTACCGACCCCGATTCGGGAAATGCATAGCTCCCGTGAAAAGTCTCATACGGGAGCGTAATGCTGGGCCTCTGACACATTCCCCATTTCGTACCGAAGTTGTTAGCCAGATACAGGAACACATGGATAGCCCACCATTCCTAATTCCTGTTTTAGTAAATAATATTTACTTTCTGGACGCACAAATCGATACAGGATGTGATTGCTATTGCGCGATAAGCGAACGCATAGCTCAGAAGCTCGGCATAGAGCAGACTCGACTAACTACACCTCGAGATTTGGGAACGGCGTTGGGCACTCCAAGGAGCCGCCATATTACTCATATGGCCACATTTGAAGCGGACATTGATGGATGGAGATCGACAGTCTGTGCCTATGTGATACCAGGCTTGGCTCGAGACTTGATCCTGGGCCTGCCTTGGATGCAACATAGGCGAGTGCGACTTGATGCCGGGGAGGGGTCGCTATACATTGGCAGCGCAGGAGATATGAGCGTGAAGAGCTCAACTGTACGAGCCGAGAATATTCAGACCCGAGGGATTTCCGCAAGCGTGTTTTGCGCGCTGCTGAAGAGCCGGAAGCGCAAGGGAGACGACCAAGCATGCTTCTTGGGAACAAGCCTGCGAGAGATCACGACCGTCTTAAGAGAAACAATGCCGCAAACTGGACAAGACTCGGGGAAGACAGGGGATTCAGAAAGTATTTTACCGCGTGAGATAAGAGACTTTGCCGATTTATTTGACAAATCGAAAGCCTCCTCACTGCCACCGCATCGCGGAGCGCATGATCACCATATTCGACTTAAGACGGATGCGAACGGAAATCACCCTGCGCTGCCATGGGGTCCTCTCTACTCCATGCCCAGAGATCAGCTGTTAGAACTCCGTCGCCAGGTTACAGACCTGGTGGACAAAGGATGGGTGCGTGCGAGCTCCTCATCAGCAGCAGCACCCGTTCTTTTGGTACGCAAAGCGGATGGAGGCTGGCGTTTCTGCGTGGACTATCGAGCTTTGAACAAAATCACCGAGCAGGATAGGTTTCCCCTACCCTTGGTCAAAGAGACTCTCAGATCATTATCGAAAGCAAGGTGGTTTACGAAGTTGGATGTACGAGCGGCATTTCACCGGATTCGGATCGCTCCAGGCGAGGAGCATTTGACAGCTTTTCGAACCCGCTTCGGACTCTTCGAGTGGCTGGTCACACCCTTTGGACTGGCCGGGGCGCCTGCGACATTCCAACGGTACATCAACGGCATTTTTCAGGATGTTCTCGATGAGTACGTAACCGCCTACTTGGACGACTTGTTAGTCTTCTCCTCGGGCTCGAGGCGTGATCATATGAACAAGGTGCGCGAAGTTCTGCGCCGATTGACCGAGGCAGGCCTGAACCTGGACGCAAAGAAATGCGCCTTCGCGGTGACGGAGGTCAAGTACCTAGGTTTCATTGTTGAGGCGGGAGTCGGGGTACGAGCCGACCCCGAAAAGGTCCGAGCAATACGCGAGTGGGAGGCACCTCGGAGAGTACGAGATGTCAGAAGCTTTATCGGGTTCGCCAATTTTTACAGAGACTTCATTCAAGGGTTCTCAGATATTGCTTCGCCGCTCGTTCGACTCACCCAGAAAGGGGTGCCATTCGTGTGGACAGGAGCGGAGCAGACAGCGTTCGACAAGCTTAAGAACGCATTCATTACGGCTCCTGTTCTGGCACAATGGGACCCCGATCGGGATACGATTCTAGAAGCGGACTGTTCCGGAGGTGCTCTGGGGGGCTGTCTTTCACAATACTCATCCGATGGAGTTTTGCACCCTGTAGCGTATCACTCAGCACGGTTAACGCCAGCGCAAAGGAATTATACTATTCACGACCGCGAACTTCTTGCAGTCATATCATGCCTCAAGGCGTGGTCGTCGGAACTGAGAAGCGTACGCAAACCGTTCACTATATTGACAGATCACAAGGGCTTGGAATACTTCACTGAGCCCCGCCTCATATCCGAACGGCAAGCAAGATGGGCCGAGACATTATCCTTGTTTCAGTTTCATCTGAAATATAGGCCGGGCAAGGACGCTGGCCGCCCGGATGCACTATCACGGCGTGCTCAGGACGAATCGGAAGAGGGCAGGCCGATGTCCGTTATTTTCCAGCCAGTATCCATCTCCATGCTGCGGCCATTCGAGCACCGAGCCGAGATTCAGAGTGTTACCCCTTCTAACGGACCTTCCGAGAACACATTGCCGAAGGGCAGTACCTTGTTCGAAGAGTCTCGGTTAAGCGAGCTATGGGACGCCGGAATGGTGTCGGATCGGGTGTACCAGCTCAGACTGAAAGCGGTACGAGAGGGAGCGAGACTGTTTCCAAAGGAGGCGGGCACAAGAGAACAGATTGCAGATTGCACGCTCAACGCCCAAGGAGCTCTCCAATATCGAGGCCGGCTTTGGCTGCCTAAATCAGAGCCCCTTACCACTGCGATTCTGCAACGGGTACACGACTCGCCCATGATGGGCCATCCAGGGCGGAACATGACATTCAATGCTCTCAAGCGGGACTACCATTGGGACGGCATGTCACAGGATGTTCGAGTTTTTGTCAGAAACTGCGATGTCTGCAGGAAAACCCACCCTGCCAGACGTCTACGCCAGGGCCTGCTCCAACCACTCCCTGTGCCGGACCGTTTTTGGTCGCAAATTTCCGTCGACTTTATGACTGAGCTGCCAGAGCGAGGGGGCGGGCCGCGCTACCTATTGGTCATTACAGATCGACTTTCCAAATACGTGCAGTTGGAGGCGATGCATTCAATGGCGGCCGAGGCGTGTGCGAGGCGGTTTCGGGATGTGTGGTGGCGCTTCCACGGATTCCCCAAGTCGATCATAAGCGATCGCGGCTCGGACTGGGTCGGCGCCTTTTGGTCAACCCTGTGCAAAGCGATCGGGACCGAACAAAAGTTGTCCACAGCTTATCATCCTGAGACGGACGGCGGCACGGAGAGAGCCAATCAGGAAGTGCAGAAGTACTTGAGAGCATTCGTATGCTTCTCGCAGATGGATTGGTCGGACCATTTAGCTGCTGGCCAATTAGCACTGAACAATCGGGATTCCTCTGTGACAGGTGTCAGCCCGAACCGGTTGCTTAATGGGTACGATGTGGAGTTGGTGCCGAGCCCTACGAATATCGAGCCTTCACGAACCAGCTCAAAGGGAAGGGCCGCGGCGTTCCTAAGCCACCTTCGTGAAGGTACCGATCTGGCACAAGCAGCTATGGCGTATGTTCAACAAGGGCAGGAGGCGGCAGCGAACCAGAGGCGAAGACCAGCGGAACGATTCCAGGTCGGCGACGAGGTGTGGCTGAGTTTGAGAAACATCAAAACAAACCGTCCTAGTAAGAAGTTGGATTGGCTGTACAACAAATACCGGGTCGTAGCCGTTCCGTCACCGTTGGTGGTGACACTGGATGTCCCTAAAGGCATTCATCCGAACTTTCATGTGGAATTGGTGGAGAGAGCTAGCACGGATCCACTTCCATCCCAAGTGAAGACCGATACCCGACCGGGACCAGTTCTGACCATATCAGACGAGGACTCGTCATCGGACGAGTACGTGGTGGAAGAGATTCTAGCAGCCAAGAATGCGAGAGGACGGGGGCACAACCGCATGGCGCTGGTCAAATGGTCAGGATGGGATACGCCCGACTGGCAACCCTTGGAAGCAGTGCAGGATACAGTGGCTCTAGACAGGTTCGAGGCGACCTGGGGTGACATTCGTTACAATGACGGACCGGAGTCGAGACGAAAACGCATCGAGAAAGGAAAGCAGATTGACATTGAGTCGGGCGCACCCGACGCGACGGCACCACGCCGACGCAGGGGACGGCCACCGAAAACGAAACTAGACACGGGCCTCCCCGAAACTAATACTACACGGGACGACTCGGTCCCAGACGCGACCCAAGAAAACGCCGGGTCAGGGGCGGACCGCACACCTCTCGCCTAACGGCGAGTTCCGCCCGGGCCTCGGTTCGCGGAAGGCGAACCCGGGGTGCCGTCACCGCCGAAGCGACGGGCCCTGCCCGAACCGTAGGCATCGAAGTCCTCGTCATCGTCATCATCGGAAGGGGACCGGCGACGGGCGGAGCCCCGGACGGCACTGGGACGGGAGGGGGAACGGGAGCGACGGGGGGCGGGACGGAACCGGGCCGGGGAGAACCGGAGAAGCCCGGGCCAGTGTCATGGGCCCGGCGCTCCTCGAAACGGGCACGACGACGGGAGGGGCCGGTGCTGCCGAGGTCCTCGACACGGGACGAGGTCTGGCCGTAGCGGGGGCGGGGGGTGCTCTGAGGCTCGTAATACCGGCCGCTGATGCGGCGGCGGGACGGCTCCTCATCAAAAGGAGACTCGTACTCGTCGGGGCCGGACACCTGGCGAGGGCCATCAGACCGGGAACGCATCGCAGCACGGGCAAACTCGAACAGGGCGCGGTCACGCTCCTGGTCCTGGGCGCGACGGGCAAGCTCGTCCTCACGGCGCGTCTGCTCCGCCTGCCGGAACTCGTCCTGGACGGATGCGAGTCAGAAACAAGTGGGTTTACTGACAAAAAGGGGTACTTACGGCAAAGCTGCGCCATGTTGGCATTCATGCCAACAATGCCCTGGCATAAAGCATGGGCAAAGTCGCTGCCGCTGCGGCCCGAGCCGCGGCCACCAGGGAAAAGCTGACGAGCGACCTGGTCGCTGCCGCCCAGAGGAACGAGGGCATTGCCACTGCTGGCAGGGGTGGAGGGGGCACCGAGGCGGGCGGGACCCGGGGTCGACGCGGGGGGGCCAGAACGCGTAGAGGCCGCCGAGGCGATGGCGGGGCGGATGGGGAGAGGCTCCTGGCGAGCGACGTTGAGGGCGTCACGGAAGTGACGACAGGCGTCGTACCAGGCAGTGGTAAATCTGGCCTTGCGGCCAGGAACGTTACCCTCGCGGGGGCGAGCGGGGGTGGTGATGTGGTTGCCAAAGTAGGCAAGCTCGTGCAGGATGGCGCCAGCACGGCGCAGAACCTTCGAGCCCGCGAACTCGCGCGAGGCCTACTCGCAGCGAGTTCGCGAGCTGCGGCACTTGGTGCAGGCCTCACCACGCTCGCGCTCGCAGCAGACGGAGCCGGAGTCCATCAGGCGGTTCCAGCATTGGACGCAGCAGACCTTGAGTTGGGACGGGGGCTGGGCGTCCTCGTCGGAAGAATCGTCGGTGACCAAAAAGCCACCGACAGCACGGTGTCCCTAGACCGAAACGCGTCAGTCGAGGCTGCGAACAGGAGACCACTCGCACGCGTAGGGGCGTATATCCACGTACCTTGGGACCACCGTAAGGATCCTTGCCGCCACGGGGGGGTCGCCGCCAGGGGCACCAGCAGCAGCAACACCGAATTGGCCATTGCGAGGATCGTCCACTGGACACACATGGCGCGTCAGCAGGGTGGCTCCAGCGAGCTCTCAGGACAGACTACTTACTCTTGCAATTGACAACCGACACGGTCAAAGGTCGGGGCGGAGGGGGAACGGGACGGAGTGCGGACAGACAGACACCAGGGACCGTGAGGGTGTGGTGATGAGACGAGAGGCTGACCGACTTGGATGCGAACAAACAACACCAGGGACCGTGTGGGTGTGGCGAGAGAGCAGAAAAACCACCGAGTCGATGGCGATCACGATGACGGGAGGGACAGAGGAGAGGCCTTGGAAGGAGAGAGATGGGTGCGAGAAGGGGGAGAGATGGGTGCGAGGAGAAGGAAAGGTGGATGCGTCGAAGACAAACACAAAATGCTTGTCAGGGCGCGAGGAGAAACCGATGCGGATGTCAGAAAGGGAACAATGGGAGCGCGGAAGACTAGCGTGTGGGGACCGAGTCGCGGTGGGGAAACGTGCTGATAAGTGTGGGGTTGGCGCGCTGCGAAAACAACACGGGAATAGCAACGCGGGCACTACGCGCCGGGAGGAGAGGGCTATGTTATGGGCTCGAGCTCTTGGCTCGAGCGCTCAGGATGCGAAGCGTGACCGAGTCAGTGAGGGATCGGGACAGTCCCACCACCCACGTGACCAGGGCTCACTACTGCACTATTTAGCTTAGGTAGCAGCTCATCAGCGAGCTGCTACCGAACCTACATTTAGCATAGCAAATCTTACTACCAATTGGGCACCCTTACGAGTTGATCCGTACGGGTCAGACCCTCACAATTAATCCAAAAAGCATAATCTAATATTCGAAATATCTATAGCGAATCTTGAAAGCTATCTTCTATTCTTTTTCTTCCTTAATGCATATATAATAATATCCTTCTTTAAGATTGAATATTATAAATTATTATGCGCTATATAATCGATCTTTAAAGCTCTTTAATAAATGATAAAGGGATATTGATTTTTGATAATAATATTATTAAGCTATCTATAATCTATGCAAAATCTGAATTTGCTATTTTTCTTAAGTATAAATATTATAAAATATTCTGCTAGAGATTATAATAATCTGATATATCTTTGCTTAAAGTTCTTATCCAAATACTTCCTAAGTATTTCGAATTTTGCCTTATTTAGGCTATAAATTGGCTTAAATCCTGGTTTAGTCTTTTTTCTTTAAGGGGATTTTATAGTCGAATAATCTATATTCTGGAAATTCGTTTTTGAATTTTCCTAAAAATAGTTCTATAAATTCTTAATATTCTCTCGGAATTCCTTTGAATATTGGTATAGATCCTTCTTCGATTTCTGCTATTTAGAAAAATAGAAGATATTATTAAGTATTCTTCTTCTTATTTTGGAATACTTCTAAGCAGCTTTCTTATAAGCTATTGATTATACTGGATTTTGATTATTTCTTTTCCCTTATTAGGCAATCTAAGTTAATATTTATAATCTATTATAGCTTATCAATTCCTTTTCTTAGAAAATTAATCTCTTTATAATTTCAAAATCTATATTTATTGCTTTATAATATGCCTTTTTTTTTATATCCAGCTATTATTTATTATTATATATAATTCGTCTTTAATCCTTTTCATAGATCTGAAGATTCTGCAATCCTTCTCTATAAGCTATTAGTCCCTGCTAATTTAGAGATATATATAGGTCTATTTAAATGCTTTTTCCTTAGATTATACTTAGTAATTGAATCTTGCTCTTCGCTTTTGATTGCGATTATCTTTTTAGATATAGCTTATTCCCAAAAGATCTAACTAATAGTCTAATCGATTCGAGAATTATACTTTTTAAGCTAAGAAAATCCTAGAATCAGCGCATGCTATATTATATCTATAATATCAAAAATAATATAAATTATAAAATTTTGGATAAATACTAGTAGATAATCAGTCTCTATATCTATAATACTCTAATTATATAAGACAAGCTTTCCTTCTATAATACTAAGAGTATAAAGTTCTTCCTTATATTGCTATAATATCTATACTATATTAATTATTCGTAGTAAAATATAGTTTCCTTAAGCGCTATTATCCAATAATATATAATATCTTTATCTATTAATAATTGTATCAAATATAATATATATATAATCCTTTTTAACTATTATATATAGAGATCTTACTAATCTGAATTATTTATTATCCTTTATAAGCGATCTCTTTCTTTTGGGAATTGAATTGCTTATCTTGCAAATCTCTTTGCCTATTAGTAGCTATACTAATGCTTTTCTTTTCTAATCTTAGGCGCTATGCTATATGTCTGCTTTCTTCTACTTATAGATCTCGCATGCCCTAGTAATGTATTGCTATTATTTGATGTATTTGTTAATATAGGCTTCTGAGAAGTCATTTGGATACTCAATCTATGCATATTCCTGAATATAATCGAATTTCTTTATAAATCTAATGCTTAATTCTTCAATAGTATAAATAATCTTATTCTATTTCCTAACTGGAAAATATTCGTTTTCTGCTTTCTCTGCAAAATATATTCTATAGCTATAATGCATATAGGAGATTTATGCAATCTCATAATGCTTTCTATAATAGTAGGCAATCTTAGAATCTTTATGCCTGAAAGCTTCTGCTTTTTAAAAGAATATATAAATAAAGATTTTCTTAAGTTATTATGCTTGGATAATATATCTGATCTATTCCTATCTTAAGTTTTATACTAATATCCTTTCGTATGCTATTTATCTTTAGCTAATATTATCGCTCTCTGATTTGGGGAGTCTCTGATTGTGGTAGCTCGCTTGGCTGCTTATTCTGTAAATCTTCCGATCTGGGGATTTCAATTATTGCTTCCTCTGATTCTTCGTCGAAGAGTTGTATCCAGTATTCTAGAAGGAACCTCCCTTTATCATCTTCCAATCGACTATTTTCTGATTAGTTATCCATTGGGTTAGATAAACAATCTGAATTGCTATCTCGTAAGACTTTATTGTAATATAGGCTATATTATCCTATAGCTAGTTGCTTTTTTTCTTTTAGGCTTCTTAGGAAACTATCCTGAGCCTTTTCTTTTTCCGCGAGATGCAGTAAGCATCTATTATTATAACAAAATATCCAATTAAAATATTTATAGGCGATAGAATCTATCGCTTGCTCGAGTAGATAATTATTGCTTAGCTGATTAAGTTTCTATCGCCCTGCGATATTTGCCTGTTGTCCTTCCTAAACAGGTTGCTATCTAAGTTTCTTGAGCTGCTTTATTATGACCCATCCAATATGCAGGTCACGACAGGGAAATGGCATAATACCTAGGCTACCCGGAACGAACCTTCCTGGAGCCGAGAGTCCAATACTCTAGTGCAGAAAAAAGGAACGCAGGATTACGTAAGTAAGGGTTAGGGTCCAAGACCCACTGCCTATAAGGAATCGATTGCTAGACAAATGATTCAGAGACTTGCTTAGCAATGATCAGAACATAGGCATCCTAAGCAGGACTGAAGAGCTGGATATATAAGGACACACTCATTATCAGTAGATAGATTCAGTATATAGCTCTTCAATTATTAATCTAAGTATTCAGTCTTATATATTAGATAGCCTCAAAGGCAGTGAATACTTATATCGCTTATTAGGACTCGCATAGTTCCATATTTAAAGACTTAACGCTTTTTAATATCTTTCTTGCTAGTATAAATCCAATCAGTACTTAGGAATCTTCGGATTACTGCAGTGCTTATTATATTTTAATAATTCTTGTTTAAGAAAGATTCAGTATTACCTTTTGAGCAATACAGAATATGATAGCTTCTTAAACGCCCACTTCATCTATTCATAAGCCCATACGTAAATAAATAGTCAATATTATTGCTAATCTTCAGGAGCAGATTCGCATTCTATAGCGACAGAATAATAATCTAGTTCCTACTATGGCGAACAAAATGTATAAGATAGATAAGCTAGTCATATACGACAGAGCGTAGAAGACGCTTTACGGATTCCTTATTCATTGCAAAGCATACTTCCTATACTATACTGCCCAGTTCATCTCTAAGCATAAAAAAGTCATTCTTGCTGGAACTCGCTTTGAAAAGGATGCTCTTATTTGGTATGAACCCTTTCTACGCAACTATCTAGAGTATTAGGATGACTTTAATGCATGCAACCAAGGTATTAAGGATATATTCGACTCTTTTGCAGGTTTCGAGAAAGCTTTTAAAGAAACTTTCGATAATTCAAATAAAGAATGTATTATAGCTTAATAACTTATAGATCTAAAGCAGACTAAATCGGCCTTAGCTTATATAATTAGATTCAAACAGCTTTCAGTATAGCTCCTATAGGAAGACAAAAACTTTATGGAATACTATTATAAAAGACTTAAGGATGAAGTTAAGAATGAAATCTCCAAATAGAATTAGCTGGAGGACTTTGCGACGTTCTTGAATCAGGCAATCCGTATTGATAATCGCTTATATGAACGATGGATAGAGAAGTCTAAGAAAGGAGGAGGCTAGATTTGGAGAACCCCAGCTAATTCGAGTAAGAAATTCCAATATCAGAAGAAACTATATAGCATTTCCCAAAGCGGCAGCACTTATACTGGACCTATAGAACTCGACACTACCAATCGCAATATCTACAAAAGCAATAAAGAATGCTTCAATTATAGAAAACTAGGATATTTCGCACGCGATTATAGGCAGCTTAAGAAACTCAGATAGCAATCTGTCCAGAAAGGACAATAGGCGAATATCGCAGGACAATAGGAACCCAATCAGCTGAGCAACAACCATTTACCCGAGCAAGCAACAGACCCTATTGCTTACAAATATCTCAACTAAACATTCTATTATAATAACGGATACTTATTGCATCTCGCGGAAAAAGAAAGCTTAGGATAGTTCTCTAGAAAATCTAAAAAGAAAAAAGCAACTCGCTATAGAATGATATAGTCTACTCTACAATATAGTTTTATAAGATAGCGATTCAGATTGTTTGTCTAACCCGATAGATAATCAAGCAGTGAATAATCAGTTAGAAAAAGTCTAAATAATGGAAGAAGATAGAGGAAAGTTTCTTTTAGGATATTAGATGCAACTTTTTACTGAAAAATTAGATTCGGAAAGTATAGTATCAGAAACACTCGAGCAAAAAGACTTATCAGATAAGCAGCTAAGTAAGCTATTATAATCGGAGATTCCCAAATCGGAAAATAATAATATTAGCCAAAAACAAATAGCATATAAAGGAATATTAGCATAAAACCTAAGATAGGAATAGACCAGATATATTATTCGAGTATAACGATTCAAAAAGGTCTTTACTTATATATCCTTTCAAGAAGCAGAAACTCTTAAGCATAAAAACCTTAGGATTGCCTACTATTATAGAAAGCATTATGAGATTGTATAGATCTTTTATATGCATTATAGCTGCAGGATATACTTTGCAGAGAAAGCAGAGAATAAATGCTTCCTAGTTAGAGAATAGAACAAAATCATTCATATTATTGAGGAACTAAGTGCTAGATTTATAAAGAAACTCGATTATATTTAAGGATATGCATAGATCGAATATCCAGATAATTTCCTAGAAGCATATATTAATAAGCATACTAAATAATAGCAATATATTATCAGAATATGCAAGATCTATAAATAGAAGAAAGCAAATATATAGCATAGCAATTAAGATTAGAAGAAAAGATGCTAGTACAATTACTAGCAAGTAAGAAGACTCGTAAAATAAGCAATTCAATCTTTAAAAGAAAGAGATCGCTCGTAAAAGATAATAAATGATTCAGATCAGTAAAGTCTCTGTATATAATAGTCAAGAAGGATTATGCATATATTATATTTGATATAATTATCAATAAACAAAGATATTATGCATTATTGGATAGTAGCGCTTAAAAGAATTATATTTTACTATGAATAATCAATATAGCATAGATATTATAGCAGTATAAGGAAGAATCTTATACTCTTAATACTATGGAAAGAAAACTTGTTTTATATAATTAGAGTATTATAGATATAGAGATTGATTATCTATTAATATTTATCCAAAGCTTTATAATATATATTATTTTTGATATTATAGATATAGTATAGTATGCGCTGATTCTAGGATTTCCTTAGCTTAAGAAATATAATTCTCGAATTGATTAGATTACTAATTAGATCTCTTGGGAATAAGCTATATTCAAAAAAATAGTTGCAATTAAAAGCAAAAGATAGGATCTAATTACTGAATATGACTTAAGGAAAAAGTATTCAAATAGACCTATATATATCTTTAAATCAGTAGGAACTGATAGCTTATAAAGAAGGATTATAGAATCTTTAGATTTATGAAAAAGAATTGAAAACAAATTATATATAATAATAGATAATAATCAGATATAAAGAAAAAATATATTATAGAGCGATAAGTATAGACTTTAGAATTATAAAGAGATTAGTCTTTCAAGAAAAGGAATTGATAAGCTATAATAGATTATAAATATTAATTTGAATTGCTTAATAAGGGAAAAGAAATAATCAAGACCCAATATAATCAATAGCCTATAGAAAAGCTGCCCGGAAGTATCCTAAAACGAGAAGAAGAATACTCAATAATATCTCTTATTTCTCCAAATAGTAGAAACTAAAGAAGGATCTATATCAATATTCAAAGGAATTTCGAAAGAATACTAAGAATTTATAGAACTATTCTTAGGAAAGTTCAAAAACGAATTTCCAGAATATAGACTATTCGATCATAAAATCCTTTTGAAAAAAGAGACTAAACTAAGATTCAAACTAATTTACAATTTAAATAAGGCAAAACTTGAAATACTCAGGGAGTATTTGGATAAGAATCTTAAGCAAAGATATATCAGATTATTATAATTCCTAATAGGATATTCTATAATATTTGTATTTAAGAAAAATAGCAAATTTAGATTTTGTATAGATTATAAATAGCTTAATAATATTATTATTAAAAATCGATACTTTTTACTACTTATTAAAGAGCTTAAAAATCGATTATATAATGCATAATAATTTATAATACTCGATTTTAAGAAAGATTACTATTATATATACATTAAGGAAGGAAAAGAATGGAAAATAGCTTTCAGAACTTGCTATAAATATTTCGAATATTAGATTATACTTTTGGATTAATCAATATATCTGCATTTTTCTAAAAAATAATTAATTATATCCTATATAAATATCTTAATATCTTTATTATTACTTATCTTAATAATATCCTTATTTATTCTAAAGATTATAAAAAATATAGAAAGCATATATAAATAATCTTATAAATGCTTTAAAATAATAAACTTTTTATAGAATTAATTAAAAATTATTTTCATATTTAAAAAGTTAACTATTTCGAATATACTTTTAAGCTAAGCTATATATGAATACAGAAAGATAAGATCGAAATATTATATAATTAGCTAATCTCCAAAATAGTAAAAGAATATTAGAATATTTCTCAAATATGCAAACTTCTATTGATAGTTTATTAATAATTACTTAATAATTGCTAAACTATTAATAAATCTAATAAAGAAGAGCAAAGTATTCCAATAAAGCAAGAAAGAATAGGAAGCTTTTGAGATTATTAAGGCTAAGATTGCGAAAAATCTAATCTTCGAAAAAGCTAATCTAATATAAGAATTCGAGATTGCACTTAATATATTAGAGTATAAATACAATGCAGAACTGATCTAAAGAGATAATCAAGAATAATTAAAACTTATAGCAAACTTTTCGAAGAAATTTAGCAAATCTGAATTACAATATAGGATTCTAGATAAGAAATTTATAGCAATAGTATATGCATTCTAGAAATAGCAATACTATTTAATTGAAGCAAAATTGCTAATTAAGGTATTTATAGATTATAAGAATCTTATAATATTTACAATAACTAAAGTTCTAAATAGATAATAAATTCAATAGGCAGAATTTCTCTCCTAATTCGATATTAAGATAATCTATATTCTAGAAAAAGAAAATACTAAAGCAAATACTTTTAGTAAACGATCAGATCTTCGATTAGATATAGATATTGAAGAATAGATACTCTTTAGTATAGATAAGGATAGCAATCTTATATAAATATAAGAGATTAATGCGATATTTAGAATCGCATATTAAAGGAAAAACTTAGAAAATATAATTCTAGCAGAATAAAATGAATATATTAGGAATATATATAGCGCATCCGTATATAGATATTAGGAAATTAGAGCAATTTATAAGAGAATCCGGAAATATTAGGATTTTCCAGAATTCAGAAAAAGAATAAAAAATATCTTTAGAATATGCAATAGCTGCAAAAAAAATAAAACAGAATAATACAAGCTTTATAAACTATTATAATCTTTATTAATATTTATAGCTATTTGGCAATTAATTAGCCTAGATTTTATTATTAAGCTATTCTTTTTATAAAAATCCTTAATTAAAATACAATTTAATAGCATTTTAGTAATAGTTTGCAGACTAAGCAAATATACTTACTTTCTATCTTATAAAGAGAGCAATATAGTAGAAAAACTTATATATATATTTCTCAGAATAATAATAGCTAATTATAGAATACTATAGAAACTTATTTCAGATAGAAATAGGAAATTCGCATTATATTTCTAGATATTATTTATAAAATAGCTTAAAGCTATATACAAGATATTAATTATATTCTATCTGCAGATAGATAGATAAATAAAATAAACTAATCAAATTATAGAATAATATCTTAAGTATTATATTAACTAAAAGCAGAATAATTGGATTAAACTGCTATTATTAGCATAATTCGCATATAATAATGCAGATATTAGCATTATAAAAGTTTTATTATTCTATATACTTTATAGATATAATCTGATAGCTTATTACGAAGTATTGCTAGAAGCAAATACAGAAACTGCAGAAAAGAAAAGCATTCAGATTTAGAAAAATCAGAAAAAAGCTATAATTAGAGCTCGCATCTATCTAAGAATATATAACTTAATATACGAACTCCAAAAAGATTGAGAGACCAATCCTATAGGAAAGAGATAAAGTCTACTTTATTAGAAAGAAAGATTATATCAAAATCAAAAGACTATTATATAAGCTTGATCATAAAAAGCTTAGATTTTTCAAAATTCTCAAATAAATATCTCTAATTAACTATAAGCTCGCACTATTTTATAGAATAAGGCTATATCCGATTTTTTTATATCTTATTGCTCGAATCTGCAATAAAAGATGCTAAAATAGATAATACTATCGAAATAAAAGAATTAGAAGAGGAATACAAAATTGAAAGAATTCTTAGATATAGAGGCATAAATATAATATAAGAATATCTTATCAAATAGAAAGGCTATTTAGTAAGCGAAAATTTATAAAAATTTAAGAAAAATCTTACAAATGCATAATAAGCATTTCAGATATACTAGCAGAAATAAGATTAGTAAATTATAGATTTGGAAAACTATTCCGATTTAGAATAAAAACTAGATATAGTCTAACTATTTAATTAGCTATTAATAATAAAGATATTAATAAGACTCAGATTAGATAAAAATAAAACTAGTCAAATTATCTAACCAGTTATCTATTTATCGATATAATTAATAAATTAGTTAGCTAAAGAATAATTATATTGCAAACTAATTAAAAAAAAAAAATGACTAATCAAAAGAAGATTTATTCGAAAAATTTACTAATTAATCAAGTCTATTAATTAGACTAGATCAGTAATTAGTCAACGAATTAGCTATATTTTCTAATCTATTAATCTCAAAAATACTCAAATCTATTATAGACTAATCAATCTCATCTATATTAAGCCTAGAGAAACTTTTTAGAGAATAGCTCTTCGAGCACTAATATTTCAATATTATGATTAGCTTTCTTAGTAGCCAAATGCTCTACCTTAGCCTCTTCAGCTTCTATACGATCCAACTCTTCTATCCGAAAGATACTATAATATAGAGCATGCTTTATCTTATCAGATTATAGCTGCTTCTATTAACAAAATCGCAGCAATTTGATCTCCAAATCCTTAATCTTATTCTCCAGCTTCTAATATTAAATAGCAATATTGCAAAGCTTTGCAGAAGAAAAGACTAAGGATATTATATTTCGAACGATTCTGATAAATATATTCAGCATAATAGGTAGAATCGTCAGACAATATCTGACAGAAAGAGAGATTGCAATCCTTATAAAAAGAATAAATAGGCATCTTGATAAAATTCTCTAAAATATAAGCAATTAGAGAATCGCACTTAGCAATGCTTTTGAGAATAGCAATAGATTTTTGAATACAAGAACTCTTAATTCTATAAAATATCTCAATTAGGAAAGAATAATAAGGAAAATAGGAAATAAGCTGAAAACTTATAGAAGATTATTAGAGATAATAATTTATAGAAAAGAGATGATATTATAACTTATTCAATATATAGATCATAATAGGGAAATGGCATAATATCTAGGCTATTCGGAATAGATTTTCCTAAAGCTGAGAGTCCAATACTCTAGTACAGAAAAAGAGAATATAGGATTATATAAGTAAGGATTAGAGTCCAGGATCTACTGCTTATAAGGAATCGATCGCTAGGCAAATAATTTAAGGATTTGCCTAGCAATAATCAGAATATAAGCATCCTAGGCAGGATTGAAGAGCTGGATATATAAGGATATACTTATTACTAGTAAATAGATTTAGTATATAATTCTTTAATTATTAATCTAAATATTCAGTCTTATATATTAGATAGCCCTAAAGGCAATAAATATTTGCATTATTTATTAGGACTCGCATAGTTCCATATTCAAAGACTTAATGCTTTTTGATATCTTTCTTGCTAGCATAAACCCAATCAGTACTTAGGAATCTTCGGATTACTGCAATGCTCATTACATCTTTATATCAAAAAGATTAATAATAATTTTATTGATTCAAATTCTAATTCTAGATTATATAATTTTATTCTATTTATAAATCTGTATTAGAATATTAGATTTTCAGCTCTTAAAGATTTATTTCAGATAGCTTAAATATTATACTATTTCTCTATTATGATTTGCATATTAAATAAATTATAATATTATCTTTCTTTTATAAATTATTATTTTTAATAATTTTTTATAAATTTTTCTTTTCGTTTTTTATATATATTATTATACTTTTTTAATCGAAATATCGAATAGAATTTCTAAATTTTATTGCAAAAAAATTAAGCAATCTTATTATAATTTATCCAATATACAGATTACAATAAAGAAAAAAGCATAATACTTAAGCTATTCAGAACAAACCTTCAGAAACTAAGAGTCTAATACTCTAATACAGACTTATAAATAGAAAAGAATTATATAATCCAGAATTAGAATTTGGATTAATAGAATTATTATCAATCTTTTCAATATTATTTTAGATTAAAATAATCAGTTTTGATTTTATCGATTTAAGATTGAAAAGCTAAATATATAAAAATATATTTATTATTATTAAATAAATTCAATATATAGCTCTTTAATTATTAATTTAAGTATTACTTTTAATATAAGTAATAGCTTTATTATTAATAATATATTATAGAAATATTTAAATATTTCCGATATTTTTTTTGAATTATATTTTAATATTACAAATAAAATAGGATTATATAATTCAGAATTAGGGTTTGAATTGATAAGATTATTATCGATCCCTTCGATACTATTTTAAACCAAAATAATCAGCTTCGACTTTATCAATTCAGGATTGAAAAGCTAAATATATAAAGATACGCTTATTGCTAAATAGATAGATTCAATATATAGCTCTTCAATTATCAATCTAAGTATTACTTTTGATATAAATAATAGCTTTACTACTAATAATATACTGCAGAGATATTCAGATATTTCCAATATTCATTTTAGATTATATTCGATATCGCTTTTATTAGCATAAACTCTTTGTATACTTATTGAACGCTCAGGCTACAGCAGTGCTTATTACATCTGATATAAGTAATAGCTTTACTGCTAGTGATATACTATAGAGATACTCAAATGTTTCCAATATTCTTTTTGGATTATATTTCGATATTGCTCTTGTTAGCATAAATTCTTTGTATACTTATTGAACGCTTAAGCTACAGCAGTTCTTATTACATCTGCAATATATTATTAGTAGTAAAGCTATTACTTGTATTAGAAATAATATTTAGATTGATAATTGAAAAGCTATATATTAAATCTATTTACTAGTAATGATTATATTCTTATATATCCAGCTTTTTAATTCTGGATTGATAAAATCGAAGCTGATTATTTCGGTTTAGAATAATATCGAAAGGATTGATAATAGTCCTGTCAGTCCAAATCCTAACCCTGGATTATGTAATCCTGTTCTATTTGTAGGTCTGCACTAGAGTATTAGATTCTCAGCTCCTGAAGGTCCGTTCTGGGTAGCTTGGGTGCTGTGCCTTTTTCCCTGTCGTGACCTGCATATTGGATGGGTTATAACATCAATCTAAATATTACTTCTGATATAAGTAATAGCTTTATTGCTAGTGATATATTGCAGAGAACTTCAGGATTGTTTCTATATTTATTTGAATTACACTTTGATACTGCTTTTGCTAGCATAAACCCTTTGTATACTTATTGAACGCTTAGGCTACAGCAGTGCTCATTACACAAGGTAAGCGTGCGTGAATACAACCCAAGATGTCTTGAGTCTGTTCTCTATTCAGTAGGTATATATAGTATTGAGATGAGATAGAGAGTTATGAGTGTAGAAGAGTTGGGAATGAAGGTGGGATTGGATCAATCTAATAACACAAGGGAAAATAATTCTATCACATTGGTGCTTGTAGAGAATATATATATATATATATATGAGATTAGTAGGGTTAGGGTTGGACAAAGCATTCTTCCACAAGCATCATAGGCCTGCTTCATTGTGCCCTAACCCTGGGGGTTACATACTCCTGTCTTGTCACATTCTTCAATGTTACAATGTCCCCTTTGTTGGTCCTCGGCTGCATGTTAGCTTATTTAATATGCGAGACAACTTTTCGTTGGTCATTTCTCTTCAACTTTCCTTTTTCACCCTTCTTGCCTTCTTCTTTCTCTAATTGCAACACGCGGCTTCAGGGGCACGCACTTGCGATTCCGAATTCGCATCTCTGTGGCGGCGTATTGATCAGATCTAGGAGCCCCGTACGATCAGAGTACCAGGAGTAATTGAAAAAGGAGCAAGCTGGAGATGGATAAGGATACACCAAACGAAGCCCCTCAAAGCAGCACAGGTGCCCACCCCCACATCAGCTCCAGTAAGCCTGGCGGGCTCCTGGAGAACGTCAGCCAGCCCAGCATGAGCCCAAGAATCAGGATCCTTCCCCTCCCAAAGAAGACGTCTTCGCGTGGCTGCAGGTTCTGGGTGCCTTTGCTCTCAACCTGAACACATGGTATGGAAGCTTCCTCTGTTCCCAGGTCCAACCACAGCTGACATCGTCCATCCCTCGTCCGATCTAGGGGCTTGATGAATGCGTACGGGGTTTTCCAAACTTTCTACCAGCTCAACTATCTCAGCTCCCAGTCGTCGTCCAGTATCGCCTGGATTGGTTCCACCCAAGCCTTCCTCCTATTTCTCGTCTCGGTCGTGACTGGTCCGATATTTGACGCAGGCCACCTTCGCTCCCTGCTATGCACTGGTCTCGTCCTGGTCGTTGGGGGCATGATGCTCACCAGCATCACCAGCCAGTACTGGCAGGTTTTCCTGACCCAGGCCGTCCTGATGGGCCTCGGCTTTGGCTGTCTGTATCTTCCAGCACCTGCAGTCGTCTCCCAGTACTTCCACAGACGCACAGCGCTGGCCATGGGCGTCTCGTCGCTGGGCGCTGCTCTCGGTTTGTGGTCCCCATCATCGTGGAGTGACGAGGTATGTACTGAAGGCGTGGCTGACACTCATCGACGCGTAGGAGGTGTCATATACCCGATTGTCTTTCACCAGCTTCAACCCCGCATCGGCTTCCATTGGACTACCCGCGTCCTCGGCTTCATCATCCTGGGGACTACGATCGTTCCAGCCGTCCTCATGAGATCCAAGGCACCACCAGCCGCAGCATGGAGCATTATCGACCGGGCCGCATTCACAGACGTCCCATATCTCCTGTTGAATATGGGTCTTGTCTTCGGCTTCATGGGTCTATACATCGTATTGTACTACATCCAACTATTCTCCCTTGACCGAACCAATGTGTCCTCGGGACTCTCAAACTACCTGCTTGTGATCGTCAATGGCTGTTCATTGCTGGGTCGCACAGTCCCCGGCTACTATGCGGACAAGATAGGCTCCATCAACGTACAGACGATGGCTGCGTTTATCGCGTCCATCCTGACATTCTGCCTTTTGGCGATTCATACCACTCCGGCTCTCATCATCTACTGCGTGCTGTTTGGAATCTGTGCCGGCACGTTCATGGGCCTGCCCGCTGCCGGGGTGATCAGTCTCTCAGCAGACAAGAGCAAGATCGGGACGAGACTGGGAATGACCCTCGCCATGGTAGGAGTCGGCGTACTGATTAGCAATCCGATTGCCGGGGCGATTGTGGGAGGGGACCGGAATTGGGTAGGACTGGTTGTCTGGTGTGGTGTTTTGTTAATCGCCTCGACTGCCTCGATGGTGGCGAGCAAGATCGCCAAAGTTGGCCCTGGTCTGACCAAGGTACTGTGAGAGGGTATCATAAGACGATCTCGGCTCATTTCCTGACTTCAAAAAAACACTGATCTGGCTTTGATCGTCCATATGCTCGTTTCGATTGAGTCGAAAGTCGACAGGTAGAACCTAAGTCTTCCTGGAGACTTCGGTGAAGGTCACCGTTGGATTTGTCATATCTACATTTCAGAAGTGAAAAGAAGACCATATGTCAGTCTCCCTTGCATTATACCAATACCTCTTTCAACACCTTTTTCTGTACGCGAGGATGCGTATAATCGTCCTAGATCATGCCATGCATCTTCATAGAGCAATTGCACGATCTCTATGAACCTCGAGGACCCGCTCAAGTTCAAATTCATAGCCTTCGACGCCCTCCGTGTCACGATCCTCTCCAGCACGAAACTCGACAGCATGTGCAGATAACACCGCAGAAGAGTCCTCGCGAGTTCCTACTCTGTCTTTCCCCTTATTAGACATCTGTTGCCACTTGCCATAGCTGTTCCCAGTCGGATTCTCCATAGAGGGGCCCCAGGTACTCCCTTTCCTAACGAAAATCGGCCTCAGAGTGGGTATGGACACGCATATGAGCACGAAGTACGCTTCTAGACTGTACAGATATCAGTACGCTTGAGAAGATTGAGGGGGACATTGTCGGCGACTTGAACGGGTTCTTGATACTTACGTCCACCAGATCGCAAGCTCGGCCATACCATCTGAGCGAGTAGCTGTGTGTGAGCGAACGCGCCGAGTCTGACATGCCGCCTAAGGTGTGCCTCTTACATGTAAGATCGTTCGTCTTGCCAATAGCTTCGAGCTTGACTGTCTTGATGATGGATGCAACCATTGCACTAACGGACACGGTTAGAAACCTTGTGGGGGAGCAACTCGGCGCCGAATGGGAGACGGTCTCACAAAATACCGAGGCCCATCATACAACTCAGAGTAATTTTCTGTTTCCGTCCCATGTTGAGGTTCCAGAAGAGACTCGCGGGAAATACCGCAAGCAGAAGGTCCACCAGCGAGCAGACAGCTACAACTCGATCAGTTCGGGAGGGTTCCCAGAGACGACCATTCTCATCTTACATCCTTGAAAGAAACCCGTGTATTCCTGGATATGAACGTCCCAACAAGTCCCATCGATGTTGTGGTCCCAGAAGCGCTGTATTGGTTGGCACTGGGCCATGCTGATAATGACTGTCCCCACATCAACCACGAACTGTGTGGCGATAATAGTCCATAGAAATCTCCGGCGTACTGTCGTGGGGGGAAACAATGCTGAGGAGCAGATAGGCGTACGAAATCCGACCAAAGCATGGGCACATGATGGAGAAAATCTCACATAGGTAAACCCATTTGACAGAGTTCATCTGATGTGTTGCATCGAGGGTCTCCACATGCTGCCCAAGGCCCCACGAGACAGCAATGGAGACAAAAACACTATCCCCGAGCGCCAAGGCCTATGATGCATCGATATATGTTAAACCCAAGCTGGGTGGTGAAGACATAAAGAGAATAGGGGGGACTATACACACCAGGGTGAATAGAATGATCCAGTCATCGAGTGAGAGCCTGTGGATGATGTTTCTGCGGACGTAAAAGCGTGCTGTGACAATAATGATGGCGACGAGGCCGAAGACCCAGGCTACAGCGACCAGCGCCGGCCCAAGGTTCCGAGACGTATCACTAGCCATCACACAAGTCACCCTGAAGAAGAAAGGAATAGCAGCTTCAGGACCGTCGCGATGCAATGATCTAGGAGGGACGACAGGGGCTGGCTTCTGGATACGCGGGAATCTTGGACGTAGTAATTAGTCGGTGAAAAGAAGAAGAGAAAAGATGGTTGAAAAAAAAACAAAAATAAAAAAAGACCCGGCTTAGCGACGCCACCTGTATTGCCGTCTCACTCGTCAGGAGACAACATGCTCTACTGGCTACGTCCCGTCCCATGCTACCGGAGATCGTCGTCTTCAGGAATATTGGCCCCCAAGTCAGCGTTCACACAACCCGACACGACGCTCCCCCCGCCGAATAGCGACGTTGTTCACCCCATGCAAGGAATCGATGGAGCATGTAGCTGGTGATCACGGCCCCCAAGGTTCTGAGCCACTTTAGATGCAACACGGAAAAATCCTCGCAGCCCTGTTCAAGGTTTCCGAGGCACACCGGTCGACGAAAAAGAGTGCACTGCAGGCTGTTGGTTCACGGTCGTGCAACCCCAGTGGCTAACACTGTTCGTCCGGATAGGTTATTACCGAGACACGGCGTAGGTTCACCTGATGGTGGTCAGCACGGCTATCGCGGGTTGGTCCCTCATTCGTATGGAGTGAGGCGGGCGGGATGCTTTGCCCCCACAAAGTAATAACTCAAATCTCCCGTGTCTCAATCGCCTTCTGAAGGTACGAGCAGTGCAACGCCATTGGCAATAAATCGTTCCGCCGTCCCCCAATTGCGGCACAGTGGTTGGTATATTATTATTAGCTTGGGTGGCACTCGATTCGCTCCCAAGACGTGGCTCCTACTATATTGTCTGAAAATCATAGTAGCAATGGTTGACCAAACAGTTGCCCTCATTGAACAGCTGAGCTCTCTGAGTGCGAAGCTGTCTTCGTGCGAGGGTGATCAAAGTGTGCGAAGTGAGGCACTTAGTCTGAGCCGAAGGATTACTACGAGCCTCGAACAGCCACAAAATGTTGCAATCGATCTGGCCTTTTCTGTGCGTCTACTTTCTCTGTCCTTAATTATCCCCTCTTCTTACCTTGTCCCTCTTCCAATCCTAAAACTTGCAATAGCAGCACATATTGACTGCCAACAGCCCCTCCTAGCTATTGCTGCAAGAATTGCCGACGGCCTGGGTCTCTTCAAGCACATTGCAGCCAGCAAGGGGCCGATCACCTCCAAGAAGCTGGCATCCCTTTCAGATGGGGAAGAACTACTGATCAGTAATGTAGCCCGCCTTGCTGCAAGAAAACAGAACTTGGCTAACACCAGGATAGGCCGAATCCTGAGACCTCTCGCGACCATTGGTTTCATCAAGGAAGTAGAAGAACAGACATGGGAGGCCAACCCTATCACAGAGGCTATGGCCACGGAGGAGGTCGCTTCCGGCCATCGAATGGTGTAAGTCCTATTGAAACCTTGCACACGAAACGCAGACTCAGAGAGAACACTGATATTGTATTCAAGTGGAGAGATGATCGTAGGCGCCGCGCAGAAAGCACCGAACTATCTGCGCGAAGGCGGTTATCGCTGCCCGACAGAGCCTCGTGATGGCTTCATGCAGTACGCTTTTCAGACAAAAATGACAACTTTTGAGCTCTTCAGCTCGATTCCGAGAGTCTTCAAAGACTTCCAACACCTTCATGGGCAATACTATGGGAGCAAGAGACTACTGGGTGGACTGGTTTCCCATCAAGGAGCGCCTCCTTGACGGTGCAACGGACGACTCGGCTTTGCTCGTGGATATAGGAGCTGGCAGAGGCCATGATGTGCTCGCATTCCATGCCAAGTATTCAGGTCGAGGGCGTCTGGTTCTCCAGGACCTGCAAGCCGTGACTAGCAGTCTTGCGGATCTTGATCCGGCCATCGAGGTGATGGCCTATGACTTTTCACTGAGCAGCCTGTCAAGGGTATTTCAAACCTGATCTCCATTATGCTTGTGGACGACTTTCCCTCACAAAGACATCTGCTAATGCAAGACAGGTGCCCGCTCGTATTTCTTTCACCACATCTTGCACGACTGGTCGGAACCGTATTGTTTAAACATACTGGAGCAGGTCAAGAAGGCCATGACGCCGGGATATTCCAAGCTCCTTCTTCACGAGTTGATCGTCCCAGAGCAGGGAGCTGACAAGTTCACGGCTGTATTTGACCTAGTCATGATGGCTTTCAACGCTGGGATGGAGAGGACCGAGACTCAATGGAGAGAGCTACTTGATAAGGCCGGTTTCGAGGTGACCAAGGCATGGCCGCCCCCAGAGGCAGGTGCAGATGGCATCATCGAAGCAGTGCTCAAGGACTGAAATCCCATCTCACTGTACGGATGAGAACTTTGCAAACGAACTTCATTAGACTGCGGAAACATGAGTTACCAAGACATCCCATCCCAGATTGCACCGGTATTCCATCTGATCACGTCGCTCGTATAATCAAAGCTGCCCTGTCCGAACTATCTACATGAAGGGGACTTCGATGGGGGCTGGCCTTTGCAGCAGTTCCACCTCAAACAAGTTGAACGCCCGCTCTGAGGCCCATGAATCCAACGCCTCCCAATTTGCGCAAGTGTGCAGATCAACGTCAAAATTAGTTGGGTAAAATCCAGACTTGTCATTAGGGTGTTGTGCAGTATTGTTGATCCAACGAAATGTTACCAGGGATAAATCTGGTTGGCACATGAGCGCTTCGCGGATATATTCCACGCAGTGATCTAAATCGATTAGCACTCATCGAGTTATATACCACAGACATGTCCTACCAACGTGCTTGGCCTCGCGTTGCATTGCAACGTCTGATTTTCCATGATGATAGAATTCTTTGAAAAGCATTCGCCTAACCTTCTTCTGTTGCATTTTCTCCTATCAGTCAATGGTGTCTGGCTGCTTGCTTTAGTCCATACGACGTACTAAGCAGTGTAGAGAGTGGAAGACACTGAGAGAAGCGATTCCATCGGCTCCGTTCTCTGTATATATGGATGTCAAGTCTAGCTCATCAAGATAGTCCTTCGACACCTTGATATTATCGTCTAAGTCGAGCGAGCCACGGATTGTTAGAGACTGTCGAAATGCAGTGTCCTGCATGCTGAATATAGATTGGAAATATATCATATTACTCACTGCGAAGCAGGTCATGCCAGGCTTTGTCAAGTGCTGGCCGCGGCTTTCCAGCAAAGGGGTTGTCTTCAATGTTTGTAGGGAATTGACGCTGTTCCCAGACAAGACCACTGCCGTCAGGCACTGCTAGGAATGATTAACGTGTCATTTGGACAGCCGCGAGCACCACCAGAAAGATGAGACTGCAAACGGCTCCAACTTACGAGGGTGTTGAGCGTAATTCATCGTTGGCAGCGCCGGATCAGGACTCAAGGCTATGGGTCCAAGCCGGGTGAAGTAGATCAGAAGAACGAACAGCAGGGTGTATAGTAAGATCAGGCCGCCGTGAAGGTACAGAATCCGCGGAGTCTCCGACCGTCGGTGACCATTTTCTCCGAGCAGCGGCTCATCGAGTTGTTCCGAGACTTCCTCGTTCTCTTCAAGGGCATCCTTTGAGTTTAGCATGTTGGGCCCATTCGTAGCTATGAGATGGAGAGACATTGGTACTGAACTTGCCGGAGAAGCAACGAAATGATGGATCGGGGAGTTCTGAGGCGCGCAGCAAAATACATGGGCATTGGTCCTGCAGAAGATACCGACCTGTTCCGTGGAGCAGCTAGCGCAAATTATATGCAGCCTGACAGGCCCAAGTGCGCAGGTGGAGAGACCATGCAGAGATAGAGGGTATGCACGTCCATCTGGTGGCGGCAATATGCTCCTGGGCGGGCTGTTTTGCCTGTCTGTCCAAGATTTCTCGGACCACAGTGCATGCCTACAACAGACACCGTCCAGAGTAGTTACATATATTCCGCTGAGAGCGCTCTGATCTCTCCTGTGATCTGATGAATCATCGCAAACATTGCCACCTTGTTCAAGATGATGCTTTTCAGATCCTTACACGCATATCATCCAGTCTCTCAGGATGCGACCCACTCGCGCGACCGGTGTCGCAAGCACAATAGTCTTCTGTTTGTGTCGATGGCCGCTCTCGTGTCTGGTCTGCTAGGGTTTGCAGCCGGCTCGTTCTTTTTCACCCCGAAAACCCATCCGAGCTTGAAGACAGTGATTCTTCGGCAACCGGGTACCAGTATCGGAGAGGTCCTTACCACTATCGACACAACATTCACGTACAATCGTACATTCGGGGAAGACCCGCACACCGACACAGCAACAGCTGATGCTTGGGACTCGATTGTTCCACGTACGTCTTTGAAAGCTTTTGCCTTGTTTTTTCCAGGCATGTCATGTATATCGACTGAACACACGCAATGCAACCAACGGCTTAGTTGGTCAGGGTACAGTTCAATACCCACCGCACAGCGCCCATTTCTACACACTGTCTGTCGTGCACCAGCTGCACTGTCTCGTGAGTCCAACGCTCTCAACCAATCTTGCGTGAATAGAGGTACTGACGTCTGACGTAGTGGGCCCTTCAACGGTCTTACTACACCGCCTTGCATCGAGGCGGTGGGGGCGAAGACACTGCGTTCGCTCATGTACGGCATTGCTTTGATTATCTACGGCAGAGTTTGACATGTGCCGCCGATATGACCCTGGAGCCCATCGATCAGGCTCTGGGAGGCGTCACGGGGTGGGGAAATCCTCGTATATGCAGAGACTATTCCGCAGTGGCAGCCTGGGCCAGGGAACATCGCGCAAATAACCTCAAAGGCTTTTCGCATGAATAACATGCAAGCCCACGAGTACGTGCGCGGAGTACACCAGGTCGTATCCGTTTGCATGATCGACATGCAGTTGCCTCGCGGGAAAACGGGTCAGGCAAGGGATAGGCAGGGAGTCTCCTGACACAATCGGCAGTGGTGCAGGCTTCCTCGGTCTCTGATATAGGCAGTAGTTTTCCGACATATTGGATTGTAAACTCTGGAACTGGCCCCCAAGGTACCATACTCCGTGTTGAACAACTCCCCGGGATCTTGTGGTATTTACAATCACGCTTCGCCACCCAGCCAGATGTACTTGAGTAAAGAGAAGATGGATGTCAAGCGAGACTAAGCTCTGATGAGAATCATAATGAGGAAAGAGTTGTGGAGAAAGACTCAAGAGAATAGTACATTCACAGCATGTATACGTTTAGCCTTGGTGGCGGAGTAAAATTCGTTCCTGGAAAGTTGTATGTATGGCTTGTTGCAGACTTCCGATGCTGCAATTTGATTTCCGACCCTCCGTATGATTCTCCCTCATCGCATGGCCCCCAAAGTGTCTTTGGATGGTGCGTTCACAAGATGTAACGTTGACAGTAGTACTGCATCAAACCCCCAGGAATGTCTCAGCTACAGTTTGCATTCCGTCTCTGTATCAATCCCCTGACTCATACTGGATTGACAAACAAGGTGCAATAGTCCGTCCATCTCGCTGTTGGTTGGAACAAGGACCAAACGAAGCGCAACACCCTGAAGACCTGATCAATAGGCGAGGCTGGCATCAACAGCTCAACTTCTTGCTCCACATAGCAATATAAGTCTACGCGATAGAAACGACTCGTGAAGACTGACAGCTCATGAATTCATGGGCAAATCCTTCTACGTATTTTTGCAAGTGGTGGTCACATGGGTGAGACCCCGGGACGACGATCGTTTCCCGCTGCAACCGCTAATGCAGTATAAGGTTGCAAGGCTGTCAATAGTACTATGCAGTCAGCATGTAGTCTTACTACTCGACATCCCATGGGAAGTGACGCATGGCGTGTCAGTGCAGCTTTGCTCGCGGCAACCGTGTCGTTCAAGATCACTCCCAGAGTTGATGTGATGAGGAAGACCGCACCGGCTACGGTCGTCCCTCTAAGACGCCCTGGTTCGATATCAGGATCAGAATTTTGCAAAGTCCTTGCATGGAGTAAACAACTATAAAACCTTGACTACTAGAACTTCAAACTTCGTTTATCTTTTTTCAAGACGCCCAAGTCACTTGATTTTCTCCAGCTCTTCGAACCATTGCGCAAGTTTCTCCCGTCGCAGAACCTCTGCTACGCTGTCAACATGAAGATCACTCTCATTTTTGCCTATCTAATGACTGCGGTGGGCGTTCTTGCTCGCCCTAGTAAGTACAATGTCCCCAGAGATACCAGTTCAAAGTAGGTGGTTCAGACGGCAACTGGCAATGTTGACAAGAAAAGTAGTTGAGGACTCTGACGAAGCTGTTGCCTATCCAGCTTCCATCGACCAGTCCTGGATCGATTCGGAGGCTTAGAACACACTTGAAAGGAAGCAACATCATGCCGAAATTTCACTCCTGAGAGCACTTTTAGGTAGTGGGCAATCGATTGGTGATTACGTGCTTAAAATGATCTTTTTGGGATGGAATTTACCTCAAAGGCTACTTGCTTCAAAGTCTAGAATACGAGTGACACCTCAGTAAACGTCTGATGCCATGGATGCGTCAATAACAAACACTTGAAGTACGCAGAATCAAGTCATTCAACAGACATATGACCCTATATGATTGTGTGGCGGTGACTTGTAGATATTCAGGTGTAAGACGTATCTCCCACATGTAACAATTCATCGATGTTCTTGCCGCCTTTAGGCCCGCAGCAGACTGGGGTGCGCCGTAGCGGATGCAGACCGAGAATATAAAGTATCCGTGAGCGTGCGTAGTGCACCCGCCGAGGAAGAACTCATCTCCGTCCTAAGCATTTTCGCCCTCCATTGAATTGATAGCGACTGCACACACGGCGACTGAGCAATATCACCTTTGAAATACCCGCATAATCGAACCAGATCAGTTCGTTTTCTCAAATCTTTCACGTTCCGCTGTAATCTCTGCCTTCAGACCGACTTTTCCACTTCTAGACCATGAAAGCATCTGCCAAGGACTACGAAACTCTCCCTCGAGACTCGACTGAAGTATCTGCCGAGGGCGTAGAAAATGTCAGGAATCTGCACCGAGAACAGCAGTGTTCTCTCACTAGCGAGGGCTCAAGATTGTCTTCGATATTAGCCTGTTTTCTCGGCGCTTCCCTCTTGATGAACTTGCTTTTTACTCTCTACACGTTTTCAGCTACCACCCCACAAAGTACACGCTCATTCTATGGTAAGCATGATACGACTGGCATCCCTCTTGGCAGCCTTTTGCGTTTCTCGTCGCGAGAGGCGTGGCTGGCTAATGATTTATGTTCCTGAAGCGGGACTTCAGCGCGACCTGCCCATCCAGATCTATCCAGAAACGGAGTATACCAACACCAACCTCACCGCCACGGCGAGATTATGGGAAGCCCTCAGTGGTGATCCGGGGGTAGTAGCTCTGTCGACAACATTCGTAAAGGAAAACCGCCTTCCGCATGCTATGCGATTCCCCTGGGACGATGAAAAAGGCGTTTACCTGCTTCAAGGGTTCCATAATCTGCATTGTCTTGTGAGTGTAATTCCATGTTCCATGGGAAGCTTTGATCCAAGTTCCCGTCAGAGATAAATATCCCTCCCTAATCAGCTCTGTCATGCTCCGTCTCCAGCGCACCCTCTTCCGCTACATCAAGTACGCGGAGACGAACCAACCGCAGCATATTGCACTCAGCCATGCACTGCACTGTCTTGACCAGTTGCGACAAGACGTGATTTGCAATGCCGACGACACTCCGCGCTATGCAGGCTTCCAACCCGGTGATACACCAACTACGGGCTCAGGACAGGTCCGACTATGCAAAGACTGGCACGAGCTGGAACGATGGTCCCTTGCGAACACCGCCTGTTTCAAGCATCACGACGAAGTCCCTGGTCCTATGATCGATCGATTCAAGTCATGTCCTGACGGGCAGGTGCTCTGGCCGACGAGAGATGAAGAGATGGCTGTATCTTAAATAGCAGGCTAGGATAGGACGATGGCATCAATATCAGGCCTGTAAGGGAGGTCGGAAGAGCCCAGGACGTTGTTAGGGAAACAGTACTGGCTGTATGAGCAACCCTAGGCTTTGAAAGGGGGTAAAAGTTGTGTACAGGCCAGACCTGATCACCCAGCAATTGGCAGCATACTGACAAGGACACAAGGATGGTGAGAGGATTCCGTGTTAGAAAGACGACGACGACTTCGCCCAAGCAGCGGCTAGTTTCAAGTTGGAGGGGGCTACCATAAAGGAGTTGAAATACTGCTGCACAAGTATTGCGCGAGGCCGACCGTTACGTAGCTGTACAGACCTTGGGCATCTCTGGAGTGGGCACTCCCTTTGCCTGCACATAATTGCTAGACCAGCGGGCAACACATGTAGCTCTTTGAAATTGGCGAGAAATCCTAACTTCGGGCTTAAATGTAACCTTCGTGGGGAGTAGCAATGCAGCGCCCTCGTAAAAAGTTATCTCAATGATTTATGCGCCATTGATTTTTCGGAACATGCTGTCTTTTGTATGCCGTTTGTCTCCTTGATCTCTCTCTTTTTCTCCCCCTTTCTTTCTACTATCGTTCTGTTCCTTGAAGGGAAAAGGGAGGCAATGATTCTTGATAGCAAGCAGTAATGGAGTTGTCTTCGGAATTACGTACTTCGACCTCCGCAGAGAATCCCAGCGACCCACTTCACTTTTTCTCAATCAAAAGAAAAAAAACACAAATAGCCACTGCCGTCCGGCTTCAAAATGCTCTAGCGATCCTCAGTCGACTCTCAACTCGTCACAGGCAGCTTGGAAAGGCTGCAACCTGACCCCGGAAATAAGTCTCGGCCGGGGTTGAGGTAACGGTGACGGTGACACTGCTCTCTGGACTTTTATGCACGATCACGAAGAGCATCACCTCTGCTTGGGACGAATCGACGTGTCTCTAGGGTAGCATCCATGATTGCATTCAATATTTCTTGCATTCGAGAGGAGGGGGAAAACGTGGAGCGCAGTGCCATCATGCCCTGCACCCTTCGGGATTTGACAATCCAGATCACCTGTCTTTCCCCATTACCACCTTCTTGCCGCAATCTGCTGATCAGGCCTTGTCCTGGTCTCTCGACTCCGGGCTCCCGGGGAACATCACATCTCCTCCCCCCCCCCCCCCCACACACAACGAGACTCCTAACTTGAATGCCACGACGAAGGGTTGAATACTCCGTAGAAAACGCGATATCTCAAAAAAGGACGCTAATGAAGACAGGAGGTAGACTCCATTGAAAATTATAAAAGTAGACTCCATAGACCTTTTCTCATCTGAATCATATATAAAAAAACCAATCAAGAGCAAACTATATAAGGATATTATTTATCGAATTTAGAAAGACTATTGCTATATATAAAATATATAATAGCAGATTGCTTAGAAAGCAAAGTTTATTTGAGAGAGCATTATCAGTAGAGATATGAAAAACAAGCTAGCTTATAATCGATTAATTCAAAAAGCAATATTAATATATCTAGGAATATAAAGTTAAAAGTGATACGAAATGCATTCTTTCAACTAGAAAAAGAAGTTCGATAGAACTTTATATGAAAGGAAGAGAATATAGAATTGCTTATATAGATATAACTAGCTTCTAGCAGAACTATAGCTATCGATCTTGAAAATGGAATTATTTATTTATTTGCTCGAATATTGTTGGGCGGCTGAAGTATGCGGTGCATTGCAGATATATTACGAGGGATGCTCTCTCTTCGAAGAAGAAAGAGAAACGATATCTATCCTAGATATATATATAGTTGTCAGGAGGTACAGGAGAATACAAAGTGAATTCACCATAGTTACACTCGGTGAATTCACCCAGCATTCGCTAGTGAATTCACCATGCATTCCATAATGAATGCACCACGCATTCTCTAATGAATTCACTATATATTCCATAGTGAATGCACTATGCATTCGCTAGTGAATTTACTATACATTCTATAGTGAATTCACTATATATTTACTGGTGAATTCACTATGCATTCAGTAGTGAATTCACCATACATCCTATGATGAATGCACCATCAAGTGATGGTGAATGATGCGAGTGCATCAAATATCTTCTCATTATATGCAAAATATATAAAATTGCATATATTGCCAACAAAGTTCGAACTTATCTTCGAAAAAGCTATCTATCTATCGAAATAGGCAAGAAGATAAGAATTGCAAAAGCTATTTATATTATTAAAAAGATTATTTAGAATCAAGCTAAGCTGCGAGAATTCCAATATCTACTATCTATTATACCGCTTATACTATTCATTGCACCTGTCTATAAAAAAGCGATAAAGTCTATTAAACTTCATTGAAAACTCCATACAAACGTGCACAGACCATTTCATTTATAAAAAGTAGACTGATGCACTCGCATCATTCACCATCACTTAGTAGTGCATTCACCATAGGATGTATGGTGAATGCACCACTGAATGCGTAGTGAATTCACCAGTGAATGTATGGTGAATTCACCATGGAATGTATGGTGAATTCACCAGAGAATGCGTAGTGCATTCACTATGGAATACATAGTGAATTCACCAGCAAATGCCGGGTAAATTCACCGAGTGTAACTATAGTAAATTCACTTTATATTCTCCCGCAGCTTCTGACAACTATATATATATCTAGAATAGATATCGTTTCTCTTTCTTCTTCGAAGAAAGAGCATCTCTATAATATATTTGCAATGTATCGCATATTTCAGCTGCCCAATAAATAATAGCTATGATATGCACATCTTGCAGTACGAGAGATACTTTACTATTACTTATTTTGTTTTAATTTATGCTGAAATCAATATAGATAAGAATTATATTATTATCTAAAGCAATAATTACTATAAATTGGGATAGGATTCTCCCTTTATTATTGAATAATTAGATTGAACTTGATAAGCTTCAATAAGCTTACAAGTTTAAGGCTATTTTCTATAAATTCTATACTATTGAGTGGGCGATTAATAAAGACCGAGCTATGATTAATATAGCCTGCATCTTCGCAGATTAGCAAATCCTAGCTGAATAATATAATTTCTTTTGCAAATAGTCGACCAATTGGATTAATTATTTGAATAAAGCAGTAGATTAAGCAAAAAAATATCTAAAATACCGAATCCAAAGAATTAAAGCCTAAGAAAGCAAGAGATATTTCTCAAAAAGTTCTATCTATAGACTCAAAATAATTAGGATTTTATCTACAATTTTCGGATATAATTCAAAATCGATCGACTAGCTAAAGCAAATACCCTCAAAAAGCAATAGTTAGCTTTGAGGAGCTTTAATACTCCTATAAATATCTACTCTGAGAATCCAGATTATAATCTTTTACAAACTTTAGGAATATAGGAGATAGAAAACGAATGCTATTAGTATATAATGGATTTCTTCAATATGGAAGGAAAACTATGATTCCAGCTGCTGCTGCAGTATATAATCAAGGAATTAGAATCAATTACTTGCGAAAATATTGGCGAAAACCCTTCTATTCTCTATCTCTTAGCCCAAAGCTAAAGGCAAACAATCTGCTAGCAATTTGGAAATCGAATGAGAAATCTTATTCTACAAAAATATTATAGCTTCGGATATTATAATTCTTGCAAGCTATCTTGCTAATAAATAAAGTTCAGATTATAGTTTCGGAAATAGCTATCCTGATATATACAGCCTAGAAAATGCAAATCTATCCGGCATTTCTGCATTTCCCTCAATAGAAAGGAGTTCAGAAAATCATTCAACTGCTATTCCCAGACTATTAATAGTCCAATCTGAGGAGTCTTTAACTAAATATAGATCTCTTAAAGAATAGCTGCTTCTTCCCGAAATCCGAAAAGTTTATTGAGATAGATTTTCAGATAAGAAAGCAATATAAGCTGGATTTATATGATTATTTCAGTTCCAATAGGCTTATAGATTAAGTTTAGTCTCTGGTATATATTAAGGAAACTTAAACTCTTCAAAAGCTTAAGGATTGCAATTAAGCGTTTATATTATATATTCTCGCAAAGAAAAAATAGTAGAGCTCTATGCCCATTTTTATATAATAGAAGCTATAGATAACTAAGGAATTGCCAATGAACTTCTAATAGATATAAGTTATTCCCTATCAGAAGTTGAAGACTTATGGGATAACTTAGTTATAGATAAGAGTTTACTATCAAATTTATCTGAATTTAGTGATTTAGATAGAAATAATGGAAGAGGTCTCCTATATAGCTATAAGCGAATAAATCCTTTATAATGTTTTCCCCAATCTCAACGAATTCTACTATCCTCTATAAATAAAGAGTTCAAAGAGAGTATAATTGATCGTTTTCAGCTATACGAAGACTAGAATAATCATAATAACCTTCTAATTATTTCTTCAATAGATAGCAAAACAATAGTCTGGAAAAATCTATAAGCATTTATTAATTAATGTGAAATTTATATCAGCGGGAGCTGAACTCGGGTATAATATCTGAGTTATAATCTGCTAGTATATTTAGCAAGCATAGCTTATATATAATTCTATTCTATCCTATCCTATAATAAATAGATAGAATTTATTGCGGGACGGAATAGTTGAAAGTATTGGAAATATTAGTTAGTCTGAGATTTTTCTATATTTTGCAAAATAATAGAGGAATTATTGAACAATTAATAATATTCAAGGAAAGATATTCGAATTAATTGAAATATTCTTAAATTTACTTATTAAGTGCGCAGATTCAGCAAACTAGCCAAATACTTCAGATCCTACTTAGCTTGTAATATATAGGATCGGATTGATAAGGAATTAGTAGCTTGATTTTTCAATCGATCTAGCTATAAAACCAATACCAGAAGCTTTGAGAAAAAGCTCAAAAGCAAGTAGGAAATCTAGCATCTATTGGAGGCTGTAAGGATAATTAAGCCTCAATAAGAAATAACAATAATAATAAAGCGATCAAAAGCAATGCCTTTCAGGACTCCAAATATTAATATTCATTTGCTATTGATAATATTCTAGCAGTTAAGAAACCGATTAAGTTTGTTTTGCTATAGAATATTATTCTATTCTCGAACCCTTTTATAATAATCTAAGGATTTATATTACATCCCGGAATAAGATTTCCGTAAGATGATTCTAGAGCAATAGAGATTGATTATTGAGGCTAGACAATAGCAAAGAGAATAATCTAACCAGAATTATCTGCTAATATCTAATCTACGAAAAATAATTACTAATAATATGGGAGAAGAGTCTATTAAAGATAATAAATCTAATTCCAAGAAACCTCGGCTCTTTTATTAGTTTGCTAGGAAGGATTCATATAAGAGGTTTTTATTATTTATATAGATCAATTTCAATATCGATAATAGAGAATTTGCTTATGATATAGAAAAGAAGAACAAATCCTATAATAAGAATATTATTCAGTAGATAATAAAGTCAATCTAGGATATTTGGAAAATAAGGATAACCAAAAGGAGAATTATAAAAAGGAAATGAATTCCTATGCAAATAATCCTATAGAAGAAAAGGATAATCTTATATTCGAAGAAAATATATAGATTGCTAATTAGAAGGAATCGACTATTATAGATTTGGATATAAGTATATTTGAAACTACCTATCTAGTCTACAATATATCCTTCTGCTATTCGCATTATGCCAAATACTATTAATGAATTAATCTATAGCAGAATTGCTCGAATGCTCTACTTACTCCAATATCTCTCTGGAGTAATAGTGAATTAGAGTATCCAAGCTTATTACCTAATATCACTCTATATTAAGAAAGTTCCTACATTTATGCCTGCGCAATAATACAAGCAAAGATATTGAGATCAGATATTAATATATGCATTGATATAGAAGCTAATCAATATATAATCTCAGTAGAATTAGTAAAGAGTTTCTTTAATGCAGTAATGAATTGGGATACTAAAGCGAAATTGCGTAAAATTAGCTTATTAATTACTCAAGCTTAGGCTGAATTCGATTTATATTTCTATAGATAGAAATAGGAGAAATTAGTAATCCTCAAAACTAGAATTAATATATGGATATTAGACTGGCTTGATATTAATATTCTCCTAGGATAAGAGTTTAATATTCTATATTAAGTAGATATATTGAATTCTGAAAGCCTTATTCGCTTTGGATATTACTAAAAAGCAACTATATCTATAAATGTTTTTGCTAGAATAGGATTTACCCATTTTCCAGCAAAAACTGCTTGAAGAATTACTTTACTATCCAATACGCATATTTTGATTCCTATAGTAGTAAAAGAGTTACCAAAAATATAATCTTCCTATTCCGGCCCTATTAGGAAGATTAGATAAATTGCCTTATAAGCTAAATTTCCCAAAAGATTTCGATAATTCTAGCTATAAATCAGTCTAATATCCCTATTATTTTGAGAAAAGGATAATTTATAAGAATTATCTAGCTTTTTATAGCAGATTATATAGCAAGATTAGAGAATTCTTTCAATTACTTTCATTTGCAAAATATAAATATATTTCCCTAGCAGGATAGCATTATACTATTAGTATAAGAATTAAATAATATTCAGATTAATACTTTATATTCTATTTATGCTATAGATTAAGAGTTTATATATAATATTAAGCAATCCGATTATCTATCGGATAGTAAAGAGTTCAAAAAACCAAGTAGATTGGATATTCGATACGATAATACAGTCAATAAGATCAGGGTTAGGGTCAGGGTCAGGGTCAGGGTCAGGGTTAGGGTCAGGGTCAGGGTCAGGGTTAGGGTCAGGGTCAGGGTTAGGGTCAGGGTTAGGGTCAGGGTCAGGGTTAGGGTCAGGGTCAGGGTTAGGGTCAGGGTTAGG